>CM076846.1:208112888-209393209 GCA_039519185.1 Astragalus membranaceus | reverse complement strand
TCTTCGGTGCTTGCTCCGGTGGAGTTCGTCATGGTGACGAGAAATGAAGAGAAACAGTGGGAGAACGGAAGCGAAGCGAGAGAGATCGGTAGCGAATGATACCATGTAAAGAATTAGAAGAAAGATAAACTGAATCTCTTGACTTTATTGATTTGGTTCAACAGTATATATACAAGGTTGGATCCTAACCGACTCAGTTATGGAACTCAACTGATTAGTTACAGTGGTTGCAAGTTTGTTATCATACTAACTACACATTACACGGGTGCATTGAGCTGCCACCTAATCAGTCTATGTGGCACATGAGTCAACCATATAATAGTCTATACTTGACTCTCATATACAACTATGTAAGCTTAGCCTTATTCCCTAATAATGACTTCCCCTCCCCTAGCACACTAAACTGAAATAGGGTCGTCACCCTAGACTGAACTGATGTATATATTTTAATATACCTGAACATGAACATAACATAATACTAACTTGACATAAACATAACTTAGTCTTATTCTTAACCTTAGGGCCTTTAGTCCGTCTTATCTTACCATAACGTGATCTCACTCGGGGTTACTAAGTTCGTTAACCTGACTTATATGCATTTACGATTCAATCCAATCATAATTATTTTAGTCACAGTCAACATAATCATAAACATCGAACAATTCATTGAAAACATAATCCACTAAGGAAGTAACAATTCAAACATTCTAATTCAGCAACCGTACCTAAACTTTGAGAATTTATTTAATCTATCAAACGGCCACGGAATTTAGCAAACGACCCCTCTACGGAAAGCTAGGGACGTCTAGCTTCTGACTATGTTTTTAGAATTGTGGAATGATGGGTCAATAAATACAGTTTTAGCAAATAACACAGTATATTCAGAAAATGGGATTGCGACTGTGACCTAAATTGCGATCCTTCTAAAATGACCAAAACCCACTCAATTAATCTGGAACCTGAGCCTAACAGTAGAAAATTAAGTCTTGTTTTCAAAGAAATAGAAATCAACCGAAAAGGAGTTCAATTGAAACCACCATGCCCAAAACACTGACCCTATGTCCAGATTGTTCCCAGAATTTTATCCTAACTTGTGGAGCCTATAGCTTGAGCTACACAATTCCAAATTCAACCAAATCAGAGCCAAATTAACGAGCATTCAGTCTAGTTTCTAAAATAATTGACCACATAATTTTTTGGATTCACAAAACATTCCCAGTTTCAAAAAGACAGTACCTGTGTCTAGAATGCTTCCAGAATATTACCCTATCTTGTGAAACTTATAATTTGAGTTATACAACTCCAATTTGACCCAAATCAGTGTAAAAATGACCTAAATTAAGTCTAGTTTTCAATGAAATCAAAATCATTCAGAAAGGAGCTCAATTGCAACCACAAATCCCAGAACACTGACCCTATGAAGGAAATGGAATTGGAAAGGATCAGCTACTGATACTGAGTTTACACTAACCCCTAACCTCAGCAACTATCATAAAGGTGACAAAACTCCATTGATGACCCTTTTGGAGCTTGGTCATCGAAAATGGAGAGAAGAGAATGGATGATTTCTAGGTGATGAAATCAGTACCAATATGAAGAGGAGACTGAACTGAATGTGATGGTGTAGTTGGATGAAACATGCACTAAGCTTCCATGGCAGCCCTCCCCCTCCAAGCTCTCTTTCTCTCTCACGCCTCACTCTTCCCCTTTCTCTGTATTTCTGGTTTGGTTTTGGTTATGTGTGGGGATGGTTCAGCTGAAGGCATTTCACTTAAGTGTGTAAAATGACCGAAACATCCTTCCTCACTCATGCTCACTTAAACTACTCCTAATTCCTCAATTATTCCATAACTCCCTAACTTACCATAATATGTCAATTATGCACACAATAAGTCATATATTTCAAACATCTCCTATATCAATAATGCCAAAATAATCAATTATGATTTCTCGCTACTTTAAGCTAATCAATCACCTCGACCTCTTGCTAATTTAAATAATTTAAGTTAGCTAAATTGGGGATGTTACAATCACCCCAACTTTTAAAAATTTTGTCCTCAAAATTGAACAAAATATACCTTTCGCCGAACCGTCATCAGCCTTGCCTTTCTGAGCGTCCATCACGTAGATCCTTCCGCGTGCGGGGGTAGAATTCTCCTCTCTATTCCTCTTCTTCGCCGGACACTCGTTAGCGTAATGTCCCTCTCCTAGGCTAAAAAATCGATTCTTGGGCAATCTGCTCAAATTGTAAAGAAACCACAGCCATTAAATCCGAAAAAAATCAACGATCAAGACACCTAAAGAAGAAACTTGTTTTAGGACAGGGGACCTCAGAATCCCAAATTCCATCGTTTACTATTTTTTATTAATTTTTTTAATTTTTCATAATTTCCAAAAAATCTAAAAAAATTTGCATAAACTTATTTTGGTTTTATTAGATTTTTAGTGGTGTTTTGATAATTTTTGGATTAGTTTTGACTCTTTAACGGATTTTTAGTAGCATTTTTATAGCATTTTTTAAAAATTTAAATAAAAACAATTATTTTTAATAACAAAATCGGATTTACCTTAGGTGGGGTAAATCTGAATTCCTTTTTTTAGGGAAATCGGATTTATCTACCCACTAGGTAAATCCGATTTGAAAAATAACAAAGCGGATGTATCCCCATCTGAGGTAAATCCGCTTTGTTATTTTTAAAGTCGAATTTACCTATTAGGTACCCCATTTGAGGTAAATCCTCTTTGTTATTTGGGCACGGGTATATTCGGGTATATGGGATGTCACTACAACATTTTTGGCTTTAGGCCACGCCAACCATTGCCACGGCTAAAAAAGCGTGGCTTAAACTTGGAAGAGGCCATAGTTCTAAAAGCGTGGCAATAAAATAGACAATAGGCGACGTTTTCCTTAAGTTGATATCAGGCCACACTTTAAAAGTACATAGGCCACGGTTAAAAAACCGTAGATATATAATACCACAATTCTGCAAACGTGGCATTTAGAAATTTAAGAAAAACGTTGCCTTTCCTTTGGTAAAAAAAAATTAATAAAATATCTACGCGCTACTCCGCTGAAACGTCGCTCTCTCTATAATCCCTATTCTCTCTTTTTCCCTCTCTTCAAAAGATCCTAGCGCTCCCTTTGTCTTTTTTTTCTTTTTACCTCGGTTTCCGCCGTAGAACCATCCAAACTGTTCCTCCCTAGCAACCTCCGTCGCCGCTTCATCCCTTGCTCAAACCTCCGTCGTCGCTCCAAACCTCTGCCGTCGCTCCAAACCTTGCATAGCTCCGCTGCTCCATTGTTGTGCCGCTCCAAATTGTCACAGCTCCGCCGCTCCTCCTGACACTGTCTTCCCTCTATGACCAGGTTTTACTCCTTTCTCCATTCTACAGAAGCTATCTTCTATCATTTTGCCCTTTTTCTCTCTTCTCCTCATTCTCACTGTTGGCTTGTTTTTTATTTACAGGCCACTATTAGGGATTTCTCTGGTTCCCCTTCCTAGGTTTTCTTTCTCTATGCTGAATGCTTTTTAATTTTTTCTTTTGCTTTTCCTTTCCTGATTAGTGATTTTTTTGGGTATTTGGGTTTCAAATTAGGGATTTCTGTATGTTTATATGTTTATATTTGTTTAGGAATGATACTGGTTTGTTAATTTGTTGACATCACGGATCATTTTTTTGTAATTAAAATTAAAATATGTTGCAGGCTTTGAAATGTGGGAGTGAGTGATGTTCGCTGCAAGAGTCTTCAAAGAGTGAAGAATTTTGAAGAAGAAGGAAAACCTGCAGCATCAAAGAGAGTCCTCTAACGATTGTAGATTTGAGACAAGAGAGATGAAAGAGCAGGAACTAAAGCTTGTGAGAGAAGAATTGAAGTTGAGAAGGGAAAAACAAGAAGAACTGCTGCTGAGGTAAAATAATGATAGTTTTGAAGAAAACTATGAATAGACCTTCTCAGAATCTTGCATGAAACATCCATTGTAGAGAAAGTGTGAGATGAGTTCCCAGGTTGCTTCTTTGTTCTAACCAATATAGGCTCTAGAATAACGAGGTGAGATGTTGGTGTTTCCTTTTGTGTCTTAGTTTTTCTTAAATGGGGTTGTTCTTTCTTTTGGAAATGGTAGGTAAGAGAGTTTAGGAATTGGTGTTTTTAATGAATAGATAGGCCAACAATAAGAAACTAACTTCTATAAGGTGGAGTTATTTGTACTTTGTTTTTACCAAAGGATTTGGAGTTTGGAACTATTATCATTGTGTTCAAAGCGACTATTAGGAGTTACAACTTACAACCCTTGATGTTGTGAGGGCAAACACTTTGGTGGTAAAACTATGCCTCATAATTAAATTTCCTTCCTACTTGTTGCACAACTGAAGCTAAAATTATAATAGGTCTTTATATGTTTGATCAAATTAGTTTACTCAATTTGTTTTGCAAAATATTTGACATAATTATAATGGGTTGTACAAAGCAGATATTTCCATATTGTGAGTGTTGCACCCCGAAAAATCCCCGGTTTGGGTTTCTCAATGTACAACATGGAAAAAGTTGGAGCCGCCACCAATATTTTAATTTTAAGACCAAAACATTGAAAAAAGGTCTTTTGAACAAGGCGGATGGTCCTTTGAAACTAGAGATATAGGTTCGGGGATCGATTACGTGCGAGGAAGGTGTTAGCACCGCGCACGTCCTTTCTACCGAAAGGGAACCTCTAATTAAATGTGTGGTTTTAACGTTTGATTTGAAAAATACCTAAATTTGCCTATTTATTTCTTATTTGGAGATGAATGGGAAATCTTTAATGAAAATTTTATTTTAGGTGAGAAGGGGGGAAAAAAGGGTTTTTAGAAAAAAGTGCTTGACGGGACATGGCCCGCTCCTACGTATCTCCCGGTGCGATGGAGAATTCAAAGCTACGTAGTTCTTGGTTTTTGTTTTTTTTAACTTTTTAGGTGAGTTTTCAAAATAGGACGAGTACTAGCGAGTGATTAAACTAGCTAAGGCTATGGGTAATCACCGCTAAGTACTCAAAAGGAGTCGCTACCGCTAGTCAAACGAACTAAGGTTCTGGGTGACGGTTGGTAACAACTTGTTTTTATTCTCTTTTTGAAAGCTTTTTTTTTGAAAAGGATTGATTTGTTTGATGACCAAACTAGCAAAGGCTATGGGTGGTCATCGCTTACTGTTCTTTTTGGAGAAAGGACATCGATGTCAATAGCTAGACGAACTACGATTCTGATTAGCTACTAACAACAATGGGTTTGAAAACATTTTTGTTTGTTTTGAAAATGGAGGTTTAGGGGGATGAAAAGAATTTTTATTTGCTGCGCTTGACGAGGACGTGACTCGCTCCTACGTATCCCAAACGGGAATCAAAGCGACGTAATTCTAAAAAATGTTTTTGAAGGGGTTTAAAAGGGGCAAGCTGAATCACCCGAGACCATCTTCACCACTTAGAATATGATGCACTAGGCATAAGTGGGAATCATATGGTTCGTCCTCAGCAATGGACGATAACATACAAGAACGAGTAGATGAATACTATAGCTAAGTTAAATCACATGGATCACAATAACTAAATATTAACAAATGAAAAGACTGAAATACCTCTGATGAAGACAGATATTACAGATCTGAAGAACAAGCGAAAATGAAGCGGAGAACTGGAAAATGAGATTTGCGAGAGTTGTCTTCCCAGATCTCGTGAAATGTCTCTCAGATCTCGTGAAAATGTCTCTCAGATCTCGTGAAAAATGTGTGTAGCAATTCTTCTCTCTGATCTTGTGTGAAGTGTCCGTGTAATCTCTCCGTGTGAAGCTCTCCCCTCCCTGAGATGTGTGTCCGAAAATGTGATTTGAGGCTGCCTATTTATAGGCTTAGGAAAGCGTAGAAAATTTTTTAAAAACATTTATGGCAAGGATGAATCGATTGTTTGAGCCTTTGGAAATGTGTAGGAATCGATTCTTTATTTTTGGAAATGATAAGAATCGATTGTATGGCTTATGGAAAATGGTAGGAATCGATTTTCAGAACATTTGGAGATCCTGAAAATCGATTCTGTGGTCTTTGGAAACATGTAGGAATCGATTCTTTATTTTTGGAAATGATAAGAATCGATTATATGGCCTATGGAAAAAGGGAGGAATCGATTTTCACCTATCTAAAATGGCCTGAAAATCGATTTCAAGGCCTATGAAAGGAGAGGGAAATCGATTTTCAGGACATATATAATAGGTGAAAATCGATTCCATGTTTAGTTAAAACAATGAGGAATCGATTCATGGCCTATGGAAGAGCTTAAAAATCGATTTTCAAGGCCTATGCAACATACTATAAATCGATTCTTGGTCTAGAAATCAATTCTTGCTTTCCAAAAAAAATGCTTTTAGGTCCTTGCCATGCATGCATAAAATATTTTTCAAAGCTTGCCATGCATGCATAACATATTTTCAAAACCCTAGTTTCTTAAAAAGTGCATTCTAACCCTAAGAATGATTTCAAAAACTTTGGAGCGGTTTCTAGGATAAAAAATGCAATGCATAATTTATTTTTTATTTTTTGTGGGGAAAATTAGGGTTTTGACCTAAGCCGGACAAAATTGGGGTATGACAGCTGCCCCTCTTTATCTGAATTTTAACGAGGAATATGAATTGGCCGAAACATATTCCAAGGCAAAATGAAGATAAAGAATTCAGAAATTATACCGATTTTGTCCATTTGGGGAAACCCGAATTTTCCTCTTTTTCTTTTTCTATGTTTTTTTTGAATAGATGGGCTTGAGAACAAACGGGGAATGGTTAACACCTGGCGCATTAACCGAGAGAGAAAATGACGGACCACTCAGGATCTGAAGGAGCACTAAGGCTCTGAAGGACCACTCAGGGCTTGAAGGAGCACTAAGGCTCTGAAGGACCACTCAGGGTCTGAAGGAGCACTAAGGCTCTGAAGGACCACTCAGGGTCTGGAAGGCTGCCTAGGCCTTAATTGAAGGACCATCGTGGTCTGAAGGAGCGCTACTAGCTATGGTACTAGAAAACGGTCTGAGGGGGCCTTTCGAGCGGCCATGATGGGTCAAGATCAGCTCCGGAACTGATATGTTGACCATGAAGGACGTCCGTTGTGTCTTAGGCTGACACAACTAGTCTGAAGGACCACTCGGGGTCTGAAGGACTTACCCGCAGCTCGAATGCGAGGTGAAGTCTGCTTTTGAAGGGACACTTGGGTCCTGAAGGGATTCACGAATCCTGCTGGTCGATTGATTGAAATGTTCAACTAAAGCAGACAGAAAAGTAAAAAGGGCACTTGGCGTGCAAACAGAAAAGTAAATGGGCACTTGGCGTGCAAACAGAAAGGCAAAATGAGCACTTGGCGTGCAAACAGCAGAAGAAATGGGCACTTGGCGTGCGAACAGAAAAGTAAATGGGCACTTGGCGTGCAAACAGAAATGTAAAATGGGCACTTGGCGTGCAGACAGAAAGGTAATAACGCGGTAAAGAACACGGTAAAGAAAGCAGTAAGGAAGGAGCACTGAGGGCTCAGGATGAGCGCGGAGGGTTCAGGATGAGCACGGAGGGCTCAGGAGGAGCACAGAGGGCTCAGGATGAGCACAGAGGGCTCGGGGGGAGCACAGAGGACTCAAGATGAGCGCAGAGGGCTCACAAATTCAGTTGATTGGTCGATTTGAAATGACCGATGCTGCTGTATTGGATTGAGGTACCTGCATACGTCAGTTGATGCAAGGAATGGTGCATGGAGTATGAGTGCAGGTTATGAGTGCATGTTATGCATGTGCATGCAATGAGTGCATGTTATGAGTGCATGTTATGCATGTGTATGCAAGGAGTGCATGTTATGAGTGCATGTTATGCAAAGGCATGTTATGCATGTGCCTGCAATGAGTTCATGTTATGAGTGCATGTTATGCAAAGGCATGTTATGCATGTGCATGCAATGAGTGCATGTTATGCTATGATTTTGGTGTAATGATGAATGTAATGCATGACTGTGTTTTGTTTATTGCCCTTTTTTTTATTATTATTATTATTATTATTTTTTAATTTTTGCTGGTTCAGCCAACCCGCGATGCTCCTGACACGAGACTGAGGAACCTGTTGGACTTGCGGGGCTCATGGGCCGAGTGCATGTTGGTCTTGACTTTGCTGGTTTGAAGCAACCGTGGATGTAGTTGCTCTCTTGCATGATTGACTGATTTTGAGGATGTGCTTTCTCTCAGGACTCTTAAGAATCTCGTAATGATTTGCAATGCTCTATGATATATGCACATGTTTTACAGTTCAGGATCATCATCATCATAAAACGTTTATTTTGAGCAGAAAAAGCAGAAAATAAAAGAGTGAACAGATACGAGAAATTTGAACTTTATTAATGCGGAAACCGGTCGCACAAGAAGTTACGCCGATTATTTATTACACTTGAAAGTTTAAACTGTAAAAAGACACGAAAAAAGGAGAGAAGCTGGATTCTGACTGTCCGTCTCTGTGGAACAGTGCCAAACATCTATGTCCTTGACCTTGATCACTCCCTCATCCAAGCTTGTAGGAGAGTTGTATGCCTTTCTTTACTTTTCATGCCTAAGTTTTCAGACCCTAATTTTTGCCTGGATCGCCCTTTGCGGGTTTTCAATCCACCGGGTCGCTCTGATTTTGCCTAGGTCGCCCTTTGCGGGTTTTCAACCTAGCGAGCTAATTCTTACTTGGCTTGTCTTTCTCTTTTTTCATCTATTTCTTTTGGGCATAATACTTCTTCACTTGATCTGAATTGACTGGATTCCTGAGATCTTCGCCGTCTATGTTTATGAGTATCGGCGCTCTTCTGGAAAAAGCTTTCTTGACCTCACATGGACCGTCATAAGTGGGCCTCAACTTCCCACGGAGTCAGTCTGGATAGGTAGGATCTTTTTGAGTACAAGGTCTCCTTCGCCGAATTCTCGAAGACGGACTTTCCTGCCGAAAGCTGCCTTCATCTTTTGTTGGTACAACTGGCCATGGCGCAGGGCAGCAATTCTTTTTCTCTTTAATGAGATTCAGTTGATCTAGACGAGCTTGGACCCATTTGCTTCTTCTAACTTGACCTCCATGACTACTCGTAGAGAGGGTATTTCAACCTTGATGAGAAGAACTGCTTCTGACCCATACACTAGAGAAGAGAGGGGGTTGCCCCTGTATGATTTCAATGAATGTGAGTGCGACAAGGGATGAGATAGGTGTAGGATCAATTTCCTCAGTTGTAGGAGGGGTGAAGAGCGACTGGATTGCCCCACTTGGCATATTGTAAACAAATGAACTTACTTGTCCTTGAGCTAAGACTTTGAGAAAACAACAGCAATCAATCATTGATCGGGATGGACCTTTCGGGATTGTGGTGTTTTGTGGAGGAGAGATGGGTAGGCTTAATGAGGTATTTGGGGATAATGGCAGGATGGTTTTTATGATGGTTAACTGGCTTGATGAGGTATTAGGAGGTTTTATTCCTGGCTAAGGGTCTATGGAGGGTGGGCTGTCGAGGTCAAAGGAGAGTGTTTGCGGTTTATGAGAGGAGGGGTGCATGGAAATGAGAAAAGTGTTTGAAGGTTTATTGAGACAAGGACCTCTTGGGTTCTGTGTTAACATGTATCAACTCACTACTTACATTTCTTTTGTATTTTTCTTTTGGTTTTGGGATTTTCCTTTTTGAATGATTTTTCCTTCTTTGACTTCTTCTTTTTCTTGAGCTTGGGTGAGCTGATAAAGAACGATGCACTGTTTTTTGAGGTGGTCCTTGTCTAAGGTGACTTTTGGATTTTTGGTTTTTTCTTGGCTTAAGATGGGTCGGAAAGGATTATGTTTTTCTCTTTGGGATTTTCTTGGCTTACGGTGGGTAGGAGGGATTTTGTTTTTCTCTTTGGGGTTTTCGTGGCTTAAGGTGGTTAGGAGAGGATTTTGTTTTCGGGTGTGGAATGGTGGTTCAATCTTCATTTCAAATCATGATTGCTTATTTCCTCACAAATTAACTCTAGGACAATAATGCACTTGCCCCTCTTTTTTATTTCCCTTTTGAGCTCTAATTTCCCTTTATTGAAGTACCCATCTTGACCTCTTTCTTGTTCTCAGTGGTCCCCAAGTTGATCACTTCAGTGGATTCCCCGTGATGCTGAATTACCCTTTTCCCTTGCTTCATTAACCTTCTGGAGGATTTTCCCGGTCTTTCTCAACGTCCCACTCTGCTTGATTGATAAGGTGATCAAAGTCAAAATATGGACCGTTGGCACTGTTATTTTGAGAGACAATTGCTGTGGATCCGCTTTTTACTGAGGCGAAAAAGCAGAATGAAAGGCGAAACAAACAAACAAGCAATAATAATACAAGGAAAAGACACACGAAATGAAAAGGAATTGATTTTTATTGATTGGGATTCAAAAACAACGTTTTTATTAATGATGATGATTCTGAAAATAAAAACATGATTGCCCCTAACAACTTGCTCTATGACCTTGGGCAGAGCCACAGAGTTGCATTACAATGATCATATTGAATTAAAAGTCACAGGAAAGGCAGCAGATTCCCCATTCTTCAACTTTCTCTGGCAAGGCAGCGACAAACCAGACCAGTCTCACTTTCTTCAGCTTCGGATCCATTACTGATGACAGCAATTTGGTTGTATTGTTTCTCTTCCTCATCCCATCCTGTGGGCTGGATGTCTTCTATTCGGATTTGAGCACTCTCGGGAGCGTCATACCTGACCAAGTAATCAAACTTTCCACTGGGCTCCCCTAGGGTATCCCAACATCCCTCTTCTGACTTAGGACCATTATTGATGACAGCAATTTGGTCGTATTGTTCCTCTTCATCATCCCATCCTGTGGGCTGGATGTCTTCCATTCGGATTTGAGCACTCTTGGGAACGTCATACCTGACCAAGTAATCAAACTTTCCACTGGGCTCCCCTAGGGTATCCCAACATCTCTCTTTCATAGGCACCGCTATTACTTCCTCATTGATTTCTTTTTCATCTTCAATATCATGGGTCCCTATCTGAACCACGCACCGATCTATCAGGTCTTGCAGGACTGACTTGAAAACTTCACAGGCACCCACACATAAAGGATCGGCGCATACACAGCCTTTCTTGATAACACCATGACGACACAACTCAGCATGTATATTTTCCAGAGGAGTCTGGATACATTTAACATATTTTATTATTGTCTGCCCCACAGAATCCTCTACTGCATTAGCGGATGGTGTCCCATGTCCCGGTAGGGGGTTTGTAATTGTACTGGGACTGTTCGGCTTGAAAGAGATCCAGTTGGCGTCAATCAAATCCTGGACTACATATTTGAAAGCCTTGCAGTCCTCCACCGTGTGGCCGACTCCTCCACTATGAAAGTTACAAGTAGCATCAGCGTTGTACCCCCTAGGAAAGGGAGGTTGTATAGGCTTCATGGGGCGAGTATTGACCAAATTCTTTGAGACAAGATGATTGAACAATTCAGTATAGGTCATCGGGATCGGATCAAAATTAGCACGCCTCTTCTCTTGATAGTTCTGGGCTCTGTAGCCCGAATTAGTTTGCTGCGGAGAGTTGAAAGATAATGGCACCGCCTGCTGTGGAGAGCTGAAAGATGGGCCTCCCCCTGCGGAAATAACATTGGTTTCCCCTTCTTTCTTCTTGGGGAAGTTGGGAAAGGGTTTCTTTTGGCCACTAGAATTGCCAAAACCTCCAGCAATCTTTCCGCTACGCAATCCGTGCTCTAATCGTTCCCCAATGACAACCATATCTGAGAAATTGGACGAAACGCTCCCCACCAACCTATCATAATACAGCCCTGGAAGGGTCTCCATAAACATGTACACCATCTCTTTTTCAGTCAATGGCGGCTTCACCTGAGCAGCTATGCTCCTCCATTTTTGAGCGTATTCTTTGAATGACTCTCTATCTCCTTTGCTCATGTGCTGCAATTGAGACCGGTCTGGAGCAAGGTCCATGTTATACTGGTATTGTTTTAGAAAGGCTTCAGAGAGATCCTTCCAACTGTGGATTTCGGAGGATTGCAACTGCATGTACCAATCTAGTGATGCGCCAGTCAGACTGTCCTGGAAATAATGAATGAGCACCTTGTCATCATGAGCATAAGCGGCCATTTTTCTAACATACATCGTCAAATGGCTAGATGGACACCCGGTGCCGCGATATTTGTCAAAGTCAGGTGCTTTGAATTTAGGGGGTATAACAACATCTGGGACAAGGCACAACTCTCGGGCATCCCTGGCTCTAGTTCCTGATCCTTCCACAGCTCTTAAACGCTCTTCAAGCGAGTGATACCGATCCCTATGCTGAGTGGGGTTTTCCATATGATGGACAGCGTTCTGAGGGTTCACAGTAACTCCCAGAGTAGGACTAGGTGAACCTCTTGGCAGCACAGTATCAGGACTAGGAGTATGAATTTGTGGTCCCATAGCAGCTCCACCAGCCATAGTCGTGACAGGTTGACTCGACCCCACAGGAATAGCTTCAGCAGCAGGCGGCATATAACCCATTGGCATCCCCCAAGGATATATCGGTGCATTCAGATGACTCTGTCCGCTTGCCCCTGGAGGATTAGCAAAGTGACTGACCCCCTGTCCGTGAGAAGTGTGAGTAGTTGTAACTTCAGCGGACACCGGAGGAGAAGTGAAGGTAACAACCCCTTCGGGATTTACAACAGCAGCGGCCCCAGCAGTGGCCCCACCCCTCATATTCTGTAGCATACTCATTACTTCGACCATCTGTGCTTCCATAGCCTCCATTTTAGTCTTCAAAGCTTGATTCTCTTGAGCCAGCTGATCGGGGTTAAGAATCTCCACAACCGACTCATCTTGACCCAGGGGGTCCTCATTCTCGAGATGCTGATTGCTAGCCATTAGTCTTGCCTGTAGACGGGTGGAATATCGGTGTTGGCGAACCAGCTTGCCTTTTGTTTTTCTCTCTGATGATAGAACATTTTTTATGAGTACAAGTATGAATGCGTAAATGAATGCAATGCATATGGCTTTATGTTATTAGATGCATGAGGAATGCTGTATGAATTTTTCAGAATTTTGCTTATGTAATGCATGCTGTTACGATGTAAAATGCGGGTGATGAGGATGCTTGTTAGAAAGACAGATATTTACAGGTGGGGGTTTTGAAATTTTAGGGCAGTATACCCTATATGCCACCTCATATAGGTATTCATGAAAGAGAAGGAAAAACATATTCTTTTTTGATTTTGTTGTTTTTTCAAAAAATGTTGGCGGAAATGAACTAAACTAGATGCAATAATGCACACACAATTTTGGAAAAGCCCTTGTGACCTAAAAAGAGGTAAGACCTATGATCTAGGGAAACTAAAAGGGTAATCCTTCCATGTAGCTCTATTCACTCTCTCACAAGGCCACTAGAGCTACAGTCCCTTTCACAAAATTCCCCACAAATGCAGCAAACTGCTAGGTGTGAGGCATCATGAAAGAGCACAACTCTGGTTGAAACTTTCGCAAGTAGCCAAACGGACAAATGTCCTGATGGGCTCTCACTACTCGAATCCACTCTCTTAAGTTTTTGCAGACCTGGGTTATGGTCCCACTCAAAACACATAGTCACAGGGTATAAGTGTAGTGTGTGTGAAGGGCATTTTCCCTAGCACTACCCCACCTGCAAATGAAAATCCAGACAGTCCAGACAATAGCATGTCATCTACCCTAGGGTTCCATACCTAGAATATCTATAAACAAGGATATTGCTCACCTTAGGAAAAGGAGCCAAGAGGAAGGGAACATGGGGATTGGAATAATGCATGGTCATAAGCGATAAAAGAAAGGGAATAAAAGATAAGAAAGAAAGGCAAACAGGGTTTTAATCAAATCAACAATACATTAAACCACACATTTAAATTAGTTAGGCTTGACCCTCGTCTAAAAAAAAGTGTCCCCAGTGGAGTCGCCAGCTGTTGCACCCCGAAAAATCCCCGGTTTGGGTTTCTCAATGTACAACATGGAAAAAGTTGGAGCCGCCACCAATATTTTAATTTTAAGACCAAAACATTGAAAAAAGGTCTTTTGAACAAGGCGGATGGTCCTTTGAAACTAGAGATATAGGTTCGGGGATCGATTACGTGCGAGGAAGGTGTTAGCACCGCGCACGTCCTTTCTACCGAAAGGGAACCTCTAATTAAATGTGTGGTTTTAACGTTTGATTTGAAAAATACCTAAATTTGCCTATTTATTTCTTATTTGGAGATGAATGGGAAATCTTTAATGAAAATTTTATTTTAGGTGAGAAGGGGGGAAAAAAGGGTTTTTAGAAAAAAGTGCTTGACGGGACATGGCCCGCTCCTACGTATCTCCCGGTGCGATGGAGAATTCAAAGCTACGTAGTTCTTGGTTTTTGTTTTTTTTAACTTTTTAGGTGAGTTTTCAAAATAGGACGAGTACTAGCGAGTGATTAAACTAGCTAAGGCTATGGGTAATCACCGCTAAGTACTCAAAAGGAGTCGCTACCGCTAGTCAAACGAACTAAGGTTCTGGGTGACGGTTGGTAACAACTTGTTTTTATTCTCTTTTTGAAAGCTTTTTTTTTTGAAAAGGATTGATTTGTTTGATGACCAAACTAGCAAAGGCTATGGGTGGTCATCGCTTACTGTTCTTTTTGGAGAAAGGACATCGATGTCAATAGCTAGACGAACTACGGTTCTGATTAGCTACTAACAACAATGGGTTTGAAAACATTTTTGTTTGTTTTGAAAATGGAGGTTTAGGGGGATGAAAAGAATTTTTATTTGCTGCGCTTGACGAGGACGTGACTCGCTCCTACGTATCCCAAACGGGAATCAAAGCGACGTAATTCTAAAAAATGTTTTTGAAGGGGTTTAAAAGGGGCAAGCTGAATCACCCGAGACCATCTTCACCACTTAGAATATGATGCACTAGGCATAAGTGGGAATCATATGGTTCGTCCTCAGCAATGGACGATAACATACAAGAACGAGTAGATGAATACTATAGCTAAGTTAAATCACATGGATCACAATAACTAAATATTAACAAATGAAAAGACTGAAATACCTCTGATGAAGACAGATATTACAGATCTGAAGAACAAGCGAAAATGAAGCGGAGAACTGGAAAATGAGATTTGCGAGAGTTGTCTTCCCAGATCTCGTGAAATGTCTCTCAGATCTCGTGAAAATGTCTCTCAGATCTCGTGAAAAATGTGTGTAGCAATTCTTCTCTCTGATCTTGTGTGAAGTGTCCGTGTAATCTCTCCGTGTGAAGCTCTCCCCTCCCTGAGATGTGTGTCCGAAAATGTGATTTGAGGCTGCCTATTTATAGGCTTAGGAAAGCGTAGAAAATTTTTTAAAAACATTTATGGCAAGGATGAATCGATTGTTTGAGCCTTTGGAAATGTGTAGGAATCGATTCTTTATTTTTGGAAATGATAAGAATCGATTGTATGGCTTATGGAAAATGGTAGGAATCGATTTTCAGGACATTTGGAGATCCTGAAAATCGATTCTGTGGTCTTTGGAAACATGTAGGAATCGATTCTTTATTTTTGGAAATGATAAGAATCGATTATATGGCCTATGGAAAAAGGGAGGAATCGATTTTCACCTATCTAAAATGGCCTGAAAATCGATTTCAAGGCCTATGAAAGGAGAGGGAAATCGATTTTCAGGACATATATAATAGGTGAAAATCGATTCCATGTTTAGTTAAAACAATGAGGAATCGATTCATGGCCTATGGAAGAGCTTAAAAATCGATTTTCAAGGCCTATGCAACATACTATAAATCGATTCTTGGCCTAGAAATCAATTCTTGCTTTCCAAAAAAAATGCTTTTAGGTCCTTGCCATGCATGCATAAAATATTTTTCAAAGCTTGCCATGCATGCATAACATATTTTCAAAACCCTAGTTTCTTAAAAAGTGCATTCTAACCCTAAGAATGATTTCAAAAACTTTGGAGCGGTTTCTAGGATAAAAAATGCAATGCATAATTTATTTTTTATTTTTTGTGGGGAAAATTAGGGTTTTGACCTAAGCCGGACAAAATTGGGGTATGACAGCTGCCCCTCTTTATCTGAATTTTAACGAGGAATATGAATTGGCCGAAACATATTCCAAGGCAAAATGAAGATAAAGAATTCAGAAATTATACCGATTTTGTCCATTTGGGGAAACCCGAATTTTCCTCTTTTTCTTTTTCTATGTTTTTTTTGAATAGATGGGCTTGAGAACAAACGGGGAATGGTTAACACCTGGCGCATTAACCGAGAGAGAAAATGACGGACCACTCAGGATCTGAAGGAGCACTAAGGCTCTGAAGGACCACTCAGGGCCTGAAGGAGCACTAAGGCTCTGAAGGAGCACTAAGGCTCTGAAGGACCACTCAGGGTCTGAAGGAGCACTAAGGCTCTGAAGGACCACTCAGGGTCTGGAAGGCTGCCTAGGCCTTAATTGAAGGACCATCGTGGTCTGAAGGAGCGCTACTAGCTATGGTACTAGAAAAACGGTCTGAGGGGGCCTTTCGAGCGGCCATGATGGGTCAAGATCAGCTCCGGAACTGATATGTTGACCATGAAGGACGTCCGTTGTGTCTTAGGCTGACACAACTACTCTGAAGGACCACTCGGAGTCTGAAGGACTTACCCGCAGCTCGAATGCGAGGTGAAGTCTGCTTTTGAAGGGACACTTGGGAGGTCACGCCGGACCATCTCCGGCCACGTGCGACGGCGACGACGAAGCATACGGCAATGCAAAAGGGGGAGGCACGGTGGTCTGAGATTGAGACCGGGACGGTGATAGTGAGAGCAACAGCCTCATGACAGCGATGGTCTTGGGGAGAACGAAAGGGAACGCCGGCGGAGCTTGTGGCGGCGGCCACCGCTAACGGTGGTCAGAGTTTCAGGTCTTCATCTCTACTTTTCTTCTCATCTTAATTTTTGATTTTGCTTTTTTTCCTAATCTGTCTTTGAGGCCTTAAAAAAACTATTTTTAATTTCTGATTTATTTTACCCTAAACCTTGTTTTCTCTCCCATCATTTTTTCTGACTCTAAACCCACACCCTATTTTTAATGTCCTTTGTTTATCTCTATGTTCTTGTATTTATTATCAGTTTTATTATGTTCCTATTTCTATCTATCTCCATCAATCCCCTCTCTTATTTTCTTGAATTAGGACACCCCTTTTTAATTAAAAAAGATAGCATGGTATATTGAAATTCGTAGACTAATCATACTACTACTTGTAGAAATTAACATATCACACATAAACTTTTACATGCTAGCAACAAATGGTAGAATGAGTTGTGATAAACCAACTTGGACTCACAGCTTCTGAGAATGAAAACCCTTTTTAGTTATTTTCTACTCTGCTAACCTCTACTTGCTCTGCTTCAGTATTCGAAACCAGTGTTTTTTGAGTGATTAGGGTTCTGATTTTGAACCACTACTTCTTTTTGATTATTTCTGAAAGTTTTCTCCTCTCTCCCCTCACTGTTACTATTCACTAGTATTTATAGTCCAATATGTGTGGTGTAGGTGTGGGTGCAAAGCAGTGTATCAAATGTAACATCCCTAATTTATAAAATACATTAATGGATAAGAGCGATTTAGCGATTTAATAGGAATAATTAGTCGCGACTCGAATATAGGGTAATTGAGAAAATCATGCCGAGTAGGAATCCGTAAAATTTTAGAGGAGTTTATATCAAAGCCATGACTTAAATGGGCCAAGGGCAGTTTGGTCTTTTCACCATCACTGAACCCTCAGCCCATCTGAACCACACATCTCATCCCACTTCAGCTGAACCCACTACAACAAAATAGGAAAGCGGCGGCGGTTTTAAAAGCATTCTGCGGCGGTTTTAACCGCTGCCAAATACCCCTCGCGGCGGTTCCAGAACCGCTGCAGTTACCTCCGCCGCGAGGGAACTCTACGGCGGTTTAGGCAACCGCTGGAATAACCGCCTGGAGTAGTACTTAGCGGCGGTTTACGCGGCGGTTTGGGGTTTGCGGCGGTTCTAACCCGCCGCTAAACTGTCGGTTAATTTCCCATATTTCTGCAGCGGTTTTGAGGAATTTTGCGGCGGTTTGCGTTTAGCGGCGGTTTTGAAGATGTTTGCAACGGTTCAGAACTACCACTAAACCATTTACGTGATGGTAGATTCCTTACTTATATACAGCGATTCCAGGGATGTCTGCAGTGGTTCAAAACCTGAGGACGAAACTGCTTTTAGCTTTAAAAGCTCAAATGAGTTGTTTTCTTATTTATAACAACTTTTTCTCAAATTATTTAAAAACATAAAATTATAAACTTACATAAATAATTAAAAAAGTTCATTCATTCATACTTAAATAAAAAACACAATAATATCAAAAGATAGTGTTGTCCCAAAATATCAAAAGATATGTGGTTTAGGAGTATAAATTTCCCCAATATAAAAACATGTTTTTCAACATTACTAGTTAATAACAAATCCTAAATCTAAAGAGTAGATGTTGGTCCATGATGTGTTGGGGCGTGACTAGCGGATGAAGAGCGCATTGCTTCAGCAGGTGAACGTAAATTGGCAGCCTGAAATTAAACAAAAATAAAGTTATGAAGTTACCAATTATCAAATCTACCAAGTCAATAAGAAATTTACATCGAAGATCTATCATAATAATACAAGCATATTCCGCTATTAATAGGAGTAGCTACTGCCCTTTCTTTTTTTTTTTTGAACAATCCTATCATTATTTTTATAAGCCACATGACAGGATTATTGATTGTTAGTAAAGTTTAACATGAAAAATATAGCAATTCAATCACAATTTATCCAAAACAAGTAAAAGTAAAGATGCAGAGAAAAATCAAGTGTGCTCAAAAGTCAAAATGTTATGAAAACTGTATATAGCAACGCCCTTATCATGTTAAGTGCTTTTTTTGAATGATAATGTAGCTCTATTGGTCTTGTGAGGTTTCAACAGGTGTCTCAGACTCAGATAGTGATCCCCATTCAGTCCATGATCCATCATAAACTGGTACTTCTGGCCACATAGCTCATCTCTGTTTTTAAACAGTTAGAATTTACAACTCAAAAAGCAAACATGTGACACTCAAACAGCATTTGAAACAAAGAGAAAACTGTTTTTCTAGATATTTTAACCCAAACAAAGAGAAAACTGTTTTCTAAATATTTAACTTCTACGAACTATGCAGAGCCCTGGTTAATGGAATCCAACTGACTCCGAAGATTCTGATTGTCTTCCAAGAGGCGATCATATTCCATAAGGAATCCCTCAGGACTGCTTTTTCTTCTAATAAAAGAGAACTTATGATAAATAAGCTTAAGTATCATTAACAAGAAGCAGGAATATTCTAAGTAGACATAAGTTAACCACCCACAATCGGTTCCTAACAGCACTACAACTTATACTAACACCAAAACAAAAACTAAAAGGGTAAGTAACAAGTAACAACAACCAAGTTATGCAGGACCAGTCAATAAAGGATCACATTAGACCACCAAAACAGTCTATCATCAGAAAAGTTGGACAGGTTAGTACCTCATCAAATCTAGTCGGACATTGACCACGAGCTTGCTGCATTAGAAAAGCTACTTGCTGCAAAACCATATTTAGATAATGAGAGTATGTTTTAGACAAATTGTGAAGGAAAAAAAACGCATAACTAGCAAAAAAAGGTACATATATTTTACCAGTGCTTGTTACAAATTGTGAAGGAAAATAATCATAATAATAATAACAACAACACAACATTACAAAACAATGTCTAGAAATTTTATTTTAAATTCTAGCAGATGAAGACGAAACAATGGTTTTAACATTGAATGCTGTGACTAAATCAAATGATTCAGAACTTTTACATCATGATGAGCTAGTCAAACCTCTCTCTGAGCATTCATTCCATGGCACTGAATCACTAATAAGAGATACTTTGCTAGATGCTAATTCTCATGGTGTTTTAGAAAAAGAAAGGGAATCTCAAGAAAAATTGTTATGTGCAAACAAGTCAGATGAGAGAGATGGAAATGAATTTGAGAAAGCTCTGATAGATAATTCAGAAGCTACATATGATCCCCCAACTACTGATAACAACAACAATGGAAATCTGTTGACCAATGTCAACTATATTACTGAGGATTCCCTAAAACCAATTCCTGAAACTTTTGTTGTGGATAACCAAGAGGAAAACTGCAAGGTACTTAATGAAGAAAACAAACTGAGAAGATGTGGATCAAAAAAAGAGAATCCAAAGGATTACAAGCCAGATCAATGCATGAAGGAATTTAAAGAGAAAAAGTCATGCTCTAAGAATCCAAAGCATGATTTTTCAAGGTTGACAGTTCCATCTATTGACTTAGTAGATGAAGAATCAATTGAGAAAGAAAGTGAAAAACATTCACAACAAGCAGAAGCAACTTCAGCAGCTACTATTATGTCCACTGAAACATGTTCAGACAATTCTATACTTCAGCAGAAGCAACTTCAGCAGCTACTATTATCACCAAGCTTCAATCTCGATCTCCGAATCAAAGCAAGGAAAGAAGAATCAGATCAAACTCCATTACTTTATCAGGATAAGTCTAATAATGAAAGCTTGTCAAAGCTAACAGATATAAACATCAGCAAATCTATGTTACACAATGCTGAAATGCCAGTGGAAGAGAAGATTGTTACTGGTGTAAAATGCATTCATGACAAGGGCTAAGAAACATTCTATTAAACAAGATGAAGGTATATACTCTCCTCCTATACTTGAGCAAAATTAAAAAAGACTGAATGGCGGGACAATAGACGTCCAAAGCCAACATATGATTTTAACATTCAACCAAATCATAATAATCCTCACATCAAAATTCATATAAAAAAGTACCTAGTGTATGCTGAAACTATTTCATCTTCTCTGAAACTGTCTTCTTGAGAACCAAATCATAATAATCCTGGCAATATTTAGATGTTCCAAAACAAGCCCTGAAAATGTAGAAAACAATAATATACAGAACTGATAAGCAAGAACCAGAGGACAATCATCTCATACACGAAAAGCTTCAACAGGTGCAAATATTGATACCTTAAAGGTCTACCCTTCAGAACAAATCCATGTACATTTTGAATACATCGAATAGCTTCTTCTTCCTTTGAATAAGTAATATATCTGAAACCCTTGAAACCCTTCAATCTGTTTCAGAGGGAACAGTAATAGTTCTCCTGAGTTAGGGTTTTCGCTCAAATGGGAAAAAGAAAAGGGATTAAACTCAAAACCCTAAAGAAAGAGAGAATTCGAGAAGGAGAGAGAGAGGAAGAAAAAAGACGCACCTGGTTGAGAGAAGAAGCTGCTGCGTCGTGAGAGAAGAAGCTGCGACCGTGAGAGAAGAAGCGCTGCGGCCGTGAGAGAAGAAGCGCTGCGGCCCGTCGTGAGAGAAGCGCTGTTGCAAAGAGGTTTTTGCAATTTGGTTTGTTGTAGAGAAGCGCTGTTGGTTTGTTGTAGAGAAGCGCGGTCGTGGCTCGTGAGAGAAATGAAAGGGCTTTTGGTTATTTTAGTAATTAGTAACTGAGAAGCGCTTTGATTAAAAAAAAGGGGGGGAGTTTTTTTTTGACAAAAAAAGGGACGGGGAGTTGTTTTTGACACGAAAATTTGCAACCGCCGCAATATCACCTTATAACCGCCGCCGCTTGACTCCAAAAAAACCAAACCGCTGCAGATTACCAAATAACCGCCGCCGTTTACTTACTAACTACGGCAGTCAATATAACCGCCGAACAAACCGCCGCAAAATTATAAGCGGCGGCGGTTTACCCAAAACCGCCGCAGATTAACCGCCGCCGGTTGCCTATTTTGTTGTAGTGACCCACTTACTCCCTCACTTGCCCAATTCTGAAACTCAAAAACACAAAACTGAAAGCAAGAGAAAAACATAAGGGGGAAAGAGTGAAGAGAGGGCGAAGGGGAGAGGGAAAGAAGGAGAAGCCATTCCCAGCAACCTGATTGCATGTAAGCTATTCTTCCACATTCTAATCCCATTTTCAATCCTCTATCTTCTGATGTAATTTGTTGGAACTGAATCACCCTCCTCCTCTTTTTACCATTTTCGGATTTGAATCCTAAAGTGTGTTCTTCCATCCTTTGAAGCCTTGCATGCACATTCTGAAGCCTTGAAAGTGACCCAAGCTGTTTAGTGACGCCACCTTTCGAAAGTTGGAGCCCAAAGGAAGGGGGGTGAAGCTGCTGGTTCAGTTTGGACAGAGAGAAGTGCTGTTTGAGAAGCGGTTCGGGCTCTAGCGGGGATTGTTCGTATGGTTACGGGTCGATAACTTCGCGCTCCGTTGTGATTCCCGAGTGTTCGACAAATTGGTGAGTTCTACTCACGATTAGAGAGTGTGTTTAACATTCTGGAAATTTGGGTTTTGATGATTGATTTCGTGTCGAGACATTTTATCAAGTCAAAAACCGTTTTCGGGAAAAATAGCGTTTTTACGGTTTTTCGGTGAATATATATGTCTTTATTGATTAGTTGATTTTAATGCTTTCACTAGAATATGGACTGAAATGTTGGTTATAATATCTATTTTTAAGTCTCGATGGTTAGGAAATGTCTCGGGGTCAAATTGAAAGCGAAACGGTACAAAACGGGTTTTTGAAATGCTGTTTTCAACCAATTCTGGCTCCCATCGCGTCGCGACCTCCCTTATTTTTGCAACGCAAAACTTTCTGTAACTTTTCGCTTCGCGACGGAACCAGTTCGCGTCGCGACGCTTTGCAGTTTTTCTGCAAAACACCCTGATTTTGTTTTCGTAATAACTTTTGATCCGGGAACCCGATTTAGGTGTTCTCTGGTGCGTTGGAAAGCTTATTCAAATACCTATCTATAATTATATAATTTGGTTTGGAAAATACACTTTTTTTGAAGGTAAAAACTGTTTTCAAAACCGAATTGTAGACCGCATGTGAGCATATGTTTTTGAATAACAAAATGGATAACTCATCCAATGTGGTACTGTATTATAATGGCGGATGTCTAATTTCGTATTCATCAAAACGGGTTATAGATAAAATGATAGATATAGAATTATATCGAATATAGAAGTCGGCCCCATGCGGGTGTGATATATAAATTATATCGAGTTGGGTGACGACCCAACGAATAGCATACTAGGAAGGGAAGTCATGATCCCTCACCCTAGGCCCTGAAACGTTATGGCGTGGTCTAACGTGGGTTATCGGGATTGTGGTTGTTTGCACGGCCGGTTTATGCTAAGTTAAGTATACGATACGCCGAGATTGTGGGTGTTTGCACGGTCGGGTTTCGTTTGGTAAGCTAGTAATTCTAAATTGATGTTACGAGGCTTAATTATATATGAATAGCGCATTAGATACCGAGATTGTGGTTGTTTGCACGGTCGGTAATGGGCTAAGACTATATATGGGTATGTGGTTTATAATTCAAACCACGTTGTAACAGTTTTATAAATGAACCGAGTGATTAGTGAGGGGGCACGGTAGAACTCACTGAGACAAGTTGTCTCACCCAATCATTATTGTTGTTTTTATAGAGAAGTAGGGAAAAAGAAAGAGCAACCGGCACGGGTAGGTGACTAGCTCGTGGAGATGTCAAGGACTTGCAGTCTTGATGTTTTAGATCCTGCTATGCTTGTCTCTGTTATGGTTATATGACTTGTATTGTTTTTGAGTTGTATAAACCGCTTTAAATTCTGTTTATGATATTGAACACCTAAGTTGCATTCCTACAGATGTTGTAACATTTTGGAACTAAGATGGATGTATCCGAAGTACTTTGTATTATTTTCGGAAAAAGTTTGTACGTTCAATATCTAAGCAGAGTTTGTGTCCTCTGATTATTACTATATTTGTGCATTACGGTATATCTACAGGTTAGAAATACCGGGGTGTTACATCAAATCTCTTGGAGACAAATTCTGAAGAGCCAAAACAAAACAGCCTAGAGGTGGTGGTACTGCCGCTGCAAAAGACAGTATTGTTGGTGCCAAAAATGGGAAGGCAGCAAGGAACAAAGAGAAATAGGTTTGAGCTGGTAGCTCAAAATAAATTTCAACCACGGCAGCAGCAAGGGCAGCAACGCATGCTCCCTTGCTTTTTTAGTTTTGTTTTAATTTTTTGTACTATTTTGCTTTAATTTTTGTCCATATGTGTAACAAAGTTGACTTCTTTTTACCATTATTTTGCAAAAAAAAAACTGTTTATAATAAAATAAAATAAAAACATTAATTCCAATATGATTTTCTTATTATATTTTTCTATAGCAACAATAATAACAAATTAAACTAAATAACAATAATCATAATAACAATAAATAATTAGCACCAACATAAACGTCTGTATACGACGAGACACGAACGCGCTTCCGCGATGAGAGCAAAGATGCGTGCATAATTAATAACACGTGGCATAGCGATAACAAAAATGCGTGCATGATTAGAAGCGACTCGCGTGCGAATTTAAACGGTTTGCATCAGTCTAACAGACAAAATTAGGGTATGACAGCTGCCCCTTTTTATTTATATTTTGCTCGAAAATTTGAAGGTTTTTTTTTCTAGTTTTCAAAGTAAAATAGAAATAAAGATAAAGAACACTAATTTTGTTTTAAAACACGGTAAATAAGGATCACTGGGGATCTGAAGGAGCACTGGGGCTCTGAAGGTCTAATTCGCAATTGGCGCATTGATTGGAGTTAAACTGAAGGGCCGACGGGGTCTGAGGGGCTGCCTGGGCCTTGAAGGACCAAGATGGTCTGATGGAGCGCAAACTAGCAACGGTACTAGTAAAACGGTCTGCTTGATAGTGGTCTTCGCTCGAGCGACCGTGAGTGTCAAGATCAGGTCTAGAACTGATATGTTGACCACGAATGACGTCCACTATGTCTTAGGCAGACACAGCTAGTCTGATGGACCTGGGGTCGGATGATCCGTCGCGCTCAGTGGCGACGTAGTGATCTGAAGGTAGAGTTCGAAGTCGTTGCTTTGACGTGTTAATTCAAACTGAAATGAAGGACCGATTTGGTCTGAAGGATCTATGCTAGACTCGGTGCTAACATTGTGATCTGGTTTGTGATATAGGATTCAACACTCGTCGCGCCGACTTTTAAAAACTGGAAGGATAGACACTTGAAGTCGAAAAGCAACAGATGTTATGCATATGACATGCATGTAATGTATGCATGTGTAATGATTGATTTTGAGTGGGATGAATGAAATGTAATGGATGATTTTTGCTTCATTTTTGTTTTTGGTTCTTTTCTTTTTTGACTCTTTTTGCTCTTTTGCTCTTTCTTGACTCTTTTGCTTTGCTCTTTTGCTCTGTTTGACTCTTTTTGCTCTTTTTGACTCTTTTTGATCTTTTGCTCTTTCTTGACTCTTTTTGCTGATCTCATCAACTTGCAGGACTTTCAGCGTGAGATACGGGAGTTGCCCAAAGTAGTGGTACTGAAGTGCGGGCTATTGTTATCATTCGTCTTTTGAAGTGATCCTGCGTGTATTTATCTTTTTTGCAATTTTATTTATGAGAGATCGCCTCCTTTATGTGATTCTTAGAAATTTCGTAATAATTTTTAATGCTCTTAGTCATGCACATGTTTCCCAATTCAGTTTCATTTACCATAAAATGTCATTTCAAAACAAGTGAGAATAAAGAAGAAGGTTTTTCTGTTAAGCTTTCCTTGCTCTTTTCCGATATGACAAAACAACCATCCTTTTGTTTGATAAGTTTTAATGGAAGTACTACTTCCATCGCACGGGGTTGCCCCTGTTGAAGTGTGAAACATGGTCCGATCTCCATGTAAGGTGAAAGGGAGCATTTGAAGGTTACTGTCATTTCTGATATTCTTTGTTTGTTGCCGCAACTGCCCCATTCGTTTTTGGGCGGTACGGGGAGGGATTATGATGCTCGACTTGGGGTATCCACACAACCCTTTCGCCACTGTCCGTGACGATCTTACTTGGAAGGTTGTAACGGCAGACCAAATTTCTTGACAATCGCGGATTTTCTTACACCAGAGGGCATCTTGTGTCATACAAGGTGATGCGAGCGAATTTTCTTGATTCGCTGTCATTTTGGTGTGATGTTAATTTTAACACCTTTTTATCTTCTTCTGTGCCCAAGTTAATCATCTCACTTGATTCCACGCGAGGCTATATCACTTTATCCTTCTATTTCATTATTCTCATTACCTCTAGAGGAGTTTCCCAGTTATCTTCTACATCTTCCTTAGTTTGGGGTGATCAAAGTTATGATATGAATTAACGATGTTGTTATTTTCAAGGACAAGTTATTTAGATCCGCATTAGTAGAAATTGAAAAAGGATGGAAGAAGAAGCGAAGCGAGTGAATGAGTGAAGAAGAAGTTTATTGGAGAATTCAAAATGCTATTTTATTAATATTGATACTGAAAAGAAACATGCGTGCCCTTATTGAAATGTCCTAAGGCCTTGGGCAGAGCCATAGGATTGCATTACAAGAAAAATACATTGAACTGAAAATGACAAGAAAATCAACAATCTCCCAATTCATAAGTGCTTCAATTACAGGATAAAGGCGCACAAGGTTGATGATGTCCTCTCCAGCATTTTGAACGCCTTCAATAGCATTGACAAATGACTTTTCATGCCCCTGGAAAGGGGTTATTGCCTACATTTGGAACATCTTCATTGAAGTTCAACCATTTGGATTCGATCAGATCCTGAATCACATGTCTCAGTGCCTTGCAGCTTTCTACTGAATTCCCAATTGCGCCTGCATGAAATTCACATACGGCATTTGGGTCATAGCCTCTTGGGAAAGGAGGTTCAATGGGTCTCATCGGGCGGGGGGAGATTAAGTTGTGACTGGTGAGGTGGTTGAACAGGTCTGAGTAGGATACAGGAATTGTATCAAACTGTACATGTTTCCTTTCTGGATAGTTTGGTGGTCCATGACTTTTACTGGTTTGGGTAGAGAAGTGCAGGGCTTGAGGACGGTTTTTGGAAGTGTGAGAGACTTTCCCGGATCCTGTTATGGAATTGGTTTCTCCTTCATCGTTTGTAACGAATCCGGAGAAGGGCTTTTTTGGGTTATTGGTTTCGACTGAACCGTGAGTAATTTTCCCATTTCTCATTCCGCTTTCCAACCTTTCCCCTGTGGTGACCATGTCTGAGAAGTTAGAGGATACGCTCCCAATCAGCCTGTCATAGAAGGGTGACTGCAAAGTGTCCATGAACGTGGATACCATCTCTTTCTCCAGTAAAGGTGGTGCTACCTGCGCTGCCAGTCCTCTCCAATGTTGGGCATACTCCTTGAAAGATTCATTGTTTCTTTTCACCATATTCTGCAACTGTGCTCTATCGGGAGCTATATCGATGTTGTATTTGTATTGCTTTAGGAAAGCATCAGCCAGATCTTTCCAACATCAAATGTGGGTGCGTTCCAACTGCATGTACCAGCTTGAGACTGCCCCAGCTAGACTGTCCTGGAAGTAGTGAATGAGCAGTTTGTTGCCATGTGCAAATGCGGTCATTTTTCTACAGTACACAGTCAAATGGCTAGCAGGACATGTTACACCCCTGTATTTATCGAAGTCTGGCACCTTGAATTTGGGAGAAATAACCACATTAGGGACGAGACACAAGTCATAAGCATCTGTTGCCCCAATATTGGATCCTTCAACTGCTCTCAATCGTTCCTCAAGCATTTGTAACTTGTCTTTGGCTTGAGGGTTGTCCATAGGGTAACTTTGATGGAGCCCACTCATACCATAGTAAGGATGAATCATCAGAACTATGGCTGGGTTCACATTTGGGATATGTGAATGAGTAGGGTTCCTGAGATTGGATCCACGAGCTGGAGGATCAGCTATCAGCGATGGAGTGTAGCCAAGTGGGGATCTTTGTGGCGCGACGACAGGGCTCGGGATTTGAGTCTGTGGTGCCCCCGTATTACCATCGTGACCTACCGGTGCAAACTGTTTTTGGCCCATGACTCCTAAGGGACCATCTTCTGAGTTGGCATCGGCTGCCAGAGGTGTGTAACCTTGCGGAAGTCCATAGGCAAGCCATTTCATAGCTTGAAAGTTTTGACCATTAGCTCCAGTAGGATATGTGGGATGTGGGATCCCGGGTCCATTAGGAAGAGAAGAGTTGGTAACTTGATTTTCAGTGTTCCCAGCGGAGACATCTTCATCTGTATTTCCGTTCCTCAAAGCTTGTAAAACCTTTAAGATTCCAGCCATCTATTCTTTCATCCCATCTATTTATGCCCTAAGCTCTTGATTGCCTAGGTTCTGATTACCCTTATATGGGTTATCCTGGTGTGGATTGTCCTGATTTGGGTTATCCTGATGTGGATTGTCCTGATTTGCTTCCATATTTCTAACCTGAGAACGAGTCCAGTAACGATATTGACGCACCAGCTTGTCCTTTACTCTGTTGATGGGATACATGATATGAGTATAAGAATGGATGAAAATATGAGTAATGCATGTGTGCATGGGTCTTATAGTTTTAGGCCGAGAATCGTAAGTGCATCCTGATTTGTCATAAGTACATAAATTAACGTTTCAAACATTTTCAAGAAAGGAGGATCAATAGGTGAAACAAACAAACTTCATTAATGGGGGAAGTACAACATCTTTTTTAAATAAAAAGCTTCAAAAGGAAAAGTATAATGCTCTTTTAAATTTCACTCAAGTACATATGGCTTTCATTTTTCCACTCCTCTCTCTTTTTTTACTAGTAGTGTAACCAGCTTTCTCCCTAAGTTCTACAATCAGGATTTTACAAAATTCCACAAACTCGAAAACTTTGACCGGGGTGTTTAACGGGTGCATCGCCGCGTCAGCCTTCTTTAGATGTTCTGGGACACCTATGACAGCTTGGTTGGCCAGCCATGCCAACTTTGAGAATCTGTCCTTCCAGTACAAGCTTTCATTCTTCAACTCTATGAAGGCTTCATGGTTTTCTATCCTGCTGACCAACTCTACAAAGCGACTCTCCCAATAGATGCTTTCAGTCTTCAACTGGTGGTAAACTTCCTCTTGATATCTGATATGGTTTTTTAGCTCATCAGATCTTTCCTGCTAACCCCTCAAGGCTTGTTGGTATTCTCTAAGTATCTCTTCAATTGTCATTTTATCCCGCCTAATACTTTTCACTTGATCTTCAAATTCAGCTATCAATATCCGAGACTCTCTCTTTGATTTCACCAGCAGGCTGTGTGGTTTTTTCAGTGATTATTGATTCTTCCCATAACTCCCTCCACTTGTGCGCATCCTCAATGGCCTGGTTCATTTTTAAGTTGCATCGCTTTAGCTCTTCCTTTGCACCCCTCAGGTATTTTTGAATATCTTGTTTGCTCTTTTCTTCAATCTTAAGCCGCTTGCTGCTATCTTCAAAGGCCATCGACTTAATTGCATTCTCCTCCTCCTCCAATTTCTGGTTTTTTAGAAGCATCTTCTCTAATTCTGCACGCAAGTCTTTCTTTTCTTCTTCAGCTTTTGATAATGCCACTTTGAGCTCATCTAACTCTTCGACAGTGGGAAGGGTGGGCTCAAGTACTTCTTCCTTAACCCGAAGTGCGCTTTGGTAAGGCAATCGGGTATCTTGGATCCTTTTTTGGAGCCATTGACGAAAGGTGGGTTCTTTATCGCCGCTCTTCTTAGTAAGCTCTTGTCTTTTGCGGACAACCTTATCCCACGCTTGAGAGATCCTCCAGAGCATGTCAACCTCTTTTGGGCTTCCCTCATGAAGGTAAAAAGGGATTAACATGTCTTCGGTGGGCGGATTTCGCATAGGGTACCCAAGCTGTCTTAGAGTCAGAGACGGGTTGTAGTTTATGCATCCTCTTGTCCCCATGAGCGGGACATTTTGAAAGCTTCAACATTGAAAAACCACTTCGGGCCTATCTTTCCACCATGATGGGTACCAACGAACCTTGTACTCATGGAGGTTCCTTAGCACTTGCAACCATTCACAAGTGTTCATCATCTTCATATCACACCCCTTAGCGTCTTCAATTGGGCCTTCTGCTTTAACTTTATTAACAAAAGCATGGGTGAGAAGCCAAACATAGAAGGCGTGTAGGCAGCAAGATATCTTCCTTCCCTTTAGCTCACTATAATGAGTGAAAGTACAGTAAGTGTCTGCAAGAATGGCTAGGACTGGGCTGGATGGTTTTTTCTCATCTTTGAAGGACAGGAAGACACCAATAGCTGTTGTGTCTATATACTTTTCGATGCGCGGAAAAAGAACAATGCCAAAGATGGTCAAAGCTAACACTTGTTTAAAAGGACCCCAGTTTCTAGCATCAGCGAAGGACTTCATTTGACTTTCCAGATATTCTTGTGGGAACCCTACAATGTGACTTCAATTTTTCTTTTGGAGCTTCAAATTTTCTTTGCTCATTTGTAACATTGAGGCAAGTTTCTCATATGTGTAGTAGTGCCCCTGATACTGGTAGGGCCTAATGTCTTGCTGAGGAAGACCAAGGATCTGTGTATATTATTCCAAGGTAGGCGACATTTGGAAATTTTTGAAGGTAAAGCATCTCAGGGAAGTGTCATAAAATTGGCTCAAAGCAGCAATGGCATTTGTTTGCACTTCCAACTGTAGTAACATAATAATCTTCCCATAAGTTCTATCAAAAGACCTGCGCTCGATGGGCGGCAACCAACCCGCACATTCCCTCAGACTCATCAGATTAGGCTGTTTCACTATAGGGTAGTTCAAAGTTTGAATTGCTTCACTGTTTGATCCCATATTGCCTTGCTTATGACAAAATTTTCAAGCCTCTTACAATTCCCGGCAAACCTAAATGAGATGAGTAACATGCATGAAAGGATTTTTTTTATCATTTTTCGTGAAATAATGATGTTGTATGATTAATGAAAGAATGATGTCACGCGTGTTAAAAAAATGAAAAGTAAAAGAAAGTTTTTGACGATTCCACTTTGAGAAAGCATTAACTATATGTCACCTCATATACATGTAAAAAAGGAAAAAGAAACAAATGGTTTTGATGATTTGATTTTTGAGAAAAATTATCTGTAATGATGCAGCGGGTAGGTGAAATGCCCTTGTGTCCTAAACAGGTTATGTCTTATATATAGGTCATGGTCTAGGGCCACTTATGTGATTAATCTCTCAGGTGGCTCTATTCACTTCCTCACAAAGGTCTCCAGAGCTAAAATTCCCTTCATGATATGATCCACAACGATAGCTAGCTACCAGGTGTGGGATACCATAAAAGAGCGTACTCTGGCTGAGACTTTCATGATAGTCAGACAGATAAATCCAGAATGACTATCACTAAAAATCTCCACTCGTCCTAGGTTGTTTTCAAACCCGGGTATAAGGCCCCACTCAAGTGTGTGAATAAACATGTGTAAGTGATGTGTGTGATAGGGGAATAATACCTAGACTACCCAAGCTACAAAAGAAATATAGATATATAATAGTACAGAGGTCTTCTACCCTAAAGTTCAATAAAGCAAAGAAATAAATAAAATAGACATGCAAATATAAGAACTAAGGGTAAAACAAAGTACAAAATCAACAATAATCTACACATTTAATTAAATTAGTAGTACACCAAATGGATGCATAACTGATTTTTTAAAAATGGTGAATTGGAAGAAGAAATCTATATGGAGCAACCTGAAGCTTTTGAAATTCTTGGGCAAGAAAACAAGGTCTGTAAGTTGGATAAGTCTCTATATGGTCTTAAACAAGCTCCTAAACAGTGACATGAGAAGTTTGATTATCTAATTATATTGAATGGGTTCAAAGTGAATGAAAGTGACAAATGTATTTATTACAAAACTGAAAATGACATTTGCACTATCATATGTCTCTATGTAGACGACTTACTCATATTTGGATCAAACATTCATGCTATAAATAAAGTGAAATCATTGTTGTGCAACAACTTTGATATGGAAGACCTCGGAGAAGCAATTGTAATCCTTGGTATTAAGAATACTAGGTCCGAGAAAGAAATTTATTTGGATCGAACTCATTATATTGAGAAGATCTTAAAGAAATATAACTACTTTGTGTAGCGACCGAAAAATCCGAAGGAGGGATTCTTCGTCGTTTTTGAATGAAGCCGCCATCAATATTTATTTAATAGGAAAAACATTGAAAAAACCTTTGTTTTTGGGTTCGGGGGTCGATTACGTGTGGGGAAGGTATTAGCACCCCACGACATCCTTTCAAAAAAAGGTTACCTTTTCATTTAATGTGTAGAAAAAAGTTAATTCACAGAAGACGCTCTAATTTACCCTTTTTATTATTTGCAAAATTGAAAAGGAAAACCTAAATAAAAAAATTAGTTTTTTGCGCTTGACAGGAGTGGGCCCATGCTCCTACGTATCCCCAGGTGCGATGGAGAAATCAAAGCTACATAGTTCTTGGGTAGAAAATATTTGTGTGTTGGTATTTTTTAAGTATTTTGAAATTGGGATGGGTATTTGTAATGCCCAAACAAGTAAACTCAGAGTGGTCATCACTCATAGCCCGTTTGAAAACTAAAGTTGTTATTAGCGATCAAACAAGCTAAACTCAGAGTGACCATTAGTAACATACTATTCTTTTTACGTGAGTTTAATTGTTTGGAAAAAAATACTGGTTTGGAAGCATTATGATGTAATAAATAAAAAAAACAAAAATGAGTTGTACTAAAAAAAGAAGTGTAATTAACAGGGGTGTTGTGTTATTAAAAAGGGAGGTATGAATAACAACAGAGGATATATTTTTTAAAAGAAAGGGGTGTAATTCGAAACAGGGGTTCTATTATTAAAAAAGTAGCAGTGCGAATAACAGAAGCCCAATTCGCATTTTTTTGTGTTTTGAGTCTGACCCACGAATTGGGCCTTTACACAGGGGGGGGGTTGTATGTATTAAACAGAGGGGTGGAAAAATGGACCTGATTATAAAAGAAATTAAATAAAACAAATAAATATTAAAGGGAATGATATAAAAGGAAACACTCAACTGGGAATGGGATCCTCTCCAGTTACTGGATGGTTCCAGTTGGAGAGAGAATGACACAATGAATAAAATATTATTATTATAAAATATTATTATTTTATTCATTGTGTCTTTCTCTCTCCTACTGGAACCATCCATTAAATGGAGAGGATTTGAACCCACTCAACTGTTGTGAAACCCTAATTTTCACTTAGGAGCCGCAACACACCTTTTGGAGAGAGAGAATTCCATTAGTGAGAGAAAGAGAGAGAACGTGAGAGAAAATGAAAGAGAGAAAGGGAGAAGGAAGGAAGGGTGGTGCGATGGAGGAAGGAGGTCACGCCGGACCGTCTCCGGTCACGTGCGACGGCGACGACGAAGCATACGACGACGCGAAAGGGGGAGGCGCGGTGGTCTGAGATTGAGACCGGGACGGTGATAGTGAAAGCAACAGCCTCATGACAGCGATGGTCTTGGGGAGAACGAAAGGGAACGCCGGCGGAGCTTGTGGCGGCGGCCACCACTAACGGTGGTCGGAGTTTCAGGTCTTCATCTCTACTTTTCTTCTCATCCTAATTTCTGATTTTGCTTTTTTTCCTAATCTGTCTTTGAGGCCTTAAAAAACTATTTTTAATTTCTGATTTATTTTACCCTAAACCTTGTTTTCTCTCCCATCATTTTTTCTGACTCCAAACCCACACCCTATTTTTAATGTCCTCTGTTTATCTCTATGTTCTTGTGTTTATTATCAGTTTTATTATGTTCCTATTTCTATCTATCTCCATCAATCCCCTCTCTTATTTTCTTGAATTAGGACACCCCTTTTTAATTAAAAAAGATAGCATGGTATATTGAAATCCGTAGACTAATCATACTACTACTACTTGTAGAAATTAACATACCACACTTAAACCTTTACATGCTAGCAACAAGTGGTAGAATGAGTTGTGATAAACCAACCTGGACTCAGAGCTTCTGAGAATGAAAACCCTTTTTAGTTATTTTCTACTCTGCTAACCTCTGTACCTTACTTGCTCTGCTTCAGTATTCGAAACCAGTGTTTTTTGAGTGATTAGGGTTCTGATTTTGAACCACTACTTCTTTTTGATTATTTCTGAAAATTTTCTCCTCTCTCCCCTCACTGTTACTATTCACTAGTATTTATAGTCCAATATGTGTGGTGTAGGTGTGGGTGCAAAGCAGTGTATCAAATCTCTTGGAGACAAATTCTGAAGAGCCAAAACAAAACAGCCTAGAGGTGGTGGTACTGCCGCTGCAAAAGACAGTATTGTTGGTGCCAAAAATGGGAAGGCAGCAAGGAACAAAGAGAAATAGGCTTGAGCTGGTAGCTCAAAATAAATTTCAACCACGGCAACAGCAAGGGCAGCAACGCATTCTCCCTTGCTTTTTTAGTTTTGTTTTAATTTTTTGTACTATTTTGCTTTTATTTTTGTCCATATATGTAACAAAGTTGACTTCTTTGTACCATTATTTTGCAAAAAAAAAAAACTGTTTATAATAAAATAAAAAAAAACATTAATTCCAATATGATTTTCTTATTATATTTTTCTATAGCAATAATAATAACAAACTAAACTAAATAACAATAATCATAATAACAATAAATAATTAGCACCAAGATAAACGTCCGTATACGACGAGACACGAACGCGCTTCCGCGATAAGAGCAAAGATGCGTGCATAATTAATAACACGTGGCACAGCGAGAACAAAAAGTGCGTGGACGATTAGAAGCGACTCACGTGCGAATTAAAATGGTTTGCATCAGTCTAACGGACAAAATTAGGGTATGACACTTTGGTTGTAAACCTTCCTGCTCATCATATGATCCAATTGTCAAACCTTTTAAGAACACTGGTAACAATGTTAGGCAAATAGAATATGCGAGCATCATTGGCAGCCTAAGGTATGCCACTGATTGTACTAGACCCGACATTGCCTATATCGTGGGATTGCTGTGCAGGTTTACCAATCGACCCTAGTATAGAGCATTGACACGCTACTGAGAGAGTCATGTGATACCTTAAAAGGACCATGAATCTGGGATCACACTATCAGAGATTTCCAGCTGTACTTGAAGGATACAGTAATGCTGATTGGAATACTCTATCAGATGATTCCAAAGCAACTAGTGACTATATATTTAGTATATATGGTGGTATTGTCTCCTGGAAATCCAAGAAACAGATCATTTTGGTTCAGTCCACTAGGGAGTCTGAAATGATAGCATTGGCAACCACCAGTGAAGAAGCTAGTTGGTTGAGATGCTTACTAGCAGAGATTCCTTATGGGAAAACCGACGCCAGTTGTGTTGATCCACTGCGATAGTACCGCGGCTATTGCAAAATAAAGAATCGTTATTACAACGATAAAAGGCGACAAATATGTCGAAGGAACAACATTGTTAGAGAAATTCTCAAAAAAGGAGTTGTGAGAGTGGATCATGTACGCACCGATTAGAACTTAGGTGATCCTTTGACAAAAGGATTAGCCAAAAAGAAAGTCCAAAATACATCTCAAAAGATGGGTCTACTGCCATTAGAACCATGAGTCACTCACGATGGTAACCCGACCTAAAAGACTGGAGATCCCAAGAATTAGGTTCAATGGGTAATAACAAGTTGTGAAGTGATAGGAGATGAACATGCTACTATAAGTAAAGAAGCATGATTCCTGAAGCGATGTAAGGTTGAGGTAATAGAAACTCTTAATGAGATCTATACTCTATGTGGAGTGGAGTACCTAGCTATAGGAGTACTCTTGATAGACTCACCTTTGTGAATGTGGAAGTGGGACCGCTTCCTATTGAATTCTTGGCAGAAATTCCTAGAGCGTTCACTAAACTGGGATAGACGTGCAGGGCCATAAAAGCACGGGTTTTTGAGAATACACCTATGGAAAAGGTTGCGTGAGGTTTTGATGTTTAGAGATAGAGTTCAAGACTTCGAGTCACTCTTGTTGAATCTAAATCTTAAACGCTATGCAAAGGTTCAAGTCGAATGACACCTCTGCTTATGCACAATCTTATGGAGGCGTTTGACGCTACTTCTGAAACTTCTTTTTAAATTCAAGTGGGGGATTGTTGGAACCTTGGTGTTGGTGAATTGAAAAAGTCCCACATTGCTAAGACTAGGCACTTTAAGAGCGCTTATAAGTGTGGACTTCACACCTTGGTTTGGGGCCCAAAGGGTACCCAATTTTGTAAAAGGGAGAGCACGGGCACTAACTGACCACCACACACGCGCGCATCGTCCGACTAGGTCACCCAGTCGGGTCAGGCCGGTCCTAGGCTTGGGCCTGGGCTGTGAGGTGTAATTTATTCTTTGCGAAAAATAATTATTTTTATTTTATTTTGGTGCGGCACTCGCTAACTGTCCAGATTCGTTGAACTGACCAGATACGTTGAACTAGCCATTTTTAGCTGTTGGGGATTTTTCTCCAACAACTTGACTTGTGCAGCAAGTAGGCCATTCTTATCTGTTGAGGATTTTTCTCCAACAACTTACTTGCGCAACAAGTCGAATTTTTTCCTATAAATAGGACCTTTACTCACTTCATTCTTTGCACCGAAAACTCGAAGCAGTACCGAATTTTCTTCTCTTCTCCCTCCCCAATTTCCTTTCTTCTTAAATTAGAGTGGTATTCGTACCGTATTAGAGTGGTCTTAGTACCATATTTGAGTGGTCTTCGGACCATAAAATTAAGGTGTATTTCTTGAGTGAAATTTCACTAAGCAGTGATATTTCGTAACAGTTTTTACTAGACTGTTTTATCCTGGGGACGTCGTGGTTGATAGCCTGCGTGCACAATTTTGAGCTGTGCCACGAAACGTCTTAAAGAGAGCGACCTAGTCCGCGACTCAACCCAGTAATTTCTTCGATGGATTGATTTTCTGAAATACTTTTCTGAGACTCAAAAACAACACCATCATCAACGACTTCAATTGATAGTTTTAAATTTATAAATTAGATGATAAACTCAAATTATCAACTTTAAATTATTAATTTATTAAATATTAAAGAATAATTTTAACTTGTAAATTCAAATTATCGACTAGGAAGAATGAACTTATTCATTCTAGACTCAAATATTAAAATTAGGCATTACGCAAACAACGATTCTTAACATTTGGTAGATAAAAATAGAGCAAACATACAATAGGGTAAATTAATATAAACTATGTCAAGACTATGAATTTAGTTTTGTATATTTTCTATTTTGATTTTTTCGGTGACACCTGTTTGGTTTATCAATCATTGTTGTTATTTAATTTACAGAGAAATCTCCTAGTTAAATATATACAAATACATAACAATGTGTCTCGGTGTCTGTCTTAATAAAATATAAATACTCACGTAAACGCAATAAAAAAGCAGAAAGACCGACACGATAGTGTCCGTCTTTGCGCTAGTTGTTGTTATTGTTGTTGTTATCGTTATTATTATTATTTTTATTATTATTATTATTATTGTTGTTGTTGTTATCGTTATTATTATTATTGTTGTTGTTGTTTTAATTTTCTATTGTAGACATATCAAGATTCGAACCCGCTCCACTTGAACCTCTTCATTTCTATCTCCAATTGTTTGAATTAAAGACGAGAAAAAGATTGGGGCTACTAACACCCCCATACCGGCTACTTACACTCCTTAATATTATGAACTGGCCAAAATACCTTTCGTCGAAAATTCAATTTACGCATTTGAACTCAGTTAACAAACGCTTGAGTAAAATGTATGTAATTGATTGAGTTCACCTACCACTACAACAGATTTGGGGATGGACAGCGCTTTTTGTAGCCAACGGTAGCGCTTTTTGAGCGCTGCTAAACTTGACGTTGCTGATTCCACTCCCACACTGGGCAGCACTTCCTAAAAATCGCTGCCCATCGCCCAGCGCGTTCTCCTATAGGCAGCACTTCCTAAAAAGCGCTGCCCATCGCCCCAGTGCGTTCTCCTATAGGCAGCGCTTACAGCCAAAAGCGCTGCCCATTGTATAAGTTTTTTTTTTTTTTTTTTTTCTGATTTCGTTTATTTTTCCTTTTTTCTGATTTTGTTTATTTTCCTTTTTTTCTACTTTTGTTTATTTTCCTTTTTTACACTTTTCAGATAACACTTATTTTTACACTTTTCAGATAACAATTTCCTTCTTCAAATCTATTGTTCCTCTTTCAAGTCCTTTCTTCTTCTAATTTTCCGAGTGTCGTTACCTTGCAAAATAAAAACAAACCAAGTTAGGGTTTGTTCGTTATAGAGAAAGAGAATAAAAACAGATCTAATGGAAAGAAAGGGAGGAATACAACTTGTGAGAGTGTTGTCTCAGTATCTTGACCTGTTCTTGAAGGTTGATTCACAACAGTACATGTGATTGAAGAGAAATAGAACAAGAATCAATTTACTACATTAGGGTTTCTAAATCGCAAGAACAACAACCAAAACAGGAGGGGTTTTGGTAATTACCTTTGCATCCGTGCTTCTAATCACCATTGGAGGCTTTGTATACCTTGAATCTGTAAGATTCATCAAGAAATAAAAAAACCCTAGCAGAAGCAGTGAAAGAAAAAACGCAAGAAAAGAAAGAAAGTCAAGAGAAGTGAGAGAGTGAAGAGAAAAGAAAGAAAAGCAAGAGAAGAGAGAGAGTGAAGCAGTGAAAGAAAAAGAAAGAAAAATGAAGTTTATGGTTCGCAACTCTTCATTTTGAGAGTGAGTGAAATGAATTTTATCGACTAAAACGACGGGTAGTGCTTTTTAAAAAGCGCTACCCATTCATTTCCGTGTTTTGGGCAAAGTAGACCTTTTTAAAAAGCGCTGCCCATCGCCCCAACGCGTTTTCCAATAGGCAGCGCTTCCTAAAAAGCGCTACCCATTGCCCCCAACGCATTCTAACCAAAAGCAGCGCTTCCTTAAAAAGCGCTGCCCATTCTCAACGCGTTTAAATCAAAAGCAGCGCTTCCTTAAAAAGCGCAACCCAATAGGGCACCCTTTTTCTCAACATGTGGCGTAGTGTACAAAAATATTATGCACATTTGTCTGAATAGGTTTCATATACCTTCAAAAATAAGTAATGCACATATGTGAACTAAGTTTACGTACGTTTATGTTAACTAAATTCACATATGTTAATAAATAAGTTATGGACATATTTGAACTCAATTCACGTATGTATGTGCGAATTGAGTTCACAGTTCACATATGTTCACGTATAAGTAGTGTACATATGTGAACTCAGTTCATGTACATTTGTGTGAACGAAGTTCAATACATTCAAAAATAACTAATCCAGTGATAAAAAAAAGTAATCAGATACATGAATTCAGTTCACATACACTTAGGTGGAGTGAACGTACACTTAGGTGGAGTGAATTAACATACTTTCAGAATAATTATGCACGCGTAAAATCAGTTCAGGTACGTTTATTGAACTAAATTCACTTACTTTTAGAAATAAAATATGCATATATGTGAACTCAATTCACGTACGTTTATGTGAACTGAATTCACTTACTTTCAAAAATAAATGTTATTCATGTCAACTAAGCTAAACTACGTAGTCATGCAGTAAGTGAGTTCGGAGTCGTCCGATTGAAATGAGACGGTCCAAATTTTAAGTAAAATTTTTTATTTTTGTTTAATGAAAAATTCCAACTTTAATATCTGAACTGTCCAATCAAGACGAGACGACTCTAATTTTGTTTATTATCAACTCCATGCAGTTTTGACTGCGCACAAACTAGATCTAATTTTTTGCGGGGATTCAATGTTTTTAGGGTGGGAAACTGGGAAAGGTACCGTGCATTTAGCTTAAAATACCCAAAAGTCACCAAAGATATAAATTATAGGATATGATTTCTCTGGAGTCACCAATTTGTATCTCTCTCCTACTCACATTTTTATTTTATTTTATTGATAAATAAAATGGAAGGCTGAGATTAGATATTAAATAAATTTAATGGATGTGGTTACCTTGACTGTAGTCCCAAATTATAAAACCCAAAATCCAAATCCATTTTTTATAGGTGTTGTATGAAATGAGTTCACCTACGTGCAAAATTTATATCCTAAAATGCCAAAAAGAAAGAAAAAAAATATGATTGTAGAATAAAACATTCACTAAATGGTGTAAAGAATTACTAATGAAGTAAAGCTTGATAGATTTCTTCGAATATGGTGAAAATTTCACCTTTCATAATAGAGGATGGGAGAAATAATGAGATAGTGGTAGAGAGGAAGAGACTACTGAGAAATAAAGATGTTTTTCTGTATTTTAAATTTATTAATTTAAAAACTAGACTCTATGTAGTTGTAAATAGCCCCAGCCCAAAAATAGCCCCTGCTCTTACCCCTTGGCTATGAGACAGAGTTTCAGAGGTTTTGATGCCATGGAGATGGAGAGGTGACCGGGCCACTGATAATAAGTAGTAGTATACGTTTCCACCTTAGAATGCGTGTACATTTTTTCTAATCTTTTGATCTCATTATGAGCTTTTCACGTTTCTGCACAAGAAATCAAAACAAGAAGCTTACTATTATCAGCAATACTAGCATGCTTAGTGCTACTGCTGGGCTGATTGCACTGCTACAATTCAAAGGCCCCCCCATTCCCATTCCAATAATAAGTTACTACTTCCCTTGTAGCATTACATCACATATTCACAGTGATAATTTAAGAATCTCTTACAATTTTCCAATTGCCTATTATTCTGCTACAAGATGCCATCGATGCAATTGGATGCTATTCCATTCCGTAATTGAAACTGAGTTGTCAGTCCTACTCATAACTCAAAATCTACCCGTCATCTATTTTTAAAAAATTTACTATTTATCAATTATTGTTTTATTTTTGGGTCACCGACACGTAAACATAATAAGTGATTAATTTAATTTCATTTCTATAAGTACATAACAATATTTTGAATGATTTGTATCAAGCAACACACTACCACTCGAGTGTATTAATCAAAATGAATGATTTTTTTTAAGAAAAGATAGGGTTATTGAAATTACTAAACTACCGATGGTCAAATCGGATTTATCTGTTAGTTTGATACATTCGATTTGACTTATGCGTGTGTATTTATTACATATTTAAACCTAAATCCGATTACCAGATAAAGTGGTCTACTAACAGAGAATCTTCAAAAAGTCAATTTTCGTTAATTATATCAGGAGTATTTTTGGGATTACAATAATGTGTGGGGTAGAAGGGAGTTGATGGGGTATAAAAAAAACCCAATAATTTTGCAAAGGTGTTAGTTCACATCTCCTTTTTTGGTGGACTGTTCACATCTCCTTTGATTGTATCTATTTTTCTTTTTTAAAGTAAAACATTTAAGTATGCTGGAAATGAATGATGCTAGTGTAACTGTAAGGTGTGAGCCAAGCTCACAGACGGCTTCTTTATTTTTTTTCCTACAAGAAGATATCTATTGCATTTCATTTATGATAAAAGTAGCAATACAATTTGGAATTGAAGTAAAGACTTGAGAAAAAGACTCAATAATGACTATCATTGCTAATGAGTGAGCTACCATGTTTTTGCTTGTCTCTTGATAAAAACAATATTGCTAACTTGAGAGAAATTATGAAGATTCATTTTACAATCTAAAATGATAGAGTCATATTCCGAAGCATCATTTCTTTGTTGATTGACCTCATCCACAATTGTTTTGCAATCCATCTCAAAAATAACATTAGAAAATTGTAACTCATTGAGCCATTTGATTGCATACCAAAGACCAAAAGCCTCTCATTCTTTAACACTAAATTGTGAAGTTTCACACAAAGTTCTTGCCATGAGAAACTCCCCCTGAAGGCCCTCTAACACAAATACCAATACCAATACCAACACCACCGCCATTGAAACCCGCATCAATGTTGCATTTTACAAGACCAGCTGGTGGCTTTGTCTAAGCCGAAAATTGCACATTTGTATGACTGACAGAAACTGAATCCATCCTATTCATGTTAATTTTGGAAGAATTAATTTTTGACCAAGAGTTACAATCTGTGTGAGCACAAGCAATAATACTTTTAACTGGTTCATCATTATTCTCTCAGAGTTTAAGATTTCTATGGTACCAATTACCAAATGTTATAGATAACCTTTGAAAAATTAATGAACTATGAACTGATGCTCAAATCATGCCAAAGAAAAAATCTTTAAAGCTTTTATATCTATCTAAATTTTGCTCTATAATATGTCAAATACCAGCTTGGGATCGACCAACATCTACTAGACTTTGTGAATGTAAAAAAAATGTGCCAAGTATTTTCAGGTGCTGACATACGTCTTCTAACATTGATCTTTTTGCATACAATTTCTTTCTTGGTTAACAAAATTATCTGATAGATACAATATTTCTTTGAGGACATAATTAAAGAAAGGATTAATGTCGCATTGAAAATATAAACCAGTACTTACTTCCTACGCCCCAATTAGTGTTGTATGTTTAAATTAGCATGATAAATTGTAGCATATGAGGCCCTAACGCGCTAGTGATAAAGGGCTAATAGAATTAGAAATGTTCTAACAGTATTGTCAATAGTTCAATATAAAGCTGAAGCAAATGTATGTCACGACTTCTATCCACCTCACCTCTTGTTCTTCTATTCCTCCGCCAATCTTGGAGCTAGGCTCAACTATCATCCTTTTGATTCAACAACATGATTGTGCCTTTATTTAACTTTGGCCAACCCATTCACTAGTTGAAACAATGTGCGTTGAGGAGACCCATTCACTTAGTTTCAATACACACCGAGTGAACTAATCAAGGCGGCGAAGATAGAGACATACATATAGATATAGCTGAGAGGGAAAAGAGGGAGATATTGCATAGCGTATCTCTACTATTCGACTATCATATTTTTGGTATTGCATGCTTCAATGCTTGTCGCACCTATTTGTTGAATCTCATGATTTCATGCACAGATTTACAGAGATAGAGAGGGAGAAACAGAGAGGAGAAGAAGATCTAGGGTTTGGTGGTTCACACACACACACACACACACACACACACACACACACACACACACACACACACACCAGATCTAACAGTAAAATGAAATTGTAAAATCTGTATACTCATTAACTGTGTAACAAAATGTCATTACAGATATATATATATCCAATTGGATACATTTCAACCACATTAGCAAACTGAAATTACAACCAAATGCCAAACTAAACCAAATTCAATTACAATGGAAAGTACTAGATTACCCCTTATTACAAATTTACTAAAAACAGCAAAATACAAATAAGCATGAATTACAAATTATCCCAACACCATCCCTTAATGAATGCTTCAGCAGCAGCATCTGTGACAGCAGCAGAATCTGCTTCAGAAATTGGTCATCCCCATATCTGTCTTCAACTTCAGAAACGGATCTGTTTTCAGCCCTTTGGTCATGATGTCTGCTACCTGTTGCTGAGTGTTGCAGTAACTCACTACAATGCAGCCTTTCTCAACTTGTTCACGCACGAATGGAACTTAGTATCAATATGTTTGCTACGCCCATATAGCACAGGGTTCTTGGCCAAATTAATTGCTATTTGTTGTCTATCAGCAATGTGATTCGCCTTGCCACAGAAATTTGCAGTTGCTGCATCAGTGTGTTCAGCCACACTGCTTGACATGCAGTAACTGCACTAGCTATATATTCAGATTCACAAGAGGATAGTGCAACCACAGGTTGCTTCTTGGAACACCAAGAGATTGGAGCCTTGTTCCACAAGAACACAAACCCAGTTGTGGACCTTCTATCCACCTTATCCCCACACCAGTCTGCATCTGAATATCCCACCAAACTGTCACCATCTTCGTCAGATTTCTTCATTGCTGGGAACAGAATCCCAGTTTTGATTGTGCCTTTAATGTACCTCAAAATCCTTGTTGCAGTAAGGTAGTGAGTCATTTTTGGCTTACTCATGAACCTGCTTACTACTCCAACAGAATAGCTCAGGCAGGCCTTGTGTTGCACAAGTATCTCAGGCTTCCTACAAGCTGTTTGAACAGACTAGGGTCCACATCTTCACCTTCTGCATCTGCTTCCAGTCTCAAATTTGTTTCTGCTGGTGTCACAGCAGCCTTACAGTTTGCCATTTCAAACCTCTTTAAGATATCCCCAGCATACTTAGCCTGATGCAGTATTATCCCACTGTCTTCATACACAAACTGCATTCCAAGGAAGTAATTCACCCTTCCAAGATCAGTTATTTCAAACTCTGTTTTCAGTTGTTTCTTCAACTTGCTGATTTCAGAGACATTGCTGCCAGTGATCAGCATGTCATCAACATATAGGCAGATCAACGCTTTCTGTCTTGTCTCAGAATTTTTCACATAGATTCCATACTCCACTATACACTTCTTGAAGCCTAGTTCATGGAAGAAGGCATCTATCTTCTTGTTCCATGCCCCTGGGGCTTGTTTAAGGCCATATAAAGCCTTATGCAGCTTATACACTAGATGTTCCCTTCCTTTCTTCTCAAATCCAGGAGGCTGCAGCACATACACCTCCTCTTCCAATGGACCATTTAGGAAGGCTGACTTGACATCTAAGTGGTGTAGTCCCCATCCCTTATTGCTAGCTAGACCAATTACCATCCTAATTGTCTCATGTCTAGCAACTGGGGCAAATACTTCAAAGTAATCAAGTCCTTCCCTTTGAAGGAACCCCTTTGCTACTAATCTAGCCTTGTGTTTTGCAATTGTGCCATATGAGTTCAGCTTCACCTTATACACCCATTTGACACTTATTGCTTTCTTATTCTTAGGCAGCTCAGTCAATTCCCAGCTCTTGTTCTTCTCTATTGAACTGAGCTCTTCTGCAGCCACCCACACTCCTTCCTTCAATGCATCTGTATGGCTGAGTGGCTCAGTATCAACCAACATTGCAAGCTGAATCAGCTCCCCTTCACTGTCAACTTGGCTGTCTTCAACCAGGTCATACTCAGCTAGCCTTCTTGGAGGCACCCTCTGCCTCTGAGGTCTGCCTTGTACCACCTGTTCCTCCTCTGAATCAGAATCACTGTCTTCCTGCTGTTGCTGAGGCACTTCAGTGTCAGCAGAAGCAGGTTCTTGTTCCTGAACTGGTGCTTCAGTTTCAGGTTCTTCGAACAGCACAGGTTCTGGTGTGACATTCTTGACTTTGCCATTGTCCCAGTCCCACATTTCAGCTTCCATGACAGCCACATCCCTGCTGAATTCAATCTTGTTGGTTGCTGGGCAATACAGCTTGTAGAGTACTCTAGTTGAATGGTAACCTACTAAGATCATTGGACTGCTCTTATCATCCAATTTCTTCCTCTTCTCATCAGGAATGTGCTTGTAGCACAGTGCACCAAATACCCTTAAGTGTCCTACACTTGGCTTCTTAGCAGACCACACTTCAAGAGGGACAACATCCTTGATTCTCTTGGTTGGACACCTATTGAGGATACAGGCTGCTATTGAGACAGCTTTTCCCCACAGGCTATTAGGCAGGCTCTTCTCCTTCAACATACACCTTGCCATGTCCATCAACATTCTGTTCCTCCTCTCAGCTACACCATCGTGCTGAGGTGTGTAGGGGGCAGTCACTTCATGCTCAATCCCTTGATCTTCACAGTACATCTTGAACTCTGCTGAGTTGTACTCCCCTCCACCATCAATTCTGAGAATCTTAAGCTGGCAGCCACTCTGCTTTTCAGCATATAGTTCTTGAACTTCCTAAACTGATCAAGCACTTCACTCTTTGCTTTGATCAGATAAATCCAAATCATCCCAGTGTATTCATCTACAAAGGAAACAAAATACTTATTTCCTCCTAGGGAAGGGACTTCCAAGGGCCCACACACATCAGAATGTACCACACCTAAGGCATGTGTTGCCCTTGGTGGCAATTCTGATGTGAAAGGCAGCCTTGTTTGTTTGCTTCTCATACAAATATCACAAGTTTTGTCAACTGCAGCTACTGCAGGAACTCCTACAACCAAATTCTTTGAATGTAAATGACCTAAACTTTTGAAGTTTAGGTGACCATACCTCTTGTGCCATAAGGCACTGTCACTTGCTCCTTCAGTTGCAGCAAAGCATTGTGTCTCAGCTGCTTTGATGCTGACTTTGAATGTCCTGTTTTTCTCCAAGTGAGACTTCAGAATGAGCCTCTTCTTCTTGTCATAGACCTGTAACAGTCCATCCTCCAAGTTCACTGAGAAGCCCTTCTCAATGAATTGCCCCACGCTCATCAGGTTGCTCTTCATCCCAGGTACATACCAGACCTCCTCTATTACCACTGACTTGCCATCATTCCTCTTCACTAAGATGTTCCCCATGCCCTCTGCTTGCAAGTATCTGTCATCAGCCAATCTGATTCTTGTTTTCTTGCTGCTGTCAAAATTTGTCAGCCACCTCCTATTGCCTGTCATGTGGTTGGAGCACCCTATGTCCATGTACCACAGTTCCTCCACCACTTAATCATGTGCAGTTGTCACCATCAGTAGCACAGGGTCATCATCTGAATCACCCTTGGCTATATTAGCCTCTTGTTTCTGGTTCTCCTTGTTGGACCAGCACTCATCTGCAAAGTGCCCACTCTTGTCGCAGTTGAAGCACTTGACCTTCTTCTTATCAAATTTCCCCTTCTCATTCTGGTTGCTGTAGTACTTCTTCCCTCACTTACTTGCAGAGTCCCCCTTCTCTGTAGTACCAATGTCTGTGTTCTTCTTGTTCAGCCATTGCTGTTTCTTGTTCTTCCACTTGTTCTCCTTCCAATTTGACTTGTCACCAGTCCCTTTCTTACTGGTTTGAGCCTTGAGAGCCTGTTCAGTTTCCTTCACAGGCCCTCTGTCTTGTATACGCATCTCATGCGCTTCTAGGTTACCTTGCAATTCCTCTATTGTAAATGCAGAGGTATCCTTAGCTTGTTCTATAGCTACTACTATGTAGTCAAACTATTCAGAGAGGGAACGAAGTACCTTTTCAACTAGGGTTTGCTCTGTGATAACTTCTCCACAAGCCTTCATCTGATTAGTAACAGTGACTACGCGAGATACGTAGTCACCAACCTTCTCACCGGTCTTCATCTGCAGTAGCTCGTACTGGTTACGCAGTAACTGTGGCTTGACCTTCTTCACCTTCTCATCGCCACCGTAGCACCTCACTATCGTATCCCAAGCAGCCTTCGCAGTCGTTGACTCAACAATCTTCTCGAAGACCTTTGGATCTACGCACTGGTGGATGTAGAAAAGTGCTTTCTGGTCCTTCTTCCTCCGTTCACGGGGCGCACTGCGTTGCGCCTCCGTTGCGTTCTCCGCGAGCACAGTCATGCCGTCGCTCACCAGATCTAACACATCCTGTGCTCCGAACAGCACTCTCATCTGGATCGACCACTGATTCCAGTTAGAGCCGTCGAAGACAAGGAGATGTGTGTTAAACCCTCCGTTTCCTCCGTTCATCGTGGATCTGTGCTTCGCTCACTCAAGGATCTCACTGACACTCGTGTTTACCCTAACCCTAGGAATCAGAGAGTGATTCCTTTCGATTCGCACTTCAAACCGATGAGATTTGAAGTTACGAGATCTCACACAAACTCACCGTTCACTCGTGTTTCCCAGGCCTCACAACAAAGCTCTAGATACCATGTTGAATCTCATGATTTCATGCACAGATTTACAGAGACAGAGAGGGAGAAACGGAAAGGAGAAGAAGATCTAGGGTTTGGTGGCTCAATCGCCACACCCACCCCTAGAGCCCACGACGCAACAGAGAGAGATGAATGTGCAATGCACGTGACTCACGCCTTAGTCACTCACACACACACACACACACACACACACACACACACACCAGATCTAACAGTAAAATGAAATTGTAAAATCTGTATATTCACTAACTGTGTAACAAAATGTCATTACAGATATATATATCTAATTGGATACATTTCAACCACATTAGCAAACTGAAATTACAACCAAATGCCAAATTAAACCAAATTCAATTACAATGGAAAGTACTAGATTACCCCTTATTACAAATTTACTAAAAACAGCAAAATTCAAATAAGCATGAGTTACAAATTATCCCAACACTATTAAGGTGCAACATGTTTGGCGAAAATTAAGGGAATAAAAGAAACGATACAATGCATAAAGAGATGTTTGTCGAGTGGAAGCAATTTACCTTGATAAGGATGAGAACTCAAAAAATTCGCGTTCTGATCCTTTGAGAGTCAGCCCACTAAGGTCTAAGCATGTGTTTTTGGATAACATAGAAATCTCGGTGAAATTACACGACAAGCTAGAAGCTTGAACTACTTACATTACATGATCTTGGCCGCACGTTTGGCAATTTCAAATGTGGTTCCATACAAATTATAAAAGGTTTAAACACGCAACAAGGGATAACAACATTGTATAAAACCTAAGTGATAATGATTTATCTAATTCTAAAGAGTTAATTCAAGTTATTGAAAAAAAAAAACAGAAATAATAAACCATAACAAGTGGCTCCACACTTTTTGTAGGGATCGAGGGGTAACAAGCTTTTTCCTTTATAAAATTTGAAAATTGATGGAAAGTATGGTTTGGTAAAGTAAAAATAAAATATTAAAAATGTTCTCTAATTTTTGTGGTCCAGCCGTCCAGCGCAAAACATTCACACAAAGATCTCTGTTAACATTATTATTATAATGTGTATATTTCCAACGGTTTTTTCTCTATACCCCCAATTAACGCAAACGAACAAAAATACCTCTCGAAACACTTTAAGAATGAAATCTTTCTTCATTTACATTTATTTCTGAAAAAAGTAAGTTTTTCACCTTAAACTTTTCGAAAACAGGGGTATTTCCGGAAGGCTATTATTTTAAACTTTCCGGAAACACCCCATAGAAGGTAAATGAGGAAGGAAAAAATTTGGATTTCCGGAAACACCTCAAAACGGGGTATTTTCGGAAAAAAAAATTCTAAAAAGTAAGTTTTCCTTCTACATTTACCTGTATTTCCGGATTTTTTTTTTAAATTTCATTTTTAAATTTGTTTTTTTTTTTGCTTTTTCAGTGGGAAGACGTGCAGGACGAGTAGAGCGAGACGAGTCTTCCGGAGCAGCACTAGGAGATGCAGATCAGACTCCTCCGGCTCCTAGCACCAGGACGAGGATTCGGCTGGTCACCAGGCGGGCTGGTCACGCTTCTGAGCGTCAGAGGCGTGTCCGTGAGCACGAGCAGCTGCTCAGCAGTATCATGAGCCTGAGCCTGCTCAGTAGTATGAGGAGGCTGAGGCATTTCAGCAGTATGAGGAGGCTGAGGCTGCTCAGCAAGTTTTGTTGCACCGTTTTCATGTCCACGTGGTCTCCAGACTACAGTTGGGACAATTAATACTTTTAATAATTAATTTATTTTTTACCAATAATTAATTACTTTTATTTAATATGTTTTAATTTATATTTTTTATTTTTATACAGGACCGTGAGAAGATTAAGGTGGCATCCCATGGTTTGAAGGTATCGAGGTGTCGACCTCAGCAGCACCACCCACATATACACAGATGGCTAGAGCAAGTCCGTTTGTTGGAGCTTGACATCACACCTCTCAACAACATCAACCACGAGCTGATATCGTCTTTTGTGGAGAGGTGGCATTCTGAGACCAGCTCATTCCACATGCCGTTCGGGGAGGTGGCGGTGACGTTCTCTCTCTAGATCGGACGGTGCAGCAACTCGCTGCACCCTCTACAACATGTAGATGATAACTCGAGAAGAAAGGGGGTACCAAAAAAAACATTTCCAATAAACACGGTGCACAGATCTTTCTTGTGGCATAAAAATATAGCAAGCACTAGTAAAGTGGAGAAGTGATGGACTTTGAAATAGTACTAAAAAAAGTCATTGGTCCCTTTGTGTAATTATGCTTTTCATTATCCAGCTGGAAATGCTGTCAGCAAAGTAAAAGCGGGACCACAAAGCGGATAAGTGCCAAGCGAGATGCTCATACTTATTAAATTTATAATTACTGCATTGCAATATACTGTAGCAAGAATAAGAATAATGTATAAAAAGAAAAGGGAAGGACGACACAAATAAAAAAGTAATGTATGATATATTAAAAAAATAATAAAAATAAAAATATTTAAAAATAATGTGAGAGAGAAACAATAAAAATTCATCATTCTTAAATTTAATCGGGTAATAGAGTTTCAGTAAAAAAATCAATGATTAATTTAACCAATTTATAAATGAATTAATTAAAATAAATTTTCTGTATTTTTAACAATATTAGTTCGAAATGTAATTTGAATGAGATGAGATTAGAATCTCATGTTGAACTAGAAAAAATTTAGACAAGATATTTCGAAAAAAATTGTTTATAATATTAAATGTACAAAGCACATGACTAGATCTGCCATCATTCTTTACAGGAATAATATAAAGTATTATTACACGTGATTTTGATCAAATAATTGTCCAAATTTTAAAAATTATAGAATTAGAATAGAGCATCAAGAGAATATATATTGAGCATCCATTGGAAATTGGAAAATATAGGAGAGTCTAATTTACTACTGTATCATTGAAAGGCTGGGGAGGAAAAGCAGGAAATTTTTAAAAGCTGATACAGCGGATGCCAACTGTGTAGTAAAGTCGACCAGCTGTATTTCTCCACGTGGCACAAATCTATTGGACATGATCTACCATCATTCTTTTCAGAAGCAGTGGTACCCACTCCCTGTGAACAGCTTTTGCCAGCTATCACTGACCACAGTAACGGCTACATTTTTTATTACCTCACATCAATTTTAATTTTTTGTCGCTTCCTCGGGAATTTAAAACCCTACGTGGCACGTGATCTGGCACATACCTTCATTACGTGGACATCAAGTTGAATGTGAGTGAGTGAATGAATATTGATTATAAATACAACATGCTCTTCTTGTGAGCCCTCACACACTATTTCAGAGTAGAAGCTTCACTTCACTCTCTGCACCAAAGAATTCCCTTCTTTCTGTTAGTTTCTCTCTGCATTTTCAGCTCACAAAATGACTAGGATGTCTGGTTTCTTGGGATTTTTTGCCTGTCTTTTGTTTTCGGTAGGGTTATCTTCTGCCTCTTCCAAGTTTGAGGATCTTTTCCAACCCAGCTGGGCCAATGACCATTTCATCCGTGAAGGAGAACTTCTTAAACTCAAACTTGATAATTATTCCGGTAATTAACTATTTTTCCTTTTTCAGGCTTTGTCATTTACATTACATTTTAATGAAGCCTTTTTTAAGTACTGTTTCCTAAAACTGAATGACCATTAAATATATTTTTGAGCCATTTTTAGCTGGATCTGATGATTAATAGTGGGTTTAGTTAATGTTATTTGAGTGTACTACATTTTACCCCATTTTACATACATCATTGCAAAAATTGTTTCTTTATTGCAGGTGCTGGATTTGGATCTAAGAGCAAGTATATGTTTGGGAAAGTGACTGCTCAACTTAAACTTGTAGAGGGTGACTCTGCTGGAACCGTTACTGCTTTCTATGTGAGTTGAAAAATAAACATGTGCTAATCTTTTTTTGCAATTTTTTAAGGAGATTATTATTACTTACTGCTTACTAATCTATGGAGATAATTTCTTTGGGACCCCTATTCAATTGTTTGCATATGTAGCTCAATGTTTTTAAAATGCAAACAACTATCATAATCATGAATCATCCATGAATAGACTAGTACCAAAGAGAGCTGCTAGCCTCTATGAATTGACTTATGCCAAAGCTATTATTAGTCCCATCTACTACCTACTTATTTTTAACCAATATCCTGGAAAATTAACCTAATAATTCAATGCAATTTATTCCACGTTTATTGACCTTTTATGAATGACTATGACACCCTCCGTACCAATAATTGATGGTAACTTGAATGTGTTGATTGATGATGCAGATGTCATCGGACGGTCCAAATCACAACGAATTTGATTTTGAGTTTTTAGGCAACACCACAGGTGAACCTTATTCTGTCCAAACCAACGTGTATGTTAATGGTGTTGGCAATAGAGAACAGAGACTCAACCTCTGGTTCGATCCCTCCAAGGACTTCCACTCGTACTCTATTTTCTGGAACCAACGTCAAGTAGTGTAAGCCCCTATTATTGATAACGGAAAAAAAAACAAATTAACACTCACAAGTTTAAATTTAAATATCTAATTAATTTAATTATTTTATGTATAGGTTCCTAGTGGATGAGACACCAATAAGGGTACACACAAATTTGGAACACAAGGGAATACCATATCCAAAAGACCAAGCAATGGGAGTATATAGTTCTATATGGAATGCAGATGATTGGGCAACACAAGGTGGTCGTGTGAAGACAGATTGGAGCCATGCACCTTTCATTACAACTTATAAGGATTTTGAAATCAATGCGTGTGAGTGTCCCGTGCCAGTGACGTCAGTAGATAATGCTAAGAAGTGTAGTAGCAGTGAAGATAAGAAGTATTGGTGGGATGAACCTACAATGTCTGAGCTAAGTTTGCATCAGAGTCATCAGCTTATTTGGGTTAGGGCTAATCATATGGTTTATGATTATTGTGCTGATACTGCTAGGTTCCCAGTTATACCTGCTGAGTGTGTTCATCACCATCACTAGTAATAAGGAAGGGCTAATTAGTAATTAGTTAGAAGATGTTGTTGATGATGAATGAATGGAAATATGGGAATCAAAAAATTATGAACATGTTGTTCATGTTTCACGTTGTAATATACACCATTTTCCATGGTATTATTATGTTAATTATTTTTTTATTTTCTTGTTTATTGTGTGGTCTATGTTTATTCTTTCTTGTGGATAAAATCTAGTGAGATTCGTCGAATAAATAATGCGTCTCGCTTTGGGGTACCGCAATGCTCACGGGTTGCCTTGGTACGGAGAATAATTGAGATAGAGTATTAGAGTTGTATGGAAGATACAAAGAAGTACTATTGGGACAATGTGTGGCCCTGAAAATTGAATTTCGAGGACCTAGATCTATGGGGTAATGTTTATCTCCACCAGCTAGCTCTGCAAGAACAGCAGTAAGTAGTAACCATTAATTAATTTTTAATAATTAACATTCTTATGAAAAAAATAACCATTTTAATATCATGTGCTAGCACACTGCTTTTTTTGTTACCTTGTTTTTAGTGCGCATTTTGCACTGATTTTGTCGGTAACTAATATACGTCGGGAAACCTAGTTGACGAGATGTAAACTCGGCTTTATCGGTTTGTGTGGTTCTCTCATCTTAATAGAGTCTTTGCCACACCCAATATTCGAATCTGAGACTTTAAGATGGGATCCGAGCCAAGTTACAGCTCGAACCCACCCTTTTTGTTGCTTGCACGCTACTTCTAATCCAACTCAAAACTGATATTTTTTAAAAAATAAATAAATTTAGGTTAAATACGTTTTTGGGTTTTGGCCACCAATAGATACCATAGATAGAAGATCATTCGATTTTAGTTCCTTCAATTTTTTAAAATACTCGAATCAACTTTTTCTTAGTATGTATGTTTATGTGTTTGTCAATTAGATTTATGTCAAAAAGAAAATTCCCAAATTAGATTAGGGTTCATCATGTTCTTCATCTTCGGGAATTAGGGATCACTATGGTCTATGCTCGTCATCTTTGGGCCAAGTTACTAACCCACTTGCAGTACGACCTCATCTCTAGTTCCTTCGTCAACTGAATTTATCTTTTCTCAACATCTTGTTATTGTTCAACAACTTCTTTGGCGCCATCAACGATAAAGAGTTCGGAGAAATCACCCGCTCCTCCCCTGAGGTCAGAGGCGATACAATCGGCTTTGTCGTCGGTGACAACGTCAGTGCTACTGCTACGATCGTGATTGCCTAGAGCTGTAAAATGCTAGTAGGTCTAACTAAGAAATGGCGTCGAATAGGATCGTTGAGAGTCACCAGTGGAAGAGTCGTCGTAGTGTTCTGCCGGTGGAGCTACCACTAACCAACCACATACAGAAAGAAAGGTTTGTATGGTCACACTTCTAGAATGTTTATAATGAAATGCAAAAAGAACGATACGGAATAATTAAGATAGAGAAAGATGGGGAAGATGGAAAAGATATTTAGGGGAAGAACTGTGTTACCTCTTTTTTCTTGTGAAACGTTCGTACCATTTGGGGATTGTTTTTCGTATTTGATGGGTAAGGAAAAAATTATTTTGATTTCATATAAGCATTTTCAAAACCATACGGAGATTGACCTCTTCTTTGTTTGTGAGAAGGTTCTCTCCAAACAACTCTCTGTAATGCATATTCCAGGTTCTCATCAAATTGCAGATATCATCCCCAAGCCTCTGCCATCAGCTCAGTTTCTCCATCTTCGCGGCACGCTCAAGCTAGGTGGAGTTTGTTAGATATTTTAACAGAATTCGATTTAAACATGATACAACAAACAATACATTTAAATTGTTATAGCGGGAACATTAAAACAGCACTAACCTCCAGCCATTGCAATGTCAGATTCGTACTTCACACCCAACGGAGAGCACCTCGGATTCGCACTTCACACCAACGAAAGAACCATGTTCTTCTTTCCAAACCTCACTCACTCAAAACTCTATGGTGTAATTTTCTGAATAGAGAAGTAGGTTCGGTGACCAAAACAGAGAGTAGAAGTGGTATTTGTAGAGCTCTGTCCATCACAGTGTTCAGCAACTTCCAACTACAAATTAGGGGCTTAATTTTCGAAATTAACAGTTACTGTGAGATCATGGGTTGAGTGGGAGAAGAAAATGGACCTAATTCAGAGTTAGTTTATTTCTCTAAAAATAGGAGCAAAAACAGAGCACGCTTCCACTCCCTAAAAATAGGAAAACGTGAGACAAAACTAACATTCTCCCACTTGGTCCATTTAACCCATCACAATCATAACGAGAAACTTAATATATGAATCATGGCGATAGGTCCTCTAAAAACGAGTATTATCTTCCATGTATTACGATATGTCAAGCATCTCAAAATAAGTCCCTAACTTAATGAATAAACCATATGTTTATTCAAGGTCAAACTTAAATAAATTTCCTCAAATTAAATAAATGTGTACACAAACATATGAGAAAAATTCAAACTGAATAAGAGTTTCATCAAAAGCAATAAATGTACGTATAATGAAAATCACATCATGAAACCAAGTCCCATGCGCACTACATGATCCTTAAAATTCTTTGGTGGCATGCCTTTAGTCAAAGGATCGGCAATCATCAACTCTGTGCTAATGTGTTCAATAACCATTTTATTTTCCTTAACACGTTCTCTTATGGCTAAGTATTTAATGTCGACATGCTTGCTTCGACTTCCACTTTTGTTATTCTTAGCCATAAATACCGCAACAGAGTTATCACAGTACATCTTCAGTGGCCTAGAAATAGAGTCAACAAGTCTAATCCCCGATATATAACTCTACAACCACACACCATGCGATGTAGCCTCAAAACAAGAAACAAACTCAGCCTCCATAGTGGAAGTAGCAGTCAATGACTGCTTTTCACTCCTCCAAGAAACAACTCCACCGACTAGCATAAAAACATAACCCGATGTTGATTTGCGAGTGTCAATGCAACCGGCATAGTCTGAATCAGAGTAGCCAATTACTTCCAAGTTGTCAGTCTGTTTGTACATGAGCATGAAGTCTTTTGTACCTTGAAGATATCTCATCACTTTCTTTGCAGCTTTCCAGTGGTCAATTCCTGGATTACTCTGATATTTTCCTAAAACTCCAACAGCATATGCAATGTCAGGTCTGGTGCAAACCTGAGCATACTAAGACTTCCGACAGCTGAAGCATAAGGAATATTCTTCATGTGTTCCCTTTAAAATCATTTTTCGGGCATCGACTCAAATCGAGTTTATCACCCTTCACAATGGGAGCTACACTTGGTGAACAATCTTTCATGTTAAATCTTTCTAGAACTTTGTTGATATAGGCTTCTTGAGACAAACCCAAAATGCCTCTATTTCTATCTCTATGGATCTTAATGGCAATAGCATAAGATGCCTCTCCCATATCCTTTATATCAAAGTTCTTTGAGAAAAATTGTTTCACCTCATATAACATACCCCTTATCATTTGTTGCAAGTAAAATATCATCCACGTATAGCACAAGGAAACAAATATGGCTCCCACTGACCTTCTGGTCTATACAATGATCCATGATGTTCTATTCAAAACCAAATGAAGTGATTACCTCATGAAACTTCAAATACCATTGGCGGGAGGCTTGTTTCAATCCATAGATGGATTTATTAAGCTTGCAGACTAAGTTCTCACCGTCACTAGAGGAGAATCCTTCAGGTTGTTTCATGTAAACCTCTTCCTCTAGATTGCCATTGAGGAAATCCGTTTTCACATCCATTTGATGTAATTCAAAGTCAAATTGAGCTACTAATGCCATAATTACACGAAGAGAATCTTTCTTAGATACAGGAGAAAATGTCTCGGTGTAGTCGATTCCTTCTCTTTGAGTAAATACTTTGGCAACAAGTATTGCCTTATGTCTCTCAATGTTGCCTTCTGAGTCTCTTTTTTTTGAAGACCCATTTACATCCAATGGCTTTTACACCATTAGGCAACTTGACAAGATCCCAGACTTGGTTTGATGCCATAGAGTTCATTTATTCTTTCATAGCATTGTGCCACAAATTTGATTCTTTAGAATTCATGGCTTGTGAAAACGTTTCAGGATCATTTACAGCTCCTATGTTATAATCCGATTCTTGTAGATACACTACAAAAGCACTAGTGATTGCTGACCTTCTGAATCTTGTAGATCTTTTTAATGTTGCTTCATAATCTTCTTGAGGAACTTGTTGTCCAACTGGTTCATCAACAGGTTGTTCAACATTATCTTGATGTTCTTCATTAACAACTTGATCTACATGATCATTATCAACAGCTTGTGGAACTTCAGTAGTTGGTGGTCTAACACCCGTTTGTACTTGAGGGGTGTGAATGACAATCAACCTATCACTTGATTCAGAGGGTTGAGCCTCATAGTGATCATTTTCATGAATGGTGTCTTGAAACTGATCACTCCCACTAATCAAGTCACTTTCAAGAAATTTGGCGTTTCTTGAGTCCACAATCCTAGTGCTTTGTGATGGACTATAGAATCTATACCCTTTGGACTTTTCAGCATATCCAATGGAATACCACTAATAGTCCTCGGGTCCAACTTCTTTTCTTGTGGGTTATTATAAATTCTCACTTCAGACGGACATCCCCAAACACGTATATGTTGCAAACTTGGTCTCCAACCTTTGAATAACTCAAAAGGCGTCTTTGAGACAGCCTTGGTTGGCACTCTGTTCAATATATACGCAGTCGTCTTTAGTGCTTCAGTCGACAAGAATTGAGGAAGTTTTGTGTTACTTCTCATACTTCTTACCATGTCCATTAAAGTTCGGTTTCTTCTTTCTGATACACCATTTTGATCCGGAGAACCAGGCATAGTGTATTGGGCAACAATCCCATTCTCTTGAAGAAACTTCGCAAATGGACCGGCAGCTTGCCCATTCTCCGTGTACCTACCATAGTACTCTCCACCTCTATCAGACCTCACGATCTTAATTTGTTTTCCACATTGTTTCTCTACTTCAGCCTTAAAAACTTTAAAGGCTTCCAAAGCTTCGTCCTTTGAACGAAGTAAGTAGAGATACATATATCGTGAATAATCATCGATAAAGGTGATGAAGCATTTCAGACTACTTGCGTCCATGTCTGGACAGCAAATATCTGTATGTATGATTTCCAATAGGTTTGAGCTCCTCTGTGCACCCTTTTTACACTTGTTAGTTTGCTTACCCTTAATGCAATTTATACAAGTCTCGAAATCAGCAAAATCCAAAGTACTAAGTACCACTTCATTTACTAATCTCTTAATTGTTTCGATTGAGATGTGTCTCAATCTTCGGTGCCACAACATTGAGGATTTTTCATCCACAACACATCGTTTCAAACCAGCAGTGACATGCATAGAATCGTAAGTAGCGTCGTTTTGTAAATTAATTGAATAAAGACCATCGCGTATTTTACCAAAACCAACAATTCTAGATTTATCTGCTAAAGTAAAACCAGAATCCATAAATTTGAATGAAAAACCCAAAGGCGTTAGTCTTGAAACAGAAATCAAATTCTTAGAAAAATTAGGAACATAAAAAGTCCTTTCTAGAATCAAAGTAAAACCGCTACTTAAAGTCAAACGGCATGTCCCAATGGCTTTGGTGTGCGAAAAAGATAATGTGCAAGTATACAGTCGACAACAAGTAATAAAGTGAAAGTAGAGTATCGTTCCCACAGGGATTGGACTAATTCTTAAGGTTTAAATAGATAGAGAAATTAGTATTAAGTAACCAAGTAAACAATATTGATGGTGTGGAGATAGAAGGTAAACAAACTAAATAAATGGAGAATGTAGTCAGGTGAGAATGATAGTTGAGATGTTCTTTACCAAATAAGTCACTTTTAATTGTTTTGTGTTTATATGTGATGCAGGTGCACTGAATGCTGTTGCATTAGAAATATGCTTTTCAGTCACTGTCTTCAGAGTTTCATTACAAGCTCTTATGTCTAAGTTGCTAAATAAGTTCACTCCTACATTTTAAGTACCCACAGTATCACCCTATGGACTATGCTATCCTATGTCTAGGTTTTAGCATGGTTTCAACAAAGTTTCCTTAATTAAAACACTTACCCATATTAGTTCTTGAGTTCTAGTTATAAACCATGTCTGTATTTATAACTCTACTTGTTCTAAATGATCAATCTCAAAATAAGTGTTGAAAGAAGTATAAAACAAGAACTAAAATGCACACATCACATATGATCACAATAACTTATTTAAAAGATCTTTATAAGGTTAGAACATCCCAACTAAAAGAGTTTAGTTCATGCTAGACATTACAAGACATATATAAACAGAATAGATCATATTCATATAGTTGATATCACAAAAGGAAAACAACAAGGTAAGAGTTACACGGCTGGAGTTCCTTTGCATGAAGTTGCCAAGCAATGCGGGAGCATTCACTTCACTGCATTCAACCAGCACTACGTACTTGTGTGGAAGTAGAGAAAGAAGTTGTCAATTCCTTTCTTGCCTTCTTACAAGAGAATGAAAAACTAAATTTAAAACTATCTATATTAGTGTACGGAATGAGAGAGATGAGAGATTGTTTTCCTTCACAAGAGGGTTTGCTTGATAACAAAGTTAGGGTTGCTTTAGTCACTTCAGCCCAAAAAGTAATGCAAATCCTCCACTCAACCAAGAAGGGAGGTCCCCTAATGGATGGTCAAGTGTCCCTAGGTGAGTGACTCTTGAAAGCTATCTTTTATGGTAGGCGCCGAAATTTGTGACTTGCATGTGCTTTCATGACTAAGCATGACATCATCAGCTGAGTGCTTGAGCATCTTGATGTTCTAGGATTTCTTCAAGCATTGTAGTTTGTTTTGAGTGCAGGTGCATCTAATGCAGGTGCATTGTTGAGTTGCTAATGCAGGGGCATCACATGCAGGTGCTTTAAACAAACACATCAAAAATAACAAAATATATGCAAGAGGCTAAGTTATATGCATAACCCTGTTTCAACTTTGAATGTTGTTATTTTATTTATAAAAATTTATTTTACTATATATTTTTACTTAGAACTGAGCAATTATTTAGGTTTAGATGCGTAAATAACTCTATATAAAATAGAATTATCAGGCTTCTACACGTGAACGCATCTAACTTCCCGAATAGATGTATTGTTCACTTCCCACTGGTTTCCTTAGGTTTTGCATACCCTGCAAGGTATTAGAAACATGGATTGTAGAACCAGAGTCAATCCACCATGTGTTATGATTAACATTAACCATATTAGATTCATAACAAACAAAAGCAGATGGAATACCTTTCCTGTCAAGCCAGTTCTTAAACTTCAAGCAGCCTTTCTTCATGTGCCCTTTCTTCTTACAGAAAAAGCACTTTGACTCTTTCTTTATGACTTGCTCAGGAGGAATGTTGCCTTTGTTCTTGGTAGTTTCCTTCTTCTTCTTTCCATGAAAGGTCAAGTTCACTTTTTTCGCCCTCCTCCATCAACAACCTTTCCTCTTCCTGAACAAACATGGTCAACAATTCATTGATTGACCACTTATCCTTATGTGTGTTGTAAAAGATTTTGAAAGGGCCATATTGATGAGGCAGAGTGCACAAAATGTAGTGAACCAGGAAAGAGTCGGACATAGTCACCTCCAAGGTTTTCAGCTGAGCCGCTATATCCCGCATGCGCATAATGTGATCACGCACGCCTTTCACCCCTGTGAGCTTTTTGGTGGAGAACTTAATGATAAGAGTGTTGGCAAGGGCTTTGTCAGATGTAGCAAATTGCTCATTAATAGCCTTCAGAAGCTCCTTGACATTAGTATGCTGATCGCTAGAGGCACGGATACCAGCAGATATCTTGGTCTTTATGAGCATCATGGAGAGACACCCTATCCTATCCATCTAGAAATCTTAGTTCAAATCCTTCGATACTGGGTGAAAGATGCCCCTTTTTTTCATTTATTACAGGTTGTTTATCTCTCCCACTTTTCATAAAGATCAATGGCATCTGGAGTGTTGGTTTCAGTAATTCCCGCTGGCTCATATTTCCTAATAGCATAGTGAATGTCCATCCAGCCCAAATGAAGAAGAATTCTCTCCTTCCAAACCTTATAGTTGTTACCACTTAGTTCGGAATGTCACACTTAATATCAGAGAAATTCGCAGGATTAATAACTGCAAAATTCAAATATACATGCTCATTGTTCATAATTGAGACAAAAATAAATTTCATGTTTTACCAATGCAAACATGTCTTAATTTGTGAATCTAGTGACATAACACTTGCCTATGGGCTAAAGTCTTACTCAATTAGACTCATCATATAACTTAATGATAAAACTATCAAATCTGTTCCAATTCTTAGCTCCTGTGGGTAGATTAAGAAATGCAATCTGATATTTTATCCTAATTAACCATACAAATATAACAAAATTCCTGTGGGTAGATTCTATTATATTACGTATGATAAATTATAACTAATGTTTTTAACGTGATCTTAAAATTAATATATAATCTTAATCAGTCAAGGATATTGTGGCTATTCCTTAGTTAACTAAAATTATATTAATCACTAAACATTGTCAAAACTTTATAAGGAGCTAAACAATTGCATGATATTCCAAATAATGCAAATTAAATCAACAAAGCTCCCTAGATTTTAATGTGCATAAAAAATCTATATAACATTGCATGTTTAAATAAATACTAAATTAAACATACAATATTGTTACTGAAATAAATAAATGAGCACATTAATAGAACTTAACAACAATATAAGCAGGATAAAAATTCTGCACAACATAAAATAGATACATAGAGACAACATTGGAAACGCCAAAGTGAAGGCATAGCCTAATGGTAATGCTATCCACTGACATCCTGCAGAGTCTGGGCATAGCCTAATTGAAATAAAAGTCCTTGTTTAGGGATCGAACATGAGACCATTTGGTTGTGAAAACTTAGAGTGATGAACATACTACTGCTAAGCTGAACATATAGTTATTCTAAACTGCGTCATTTAATATATATAACAATAAATATTCCGCTAAAGAAGATTTCATCTTCTACCTCAAGCCGGGTCATTTCAACCCAGTTTCGACCCGCGTTTTTCAGAACGAAACCCAACAGTTTCAAGCGAATTATTAACAGCGAAACCACAAAATAACTATCCAGAAATGTTAAATTTCCTGTTGGTTTCTGATTTTAATTTGCTTTAAAATGCTGTAAACTAAATTACCGTAAACTGAAAATTCTGAAACCTAGATGCAAGGCAGAGGAAACAATGGCTTTGATAGCAAATGTAAGATATTTTAACAGAATTTGATTTAAACATGATACAACAAACAACACATTTAAATCGCTATAGCGGAAGCATTAAAACAACACTAACCTCCAGCCATTGCATCGAAAGAACTCTGTTCTTCTTTCCAAACCCCCACTCACTCAAAACTCGATGGTGTAATTTTCTGAATAGAGAAGTAGGTTTGGTGACCAAAATAGAGAGTAGTAGTGGTATTTATAGAGCTCTGTCCATCACAAAGTTCAGCAACTTCCAACTACAAATTAGGGGCTTAATGTTCGAAATTAACAGTTATTGTGAGATCATGGGGAGAAGAAAATGGACCTAATTCAGAGTTAGTTTATTTCCCTAAAAATAGGAGCAAAAACAAAGCACGTTTCCACTCCCTAAAAATAGGAAAATGTGAGACAAAACTAACAGAGTTCTGTCTCAAACTCACCCACTTTGATCTTGGCACTACAAGAAAATTGCGTATTACCGGCGGATTTTTCTCGTTGGTACGGTTCCAGTGAAAATTTGGCATTTCCACCGAAAAAAATTGTATTTCCGGCGGATTTTTTTTCGTACGTACGTTTTCGGTGGATTTTTTTAAGAAAAAAACATTTTTTTAAAAACCCGTCGGAAATGTCACCTGTGGATTTACCTGCACATTTTTTGATTTTTTTTTTAAAAAATCCGCCGGTGACATTTCCAAAGGATTTGTAATTTTTTTTTTTAAAAATCCACCAAAAAAGTTATTTGCGGATTTTTAACATTTCGGGTGGATTTTCTGAATTTTTTTTTCAAAAAATCTGTAACACCCAAAAATGATTTAATTAATTATTTGATTAAATTATTTAGGTGTTGCAATATTGTTATTATTATTAGTATAATTATTTTAAATATTGATATATTAATTTATGGCTTAAATATGTTTTAGGCCCCTGCAAATATAGGGTGTTTTGGTTTAAGCCCCTGCAAATTTTTTTTTTGTTAAAAGCCCTTGCAAAATGACATATTTTGTTATAAGCCCTTCTATGACTAAAATGTTACCCTTAACATGGAATGCTATGATTGCTGGATATGTTGAGAAGGGATTATAACAAAATATTTCACTTTGCAAGGGCTTTTAACAAAAAATTTTTTTTGCAGGGGCTTAAACCATAACACCCTATATTTGCAGGGGCCTAAAACATATTTAAGCCTTAATTTATTTATAATTGAAGGGGGTGGTAGTAATAATTTCGGAATGGTAAATTTGGCCCAAGAAGAAGCCCTAGCCCGTTAGCTGAGATCCTAAGGCGCTGGGGTTGGGGTTTTGCGCCTCCAGCTTGTGAGAAAGAAAGAAAAACGTAAAAGAAAGAAGAAGAAAGTCGCGAGTGAGAAGGGAGAAAGGAGAGGGGCGAATCGCACAAGGGGGAGAGGAAAAAAAGAGTTGTTGCTGTGGTTTTGTTGGTGACTCCGTAGGAAGGACTTCGTCTTCGGTGTAATCAAGGTAAGGGTGGGTCTTTCCTTATAATAGGGATTATAATGGGGTGTATGTGGGTTGTAGGAATTATATTGATCGCATTGTGTTTATATTGTTGTTTTGATGTATGATTGAACGTATGATGAATTGATGCCCTCTATGTGTTCGTTGGAAAATGTGTGAATTATGAGATGTGTGTAAGAATTGTAATGCACACCAAATGCTTGATGAAACTCGTGTTTGATGATGTTTGACGATGATTGAAGTTGTTGTTGATGATTGAGCATATGAAATTTGGAAGAATTTGATTTGGAAGGACCCTAGGCGCCTTAGGCACCATTGTTGTTGTCAATCCATGCTTGTTGCTGCCGTCTGGGCGCCTGTGGCCTATTTGCTGTGTTTCAGTGTTGCTGCCCTGGTGCAGTGGCACCTGGGGCGCAGGATCCCTGTGCCTGGGCGCCAAGGGCGCCTAAATTGGGCTGCCCGGTTTGTGTTCCCGAGTTATATTTCTGAATAATTATGTCATTGGGATGTCGTTATGGTTGAGTTTTGGTTGCTAGGATGTATGTTCTGAAAAATCACTGAGATCCCCTCCCCCGGGAGCCATGTTGCTTGTGTGCGTATATAGGGTGTCTTGGGTGAATTTCGAATTCTGGGCATATTTTACCGTGCCATCTTTTGTATTTGCGTGCCCAAATTCAATTTTAAACGTTTTGGCTCCAGTGGTTTTATTTTTGCACGTGTCATTTTGAAGTTGTCCCTGTTGGCTCCACGTTGAAAAGGATGCACCATAGTCACAGAACATTCTGCCAATTTGCGCCTCACTTGCGCGCCAGTCGCGCGTCACGCGCAAGTCACTGGGCGTTTCTGCCGTTCCGCGCGCCACTCGCGCCTAAGTCGCGCGTCACGCGCGAATCTGCTGTTCCTAGCCATTTTCAGCACGTGTCTCGGTTTTGTCCCAAATTTGTTTTTGACATATCTTTTGACTCGGGTGTCCGTTTTAAGTGTTTCAAAATGCGTTTCGAAGATCGTTCAGTCCTCTATATGTGTATGCTACTGTAATGTGAAAAATAATTAATTTGGCTGAAAGTTTCTGGACACTTGTATTTTGCTAGTGGTGTGGTAAAGTGACGGTGGGTCTACGGACCAAAAATGTTGGTGATGATTTTAGGCTGCGGTCTTAACGTTGTAATTTATAATAATGACGTGTGTGACTTGGGATTGTGAAAAATTATGCTTATTGGTTGTTCATGGAGTCACATGCATACATTAGGCTGCGGTCTTGACGATGCATTTTTAGGCTGCGGTCTTGACGTTATTTTTCGGCTGCGGTCGCGACGTGCCCAATTGGCTAATGAGAAGTGATAATGGTACCACATGCATTCTGCATCGCATACACACATGCTCATTATTGATAATTACTTTGTTTGGTGTACAATATGACTGTGTGACAATTATATATTGCGGATGTTGATGTTTATTTATCAGTTGGAAATGTTGCTGTATATGTATAAAATATAAATGTATTGCTGTGATTGGTGTAGTCCTTATACTCTAGCATACCGCTTATTATAAGCCTTATTATGCGGTTTAGACTCACCCCTTCGTTGTTTATTACTACAGGTAACCATGAGTGAAGGCTGTTATTCTTCATTCCTGCGTCGGTCTAGTGCTCTGATACGTAACACTCAGGGGATGGGCGCTAGTTTTCTTTGTTTGTTTATTTGAGATGTTAAATATTTTTATTGAGATTTTTATGTTGAGGCTGCGTTTTTGTGTGCTGAGTTCTATCTCTTTATTCCGCTGCGAGATGTTGTAATTTCTGTCATGTGGACAGAATAATATGTTTTTGGGAACCCCATTCCATTGTTACGTGTTACGTATTCTCTTTGATTTATAAAAGGAATTTTATTATGTTGTTGATGTTTGTTTCGAAGAAAAGTAGCATCCCGTTTAGATTAGTTGAAAAATAAAATTTTTTGAACTCTGATAATTTTTATTTAAACACCGGGTAGAGAATGGGGTGGTACATTAGTGATATCAGAGCAGTTCGGTCTGTCCGGCCAATGTTGTCCTGTCATAGTGTCTTATGACAATTAAGAGTTGTTAGATTAGTTCTAAATTTCTGATTGTGCTGTAGTGATAATTTGAAATGGCTGGGAGAAACGATGCTGCTCTTGCTGCTGCTCTGCAGGCTATGGCTCAGGCTGTTGGGAACCAGCAAAATGGTGCTGAAAATGCTGGGACTCGCAGTTTAGCCACGTTCCAGAGGGAGAATCCGCCCATTTTTAAGGGCAAGTATAATCCAGATGGTGCTCTAGCATGGCTGAAAGAGATTGAAAGGATATTTCGTGTCATGGACTGCAATGATGCGCAGAAGGTCAGGTATGGCACCCATACGCTGGCAGAAGAAGCTGATGATTGGTGGATGGAGGTTAGGCAGAGGTTAGAGACTGCTAATGAGGAGATAACTTGGGCTGTTTTCCGTAGAGAGTTCTTACGGAAGTATTTTCCAGAGGATGTGAGGGGGAAGAAAGAAATAGAATTCCTTGAGTTAAAGCAAGGAAACATGTCAGTGACAGAGTATGCTGCCAAGTTCACTGAATTGGCTAAGTTTTATCCCCATTATGCTGATGCTGATTCTGAATTCTCAAAATGCATTAAGTTTGAGAATGGACTAAGGGCTGATATAAAGAAAGCTATAGGGTACCAGAAGATTCGGGTATTTGCCGATTTGATCGACAGTTGCAGGATATTCGAAGAAGATAGTAATGCTCACTCCAAGGTCATGAGAGATCAGAGGGGTAAGTTTCAGAACCGGGGTAAGCCATATGAGGTTCCGGCTGGTAGGGGTAAGCAGAGGTTTGCTGAGGGTAAGAAGCCAAGTGGGGGAGATGCTCCCGCTAATATTGTATGTTTTAAGTGTGGGAAGCCTGGTCACAAGAGTTTCGATTGCAAGGTGGGGACAAGAGTATGTTTCCGTTGTGGCAAAGAGGGGCATATGGCGTCTGACTGTGAACGCAAGGATGTGACTTGTTACAACTGTGGTGAGGTAGGTCATATTAGTACCAAGTGTACTAAGCCGAAGAAAGAGAAGTTCAGTGGAAAAGTGTTTGCTCTCGCAGGATCAGAGGATACTAATGAGATTAGAGGTACATGTTTTATTAATGGTATTCCTTTGATTGCTATTGTTGATACTGGTGCTACACATTCATTTATTGCTGCTTTATGTGCTAAGAAACTAGGCCTTGCTTTGTCTTCTATGATGAGAGAGATGGTTATTGACACTCCAGCTAAGGGTTCAGCAACTACCTCTCTTGTGTGTGCTAAGTGCCCTCTGTCAATCTTCGGCAGAGATTTCCTTGTTGACCTTATTTGTTTGCCGTTGGGAGGGTTGGATGTCATCCTTGGTATGGACTGGTTAGTAGTTAACCATGTGCATATTAATTGTTTTCGTAAATCTGTGAGTTTCCTTCCTCCCGAAGAAGAAGAATCCGTTTTGTTGCCTGCTGGTCAATTGCATAAGGTAATGAAAGAGGGAGTTCATCTGTTTGCTTTGATGGCGTCATTTTCTGCTGAGAATCAGGCGATCATTGAAGGGTTACAAGTAGTGTGTGAGTTTCCTGAAGTGTTCCCTGATGAAATCCCGAGTGTTCCGCCAGAAAGGGAGGTTGAGTTTGCCATTGATCTTATACCTGGTACTAGGCCTGTGTCTATGGCACCGTACCGGATGTCAGCCTCAGAGTTGTCTGAATTGAAGAAGCAACTAGAAGATCTACTTGAGAAGAAATTTGTAAGGCCAAGTGTGTCGCCATGGGGAGCTCCGGTGTTGTTGGTGAAAAAGAAGGATGGGAATATGAGACTTTGTGTCTGTTGCGTCCGAAAAAGTCCCCGAGGGAGAACCTTCCTCGTTCATAACTTTTCCTAAGACAATGAAGCCGCCGCCAATATTTATTAAGGAAAATATTAGGAAAACCCTTTTTTGGAAAGCGATTGGTGTAACACCCCCTTCTAATAACCTCACTTTTTAATAAAATCAGAGTCTCTCTTTTTTTTTTTTTTTGAAAACTATTCAAGCGAGTGCTACACTTGCTCCATAAAAATCAAGATACATAACACCATGAGAAAAAGTTTAGTTCGCATCAACTAAATCCAATCACCACCAGCAGCGGAATAATAATGAGTTCTAAAATTTAAAACCAATACATCACCAATAAAATCTAACAGTTTTAGGAAAAATGATGTATAGACATAGAACACCCCCCCTGGTGCTACGTATCAGAGCGTGACACTTCCTACCAGACGAAGGCATAAAGGAATCCTTCACTCGTTATTACCTGCACGTTGCCGACATAAGAAGCAACATAAAAGCAGTAGGGTGAGTCTCTTTTCATAATTAATAACATATGGGAATTAAGCACTGCATAGGAAAAAGGAAACCAGGCACACCAATTCACAACAATGGGAACAATCACATCAGCATTCTATTTCCAAGCAGCACTATACAATATATGATTATGCATGTAATGCAACCCAAAACTCCACGGGTACATGCATGTCGGATCCGTCACCAAATACAAATAGGCCGTAGCCTCTGCTCACCAAATAAAATTAGGCCGTAGCCTCTGCTCACCAATAATGCACATGTTTCATGAGATGCTATGGGAAATGCATCACAACACACCAAGTCCAATCAATTCACCATTTTAAATTCATAATATCACCATAGTACATTAATCAGCTCACCAAATTAAAATTAGGCCGAAGCCTCTGCTCACCAATCTCACCTCATCACACTCACCAATTCAGCTCACCACTCACACCAACACCAATTCAAATAGACCAACTTGGGACATTGACACGACATAGGGAAAGTGGGTAAAAATAGCCATTTGGACACTTGAACACCATCAGCCCAGAAACACCAGTAAAATAATTTATTTTTGCGTAAAATTGAGACCATTGGATAGACACTGAATTTAGCTTCGAAACGCATTTTGAACCGTTAAATTTGGATAACCGACTCAAAAGTTACATTAAAAACAAAATAGGAAAAATATTTAGACATCCTGGAAACTGGCGCCCAGGCGCTGGGCGCCCAGGGGCAACACAGCACTTGGCGCATGGGCGCTTGGCGCCCAGGGGAGGCAACACGCACAGGCGCATGGCGCCCAGAGAACAACAACGCGCATAGGCGCTGGGCGCCCAGGAAGCAACAGCGCGCATAGGCGCTTGGCGCCCAGGAAGGCAACACGCGCATAGGCGCATTGCGCCCAGCACAACAACACGGCGCCCAGGCACTAGGCGCCTGAGGCCAACATGCAACCAAGCTCATTTTTCTTCGAAATTGATTTTACACGAGCCAAATGCTCAGAACATGAAAACCCAATAAAAATTTCATCAAAAACTGAACATCATTTTTGGCGCCCATGCACTAGGCACCTAGTGAAATCACGCAACCCAACTCTTTTGTTGCCCAAAATCATTTTTCATGAGCCATTTTACCTGAATATGAAAACCTGAAAACAATTTTTACAAAACTATCACCAGGACATTGGGGCCCTTGGCGCCCATGACACAAGCAACAAGCGCCAAAACTGGCTGCACATTGACACAGGGACAGCAACACAGAGCAACAGGCACAGCAACACAGTGGCAGCAGGCACAGCAACACAGTGGCAGCAGGCACAGCAACAAAGGGCAACAGAATTTGGAAAAACTGGCGCAGCACACTGCTGGGCGCCTGGCGCCCATGACTATGGCGCATGACACAAAAATTCAGCAACACACATATGGCGCCCAAGGCGCCTAGGAGCTTCCAAAAACAGAATTTTCCACTTTCAACCACCAATTTAAAATCACCAAATACTCAATTCTATGTATATGATTCAAATGTCACCATGATTCCCAATTTCACCAAGTAAGCACCAAATAGTCATATAATCAAACATATGATCTCCAATTCGCATTAGCAACAACTCAAACATTAATCATGCGATTTTCAACATAGCAATTCAATCATCAAGCATCACAATACTATGAATTAATCATTAACATCACAATTCATTCATAGAACTAACCTAGAACCCTAACCCTAAGCAATCACAATTCGCATAAATTATTAAGAACAAAAAGAGGACCCCCTAACCTTATGGAAGTCGAATTGCTAGCAAGCTCCAAGGGAAAAATGCAAGACTCCAATCAAGCCCTTCCTCCTCCTTGAGTGATCCGCCCCTCTCTTCTTCTTCTCCTCTTCCCTTCGCAACTCTTCTCTTCTCACTCTCTCCTTTACGTTTCTTTTCTTATTTTTTTCAATAGAGTAACAAAATGAAAACTAACCCCTAGACCCCTTGTGAGTCGAATACTTTGACAAGACAATGGGCCACGGGCCTAATTGTGGATCACGGGCCCTTGCTCGCACCACTCAATCCGTGACAACACCTCCTAATAAATAAAATAAAATAATTAAACCTTGAATTATTTAATTAAATTAAATAAATATTGTAAGCCTTAAATAACTTAATTAAATAAATAATTAAATTATTTTGGGGCGTTACAATTGGTCTTGCGAAACTAGAGAATAGGGTTCGGGGGTCGGTTACGTGCAGGGAAGGTGTTAGCACCCCACACGTCCTCTCTACTGAGAGGGAACCTTCAATTAAATGTGTGGTTTTAGTGTGTTGACTTGAAAATACTTAATTTTGCCTCTCTACTTCTTATTGAAAAAATCTTAATGAAAATCTTTATTTATTATGAAAAAGGGGGAAAAATGGTTTTTTAGAAAAAGACGCTTGACGGGACATGGCCCGCTCCTACATATCTCCCGGTGCGATGGAGAACTCAAAGCTACGTAGTTCTTCTTTATCCTGAAAAAAAGATTTTTGTCTTTTATCTTTTTAGTGAGTTTTCGAAATAGGACGAGTATTTAGTGAATGATTAAACTAACCAAGGTTATGGGTAATCACTACTAAGCACTCTTGAAAATGAGAGTCACTACCACCAGTCAGACGAACAAAGGTTCTGATTGACTATTAGTAGCAACCCGTTTTTATTTGCCTTTTTGCAAGTGGTTTTCGGAAGAGATTTGTAATATCCCCAATTTTCGCTATTTAAATTATTTGGCGTGAAATGATTTTTTTATTGATTTAAATGAGTTGCTCGAAAAATAATTGTGTGGATTGTCAATTAATTTAATTGGGTGCCAAATTGAGTTAATTGCATCATATTTAGTTTATTAGGAGTGAGGGAGTCATTGGGAAAGAAATGTTTAAGTGAGGGGTATAATCGTATTTGCGCATTCCCATATATATATATACACCTTCAGCTGAAAACCAAAGCAAAACACTTCATTCTTCATTTTATAAAATTCTGGAACAGCAAAGAGATAGGGAGGAGAAGAGAGAGGATGCGAATGGGAGAGGAAGAGAAGAGGTGAGGGTTTCCTTCAAACCATCATGCATGCTTCATCTATCAACATATTTTGAATCATCTCCCTATTTCCTTTCCATTGATGCTAAGTTCATAGTCATCCCCAACCTCCACCACATTCCACCATTGAAGACCACCTTGAGCTTCACATGGCCAAACACCAAATCTTTCCCTTGCATGTTATGTTGGAGAGTAGTAGAACCAGTCCCTGTACCTGAAAAACGAATTGGAGCAACCTAGAGAGTAGTTCAGTGGCTGGGTTTTCGGTTGGAAGTTAATTGGAGCGGTTTGGGTGAATTTGGAGTCACCGTGTGATCGTGATCGTGAAGTCTCGGTGTCTATTGCTATTGTCGTCCAAGAGGTGAGTTCTATAACTCACTAGGAAAAACATGAATATGTGTTCTTGAGTTTGAATGTGAATCGGGATGGATTTAGGAACGATCGGAATAGAAAAGAAAACGTGAAAAACTGTTTTTCTGGAAAACTGTTAGTCACGCACGGATCGTGTGTATGGGCGCACGGGTCATGCGTGAGATTCTGGAATCACTGGTGCTGTTTTTGAAAACGCGCACGGGTCGTGTGCCAAGGCGCACGGACCGTGCGTATCTCTCTGATGCGACATTTTGAAATACGTCCTAAGTCGTTCCGATTGGTCCTAAGTCCCTTCCAATCCACTCCCCAAGGTTCCCCTAGTATGGGAACACTATAATCCTACATGTTTGGCGTTGACTGAAGTGGTAGTATTGATCGGGAAGTAATTCGGGATCGGAAAGGAATGACACGATAAATGATAGTCACGCACGGATCGTGTGTATGGGCGCACGGGTCGTGCGTGGTCTTCGGGTTGCCTCTTTTAAAAAGTGTTCTAAATCATTCCAAACGATTCCAATTGCTTTCTAATCCCTCCTTCCACCTCCCCCAATGTTACTATAATTGAATTACCCTGAATTGAGTGGTAATTGACTGTGATTGGATTTAAGTTATGTTAGTACCATATGATTGGTTGTGTTTGGATTACGTTCAGGTTAAGTGAATGCTCATGTGATTGACCATTGATTTCATGTTATGAATTTGTGTTTGATGTATTGTGCTGGATTGACTGGTTTAGTAAGATTGATAAGATAAGTTAGCGAACCTTAGTAATCCATGAGAGATCACTTAATAATTAGACTAAGTTAGTAATTAGATCACGTTAGTAATAATTTTATGTTAAGTTCAGTTTATTGTTATGTTTAAGTTCATTGTTGAGTTCAGTCCAGGTATATCTTCATATATATCTTTAGTCGGGGTGACGACCCTATTTAGTTTAGTGTGCTAGGGGAGAGGCAGTCATGAGCCTTATGAACCTAGGCCCCGTTAGGGACCCAGCCGATTAGTGGGGACGGGTTCACCGGAAGCTTATTATGCCAAGTGACCGGTGACACGCTATAACTTTAGTTAGTGTTGTATCTTGTAACCGGCTTGAGGGTTACGAGGTCAACTTTTAGTTAGTTAGCCACATAGTCAACTTTGGGGACTATGATTTATGAGTTAAGTATAATGAATCAAGCATAATTGAACCGAGAGAATTAGTAAGGGGTCGCGATAGAACTCACTGAGACAAGTTGTCTCACCCAATCAATTGTTGTTGTTTTTCAGTTAAGCAGGGAAAGATGAAGACCGTGAGGCACGGCTATGGAGACGCTTGAGGAGCAGTTGCTATCTTTGTTTCTTTATGTCTTGTATTTCAGTTTCCCTTGTATTTCTGTATTTTGTATCCAGTTTCTTAGATGTACGATGGTACGCCTTATGTTTTTAAGTTGTAAATCGCTTCCGCAGACTTTCGGTTTTGAGTACTGAACACTAGTTGAGGGTGTAAGGACCGCTTTATGTATATTATGTTCAGTTATGTAAGCGAACTTGATGGGTTTTTAGCATCGAGTATTAGTATGTGTTCAGTATTTAAAAAGGAAGTTACTCTGATGTATGCCAGTAGTGCGCTTCGGTAATTTCTACAAGTTAGAAATTAATGGGGTGTTACAAGATTGATTGGCACGAATGATCAAACTAACAAAGGTTATGAGTGATCATCGCTTGTAGTTCTTTTTGGGAAAAAGACATCGCCACCAATGGCTAGACGAACAAAGGTTCTGATTAGCCACTAGCGACGATGGGTTGAAAATGTTTTTAGAAAGGAAAAGGTTTTCGTTCTGAAAATGATCTTGGTTTGCAAAAGTGATTCTTTTTTGTTATGAAAATAACTCTTTTCTTTTTGTTATGCAAATGCTAAACTTGTTATGATTGCGCTTGACGAGAATGTGACTCGCTCCTACGTATCCCAAATGGGAATCAAAGCGACGTAGTTCTAACGAGATTTGAAAAATCTTTTTGAAACGTCTTTTGAAAATGAGAGCTTTCATGATGATCAAACTAACAAAGGTTATGATGGATCATTACTAGTAACTCTCTTTGAAAATGCCTTTTGTAAATGCAAGCTTTCATGGTGATCAAACTAACAAAAATTATGATGGATCACCGCCAATAACTTGTTTTTGATTCTTTGATACTTAGAAAAATGCTTTTTGAAATTGGATGCGTTCATGATAATCAAACCAACAAAGGTTGTGATGGATTATCACTAGTAGCTTGCTTTATGCTTGCGAAAATTCTTTTGAAATTGAGGCTTTCATGACAATCAAACCAACAAAGGTTGTGATGGATTGCCACTAGTAACCATTTTTATGGCAAGTCGTTTAGAAATGAAAACGATGAGTGCAAGAAAGAATTAGTGAATTTACGATCATTGGAATCAAATCATTAAGCAACAACATTTGAATTTGCAAACAAAGATCAAGCCTAAACTATACATATTAGATCACAACACAAAGGTAGGCAAGGAAGGAACTTGAAGTGGGCATTTAAGTAAGAATACAAGAGTAGGCAAGATTGAACCTAAATGCACATCTAATGGAAGATGCTAGGTGAGAACCATACCCAAATATTTCTACAAGACGCAAGGGAATCTAAGTGCACATCTATTGGAAGATGCAATGTATGGAATTGACCTATCTAAGTGTTGATGATATTCTTATATGAGAGTGGACAATGGAATTGTTAACTTAAGGAAAAGAGTTGCCTCCATCATGATCATAGGCGGGCATAAGCAAGCAAATTATTTAGCAACCAAAATATCAAAGAATGTTGAATCACTTTGGTCAATCCTCACACTTAAGACTAAGTGCACAAGTGCACAAGTGTGAATCACCTTGCCAATCATCAACAAAAACAAGTTTATTAAAGCAAACCCAAACCCTAATTTTTTATGTTAAAACCTAGGAGCATACATACCCTAAATCAACTATTATTCATCCCCCACATCATGAAATAAACAAAAGCATTCAAGAACCCTAAACCTAGGCCCATGGCCGAATGTTATCATGCTTGAAATGGGTTTCTCATTTTGTGAAAATTATGCAAACAAGAGTGAATATGCAAGGAAATGTGAGATAACACAACAACAACTAGCAAATCACATTTTTATGAGGGTATGCGAAATACAACATGCCATAAAACAACATTTATTTCATGAAAGACAAGGATTAAGATCCAAATCAACACAAATCAACATTTATTAAAGGGTGAGAAGCACCATAAGCACCCAAGCCTCCCTAAGTGCTTGTCAAAGTGCTTATGACACCTCTCACCAACAACAATCAACAATATGAGAATATGAAGATGATAGGATGAATGCTTTTTATATTTTTGAGGAAATACTCAAAGATGATGCAAGGTTTTAAGGATTACCTTAGCTCCGAGCTAGAAAGTGAGATGAGAAGATGAAGCTAGACACCAATCAACAAAACTCCAATATCCTTCAAAGAAGTACCCACTTGATGATGATGCTTGAACTTTGAATGAGAAACGGAGGGAGTATGTCAAAGAGGGATGCAAATGAGGTGAGTTGTTTATTAGGGTTTTTTGGTGTAGGAGAAATGGGAAGGTTCCTTTGAGATGAAAGAAAAACAAGAGGGAGTGAGGGAGAGGAGAGGGGCTACGGCCTTCTTGGTCCTTTTTGGGAGGAGAGGAGTGAGTTGTTCTTATTGAATTTCAAAGATCTAATGGGTTTAAAGTTGTGAGAGGGAAGTAAAAAAATTAGTGTGTATTTAGTGGTGTAGAGAGAAGGAAGGTAAAAGTATGTTGTGTATTGAATGTTATTGGACTCAAAGGTGTGCTTGTAAAAGAAATGACTTGATGTGGGCTGATGGTGATGGGTGGCGTGGAGCATGAGGATGGAGTGAGGGAGGTTGTTTGCTTGTAAAATTAGTGCTCACTTTAGCCAAAAATGGATAAAAGCAAAGAGCACCTAAAAAGGAATTAGCCCTAATTCTAAAAATACAATAAGCATCCAATATTATTTTGTTATTCATTTTTATATTTTGATTTCAGATTTCCATTTTTAATTATACATATTTTTGAGCCTTTTTGAAAGCGAGAGAAAAAAAAACCGTTATAATTGACCAAAATACCCTTTTTGGCTCTAAAACCCTAATTTGCCCGAAAAATGCGTTCCAACCCTAAAAACGATTTCAAGAACCTTGGAATGCCTTCTAGGATCCGAAATGTAGTGCATAAGGCTCTTCGCTCTTCAATTTATTTATTTTTTTGTGGAAAATTAGGGTTTTGACCTAAGCCGGACAAAATTGGGGTATGACAGTGTCGATTATAGGCAATTGAACAAGGTGGCAATAAAGAACAAGTATCCGCTCCCGAGAATTGATGACTTGATGGACCAATTAGTGGGTGCTAAAGTGTTTAGCAAAATCGATTTGAGGTCGGGTTATCACCAGATCAAGGTAAGGATGAAGACATTCAGAAGACAGCTTTCAGAACAAGATATGGGCACTATGAGTATTCTGTGATGCCGTTTGGTGTTACCAACGCGCCGGGAGTATTTATGGAGTACATGAACCGTACCTTCCATAGTTACTTAGATCGGTTTGTAGTTGTGTTTATTGACGACATTCTGGTGTATTCTAAGACGGAAGAAGAGCACGCAGAACATTTGAGGTTAGTACTAGAAGTGTTGAAAGAAAAGAAGTTGTATGCGAAGTTGACTAAGTGTGAGTTCTGGCTGAATGAAGTAGTTTTCCTTGGTCATATTATCTCTGGTGTGAATATATGCCTTGACAGGAATAATCAGGTTTTGATGATTGACAAAAGAAGGGCAAAAAGGTCAAGACTGCAAAAAGCGGAAAAATGTAATCAAGCTCAAGTCAAGAATTATTTTACTGTTGTGTGTGTTTAGGATATTATTGTAAGTGAAAATAAAGCTCTCTAAATATAAAATAAATCACACACTCACAATGTTTTTCATATAAATAATTTTGCATGAAAATATTTTTTAAACAAACCTCATGCATGCAAGATTAAATAGGACAAGCACAAAAAAATGTGAAAATGTTTTTTAGGAAGGCATACAATCGATTTTAGCATACCATATCCAAGCAAGAAATCGATTTCCAATCTTTTCTCATTGGAGTATGAAATCGATTTCTAACTCCAAATAAAAGAGGATAATCGATTTCCAAGTTGATTTTAAAAGAAAAGAATCGATTACTTAGTTTCCTTTTTTGAAAGAGACATCAATTTTCAGAGCAAGGAATCGATTACTGCCTAGCCTTTCCAGAGCACAAAATCGATTTTATATTGAGTATGAAAGGCATAAAATCGATTTTCACATACTCTTTTTTGAAGCACATAATCGATTGTCACTTGCTTCCTTAATTAAATGAAAATCGATTTCAAACCTTTTCCTTTAAACTACATAATCGATTCCCTAATCTATTATTGAGCACATAATCGATTCATTCATATTTCAACAGAGCACATAATCGATTCCTTATCCTAGATCTAATCAAGCATGAAATCGATTATGCATCTTAGGCAAATCAGGCACACAATCGATTTCTACATCTCTTCATTTCATTCAACGGTCATATTTTCTATACGCCTATAAATAGCAGCCTCACTCTTCACTTTCATTACACGACTCACTCTTGCATCTGAGATCTATCATTCTTCTCATCACTCTCATACTACTCTTTCACTTGCATATATTTTATTTTGAGAGCTTTATATTTCAAATAGTTTGATATTGTATTACTGTGCTTCAACTTGTTTTATCCACACTACTGAGTGTGCTATCAAATTTGTTTCTTCTCATTTGTTGGGTGTGATCCCAAGGTATTCAAGAGAGGTGATATCTCTTGGTGTTTTCTAGAGAGGTGATATCTCTAGGTTTTAAAGGTTTTCTTTCAGGGAGGTGATATCCCGGTGTTGTAAGTTCTTGATTGTAAAGGTTTCTAGCTGAACCTGTTTTAAAAGCTAGTGATTAGTTGAAATCCCTTGGAGCATTCCTCGGGGACTGGACGTAGGCCTGTGGTTTGGCCGAACCAGTATAAATCTCTTTGTGTCATCTTCTTCCCTTCATCTCCTTTATTTTACTTGCAAGTTATTGCTTTATCACAGGTATTTAAATTCAAGCATCTTTATTTGATCAAAATCTTTTTAAGAGTTTAATTTTAAGTGCTATTTTTAAATTCACAATTCACCCCCCCTCTTGTGTTTGAAGTCTCTTGGTCAACAAGTGGTACCAGAGCTAGACTCTTGGTCAAGACTAACTGTCTCAAGAGGCAAGATGACTTCAAATGACTCCTTAAACAGACCCCCATCTTTCAATGGTGAAGGGTATGATTATTGGAAAACAAGAATGAAAATTTTCATTGAGGGAGTAGATTGTGATATTTGGGATGCTGTCATAAATGGTCCATTTGTTCCCACTCATCTTGTCAATGATGAAATGGTGAACAAACCTAGATCTCTTTGGACCAAAGAGGAAAAAGAAAAGGTTCAATACAATTTGAAAGCTAAGAACATCATCACAACTGCTTTAAGCATCGATGAGTTCTATCGCGTATCAAATTGTAAAACCGCCAAGGAAATGTGGGACGCCCTTCAAGTGACCCATGAAGGTACTACCGAGGTCAAAAGGGCTAGAATGAACACATTAACTCATGAGTATGAACTATTTAAGATGAAACCGGGTGAAACCATCCAAGAACTAAACAAACGTTTCATCCACATAGTTAACCATCTCAGAGGCCTTGGAAAATCCTTCGAAAATGCGGATTTGACCAATAAAGTGCTACGATGCCTAAATAGAAATTGGCAACCCAAAGTGACGGCTATCTCGGAATCAAGAGACATATCCTCTATGGACTTAACTACTCTGTTTGGAAAATTGCAGGAACACGAGCTCGAACTGAGTCGACTAACTGAAAGCGAGGAAGGTGAAAAGAAAAAGAAAGGACTTGCTCTAAAAGCATGTGCCAAAGAAAGTGACACAGAAGATTATGATAGCTCAAATGAAAGTGATGAAGACATGAGTAAAATGGTTCGAATGTTCAAAAAATTCATGAGGTATAAAGGTAAACCAAATCCTCAAAGCAAAAATGAAGAAGGAACTTCCTTCAATCCAACATGTTATAAATGTGGAAAGAAGGGGCACATAAAGCCGGACTGTCCTCAAAATCAAAAACATAGAGATCTTCGAAAGAAATCAAAAGGAAAAAGGGCGTATATCGCTTGGGAAGAAAATGACATGGAGTCATCCGATGAATCTGAAGAAGAAGAAGCAAAACTATGTCTCATGGCGGAACATGAGGAAGATGAGGTAAGCTCTATTGAAACTGAGTATGATTTAACTTATAATGAACTGCTTAGTATTTGTGAAGAATTAAATAATGAGTCAAGTAAGCTTAGAAAAACTGTTTCCACTTCAAAGAAAACTATTTCCTCTCTTCAATCTAAAATCGAAACTTTAAACAAGGAAATAGAAATTCTTAAAGAAAAACAAATTTCTGTAAGTGAGGTCTCCTCGTGCAACTCTTATGAAAATAAAAAGGAGAGTACTTTCAAATGTGAAGAGTGCAATGTTTTGAAAAATAAAATTGATGATTTGCACAACACTCTTGCAAAATTCACCATGGGAAGAGACAATCTTAATATCATTTTGGGAAATCAAAGGGGAACTTATGATAAAGCCGGTTTGGGCTATCAACCAAAGAATCATGAAAAATCTTTCAAAAAGTTTTTTAGTCCCAACACAACTTCTAGTAGCCCTTTTACAAAATGTTATTATTGTGGTAGAAAAGGTCATACATCTTCTATTTGTAATGCAAGAAAGAATATTGATATGAATAACAAATGGAAGTGGGTTCCAAAAGGCACAATTCCCAAGACTAACCCAAAAGGACCCAAGATGATTTGGGTACCAAAAGCCAAAAATTGATTTTGTGTTGTAGGTGTGCTTGAAAGCCAAAAGCTCAAAGTGGTATCTAGATAGCGGCTGTTCAAAGCACATGACAGGAGACTAAGAGAAGTTCTCTCATTTAGCTCCAAAAAGAAGCGGACTTGTGTTTTATTGTGACAATACAAAAGGTAAAATTAGTGGCGTCGGCACTATTGGTAAGAAACTAAATCCTGTTTTGAAAATGCACTGTTAGTTGAAGGCCTGAAGCATAACTTGCTAAGTATTAGTCATCTGTGCAACAAAGGTAATAAGGTTGTGCTTAATTCTTATACTTGTCTTATGATTGAAATTACTATGCACTCGTTATTACTCTCGCTATACATGGACCTTGTTTATTTTTTCATAAAAACGATGCTTTTGATGCGTTTCGAAAATTTGATAAGATCATTTGCATCTATCCGAAGTAATCACGGTGGTGAGTTCCAAAATGAGGCTTTTGAAAATTTTTGCAAAATTGTTTTTCACTTATCATTGGAATATATGCCTTGACATGATTTATTTGTTTTTCCCGCTTTTTGATAATGCCAAAAGGGGGAGAGTTATGTGATTTGCATGTCTCAGGGGGAGTATTCTTTAAATGTTTGCATATAGAAAGGGGGAGTATAATCTGCGCTTATCTCTGATATATACACTGTTTCAAAATATTTCTATTCTAACCCTTTCATTGAGCAAATCCCTCCTAAAGATGTTTGTCATCATCAAAAAGGGGGAGAATGTGAATATATGCCTTGACAGGAATAATCAGGTTTTGATGATTGACAAAAGAAGGGCAAAAAGGTCAAGACTGCAAAAAGCGGAAAAATGTAATCAAGCTCAAGTCAAGAATTATTTTACTGTTGTGTGTGTTTAGGATATTATTGTAAGTGAAAATAAAGCTCTCTAAATATAAAATAAATCACACACTCACAATGTTTTTCATATAAATAATTTTGCATGAAAATATTTTTTAAACAAACCTCATGCATGCAAGATTAAATAGGACAAGCACAAAAAAATGTGAAAATGTTTTTTAGGAAGGCATACAATCGATTTTAGCATACCATATCCAAGCAAGAAATCGATTTCCAATCTTTTCTCATTGGAGTATGAAATCGATTTCTAACTCCAAATAAAAGAGGATAATCGATTTCCAAGTTGATTTTAAAAGAAAAGAATCGATTACTTAGTTTCCTTTTTTGAAAGAGACATCAATTTTCAGAGCAAGGAATCGATTACTGCCTAGCCTTTCCAGAGCACAAAATCGATTTTATATTGAGTATGAAAGGCATAAAATCGATTTTCACATACTCTTTTTTGAAGCACATAATCGATTGTCACTTGCTTCCTTAATTAAATGAAAATCGATTTCAAACCTTTTCCTTTAAACTACATAATCGATTCCCTAATCTATTATTGAGCACATAATCGATTCATTCATATTTCAACAGAGCACATAATCGATTCCTTATCCTAGATCTAATCAAGCATGAAATCGATTATGCATCTTAGGCAAATCAGGCACACAATCGATTTCTACATCTCTTCATTTCATTCAACGGTCATATTTTCTATACGCCTATAAATAGCAGCCTCACTCTTCACTTTCATTACACGACTCACTCTTGCATCTGAGATCTATCATTCTTCTCATCACTCTCATACTACTCTTTCACTTGCATATATTTTATTTTGAGAGCTTTATATTTCAAATAGTTTGATATTGTATTACTGTGCTTCAACTTGTTTTATCCACACTACTGAGTGTGCTATCAAATTTGTTTCTTCTCATTTGTTGGGTGTGATCCCAAGGTATTCAAGAGAGGTGATATCTCTTGGTGTTTTCTAGAGAGGTGATATCTCTAGGTTTTAAAGGTTTTCTTTCAGGGAGGTGATATCCCGGTGTTGTAAGTTCTTGATTGTAAAGGTTTCTAGCTGAACCTGTTTTAAAAGCTAGTGATTAGTTGAAATCCCTTGGAGCATTCCTCGGGGACTGGACGTAGGCCTGTGGTTTGGCCGAACCAGTATAAATCTCTTTGTGTCATCTTCTTCCCTTCATCTCCTTTATTTTACTTGCAAGTTATTGCTTTATCACAGGTATTTAAATTCAAGCATCTTTATTTGATCAAAATCTTTTTAAGAGTTTAATTTTAAGTGCTATTTTTAAATTCACAATTCACCCCCCCTCTTGTGTTTGAAGTCTCTTGGTCAACAAGTGGTACCAGAGCTAGACTCTTGGTCAAGACTAACTGTCTCAAGAGGCAAGATGACTTCAAATGACTCCTTAAACAGACCCCCATCTTTCAATGGTGAAAGGTATGATTATTGGAAAACAAGAATGAAAATTTTCATTGAGGGAGTAGATTGTGATATTTGGGATGCTGTCATAAATGGTCCATTTGTTCCCACTCATCTTGTCAATGATGAAATGGTGAACAAACCTAGATCTCTTTGGACCAAAGAGGAAAAAGAAAAGGTTCAATACAATTTGAAAGCTAAGAACATCATCACAACTGCTTTAAGCATCGATGAGTTCTATCGCGTATCAAATTGTAAAACCGCCAAGGAAATGTGGGACGCCCTTCAAGTGACCCATGAAGGTACTACCGAGGTCAAAAGGGCTAGAATGAACACATTAACTCATGAGTATGAACTATTTAAGATGAAACCGGGTGAAACCATCCAAGAACTAAACAAACGTTTCATCCACATAGTTAACCATCTCAGAGGCCTTGGAAAATCCTTCGAAAATGCGGATTTGACCAATAAAGTGCTACGATGCCTAAATAGAAATTGGCAACCCAAAGTGACGGCTATCTCGGAATCAAGAGACATATCCTCTATGGACTTAACTACTCTGTTTGGAAAATTGCAGGAACACGAGCTCGAACTGAGTCGACTAACTGAAAGCGAGGAAGGTGAAAAGAAAAAGAAAGGACTTGCTCTAAAAGCATGTGCCAAAGAAAGTGACACAGAAGATTATGATAGCTCAAATGAAAGTGATGAAGACATGAGTAAAATGGTTCGAATGTTCAAAAAATTCATGAGGTATAAAGGTAAACCAAATCCTCAAAGCAAAAATGAAGAAGGAACTTCCTTCAATCCAACATGTTATAAATGTGGAAAGAAGGGGCACATAAAGCCGGACTGTCCTCAAAATCAAAAACATAGAGATCTTCGAAAGAAATCAAAAGGAAAAAGGGCGTATATCGCTTGGGAAGAAAATGACATGGAGTCATCCGATGAATCTGAAGAAGAAGAAGCAAAACTATGTCTCATGGCGGAACATGAGGAAGATGAGGTAAGCTCTATTGAAACTGAGTATGATTTAACTTATAATGAACTGCTTAGTATTTGTGAAGAATTAAATAATGAGTCAAGTAAGCTTAGAAAAACTGTTTCCACTTCAAAGAAAACTATTTCCTCTCTTCAATCTAAAATCGAAACTTTAAACAAGGAAATAGAAATTCTTAAAGAAAAACAAATTTCTGTAAGTGAGGTCTCCTCGTGCAACTCTTATGAAAATAAAAAGGAGAGTACTTTCAAATGTGAAGAGTGCAATGTTTTGAAAAATAAAATTGATGATTTGCACAACACTCTTGCAAAATTCACCATGGGAAGAGACAATCTTAATATCATTTTGGGAAATCAAAGGGGAACTTATGATAAAGCCGGTTTGGGCTATCAACCAAAGAATCATGAAAAATCTTTCAAAAAGTTTTTTAGTCCCAACACAACTTCTAGTAGCCCTTTTACAAAATGTTATTATTGTGGTAGAAAAGGTCATACATCTTCTATTTGTAATGCAAGAAAGAATATTGATATGAATAACAAATGGAAGTGGGTTCCAAAAGGCACAATTCACAATTCACCCCCCCTCTTGTGTTTGAAGTCTCTTGGTCAACATCTGGTAATGGTATAGCTGTGGATCCAGCCAAGGTTGATGCTGTGTTGCAATGGGAGAGCCCGAAGTCAGTTACTGAGATTAGAAGCTTCTTGGGGTTAGCTGGTTATTACAGGAGGTTTATTGAAGGTTTCTCGAAGTTAGCCCTTCCGTTGACTCAATTGACGTGTAAGGGAAAGGCATTTGTGTGGGATGCTCGATGTGAGGAGAGCTTCAATGAGTTGAAGAAGAGGTTGACAACATCGCCCGTTTTGACTTTGCCTGTTCCGGATCAACCGTTTGTAGTGTATTGTGATGCTTCCAAGATGGGTTTGGGAGGTGTGCTGATGTAAGAAGGTAAGGTAGTAGCTTATGCGTCTAGACAGTTGAGGACCCATGAGAAGAACTACCCTACGCATGATTTGGAGCTAGCTGCGATTGTGTTTGTGCTAAAGATTTGGAGGCACTATCTGTATGGTACTAGATTTGAGGTGTTTAGTGACCATAAGAGTTTGAAATACTTGTTTAATCAGAAGGAGCTAAATATGAGACAGAGACGTTGGTTAGAATTGCTGAAGGACTATGATTTCGGCTTGAACTATCATCTAGGCAAAGCTAATGTCGTGGCTGATGCTTTAAGTCGGAAGACCCTACATATGTCGGCTATGATGGTTAAAGAGTTAGAGTTGATTGAGCAGTTCCGGGATATGAGTCTAGTTTGTGAAGTGACACCGCGGAGTGTCAGATTGGGAATGTTGAAGATTGGAAATGAATTTTTGGTTAGTATTCGAGAAGCCCAAAAATCAGATGTAAAGTTGGTGGACTTGTTAGTTGCGAATGATCAAGCTGTGAATGGAGATTTCAAGTTAGATTCCCAAGGTGTATTGAGGTTCAGGGATAGGATCTGTATTCCTGATGATGCTGAGATGAAGAGAATGATTCTTGAGGAGAGCCATAGGAGCAAGTTGAGTATTCATCCAGGGGCTACAAAAATGTACCAAGATTTGAAGAAGTTGTTCTGGTGGCCTGGTATGAAGAAGGATGTGGCACAGTTTGTGTATGCCTGTTTGACTTGTCAGAAGTCAAAGATTGAGCATCAGAAGCCTGCGGGGTTGATGCAACCATTAGAAGTTCCGGAATGGAAGTGGGATAGCATTTCCATGGATTTTGTGACTGGCTTGCCAAATACCGTAAGGGGGTTTGATGCTATATGGGTAATTGTGGATAGATTGACGAAGTCTGCGCACTTCTTGCCAATTAGTATCACTTATCCAGTTCCAAAGTTGGCAGAGATTTATATCAAGACAATTGTGAAGTTGCATGGCGTTCCGCTTAGTATTGTATCTGATAGAGATCCAAGATTCACTTCTGAATTTTGGAAAATTTTGCAAGAAGCTTTGGGTTCTAAGTTGAGGTTGAGCTCCGCGTATCATCCGCAGACGGATGGTCATACCGAGAGAACTATTCAGTCGTTAGAGGACTTGTTGAGGGCATGTGTTCTTGAGCAAAGAGGCTCGTGGGATTCTCATCTTCCATTGACTGAGTTCACCTATAATAATAGTCATCATTCTAGTATTGGGATGGCACCGTTTGAGGCGCTGTATGGTCGGAGATGTAGGACTCTGTTATGTTGGTATGAATCTGGAGAGAGTGCAGTGTCAGGGCCTGAGATTGTGCGAGAAACCACTGAGAAGGTGAAATTAATTCGTGAGAAGATGAAAGCGTCGCAGAGTCGACAAAAGAGCTATCATGATAAGAGAAGGAAGGACTTAGAGTTTCAGGCCGGTGATCATGTATTTTTGAGAGTCACTCCGATGACTGGTGTTGGGCGTGCCTTGAAATCAAAGAAGTTAACTCCCCGTATCATTGGTCCGTATCAGATTACGGAGAGGGTGGGAAGTGTTGCCTATAGGGTGGCTTTGCCGCCTAATCTTTCGAACTTGCATGACGTATTTCACGTGTCACAACTTCCAAAGTATGTTCCGGACCTGTCTCATGTGATTCAGATGGATGAAGTAGAGGTACGGGATAATCTCACTGTGGAGACTATGCCTGTGCGAATTGAAGATAGAGAAGTGAAGGTTCTGAGAGGGAAGGAGATTTCTTTGGTGAAAGTGGTTTGGTTAGGAGCTGCTGGTGAGAGTATGACTTGGGAGCTGGAGAGTAAGATGCGGGAGTCTTACCCAGAGTTGTTTGAATCAGGTAAGAATTTCGAGGACGAAATTTCCTAAGTGGGGGAGAGTTGTAACACCCAAAAATGATTTAATTATTTATTTGATTAAATTATTTAGGTGTTGCAATATTGTTATTATTATTAGTATATTTATTTTAAATATTGATATATTAATTTATTTATAATTGAAGGGGGTGGTAGTAATAATTTCGGAATGGTAAATTTGGCCCAAGAAGAAGCCCAAGCCCGTTAGCTGAGATCCTAAGGCGCTGGGGTTGGGGTTTTGCGCCTCCAGCTTGTGAGAAACAAAGAAAAACGTAAAAGAAAGAAAAGAAAGAAGAAGAAAGTCGCGAGTGAGAAGGGAGAAAGGAGAGGGGCGAATCGCACAAGGGGGAGAGGAAAAGAAGAGCTGTTGCTGTGGTTTTGTTGGTGACTCCGTAGGAAGGACTTCGTCTTCGGTGTAATCATGGTAAGGGTGGGTCTTTCCTTATAATAGGGATTATAATGGGGTGTATGTGGGTTGTAGGAATTATATTGATCGCATTGTGTTTTTATTGTTGTTTTGATGTATGATTAAACGTATGATAAATTGATGCCCTCTATGTGTTCGTTGGAAAATGTGTGAATTATGAGATGTGTGTAAGAATTGTAATGCACACCAAATGCTTGATGAAACTCGTGTTTGATGATGTTTGACGATGATTGAAGTTGTTGTTGATGATTGAGCATATGAAATTTGGAAGAATTTGAGTTTGAAGGACCCTAGGCGCCTTAGGCACCATTGTTGTTGTCAATCCATGCTTGTTGCTGCCGTCTGGGCGCCTGTGGCCTATTTGCTGTGTTTCAGTGTTGCTGTCCTGGTGCAGTGGCGCCTGGGGCGCAGGATCCCTGTGCCTGGGCGCCAAGGGCGCCTAAATTGGGCTGCCCGGTTTGTGTTCCCGAGTTATATTTCTGAATAATTATGTCATTGGGATGTCGTTATGGTTGAGTTTTGGTTGCTAGGATGTATGTTCTGAAAAATCACTGAGATCCCCTCCCCCGGGAGCCATGTTGCTTGTGTGCGTATATAGGGTGTCTTGGGTGAATTTCGAATTCTGGGCATATTTTACCGTGCCATCTTTTGTATTTGCGTGCCCAAATTCAATTTTAAACGTTTTGGCTCCAGTGGTTTTATTTTTGCACGTGTCATTTTGAAGTTGTCCCTGTTGGCTCCACGTTGAAAAGGATGCACCATAGTCACAGAACATTCTGCCAATTTGCGCCTCACTTGCGCGCCAGTCGCGCGTCGAGCGCAAGTCACTGGGCGTTTCTGCCGTTCCGCGCGCCACTCCGCGCCTAAGTCGCGCGTCACGCGCGAATCTGCTGTTCCTAGCCATTTTCAGCACGTGTCTCGGTTTTGTCCCAAATTTGTTTTTGACATATCTTTTGACTCGGGTGTCCGTTTTAAGTGTTTCAAAATGCGTTTCGAAGCTCGTTCAGTCCTCTATATGTTTATGCTACTGTAATGTGAAAAATAATTAATTTGGCTGAAAGTTTCTGGACACTTGTATTTTGCTAGTGGTGTGGTAAAGTGACGGTGGGTCTACGGACCAAAAATGTTGGTGATGATTTTAGGCTGCGGTCTTGACGTTGTAATTTATAATGATGACGTGTGTGACTTGGGATTGTGAAAAATTATGCTTATTGGTTGTTCATGGAGTCACATGCATACATTAGGCTGCGGTCTTGACGATGCATTTTTAGGCTGCGGTCTTGACGTTATTTTTCGGCTGCGGTCGCGACGTGCCCAATTGGCTAAGGAGAAGTGATAATGGTACCACATGCATTCTGCATCGCATACACAAATGCTCATTATTGATAATTACTTTGTTTGGTGTACAATATGACTGTGTGACAATTATATATTGCGGATGTTAATGTTTATTTATCAGTTGGAAATGTTGCTGTATATGTATAAAATATAAATGTATTGCTGTGATTGGTGTAGTCCTTATACTCTAGCATACCGCTTATTATAAGCCTTATTATGCGGTTTAGACTCACCCCTTCGTTGTTTATTACTACAGGTAACCATGAGTGAAGGCTGTTATTCTTCATTCCTGCGTCGGTCTAGTGCTCTGATACGTAACACTCAGGGGATGGGCGCTAGTTTTCTTTGTTTGTTTATTTGAGATGTTAAATATTTTTATTGAGATTTTTATGTTGAGGCTGCGTTTTTGTGTGCTGAGTTTTATCTCTTTATTCCGCTGCGAGATGTTGTAATTTCTGTCATGTGGACAGAATAATATGTTTTTGGGAACCCCATTCCATTGTTACGTGTTACGTGTTCTCTTTGATTTATAAAAGGAATTTTATTATGTTGTTGATGTTTGTTTCGAAGAAAAGTAGCATCCCGTTTGGATTAGTTGAAAAATAAAATTTTTTGAACTCTGATAATTTTTATTTAAATACCGGGAAGAAAATGGGGTGTTACAAAATCCGCAGAAAAAATACAGAAGGAAAAAAGTCCGTCGGAACTGTCCGAAAATGCCTATAAATAAAACTTTCTCCTACCCTCTTCTCATTCTCTCATTTCACTCTTTATTCCCTTCTACATTTTCTCTATCTTATCTTTCTTTTTCTTTCTCATACTCTCTAATCTCCATAAATTTCTCTACATATCTCTCTTCTATATTCCCCTTTCTTCTTCCTTCTCATTCATCATTCTTATTTCTTCTTAATTTTTCATTCTCATTCTCTCCTATATTATTACTTCTCATACTCTCATTCGTTCTTATTCCTTCTTACTTCTTCATTCTTAATCTCTCCTATATTATTTCTTTCTATACTCTCTTTCATTCTTATTCCTTCCTACTTCTTCATTCTCATTGCTCTATTCATTCTCATTCTCTTCTATATTATTTTTTCTCATATTCTACTTCATTTTCATTTTTTCTTACTTCTTATTAAATTAAATATTAAAATCAAAAAATGTTAAAAAAATTATTTTTTTAAAAAAAAATATATTCGCCGGTAATGTGCTTTTCCGGTGGATTTTTCAATTTTTTTTTTAAAAAATCCGCCGGAAACGCACATTTCCAACAGAAAAAATCCGTCGGAAATGTGCGTTTCCGGCGGATTTTTCAATTTCTTTTTTTTTAAAGAAAAAAATTCTCCATAAAAGCCCATTACCGACGGAAAAATTTCGCCGGAAACGTCACTTTTCCGACGGATTTGGTGCATTTCTGACGCATTTTTTCCGAAAAAAAAAAAAACGCATTTATCTTGTAGTGGGGGGTTGCGGTGTTAGAGAGTATCACTCTTATCTAGTTATTAGTTAAGTCAACTGCCCTAAGTTCCTTAAGTGTAATTCTTTTCCTATTGTAATAGGGCAGCAACTATTGCTGCCTTGAGTTTGTTTTCTGTAGGTGTAGGTTAACCTCTTGTGACGTAGGTTAAACCTTCACTGTACAAGTTTGTAAAACATAATTCTGTTAATCAATCAATGGGAAATCCAGAAACAATTATTCTCCTTTTCACTCTTCTTTGAATTTTACTGTCAGGGGAGCAAAAAAAATTCATTATAAAAATTATAGGCTCATAGGATTGTTGAAAATTTCCCCTTTCAAATATTCCCAGAAACATGTTTTTATCATGTACGCACTTAATATTAACAAGTTAACATGTAAGTACTTTTTTTTTGACAAATTATCATATACTACCTAATTTGTTTTTAATATTTAATTATAACTATAACAATTTGTTTGTTATAAATGTTGATTATCGATGTATATTGCAGTTTTGAATTGGGCAGCAAACATAAGTTGCAGCAAATGTTTAAGTTTTAATGTTTTCATTTTTTTATTTTAAAATACTCTACTCCTAAAATATAAATAATAAGCATAATTTTATTTTATTTTTTACAAAAATAATTTTTTTTTAATTAATATTGCGTATAGCACGGGCTAGTCCGAAAAGCCTATGGCCTGCATAGGGCCGGGCTTGGGCCACAAATGTTGAGCCCAAATTTTAATCCGAATTTTTTAGCCCAGCCCGCAAAAGCCCGAGCTCAATGTGGCCCGACCAGATATGGGTCTAGTAGCCCATTTTGTCAGCTCTAAGTGGACCCTCATATACTTGCTGGTTTGCCTCTAACTATACTCATAACTTCTTTTTTTGGTCAACAACTACACTCATAACTTGTACCGAAAAACTATACTCATAACAATTCATTGGCTCATGTGTAGGCCTGGTGAAATAGATGGTTAACTGGTAATGGGTCAACTTAAATCATGGCTTACATAATTTTTTTGACTCTAGCCCCTTTTTTGTCAAATGTTTAATTGGGGCCCTCTATTAATGATTTGATGAGCTATGTAAAAACAATGGAGGAGCAAATTGTTACTCTGGTTCCATAACATTCTTTCATTTTGTATTGTTAGTTGTGCAACCAATTTGGATCCTTTGCAACGTCCTAGAGGGAGAATGATATGTGCAGTTGTGAGAGATGAGATGAGAGAGACAGAGAGAGGATAAAAGACAAATTATAGATATGATTGATTTGTTGTGAGCATGAGAAAAGAGAGAATAAGAGACGAATATATATGAGAGAGTTTGTTAATGGACGAGAGAGACGGATAGGGACTTATAGAGAGATGGGATAGACTCATAAGTAAGTTGTTCATTTGGCGAACTAAGAAATATCGAATAAGTAACAAGAAGGAGGTCCAAGATTAACACCCAGAGAGTGCATGTATTTAACATTAAAAAATGGAAAGAGGTGTATTTAAAGTTGGAGATTTAACGACTTGAGAAATGTTGAGTTTTCCACTTGATAGGATCCATTCCCCTTGCAAACTAGCATTTCTACATCTCATAACTAATTACTAATCACTCATCACTAACATTTACCTATAAAGAAAATAGATGGAATCGAAATGACCCAAGTTCGTGCAACCACTCAACATTCACCTAGACACTGAGATCTAATATTGTTAATCAGGACAATGTATGGTTCCTGCGCACGCCTCAACTTTCCTAAAGTTTCAGTTTCCATATTCTCCGAGGTTGAGGCTTCAAAAGATTCTATAGTTGTAAATCATTCTGGTTCCTCAATGGCAATTTCAACAAACACTGAGTTTGTGATGCTGTCGAATAACTCAAAGGTAGGCATAGAAGAGAACATTGGTATGCAACACATTTCCTCGTCCTTAAGTATAAAACGCGAGAACATGGAAGGTGAGTTCAGGGATAAACTCGTCCCCCTTGCTCGTGATGTACATTCTGCACACTATCATTTGGATAAGGCATGATTTGGATAAGGCATCCGTACGGGTAACACTGTATTTGTTATAATTTGCTATTAGATTATAAATACGATGAAAGTTACAAAATTTAATAAAAAAGGAAAAATCGATAAAATGCTATATTTCAAATTTATTAAAATACTTGTGTTGCAACTCTCCGTTGCAGCTCCCGTTGGCGCTCCCGTTTCTGCTCTCCCGTGTTGTCGCTCTTATTGCCGCTCTCGTTGTCGATCCCATTGCCAGTCTCTCATTAGTTGCTCCCGTTGGCGCTCTGGTTGCCTCTCCCGTTGCCGATCTCATTGCGTGTCTCTCGTTGCGGCTGTAGTTCCCGTTGTCATTCTCTCGTTGCCACTTGTTTACTCCTTTTATTTTGAAAATTTTGTTAGTGGTTGAATTTTTGTTGACAATTATTGTAAGGCTTAAAGGTATGTTTGGTCCCTACAAATATCTCAATAATCCAGTTTGGTCCCTGCAATTTTTTTTTATAAAAAAAGCCCTTGCAAATACCAAACGCTTCTAGTTTGGTCCCTGCTGTTAGTTTTAGGCTAACACCATTAATGGATGCTGACGTGGCTGCCAATTAGGGATGTCAGGTTGGAAAATAAGGGCTTATGTCATCATCCCCTCATTCCTCTTCTTCGTATCAGAAACGCATCAACAGTTATCAAAAGAATCTGAAACACATCAACAAAAATCTTTCTTCTTCTGAAACACATCAATTAAGAGATGCCTCAAAAAAATTGTGAATCGTTAAACCATTTGTTGGGAATTTAAGATCTCGGAAAAGAGTGTATTTTGGTTTCTGGAAAAATTTACGTTGGTGGTCTGAAATGTACAAGAACCCAACTCGTAATGTTTATGCAGAACTGAAAACGCACAAGAAGTGATTCGTTTTTCTCCGAGTTTATGTAGAACTGAAAACGCACAAGAAGCGATTCTGAAATCCTCTGCATCGTCGGTTTTCTCTTTTTTCGACCGAATCTCAGAAGTGAATCGTTTTTTACGATGTTGAGTGCAAAATATCAAGTGTTATTTACATGATTTGAGAAAGAAGAGAGGGTTTGAGATTTGAGAAGAAGAGCGATTTAGAGGGTCTGGGTTTCTCATCAGATACACTGTTAGTTGCTTGTGATTTTGAAGCGGAGGGAAGAGAAAGAAGGAGTGTTGCTGGAATATTAGTGGATTTCAGATACGAAGAAGAGGAATGAAGGTTAGTTTGAGAAGAGAGAAGAGAGAAGAATAGAGTTTCAGAGAAAGAGGAACGAAAGAGATGATGATTTGGCATCCATGTTGGCAGCCATGTCAGCATCCATTAACGGTGTTAGCCTAAAACTAACAGCAGGGACCAAACTAGAAGCGTTTGGTATTTGCAAGTGTCTTTTTAATTTTTGCAGGGACCAAACATACCTTTAAGCCTTATGGTAAATAGTAAATTGTAGATCATTTAATATTAATTTAATCATATTAATATTATTATTAGATTATTAAAAAATTTATTTTGAAATTTTTGTTGACAATTGTTAGTAGCTAATTGGTTTTAGTAGTTTTATTCGATTATAATAAATAGTAAAAAAAATTAATTTTTTTATGTCTTTCGAAAAAACTAAAAAAAATGACAAAAAGAGAAAATGGAGAGGGAGAGAGAAAAATAAAGTGAAATGTATCATGGAGAAAAAGAAGGAGAGGGAGGTTGAAAGAAAAAGCAAAGAGGGGAGAGAGTGAGAGAAAAGTAGTAAAAGGCAAAAATGTGACATTCTTTTGGCATTTAGTAACAAATTTACAATTTTGTCCAAAATTTGAGACATTTGGCGAGTTTAGAGAATGTCTAGTTTAGTAAATTTGCTGCATAGTGTTTTACTATATTAGTATTGAAAATCAATATTTTTATGTCTTTCGAAAAAATAAAGAAAATGACAAAAAGAGAAAATGGAAAGGGAGAGAGAAAAATAAAGTGAAATGTATCATGGAGAAAAAGAAAGAGAGGGAGGTTGAAAGAAAAAGCAAAGAGGGAGGGAGGGAGAGAGAGAGAGAGAGAGAGAGAGAGAGAGAGAGAGAGAGAGAGAGAGAGAGAGAGAGAGAGAGAGAGAGAGAGAGAGAGAGAGAGAGAGAGAGAGAGAGAGAGAGAGAGAGAGAGAGAGAGAGAGAGAGAGAGAGAGTAGTAAAACATTTTTTGGCATTTAGTGACAAATTTACAATTTTGTCCAAATTTTGAGACACGTGGTGAGTTTAGAGAATGTCTAGTTTAGTAAATTTGCTAGCATAGTGTTTTACTATATTAGTATTTGTCCAAATTTTGAGACACGTGGCGAGTTTAGAGAATGTCTTGTTTAGTAAATTTGCTAGCATAGTGTTTTACTATATTAGTATTGATTGATTGATATTGATTGATATTGATATTGATTGACTGATTGATTGATTGATTAGTATTGATTGATGAGATTATAAATACGATGAAAGTTGCAAAATTTAATAAAAAAAAGGAAAAATCGATAAAAGACTATATTTCAAATTTATTAAAATACTTGTGTTGCAAAAAGTAAAAAAAAAAGTCGATATTTTCCTATAATCTTAATAATGGAGTAAAAATTAGGAAAAAAGAAAATGAGATTTAATATAAAATATGCACCCCACCCCCGTTGCAGCTCCCATTGGCGCTCCCGTTTCTGCTCCCGTTGCCGCTCTCCCGTTGTCGCTCCTGTTGCCGCTCTCGTTGTCGATCCCATTGCCAGTCTCTCATAGTTGCTCCTGTTGGCGCTCTTGTTGCCTCTCCTGTTGGCCTCTCCAGTTGCTGATCTCATTGCGTGTCTCTCGTTGCCGCTACAGTTCCTGTTGTCATTCTCTCGTTGCCACTTGTTTACTCCTTTTATTTTGAAAATTTTGTTAGTGGTTGAATTTTTGTTGACAATTATGGTAAATAGTAAATTTTAGATCATTTAATACTAATTTAATCATATTAATAAAATTATTAGATTATTAAAAAAGTTCTTTTGAAATTTTTGTTGACAATTGTTAGTAGTTAATTGGTTTTAGTAGTTTTATTAGATTATAGTACATAGTAAAAAAAATTAATTTTTTTATGTCTTTCGAAAAGAAAAAAAAAAGACAAAAAGAGAAAATGGAGAGGGAGAGAGAAAAATAAAGCGAAATGTATCATGGAGAAAAAGAAAGAGAGTGAGGTTGAAAGAAAAAGCAAAAAGGGAGAGAGAGAGAGAGAGAGAGAGAGAGAGAGAGAGAGAGAGAGAGAGAGAGAGAGAGAGAGAGAGAGAGAGAGAGAGAGAGAGAGAGAGAGAGAGAGAGAGAGAGAGAGAGAGAGAGAGAGAGAGAGAGAGAGAGTAGTAAAAGGCAAAAAGGTGACATTGTTTTAGCATTTAGTAACAAATTTACAATTTTGTCCAAATTTTGAGACACGTGGCGAGTTTAGAGAATGTCTAGTTTAGTAAATTTGCTAGCATAGTTTTTTTAGATAAGCAACACTTCATTAAACGGAGCACTAGGGGTGCTCAAGCCGAAGCAACAAAATTACAAATTGTTTAGACAATGAAGAGGATTATTCCACCATGTGGAAATAGAGAAATTAGAATTACAACCGACTCTATAAACAAGCCAGCACCAAGAAAGACTTTTGATGCGCAAAATAGTGGAATCAATGCCTGTCTCCTCCTTATTGAAAATAAGACCATTCCGAGCCAACCATAGACACCAACACATTGTCAACCAAATCAAATGCTTTGTTTTATTTAATTTTCTCCCTTTGACAAACTTACCCAACCAATGAAAGTGCTGAAACAAAATGTTAGGTGCCTCTGTAACAATGCCCAACCAAGAGTAAATTTTGAGCCACACATCTTTAGCAAAACAACAATCCATGAATAAATGATGAGATTCTTCACAATGCAACCTACAAAAGGGACAAATCGCATCAGATGCACATGTTATGACATTACGATGAAGGAGAAGACCGCGAGTGGGCAAAGAATCGCAAACCAAACGCCAACAAAAAACGGATACTTTTGATGGTATCGCGCACCTCCAAAGGCACTCATACAATATATTTAACTCATCAACCAGCCCCTCATTATTATTGAAATTGATCAACCAATTGTAGCAAGACTTAACCGTGAACAATTTTGGAGAATCCAATATCCACAGCCACCCGTCCATCAACTCCTTTACTGGCGAAAAATCCTGCAGGACCGTAAGCAACTCTGCAGCCTCCACCGATTCTGCCTGCGACCCGTGAGCCCCCAGGGCATTTTCCAGCGCCAATGCTCCCCTCTCCACTCACCAACATCCTCCTTGGTAACAGACTGATGATTACAACCAGCAAACAAATTCGGATACACTGTGAAAAGCTATGCGTGTCCTAGCCAATGGTCCTTCCAAAAATTAACAAGTCCGCCATTTCCCAGCTTTCTTCTAATGCAAGAACTAAAGCCACCATCAGGTTCATGTGAATCTAAAGAAATTAGATCCCTCCACCATATGGACCCCTTAAGACCCCTATTAAGAGCAATTTGAGATCCATGTAAAAAAATAGATGCAAAATCGCCATACCTATGCTTTAAAAGACCCTTCCATGAAGCATCCCCATCCATCAAACTCCTCCACTTCCATTTAGATAACAAAGCCACATTGAATAACTCTAAGTTTTTGATGTTGAGCCCGCCCTCCTTCTTTGGTTTACAAATCTTCTCCCAGGCTATCCAATACATGCCTCTTTCTCCATCATTGATACCCCACAAAAAATCCCTTTGAACTTTAATCATAGCATTGATAATCCCCTTCGGAGCTTTGTAAAAAGAAAAGAAATAAAGAGGAATGCTATTCAATACCGAATTGATGAGAGTGACCCGCCCTCCAATAGATAGCATGCGCCCTTTCCATGACGATAATCTCTTTCGAAGCATGTCAATGATCGGTTTCCAAGTTGAAGCCCTCCTCAGATTAGCCCCCACCGGAATCCCCAAAAATTTAAACAGAATAGATTCTGTTCTACAATGAAGGAAAGTAGAAGCGATATCTAAAAAATCCTCCGAAATATTTACTCCAATGAGCTTGCTCTTATGGAAGTTGACTTTCAGCCCCGACACCAATTCGAACCCTCTCAAGATAGATTTGATAGACCAAAGATTATCCCAAGATGCTCTCCTCATCAACATCGTGTCATTGGCAAACTGCATAATAGGAAAGCTCAAAGTATCACTGATAGAAAAGCTCTGGAATGAACCCATCTCCACCGCTCTATTCACCAATGCCGTCAATCCTTTGGAAAAAACAAGAAATAGAAAAGGGGATAAAGGACCCCCTTGTCTCAAACCTCTTTGAATTTTGAAGTCACTAGTTGGGCTGCCATTCACTATCACTGATGTAGTATTAGAGCAAAGACACGCCTTCATCCAATTAATCCATCTCCGAGGAAATCCCATCCTATTCAACATATATAACAAAAAATCCCATAAAATAGAATCATATGCCTTTTCGAAGTCAACCTTAAACAATAGACATTATTCCTTCGATCTCTTAGCATAATCAACAATCTCATTTACCACCACTACTCCATCCAAGATTTGCCTACCACCCAAAAATGCTGACATTTAGAGATGATAGAAGGAAGCACCCTCTTCACCCTACTAGCTAACACCTTTGACAAAATCTTGTAGAGAATACCAATCAAGCATATAGGACGGAAGTCACCCAAGCCTTTGGGGTTATCCTTTTTAGGAATAAGGGCAATGAACGATGCCACAATAGCTTTAGGAAGAAAAGCATTCTCATGAAATTCATTAAGGAAATCAACCACATCTTGTTTCAACAAGTCCCAACACAACTTGATGAATTTAAGATTAAATCCGTCCGGTCCCCGACTTTTATCACCATCACACCTCCAAATCTTCGTCTTAATCTCATCTTCCGTAAAAGGTTCAATCAAAAAATTAGCATCCGTTCCAGTCAATTGTTTGAAAGAAAGGCCATCAAGAGTAGGCCGAGAGAGATTCGGCTATGCAAAACAATCCATAAAGTGCTTCATGACAGTAGATTTAACCTCTTCCACCTCCTCCACCATCTCTCCATTATCTCTAACAATCACTATATTACATCTCCTTCTTTTATACTTCATTAAGGAATGGAAGTATTTAGAATTCATGCCCCCTTCCTTAATCCACCTAGCTCTGGATTTTTGATGTAACATTGTCTCTTTGTAGTGAAGTTGTTTCCAAAAAGAAGTTGAGATTTCCTTTCTATGTAAAACCACATCATTATTCCGCCCTTCACTAAGAACAAGATCCAATGCATTCATATCCCTTACCAACCCTTCAATATTCAAATATAGTTTCCCAAATACTTCTCTGTTCCAACTTCTCAATTTCTCCTTGAGCATTTTAATTTCTCTTTGACTACAAAAGCCTTTCTGCCCGAAATCCTAAAACTCCCCCAACACTCCTTAACAAATGGTAAGAAATCATCATGGTCAAACCAAGCATTAAATACTCGAAACGGCTTAGGGCCCGAATCCTTGATAGAACGAAGAAGCTAAATAGGACAGTGATCCGAAATATCACGACTACCAATCCACTAGCCGGAGATACCTCATAAATCAATCAAACCTTCCGAAATAAGAAACCTATCAAGCCTACTCACAGAAACACCATCTGAGCTAAACCAAGTGTGATTCTTTCTGGAAACCGGTACATCAATGAGCTCCATATCTGTTATAAAATTATTAACATCAGCTATCTCAACAGCTGAGCTGTTACCACTCCTACCCTTCCTTTCAGAGACGCAAGTCACCGCATTAAAGTCCCTGACAATGCACCACACCTGCATTCACATTCTGCCTAATGCCCAACAAATCATCCCACAGCCTTCTTTTACCATTAATAGAGCACGGTGCATATATGATAACTATATGGACCAACACATTTCAATCCACTACAGTAATACCAACAAAACCAGCACCAGAAAAATTGGAAACAACAGAACAAGAACCATCAATCCAAGAACATAAAATACCTCCCGACAAACCTCTAGAAGGCTGTGCTAACCATTTAAAAGGCTGATTTCCCCACAATAAACTAATCTCCCTAATTGAAGTTACCTGAACGGATAAGAGACGCTAATCGACGACGCTTGCCGCTGTCGCCTCACCCACGGATGTTCAAAGATAATAAGTTCATGGAGGACAATTATTGTCCACCCTCTTGCTACAAGCTTCCTCGTCTCTTCTTTCACCCTCCTCAATAAGATCAATATATCTTTCATCAGCTAATTTTCCTTCCACTCCCAATCCTTTTGCCGCTTCCCAAACCCTCCTGGCAACCGCTTTACTTTGTAAGGCCCAAAACTTGTTGTTACACTGAGCAATATCTGAAGATGAAATCGACCCACCACACAGTATCGTACTCGCAGAAAAATAGAGGAAGAGTTGGCCCTGGGTTCTGGTGAAAAAGAACCTGTTTGAGCCTCTGCAGTAGTAGCTTCGGAAACTTCTGCCAAAACACGTTCTACTTTCTTTAGTTTTCTTGCCTTCGGTTTTCTTTTCTCTCCTATGAACAGTAACTTGCGATTTTACTTAGGCCCACGTTGGCTTAGAAAAATTGATTTACTGTGTGAGACATTCTTTGGCCTTGAAGGGAGGTCTATGGACTCAAGAGATGGGCTGGATTGAGAAAGATTATGGCCCATATTTCCAATTTTATTATGGGTTTTTTTTTGTACCCCCATAATATCACAATATACCCCCACAAAATATGAAAATCCCAAAATACCCCCCATAATTTTGACCCAATCGGATTTACCTTATAAATAGGTAAATCCGCTTTGAGATTAATCAAAGGCGGATTTACCTAGATCCGATTAAACATAAAAAATTGCATCGCATATACCGATAGAAGGGTAAATCTGCTTTTGAATTTAACAAAGCGGATGTACCCCCACAACAGGTAGATCCGCTTTGTTAAATTCAAAAGCGGATTTACCCTTTACCATTGTAAATCCGACTTGTAAAAAAAATTTAAAACATTTAATTTGTTTTTTTTTGACACATTTAATTTGTTGGATATATATACATATATATATGGTATATATATATATATATGGTATATATATATATATATGGATAAATAATTACAAAAATGTGGGTACAATAATAAATACAAGAAATGTCAATTTAAATCGTCGGAATCATGGGCTAAGTCTACAACGGTGGGCGTGTAACACCCCTTTTCTAATAACCTTACTATTTAATATAAAAATCAGAGTTTTTTTTTTTTTGAAAACAATCTAAGCGAGTGCTACACTTACTTCGTCAAATCAACAACTTCAATTTTTATAGTTCGGTTAAAACCACAAGATACATAGCACCATTGAAATATCGTTCAGTTCGCATCAACCAATTACAGTCACTACAGCAGCGGAATTAATAACAAGTTCGAAAAACAAAACCAATACAGCATCAATAATAGTCTAACAGCATAAAGACAATAACACATAAGCGTAAGACGCCCCCCCCCGGTGCTACGTATCAGAGCATGACACTTCCTACCAGACGAAGGCATAAAGGTAACCTTCACTCGTTATTACCTGCACGTTGCCGACATAAGAAGCAACATAAAAGCAGTAGGGTGAGTCTCTTTTCATAATTAATAACATATGGAAATAAGCACTGCATAGGAAAAGGTAACCAGGCACACCGATTCACAACAATGGCAACCACCACATCAAAATTACATTTCCAAACAACACTACATGATATATGGTTATGCATGAAATGCAACCCAAACTCCACGGGCACATGCATGTCGGATCCGCCACCAAATACAAATAGGCCGTAGCCTCTGCTCACCAAAATAAAATTAGGCCGAAGCCTCTGCTCACCAATAATGCACATGTCTCATGAGATGCTATGGAAATGCACCACAACACACCACACAATTCATCAATTCGCCATTAAATCAACTCACCATTTTATTCGTATTCTCACCGTTGTATTAATCAGCTCACCAATTAAAATTAGGCCGAAGCCTCTGCTCACCAATCACACCATAATACACTCACCAACTCAATCCACCACTCACACCAACACCAATTTCAATTAGGCCAATTTAGGATTTGACACGACATAGGGAAAATGAATAAAAATTGAAATTAGACACCTAGGACAACTTCAGTCCAGAACCACCAGTAAATTAACTCATTTTTGCATAAAACCAGAATATTTGGATAGACACCGAAATTAGCTTCGAAACGCATTTTGAACCGCTAAATTTGGATAACCGAGTCAAAAGTTACATTAAAAACAAAATCGGAAAAATACTTAGGCATTCTGGAAAACTGGCGCCCAGGCGCATGGGCGCTGGCGCCCAGGAACAGCAACACGCGCATAGGCGCTGGCGCCCAGGAACAGCAACACTGGCCTGGCGCACTGGCGCAGGAACTGGCGCAGGGAAACACAGCGCCCAGGCACTAGGCGCCTAAGGCCAACACGCAAGAAAACTCATTTTACTTCGAAATTAATTTTGTACGAGCCAAATACTCAGAATATGAGAACCCAACAAAAATTTTGGCAAAAAGTGACATGCATCTTTGGCGCCCATGGGCTAGGCGCCTAAGGCCAAGACAAACCACAACTCCTATGACTCCAAAAATGATTTTACACGAGCCATTTAGCTTGGACATGAAAACTCAGTATCAGTTTTCGCAAAATGAACGACAGAAAATTGGGGCCCTTGGCGCCCATGACACAAGGCACCCGGCCAAATTTTTGACCCAACACCTGAACTGACTCTTTTTGTTCCCAGGAACTCCCATACCAAATTTGAAAGCAAACCGAGCATCCAATCTCCGGGACCCTCGGTTCCCATGGTGCCTAGACACGAGCAACACAATTCTGCAACACAGACACAGCATATGGAAAACTGGCGCAGGGCACAGTGGCTGGGCGCCTGGCGCCCATGACTAAGACACAGAAACAGCAACAAGGCATATGGCGCCCAAGGCGCCTAGGAACTCCAAAAACCAGAATTTTTCTAATTCAAACACCAAATTAAATTCACCAAACACCCAATCATACATATATAATTTAATTATCACCATGAACCTCAATTCTCACCAAACAAACACCAACAAGTCATATTCTCAAACATGTGACATGCAATTCACCTTAGCAACAATCAAAGCACCAATTATGCGATTTTAACATAGGAAAGTTCTAATCACATATTACAATACTACGATTAATTCAACAACACAACAATTCATTCATAGAAATCATTCTAAAACCTAACCTTAGGCAATACTCAATCTCATAAGCTATTAAAGATAAAAAGAGGACCCCCTAACCTCTTAGAAGTCGAAATTGCTAGGCAAGGTTCCAAGGAATTTGCAAGACACCAACAGCTTTCCCTCCTCCTTGAGTGCTCCACGAAAACTCCTCTCCCTTCCCTCTTGCAAGTCGCGACTTCCTCTTCTCACTTCTCCTCTCTTTTTACGTTTTCTTTTCTTTCTTTTTCACAATTCAGTAAAATGCAAACTAACTCACAAGACCCCTAGTGAGTCGAATTCTATGACTAGTCAATGGGCCACGGGCCTAATTGTGGATCACGGGCCCTTATTCGCACCACTTAATTCGTGACAACACCTCCTAAACAAATAAAATAAAATAAATTAAATTAAATCCTGAATTAGTTAATTAAATTAAATAAATATTGTAAGCCTTAAATAACTTAATTAAAAAAATAATTAAATTATTTTGGGGCGTTACAGGGCGCATCAGTGGGAGGGAGACGGGGCATGACCGGATCGGTAGACTGCTAAAGGGCAAAACGGCCGGTATAAGGATCCAACCATGAAGTAGATTCCTCTGATCGATTATGAGACCACATCAAAGTAACTGGAGGCAAAGGACATACAGGCGAGATCGAAATATGCATCCAATGGATATCCCCGACGTTCAGAATAGATATTATTTTATACTTAGAAGAAGAATAACTACCTCTCAAACGAAGATAAGTAAAATTCATATCCAAAGACAATTGAACTAGGGCCACATTATACTTAATAGCTATAAAGTACCCCATCTCAGGCAAACTCAACCACTTATCCTCCTTCTGAAAACCGGGGTATTCAATGGATAACGCTTTTCTAAGCACTGCAAGTCTGTCCTTTCCAAACATGTAAGTATATAGTTGCTCCCTCTCCTTTGTTTCTTTGACTAAATATTGCCTAATTATAGGCCAACTATCCTCACCAAGATCGAGACCAACCGCTACTGCTCGGAACCCACAATTACCATCCCTTTCAACATCAATAATTTTTCTACATAAGAGTGCACGTGATGAGGAACCTACGGTAAATTGAATTTAGTCTCACCCTGCTGTGTTAATTTTTTAGAAACACTCTGAGATAGCTTTGAAGACTGCTGTGATGATTTTGTACAAGAAGACCGTTGTGATAAATTTTTACAAGAAGTCCCAGATTCTTGAGTCAGTTTAATCTTCTCATCCACATGCTCCCATCCAGAAGGATCACGCTTAACATCATATAATTTCTGCTTTTTCTTCTTTGGTGCACCTTTTGTTTTAACTTTAAATGGTGGTGCAACCATTGAAGAAGTGGTAGGAAATGCAAGCTTATTAAGTTGTTTCTTGAGGACAAATCTCTCCTCAGGAGTCATACGATTATATCGCGCCCACATGATGTCACTGACTACATCGGAACCTTCAACTTTTCTGCTCCAACATATATAATTTTTTGCGACTCAATCAATCTCAAAAGCTCCTGAATGTCCGTTCTAGGACCTCTTAGAAGACCTATAGGCGTAACGCTGCCTATATATTTGAGGAAGAGAAGTGACGTTGTCCGGATAATGATTCTTCAAAGCAGTAAGACAATCTTTCGGGCAACATTCAGATCAGTGTGCTCATTAACAATAGCTTTCTGCGGCTTGGTTAAACGACCAAAAGCTGTCGACCCGACCGGGGTAGTAAGCAACTCATGTGTGTGAAGACCACACCTAACATTCAAACGCCAACCCCCATGACGTATTGTACTAGTAGCTCTCAATGTAAACAGACAACTTCTTCTCTTAGACCCGAAAACTCTAGAATTATTAGACCACTTCCCTTGCTTCTAGCAACCAAAAATAATCTTATCTCTAGAACCCACAACTCCAGCTTTGTCAGATTTTACAATGATAACCACAACTCCAATACGTCTCACAACCGCTTTAGCCCACTCTTCTACATTCTCGCGTGTAGAAAATATCTGCAAAATAGACAAAATAGAAAAATGTTACGTACTTAATTAATTAAATATCTACCAAACTTTGATTAAAAAAATTAGTATGAAAAATATACCCTCTCCGTCCAGAATGCCTCTGTAGTGTCTACCACGAAAGGAACAACCTGCGACTCTGTATGCGGGTCAATATCTATTTCAAAATAGAACAACAGTTATACAGAAATTAATTTTAAAAAAAAAATAAATCGAATTTACGTACCCCAAACGTAAATCTGCTTTGTATTTTTCAAAATCGGATATACCCCCATCCAGGTAAATCCGATTCATTAAAATACATAATCGGATTTACGTTTGGGGTACGTAAATCCGATTGCGCATCGGATTTAGCTATATCCGTCAGGATAAAATTTTGCTTTCTATACTGAAATAAATGGTCAAATCAGATTTATCTGTCAGTTTGATACATCCGATTTGACTTATGCGTGTGTATTTATTACATATTTAAATCTAATCGGATTTACCTTGCATTTAGGTAAATTTGATTACCAGATAAAGTGGTCCCCCACCAGAAAATCTTTCAAAAGTCAATTTTTGTTAATTATGTCAGGGGTATTTTCGGAATTACGATAACGTGTGGGGGTAGAAGGGAATTGATGGAGGTATAAAAAAAACCTTTTATTATCCAACAATCCAGCATGGCCCATAACCATAAAACCTGACCCATTACTTGCTGCCAGTGTATCCGTCTGAGGATAGGAATTATTGCCTTGTGTTTCAACCACATGACTTGGACCTGAATTTGAAATATGCTTGAGGCCCCCACCAATTATTGAAGAATCATCAAAGTGATGAGAATTAACAACCAAAACCTCCCTATTAATTCTCCCTCATTCACGCAACGATTTTAACACCACATTCAATGCTTCCACGTCGTCATCGTCCCCTTCAGGATCTTCACCGTTGCCGGAAAAATTTGAATCCAAAAACTCCTCATCGGAACACACCAACTCTTCCTCCTCTGATTTCTTCACACTCCCCTTGCTCCATTGAAGTGGACCGCACCAATCTTCCACCACTTTGATAGTGTATGAAACATCGTTAATTTTGATCTGAAAGACTCTGTTCACAGTATCACTAGCGTGAGTCCGGACCAAAATGCGTGCTACGTCTAACGATCTTTTCATATAAGTATTATCATCGGAGCTAATATAAACCCCAACATAATCAGAAAGTTTAGAAAAGAATTCCGCATTCCAAGCATAAACCGGAATGCCGTAGCATTTGAGCCAAGTTACACGTTCCGGATCTACATTCGTAGGCTTCCATGGTCTAATCCATTTAAACCATTGGAACAACCACTCCTTTGCTTCTTCCATAAAACCTTTGAAATCCTCATCTTCCTTGCCTCCCTCAAGAATTACTAAATTTGAGCCCATAGGAGTAGCTTTTATTGAGAACACCCCTTGCCTGTATATCTCATTTTGAATAGTGTAAGATTTACCAGGATTGATCACCTCCCCAACCATTGCCAAAGACAAATGATCTTCAATATGAATATCGCATGACCAATCAATTCTATCATCTTCAAACACACTCCCCTTATTTCCTCCTTCCACCGCTTCTTTGAAGGACTTGCGAGCCGTATTCTTATGTAAAATAGATTTCGGTTTCCATACTTGATGAAAAACCATTGGTCTATTCGCCAAAGGTATATGAGGTTGAACAGCTTTTGCCCTTTGAAATCTAGGCAAATTTACATGGATCTTCTCCCCTTCCACGAAGATGTTTCCAATATAGTAGCCATTCTTTCCGGTTCTTTGACTTCATAGATGCGCACAAATCCAAACCTCCTCCCGTTTGCGTTTCTTCTTGCCGGAATGACGACCTCTTTCACCCTTCCTTGCTTAGAGAAAACCTCTAGCATATCCCTTGCCCGGCACCTCTCCGGAAAGTTGGAGAAGAATAACGAGGTGCACTCCTTGTTCCTGACTCCTATATATCTTGCTAGAACATGAAGCTATGTCCACTAATGTCTTTCCCTTCCATCCCCCAATCCTCCTGTCTCTCCTATTCCTGACCTGCTGCCACCCTTCGTTATCCACCCGCCCTTCCTTTCTTCGACCCCCGTGCCACCGTGAGACCCCCTCGCCATGTCTCCCCCGTCGCCACTCACTCCCTCTCTCTAACTCTCTGTCTCATCTCATTTTCATGACAAAGAGGGTGTCCGAGAGAAAATGTAAAAAATTTGCTAGCATAGTGTTTTATTATATTATACTAGTTTTTTACCCATGCATACGCACGGGTGATACTGTATGGTCGGTGTATTGCCATGAAGTCATAATAGTAATTTGGAAGATATTGATAAGTTGTGAACTGTAACACCCATTTCTACCCGGTAATTTATAAGCGTAAAATCAGAGTTTTCAAAAACCATTTTCAACAAAGAAACGGATGCTACACTTCGACAACAGTTACATAACATTCTCACTAGAGGTGAACCGGCAAACCATATTTTGCGTCTTAAAAACAAATCAACTTTATTCAACATGCAGCGGAAAATCAAAAGGGTTCGTAACATCAATGAAACGACATATGTATATATTTAATATAAAAACAGCGGACATCCCTCCCCGAGTGCTACGTATCAGAGCGACGACACCAAACTAATGAAGAGTTATAGTCTTCATTCGACATCACCTGCACGTTACCAACATAGGGGTAACATTCAAACAAAAGGGGTGAGATATCACACTATATAATGAATCGTATGAAAAGCAGTATATACTTAGGTCATGGCATCAAAATTATCACGACACGTCAATCACGTCACGACAGTCAATATTATCTCAATCAGTATCATCAACAAGATCAACAACACAACAACAGCGACAATAACATCAATTACAATCACCAATAATCATCACCCATAAACGTCACCAATAGTCATCACCAAAACATCACCAAAATCATCACCAACAGTCATCACCTAAATCATGTGTAAATGAATGAATGCAACCCACACCAACGGGCATATGCATGTGGTACCAAATCACCGAAAGTTTTGCCTGTAAATAGAGGCGTCACCAAGATTGAGAGCTTTCACACCAGGCTCACCAATTTAGAAAAATTGAGCTTTCACACCCGGCTCACTAGTTTTAGAAAAAAATTGAGCTTTCACACCCAGCTCCAAGACCAAAGGCCTTCACCGAAATAAATGCGTATGCTGTATGCGACACCATGAATGCACACAGACAAACATCAAAAATTAGTCACAATGTGACACACCAAAAACCAATCACCAAATATCACCAAAATTGGGCTTTCACACCTAGCCCAACGACACCGAAACACCAAACTACCCGAAACAACGGAACACCAAGATTTGGAGCCTTCACACCTAGCTCCAACAACACCAGGACACCGAGATGACAACAATTTTCCAAAACATTTGAGACGCGATGATTTTTCCCAGCACCGGAGACAACGACAACTTCACAACACTAATGCTAACAACAATTATACGACACCAATGACAACACCCACAAAATAAGAACAGCCAACAACCATCCCAAGAAAATAGGAACAGCCAACAACCATCCCAAGAAAATAGGAACAGCCAACAACCATCCTAAGAAAATAGGGACAGTCAACAACTACCCCAAAAAAATAGGAACAACCCACCAAAATAGGAACAGCACGACAATTTTCAGGAACAGTATCAAAACTAATTCTTTTCGCCTTAAAAATAGAATATTCAGTTAAGCCTCTGAATAAGCTTTCCAACGCATTTTAGAATGCCTCAATCGGGTTCTCGGATCAAAAGATATCGCGAAAACAAAATAGTTCGAAGTTGCTGAAAATCAGCAGGAAACGGCGCCCATGGCGCCCAGTGCGCCAGGAAACGAGGCAACAGCGAACGGGAACAACAGAAACGCAGGAAACGGCGCCCATGGCGCCCAGGATGGCGGCCAGCGCCAGCGAACAACAGGATGGCGCCCAGGAAGGCGCCCAGAACAGCAGCAACGGCGCCCATGGCGCCCAGGGACCCCCAAAACCTAGTTTTTCACGAATTAAAACCTCAAAACTGATTTCCAATCGTTAACAAATATTCTCAAACATCAACAAATATTCTCAAACATCAATAATTGATTTTCAAATATCAATAATAGATTCTAAACACCAATGTTAAACCCTAATTTTGCCCGGCCTTTTTGTCATAATCGCTGTAGCCCCGTGTCACAAGCCCCTGGCATTTCGAGCGCTGTTTTGTTTAAAGTCAGACCGAATTGCCCAATTGGGCCTCTGTCCAACCTTTTGGGCCTGATTTTGTTAGCTTATCTTATTGGGCTTACGCTTTTTGTTTCGAATTAGTTTTTAATGTTTTGGGTCGTTTGGGCCTACATCTAACTTTTGGGCCAGTTTTGATAAATGGGCCTGTGGCTGGTTTCTTGGACCTAATTTAGCCTTTTTGATCAAAAAGCCATAAAAAAATGTTAATAAAATAAAATCAGATTTTAAAAATATTACAACAGCCCCAAATATAATGAAATCAGAATTAAAATTTAATTTACAAGAATCCAAAAATCCAAAAATAATAAATCCAAAATACAATAATCCTAAAAAATACAAAAAATAATCAAAAAAGACAAAAATGCAAAAAACAGCAGCAGCAGCTGAACCCTAGTCCTTTCCTTGCTCACCAAGTATCCATCTTCTTCAACCCAAGCCCAAAACCTGCAAAAAAGGAAAGAAAGATGGAAATGGATCAGCAAAACCCTAAAATCTGCCTATATAAACCAGCTGAATTCAGAGAGAAAAACACACGACAATTCACAGACACACAAAAAGGCACCCAGAAAATCAGAGCAAAAAGGTTAGGGTTTCGCGCTGAAACCCTAATCGCAAAACAACAAAAATTCAGAAACAGAAGCAATAGAGCAGCAGTAGCAATTAGAAGGAACAACAGCAGTAGCAGAGCAATATTAAGAGACTCTCAGAGGCTAGAAAAGAGGTTGGTTTGCACATTCATAAACCGGTTATTTTGCAAAGAATTATAGTTGTGGTTTGTATATAGATAAAAACAGTATTCGATCAACTTATGAAATTAGTAAACTGTACGTATGAACTAAAAAGGGTTCAGCTTATGTTATGTTTTTAGATTAGAAGTACTGATACTATAAGTAAATTAGGATTAAGAACAGATTGGGACGGTAAGTAGATTAGGGTTTCAAAAAATAGGCACTGTAATGAAAGAACTAGTTTATTTAGGAATCTCCCTTTAAAAAAAAACAAATTAGTAACAGGTCCCAACAGCATGTCTAACATATTCAAACACATTCAGAATCAGTTTGTATTTCTTTTAAAAAAAACATGAATGAAATAGAAATTAGGCTTAAACAGAGAAATAAAAAAAAATAGAAAAAAGAAAACGGACCGTACCGGCTCCGACCACCGTGACGGCGGTCGTCTCCCCCAAAACGCGCCATCGTCGCCGTCGTGAACAACCCGTGGACCACCACGCCATCACCTCCCTTTAGATCTTCCTCCCCAACCGCGCCATCGCTGTTGGTTCCACCGTTGTCGCTGCTGTCACGGCGAATACCGCCACGAGCAACAGGCCGCGTCGCGGCCCTGTTTCCATTTCTACCGTTGACGAACGCCGGCGCGGGCTTCCCCCTCAGTCAACGCCTCCCTCTGTCTTCGTCGCCACCCATCACCTTCATCGTGACCCTCTCCGTGATCGTTCTCCCTCTCTCTCCATGATCTCCGTGATCTCCGTGATCGTTCTCCCACTCTCTCCGTGATCTCCGCCTTCGTTCTCCCTCTCTCTCACGAGATTTGCGGAGTTAACTCTCTGTCTCCTCATGCCTCTAGAAGCGGCGCAGCTGGAGAGTGAAAGTTGAGGCAAATTAGGTTTAGGTCAAAAATAAGTGGGCTTTTATATGTCTCAGTTTTTTGTTTTATTTTTTATTTATCTATTCAGATTACTGAACACACCCCCGTGTTTCATCACCATGACCCCCCCCCCCCCCCCCGGTAAGCCCATTTACGCAGGGCCAGGACACTAAAGCAAAGCTGTGGGCTGCTCTCTTATTCGCACCCCCCTCATTAATAATACAACCTCCTGCAGTTAACTACACCCCCATTTTACTGCTGCACCCCTTTTCGTTTTCTTCTTTTTCTCTCTCTACAAAAACAATTTCTTTCACAAACTTACAAAAAAAAATCTATAAAAACAAATAAATAAATATTTCATTTTCAAAAAAACATAAATAGGGGACTAAGTCGACTGTACAGTCGGGTTAGGCTGCTTTTTAGGTCACTAATGAACCGTCACGGATCATGGCCTAAAATCCCTATTTAAAACAAACAAATTTCTAAATTAAAATAAACACAAACACATTTCTTTCCACAAATCAAATTTTGAAAAACAGGGGATTAAGTCGGCCGTACGGCCGGGTTAGTCAGCGTTTTAGGACGAATGAACCGTACGGATGAAGAGTCCTAAAACCCCTGTTCAAACAAAATCAAACCACCACACATCAAACTATCTTCCAAACTTCAAAAAACTCCATTTTCACAAATTAGGGGACTAAGCCAACTGTATAGTCGGATTAGTCATCATTTTAGGACAAATGAACTGATCACTCAGGAGTCCCAAAATCCCTAAATAAAATACACCAACAAACAATAGGGGTGTTCAGTGGTTCGGACAAATCCAAACCAACCCACAATCCAATCCAAACCGATATGTTTGGTTCGGATATTTCTCGTTTTCGGGTCAAAATTGAACAAATCCAAACCAACCCGTAGTTGTTTGGATCGGGCAACGGATTTTAAAAATCAAATCCGCGAACCCGAACCAACCCATATTACGTCACAACAATTTTGTAATTTTAGATGTACACGATTTTATTTGCTTAGAATTTTTACCTTAATGATTTATGATTAAGTTGTAAAATTTTAATACTATGAATGGGAAGATTATTAGTGGATTTGAGTTGGATTTCGTGTGATTTTCAAATTTTTAGCTATTTAAAGTGTTGGAATATCATAAAAAAATGTTGTTTTTTATATTTTAGAAAATTAATATTTTAGTGAATCACCCGTGAGCCCAATCCAAACCAACCCGTCTAATATTGGTTCGGTTTGGTTCGGATTTTGGAGGAAAAAATGTAAAATCCGAACCAACCCAAACCGAATAATTATCATTGGTTCGGGCAACGGATTTGGTCAAATCCGATCCAAACCGACCCACGAACACCCCTAACAAACAAAGTTTTCTACCAAGAACTACGTGTGATTTGATTCTCTACCAAGAGATACGTAGGAGCAGATGGGGGCCCACATCTGTCAATTGCACTAATAAAAAACCTTTTTTAGTCTTTTTCTAAATAATCCCTTTCTTAAATTCAAATAAAATATCAATTTTCTCCTCTCTTTTTAATTCACAATAAAAGGGTAAAAATAAATGTTTTCAAAATTAACTTCCGCCTCTACAACTAATTAGCAGGTAACCTTCCTTAGGAAGGATGTCGTGGGGTGCTAATACCTTCCCCACGCATAATCGACTCCCGAACCCTTATCTGGTCTCAAGGACCCTTATCCATTCCAAAAGGGATTTTCCAATGTTTGCCCTTAAACTAAACTTTGGTGGCGGCTTCATTTTTGAACCTTCGAGGAATCCTCACCCAGATTTTTCGGTCGCTACAACCAATAAATGGATTCAATCATCAACGATTAGATTCAATCAACAAATAGAGTTTCCAACACCAATTCAATTTCTTATGATCATAGCAAAGCACAACAACAATTTCTAGGGTATATGAACATCAATTACACAAACATGATTTACTCAACAAGGTATCGTAACATATGATCACACAAACATAATTCAACAAACAACATAACATATATAGTCACACATATAATGATTCATCAAACAACACAAGTATACGGTCACACATATATCAATTCATCAAACAACACAAGTATATGGTCACACATGTGATACATCATCAAACCCTAACCCCCATACATACAACAATTCATAGAACACATTAGATAGATAGAATCCCACCCTTACCTTAGCCTTAGAAGACCACAAACCCTAGCTTCTTCTCTCTCCTCTTGAGTGCCACTTCTCTCTCCCTTTTCCTCTTGGTTCACGCTTTCTCTCTTTCTTTTCCTCTTATGCTAGCGCCGCCCCCTCCTAGCCCTCTCTTCTCAACTTTGGTTTTTCTTCTAAATGAATAAAACCCTAACCTAATCCCTTATATAAACTCAGTAATCCTATGGGCTTTTTATTTAACTTACGCGACTAATCAAGGCCCTTTCCTCTTAACACCTCTCATTTACTAACCCCAACAATAATAATAGGTCCACGTACTCTATTATATTTTATTCTATTTATTTTCTACCAAATAATTCCTAATAATTAATTAAACAAATAATCAATTATTTTTGGGGCGTTACATGAACAATGTCCAAAATGTATGATTTGAAATTCAAAGGGGAATATGCATCCCCGTTGACAATCATAATTACATTGATCCATAATAATGTATTTGGATATTAGAGGTAAAATATGCATCCTTGTTGGCTCTCCCGTTTGCATCCTCGTTGGCCCTCCCGTTGGCATTTTACTTCTTTTTAGTAATTTTAAAATAGTTATTTGGTAATTTTTTGTAGTGGTTAAATTGATTGAGTAGTAATTTAAGAGAGAGATTAATTTGGTAATTTTGGTAGTTTTAATAGAGAGATTATAGTAAATAATAGGCTTAATTACAGTTTTGGTCCCCCTATTATGACCAACTCACGATTTTGGTCCCCAAAGTTTTAATTTGACGATTTTGATCCCCCTATTTTCCCAATTTGTAAAATCAAGGTCCCCCTTCTTAATTTGGTCAAAATTAAAACTGTATTTTGACTTTTATCCTACGTGGCAGTCCACGTGGCACTGTTCCTCTTCAACCCCTCCCCCCACGTGGACTGCCACGTAGGATAAAAGTCAAAATACAGTTTTAATTTTGACCAAATTAAGAAGGGGGACCTTGATTTTACAAATTGGGAAAATAGGGGGATCAAAATCGTCAAATTAAAACTTTGGGGACCAAAATCGTGAGTTGGTCATAATAGGGGGACCAAAACTGTAATTAAGCCTAAATAATAAATTTTAGACCGCAGTGACTAATTCTCTCACTGAATTGTAGGTGCCTCGAGGGGGCAGGACAGCTGGCCCAGTGTTTTAATGCTGCTCCGTACCCAAGGTGGGGATCAAACCCCCGACCCTTGGTTAAGGGAGGATCAGCCCCAACCGCTGAACCCCACGCTCTGGGTTATTATTGAGTATAATATGAATTTAACAATTTAGTTTTTTGAATTTTTTTTTAAAATTTTGTTAAAGGTATAGGTTTTTTTTGACAATATTTTTTTGGACAAAAGGTTTTTTTTGACAATTTGTGGTGGTTAAATTGATTGATTTTAGTAGTTTGAGTAAATTATAAAAATAAATAAATAATTTATTTTTTTTAAAATAGTTGTGTTGGAAAAATTCTAAAAAAAGTCGATACTGCCGTTGGCACTCCCCTTGCCACTCCCGTTGGCGCTCTCGCTGGGTAGCCTACTAAGTAAGAAAGGGGCCGAGGATGTTACATTAAAAGACGCCTTTTTTTCTAACATCTGGGATTTGTCCTTGGCTCCCACGATGCACTCATGACCTTCTCCACCCCCCTGTGGAGTTTTTACCTTCCCTGGGAATCGAACCATGTACCCTGGGACTCAAGTACATGCTCAATGTATTCCCACTACCAATTGATCTATAATTTATATATCACACCCGCATTGGGCCGACTTTCATATTCAATATATCTATATCTCACGTTGTCTATAACCCGTTTTGATGAATAATATACAAGACATCCGGCGTTATAACCACAGTACAAAATTGGACATATAATCCGGTTTGTTATTCAAAACGTGAACTCACACGCGGTCCACTTTTCGGTTTTTCGAACAAGTATAACTTTCAAAAACAGTACATTATACAATTCAGATTATGTATATATAGTTAGGTCTTTGAATAAGCTTTCAAACGCACCTGAGAATACCTCAATCGGGTTCCCGGATCAAAAGTTATCGCAAAAACAAAATCAATGTATTTTGCTGAAAAACTGCAAAGCGTCGTGACGCGAACAGGTTCCGTCGCAACGCGAAAAGTTACAGAAGTTAAAACTGTCAAAAAAATTAAATAGGGTCGCGACGCGATGGCACGGGTCGCGACGCGATGGTTAGGAGAAGTGCAGAAAAACAGCCTTTCAAAACTCGGTTTTGTGCCGTTCCGCTTTCTAGACGGCACCGAGACATTCCATGACCATTGTAAATTTAAAACAGATACTATAACCAGCAAATCCATTCCAAGTATTCAATCAAAATTCGTAGAGAATTGCATATACTTTGTAGAAACCGTAAAATGTTAATTTTTCCGAAAACGGTTTTTGACTCGATAATTCTTTCGAAAACGAGTTAGGTTCAGAAAATGAATTTCAAGGTTTAAAAATGAAACCCTAATCGTGAGTAAAACTCACCCGAAATGACGAAGTCACAACCAATCGAAATTCCACGCAATGCTCAAGACGAGTATCCACTCGAACGGTCCCCGAATTTGATTCCCGCGCTCTAATGAGCTTGAAACCGCTTCAAAACTAGCACCACCACAAAACCAGCTACTGGAGCGTACCCAAATGCATCGCAAATCAACAATGAAATCCCCTTCTTATTGTGATCTAACCCCAACTCCGAGAACGCGGCCACTATCTTCAAATTCGGTTTGGCAGCATCTGAGGGCTGTTTTGCATAAGGCATAGCTAATTCAATTCTTAACCAAAATCATTCAAACCAGTGCCTAATGTGTAGATAACTTTGTCTACTTTCATATGGTTCAAGTCCCAAACTGTTATGACGAGTATTCAGGGAGCTATGGCGAAAATACAAGGACTAGTTGTACTTAATGTTTCTCCCTCAATACTTAGTCAAATCCAGTGGTTCTTGTGCCTAAACTGAAGGATTTCGTGTCTAGTTTCGAAAGAAAAAACAATCACATTCTTTGGGTGACCATGAAGGGAGTTACAAAGGATTTACCATATGTGGTCAAAACTGTTTCTTGAGCAGAAATTGTTGTGTGCCTATATCCTCAACTCCAAAAATGTACCCAACCACGAAATTAGCTCCAAGACCGAATCCAATCTACTCCAGCACCCCTCCTACTATGCCAAAACTTGCCAACAGCAATGGAAGTTGTCTTTGAACTCCCAAACTGAATGTGGTGCTTCAATGGCCAAAAACAAACTTTGAATGCTATAAAATTCCATTTCTCTCCACTTTGGGTTCTAAGGTCCAACAATGGTGATTTGAGTTAGAGGGAAATGTAGGAAGTGAAACTAGTATCAATAGATTGGAAATGAAAAATGGAGAAGATTGAGCTAGGATTTACCTACTATTGCGCCCGAAAAAGTCCCCGAGGGAGAACCTTCCTCGTTCACAACTTTTCCTAAGACAATGAAGCCGCCACCAATATTTATTAAGGAAAATATTAGGAAAACCTTTTTTGGAAAGTGATTGGTCTTGCGAAACTAGAGAATAGGGTTCGGGGGTCGGTTACGCGCAGGGAAGGTGTTAGCACCCCACACGTCCTCTCTACTGAGAGGGAACCTTTAATTAAATGTGTGGTTTTAGTGTGTTGACTTGAAAATACTTAATTTTGCCTCTCTACTTCTTATTGAAATATTCTCAATGAAAATCTTTATTTATTATGAAAAAGAAAAGGGGGAAGAATGGGTTTTTAGAAAAAAAAACGCTTGACGGGACATGGCCCGCTCCTACGTATCTCCCAGTGCGATGGAGAACTCAAAGCTACGTAGTTCTTCTTTATCCTGAAAAAAGGTTTTTGTCTTTTATCTTTTTAATGAGTTTTCGAAATAGGACGAGCATTTAGTGAATGATTAAACTAACCAAGGTTATGGGTAATCACTGCTAAGTACTCTTGAAAATGAGAGTCACTACCACCAGTCAGACGAACAAAGGTTCTGATTGACTATTAGTAGCAACCCGTTTTTTATTTGCCTTTTCGAAAGTGGTTTTCGAAAGAGATTGATTGGCACGAATGATCAAACTAACAAAGGTTATGAGTGATCATCGCTTGTTGTTCTTTGGGGAAAAAGACATCGCCACCAATGGCTAGACGAACAAAGGTTCTGATTAACCACTAGCGACGATGGGTTGAAAATGATTTTATAAAAGAAAAGGTTTTTGTTCTGAAAATGATCTTGGTTTGCGAAAGTGATTCTTTTTGTTACGAAAATAACTCTTTTCTTTTCGTTATGCAAATGCTAAACTTTTTATGGTTGCGCTTGACGAGAATGTGACTCGCTCCTACGTATCCCAAATGGGAATCAAAGCGACGTAGTTCTAACGAGCCTTGAAAGTGAAAGTCTTTTTGCTTTGGTTTTGAAAAGTAAAGGGCATTCGTAATGATCAAACTAACAAAAGTTATGGGTGATCACTACTAAAACCCACTTAAGTGCATGTAAAAATCTCTTTTGAAAGATGAAAGCTTTCATGATGACCGAACTAACAAAGGTTATGGGTGGTCAACACTAACACTTGCTATGACTTTTGATACTTAGGAAAATATCTTTTGAAATCGAAAGCGTTCATGATAATCAAACTAACAAAGGTTATGGGTGATTATCACTAGTAGCTTATGCATATGAAAACATCTTTTTTTTTTGAAATTTAGGCTCTTAGGACAACCAAACTAACAAAGGTTATGGGTAGTTGTCACTAGTCACCATTTTCATGCTAAGCTATTTAGAAAAGAAAACAATGAATGCAAGAAGATTTGGAGATTCAAGCATGGGATAATCATTGAAATCGAATCCTTAGGCAAACAACAACATGGACATAACTTTACAACTAATCTCATTTGAATCCTTGAGCGAATATTAGCCTAGACTACGCATATTAGACCACAACACATAGATAGCAAAAAAGAACTTGAATTGGGCATTAAGCAAAAATGCAAGAGTAGGCAAGATTGAACCTAAATGCACATCTAATGGAAGATGCTAGGCGAGGACCATACTCAAATATTTCTACAAAACGCAAGGGAATCTAAATGCACATCTAGTGGAAGATGTAATGTATGTAATGGACCTATCTAAGTATTGATGATACAATATGTGAGTAAACAAGGAGATTACAAAGCACAAGCGAATTCAAAAGAGTAGCCTCAAGCATGATCATTGGCATAGAATGATCTAGGTTAGATGGATGAACATGCAAGCAATGATGTGCATGATTAGGCAAATATGCAAATGCGTGAGCATACAAGACTATGCATGAATGAATAAGCATATAAGACTATGCATGAATGAAAGATTGAGCATACAAGACTATGAATGCATGAGCATAATTATTGTGTAAGGTATGAACATTTGAGTATGCATGGACTTGTGAATATGTAAGTTAGAAATGAATATGGAAGAATAAGTAAGACGATGCATGAAGTATGCGAAGTGTCTTTGGGTTTTTAGGTAAATGATTCATGGTTCAAAGTGGTAAAAGGTTAGATGAGTTATGGTAAGAAGTTTTGATGCGATGTAGTAAAAGAAAAGAATGCAAGGTGGTAAAAAGTTTAATGAAATAAGTGATAAAAAGTGAATGATGCGAAGTGGTAAAATGCTTTAATGAAATGTGGTAAAAAGTTTTGATGCAAAGTGGTAAAATGCTTTAATGAAATGTAGTAGAAAGTTTTGATGCAAAGTGGTAAAATGCTTTAATGAAATGTGGTAAAAAGTTTTGATGCAAAGTGGTAAAATGCTTTAATGAAATGTGGTAAAAAGTTTTGATGCAAAGTGGTAAAATGCTTTAATGAAATGAGGTAAAAATGTTTGATGAAATGTTTTGGTAAAAAGTTAATGAAGTGGTAAAAGTAAAGTGGTAAAAAGTGGACAAACACAATGACACAACTCACATTTACACAAACACAATCAAATGACAACTTTCAAGCAAACAAGAGGGCAAAAATATGGGCTCATGGCTGAATGCTATGCGAGCCATCATCATCATTTTATTTCATGCAAATCTTGACAACAACACATAGAACAACACAAGATAAAAAGACCTAATCTATCATGCATGTTCCTAAGGTAAAACATCATCTAAATCATGCTTTTATTCACACAAAATCAAAGATTGCAATAGAGGAGTATAAACCCTAATTTTTGATGTTAAAACCTAGAAACATACATACCTTAAATCAACCGTTATTCATCCCCAAATCATGAAATAAACAAGAGCACACAAGAACCCTAAAAATAGGCTCATGGCCGAATACTAACAAGCATGAAATGGGTCTCTTACTTGGTGAAAACTATGCAAACAAGAGTGAATATGCAAGGAAATATGAGAAAACACAAGAAGAACTTCTTCAAAGCCAAGGAGCCACCTCAAACACCCAAGCCTCCCTAAGTGCTTGTCAATAATGTTTGAGATGGCTCCTCAAAGCAACAACAACAAGATATGAAGGAGTTGAGGTGAGGAGAAGAGAGTTTCTGCAAGAAATTTAAAGATGATGCAAAGTTTTAGGGTTTTTACCTCCAATCCAAGCTAGGAAATGCAATGAGATGAAGAAAATAGAACACAAATCTACAAAAACCTCCAAGGAACTTCAACTCCAACCCACGAAGACTTGATGAAGACCTTCCTTGATGATGATGTTTGAACTTGAACGGAAAATGGAGAAGATATGTGAAAGAGGGATGAGAGTGAGGTGAGATGGTGGTGTTTGGGTGAAGAAAAAATCAAAAATGGATGAAGGAGGAGGGTGGTAGTGGATTCGACCTTGAGAGGAAAAGGGAGAGGTTTTTGGTGTGCTAGGGTGAAATGAGGCCTCCCCCTTGTTATTTCGGAGTGTAGGCTTATATATGGGTCTAGGTGAAAATAGGGTTAAGGGTAGAATGGGGATGGAATGTTCTATTTCAAGTAAGTTTGCATTTTCTAATGAAAGAGGTGAGTGTGAGAGTGTGGGGTTATTTACAAAAAAGGGCATGAATCCATGTGGGAGTGAGTGATGGTCACCAAAAGTTAAGGATAGTACAAAGCATATTCTTAAGGAATAAGGAATAGAAGAGTGTGGAAGAAATTGTGGAGAGAGAGAGAGAGAGAGGGGGAATTTCGAAATTGTGGGGGGAGAGAGAGAGAGAGAAAAAAAACTTGTTTTTGGTCTTTTGTCTTATTGAGGACACTTCCTTCTTTTGAATTTTGAATTTTGAATTTTTGGGCATGGAAGTGAAAGTGTACCTATTAAAAATGTGTCATATATACTTGAGCACCATAAAATATTCCCTTTAATTAATCTAGACAATAAAAATTGTCATTTAATAATTGGGGAATATTTAATGGTCTTTTTTGGGTTTTTTATGCACTAAAAATGGGGAAAATGCATTTTTAATTATTTTAGACTAGGATTTTCTTTCCAAAAATTATACAAAAATTACCCTTAGTAGAGTAACATGTATGCCACGTCCTTGACCTGGTCTTGGTCCAAAAATAATTAATTTTCTTTTATTTAAATGCCCAAAAAATGCAAAAATATGCACTATTTTATTTTCTAAAATTCCTGAAAATTAAGAAAAATGTTTTTGGGTGCCAAAAATTAATAATGGCCTTTTTGAAAATAAAAACACGTGCCAAATGACAAGGGCACAGGGCAGCTCACGCAGTTACGACTGACGCGCCCGCATAATTCAAATAAAAAAAATGTGAAATAGGGGATGAATACACATAAATGCACAAATCCACTATTTTCCACACATTATGAATTACCTTATTGTTCTATTTTTTCTGAAAAAAATGTTTTTGACTTGGGCGGACAAAATTGGGGTATGACAACTGCCCCTCTTTATTTAGATTTTGGCAAGAAATATGAATTGACCGAGACATATTTCGAGGCAAAATAGAAATAAAGAATTCAGAAATTATACCAATTTTGTCTCCTTGGAAAAACCCGAATTTTTTCATTTTTTCTATTTTTCTCTTCTCCTTTCCTTTTTTCGGAAAGATAGACACTTTCGTGCCGATGCGAAAACAGTAAATGAACACTGACGTGCAGACAAAAAAGGTAAAATGGGCACTTGCGTGCGGACAGAAAAAGTAAAATGGGCACTTGCGTGCAGAAAGCGGTAAAATGCCCTGGCTGCCTAAAACCTGTAATCCTTAAACGAATTCTTGACGAATCCGAGTTTGCACTTGGCTTTGAGGATCACGCTTCCTGTTAGCCTTTTCGAGCGACCGGGGGGATCGTTATCAGCTCCGGAACTGATATACTGATCAATGCACGGCGTCCACTGTATCTTAGGCTGATACAACTATTCCGTTGAACCTCACATGGGGCTGCGGTCCATCGTGTACGAGCAATGATCTCTCTGGGCTCCAATCCGCAATGCGCGCATGAGCGCTCTCTTTTCTTTTCTTTCTTTCCTTTCTTTTCTGTTTCTCTCTTTTCTTTTTTTCTTTTCTTTTCTTTTCTGTTTCTCTCTTTTCTTTTTTCTTTCTGAACTCCCAACTGGGGAAGCACTTTCTGGAATTTGAAGGCGAGCATTAACACTTGTGGTGTTTATCCTCTCTCACTTGTCTGCAGCTGAAAAACGAACTGATGCATGCAATGCAAATGCCACGATTGCTATTTTCTTTTTCTTTTCCTTATGATGAATGTAAGGCAAATGTCTGAATTTCTCTTTTCTTTACTTTATTATTATTATTATTATTATTATTATTATTTTCTATGTCTGATGAGTGCATGATTTTATGCTTGGTGAATGTAATGCATGACTTTATTTGTTTTATTGCTCTTTTGCTTTTCTTCTCTTCTTTTCTTTTGCTCTTTTTATGAAGTGCAGGTATGCGAATGCAAAATTTCGGTGTTTGATGATATGTAATGAAATGGCAGATGACATGCAATGAAAAACTTTTCCTTCTTTGCCTTTTTCTATGAAATGGGAATATTGCTATAAAATGATGAATAACATGAAATGATGAATGACATGGGATGTTTTAGCTTTCTTTTCTTCTATGAGATGCAAGTATTGATGTGATGCAACTGTATTGCTTTGATATTTGATGGGATGATGAGTTTTTGGTTCTTTTTGTTTTATGGAACGCAAACATTACTATGATGTAGACGACACTGAATGTTTTTGTTTGTTTTCTTTTTTTGGCATAGGGACCTTAGGATTCTTGAGTGATCAATTCAAGTGTCCTATCGTGATGACTATTTCGAATGTACATTCGACTTAGTCTCCTATTTATTGAAGATGATTTTGTATTTTGAAACTTGATTTGATGTCTGATGCAATGATGATGAATGCTTTTTCTTCTTTACTATTTTCCTCTATGAAATGCAAGTATTAATATGGTGCAACTGACGTGAAACGTTTTTCTTTTTGCTATGTGATGAATGCACAAAATGTGAAGATGCAAATGTAATGCTTTGATGCATATGCTATAATGAATAGATTGAGATGCCTAGATGCATGAGGTAGACATTTTTGTGATGATGAGATGCGAGACTTTGAATGCAAGGAATTGAGATGATTATTGACCATTCTGTTGAAAAATTGAATTTGATTCAAACTCCGGTGTTCTCAACGCTTTTATTTACAAACAACCTCACTTGTTTTCTCCTTCTTTCCATGATGACTGAATTTTAGATATCACGTAAACAACTTGTGTTCTCTCTTTTTGAAGCATTGTCTAGTAAGCATGCAGAGTGCAAATGTGAATGAATGAGTCAGTTAACTTGGAATTGGTTTAGGGCATGGACATTTACGGCAAGTGAAGGAACGGCAGACATGGTTATTGCCGAAGCTCATGAGGGATCTAGAGATACAAGATTGCCCCAATTCAGGTCTTTGATGAGCGAATAGCTTGCCCCTGTCTAGTGGTGACAACAACTAGGGGTGTAGAAGATGATGAATTGGGAATGCTTCGGCTTTTGAAATGAAAGGTGGAACAAAAGAGATTTTGTCTCGACCCATAAAGTTTGTTGTTGCCCCAGTCATAACAAGGACAAAGCTGCCCCAATTAGAATGACAAGGCCTTGTTTAGGATAGTGAGTTGAGAGATTGTCCCGGTGAGGTTTTATAGGAATGAATGAGATGAAGGAATGGGAACGCACTTGCCCCCCTTTCGAATGACATTTCAAATGGTTTCTTTGAGTGAAGTTGTGAAAGGCGATAGAGTTATGGTGATAGTTATGAACTGAGGGTGATATATGAATGGGGTGGGCAATGAACAAACCTCCCCAAAGTTGAGTGGAGTGAGATATGAAGGGAATGCCCCCTAGTACACACTTTTGGTTTTCTTTAAGAACAACCCAAATGCAATGAAAGTTTTGAGTTTTTAATATGAGGAGAGGCCCCACTTGGTGACCACTAGACCTTGTTTTAATGCAACATGAATGCATCTTGGAGTGCAAGTCCTTCTCCTTTTTTACCAACTTTCTTTTTTAATTGTTTGTTTTTCTTTTTGAGCAGCTTTCTTTTTTCTGCTTGTTTGTTTTTTTTTTGAGCAAACACGTCGTAAATAGATAAACTTATTTGTCCTAAGATTAAAACTTGAGAGAACAAAAACAATTAGTCATTGATCAGAATGGACTTTTTAGGGTTGTGATATGGAGAAGGGGATGATTGAGCTTAATGAAGTGTTTGGGGTTGATGGGAGGATGAGTCTTATTCAGCGTTGGCCGATGGTCAATGGTTTTATGAAGGGAATAGTTATTAGGTTTGATGAGGTGTTTGGGGATGGTTGTACCCAATGAGGTGTTTGAAGGCTTTATGAAAGAAGAGATGGTTAAACCCAATGAATTGAGGGCTTTTTTGAAAGGAGAAATGATTGAACCCATTGAATTGAGGGCTTTTTTTTTGGAAGGGGAAATGTTTGAACCCATTGAATTCGAGGGCCTTTTTGGGAGGAGAAATGATTGAACCCATTGAATTGAGGGCTTTTTTTTTGGAAGGGGAAATGTTTGAACCCATTGAATTCGAGGGCCTTTTTGGGAGGAGAAATGATTGAACCCATTGAATCTGAGGGCCTTTTTGGGAGGAGAAATGATTGAACCCATTGAATTTGAGGGCCTTTTTGGAAGGGGATCTCTTATGTTTCATGGCAAAATGTATTGACTCTTAATTTATACCCCCTTTGTCTTCCTTTCTTTGTTTTGGGATTCTCCTTTTTGAAACTTTGTTATTCCCCTCCTTTTGTGAATTTCCTTTCCTTTTGACTTGGTGAAAATGATATACCATCTTTGATGTGGAATTAACCCTCGTCTAGAGTGATGGGGATATCTTGGGCTTTTCTTGGCTTAAGATGGGTAGCAAAGGGTATTTTTGTGATTTTGAATCTTTGGCTTAAGAGGGGTAGGAAATGGACTTTCTGGGATTTTAGGTTTTTGAGGGTATGGAGGGATGGCCAAACTTCATTTCAAATCCTGATTGCTTATTTCTATAAGACTTAACTTTAAGGCAATAATTTATCTATCTTCATGTGTTTGCTTTTTTTTTTACCCTAATTTTTGCCTGGACCGCTCTTTGCGAGTTTTCAATCCACCGGGCGCTCTTTTTTGCCTAGGCCGCCCTTTGAGGGTTTTCAACCTAGCGAGCTTATTTTATCTTTTTTATTTATTATATATTTTTAGAAAGACTTGCACTAAAGGAATATGATACTGATAAGGAAAATTAGTGATCACAGAGTTGCCCCAGCATGGAGGACTTAAAGTGTTAGTGAGAATGAACCAAAAAGTCAAGTATGCACTGATGGGAGAGAATATGCGCTTTATGGGTGGACGGGGCGGGATTAGACTTGGATGGGGAATGATGATAAATGAAGGAAATTGACTGACTCAAACGAGAGAAACTGTACCTGGCATGCATGCTTACTAGAAGAATGCTTCACAGAGAGTTAACATTGGTTAAAACATGATATAAAATCTTTTTTGATGAATTGTTTCAGTCTTTTATCATGGAATGGATGAGATGTAACGTTTTTTTTGAAGGAAATACAAATGAGCTATTGATGTGAAAAACTAAATGCCATGGAACACCTTGAGTTTGCAAATGAGTGAGGGTAAACTTTTCCAAAAAAGAAAGATTACTTTGCAAGAACATCTCGTCTCTCATCACAACATTTTTGTTGTATGCAATGCATGGATGAAAACATTATGACGTATACATTATGCATGAAAGCATATTCAATTGAAAAGTGTGATTATTCTAAAGGTTTTTTCTTTCTGATGCTTTCTTTTTATGCAAGACGAAATATGAAATGCCAATGCATCTTTGGATGATGAATGATGCAAGAATGATGTTTCTTTTCAAAATGATTTTTATAGAGGCAAGACAAGGTATGAAATGTCGATGCCCCCTTTTTCTTTTGAGTGATGAAAAATGCAGGAATGATGCTTTTTTTTCTAAATGATGATTTTTTTTAGAGGCCAGGCAAAGTATGAAATGTCAATGCCCCTTCCTTTTTGAAAGATGCATGTATGGAGGAATGATGTATTTGAACTAAAGTGATGAGGTTAATGAAATGATGCATGAATGCTACATTTTGAATAAATTTGATGATGATTTTTGTTCATGATTATGAATGAGATGCCTTCTTGTTTTCATTTTTTGTGCGATGAAATGCATGATACTCACAATGATTTTTTTTTTTATAAAAAAAAATGCGTGGAAAGACATGATCTTTATTGAATGGAAATGCATGCAAAATGAGAGGTTAATGTATTATTTTTCCTGATGTGTGAAAAAGGACAACAATAATGCATGAGACGCGCTCCTAATAAGACACGATTTTTGGATCTTTCGAGAAAATTAGGGGAAAAAGCCTTAGTGAATGGAAACGCACACGTGCGGAGAATGCACTCCTGCCAGACCTAAATGAGATAGAGAAAAATGCATGTATGAATTTTATCAAGTTTTTGTTTTATGCAATGCAAATGATGTCTTTACATGAAAATGAGGACGATAATGCGACATGACATGCATATGAAAAATAAGATGGAAACATTTTTTTCGAGTTTGGTGACTGAAATTTTGGAAACATCACCTCATGTAGCCCGGTAAAAGAAAAGACTATGATGATTTTTTGAAAGTTTTGCTTTTTTCCTTTTTGAAAATTTTGTTTTATGTAATGCAAGGATGTATGCAAATGATGATGTGAGGCAACCAATTGTTGTTACTCTGAGTAACTTCCATGAAACATTGAGTGGATCCTGACTCAATACTTCACGCAATATACTGAAATGCTTTGACATTTGGTTAACTCAAACTTATTTGAAAACAAACCTCACTTGATAGGGTCAAAGTGCCCCGATATCGTAGAGTAACATCTTAAATTTGTAGTGCACAAACAAATTTGAGATATTACCCTTCGTCATTCGAAGGTGCACTTTTACTCATTGAGCTTTTACATGAAGGGCTTTTCTATTTTTTCTTTGTTTAGAGAAGATGCATGCATTGGAAACTTTTTATTTTTTTCATTTTTAGTTTTGGAACATGATTTTGAAAATTATTTGGAGATGCAAATGATTTATTTGAAAAAAAAATGTTTTAGAAAAATGTGCTTGACGGGGTATGACCCGCTCCTACGTATCCCCATTGTAATGAGGAATCAAGGCTTACGTAGTTCTACTGTGTCTTTTTTGAAATAATGCTTATGCATGAATGTCTCGTCTTGGATGAACTTGACGAGGATTTTTTTTGCATGATTATAAATGAAATGCTTATGCTATGCAGATGATAATTGTTTTTTGTTTTATCTTTATGTAATGAAAGGGAATGCAAGATGAATGGGTTTTTTTTTCAAAATTGGAATTTTATGCAATGCAAATGATGCAATGATGCAATGATGCAATGATGCTTTTTTTTGTGTTTTTGCAGAAAGAGGATATTTACAGGTGGTGATTTGAAAATTTTCACACTATATGCCACCTCATATAGGCGTTTATTGAAAAGGAAAAGCATGTCTTTTTTGATTTTCGAAAATTTTGAAGGAAAAATTGATTGAACTGAATGCAACAATGCAGCACACAATTTGGAAAGCTCTTGTGACCTAAAAAGGGGGTAGAACCTATGATCTAAGGAACTTTAGGGATAATCTTCTCATGTAACTCTATTTACACCCTCACAAAGGTCATCAGAGCCACAGTCCCTCTCAAGAAAATCCTCGTAAATGCAGCAAACTGTTAGATACGAAGCATCATGAAAGAGCACAACTCTGATTGAAACGTTCGCGAGTAGCCAAACGGACAAAGGTCCTGATGGGCTCCCACTACTCGAATCCACTCATCCTAAGGTATCCTAACAGACCTGTGTTATGGTCTCTTTCTCTAAATCATATAATCTCGAGGTACAAGTGTGTGTGTGTGTGTGTGTGCGAAGGGGATTTCCTTAAAACTATCCCACCTGCAAATGAGAATCCAGAACAGTCCAGACAATAGCATGTTGTCTACCCTAGGGTTCAATATCATTCAAATACAAACAAGCTTAGGGTGCCAACAACAATGCACTACTTGCTTAAGAAAGGGAGCTGAGAAGAGGGGAACATGATAAGAGAGGGGAAAATGCATGAATTTACCTTAAGAAAGGGAGCAAAGAAAAAGGGAACATGATATGATTGGGGAAATGCATGGGGGAACTAAGCATATAAGCAAAGAATCAACCATCTATTACTTTAAACAAAAGCAAACATAGAAGGAGAAGAAGAATGCACAGGAATGCAACATGAAAGTATGAAAAAGGAGAAAGCATAGAGGCAAAACAAGATATTCAAATCAATCACTCAAATCACACACTTAATTAATTAGGCTTGACCCACTTTTAAAAAAATGTTTTTCTTTCTAGTCCCCAGTGAAGTCGCCAGTTGTTGCGCCCGAAAAAGTCTCCGAGGGAGAACCTTCCTCGTTCACAACTTTTCCTAAGACAATGAAGCCGCCACCAAAAATTATTAAGGAAAATATTAGGAAAACCTTTTTTGGAAAGCGATTGGTCTTGCGAAACTAAAGAATAGGGTTCGGGGGTCGGTTACGCGCAGGGAAGGTGTTAGCACCCCACACGCCCTCTCTACTGAGAGGGAACCTTTAATTAAATGTGTGGTTTTAGTGTGTTGACTTGAAAATACTTAATTTTGCCTCTCTACTTCTTATTGAAAAATTCTCAATGAAAATATTTATTTATTATGAAAAAGAAAAGGGGGAAGAATGGGTTTTTAGAAAAAAAACGCTTGACGGGACATGGCCCGCTCCTACGTATCTCCCGGTGCGATGGAGAACTCAAAGCTACGTAGTTCTTCTTTATCCTGAAAAAAGGTTTTTGTCTTTTATCTTTTTAATGAGTTTTCGAAATAGGACGGGGATTTAGTGAATGATTAAACTAACCAAGGTTATGGGTAATCACCGCTAAGTACTCTTGAAAATGAGAGTCACTACCACCAGTCAGACGAACAAAGGTTCTGATTGACTATTAGTAGCAACCCGTTTTTTATTTGCCTTTTCGAAAGTGGTTTTCGAAAGAGATTGATTGGCACGATTGATCAAAGTAACAAAGGTTATGAGTGATCATCGCTTGTTGTTCTTTGGGGAAAAAGACATCGCCACCAATGGCTAGACGAACAAAGGTTCTGATTAACCACTAGCGACAATGGGTTGAAAATGATTTTATAAAAGAAGAGATTTTTGTTCTGAAAATGATCTTGGTTTGCGAAAGTGATTCTTTTTGTTACGAAAATAACTCTTTTCTTTTCGTTATGCAAATGCTAAACTTTTTATGGTTGCGCTTGACGAGAATGTGACTCGCTCCTACGTATCCCAAATGGGAATCAAAGCGACGTAGTTCTAACGAGCCTTGAAAGTGAAAGTCTTTTTGCTTTGGTTTTGAAAAGTAAAGGGCGTTCGTAATGATCAAACTAACAAAAGTTATGGGTGATCACTACTAAAACCCACTTAAGTGTATGTAAAAATCTCTTTTGAAAGATGAAAGCTTTCATGATGACCGAACTAACAAAGGTTATGGGTGGTCAACACTAACACTTGCTATGACTTTTGATACTTAGGAAAATATCTTTTGAAATCGAAAGCGTTCATGATAATCAAACTAACAAAGGTTATGGGTGATTATCACTAGTAGCTTATGCATATGAAAACATCTTCTTTTTTTTTGAAATTTAGGCTCTTAGGACAACCAAACTAACAAAGGTTATGGGTAGTTGTCACTAGTCACCATTTTCATGCTAAGCTATTTAGAAAAGAAAACAATGAATGCAAGAAGATTTGGAGATTCAAGCATGGCACAATCATTGAAATCGAATCCTTACGCAAACAACAACATGGACATAACTTTACAACTAATCTCATTTGAATCCTTGAGCGAATATTAGCCTAGACTACGCATATTAGACCACAACACATAGATAGGCAAAAAAGAACTTGAATTGGGCATTAAGCAAAAATGCAAGAGTAGGCAAGATTGAACCTAAATGCACATCTAATGGAAGATGCTAGGCGAGGACCATACTCAAATATTTCTACAAAACGCAAGGGAATCTAAATGCACATCTAGTGGAAGATGTAATGTATGTAATGGACCTATCTAAGTATTGATGATACAATATGTGAGTAAACAAGGAGATTACAAAGCACAAGCGAATTCAAAAGAGTAGCCTCAAGCATGATCATTGGCATAGAATGATCTAGGTTAGATGGATGAACATGCAAGCAATGATGTGCATGATTAGGCAAATATGCAAATGCGTGAGCATACAAGACTATGCATGAATGAATAAGCATATAAGACTATGCATGAATGAAAGATTGAGCATACAAGACTATGAATGCATGAGCATAATTATTGTGTAAGGTATGAACATTTGAGTATGCATGGACTTGTGAATATGTAAGTTAGAAATGAATATGGAAGAATAAGTAAGAGGATGCATGAAGTATGCAAAGTGTCTTTGGGTTTTTAGGTAAATGATTCATGGTTCAAAGTGGTAAAAGGTTAGATGAGTTATGGTAAGAAGTTTTGATGCGATGTAGTAAAAGAAAAAAATGCAAGGTGGTAAAAAGTTTAATGAAATAAGTGATAAAAAGTGAATGATGCGAAGTGGTAAAATGCTTTAATGAAATGTGGTAAAAAGTTTTGATGAAAGTTTTGATGCAAAGTGGTAAAATGCTTTAATGAAATGTGGTAAAAAGTTTTGATGCAAAGTGGTAAAATGCTTTATTTATGAAATGTGGTAAAAAGTTTTGATGCAAAATGGTAAAATGCTTTAATGAAATGAGGTAAAAATGTTTGATGAAATGCTTTGGTAAAAAGTTAATGAAGTGGTAAAAGTAAAGTGGTAAAAAGTGGACAAACACAATGACACAACTCACATTTACACAAACACAATCAAATGACAACTTTCAAGCAAACAAGAGGGCAAAAATATGGGCTCATGGCCGAATGCTATGCGAGTCATCATCATCATCATTTTATTTCATGCAAATCTTGACAACAACACATAGAACAACACAAGATAAAAAGACCTAATCTATCATGCATGTTCCTAAGGTAAAACATCAACTAAATCATGCTTTTATTCACACAAAATCAAAGATTGCAAGAGAGGAGTATAAACCCTAATTTTTGATGTTAAAACCTAGAAACATACATACCTTAAATCAACCGTTATTCATCCCCAAATCATGAAATAAACAAGAGCACACAAGAACCCTAAAAATAGGCTCATGGCCGAATACTAACAAGCATGAAATGGGTCTCTTACTTGGTGAAAACTATGCAAACAAGAGTGAATATGCAAGGAAATATGAGAAAACACAAGAAGAACTTCTTCAAAGCCAAGGAGCCACCTCAAACACCCAAGCCTCCCTAAGTGCTTGTCAATAATGTTTGAGATGGCTCCTCAAAGCAACAACAACAAGATATGAAGGAGTTGAGGTGAGGAGAAGAGAGTTTCTGCAAGAAATTTAAAGATGATGCAAAGTTTTAGGGTTTTTACCTCCAATCCAAGCTAGGAAATGCAATGAGATGAAGAAAATAGAACACAAATCAACAAAAACCTCCAAGGAACTTCAACTCCAACCCACGACGACTTGATGAAGACCTTCCTTGATGATGATGTTTGAACTTGAACGGAAAATGGAGAAGATATGTGAAAGAGGGATGAGAGTGAGGTGAGATGGTGGTGTTTGGGTGAAGAAAAAATCAAAAATGGATGAAGGAGGAGGGTGGTAGTGGCTTCGACCTTGAGAGGAAAAGGGAGAGGTTTTTGGTGTGCTAGGGTGAAATGAGGCCTCCCCCTTGTTATTTTGGAGTGTAGGCTTATATATGGGTTTAGGTGAAAATAGGGTTAAGGGTAGAATGGGGATGGAATGTTCTATTTCAAGTAAGTTTGCACTTTCTAATGAAGAGGTGACTGTGAGAGTGTGGGGTTATTTACAAAAAAGGGCATGAATCCATGTGGGAGTGAGTGATGGTCACCAAAAGTTTAGGATAGTACAAAGCATATTCTTAAGGAATAAGGAATAGAAGAGTGTGGAAGAAATTGTGGAGAGAGAGAGAGAGAGAGGGAATTTCGAAATTGTGGGGGGAGAGAGAGAGAGAAAAAAAAAACTTGTTTTTGGTCTTTTGTCTTATTGAGGACACTTCCTTCTTTTGAATTTTGAATTTTGAATTTTTGGGCATGGAAGTGAAAGTGCACCTATTAAAAATGTGTCATATATACTTGAGCACCATAAAATATTCCCTTTAATGAATCTAGACAATAAAAATTGTCATTTAATAATTGGGGAATATTTAATGGTCTTTTTTGGGTTTTTTATGCACTAAAAATGGGGAAAATGCATTTTTAATTATTTTAGACTAGGATTTTCTTTCCAAAAATTATACAAAAATTACCCTTAGTAGAGTAACATGTATGCCACGTCCTTGACCTGGTCTTGGTCCAAAAATAATTAATTTGCTTTTATTTAAATGCCCAAAAAATGCAAAAATATGCACTATTTTATTTTCTAAAATTCCTGAAAATTAAGAAAAATGTTTTTGGGTGCCAAAAATTAATAATGGCCTTTTTGAAAATAAAAACACGTGCCAAATGACAAGGGCACAGGGCAGCTCACATAGTTACGACTGACGCGCGCGCATAATTCAAATAAAAAAATGTGAAATAGGGGATGAATACACATAAATGCACAAATCCACTATTTTCCACACATTATGAATTACCTTATTGTTCTATTTTTTCTGAAAAAAATGTTTTTGACTTGGGCGGACAAAATTGGGGTATGACACCTACATGCAAGGAAGATGGATCAATGTTCCTTCATTTCTTCTTCCTCCCTCACCTTCGCAACTCTCCTCTCTCTCTACCATCTCTATTTCACTTTTCAGCACAAATGGGAAATGAAAGGGAGTTTGGATTTTTTATGTTTGTGTGAGCTGAAGTGTAAATGAATGAGAAAGGACAATAATACCCTTGGCTCACTAACACTCATTTAACTCAATTTCTAACCAATCTAACACATAATAATTCACACTCTTCAATAAACAATGCATGTGTGTGTTTTGTGTTTGTGTGGGTATTAGTTATACTTAGGATTGTATCTTCAGCTGAGGATATTTGGGAACAAGTAATGACAAAAATACCCTTGCGCTCTAATTCCCACAACAACTTTCACACGATTGAGCAATTAAATATTGCTTTCACGATATAGCCATATCCGAGACTCGATTTATCCTTTAATCGAATGACAAATCGAGAGTTTATTTCGTAAACCGAAATTAACGAAACTAGGGGTGTTACAGTTATCCCGTGTTTTTTTATATATCAGTACAGTTATCTCGTAGTTTCAATTGATTATTGTAGTTAATTAGTAGATTATAGTAGATAGTAAAAGTTAGCTAATAGAGTATCGATAAGAAATATTTGTTTTAAACTATTAATTAGTAGTTTAAATAGTCATTAAGTCTTCTTGTTTTTTTAGATAGTAGGTTTGTAGTAGTAGTCTTCAAAAATTTTAATTATCAATGACAAATATTAATCTCGTGTTTTTTTATATATCAGTGTAATTATCCCGTATTTTTTTATATATCAGTGCAGTTATCTCATAGTTTGAATTGATTATTTTAGTTGAGTAGTAGATTATAGTAGATAGTAGAAGAGATAGTAGATTATCAATAAGAAATATTTGTTTTAAATATTAATCAGTAGTTTAAATAGTCATTAAATCTTCTTGTTTTTTAGATAGTAGGTTTATAGTAATCTTCAAAAAATTTAATTATCAATGACAAATATTAATCCTATGTTTTTTTATATATCAGTGCAGTTATTTCGTGTTTTTATTATATATCATTACAGTTATCTCGTAGTTTCAATTGATTATTTTAGTTTACTAGTAGGATACCCGTGCATACGCACGGGTGCTGTCGTGTTATTTTTATGAATGAACTTAGACAGTATTTAAATAGTTTGAACATTACCCCGTGAAAATAGAGACAAATTTAAAGTAGATAAAAAAAGAGTTTCAAATTAAAAATAGATAAATATTAAAATCTAAAAATGTAAAAGTATCATTTAAAAACAATACATGCATTTATCCCGTGTTTTTTATATACCAGTGAAGTGTTATTTTATAAATCAGTGTTGTTATCCCGTGTTTTTTTATATATTAGTACAGCTATCCCGTGTTTATATATATATATCATTGTAGTTATACCCGTATTTTTTTATATATCAGTGCAGTTATCTCGTGTTTTTTATGTATCAGTGCAGTAATGTCATAGTTTCAATTGATTATTTGAGTTGATTAGTAGATTATAATAGATAGTAAAAGATAGATATTAGATTATTAATAAGAAATATTTATACCGTGTTTTTTTTATATATCAGTAACAATTATTTGTCCTTCTTTTGGTATTAGTGACAAATATTTGTCCTATGTGTTTTAAATATTAATTTAAATAGTCATTAAGTCTTCTTCTTTTATTAGATAGTAGGTTCATAGTAATTTTCAAAAATTATAATTATCAATGGCAAATATTAATCCCGTGTTTTTTATATATCACTGCAGTTATCCATTGTTTTCAATATATCAGTGCAGTTATCTGGTAGTTTCATTTGATTATTTTAGTTGATGGATAGATTATAGTAGATAGTAATTTTGTTAGATAGTAGATTATCAATAAGAAATAATTGTTTTAAATATTAATTAGTCTTCTTGTTTTTTAGATAGTAGGTTTGTAGTAGTAGTCTTCAAAAAATTTAATTATCAATCACAAATATTAATATCGTGTTTTTTTTCATATATTAGTGCAGTTATCCCGTGTTTTATATATATCAGTGCAGTTATCTCGTAGTTTCAATTGATTATTTTAGTTGATTAGTAGATTATAGTAGATAGTAAAAGAGAGATAGTAGATTATCAATAAGAAATATTTTTCTTAAATATTAATCAGTAGTTGAAATAGTCATTAAATATTATTGTTTTTTAGATAGTAGGTTTATAGTAGTCTTCAAAATTTTTAATTATCAATGACAAATATAAATCCTGTGTTTTATATATATATATATATATATATATATATATATATATATATATATATATATATATATATATATATATATCAGTGCAGTTATCCCGTGTTTTTTATATGTCATTGCAGTTATCCCGTAGTTTCAATTGATTATTTGAGTTGATTAGTAGATTATAGTAGATAGTAAAAGATAGATAGTAGATTATCAATAAGAAATATCTATCCCATGTTTTTTTATATATCAGTAACAATTATTTGTCATTTTTTAATTAGGTATTAGTGACAAATATTGTCACGTGAGTTTTAAATATTAATCAGTTTAAATAGTCATTAAGCCTTCTTGTTTTTTTAGATAGTAGATTTATTGTAGTTTTCAAAAATTATAATTATCAATGGTAAATATTAATCTCGTGTTTTTTATATATCACTGTAGTTATCCCGTGTTTTTTATATATCGGTGCAGTTATCTCGTAGTTTCGATTGATTATTTTAGTTGATTAGTAGATTATAGTAGATAGTAAAAGTTAGATATTAGATTATCAATAAGAGATATTTGTTTTAAATATTAATTACAAATTTACATAGTCATTAAGTCTTCGTATTTTTTAGATAGTAGGTTTGTAGTAGTAGTCTTCGAAAAATTTAATTATCAGTGACAAATATTAATCTCGTGTTTTTTTTCATATATTAGTGGAGTTATCCCGTGTTTTTTTTATATATCAATGCAGTTATTTTGTAATTTCAATTGATTATTTTAGTTGATTAGTATATTGTAGTAGATAGTAAAGGAGAGATAGTAGATTATCAATAAGAAATATTTGTTTTAAATATTAATCAGTAGTTTAAATAGTCTTTAAATATTATTGTTTTTAGATAGTAGGTTTATAGTAGTCTTCAAAAATATTAATTATCAATGACAAATATTAATCTTGTGTTTTTTTTGTATATCAGTGCAGTTATCCCGTGATTTTTATATATCATTGCAGTTATCTCGTAGTTTCAATTGATTTCTTTAGTTGATTATAATAGATATTAAAATATAGGTAGTAGATTATCAATAAGAGGTGTTAGTAGATTATCAATAATAGTGTAAACAGATTTCGGAGAGAAAAATTAATATTTTAAGGTGATAGTTTTGTTTTGTTTTTTTAGTGTGACTCATTTACATTTTTATAGGTAATTTGAATAGAGTAGTGTTTGTATAAATTTAGAAATTTAGTTAAAAAAATTAAAGTGAAGTGATAAAAGAAAGAGAATAATTATTTATGGAAAAATTAAAAGTAAAGTAAAAAGAAAAAAAGGAAGAAAGAGAGTGTAAGAGAAAAGTGAAAAGGAGAAAAGATAGTGTTAGAAGAAAGAGAAAAAAGAAAGAAAGAGAGTGTAAGAGAAAAGTGAAAAGTAAGAAAGAGAGTGTAAGAAGAAAGAGAAAAAAAAAGAGTGTAATGACATTTTTACCCTTAAATTAGATATGTGTCTTATTAATAAGAGATCCAAATTGGTAATTTCATAGGAGGTTTGTTTGTATAAATAGATATTAGATTAGATTAGATTAGTAGATTATATTAGATAGTAAAAGATAGATAGTTGATTATCAATAAGAGGGGACGGTAGATTATCAATAAGAGTGTAAACATATTTCGGAAAGAATTATTTAACTTTTAAGGTGATAACTTTTTCCAAGAAAGTGATAGTTTTTTGTTTTGTTTTTTAGTGTGACTCATTTACATTTTTATAGGTAATTTTAGTAGAGTAGTGTTTGTATAAATTTAGAAATTTAGTTAAAAAAACTAAAGTGAAGTGATAAGAGAAAGAGAAGAATTGTTTATGGGAAAAAGTAAAAATAAAGTAAAAAGAAAAAAGGAAGAAAGAGAGTGTAAGAGCAAAGTGAAAAGGAGGAAAGAGAGTATAAGAATAAAGAGAAAAAAAAGGAAGAAAGAGAGTGTTAGAAGAAAAAGAAATATAGATAGGGTAATGACATTTTTACCCTTAAATTAGATATGTGTCTTGTTAATAATAGATCCAAATTAGTAATTTCTTGTATAAATAGATATTAGATTTTATATATCATTGCTGTTATCTCGTAGTTTCAATTGATTATTTTAGTTTATTAGTAGATTATAATAGATAGTAAAAGATAGATAGTCGATTATCAATAAGAGGTGATAGTAGATTATCAATAAGAGTGTAAACAGATTTCGGAAAGAAAAATTTAACTTTTAAGATGATAACTTTTTCCAAGAAAGTGATAGTTTTCTTTTTGTTTTTTAGTGTGTCTCATTTACATTTTTATAGGTAATTTTAGTAGAGTAGTGTTTGTATAAATTTAGAAATTTAGTTAAAAAAACTAAAGTGAAGTGATAAGAGAAAGAGAAGAATTGTTTATGGGAAAAGTAAAAATAAAGTAAAAAGAAAAAAGGAAGAAAAAGAGTGTAAGAGAAAAGTGAAAAGCAGGAAAGAAAGTGTAAGAATAAAGAGAGAAAAAAGGAAGAAAGAGAGTGTAAGAAGAAAAAGAAATATAGATAGGGTAATGATATTTTTACCCTTAAATTAGATATGTGTCTTGTTAATTAGATATCCAAATTAGTAATTTCATAGGAGGTTTGTTTGTATGATTTTGTCCAAATTTTGAGACATGTGGTGAGTTTATAGAATATGTAGTTTTGTAAATTTGTTAGCATACTGTTTTATTATATTAGTATTGATTGATATATTAGTATTGATATTGATGATCAGCTTAGGGTTTTGAATTTTGATATTTGGTCATGGAGATTAGTTGTTATAATTTCTAAAACTAAAATAAACTGAGCCTGAGATTTATGATTCATATATATTATGCTTTCAAAAGGGACCAATATTATGTCTTTTTACTACGTATATTCCTATATATTATTAGTAAAATCTATTAATTACATTAACTTTGTTAACAATGTTTTTTTTAAAAAAAATTACTGCCTGTACTCAATTATTAGGATTCACTAGCGCCTTGACCCGTCCGTTCCACGGGGTAAAAACTCTAGTTAATATAGAATTGTTGTTGAGTACAATTTGTCTCTAAAATTGAAACATGAAAAAACCTTATTTAAATCGAAGGTAAGTGTGAATTAAAAAAATGGTGTAATAAAAAAGGTAATTGCGAATTTAAAAACTAAAATAGAGTGTGTATAGATATAATCGAGACAAATTGTTCTATACACATAATCCATAGTACCGATATTGGTTTATAAAATATATAGTCTAATATCTGTGAATAAAAATTAAATTATAACTATAAATTAAATAAGAAGATTATAAAATTGAAATTGGCTATCCATAAGAAAACGGTGAAGGGGTTTTGGTGGTTAGGCAAGGGTGGGGGTTAGAGTGTGGTTGAGGGAACGACGGTGATGGAAGCAGAGGAGGGAAACAGAACCTCCATGGGGGTGGAGAGGACCTCCATATCGAAGGAGTAGTGAGCCTCCATGGTGGAGGAGAAAAGAGCCGCCACTAACCCTAGGGTTGGGCGGAGAGATAGGGTTTCTAAAGAGAGGGCAGAGCCTCTCTCTCTTCATGACCGTTGTGGTGTTACTTATATCCCTATTAATTACATGTAACTTTGTTAAATATGTTTTTTATTAAAAAAAACTACAATGTACTCAATTATTAGGATTCATTGTGCCCAAAAGTTAGAATCGATGACATCGGTGATGAAAGTGATCAGAAATCAATGCATCAACATCCGCCATCTTCTAATTTCCAGACATATGATGTTAACTGTTTGGCTAAATATATATTTTGGCCCTTTATCTTTGGGGTTGTGGTCACTTTGGCCCTTTATCTTTTTTTTTTTCATTTTAGACCCTCATGTTTTTTGTGTGTGTCATTTTGGCCCCTGCCGTTATTATTTTGGTCCCTTATGTTTTTAATTGATTTCACTTTAGTCCCTTATGTTTTTAATTGATTTCATTTTGGGCCCTTATGTTTTTAATTGATTTCATTTTCGTCCTTAAAAATTTGCTACAAAAAACATAAACATAACGGCAGGGGCCAAAATGACACACACAAAAAACATGAGGGTCTAAAATGAGAAAAAAAAAAGATAAAGGGCCAAAGTGACCACAACCCCAAAGATAAAGGGCCAAAATATATATTTAGCCTAACTATTTTCTTCCAAGTATTCTAAACCCCAAAAGGAAAATTAGGAAAAGATCATCTACTTATCACATTGTAGTCTAAAACATTATAGAGATATTAAATTTTGAATCGTTTTTCCGGAGGAATTATTTTCTTGTTGACATCATAATTCCTGTGTTGAAATATGGTTTACAGTAGCTAGTTGGCAAATGAATAAAACTGAGATTTCGGTTCTGTGGTGGTAACTACCAACTGGCTACTACTCATACACTGGTCCCTTTTGAAAGCACCACTACATATGCTTTCATTGAAATGAATGAACAATAATTTATTCTTAGCAAAGACAGACAATGAGTCGATGTTAAAATTCAAAACGTGTATAAATGAAGGAAAAAGAAGATGCATAACAAAACACTTTAAAAGAGAAATGATATTGGATCAAAAAAGTGTATCAAATGTGTACCAAAATACAAATATGTATGGAATAAGGAGGGAATACGCGTGTAATACATCTATTTTTTTATTTTAAATTAAGTTCAGTGTTATACACGTATGATATATTTAATTCAGGTCTGTCCTTGATGCAGGTCAAATAAATCAGACAGTACAATTTGTTTTCTTCGGTTGGCCGAGAATTGAGGGGCGAATCTTCCGATCAGGTCTTCATAGTTGGTGAGAGACCTTGGGGGTAATCCAATGAACCACTAAAGTGCCACATCCTTCAGTATCTCTGCGAACATCTCGCAGCTGACGGCTTCGTCCCCGCCACTTATGAACATTTGCGTCTGAAAGGCAGTGACATGATCTTGTGGGTCGCCAGAGCCGTTGTAGGCCGTTATGACGGACTCCCTGAATCGTTTGGGGACCGCTACAGCTTGGATCTCTTCTGAGAATGGCAGGAAAGTCCTTACGGGAGTCCTCACTCCTAGGGTGACTTGGGAGCTTCGTATGCAGCTTACGTTCGCGGGCCACCATGACTTGTGTTCGGAGGATCTGGTCTTGGTTCTTGCGTTGTTGCTCCGTGTTATGTTTCTTCAGCGCATGAATGGAGTCTCTTATGCGCTGCATCTCCTCGTTTGGTTCTTCCACGTTATTGTCGGTAGTCTGATTAGAATTTTGCGTTTCCACCATAGCTCTAGTGTAAGAAATCAACTCTTTGCATGTGAGACCGTCGAGAAAGGAGTTTTCACTGGCAGCCCCACGGTGGGAAACAACGTTCTCGTATATAAAATGAGGGTGGTGTAACCCTTAAAGATATAGTCTTACTAAGGGAGACCTCCAAAAATACATGAACCAAGCGTCCTCAATAAAAGAGTAGCATGAATCGCCCTTCTGTACATGCTCTGCGCATGCCACTGAGGTAGTCGCGCGACCACTACTTCGGTACGATCCAATGTCCAGCTGTCGTGTCCTATTCACTTGTTTTCTACGCAGATGCATCCTAGTCTGTCCAAATTGTGCGTGAACCGGGGTTAGTGGTGTCAAATTTTTTAAAAACACAATTTACTAAAAATATAATTAAAACAACTATAATATATTTAAATAAATTATACATTTCATAATTGTCCTCTACGTGATTTCATATTCTGAAATCGTTGAATAATAAGCTCAAAGTCAATTTTATTGAATACATCACTCTCAATGTATGTCACCAGACAATCATTCATCCATGTATCCCCCATCTGGTTACGCAACCTATTCTTCACAATATTCATAGCAGAGAAAACTCTTTCTACAGTTGCTCTGAATACACATTGGGGATTTCACCTATACCAAATCAATTGAGGATTTTACATATACCAAATCAATTGGGGATTTCACATATACCAAATCAATTGGGGATTTCACATATACCAAATCATTTGCAATTTCTAATACTAATACCAAATCAATTGGGGATTTAACAAAAATTAGGGTTTTCAGTTTTCACATAAATTAGGGATTACAGTTTAACGCTTACCAGAGAGAAGAGGAGAAGATGAAATGACATTTGTTGGGTTGCTGGTTGAGACTCACAGAATAAGAGAAAAGAGAAAGCTGAGTTCAGAGTTCAAACTCGCAGGAAGAGAGAAGAAAGAAGAGGGGTCGTTCGTGGTGGTGGTCGTCGCGTTGGTGGGTGGTACCATCAGCCATGGTGGTGGTCGTCTGTGGTGCCGTGGTGGTGTGGTGGTCGTTTGGTTTGGTGGTGCCATAGGCTTTCAAAATGGTTTGCTGAGTTTCTGTTTCTCAGAATGAAACGTGAGAGAGAGATAGAGAGAGAGAGAGAGAGAGGTAAGTGAGTGTTGTGGGTCTTTGGTGCAAATGGGTGCAAAACTTGGTCTACTAGTGCAATTTAAAATTTTCAGGGGGTTCAAAAATTTTTTATATATGGTGGTAAGTGCAATTTTTTTTCCAGTGGGTTCAGCTGAACCCCCTCAGCTATGGGTTCGCCTCTGCGTACAATAGCGCATGTGGTACGAAGTATCCTTTGGTACTGTCTGTGTCTCCTCGGGTGACGATTATGCTTCTCGGCTTCCCCTTCCCTACTCGACAAAGGTCTTCTTCGAGGGGGTTGGAACCCTTCTCGGTTTTTTGGGGCCAGGTCGACATATTCTGGACACTCCCGATACACCCCTAATAACCTTTCTTGAATACTGTGAAAAAGAAAGGAAAAGTTGGCAACAAAGAATTACTTGCATTGAAAAAAGAAAAAGTTAAGCAATTAATTAGGGTAAATTTGACACATTAACTAAAAATCTTTTGACTTGCTTATATTTGATAACATGACTTTGTTGATGTTTTTATTTGTATACGAAATCGGAAGGAGTACCTACTTATATCCCTATTATTATTTTTTGAACGGTAAACATCTTCATTCATTAGAATGAAACTAAACAAATTACAACTGAAATAATCAGCAGCTAGGGCATTCCCTATCCACACCTTAGAGGTGATCCTAGTGCCCTGAGCATCCAAATTAATGGGATCATTACATAGAAGTTTAGGCCAAAGAAAAATTACATCAAACCAAACATCTAATCCTATCAACAAAGCTAGTTTTTTCCACACATGGTTAGAGGCCAAATGAGGTGAAGAGACCACAGTCTTTGAATCTATCCAATTACGAATCATTTTTTGGACTAATGCAAGCACGAATCGACTATTACAGGTCTCAGATTGGTCCACTTTAAGCACAAGCCTGTAAGTCGCTTTCCTGTCAAAAAAGAAGGGGAGGTTGATGAGAATCCTAGATCTGACCCTTGCGCTTCATAACCGTTAACAACTCCTAATAGACAAACCGACACCAGAACCCTAACAACCAAACTAGTTTCATCCACACACGAACAATGGCAAGAGGACCTTCAGTCTTTAATCCCATCCAATTACGGATCATATCTTCGACTTCTGCAACCACATTTCGACGATAACTGGTCTCTATGTTAGCCAAACTCATCACATGTGTAGAATTCATTAGAGAATCTGAAGAGAAACTGAAATTGGTGGTTGTCCCAATAGTACCTTGATGTAGCAACCCAGCCCCAAAAATCCACAGATGAAGAGGCATTTCAGCAAACACTTTAAGGCAACCTTAAAACAAGCTACTGACGAGCACAAAAACACAAAGCATAACACTACCAGTGCAAACCAAACATAACCTAACAGAGCAGATGGATCTTCAGCAAACATAAAGACATAAACCTTAAAGCCTAACCATATCGCTAGCGGAAGCAAACGGCAGGACAACCATGGAGGTTTCAAAGCTGGACGATCCCGATCCAGTTCTGCACTTAGAAGTGCTTCAGTGAAGATGGAGAGCGGAGGCTGAGGCAACGACGGAGGTTCCGGCGGTGGTCGCGGATCTGGAGAAGGCGTCGTCGTGAAAAACGAAGTCTCAACGGTCATTGTACGACATGAGCAGAGATGAAGGGGAAGGTTACGCGAAATCTGTCATCAATCTGGGTTATGGTGGTGGTGGTTGCTCACGGAGGTCGATGAGAGGGGAGGTGGAGGAAACGGTGAAGGGGTTTTGGTGGTTAGGCAAGGGTGGGGGTTAGAGTGTGGTTGAGGGAACGACGGTGATGGAAGCAGAGGAGGGAAACAGAACCTCCATGGGGGTGGAGAGGACCTCCATATCGAAGGAGTGGTGAGCCTCCATGGTGGAGGAGAAAAGAGCCGCCGCTAAACCTAGGGTTGGGCGGAGAGATAGGGTTTCTAAAGAGAGGGCAGAGCCGACCGTTGTGGTGTTACTTATATCCTTATTAATTACATATAACTTTGTTAAATATGTTTTTTATTAAAAAAAACTACAATGTACTCAATTATTTGGATTCATTATGCCCAAAAGTTAGAATCGATGACATCGGTGATGAAAGTGATCAGAAATCAATGCATCAACATCCCGCGATTTTCTAATTTCCAACTATATATGATGTCAACTGTTTTCTTCCAAGTATTCCTAACCCCAAAAGGAAAATTAGGAAAACATCATCTACTTTATCACATCGTCGTTTAAAACATTATAAACATATATAATTTTGAATCGTTTTACGGAGGAATTAGAATTATGTCTTTGTTGACATAATAATTCCTGTGTTGAGAGTATGGTTTACAGGTGAGTATGTCTAGTTGGCAAATGAATGAACTGAGATTTCGGTTCTGTGGTAACTACCAACTGGCTACTACTCATAGATAGGTCCCTTCTGAAGGCTTCACCATCACCACAAATGCCTTCATTGAAATGACCAATAAATTTATTGTTAGCAAAGGAAAGACAGACAAATGAGTCAATGTTAAAATTCAAAACATGTAGAAATGAAAGAAGAAGAAGATGCATAATAAAATGCTTTAAAAAGATTCGGTTGAGAGGGTAATAAAGCTCATCATCTTCCTACCCTAGCTATGCTAGAACCTATGACCAAGTCTCTGAGTTGTGTTCGATATAAGAGGCAACTTTTAATTACATCCCAAAACCAAACCCCTTAATGGCTTAATAGTGCACTTTTCATTGTCCCTTTATTACATGTGGGACCCACAATTGCCAGGTGTAACTTAACTGGAGTCTCACATACAAAAAAGATCTTGACCCTTCATCAAATTCACTGTCTTTAAAAGCCCCCTCTACCCCGTGTGCATTTCCCCACATTCCTTTACTTAGCACTTACTCTTCCCTAAAATATAGAGACTAGAATCTCTAGCTAGTAGCTACCACAAGTTATTGCATAAAAAACACGCACTATTCACACTTGACAATGAGCAAGGTTGGCTTAGTTTTTATTGTGGTAACTCAGATCTTGGTGTTTCAAGCCATGTCATTGGCACATGAGTCTGAGGCTCCATTGCTACCCTTGGAGCTTAAAGCCAAGAGAGAAGTTCAGCTAAGTGATGAGAGTGGCTTTAAAGCAGAAGCAGCTGAGTCTCCAAATATTAGAAGGCTTGGAAAGCATCATTCAACAAACAAATCAGTGGCTGGTGGAGGTGTCATCATAGGTGGCCTTGTTACTGCCACTTTTGCTGTTGTCTATTGTTACATTCGAGTTACAAGGAAAAAGGATAGTGGTGATTGTGATGGCGGTGGTCACTGACCTTCTCTTGTTCAACCATTTTGTCCTTTTTCATATATACACTCTAGGATTAGTCAAGGGACTAGGAAGTAAATGGTGAATTGAAATTGAAATTTGATAAATATGAACTCATTTATATTGTATTGTATCCACAGATATCTTGTAGTATTGCTTACATTATAGTGTGTAGTGAATATGAGATTCAGATTAAGATTTCTGTAAGATAACTTTTTCTCCTCTTTCTCCTCTGTTTCTTTTGATATCATTTTCATCTAGAAAAAGGTATATCACTTCTCCCCATATAAAACCTAAAAAATTGTTAAATGATCCACATTGCCTTTATTAAAAAGCCTTTTGCCGAAAAATTTGTTTTCCATTCCTTGCGGTTTTCTTAACTGGTAATCCATCAAGCAGCACTAACATTGTCTCTATAGTTATCAAACTGGGCTGCCAGCCCGGCCTGATCCAGCCTAATTTGAATAGCTTCATTCTCTAGCTTGGTCCAGAGGCCAATTGGGCGGAGCTAAAACGGCCGAGTTCTTTTCTTGGTCTCTCTTTAGCGAGTAAACCGTACTAAAAATATTAGGACATTGAGGCCGACTTGTTGAGCCGGACCAAAATTGACACCTTTAACCGTCTCCCAACGAGCGCAAAAAGGCCCAAAGAATCGACCCTTACCTGCATCCAACGTAAACAAATCAATTGTTATGCATTTTCCTTCCATATCCGTCTTTCTTCATAGAGACTTCACTTTATAAATCATATAACTGTCTATCTCCGCTCTTGGTGAGATAATATTATTATTGGAATATACCTTGTAATTGTGTATTGCTTGTATTTGTAATAAGTAGCTGTCGAAATACTACCTAGTCGAAGTTATAGTTAGCTGTAGAAGTTGCAGTGTAATTAGTAACAGTAGAAGGTGTAGTTAGTAGTTGGCATATTGGGCCTAGTCGAAATATGGGCCTGGGCCTGACTTTAGGTTTTGTGTATAAATAGAGATCACTAGTTAGTGAATAATAATGCTTTTGATTACCTTTTAACCTAATCCTATCACTTTACAGTCTCACTGTTTTATTGCTCCCTTTCCTCTCTCTAGCGCCGTCGCTCTCCCTTCCCTCTCCTGTCTGCTGCGCCGCAGAATCCCCAACAAACTGGTATCAAAGCTTTAAGATCCATGGCAGCGAGAGATAACTATGGTGGAGGTATTCCGGGGAGCCTCCCCATTTTCGATGGAAAGGACTTTGAGAGATGGTGTTCGCAGATGAAGGTGCTGTTCAGATATCAAGATGTACTTGACATCGTGAACGATGGAGTTCCACCCGTGGCAGTTGACGCCACAGAAGCGGTGAGAAACAGCCACAATGCGATGAGAAAGAGAGACAGAAAAGGGCTGTTTTTACTTCACCAGTGTGTCGATTCGAATGTCCTGAACCTGATCATCGACTGTGAATCAGCAAAGGCAGCGTGGGACATCCTCAAGAGCTCGTATGGCGGAGCAGACAGACTGAAGAAGATTCGACTCCAGTCGCTCAGAAAGCAGTTCGAAGCCCTGAAGATGTCAGAAGCAGAATCGATTGGCGAATTTATTACGAGGTTAGTAGCATTAACTAATCAAATGAGGGGAAATGGTGAGACTGTCGAAGAAGTGAAGAAGGTCGAAAAGGTGCTTCGATCCTTAACCGAGAAATTCGACTACGTTGTTACAGCCATTGAAGAATCCAAGGACCTAGATACATTGAAGTTAGATGAACTTCAGGGTTCCTTAGAGGCACATGAATTGAGGATAAGGCAGAGAAGTTCAGAGAGAGAAACTGAACAAGCCTTACTTTCATATTCCTCTAAGAAGAATTGGAAGGCAAGTAACAGGGTCGAAAGAGGTAGAGAAGAAGGATCAAGCAGTAAGCAGAATGATTTCGACAAGAAGAAGGGATCTTTCGACAAGAAAGGTGACCTGTCGAAAGTGCAATGCTACAACTGTCAGCAATTTGGGCATTATAGAAACAGGTGTAAAAACAAGAAGGTTTCTAGAGATGCTGAAGCCAATTTTGCGAGTGAGAGTGACACAGACTCCGACTCAGATGGGCTAGTGCTGATGGCAGTCGAAGATAAGATTGAAGATAACACTCATCTTGACGAAATTGCTGAAAGTAGCGAGCAGAACAGTGTGAACACTTGTATAAGTGGATACACTTGTAATGCTCAAAATACTTGTGCTATGTGTGTGTGGCAGGCCAGTCGAAACACTGGGGATACCTCCAACATAGCCAGCAACGATGATGAGGAATTATCATTCATGACGACTATAGACCCAGAGTTGCTGTTGTTGAAACCAGATACAAATTCGACCGAAGAGAAGTGTGTCGAATTGCAGGTTGTCGAAGAACATTGCCTGAAGAGAACTGTCGAAGAATGTTGTGAAAAACCGACAACAATGGACTTAGAAGAAGTTCATGATCAGAGTGATCAGGATGTCGACGAGGTCGAAACTGAAGAGCCAGAAGAACCCATTGCTGTCGAACCTCTCAGAAGGTTGCAAAGGGAAAGGCAGAAATCAGTAGAGCTAAATGATTTCGACACAATCCCAGATTCTGCTGTAACTGCAGAGGGAGAGTTAACTCAATTCGAACTGATGGCTGAAGCAAAACCAGTGAGTCTGGAGCAAGCTCTTAGTCGAAAGGAGTGGAAGGAAGATATGATTGATGAGTCGAAATCAATAGAGAAGAATGATACCTGGAAGCTAGTCGAACTTCCAGCGCAAAAGAAGGCAATAGATGGTGAAGTGGCCAAGGGTAAGGCAAAATTAGTAACCATTGAGAAAGAACCCTTGTATTGGGCACCAAGTATTGAAAGTTGCAGCCCGGGTCGACAGAGTGCGAAACAGCTTGAAAAGGGGCAGAACAGATCGAAAAGTTGCAGCCCAGTTCGACAGAGTTCGAAACAGTTCGACAAGGGGCAACACAGGTTCGACAGGGTGTGGGCAAGATCAGGCAACACACTTTGGGCACATGGGTGCCGAATTCCTCTCGACAGGAAAGATTCGACAGAGGAACAAGAACTCTGGCTATATGCAGAGTTGCCGCCTGGTGGCGGGGGGCCAAAACTGAAGTGTCACTTAGCAATGACCAATGCATTGCAGAAAGGACAATTCGACAGAAACAATGACCAAGCCATTGCAGAAAGGAAGATTCGAAGAACTGAGGACAATGCTTGGAATGATGTCACGTAGCAATACAAATTAGGAGGGAATATTGGAATATACCTTGTAATTGTGTATTGCTTGTATTTGTAATAAGTAGCTGTCGAAATACTACCTAGTCGAAGTTATAGTTAGCTGTAGAAGTTGCAGTGTAATTAGTAACAGTAGAAGGTGTAGTTAGTAGTTGGCATATTGGGCCTAGTCGAAATATGGGCCTGGGCCTGACTTTAGGTTTTGTGTATAAATAGGGATCACTAGTTAGTGAATAATAACGCTTTTGATTGCCTTTTAACCTAATCCTATCACTTTACAGTCTCACTGTTTTATTGCTCCCTTTCCTCTCTCTAGCGTCGTCGCTCTCCCTTCCCTCTCCTGTCTGCTGCGCCGCAGAATCCCCAACAATTATCTTACTACTAAGCATTTCCTAAAGAGATATTCTTTCTTCTTCTTGTGATGCATGAGACAATCATCTTCTTTGATTTTGGATCATTCATTCATATTGGTGTTGGTTTCCAGTCTGAGGCGTGATTGAAGTGTACGACGTAAGGAAATTTATTACGGTTGTCTCTTGTGGAGACACCCTAAACCTAATTCCAATGGATTGATTTCCTCTCAAGAAAAAGCATATGACTATAATTCGCTCACTCAGTATATAAGGTTATCTTTCATTCTTAAAAAAAAACAATATACAACAAACCTATCAAAATATTCAAAGAGGGAAATACAAAGTTTCTACACTCTAAGCGTGAAACATTCTTAGGAGCTCAAAGATATCTTTCTTGTAAAAGGCTTTCATTGTAAACTTATATGTTGATAGTGTGTTTATCTTTATTCAAACTCATGTTTTGTAAAAGGCCTGGCAGTGGCATTTTTCTTAGATGCTCGAGGTTAATTCGCTCTAAGAAGCTGAGACTTTAGCCAATGTTGATCCTTCAAAGGTTTTGTAGGGACTGAACTAGCTACCAGGTGGTAGTGAACTAGGATAAATCTCTGTGTATTTCTTTATCCTTCTACTTATAACTATTTCATCAAAAAGGTTTTAGAAAACAAAGTTTACAAAATGTTTTATGAAAAACCCTAATCAAACCCCCATTCCTAGTATTTTTTCTCACTTATCGGTTTTTGCATATATACCTTGGTGGCTCCCTCGTCTCGTGGTGTTCTAAGAAACAAACGACAATATCTCGCTCCTCCACTGAACGAAAATACCAAGGTATAGCCTCTACCGTATGTGAATTGCAGTGGCTCACTTACCTTTTCTAGGATTTTTGAATTCCAATTATCTTTCCTGCCATCCTTTACTGTGATAACCAATCTATTCATTGTTGTCAATTCTAGCTTTCACAATCGCATGTGCCAAACACATCGACATTAACTATCACGTGGTTCATGAAAAATTACAAGCTCGATTGTTTCATCTTCTCCATGTATACTCCTCTGCTTAGTCGGCTGATCATCCTCACTAAAACTTTGGATCCTCAGCCAGTCTCACTTCTTCTTTCTCGATTGGGTGTGCACAATATCCACCCTCTAGCTTGAGAGGGGAGGGTATTAGAGTTATATATTCCCTATTTTTGTGATTCGTTACTTAATCGGTTAGGATTAGATAGTTAGACAGCTAAGGAACGTAGCTAGTTTGTTAGGGAGTTAGTTAGTTAGTTAGGGAGTTTAGCTAGTTTGTTATTTTGGTGCCATCTTGGCTCTTATAACAATATATGTATACTTTACTTTCATCAATAAAGAAGTGTGGCCCATTTTGCACAAACTGTGTATACTTTACTTTCATCAATAAATAAGTGAAGCTCATTTGGCACAAACTCTCTTACTAATTGTTTGTCAAAGAAGTAAGGGATTTTTTTTTGTACCCCCATCATCTCCCAGCTACCCCCACCGACCCTGCGAAAAGACGCAATTGCCCTTAACAAAATTTAAAAATCCCGAACGTATCCTGATTTCATTTTTTTTTTGGAAATCGGATTTACCTAAATCCGATTTCCACAAAAAATTTTAAAAAATTTAAATCGGATTTAGGTAAATCCGATTTCCACTAAAAATTTTAAAAAATTTAAATCGGATTTATTTAAGATGGGTAGATCCGCTTTTAAAAATAACAAATCGGATTTACCTTAAGTGGGGGTAAATCCGATTTGTTATTTTTAAAAGCGGATCTACCCCATCATATAAGGTAAATCCGCTTTTAAAAATAACCAAAGCAGATTTACCTTATGTGGGGGTAAATCCGCTTTGTTAACCCAATTAATAAATAAATAAATCAGTTAAAATTTTAAAAACAAATTTCGACCATCTTTTGGTTCTGTTTAGTGTGTAGTTCGTTAACACGTGACGATATTGTACGTCGGGAGAATAATTTAGGCTAAAAAATCAGTTTTCGGGCAACCTACTCAAATTGTAATGAAACCACATTCTTTAAATCCGAAAAATATCAAGGACCTCAAAATCCCAAATTCCATCGTTTACTATTTTTTATTAATTTTTTAAATTTTTCATAATCTCCAAAAAATCTGAAAAAATTTGCATAACTTTATTTTGGTTTTATTAGATTTTTAGTGGTGTTTTCATAATTTTTGGATTAGTTTTGGCTGTTTAACGGATTTTTAGTAGTATTTTATAACCTTTTTTAAAAAAATTAAATAAAAAACAATTTTTTTAATAACAAAATCGGATTTACCTTAGGTGGGATAAATCCGATTTCCTTTTTTTAGGGAAATCGGATTTACCTTAGGTGGGATAAATCCGATTTTCTCTTTTTTTAGGGAAATCGGATTTATGTACCCACTAGGTAAATCCGATTTCCAAAATAACAAAGCGGATTTACCTCTAGCTAAGGTAAATCCGCTTTGTTATTTTTGAAATCGGATTTACCTATTGGGCACCCCCATATGAGGTAAATCCGACTTTAAAAATAACAAAGCGGATTTACCTCAAATGGAGGTAAATCCGAGCGAATTAAAAATTGGGCAGAGGTATTTTCGGGTTTCACTTTTATGTGGGGGTAAATAGGGAGATGATGGGGGTACATAAAAAAAACCCAAGAAGTAACTCACTATTTCAAATTTGGATCTTGCCAAACCATGACAGAGTCGTTACAAATGGGTCAAACTTCCTTATAGACAGAATACATGTTTCCTCCGTATATCCACTATATCCAGCCCAAAAATAAATCAATTGTTAGGCATTATTCATTTTCCATCCTCCGTCCTTTTTCAAAGAGACTTACTTTCAGTTGACCAAAAAAAAAAGAGACTTCCCTCCATAAATCAAATAACGGTCAATCTGTGCTAGCTGCTCTTCGTAAGATAATAGCATCCACTTAAGCATTTTCCAAAGAAACATTCTTTCTTCATTTCCCTCTTCTTCTTCTTCTTCTTGTGATGCATGACTGCATGAAACAATAATCTTCTTCATTGATATTCAATGGCTCATTCCTGTTGGTGTTGGTTTCCACTCTACTTTGTAGCATCAATAACACTAGGAGTCATAGCAATATCCTCCGCAGTACATTCAAGTTCCAAGAACTCACCTCCAGAAATCCATCCTCTAACCCAAACCCTCTCAACAAACGCTTCCGAAGCATTACGTAAAGCAGGTTTCATCTTAATGGCTGACCTTCTCCACCGATCACCACCATTCTTTCTCCCACCTCAAAACTCCACTTTCTTTGCCATCAAAGATTCTGCCCTCAAAAACACTTCACTCCCTCTTTGGTTCCTCAAATCCCTCCTCTTTTACCACACCATAACCTCCAAAACTTCCATGAATGACCTTTTAAATAAACCTCAAGGAAGTTGTATTCAAACCCTCTTTCGTCAAAAGAACGTTTCAGTCACAAAAGTCAACCCTTCACAAAACTCAATAGAAATCAACCATGTCTTGATATCAAACCCTGATATATATCTTGATGATCATTTCACTATTCATGGTGTTCTTGCTCCTTTCACTTCTTTACGTCGTCAAGATTTACAAGGTGGTTCAGATTTCATTCAATCAATGCCATGTCGTTCACCACTTTCCAACGTACCCAAACCCAACACTAACGTTAACTCTAACTCCTCATATAATCATTCTTCCAACAAGAAGGTTTTTGTTGAGTGGAGCAAGGTGATTCAGTTACTTGGTTCAAAAGGGTATGCTTCATTTTCAATTGCACTGCATTCTGTTCTTGAAGGGATTTTGAAAGATTATGTGGGTTTAGATTCTGTAACTATTTTTGCTCCTCTTGATTTTACAATTCTTGGGTACCCTTCAACTTTGCTTCATAGAGCTGTGAGGTTTCATATTCTGCCACGTAGATTTACTTACGGTGAACTCACTTCTCTACCGGTTAGGACTCTGTTAAAGACTCTTACGCATGATGAACATCTAGAAATTGATGGAGTTCTAAATTTCTTGCGAGGGGTGGTCATTAATGGAGTTGAGATTGTTGTACCTGATATGTTTACTTCAGAGAAATTTGTTGTTCATGGAATTTCTAGAGCTTTTAAGATGCCTGGGCATACTGAAACCTGAAGATCATTGTTTCAGAAATATATAGTCCAATCCTTTTTTTTTTGTAATCAGGAAAATTTGTATTTTTTTTACTTAACCTTCATTCGTTGCTGAATGGAAAATACTAAATTTGTATCATTTTTACTTAGGTAAATTCTAAGCATGCATTTTTTTTTTACTCTGAGTCTATGATGGTGAAGATGGTCAATTAAGGGAAGGTACTGTTATAAAGAGTTTGACGGTGTTCACAACTTCAACTTAAAGAAATAGGAGTTGTGTGCAAATTGACATGGACCCTTGTCAGTGGCTATATAATGTAACTAATAAATATAGAATGGATAAATCAAATTCTAGGAAAGTTCCACCCACGAGTACTGCATTGATCTTGTTATAAATCCTACCAATTATAATGAACTAATCCATGTATGCATTTGGAGAATGGGCAATACTATCATTTTCAGAGTAACCGGACAGACAATTCGGTCTTGGAAATGTAGCAGTGGGAGAGTTTTGCTCCCCATTGTGATTTAGCCCGGCTCGAGAAATTAATATCTACTGTTGAGTGTATACTGTTGAGTGTAAGGATACCCAGCTTACGAAAAAAAGTAACCACGGAAAACATCTCTCATGTATTATAACAAATATAATTACTCTGGTGGTCATGGATTTTGAGCAGCAATTGTAGAAATTTCAATTTTGTTTACTCAGTTTGTTAGACTAATCGATAATCATGTTTACAATTTTTGCAACCGCCATATCTATTTGTATTAAGGGTGAGTACCCCTTTATTCTCCTTAAATAAATCTTGCTTAAAAGAAAAACTATACTCCTATTCCATTTTCTTAAATAAAAAGCTCATAAAAATGCTCCTATTCCATCCCTTTATGAATCCAATCTATCCATTAATTTTCCAAGCTCATATTTATCCCCTTAAACTCTCCTTAGCCTCTCTGCAAGTACTAATTTCTGTATTAAAATGAGGAAGTTTAGAAGGCTAAAAAATTAAAGTATAACTCATATTTGAAACAACTAAAAAAATAAGAATTACAAGACGTTGTTCCCTTCAAGCATATGTAGTTAATCCAATTCAAACGGATGCACTATTATTATCATCATTACTACATAATTCATTTTCCAGAGCCTCTTCAAGCAAAAACCATGATTCTTCCATCAACTGAGGACTTAATCTAAACATCAAAACACAAAACTCCATCTGAGTAAGCGTTCCATCACCATCAAGATCTCCTTCCTTCATCATACTCACAAGTTCATCTTCTTTCAAATCCTGCAAACCCATTAAAGCAGAGTTTTTCCTTAAACTCTCCAAAGTGATCACACCTTTCTCCTTGTCCATCAGTAACTGAAATCCATTACATAGCTCCTTTATAAGTCCTTCACCACCTAGCTTATTTGCAATCACTGGTAGAAGATCTTCAAAATCAACTCCTTTCCCAATCCCAGCCATCTCTCAATGAATGTAACAAAAAAGAATAGAGGACTATTATGTAATGTGAGTTTTTTGCTTTAACCTTTTTTTGTGGTGGATGGTTTTGTTGAACTGTTTGTATATATATAGATGGGTAGATAGATATAAGGAGGTTCAAGGAAAGAGGGGGAGAAATTTGATGAATGAACCCTCATCGGATGACAGCAAAGGAACAGAGAATTATTAGTAGCTTAATAACTTGGATTCTGCAGAACGGCAATTGCTTCCATGCTTCCTAGAAGTTTGTCAGGGGTATTTCTGTCAATTTATATTATTTATCTATTCGGTTTTGACTAGGCTTTCACACTATTTTTACGCAGTTATGCACACATATAATATTCCTACCGTTTATTCAAGAGGCAAATATAAATATATAAATTATAAATTAATAATCATTCACGGATTTAATTCATACATATAATCTTTAGTGGTGATGATCACGAATAAAAGCTGAAATAAAGTGGTAAGATTCGCTTACTTATTCAAATATAGAGTGCAACTAGTACACACTTCATAAAAAAGGTTTAAAAGTGGATATTTATTATTTTTAGTAAAAAATGAATTTTATATCAATAAAAATGAAAAGTAAAAATAATATTTTATTAAAATTTAATAAAAATGGTAAATGTCCACTTTTAGACAATTTTGGAGAGGTTCATATTAGATATTAGATGTAACTCAAAGCTAAACAAACACGTGAAAATATTCAATTAAATATCCTAAAAATAAAAATATTGTTTTTGTGAAGAAAAAGGAGCAAAATCTTCTCCATCTATGGAGAGTCCATTTGAAAGAGAGATAGATACAAATTTAACGTGTCAAACTTTTTTTTTTGACAATGTGTCAAACTTTTGTGTCATTTTAAAAAATAATATTAATTATTTACCCAAGAGTCCTTCGTTATTTTGAAAAGATTTTTTTCATTGAGTTTAGAGTAGAGCTTGATTCACCCGAGCACTTAGATGAGATAGTAGAGGTTTCTTCCAGCTTAACTAAGGTCCTCGGTTCGAATCCAGCCTTGGGTATGCAGCAGTGTTAAATCTTTTGAGGGAGAGTTTTACCGCTCATTGTGATCCTACCCGGCTCGAGAGATTAGACTCTACAGTTACGCGCAGAGGATACCCTATTTATACCAAAAAGAGTAGAGGTTGATTCTTTTTAATATGTAAATGGTGGAAAATGGCAAGTTTATTATTTTGAATGCATACAATTTTGACTTGATAATAATTTAAAATAATAATTAAACTATAAACTTACTCTTACATATTTTTGTTAGAATAGTTTGTTTGTATTGTGAATTGTAATGTGATCGTGTGTTTGTGCATTTGACCCAATCTTTTGGTCTCCCTTTGACAATAATCTCCTTGGTCTCAATTGCTGAAAGTCAATTAATGACAAATATCGGGAACAAGCCTTCACATAGACTTCACATAGGGCAAAGCAGACTTGCCTCCATCCCACTCTTAGGAAGTTGTCACTCGGGACTTGGTTCGGTTTGGTGAATTGTTTCTTTTAAATATTGGAAATAACAGGAAATAAGTTTTACTATTTTTAAAAAAAACATTAATAAGTTTTCCCGAAACAGGTATTAAAGTCGGACACTTAATGTCCGATATATAAGTGACTTTAAATCTCCGACATATTAAGTCACCTTTATAGAAGTCAGATGCGCATTCAATTTTAAAAGGTGAGACCATTTGGGAAAACTTAGTAGAACAATTTATGAAAAGTTTATGAATTATTTTTGGCTTATTTTCATAAGCTCTCTAAGATAACATATAAAAATAATGTATAGCTTATATGAAAACAATTTGATTTTATTTTATCTTTTATTATAGAAATGCTTATACTTAAAATACTATTACTTAATTATAAGATAAACACTTATACAATAAGCGGTTAATTAATTTGTTTACACAAACATAGTCTTCCTTGTCCATGAGATGTCAGCTTAGTTGTAAGAGCTTGAGATTGTAATATATATCAAGAAAGCGAGTTTATATCTTCTTGAGGAATGATCGTAAAATGACCATTATTCAAAATGGGTAGGAAGCCCATAAAGCCATAAATCTGAACAGGTCTTGGCTGCCCAGTTCTATTCACACAGTGGAGCAGATGGTTCATGGTTGACCAATTACCTAGCTTTTTTTGGCCCATGCTTTTTTCAACCCCCCTCCTACTCATCACACACTCCCAAACCTAAAATATTCCAAAGTTACCCTCACGTGGAACACGCATGGAAACCCCCTCACACTGTATTTTGAAATGGTACGGCACATCAGTACCGAACTGGTACGGTACCAAAGTATTGAACCGGTTCGGTAGTTAACTATCGAACGTGGGATTTATTGAAGCCATCATCATCTGCATAAATAACTAGTTGAAGCAAAGGGAAAATGTCCAATGGGCCATTTGAAATAAAACAGCGTTTTCAATTCTCCGTTTTGCGACTTCTTTCAATTCTCCTCTCCCTCGTTTGTTTCTGTATGTCTGCCATTGAAGAAAAAAGGGGATTAGTGATTGAAGAAAAGAGGAATGTGAGGGAAAGAGAAGAAAGAGAGTGGGTTTTGGGTATTTTCCCTTTATGTTGAAATTCAACAACATTTTCCCTTATCTGTTTTGCGACTTCTTTCAATTCTCCTCTCCCTCGTTAGTTTCCGTGTGTCTGCAATTGAAGAAGAAAGGGGATTAGTGATTGAAGAAAAGAGGAACGTGAGGGAAAGAGAAGAAAGAGAGTGGGTTTTTTCCCTTTATGTTTAGGTTTGGTACAGTAGCCAAGCGCCGAACGGGTTCGACAGTGGGATGCCGGGCCTGTTACAATTTCAACACATAGGGGGGTGCCACAAAAGACATAAGACATGGCACAAGGCAACTGTACCAGTTCGGCAGCCTGAAGCCGAATCCGTAAAATCCCAGAAAAAAAAGGGGCGCGTTGGGAACATTTTTATTCATTAAGGGTGTTTTTGAGATTTCGCAAGGTTTGGGGGTGTGTGATGAGTAGGAGGGGGTTGGGAAAAGCATGAACCATTTTTTTTGGTCAACAACCAATAACCTAGCTGTAAGAGCACCATTTTCACCGGGTCAGATTGTGGGCTGAGATCATTTTTTCTTTTATGTTAACAAATATAGATGTTAAAATAAAATTTTTGGCGCATGCTTATCCCACTCCTCCTCCTCCTACTCACCACACACCCCCAACCCCTAAAAATCTCAAAAGGGGTACGGTTCTATGCTGCTGTACCTCCTCCTCCTACTCACCACACTGCATTTTTAGATTGGTACGGTAGCATAGAACCGTCCCGGTTCGGTGACATACTACCTGACCTGCAATTTTTTTATGCAATTGGGGCTATGTCACAAGGTTTGATCCCAGGCAATTGCACCAGGTTCGGTACCATGCTGCCGAACTCGTGAAATCCCAAAAAAAAAAGACACGCTTGGAAGTTTTTTATTCATTAAGAGTATTTTAAATATTTCGCAGGTCTGGGGGTGTATAGTAAGTGAGTACGATGAAAGTGGGATAAGCATAAGCCAACTTTTTTTTTGTTTTTGACATGGATGTTAAAGTAACTTTACTTTGTAAGCTTCTCATCAAATTCTTGTGAGCATCAAGAAAATGTGACGGGTAGAACCAAAAATCTATGGAAGCTAAATACGAAACTCATTGGTAGTTGCCTAGTCACAACGAAAGCGGTACTTAAGATAAAATAAATATTTTCTCTCTAAAAGTAAAGGTATGTTCACATTAACTGAAGTTGTATTCCAAGTTAGTCTTTCGAACATTGAGTGTAGCTATATCAATCTTTTGGCAGGTGTAATTATCACACTTCAAAAAACCTATCCAGTTTTGGACCAAAAAAAAAACCTATCCAGCTACGCAATAGAGCAATGCATTTGATTGATGGAACATACTTCCTACAACCCCCCCCCCCCCCTTCTATTTATTGGAAACTTTCGACCCTCAAATTTAAGGGTAAAAATGTCATTATCAACTATTTCTTATTTTTTCTTCTTACACTCTTTTTCTTCTTTTTTTCCTCTTTCTTCTTACACTCTCTTTCCTCCTTTTCACTATTCTCTTACACCCTCTTTCTTCCTTTTTTTTTGAGATTAAAGAGGGCACAAGGCCCAAGAAAAACTAGATAACAACTAGACGAGGAGTAGAGACTCCATTTACATCAGAAAAAACAAACGGTAAAACTTGCGCTGGCACCACATCATACTCCACAAAGATCTCCGCTTGTGAGCAGCCCAAAGCAGCTAAGGCATCGACACATCTATTAGCCTCTCGATAAATATGTTCAACTTTCACATCTCAATCCAAGTTCATCAACCTACGAATCTTATTAGTAAGACTCGAAGCCGCAACATTAGGAGCACTATCACCAATAAGGCACTTGGTTACGACCATCGAATCCACACCCAACAACACCTTACGAAACCCACAGCGAAAGGCTAGAGACAACCCTTCATAGATCCCCCACAACTCTGCCAAAAAGGCATCGCACCTACCAATCCTTTTTGAAAACCCCTTGATTCAAGTACCATCATGCCCACGAATGAGGTCTCCACACCCAACAGAGATGTTTGTAGTTGGGACCGCACCATCCGTATTGACCGCTACCCAACCCACATCAGGTGGAATCCACCGAACCTGTCTCAGCATCTTGCAATGAGTAAATTGATTTTGGGCTATTGCTTTACTCTCCTTGTACTCCTTAGCATTTTTGACAATCCATCTCCAACCACCCATGGGCCTTTTAAACTCCTCATCATGAGCCTCCTTATTCCTCCACAACCACAAATTGTAGCAAGCATTCGCCCACACAGCACTCCACTGCACTTCAGCCACCCTCCCCACATTATGGCTCAAATTATATAGTCAACCCAAGTCACAAGGTCCATCTCAAAAAACTGATAAATGGCATCACTAGGAACAATAGTTATCCAAACAGCCCAAGCATTAGAACAATCTCTCATAACATGAAGAGTTGTTTCCACCTCATCACCACACAAAGCACAAAATGGATTACCAAGCTGCATTGAAGCCTTCCTAACATTTGTCAAAAGCTTGTCATGTCTCAAGAGCCACACAAAGTGTCTAACTCTCTCAATGACCTCCAATTTCCAAATACTCCTCCAACCCCTATCAACATTCATACCTTCAAAGCCACAAAGAAGGTTATATGTGGTTGCCACTGAGAAATTACCATATGACTTCCCCGGCCAAATAACCGAATCATCAACATCCAGCGAATCAGGTGGCGCCGCGGCAAGGAACCGATCCAAAATAATTTGAGGCAGCCAATCATTTAGCAAGCGAAAATTCCAATGACCTTCACCATCGACTAGTTGAGCTACTGTGAAGTCCTTCAACGCATCCGGAATTATCACATTCAAATCAGCAATTCTAACACCCACCTCTAGCCATTGGCTACGCCATGCATGAGTATCCCTCCCATTGCCAATCACATTAAAAAAAAACTCTTCCATCTTTGGCCACAATCGAACAATAGCCTTCCAAAGTGAAGAGTCTGTACCTTTAGCTTCAATATTATTAACCTGACGTCCATGGATATATTTCCCCTTCAACACTTCGCACCAAAGAGAGGATGAATTGTTCTTCACTTGCCACCCCAGCTTCAACAAGCACACATCATTCATTTGAGACAATCTCCTAAACAATTCTTCTCTTTCTCTTATCAGTTCACTTTAATTTTTTTAACTAAATTTCTAAACTTATACAAACACTACTCTACTAAAATTACCTATAAAAATGTAAATGAGTCACACTAAAAAACAAAAAAAAACTATCACCTTTTTGGAAAAAGTTATCACCTTAAAATTTTAATTTTTCTCTCTGAAATCTGTTTACACTATTATTGATAATCTACTATCACCTCTTATTGATAATCTACTATCTATCTTTTACTATCTACTATAATCAACTAATCAACTAAAATAATAAATTGAAACTACGAGAAAACTGCAATAATATATAAAAAAAACACGGGATAACTGCACTGATATATAAAAAAACACAGGATTAATATTTGTCATTGATAATTAAACTTTTGAAGACTACTATAAACCTACTATCTAAAAAACAAGAATATTTAACGACTATTTAAACTACTAATTAATATTTAAAACAAATATTTCTTATCGATAATCTACTATCTCTCTTTTACTATCTACTATAATCTACTAATCAACTAAAATAATCAATTGAAACTACGAGATAACCGCACGGATATAAAAAAAACACGCGATAACTGCACTGATATCTAATCTATCTAATATCTATTTATACGAATAAATTTCCTATGAAATTACCAATTTGGATCTCTTATTAACAAGACACGTCTAATTTAAGGGTAAAAATGTCATTACTCTCTCTTTCTTTCTTTTTCTTCTTACGCTCTCTTTCTTCCCTTTTTTCTCTTTCTTCTTACACTCTCTTTCCTCCTTTTCAGTTTTCTCTTCCACTTTCTTTCTTCCTTTTTTCTTTTTATTTTTACTTTTACTTTTCCCATAAACAATTATTCTCTTTCTTTTATCACTTCACTTTAGTTTTTTTTAACTAAATTTCTAAATTTATACAAACACTACTCTACTAAAATTACCTATATCCCATAAACAATTCTTCTCTTTCTCTTATCACTTCACTTTAGTTTTTTTTAACTAAATTTCTAAATTTATACAAACACTATTTTACTAACATTACCTATAAAAATTTAAATGAGTCACACTAAAAAATTTAAAAAAACTATCACCTTTTTGGAAAAATTATCACCTTAAAATTTTAATTTTTCTCTCCGAAATCTGTTTACACTATTATTGATAATCTACTCCTCTTATTGATAATCTACTATCTATCTTTTACTATCTACTATAATCAACTAATCAACTAAAATAATCAATTGAAATTACGAGATAACTGCAATCACTACAAAAAAACTAGTCATTAGCGAGGGACAGTTCCCTCGCAAAATGACCTGATTCCCTCACTAATGGTCATTTGCGAGGGACTTAGCGAGGGACTGGTTCCCTCGCTAATTCCCTCCTCGCAAATGGGATTAGCGAGGGAAGTTGGATCCCTCGCTAATTAGCGAGGGACTATGCCGTCGCTAGTTCCCTCGCTAATGACTGCAGCTTTTCAGGTGATGGGACTCAGTTGCAGGGGTTGGTAAATGCGCAGGAATTAGCGACGACTTTTGCCCTCGCTAATTCCCTCGCTAATGACTGCAGTTTTCAAAAAAAAAATGACACGTGTCCAGTGCTGAATGGCTTGTTTTTTTATATATATTAATTAATGAATATTATATTATATTATTAATTTTGTGGTGATGTGTGATGGTGGTGGTGGTGGTGGCGTGGTGGTGGTGTGGTGGTGGTGGTGGTGGTGATGGGTGGTTTAGAGTAGAGAGAAGGAGAAGAGTAAGGGAGAACGAGAGAGAGAGAGGAGTGAGAGTGGTGGTGGTGGCGTGGTGGTGGTGTGGTGGTGGCGTGGTGGTGGTGGTGATGGGTGGTTTAGAGTAGAGAGAGAAGGAGAAGAGTAAGAGAGAGAGAGAGAGAGAGAGAGAGAGAGAGAGAGAGAGAGAGAGAGAGAGAGAGAGAGAGAAGAGTGAGAGTGGTGGTGGTGGGGTGGTGGGTTGGTGGTGGTGAAGAGTAAGAGAGAGTGAGTGAGAGTGGTAGGAGGTATGTGGTGGTGGTGTTGGAAGAGTGAAGAGAGAAGAAGAGTGTGAGAGGAGGTGGTGGTGATGGTGGTGGTGGTGGTGTTGGAAGAGTGAAGAGAGAAGAAGGGTGTGAGAGGAAGTGGAAGGGGGAAGAGGAAGGGAAGAGGAATGGTGAAGAGTGAGTGAGTGAGTGAGTGAGTGAGTGAGTGAGTGAGTGAGTGAGTGAGAAAGAAGAGTGAGGGTGTAAACGGATATAAAGGAAAAAAGAAAAAAATTTGCGAGGGAATTAGCGAGGGAACTGTCTCATCATCTGAAAAGTTAACGTTAGCGAGGGAATTAGCGAGGGAACTGTCCCTCGCTAATTTCTGCACCTTTACCAACCCCTGCGCTGAGTCCCATCATCTGAAAAAACAAAATTTAGCGAGGGAATTAGCGAGGGCAGTCATTAGCGAGGGACAGTTCCCTCGCTAATTCCCTCGCTAATGACAAAAAAATTGACAGCTCTATGCCCTCGCTAATTCCCTCACTAATGACTGTTTTTGCGAGGGACAACAAGTCCCTCGCTAATGTCCGTCGCTAATCAGTGTTTTTTTTTGTAGTGAATGGTATATAAAAAAATACGGGATAACTGCACTGATATATAAAAAACACACGATTAATATTTGTTATTGATAATTAAATTTTTTGAAGACTACTATAAACCTACTATCTAAAAAACAAGAAGATTTAATGACTATTTAAACTACTGATTAATATTTAAAACAAATATCTCTTATTGATAATCTACTATCTCTCTTTTACTATCTACTATAATCTACTAATCAATTAAAATAATCAATTGAAACTACGAGATAACTGCACTGATATATAAAAAAAATACGGAATAACTGCACTGATATATAAAAAAACACGAGATTAATATATTTCATTGATAATTAAATTTTTTTGAAGCTAATAGTATAAACCTACATGTGGGAATAACATGGTCATTGTACTTAGCAGGCACCCTCTTGTTGCGACTGGGCCTAGTGGGAATGGTATTGGGCTGCTCCACGGATCCAGCTTCAGCAGAGTGATGAATAACACTAATTTGGGCTTGTATCGGATATACAAAAATTATTATATAAAACGCTTAATTTGATGATTTCGAAAATATGCACAAAAAACGTCGAGCGGATTACAATTTAAAAAGAGCGGTGGATTTCAATTAACAGGAAGAACGCGTGTATGTTTTATGAATTTGAAGGTTCGGATCATGGTGTTTCGCTATAGCTGCAATAACACTGGTTTGTTCTCATGGAATGTAGAGCAATGATTCATCATTCATGTTCTAACACAAGGATTAAGAATTAATAGAACCATATCATAAAAATGACTTCCGTGGAGTGCTAAAGTGATTAAGATGAGAAGGTACTATCATAATGTTTCAAGATTTCGTGGTAGAAGTTTTGTTTTAGATCATAATACTCTCATATTTTTAATTTGAGACCATAAACAAAGTGCCAATTGTGTCAATAACAAATTCCAATTCAAATATTAGCAGGTACCCAAGGGGTGGGACAAGCTGTTTGTCTTTTTGCCTCCGTAGAAAATGGTGAAACAATTGCAAAGTCAAGAAAAGTGGCAGTCCGTATGGAAGTTTTAAGTGGTCTGATACTTTTTCAGAATCTATATGGGATTCAAGATAAAATTCTTCCAAGGAAATTGATGATTGTATTCTCCTCAAGCTTATTGTTGCAAGGTACTCTTGGTCGATTTGAGAGAATTTCGAGAATTCAAGATGAACAAAGTAACCAGAATAATACTTGGATAAATCTGAAGTCGTGTATAACACTTTCAGATTGAATCAAATTTCGGGGTTCAACCAAAATCGTTCAATCGGATAAAATCAGAAATTAATTCTAAGAGTTTGTTCTTGTGTATGTTCTTGTTCTATGACTTTCTGAACCAGAAGAGAATGATCAATTATTATTCAGCATTCAGTTATTGGCAGTTCACAACAGTTTTATGCTTAAAACTGTCATTTCCAGCGAACCTGCGCGTAAGTCGCGCCTTCTTTGCGCTTCAAGCGCAACTGCGCTGATACAGCATATTCAGGTCGCGCTTAAGTGGCGCCTCGCTCGCGCTTCACGCGCAACTCGCGCTTAAGCTGCGCCCAGGTCGCGCTTCCACGCGCAAGTGGGCAGAAACTCCTACCAATCTGCGCCTAGCTCGCGCTTCAAGCGTGATCCGCGCGCAAACTGCACACAAATCACCTTATTACGTTAAAACAAGCGTGCACTCTTATTTTAACATAACAAGGAGATCAATTACTCTAAAATGTCCAACAAACCTCCCCCATTTTAGCGTAATTACTGATCAAATCACCAAAGTCATAGCATACAACAAACTATTGCATAAATGAAATATCGTGACGATTGAATTTCATCTTAGCAAATTACACGTTTCAAATATTCGAATATTAGGGTGTCCTAAGGATTGAACCCTTTCTATTCATAATGAATACATGAAGATAATCTGCACAATAGTTTAAACATTACCCTTGCTCGACACTAGTTTACTAGCCTGTGTCCCTATCCTTCATAAGCATATCAAAGCCAAGTCCCAGCTTCTTGAAGCGGCTAAACTTCATGCTTATATAGGTAGTCCTTTTCTATCTTGCACCTGCAAATGCAATTTTTCAAAAGAACTATTAAGAAGTTGTACTTCAACCTCCTTAACTTGCAGAACCGAACACATACCTTTTGGGATACTTTCGATAATGTGTTCCAATCTCTACATGTTAAGCTTTCCACATTGAATTCAGCACCTAATGTCATATTAGATGGGAATTGGGTATCTTAACATAAGAAATTTCAAATGGACTTTAAACCTAATCCCACAGCCGACCTTTTCACGAGATCTCTACTTAACCCTTTGGTTAAATGATCGGCCAAATTATGTTGAGTTCTCACAAACTCCACTGATATCACACCATGCATGATTAACTCCCTAACCATGCTGTGTCTAACTCCCAAGTGTCTAGACTTCCCATTATACACTTGACTATATGCCTTAGCCAAAGTAGCCTGACTATCACACCTGATAGACATGGGAGGTATAGGTTTGGGCCACAACGGAATCTCATATATCAGATTTCTTAGCCATTCAGCTTCTTTACCAGCTGCTGCTAAAGCTACAAATTCAGATTCCATTGTTGAATTTGTAATACAAGTATGTTTCTTGGATGCCCAAGAGATAGCACCTCCTCCAAGGAGGAATACCCAACCACTTGTGGATGAATGATCTTCCATATTGGTTATCCAACTTGCATCAGAGTAACCTTCAATAACTGAAGGAAACCCAGTATATGTCAAACCATAATCAATGGTTCCTTTTAAGTACTTGAATACTCTATTCATAGCTTGCCAATGATGAGAACTAGGATTACTTGTAAACCTACTAAGTTTACCAACAGCATAAGCTATATCAGGTCTAGTACTTGTCATTGCATACATAAGTGATCCTATCGCCCTTGAGTATTCAAGTTGAGACACTGCTACACCTTTATTAGGTAATAGCTTCACGTTAGGATCAATGGGAGTACTTACCGGAGAACAATCTTTGAAATTAAATTTCTCCAATATCTTCTCAATGTAATGTGATTGAGAGATGGAGATATCATTGTTTCTTCGTTTGATCTTTATTCCTAAGATCACATCCGCCTCCCCCATATCTTTCATATCAAACTTTGAAGACAAGAATGCCTTAGTTTCATCAACTTGATCTTGGTCAGTACCAAAGATCAACTTGTCATCCACATATAAACAAATGATAACTCATTTGCCATGAGTATCAAACTTGCTGTATAGACATTTATCTGCTTGGTTTAGAACAAAACCACTAGACAACACAACCTCATCAAATTTTTGATGCCATTGTTTAGGCGCTTGTTTCAAGCCATAAAGAGATTTCATCAGTTTACACACCTTATTTTCATTTCCAGGCATAACAAACCCTTCAGGTTGTTTCATGTATATCTCTTCATCTAATTCACCATTTAAGAATGCAGTTTTTACATCCATTTGGTGAATTACCAGATTGTGGATAGCAGCAAGTGCTAACAACAATCTAATAGTGGAAATCCTAGCAACAGGAGCATATGTATCGAAGAAATCAATACCCTCCTTTTGCCTAAAGCCTTGGATAACCAACCTGGCTTTGTACTTGTCAACAGTACCATCCACTTTCATCTTTCTTCTAAAGATCATCTTACATCCTAATGGCTTGCATCCAGGAGGTAGGTCAACCAATTTCCACGTATTATTTTGCAAGATGGAGTCCATCTCACTTTGGATTGCTTCTTTCCAGAATGCTACATCCCTTGAAGCCATTGCTTCACTAAAAGTCTTTGGATCTTCCTCAACATTGAGGCAATATTGATATTGAAACTCAACATCATTCCTTGACCCTTCAACTAAATATAGTTGAAAGTCATCACCAAATGACTTAGCCTTTCTTACTCTCGTACTCTTTCTAGTTTCAGTACTAGTTGAAGGTATATCCTCTTTATTAACTGAGACTTTCGACATGGAAATCATGTTCTTTGGCCTAGGTATAGATGTAAACCTTTGTTCATCAAAGATAGCATCCCGTGACTCTATGACCGAGTTCACAGCAACAGAATCATTAGATTCCAGCACATAGAATCTATATGCTTTAGAATGCTCAGCATATCCAATAAATATGCAGTCTATACCTCTTTCACCTAAGGTTTTCCTTTTAGGTTCTGTAAGCCTGACTACAGCCCTACATCCCCAAATTCTGAGATAACTCAAATTTGGTGTCTTTTTGTGCCAAAGTTCATATGGGGTAACCTTATTCCTTTTGTTAGGAATTCGGTTCAACAAGTAACAGGCTGTCAACATAGCCTCACCCCAAAATCCTTCACTTAGACCCGAATAGGATAACATAGAATTCACCATTTCTTTCAATGTTCTATTTTTCCTTTCGGCTACACCATTTTGTTGTGGTGTATAAGGAGCTGTTGTTTGATGTATTATTCCAGTAGATTGAAAATATACCGGATCATAATACTCACCTCCCCTATCCGTACGAAGCGTTTTGATCATCCCATTTTGATGAAGTTCCACTTGATTCTTATAAATTTTAAATTTATCAAGAGCTTCATCCTTTGTAGTTAACAAATATACATAACAATACCTAGATGCATCATCAATAAAAGTAACAAGATATTTCTTATGACCTAATGAGGGTGTAGCATGTAAATCGCACAAGTCACTATGAATGAGGTCTAAGACTTTAGTCTCACTTTTAACATCCTTAAAAGGTTTCCTAGTGATCTTAGTCAACATGCAAGTCTTGCATTTTTCAATGTTCATATCAAAAGGAGGAATCATGCTTGTTTTTGACATATCTTTTAATCTTTTGTAATGAACATGTCCTAATCTAGCATGCCAAATACCTGATTTTGTCATATTAGATATAGAGCTACACGAGACCATGGATACAAATTCATGAGCAAAGGGAACATCAATGTTTAACTTAAACATTCCATTACAACGATAACCAAATCCAACAAAAGAACCATGTCTTGACAATATATACTTGTCACTTTCAAGTACTTGCTTGAAACCACAATTATTTAAAACCATACCAGACAATAAGTTCTTACGGATACCAGGTACAAATAAAACATTATCCAAATACAAACTTTTTCCGGAAGTAAAAACTAAATTTACACAACCTAATCCTAGGATTGGTTCAGTCGCAACATTGCCCATCTTCACAATAGAGCCATCATCGATTGGTCTAAATTCCTTGAACCAACGACGATCTTTGCACACATGGCATGTTGCTCCCGAATCAAACCACCAGGCAACATCATCATCCTGCACATAGAATGCATCAGATATTAGTGATACATAATTTGAATTCGTATTCGAATTAAAGTTATTCACAACCATCTGACCTTGTTGCTTTTCAGGATCATTCGACCCACTTGGACCAGCCTTGTTCTTTTCTTTGAACACCCGGCAGTCCCTCTTTAGATGACCAGGTTTACCACACTTCCAACAAGACAATTTTGTCTGTTTGTTTGGACCTTTGTTCTTATTTCCTTGAAACTTTCGTTTCTTGCCTTTACCATTGTAATTTTGCTTAACTGTTCCACTTTCTTCTACCATATTAATGGAAGAGGAACCTACTACGGTTTTATCATTGGCTTTGTTATTTTCCTGAGCCCTCAACGACTCCTCAATCATGAAATGACTACCGAGTTGAACCAGAGTCAACTCTTCCTTCTTATGTTTCAAGGTATGCTTGAAATCTTTCCAAGAAGAAGGCAGTTTATCAATTATAGATGAAACTGCAATGGATTCATCCATTTTCAAATCATGTTGAGTAAACTGACCCAAAATTCGCAGCAGTTCATTATATTGTTCCATAACAGGCCTCGAATCCACCATTTTGTAATTAAAGAAATTACTAACTAAGAATTTGTTACTTGAGGCATCCTCTGCCATATACTTGGTTTCAAGAGAGTCCCATAATTCCTTAGCAGACTCAACATTTTGATAAATATCAAAGAGAGAGTCAGTCATACCGTTCAGAATGTGTCCACGACAGATATAATCGTCGTTCTCCCATTTCAAACGCTTCCTTGTTTGATCCAGAGTTTCGACTTCCATATACACCGGTATCGGTGTACTCAGCACATACACCACTTTCAATGTTGTCAAGAGAAAGTGCATCTTTTTCTGCCATCTTCTGAAATCCTGCCCTTCAAACTTGTCCAATTTCGCAAACTTGCTAGTCATCTTCGAATTCTCGTTCGTCATCTCGAAGAATTTGATTCAATCTTTTGTTGGTCGATTTGAGAGAATTTCGAGAATTCAAGATGAACAAAGTAACCAGAATAATACTTGGATAAATCTGAAGTCGTGTATAACACTTTCAGATTGAATCAAATTTCGGGGTTCAACCAAAATCGTTCAATCGGATAAAATCAGAAATTAATTCTAAGAGTTTGTTCTTGTGTATGTTCTTGTTCTATGACTTTCTGAACCAGAAGAGAATGATCAATTATTATTCAGCATTCAGTTATTGGCAGTTCACAACAGTTTTATGCTTAAAACTGTCATTTCCAGCGAACCTGCGCGTAAGTCGCGCCTTCTTTGCGCTTCAAGCGCAACTGCGCTGATACAGCATATTCAGGTCGCGCTTAAGTGGCGCCTCGCTCGCGCTTCACGCGCAACTCGCGCTTAAGCTGCGCCCAGGTCGCGCTTCCACGCGCAAGTGGGCAGAAACTCCTGCCAATCTGCGCCTAGCTCGCGCTTCAAGCGTGATCCGCGCGCAAACTGCACACAAATCACCTTATTACGTTAAAACAAGTGTGCACTCTTATTTTAACATAACAAGGAGATCAATTACTCTAAAATGTCCAACAGGTACTATCTCTCTATTGCAGTCACTTTTACTATTCTGCACACCTTTTGCTGTTCCTTTATCATAACAAACTTTATCACTCTTAATATGACAAGCTATGTGATAGCTCTTGTTTTTGAGTTTTTTAAAATTGTACCGAAGAAATTACCGGGATGAGTCGCGGTCTAAGTCACTTTTTTTAAGACGTTTCGCGGCACGTGCAAGCAAACTATCAACCACGACGCCCCCAGGATAAAACAGCCCAGTAACGATTATCACTGCACAGTAAATAATCGCTCAAGAAATACACATCAATATGGTTAATAACCACTCTAAAATATAGCACGTAGGCTACTCAAGAATATGGCTCGTAGGCCAAAGAGTAGAAGAGAAGGAAATTTCGAGAGTGGAGAAAGAGTTTGAGGTATGATTTAACGTCAAGCGGTGTGTTGTATCTGGTCGGCTCAACAAATCTGGACAAGCAACGCAACAAAAAATTAAATAATTAATTATTTTCGCAAAAAAGATATTTACACCTCACAAGCCAGGCCACGCCCGGGCCCGGCTGACTGCGTGTGGTGGTCAGTTAATGTGCGTGCTTTCCCGTTTACAAAACTGGGTACCCTTCTGGCCCCAATCCAAAGGAGTGAATTTCCCTTCAAGTGCCTATTCCAAACAATGTGAGACTTTTTCAATTCATCACCAATGTTCCAACAATAGCTCCTGTGTAAGCAAACCCCACCCTCTTCCTTAAACTTTAACCTAAAAGATATTAATGAATGAAAAAACGTTAAGATGGAGTTGGTAAGCCATTAGTCACCACTCAACACCATTGAATCCATCGGAGGTGAAATGAAATCCACCTCAAAATTATCTATGTTTGCAGGATGCAGCTTTATGAACATCAACACAAGCATTGGCATTAGAAAGAAACTAGGTAATTTGCTTATAAAGGTAGCAAATGGTAGAACGTGGCAATATATGTACTCCCTCTATCCCATTTTGTTTGACGTTTTAGCCACAAATATTTGTCCCATTTTGATTGTTGTTTTACAATACCTTTGAAACATTAATATTTATTTTCCCATTATACCCTTGAAGCATTAATGTCTTTTCATTTTGTCAATACTTAATTACTAATAGAGAGGAGGAGTAATGATGGACATATTAGGAAAGTATAAATAATTGTCGTGAATTCTGAATTATTAATTACGTTTTTTAGTTTCGGTTCCAAAACCTTAAAAATCAAACAAAGTGGGACGGAGGGAGTATAATTTACAGTACTGATGTAGTTGATACTATGTATGTAGTAAATATGCAGAAACATGTCATTGAATTACTTGAAACCGAAAGCTTAGCCTCTAATATGATGCACTATCGACCTTCTTGATAACTGCTCTCAATACTTATTTCCGGTTTGCTAGAAGAAGTAGCTGAACTAGATTGACGCTTCGTCATGAAAAAGGTTGGCTGCGTCGGAATTGGGATGGTTGCAATCTCGCTATCAAGCATTGTCACAACATTTGACATGGTAGGTCGATCACCAGGTTCATCTTGTACACACAACAGCCCTATAAGTGCACACTTAGTAAATTGATCTTGGTTGCAACTTTCACATAATGCTGGGTCCATTAAATCCAGCAGCTTATTCTCTGTCCATAATCTCCATGCCTGATACATGATCCAGAGAAATTATTATAACCCAACATATCACCATTCACCAAAACAGAAGAGTAATAAGAGTGCACTACAAGAAACATACATAACCCAAAAGGCTAGAAATTTGTTTGGACTGATAAAAACCCGTGTTCCTTTTACCACTGAGAATCTCTAGTAGGACTACACCAAAGCTGAAAACATCAGATTTTATTGAAAAAAATCCATCCAAGGCATATTCCGGAGCCATATATCCACTGTAAAAGAAATTGTTACATGTAGCAAGCATGTGTAAATAAATATTTTTCAAATTGACATTGATACATTTACAATTACATATAGTTAGTGAACTTACTAGGTCCCCACTACTCTCTCTGTGGTTGCTTCAGTTTCTTTTCCCCCAAATATTTTGGCAAGGCCAAAGTCTGATATCTTGGGAATCATCTCCTCATCCAAAAGAATGTTGCTGGTTTTAAGGTCTCTATGAATCACTCTCAATCTGGAGTCTTGGTGCAGATAGAGCATCCCCCGAGCAATTCCTAGAATAATGTCAAACCGCAACTGCCAATCCAGAAGTACAGTTCGAGTTCGGTCTTTCATGATTTATATTTCACATTTGAAAGAACAAAGGTTAGTAAATTTATTATTGTAATAATTAAATTGCACTTTGTAGAACTTGCTCTATATTATATATATGATATTATGGAATATGTGAAACTAACCAAATATAAATGAGTCCAGGCTCTTGTTTGGCATGTATTCATATATTAAGATTTTCTCATCTCCTTTTATGCAATAGCCCCTAAGTCTAACAAGGTTCCGATGCTGAAGTTTGGCAATCACAACGACCTCATTTTTGAACTCTTGTAAGCCTTGAGTTGAAACACTTGAAAGCCTTTTTACAGCAATATATTGACCTCCCGGAAACCTTCCCTGAATAAAAGTAATCCAAATATCATGAGAAATTCTTGCACAGATTCAATGTCTTGATGACAAAGTTAAATGAACTGAACCAATCATCACCTTATAGACAGGGCCATAACCTCCTCTTCCAAGCTTGTTTGAATCTGAAAAGTTATCTGTAGCTTCTACAATGCTTCTAAGAGTATAATAGGGTACTTCAATGCCCTCATTGTCATTTTCTTCTAAACTTTCTAAACCAATCAAACCTTTCACTTGTCTTTCACTATCGTGTAAGCTTTCTTGAATTTGAATGTTAACCGTATCTGAACTCAGTAAAGAGATTACGTATAATATTAGTTCTTTACATGTATTAATTAATATGAGAGACTTTTAATTCAAAATGCTAAACCAGAAATTTTTACCAAGCTTGTGGCCTCTCTTCTTTCTCCGCACATAAGCATATACCATTGTGCATGTCAGGATAATCATAATGACTATAAAAATTACTGCAAGAATCAATGGTAATTTGCGGGTTGAATGCTTTGTTGATAGTTCTGTAACTTCTGTCCAAGGAAAGAAATCAAATTGCAAAATTAAGAGGGCAGATACTATTATAACCTTCATTGACACTACAGTCACTTAGACATTTCCTAATAAATAAGGAAACTTCTTTCTTTGTGTATTCACCACTCATGCTTGAATTTCTAAAAGGAAATCAGAAAAGTAAATTGCTAGAGATAGGTATCATAGAACTTAACCTTGAGCACAACTTAAACTTGAGGCATTCCATAGATAGTTTGAAATGCATAGGCACCTTCTTTTCTCCACCACTTATTGCACTGCATGTTGAATGAGGCCAATTCCTGCAGCCTATATACTTATCACAGACGGGGTTCTGGTGCTGGTGCCCAATTGAGTTCTATTTCATCATCTTTAAAGCACCAGTTAGTCACACTAAATGGAAAACTGGGCTTGTCATTTTGATAGCTGGAGCTGGAACCACAGCGATCCAAATCGTCCGTTTGGATGTAAAACTTTTGGTCACCTTCATCGATCCAAGTAACTCGGTATGGTTTCCCATCGGGCATCATGAAGCCTAACCTTCCCAGTCATGTTACAATTGAACTTGTTGTACATAGGGTCTCCACAATTTGGCCCCGTACTTAGTGGATAAGGAATAAGATATGTGCCGCAAGGATCACACGATCTTGTAGTTGGTGCTGCACAACAATATAATTCAGCTTCCAATTCCTTTAATTGACATGTCAATACGGCTATTTGTCTAGAACTTTCAATTATTTCTAATATTAAAGTTCTAAGTTAACCAATCCAAGATAAGACTATACTCCTATATGCTAAGAATATATATAGCTAATGAGCATAGTTTTATATAAAGGTCTACAACTGCGATCTAGGTCTTAACATTAAATTTACCTTGATTGAGCCCGTATTAGCCACATATGATAAGTTATATATATATATATTGAACAAATAAGATATGAATTAAGAAGACATAAGGTACCTATCTCTGATCTCTTGACAGGTATAGAAAGATCACGACCATCATCTTGCTCCTCTCGAAGTGTTGGTAAATCCCGTGTCCAGATCCAGCATGCAAAGGAACTACGATCACTATATGTTGACAGGTTAAATGAATAAGCCTGGCACTGGGTGTGGCCCTGGAGACACATGTCAAGACATTTTGATTGGCATTGCTCTTCTGTTTCTGTCGAGAATTCATTGTCCGGGTTTCCAACTTTTATGTTGGTTAAGTTAAGGAACATGCTATCACTGTTGGCAATGGCGCCACACAAGGTTGATTTCCTGAAACACCCTTGGAATCTCTCTCCGAGGTATCCATGACTGTTATCGGACAATTGACTGAATCCCGGCAGGCATTTACAGGGTTTCAAGTTATTTACGTTGCAGCTGCTAAATGCCCCACAATAATTATGTATGTCACATTTGTCATATGGTCTCCCCCATTCCTTGTACCATTGTTTGATTTCTTTATCCCACTTCAGAAACTGTATCTCCCCAGTAAAATTCATTAACGCCCTTGTCCTATATGATAAATTTGTTTCCAAGGTGTTGTCCAACATGCGAAGCAAAGTTGGGTAAATCCCTTCTAAATTATATCCATTATTAGGTGCCCAGTAAAGTTGTGAATTGTTGTTTACTATGTAGTTTCGCGTGTCTCCTGTTTGAGACTGCTCAAACGTGAAGCTTCCATTTCCGGGGTCATTGTTGTTTTTCCAACAAGTCAACTTTAACTTGCTATCCATTTTCATACCAGGAAGAAATGTGTCCGTTGGGTGTTGGAAGCTCTGCCACATGTAACTATCATCATCTTTCATTACCACAAGGTTCCCAGAATCCATGAGCTTAACTGTCACGTTTCTTGATAAAGACCCTTCTATTTCAGAGGACCAATAATTATTTTTTGATGCATCTGCTACTATGAGATTCCCATTCTCTTCAATTTGAAAAACCCCAGTGGAATCTACAACAGGCTTGTCTCTGTTGGCTACCCATACAACTGTTTGTGGTTCCAAATTATGATACCATATCCCCAAGTATTTTTTCGTGCTACCACTTCCAATTGGTAAAGAAAAGAAACCCAGTTCAAATTTGTTTGCGGCTGAAATAAGATTATTCTCCGAGTCCTTACTTATCTTTTGACCAGGGGTCAATGTATCTCCACCTGAACATAATTGAGAACACAGAAGCCAACAGGCAAGGGAGAATAGAACACTAATGTTTCTCATATTTAGTATGGGATTAGTTTTTTTTTTTGAAAGGCAGAATAGAACACTATATTTGTATCCTCACCCTCGTACCTCTTATTTTGCTTTACAATTTTCCTTATTACTGGCGCTAGAGCTCGGATTAAGCAATTATGACAGTCAATTTTAATATAAATAGAACAAATTAACTAAATTCCACGATGACGATTGATAGTCAATGCTGCATATCCAAGTCAGAGTTAAAATCTTAGCCATTCGTTGATACTGTATCAGTCACACTCAAATTTACGTCTTTTCTTGTTTAACTTGTCCTTCCTTCATCCTTCCTGGTTGCATGGGTCTGAGATTCTTTTTCTTTTTTGATCTCATGTGACTAAGATTCAACACCCAACTTCTTGTATGGGGTGGTGGTCCCTTGGGTTTTAGACCAACCAAGCCCACTAAAAATTACCAATTATTATAATTTAAATAGTGATTTTTCTAACCCCACATCTAGCCGGCGGTTATACCCCCACGAAATTCATATATCCCCATTTTACTCTTGTTAATTTTCTCTATACGGATTTATTTATTTAGTAGATAAATCTGTAGTTATAAAAAGAACAGCGGATTTCTCTATTAAATATATAAATCCGAAGTGCATTTTATAACTATGGATTTATCTACTAAATAGATAAATCTGTTTATGTTTTTTTCACACCGGATTTATCTACTAAATAGATAAATCCGTATTACATTAAATTTATTTATTTTTTAAAATCCCTATTTGATTACAATTATAAGACATATAAATCCATCGTCAAAAAATAAGAGATATAAATCCAAAATATATTATATTTATAGTATAATATAAAGCGTTAAATGGTTACATCAATCGCAATCTAAGCCGGCTGTTAAGTCTACAATTACAGGTGGATCAGTGAATGATTCGGTAACCGGAGCTAAAGCCCTCCAAAGTTGGATACGCCCTACATATGGTACGGACCATGTATTAGTATCCTCTAATGCAAAATGAACTCACTGAGGAGCAATTGGATGCAATGGATAATCAATAATCAATTTAACTTGTATTTGAAATAAAAAATATTAAAAGTTTTCTTAATTACATGCACCTAGTGATTGTCATTCACGAACCCAATATTGATCATGGTGACTCTTCTACCCACTGAATATAACCTTCTCAACGGTAAAAGAATGAGCCTCTAATCGATAATGAAACTAGGGCTAGGGATGTCAAAATGGGCTTGGCCCGCCGGGCTGGCCCGTTGGCCCACCAAAAAAGGCGGGCAGGGCTAAGGTATTGATGCCTGCCAGCCCGTGTTGCCCGGCCCGCTTCGCCCGCCAGCCCGCGGGCTAAACACTGTGGCGGGCCAAACCACCCGTTAGCATTTTTTTTAAAATTCAGTGTAAATTGACGGGCCAGCCCGCCAGCCCGCCACTTCGCGGGCAGAGAATGAATTTTGCGCCCCCGTTCTGTTAACGGGCCAGGCCGGGCCGCCCGATTTTTCGCGGGCATAACACTAACGGACCGGGCCGCCCGTTTTGACATCCCTAACTAGGGCGACGTTATACTTGGTAGCTATAACGTACCACATATCATGGATCGATATCCACTTCTCCTCACTCTGGAAGCCCAAACCAGTAACATATAATGAATCTCTAACAGCTGGCAGTCGGTCCCACAGAAAGTTACCATATAGCTCAATATTTTGTAGGTGTTTCATTTATCAGATCTTGGCGGACCAAATAACAACTATCCTCTCCAAGTTCAAGTGAGGCAGCAACAACCCGGTAGCCACATTTTCCAACCGACTTGACGTTAATAATGTGCTCAACGTAGGGGTGGATATGTGGAGGAAACCACGGTAAAAAATGCATGTCATGCTGCAAGAGCTGCTGTGATGTCTTCTGTGAGAGTTCCTTTGATGTCAGCTGTGAGAGTTGCTTTGATGTCCATTGTGAGAGTTGCTTCAATGTCCGCTGCGAGGATCGCTGTGATGTCTGTTGTGATGGTATTGTTGTGCAAAAACGTGTGCAAGTTTACACAGTCAAACAAGTAATAAAATGATAAGAAAGATCGTCCCACGAGGATTAATGTTTAATAACTAACTCCACTTGGTAGCATTTGAATTAATGAGTAAAACGTAAAAGTAAAAGCATGGTAAAAATTCATTGTTGTGCACAGGTTAAAATAAAAGGTTTAGGACAGTAAAACAGTAAATAACGAGGTGAAATCAGGGAAATGAGTAGAGCCAAGACAAGGATCCGTAATTAATCACTATTGATGCGATGCTGTGACTAATGCTACAACAACATTCAGTGTGCAGAATGAATGTGGATATTCCTATCTCTGGAAAACGAAATGTTGTCAAGGTTTCCTTATTCCTAAGCTCCCATGAGGTTCATTCCGTAGGGTGAAAAGCATGTTTCAGTTCACACCATAGCCCTAGCTTCATATTCCTATTCTTCACTAGGAAAGGGTAATATTTTACTCGTCAAACTATGTTACTTTGCGAAATCAGCACTTTAATCCTTTCCAGAAATTAAAGCACATTACCCTAATTAAATTGATCAAGTTCAAAAAGGATGTATAGCATTTACTCACGAAAATTAATGAATTGTCAAGCACCAATCACATTAAACATCAATAGATCCTAATTACATCACCATAGTCTTGACTATGAAGAGATCTAGCTCATAACGAGCTTAGCCATACCAAAATAGAACTTAACTACCATAAATGAAGCCATCAAAATAGTAACAGCACTGATAACAGAATATATAGAAGAATGCAGAATTATACAAACGAAATGAAGCTCAGAGTAAGCTTCAGCTGCTGTAGATCTTCTCTAGAGCTTGTGCTGTGCGAATGAAGATCTGTGCTGCTGATTCTGAGTTGCCAGCACTCAGCAATGGAGTTTCCGCACTGAAAATGGTGGATAGATGGTTGTGGAAGACGAAGTACAGTGATGGAATGAATGGAACAGTACTCTCTGACCTAGGGAATGGTGGTGGTGGATTTCTCGTACTCTGCGCCGTACCCTTTCTAGGGTAAAAATGCCTTTTTATAGAATATTCTCCCACTTGAAGTACCAATTGGGCCAATGCAATTCGGGTATAGTGCTTCCAACCCTAAAATCCATGACTGTTTGTCCTTTTGCGGCTCATTAATGCGCTGTCATGCTGATATATATTCCCACAAAAGACAAAACATCTTTTTCTTGCTCACGCCGCTTGCAAAGCCTTGCTTTCTGCACCCTTCACCAGCTGCCTGCCACGATGCTGCCGCAGCACTACCCACAACACTGAGTCGACTAAAAATATCTTGCACACTAGCATACAAGTTAAATTCCACAAGGTGGCACTTGCGTGCCCAGATTATCATTTTCACCGCTAATTGCATTTGTAAATAACTTATGCACAATTGCCACATTTATTTGCATAAATTACTTTTGGATCGAGATAATTCTTATTTGAATTGGTATAAATAACTCAGATTTCTGTGAGTTATCAGGTATACTCATGGAGTATTGGGTGTTCTTCATTGCCCCATCCACGTGCTCGAAATAAGAAGGGTCACGTGCAACATCACACATTTCCGCTTCTTTGGTGCACCATTTGTCTTAATTTTAGAAGGTTGTGGAACCATAGAGGATGTGGTTCATCAATCTGTTTCTTGAACACAAACCTCTCATCAAGATTCATAGCATTAAAACGCTTCCATATCGTCTCCATGGAATAAGTGATGTCACACTCTGCATATTTCTTTTTCATGCCATCCTCAACCCTACCCTCCAAATTGAGCCTACTCCGATGTGTGTCCACCACCTCCAATGGAATTGGGTTACATGAGACTTGATAAATTCCAAGCTCACAAGCACATGGTAACCCATGTGTAACCCTAATGGTGCACCCACAACGATTTTTGTCAAAACCCGCACCTGAGGTGGTTCGCTCAAAATCACGAGTAATATGTCTTAGTGCATTTATGGAGACCAACCCGCGTAATTTCTTGTAGAATGGAGTGTTGTGTTGCACCTCCACGCGGTTGATACTTCTTTGGAACGCCTCCACAATCTTAGCAATCTGTAGATTCAACATACCATTCATTGCCTCCCAACACTTACACAAGTCTCCTCCACTATACCCCAACATCCTCTTCAACACCCAGTGGGCCGACTCAACCCTAATACAATACCAAAACAAAATTAAACCCCATAAGCATATAATAGTCAAACAAATCAAACTATATTCATTGCAATAAAAAAGACATACCTATTTGTAGTGTTAGTCCCTAAGTGTGTCACCTGGTTAGTCTATGCCAAAACCAATCTATGTTTATGAGGAATCAACCATGTCTCAATGTCTCATGCATGTGAATCACAAAGAAGGGGAAATCGACACATAACTACTCCAATACATGCAACTGCTGTGAGTACTCAACCTCATCAGGTGACTCAACAAGACTGTACCGAAGATCCATCACCGGCGATTGTATCCTTCTTCATATACTCCTTACACTTTGCTTTCATGTTCTTGTTTATGTGAAACTGGCAATACAAATTCAAAGAGAACGAAAATACAACATTAATGGCACTCATCAGACCAAGATCTCTGTTAGTCAAAAATATCTGAGGTAATAGACCATCTATCTCGAACAAATCTCTCAACATCTGCAATGCCCATCTAAAATGGTCATAGCGCTCATGTGCCAAGTATGCGAATGCAACAGAGAATGTGAGCTTGGTGGAAGTCACACACACAGACTCCAAGAGAGGTATTCTGTATTTGTTGGTATTGTACGTGATATCCAGAATCAGAACCCAAGGAAACAATCTGAATAACATGATAGAACTGGGGTGTGCCCACATGATGTCATCGACAACATCCTTGTTCTCAATTTTCATGTTCCAACACAAATACTTTTCGGATTCTATCATTCTCATAAGCTCTTGAATCTCTGTCCTAGGACCTCTCAGTTTTGACCGTTACATGCGACGCTGCCTATACAGTTGGAACATAGATGATAAATTTCCAATAAATTTCTCCTTCAATGCTGCCATACTGTCTCTTAGTGCAACCTTCAATTTGGTGTGTTCATCCACCATAGTTCACTCCTCCTTCGTTAACCGCCCAAAAATGAGGTGTCGGTTAACGTTTTAAGTAGCTCATGTGTGTGGAGCCCACACCTAACCCTCACTTTCCAACCCCCAACATCAATCGTAGGTGTAGCTCTTTTCGCAACAAAAATAATTTTATCTCTTGTCCCACCCCCCTTTACCGGTTGCTCTATCTGATCGAAGAATGATTACGACCATTCCACTGGCTTTCTCAACGTCCCTAGCCCAATGTACAACATTATCACGGGTACGAAATATCTACAACACTACGCCAGATCTTCAGAAAAAAGGCGCCCTATTGGGCAGCGCTCTTGCTATAAGCGCTGCTTTTGCTTAAAACGCGCAGGGAATGGGCAGCGCTCGTGCTTTAAGCGCTGCTTTTGGTTAAAATGCGCTGAGGCAATGGGCAACGCTTTTTATCAAGCGCTGCCTATAGGAGAACGAGGATGGGCGATGGGCAGCGCTTTTTATCAAGTGCTGCCTATAGGAGAACGAGGATAGGCGATGGGCAGCGCTTTTTATCAAGCGCTGTCTATAGTAGAACGGGGATGGGCAATGGGTAGCGCTTTTTTAATGAAGCGCTTTGATAACTCATATTTGTATGAGTTATTGAAAGCTGTCCTATAGTCCCACAAGGCATCATCTAAATGTATTGACCATTCTTTCCTTGTTGGCCCTACCATTTTTTCAAGTATCCTCTTGATTTCTCTGTTGGATAACTATGTTTGACCACGGGTTTGTGGATGGTAAGCAGTGGCAATTTTGTGTTTGACTCCATACTTAGCCAAGAGAGTCTCAATTAATTTGTTGCAAAAATGAGATCCCTCATCACCGATGATGGCCCTTGGAGTTCCAAACCTTGTAAGTATGTTTTTTAACAAAAATTTGCTCACGGACTTAGCATCATTATTGGGTAGAGCAACAGCCTTTACCCATTTTGAAACATAGTCCACAGCCACTAAGATATACAGATTACCATGAGATGGAGGGAAAGGTCCCATGAAATCCATTCCCCAAACATCAAAGAGTTCTATCTCCAGGATGTTTGTTAATGGCATCTCATGTTTACTTGAAATATTCCCTATTCTCTGGCATCTGTCACATCTTTTCACTAAGTCCTAAGCATTTTTAAACAGTGTAGGCCAATAGTAACCTGATTGCAATACCTTTGCAGCTGTTCTGATCCCACCAAAGTGCCCACCACATGGCGCGGCATGGCAGTGTTGTAGCACTTGGTCTTGCTCCTCCTTTGCAAGGCATCTCCTCATTAATTGGTCTTGGCACTTCTTATAGAGAAAATGTTCATCCCAATAATATTGCTTTACTGTGTGGGAGAACCTTCTCTTTTGCTGATAATTCATCTCAACAGGCACCACTTTGCTAACCAGAAAATTTACAATGTCAGCATACCATGGTGTTGAGGGTTCAGGTGCTGTAGCGTCTAGCAGGATAGTGCTAACCGCTACAGCGGTTGATGCTTCAGCAATTATTGCCAACAGCTTCTCATCTGGGAAGTGTTCCTTGATTTCTCCTCCTGCTGTACCTGCATTTTCTCTTTCTATTCTGGATAAATGATCAGCAACTTGGTTCTCCACTCCTTTTTTATCACGAATTTCTAAATCAAATTCTTGGAGTAGGAGAACCCATCTAATAAGCCTTGGCTTTGCATCTCTTTTAGTGATCAAATACTTGATGGCAGAGTGGTCTGTAAAGACAATCACTTTAGTGCCCACCAAGTATGGTCTAAACTTGTCAAATGCAAAGACAACAGCCAAAAGTTCTTTTTATCTGGCTGTGTAGTTCAATTGAGCTTCTATTAGTGTTCTGCTAGCATAATAGATTGAATGAAAAATTTTGTCATACCTTTGCCTAAGCACAGCTCCAATGGCAAAGTCGCTTGCATCACACATAAGCTCAAAAGGCTTACTCTAGTCAGGAGCTACAATAACTGATGCAGTTATTAAAGCTTTCTTCAGTTTCTTGAAGGCTTGCATACAATCTTAATCAAATAGGAAAGGGATATCATGCTGCAACAGTTGGCACAGAGGCTTGGAGATTTTTGAAAAATCTTTTATGAACCTCCTATAGAATCCAGCATGTCCCAAAAAACTTCTGATGCCTTTGATGTTTGTTGGAGGAGGTAGCCTTTCTATGACTTCTATCTTTGCTCTATCCACTTCCAGACCCTTCTTGGAGATTCAGTGCCCCAAGACAATACCCTTTTGTACCCTTTGTAGCGACCGAAAAATCCGGGCGAGGATTTCTCGAAGGTTCAAAAATGAAGCCGCCACCAAAGTTTAATTTAAGGGCAAACATTGGAAAATCCCTTTTGGAATGGATAAGGGTCCTTGAGACCAGATTAGGGTTCGGGAGTCGGTTATGCGTGGGGAAGGTATTAGCACCCCACGACATCCTTCCTAAGGAAGGTTACCTGCTAATTAGTTGTAGAAGCGAAAGTTAATTTTGAAAACGTTTATTTTTACCCTTTTATTGTGAATTAAAAAGAAAGAAGAAAATTGATATTTCATTTGAGAAAATGATTATTTGGGAAAAGACTAAAAAAGGTTTTTTTATTAGTGCAATTGACAGAGGTCAGCCGCCCTCTGCTCCTACGTATCTCTTGGTAGAAAATCAAATCACACGTAGTTCTTGGTAGAAAACTTTATTTGTTGGTGTATTTTATTTAGGGATTTTAGGACTCCTAAGTGATCAGTTCATTCGTCCTAAAATGATGACCGACCCGACTATACAGTCGGCTTAGTCCCCTACTTTGTGAAAATGGAGTTTTTTGAAGTTTGGAAGATAGTTTGATGAGTGGTGGTTTGATTTTATTTGAATAGGGGTTTTAGGACTCTTGATCCGTACGGTTCATTCGTCTTAGAACGCTGACTAACCCGACTGTACAGTCGACTTAATCCCCTATTTTGAAAATTTGATTTGTGGAAGGAATTGTGTTTGTGTTTATCTTAATTTAAGAATTGTTTGTTTTAAATAGGGATTTTAGGCCATGATCCGTAACGGTTCATTAGTGACCTAAAAAGCAGACTAACCCGACTGTACAGTCGACTTAGTCCCCTATTTATATTTTTTGAAAATGAAATATTCATCTATTTATTTTAAAAGAAATTGTTTTGAAAAGAAATAAAAAAAACGAAAAGGGGCTGCATTAATAAAACAGGGGTGCAGTTAGAGCAAATGGCTGTATTATTAAACTGGGGTGTGAAAAGTAGCAGCCCAGTTTGTAGACTGGCCTACGAATTTATGGGCTTGCGTAGGGAGGTGCATAATGGAATTGGTGTGGTGCATACAGTGATCTGAACTAAAAAATTAAAAATTAAAATTATGCAAAAACCCTAGACTATTTAAGGCATCTAAAGAGCTAAACCCAATTTCCCTTCTTTCCACTCTCCAGCTGCGCCGCTTCATACATATCACAGAGAGAAGACATGCGAAATTATGGTGAGAGAGGGAGAGATTTGCGGAGAGAGAGAGATTAACGACAGCGACATGGTGGAGCTGCTGTCTAGGGTGGACGACGCGAAAAGAGAGAGGGTGAGGGTTAGAGAGGACGACGGCTCCGGTGAGGGTTCCTCACGTGACTGGTCGTTCCTTGGCCGGTGAAGACGGCGATGACGATGGTGCTGATGGTGAAACGCTGATGAGAGGGAATGGATAGAAGGAGGAGGAGGACGGCGTGGGGGATGTTGTTCGCGCCAGAGGTCCGTTCGTGATCGGAGAAGATGACCGGGGTTGCAACGACGACGGCTTGACGGAGAGAGGGAAGAAGGACGCCAGCGGTGCTGACGGCGGTGTTTCTCAACGGCAGTGTTTTTTGCTACTGACTTGCGTACGGTGGAGGGACGGCATCGCGATTCTCACGGTGGTGCGAAGGATGGACGAGTTCACGGTGACGCGAAGGGGATAACGGCGGAGATGATCACCGTACGGTGGTCATTTGCTTCTGGTTCGGTTTCTAAGGCTGGTTAGAGAGGGAGGACGACGACGGCGACGACCACCGTACAGTGGCCGGAGTTTCAGGTCTATTACTGTTCCATTTTTTATTCCTTTTTTTCTGATTTTTTATTTTTTATTTACAAATCCGATGATTTCTCTTAAAAAAACTAATCTATTTACAGTCCTAATTTAAACACCAAGTTTATTACACTAATCTGTTTGTGATTTTCTAATCAACTAATCTGTTCATGGTTTTTTTAAAAGAACTTAATCCACTTACAACACTAATATTCACATCCATGAAAACATAAACTGAAACTACTCTATTTTCCTTAGTTCATATACATATATTGATACTGATTTCAAAACAAATTATTAACAATTACATTTCTAAAAAGGCCTATTATGTACGAAAATAAGGAAAACGAAATTTGTTGTTACCAACCTTTACTCCAGCATCTGATATGCTCCTTATGTTTGCTTGCTGGTTACTGTTTCCTTCGTTTTGCTGCTGACTGCTGCTGCTTCTGAATTTTTGATGCTTTGTTATAAGGGTTTCAGCGTGAAACCCTAATTTTGCTCTGAATTTTTCTCAATTGTGTGTCTGTTTTTTCTGTCTGAATTTGGGTGCCTCAAGCTTGTTTATATAGGCAACAATTAGGTTTTTTTTTCTGATCCTTCTCCATCTTTCTTTCCTTTTTTGCAGGTTTTGGGCTTGGGTTGAAGATGGGTACTTGGTGAGCAAGGAAAGGACTAGGGTTTCAGCTGTTGTTTTCGTCTTTGGCTGACTCTTTTGATTTTTTTCATTTTTATTTTTATGTATTTTCGGATTGTGTATTATTTTTGTATTTTTTAATTTATTTTGTATTTTTTTGGATTTTGTATTTTTTGTAAATTGATTTTTATTGATTTTTAAATATATTTGTTTTTTGGATGTGGACGGATATATTGTTTTTTGGTCAAAATGGAAGAAAATGATTAAATTGGGCCAAGCCCAATCAAAAGACTAAACATAGGCCGAATTAGACAAATGACTAAAATAAGGCCCAATTAGAACAATTTGCTAAAAATCAGGTCCAATCTAAACAAATTACTAACTAGGTCCAATAGCAACACATAGGCCCATATTACTAGACAGGCGCGAATCGTAGACATACAAACCAACCACGCAAGTATGGGCCCAATCTGGCAAAAAGGCATTTCGGCCCGATTGAACAAAGTATTAAGCGTTGGCCCGAATTAAAATGAGACAACATCGAATGAGCTTGAAAAACTTATCTCGTGGCGATAGGATTTGTGACTTATGACACGCAAAATAAATGATAGAAATGATTGCGAAAAAAAGATCGGACAAAATTGGGCTATAACACCCTTCTTGGAGATTCAGTGCCCCAAGACAATACCCTTAATCGCGAACAACTACTATTCGCACAACACGCTGCCTATAGGAGAACAAAATTGGGCGATGGGCAGCGTTTTTTACAAAAGCGCTGCCTATTACTATTATTTTTTTTCATTTCCTCACATTCCCTCGCCCTCAACGTTTCATTTTCCTCTTTCCCTGACTCTCACTTTCAGCTCTCTCACTCCGTCCCTCTCACTCACGTACTCTCTCACTTCGTCCCTCTCTCACTTTCAGCTCTCTCACTTCGTCCCTCTCACTCCGTCCCTCTCACTCATGTACTCTCTCTCTCTCTCTCTCACTTCGTCTCTCTCACCATTTCGTTCCTCTCACCATTTCGCCCCCCTCAGCCATTGACGCCATTCTCACGCTGATTCTTCCCGTGTTTGTGTTGCTGAAGCACCGCTTTCACTCAGTTCGTGTCGTTGCCTCCGCGTGTTTGCTGCCTGTGTTCGTGTTTGCTGCCTCAGTTCGCGTGTTTTCTGCCTTCGTCATTTCTCTAGTATACATTTTATTTTACTACCCTTATTCATCCGTTGCTTCCTTGTTTATTGAGTTATTATTATTTTATTTCTTCCTTCGTGTTAATTTGTGGTTATTATTGTTGCAATATATCTATTAAAAAATTGTTGATTTGAGGTTCATCCTTTGTTTGTTGAGTTAGGGTTTCGTGTTCATTTGGGATTATTATCTGTTAAAATTGCTGGTTAGAGTAGGTGCTGCTAGTTTGTAATTGTTTAACACTTTTCTCAATTATAAAATTTGTTTAGAAAATATCTTCAATTAGGTGTCTTGGTTATTAATTATTCTATTCATTACAATTTTCCTTTTTTCGAATATGCGAATTGTTTGTTAGGTTTTGTGAGTTTGTTTTGCCGGAGCTTCACGTTCATTGTTCGAGTTCGTCCTGGTTCGAGTGTTCGTTCTACTTCGTTCGAGTTCATTGTTGCTTCCACTTGTTCAGGTACTTTTGTTGTTTTCTTGTATTTATTATATGAATAATGGCAATATGGAAGACATCAAAGTCTTTGATTTCTTTAGTTGAAAATAGTTGAATGTCTTAGCTTCAAAAAAATTGTACGTTGTGTGTTTTTCACCTGTAATAGGTTTAAGTTCTCTTATCAGGATTTTATTATAAATATTGGGAAATTATGGATAGAAAGTGGATTTCTGCCAATCGTCTGTCTAAGGAATATGTCGCTGGAGTGGATTATTTTGTGAAAAGTGTTGTTGAACGTTTAGGGATTTCTAGTGATATCAAATGTCCTTGTTTAAGTTGTTGTTATGTAAAATCAGTTAATGCATAGGAGTTGGCAGGACATTTAAAGGGTTACGGAATTGATCAAAGTTACACTTGTTGGACAATGCATGATGAGGAAAGATGTGAGTCATCAAATATGGGTAATAGTACTGAGAGATGTGCGTCGGTTAACACCGAAAGACCTACATTTTATGGGGATGAATTTGAAGAGATGGCAAAGGCTGTTGAAGACGATCTTAATGACTGTCCTCAAATGTTTGAGAAGTTGATAACGGATGCAGAGACACAGTTGCATTCGGGTTGTGATGAATTCACAAAATTATTGGCTGTGATAAAGTTGTATAACTTGAAAACTTGCCACGGATGGACGGATAAGAGCTTTACGGAATTACTCGCACTATTGAAAGAAATGTTGCCGAAGGATAATGTGCTCCCTTCTCGGACGTATGATGCAAAACAAATGTTAGGGTCTATTGGCTTGAACTATGAGAAGATACATGCTTGTCCCAATGATTTCATTTTATTTCGGAATGAACATGCATTGTTAAAGTCGTGTCCTAAATGTAATGCATTGCGGTATAAAAAGAAAGAATCTGCTCCAGAAAAGGTGTTGTGGTATTTTCCCATAATTCCTCGATTTAGGCGCATGTACCGTAGTTCAGAAGATGCAAAACACTTGACATGGCATGAGGATGAAAGGATTAAAGACGGCATGCTACGACACCCGGCGGATTCTCCGCAATGGAAAAAAATTGATATTGATTATCCTGATTTCGGGTTGGATCCAAGAAACCTACGACTTGCATTGTCTGCTGATCGATTTAACCCGCACGGTATTCAAAGTAGCTCCCACAGTACATGGCCCGTGATTTTGGCGATATATAACTTACCTCCATGGCTTTGCATGAAACGCAAATATATGATGTTGTCATTGTTAATTTCTGGGCCCAAGCAGCCAGGAAATGATATTGATGTATACTTGGCTCCTTTAATTGAAGACTTGAAGCTAATGTGGGAGACTGGAGTAGAGGTGTATGATGGGTTCAGAAAAGAAAGTTTCACCCCGAGGGCTATGATTTTTGGCACAACTAATGACTTTCCAGCATACGGCAATCTATCTGGGTACAACAACAAAGGTCAGTGTGCATGCCCTATATGTGAAGATAACACTGATTGGATGTGGTTGGAACATGGTAAGAAGAATATCTACCCTGGTCATCGTAGATTCTTGCCATCTACTCATCAGTATCGACTGTTGAAAAAGGCATTCAATGGGAATACCGAAACCCGTAAAGCTCCCATGGCTTTGACGGGTGAACAACTATTTGAAAAGGTGAAAGATTTGAACATTAAATTTGGGAAGCCTTTTGCAGGAGAGCTTGCCAAACGGGGGTGGAAGAAAAAGTCGATTTTCTTTGAATTGCCATACTGGAAGTCATTATATGTAAGGCACTTCATTGATGTGATGCATGTTGAAAAAAATGTCTTTGAAAGTGTCATTGGTACCTTACTCAATATGCCAGGAAAGACTAAAGATACCATCAACTCGAGGTTGGACTTGCTTAGTATGGGGTTGAGACCAGAATTGGGTCCGATAAAGAAGGGTATGCGTACATATCTACCTCCGGCAGCCCATACTCTATCTAAAAAGGAGAAGACCGTGTTTTGTAAGTTTATTCATGGAGTTAAAGTTCCAGAAGGGTACTCTTCAAATGTTACGAACCTTGTATCGATGAAAGACCTCAAGTTAAAGTCTTTAAAGTCCCATGATTGTCATGTTCTAATGGAGAATTTGCTACCCATTGGTATACGATCCATTTTGCCTAAGAAAGTGCGCCAGACCCTAACCAAACTTTGTTTCTTTTTTAAGGCGGTTTGTAGTAGAGTGATTGACCCTAGAAAGTTGCCATCATTGCAAAGAGAAATTACTATCACTTTGTGTGAGCTTGAGATGTATTTCCCACCTTCGTTTTTTGACATAATGATTCATCTAATAGTTCATCTGATTAGAGAGACACAATTGTGCGGCCCATGTTACATGAGATGGATGTATCCGTTTGAGCGTTACATGAAAATATTAAAAGGATATGTGAAAAACCGATCACACATTGGGAAAGGGCCTACCCCTACTCGAAAGGAAGTTAAGTCGACCCGAGGGTTGTATTGTTGAGCGCTACATAGTTGAAGAAGCTATTGAGTTCTGCACCGGCTATCTATCTAGTCTTGAATATTCTGTGGGACTGCCATGGTCTCGTCACTTAGGAAGCATTAGTAAAGGGATGTCAGGAACTAAAATAGTTATGGTATCAAGGAAAGAACTAGATCAAGCACACTTATATGTTTTGCACAATGATAGTGAGGTTGATTCATATGTTGCCAAGCACATGGACATACTTAAGAGTGATCACCCATATAAGGTCAAGTTTGGTTAACAAAAGAACACAATCGGAGTTTCGTAGTGTGGCTAAAAGAGCACATTGATTTCGAGTTTGCTATGAATCCTATCTAGATTTCAGAAAGATTGAGATGGTTAGCAAAAGGTCCAAATATACCTGTTTTCTCTTACACCAGCTATCTAATGAACGGGTACACGTTCTATACAAAAAACCATGATGATCAGAGTAAAATGCAAAATAGTAGGGTGACTCTTGTAGCTCAAGTTATGCATACATCAAGTGCCAAAGACAGAAATCCCATATACGCGAATATGTCATACTTTGGGGTCATTGAACACATATGGGAGTTGGATTGCAACATGTTTCAGGAGCCTGTGTTCCAATGTAAGTGGGTTGGTTTACAGATTGATGAGTCGGGGTTCATGCGGGTGAATTTCAACAAGTTAGGATATAAAGATGAGCCTTTTATTTTGGCATCCCAAGCTCAACAAGTGTTTTATGTCACTGATCCAGTTGATATCAATTGGTCCATTGTTTTATTGACAAATAAAAAATTGGTGAATGACATTGATGGTTGATACACCGCAAGTATACGGTTATATCGCGTAATAATAATATCGATCCACAGACTCATTAGGTAATGAGTGAAACCAGGCCCTGGCTTTATCCCTTAACGAGAAAGGAAAAAGTTTCAGCCTTATGGCTTCCGGAGTCACTCCATTTAGTTTTAGAGTGCCACAATATTCGAGAAAAAATAGACAGGTGAAGATTTGGGTCATCAGTAGCAGAACCGGAAAATTGGTTCTGCTGGACCATAGAAAGAAGTGATGGTTTAATCTCAAAATTGTTTGCATCAAAATTTGGATGCACAATAACAACATGTGGCTCTGCCGTAGAAGCCGTAGCCTACTCTTTGAGAGCACGATTTGCGTTAGCAGCCATTTCTTGGTTATTGCGCAATTCTCTTCTTCTTCTATGTAAGAACATTTCAATTTCAGGAATTGGTTCAACGATTTGTCCAAGACTTCGGACTCTTCGCATTCAAAGAAAAAGAGAATAACAAAATAAAATAAAAGGAAAATTTTTTCAGTCTAACCGGTACCAAAATTTTGATCAATATCACTAACTCCCCGGCAACGGCGCCAAAAACTTGATACACCGCAAGTATACGGTTATATCGCGTAATAATAATATCGATCCACAGGGAGTTATATGTAATTACCAATCTAGTTTCAGTGGTGATTAGCTGAAAAGGAATGATTAAGTAGAAAATGTTTGGTTTTAACTTTGAATATAAAAGGCGTCTTGGGATCATGGTTAGATCACAATGATGGTAATAGAAAAACCCTTTAGCTATTCTCTATCTTATAATTTAGTTTGTTTTAAGGACAAGGTATTCTTGCGGTTTAATTCAAGTTTCCTTTCGGACAACAAGAACGTGTCTCGAAACGATGATCAAGCCTATTCTCATGGTTGATCATCGCCGAAACCCATTAAGCACAACCTTATTGTCCCAAAGTCACCTCGGCTATTCTCATGCTTTGGTTACTTTGTCTAATTCCATTTGTTCTAATGTCAAGCTTCACCTTTCGGTACTTCGCTTGACATTTGGGTTATACAAATTTATACAATGGCATTAGATTAAAAGTCAAAGCAATCATAAGATAGGGCCTAGCTTTGGGATTATTTAGGGACCATCATTGGATTGTTTCCCATAATCGCAAGACTAAGAGAAGTCTACTCACAATTGCTCATTGTAGACAATGGAGTAGAAGAGAAGGACATAATGTAAATAGCGAGAAATAAAATAAAGCGTGTAAAAGACTGAATTGTAAAAAGGGCAGAATAACAATAACCTTAATAGAAACTTGCAAGAACTTTAACATAAACTTGGAGTGAAAATTACAAAGATCCAAGATGAATTTGAAGCTACATTGGGGTCCTTTTTATAGGCCAAGATCAGAGACAAAGCACTAAATATCAATTACAATCCATAAAGACAGAATGGGAAGAGTTGTAACATTTTTGGCCATCAGAAGGGACGCACGGATCGCGCCTCCCAGGCGCACGGATCGCGCCTCCCAGGCGCACGGATCGCGCTCAGGGTCTTTTCAGCTTCCTTCCATTTTGCGAACCAGGCGCACGGATCGCGCCTCCCAGGCGCACGGATCGCGCCTCCCAGGCGCACGGATCGTGCTCAGGGTTTTTTCAGCTTCCTTCCAAAATCCGATTTTTGCACCTTCTATTTCTTATTCTTCTCCCCATCCTTTTGCCTTTTTATCCTTTGCTCTTTAAGCACTAAAATTCCTCAATTGCTCCAATAATAACCCGAGAATAGAAACCAACAATTTGTAGTAAAATAGCTCTAAACTAGAATCAAAACATCAAATAAACTACTTAAAACAAGTACTAAAAACATACTAAAACATGACTTATCAATGATCAAGCAACCGATGATGATGGTATTGAAGACGACCCTTTCTTCGGGACATCACTACCAATAGTAGGGGAAAGAGAGGATGTTGTGTATGTTAGAAAGGATCATAGTGATGGAATTACGATTCGTCAAAAACAAAGTACCAAGAAGCGAATTTCAAATAAAACTATATCCAAGAAAAGGAAAGGGTAATATAGACTTACATCAAATGCATTTTTACATAGTTTTCATCTTCTTGACTGATTATTTATTTTTTTGTTGGTCTTTTGGATAAATATAACAATAAATGATTATTCATCTTCTTGACCGGTTATTTACATAGTTTTCATCTTCTTGACTGGTTATTTATTTTTCTTGACTGGTTATTTATTTTATTGCAGGTCAGATGGCAGATCATAGTGGGCATGATAGTGGGCATGACAGCGCGGTCATGAGAGTGATGTTGGAGACTATATCAGGAAGCAGGATCCCCGTGGAATGACTGTCAAAAAGAATATCATCGGTCGGATAAATAAAGGAAAAGGACCCTTATCAGTAAGTTACTAATTACTAATTAACTTAATTCAATACTTAGTTTTAATTGTTTGTTAACTAATTTACTAATGACATAATGCAGGTCGAGTGGAATGTTAAGGGTCAGTCAATTGTAAGAAATGGCACACAGTTGATTACCTTCGTTGGTAGTAAGGTAAAACAAATGATACCAATTACAATCACTAATTGGAATGACAGAAAAAATGCCGTTTTGAGGAAACAAAAAGAGAAGTTCTGGTTAACAATACAGGTATATAACTTTATATCTCTTTAGTTATCTTATTTAATAATTTTGTAACCATATATATTTATATCATTTTCATTGAATATGTGTAAGCAGGAATTTTTTGATGTGGATGAGTCTCAAAAAGCCTGGTTAATGAAGAAAGCTGGAAAGTTACATCGGAATTTCAGGACTAGTCTAACAAATAAATGGCTGAGAGATCATAGTGGAAACATCAGATGGAAGCCTCCACCACTATATATATATATATATATATATATATATATATATATATATATATATATATATATATATATATATATATATATATATATAGTGGATTTATTACAAAGGAGGATTGGAGTATATTTGTTAGGAAACACACCGAAGATCCAGAATTCTTGGTTAGTACTATAATCTATTAAGTTATAACTTAAAATATATTTGACAATTATATATTGTGCATTAATATATACTTATCTCTCTAAATAGAAAGCAAGCCAAGAGAATCGAGAGAGAGCTTCTGGTTGTGAGTACCCTTATAGAGGCGGTGCTAGTGGATATCAAATTATTGAAGAAAGATTGGTAAGACACAATAAGCTTGGTTTCTTTTCGTTTAATGAATCTTTTGATTTATAATTTCTTAACATTTGGTAAATTTAAATATAGTTGGAGGAGAGTGGGAAAGATCGTACTAAAGCAAGGCTGTTAAGGAATTATCAGTGGTAGGTGGATGTTGTCTTGGGTTGTTCTGTGAATGAAATTCTGGTGGTGTGGCTGGTGCAGAAGTACTAGGTGCAGATGCACCAGTATTGTTCCATCTGAAATTTGGGTGGTTCTTCCAGCCAGGGTTATAGGTGTTAGAGTAAGGGTTGTTATTCCTGTTATATCCTACAAAATTGACAGAGACAGGGTTGCTGGGACAATCTTCATACAAATGGCCTCCTCCACAATACACACAACTTGTGTCTCCTGAGGGGGTTTGTTCTATGGCTGCTGCAGTGTTTTCAGTTGGTGCAGCTGCACTAGTGCAGATGCACTGGTTGAAGTGAAGTTTTTAAACAAGTTTGTCAGAGAGGCCAACTGAGCAGATAGGGCTGATATATCACTGATTTCATGTACCCCTGCTGGTTTCTTTTGGGCACTTACCCTCTCAGTAGGCCAGCTAGAACTATTGGTTGCAATTCTATCAATTAATTCACATGCTTCATTATAAGATAAGTTTAATAACACACCCCCAGATGATGCATCAAACATTATTCTAGTTTGGGGTTCTAAACCATTGTAAAAAGTTTCCATTTGAATAATGATAGGTAGACCATGATGTGGACATTTTTTTAAAAGTTCTTTCCATCTTTCCCATGCTTCAAACAATGATTCAAATTCTTTTTGTCTAAAAGATGTAATATCATTCCTCATCCTGGCATTTTTTATGGGTGGAAAATATTTTGCCAAGAACTTTTCAGCTATTTCATTCCATGAATGGATAGAATTAGGCTCCATTGAATTTAACCATGATTTAGCCTTATCTTTTAAAGAGTATAGAAATAGCTTAAGTCTAAAGGCATCTTCACTAACACCGGGAATGATAAAGTTACTACATACTTCTAAAAACTGTTTTAAATGCTCATGGGGATCCTCATGGGGAGATCCACCAAATTGACCAATTGTTTGTAGCATTTGGAACATCATGGGTTTAAATTCAAAATGCACAGCATCAATATGAGGTCTTGCTATACTTGTTTGCATATTTTGATGATCAAACATAGCATAATCCCTCATGGGTCTATTTCTATCATTAATCATACCTATTGGGCCCATGTGGATGAATTGATTTCTGTGGCCTTCTTCAGTATCATGCTGTGAACCAGGTCCTCCTTCAACTGAGGCTGATCTTGAGCTGTGTCCCTCACTGTGATGAGACATGTTTCTGCAGTCTTGATTCCTTTGTTTTTGAAGTCTTAGCAAATTTCTGAACCTTCTTTCAATCTCTGGATCGAATTCAAATGCTGGTCGCTTATCTCTGGGCATATGCTAGTGCATCTGCACCTGTTTCTGCACAGAAAATAACTACCAGAGTAATAAAATACTAACTTATAAATCTAAACAACAAAAATTAATGGCAATCCCCGACAACGGCGCCAAAAACTTGGTGTGTGAAAAGATGTGCAAGTATACACAGTCACAAACAAGTAATATAATGATAAGAAAGGTCGAACCCACAGGGATTGGATTAACTTTATGTATGTTTAGAAAGCATATAAATTAGTACTACTATTCTACTCACAAATTTTGGGGTTTTTAGTTTAAGTAAAAACAGAATGCAAGTATTTAAAATAAGATGAAGGAAATCAGTTGAGGAAGATAGTTGAGATGTCTTTACTATATAATGCTTCTTTTGAGAGTTTCTATGTTTTTAGAGATGCAGAAGCATCAAGTGTAGAAGCATCAAGTGCAGTAGCATAAGTGTGTACTTTTCAGCTACTTTCTTCGGAGTTTCATTACAAACTTTCCATGTCTGGGCTTGCTAAATAAGTTCACTTCTGCCTTTGAAGTACCCACTGTTTCACCCTAAGGACTATGTTATCCTATGTCTAGGACTTAACATGGTTTTAACACAGTTTCTTTATTAAAACAAGTTCAACAAAGCCTTTATTAAAACACTCACCCTTATTAGTCTTGATTTCTAATTATAAACCATGTCTGTGAATATAACTCTACTTATTGTAAGAGATCAACCTTAAAATAAGATGGATGTAGTATAACACAAGACCCAAAATGCTACAACACTTAAAAACATATTAACATACTCAAAAGAACATTATAAGTTTAGAACATCTCAACTAAAGGAATTTAGCTCATGTTACTCATTATATAATAGAGAGAATCTGTAAGGAACATGATAACATGAATCATATAAAAGATATCAATGGGGTAGAAGTTACACAAATTGATGTTCCTTTGCATGAATTCTGACAGGTGCAGAAGCATCAAGTGCAGAAGCACTAAGTCCTTCGTCTATCTATGAAGAAGTGGGGGAAGAGGGTGTCAATTCCTTCCTCACCTTCTTATAACTAACTAGTAAATAAAATGCAAGAATTGAAACTACAAAAATATAAGTAAAGTGTTTGATCTACATATAATCAAGTGAGATATGCGATCCCCTTCAAGTGAGAAGTGGGAGCCATTTTTATAGCCTTGGAGATTTCCTTTGCTTGAGGGTTTGCTTGAAAACCAAGTTAACCTAAGGAGGCTTAACCATGGTTGCTTTTCTGATCTTTAGACAAAGAGATTAAGTTTAGCACATTTCCATAAGAAGAGGTCCAATTATGTAAGGCCATATGTCTTTAGGTGAATAGCCTTTCATGATGATGTTTATGGTGGGCGCCTCCTTATGCATGTGGCCATGTGCTCCATGTGAATTGTGACAAAGCATGATGTCATAGAAGTTCTGGAGTAGAGGTATGAATTGAGGTGCTTCAATTGTGGGTTTATAAATCTTCAGCGCAGGATGGTGCAGAAGCATCTGTGATGCAGAAGCATTTGTGATGCAGAAGCACTAAGTGCAGAAGCATCCGTGGTGCAGAAGCATCATCTGTAGACAAACTGAACAAACACATCAAACATACCAATATATATACAAAATGCTTTATTCATCACATAATTCCTAGAATGTTGTTATTTTACTAATATTACTATATTTAACACACTTTGTACTTGAGTTTAAAGCAATTTGTTGCGTTTAGAAGTATAAATAACTCTATATAAACTAGAGTTATCAGTCACTCATAGAATTGTAAGTATTTCCAAAACTTTTAAAACTTTTATGATCTTTGTAATGTATAATAATTTTATTATACTTTTGTTTGTGAATTAGGAAACCATATCACAGTCTGTGTCACAGGGAGAGATCACTGATTGCTTTGAAAAGGAAATCCTTTCTCGTGCCTTGGAAATGGAAGAATACTCGGGTCGTACAGGGGGTTGTGGATTTGGCGTTAATCCAACCCACTACCTTGGACCAAAGAAGCAAACTCATGATGAGCATCATGATTGTCAACAAAGTAGAGAGTTGCGACTATTGTATGAAGGTCTAAGGGCTGAACTTAGTGATTTCAAACTGCAATATGGGTTGGTTTCACTGCCTGCGGTACCATCCCCTGCCACAAATGGCGCACGAGATAGCTGCACCATTCCGTTAACTAAGGTATTAATTGTTTTTTTTAAATAAATAAGGAATTAATTATTAAACTCTCTTTCTTATTACATCAAATAATGTCTTTATTATTTTTTGTTTATAATTGATTTAGGACAACAATGAGTGTGAGTGTGAATTGTATATGTCAAACCCACATCAAATGGTTGCAATAGGCTTCATATGTAACCAATTGGATCCCTTCCTGCACAATTTACCCCTACCTCCAGATCATCTTAGAGTCAGAGTTGACTGTGCAATTGTGGGGGATGCACCATTGCCTGTTCCAAATGTCAATATAGATTTACTGATTGTGCAAGATGCAGTTGGTACCTTTGTGGCATGGCCAACACACATTGTCGTTGTAAGTGACAATATATTTGTAAATAATTATTATTTTTTGTCATATATTGTGTGTTAACTAAGTAAATATTTTTTTAATATATAGGTGCACCAAAATGCAAAATCTAGGGGCAAAAGTGTTGGATAATAACTTGTTAGCTAGTTTGTTTTGGTTTATCTTGTTGGGTATATTTGTGCATATTTGTGCATTTGAATATATATATATATATATATATATATATATATATATATAGCTAGTTTGTTTTGATTCTGGTGTATTGTAATTTGTTGGTTTTGCTGAGAAATAGAATTGGAATGAATTGGGAAACAAGTGTTTAATTCATTAACCCGCGCTTGTTTTGATTCTGGTGTATTTGGATATAATTTGATTTGGATACATATAGCTAAGTTAGTTATGTGTGATTTTGCTGGTTTACTTGCTGAGAAATAGAATTGGAAAGGAATTTGGAAACAAGGAAAACAAACAAAAACAGAAAAAAAAATTACACAATGGGCAGCGCTTTGTCCTACAAGCACTGCCCATTGGTTAGCGCCTTTTGGGAATGAGCGGCGCTTACGCTAAAAAGCGCTGCCCATTCCCAAAATGCACTAACATGATGAGCAGCGCTTTACCTAGGAGCGCTACCCATTGTTGGAGTGGAATCAGCAGCGCAAAGTTTAGCAGCGCTCAAAAGCGCTGCAATAGCTAAAAAAAAGCGCTGCCCATCCCCAAATCTGTTGTAGTTAACATAAATAAAACTTAGTTATTGTGACAAATAATACAATAAAAACTCAGAATAATAAATTAAATATACCTATTTTGTCATGAATGCCTCTGATCTATGAAGCCTGGATACCGGATACGATACGGGATACGACACGATACGGATACGGGGATACAGAAAAATTTTGAAAATCAAGATACGACAAGGCTGGGATACTTTAATAAAAAATTAAATTAAAATTTAAATATATAAAAACATAACAAAAAATAAAATAGAATAGAAACACAAATAGAAAAAAATAAAGATGAAAAACTGAAATATTGCATTTTATAGATATGAAAAAAAACTGCCCAAATAGATAAGAAAAATCACACAGAAAATATATGGATGAAAGGAAGAGGACAACCGACACACCTATGTATGAGTGACTAGTCATAAAAAGTAATGGTGGACAAGTAATTGATACCACCCGAAATCGTATAATACGAATAGTCAGTGGCAGAAATAGATGACTTTTTATAGACTAAGATATTCATATTAGTACGCAATTGGTCAATAAAACATAAGCATATTATTAGTCAATATATATTCATCACATTGTAGAAATAAATACTTGTGATCTTATCAAGTAGAGATAGTTACATATATTTATCCCACTCATATCACAATGTATTATTTCTTCTATTATTGTATTACGAAAAAACATATAATTTTTTCTTTTAGTTATTGAGATATTAAAGTGTGTCATATATGAGTGACAATCATGTGCTTAGTTGGTAAGAGGTATCGAAAAAGTATCTGAGAAGTATTCTTAGTTGGAAAGAAGTATCAAAGATGTATCTGAAAAGTATCGAGTCAAATATTTTTTAAAAAGAATTAAAAAAGTATTAGATACTCTTTGGGTACGTATCGGGTGCGTATCGGTATCGGATACGTATCCGACACAGGTACGTCTCCATTTTTGAAGTATCGGGGCTTCATAGCCTCTGATGTATCTATTGAGAACGGGACCAAAATCTCATCCGTATCCAAAAGTTCATCTGTATCCATATCTATTTCATTTTTTAAAAAAGACTAAGTTAATTTTTTAAGACATTATAAAAATCATTACGGATTTATTTTTGAAATAGATAAATCCGTACCACAAAAATGCAAAAAGGATTTATTTAATTTAAAGATAAATCCGTTATTCATTATTGAACAACTGATTTATCTATTAAAAATATAATTTCGTACAGATTTATATTTTTAATAGATAAATTCGTTGTTAAATAATCAATAACTGATTTATCTTTAAATTAGGTAACTCTGTCTGTCACAAAAAAAAAGCGACAACAAATTTATTAATTTAAATCCGTTTGGCAAAAATGTTTAACAACGAATTTATCATTTTAAAAGATAAATCCGTATAATAACTGCATACCGGAGTTACCTGTAATTCCGTAAATCCGAATAGTAAAAACTTTTCACAAAAAAAAAGAGAGAGGTAATATGGGGGGTAGAAAAATCACTATTCTTATTATTTATGTACTAGTTTTGCATTTATGGTGTTGTTGAGCATTGATGTCAATTGTCAAAAAAGTATCATATAATCTATTTTTGGAATCGTGAATCTTTTTTTTTGGTTAAGTGGAATCGTGAATCTTTTTTGTTGGAAAATATTCACCACTTCAAATTTTGTCATTAGCAAATCACGAATACGTCACGAATCACGATCTCACAAACACTAATACGAACTCACAAACAAGCACCGAACCTCTCTGATCATGTATACAAACACTGCTTATAGTCGTAGGCGTGAGAAGACACTGTTGTCCTCAAAGATTTGTTCGCCTAAGATGATAATCCCCCAGGATTCAAAAGACTCTTCCGAGAATAATCTTAGGTAGCGGAACTAATGAGAATACTATCAATATTAACCTTTGAGTAACTAAAAACACATTTTCTTTAAAAAAACGTCTAATTAGGATTGATCGCCCTTTGCATGTTAATAATCAATTAATTGACCACCGACGGATTACAATTAATTGGTGGACCTAGAGGATAATTGGGACTGTAATTGTTGCATGTCAAACCCTAATTTAGACTTACAGTCATTCAACCTTTTTATTTTTTATGTTTTTCTTGAATTTAAATTCCTTTAATGACTAAACAAGGAACTAAATTAGAAAAAATAATATTAATCGCGAATAATCAAACGAATTAATAGTTTTAGTAGTTATTGATAACTGAATAAAATAAAGGAATTGAGGTAGAATTAGATATGATGAAGTTGACACTTGTAAGTAAATTATGATGTTAGATCTCTCTCCATTGATTACTTCTGGAATTTTTATTCTCCTTTCTTTATTTCTTTTTATGTCATTCCCATAACAATGCAACCATAGGTTTGTCTAAACAATAAATAATATTGATTAGTAGTCATTGCTAATTAATCACCGTTGATACGATATTCTTTTATACTATGCTATATAGTACACTTGCTCCAAGTGTATTCTTAAACTTAAACATTTTTTTACTGTTCAATTTTAAATTTTGTTTTTTTTAATTTATCTTATTTAAAAGAAAAAAAATATTCGTTAGAATTTTGCTAACACTTTCTCAAAAGTTTCCTGCGGCTTACATTGGGAGGTAATGACAAAAAAGAATTTAGAAAAGTCAACTTGGTATCTGATTCGATGCATGGTCACAACTTCGTCTTCTCATGACCATTATTTAGACTATTGGGATAATGACTATAAGGAACCTCACACGGAAAATCGGTGAGAAGACATAAAGACCCATAACTAAGCGGTTCTAAAGTACCAAAAAACCAAACTGCAGAACTGGATCGAACTAAACCGTAAAACAAAACCGTAAAAAACTGAACTTTTCATAAGAATATAAATAGTAAAAGTGTAAAACCAAACCACACCGTTGGCAAAAAAACATTAACGCAACATGATTTTAGTTTTTTATTGAACGGGTTAATAATTGCTAATATTGTACTATGAGCTTGGCCCCCTATTTTTCCGAAAAAAGTACTGTTCTTATATCTTAATTTTTTAAAGAAAAATAAATTTGTTTCTAAATAAATATTTTTCTCACTAAGATATACTTGTTTTGATGATTCATTTTATTTATTTTAGAATAATAGCTTTTCATGTCATATAATTTATATTCGGTATGTTCTTTAATAAATTTTTCTAATAAACACTCGTAAATTGTAATATTCTTTTCCATTTTATTTTATTTACTGAAAAAAATATGAGTTGTTGGATTGTCTTTCCTTTTTTTTTTAAAAAAGAAAAGTTGCATTATCTTTTAAGTTATGAAGTTTTTTTTAAAATCTTGGTTCTAATTTAGCAATTCAGTCAAAAAAGTTGTTAGAAAAAGTTTGGTTAACAGTTCGGTTTCGTTTGGATCCAAGAGTTCAGCTAAAATAGTAAATAAAAGTTCACTTTTTGAACCAGTTCGGTTCGTAATTAAAAATTGTGAATCGAACCATTGACACAGTTTAGTTCAATTGTGAGAACCATTAACGCAGTTCGGTTCGACGAACCGTTTCTATCAGTTCGATTTGGTTCTTCACCTGAACTGAACAATGAACAGGACTATCCATAACTTGGGAAAACATTAATAGGAGTTGAGATTGTCCATTGAGTGGATTCTCTATATTCTTTTGCATGACCAACTCATGCCACTCCCCAATTGAGTTGAGATTGTCCCAGGAAGGTAGCTCAGTTGGCAAGCTAATGGACATGAAGGAGTTGCAAAGTTGCAAGAAGGAGGTCCAAAGTTCAAACCCCGGAAACTAACATTCTCCCACCCCCACTAACATTTACTTATAAAAAAAAAACTCCTATATTCCTTGTGACAATTATTTGTGACGGGATAAGTCATATATGCCCAATGTTTTTAAAACCGGACCGGAGATCGAACCGGCGAGACCTCCGGTTCATGGTTCAACCATGGTTGAACCGGATAAGTAATTTATTAAATAAAAAATAAAAAATATTAAATTTTGGAGAAAAAAGTAAATTTAAAAATAAAAAATTGCATTTCGGGCGGTTCAAACCAGTTCAACCCGGTTCGGTTCCCGGTTCTTTCCCGGTTCAAAGCGGTTCTTGGCGGTTCAATCCGGTTCTGGGGCGGTTCTTTGGCCTGCGGTTCAAATGGGGTTGAACCAACCGGCCAGGGATCCGGTTCTCGGTTCAACCGGTTGAACCGGCCGGTCCGGTCCGGTTTTTAAAACCTTGTATATGCCACTACAAGTGCATAGGCAAGAGGAGGAAAAGTCATATAGCAATGATGTGTTAGCCATTGTACCTAATCTACCTTTACCCTTCTTTATGTTATTTCGTCGCTCTTATTTTGAGATGTTGTATCCTTGTTGCCTACTAACTGTAAGGGATCCTTTGGGTGTGTCTCATAAATGGTTGTCATCTCCTTGGTGTGCTCTCGAATGTATCGTTAACTAATCCTGAAGTTATTTGAAGATCAGCAGGCTTTAGGTGTTTTGCATCGGTTCTGATCTAGTTCTGCTTTAGTAGGATTCATTGGTAAGCATGTCTCAAGGAATTAAATGTTTCAATCCCATCAAGGTGACTCCATAATCATTTCCCTTTTACATACATCTTGAACGGAAATTCCCAAGCAACATAATTTTTGCCGGTAAAGCGGACACAAAAATTATCTTTCTCTGAAGTCATCATAATTTCCAAAGGAATTGAGAGAATAACTACAATCCAACAATACAAGTGGCCCAAATTTAGGGACAAAAATCCCGAAAAAATTGAAGGAAGCCCAAAACTCACAACTCGCAAGTAGAGATACAATCTGAGGAGCAAATCAAACACGCAAGGAGAAACACTAGCAGCGAATCAAGAAAACACGAGGAGAACCAAGATCGGAGCAAGAACCAAAAGTCAAAATCGCGAGCAGTCTCGAAGGAAGAACAAGAGCAGATAGCGAGGAACACCAGAGCCACCGAAATCGCAAAACGCACCAAGCCCAGGTGCGACCAGGAACATGCAGTCACGGACGACGTAACAGATTGCAAGGAACCAGCGTACAACAACCGCAAGGAAGAAGCCACCAGATCGCGCGCAGGAGGAAGCCAACAGATCGCGAGCAACCGAAGCAACAGATCGCGCGCAGGAGGGAGCAATAGATCGCGCGCAGAGACAAACAACACGATCAGAACCAAAAATTGAGATTGGTCACGAGCGGAGGGATCCACGAACCAGAAGAGACCCAAGAACCCGAAGAGACACACGAAACCGAAGAGACCCACGAGCAACGATGAAGGCCAAGGCAAGAGCGACTAAAGGAGGAGTCGCTAACGGAGATCACAGGTATGATCGAAATCCTACTGGATACCATGTATGATCGAAATCCTACTGATACCATGTATGATCGAAATCTTACACGAAACCCCAACAAGATCACAGGTATGATCGAAATCCTACGGATACCATGTTAAAACCGGACACACGATATTGTTTACGCAGTTCGGCCAAACTTTGCCTACATCTGCGACTACAAAGTAGCTGTAGTTCCGTTTTATTGATTATGTTTCGATGCTTTGAGTACAAACACTAAAGCGTTTAAATAGGCTTTTCTCTGAGAAAATCTAACGGACCTGGACCAAATACATATAAATAAATCTACAAATCTACTATTTACGACTTCTTTATTTTCTTATTCACAGGAGCTTTATTCAACTATGGAAAAGGTGATGACAGGTGATTCTGTTGATTCATGTTGATAGGTGATTCATGTTGATAGAGGAATTCTGTTGATTCACAAATGACACAAAAGCAAAATCAAACAACAAGCAATCAAAAGAGTAATTCTGTTGATTCATGTTGACAGGTGATTCATGTTGATAGATGCAATCATGCAACAACTGCAACAACTCGAGAGGAGTTCTATTTCAATAGCTAATTTAAGGTGACAGATGCATTTACAAAATTATGTTCAAAATTTGTCACATGTATCTAACTAATTTAATATTAACGCAAGAACAAATTATCTTATTTAGCCCTTCAAAAATGATGTTGTGAAGTGGAATCAATACGTTGATACGAGGAACACCACAATCGTTGACTTCATCGTGTCTTAATCCTTCGTGCCATACAAGTCACTACTACTACTACTACTTCTCCAGATTCATATTGAGAGAAAGCGAAATTTAAAACAGGTGTTGTACGCGTCTTCCGTTCAGCGCACCCAGAATAAATAGCACACAGTTTTTGTTTGATTTTATAAAAGAATAACCACGTGGCAAAATAGGTATGGCAAAATGCAAGTAACCATGTGGGTGTGGGTCCAAATTTGAGGTGAGTAGCGCGTGAATTACAACTTCGGAAACCAGCGACTGAGATTTGGATGCATAGGGTTAGAGTTGTTGAATGATGGATATTGATAGGAGAGAGAGAGGGAAGAAAAATGAAATCAGGTGAAGATGATCACATCCACATGGCCGAGTCTCCACCCAGTGAATGAAATCAGGCCACCTAAGCAAATCGGAATCTCAATGATGCTTCTCTGCCACGTAGATAGACCACGGATCACCGTTCATTTCAGACTTTTCTTCCCTACACAAAAATACAATATTATAAATAAAAATATCCCAAACTTTATTGTTTTTTTTTAAAAAAATTAATTAATGTTCTTAAGGTGTGGTGTGTGGGGAAATAGGCTTCTGAGTCCATCACCATATTCACCGCACAAAACAAAACGTTCTTGTTCCCCTGGTAGCAGACACCTGGCATCCCGGCACACCACAAAGACACTCTCCTGTCCCTATCACTTTGCTTCTTCTTCTTTTTTTCTGATTATTTCTTTCATTCTTCCTTCTTACGTTATATTCTTCAGTCATTTTTTAAAAGTTACTCCTATAAAATTAAATATAATATTTCTTCCAAAAAAATTAGACATAACATTATGATAATTTTAGAAAATATACAAAGGATAGTGTGAATGAATAGAATAATATAAATTAATAATAATTTTTATGTGAAATTAATTAATATAATATTAAGTCACATGTTTTTTTCTTTATATAAGTTGTCTTCCGAATTTTTTTATTAAATCAAATCAATTTCATCTTTAATTTACCAGTTAAAGTTTTTTGGTTTTAATCAATAATCATCTTTTGCGTAAAAAAATTCAATAATCACCTTCTCCAATTAAAGTTAAATAACATGGATATTCGGTAATGACCATCAGAAATAATTATCACGTTTTAATTCAACAAATTCTTCAATTATATCATAATTAATTCTCATATTTTAGGTATGTTTTTATAATTGAAAAATTAATTATTTATGTATTGTATTAATATTAAAATTTTATAGTTTTACATTGCATTTTTATTTATAATAGCATCATGTACCATATAAATACTTTGCTTCAATATGCAAATGAAAAAAAATAAAGCTGTCAAAAACAAGATAAAAATAAAAGATTGTACCCGAATTAAATATTATGTAGGTTGATTTTATTTACTGTGAAAAATTTGACATCGATCATATGCGTCTTATAAAGTTATAATCAAACTAGAGTCAAACTAAATGATTAAGAAAATCTCATGGTTTTGTCAAAAATAAAATTAAATCTCATGGATAGTGTCATGGGATACATTGTACTAATTTTTTGCTTACAAAGAGAAAAAGAGGGAGAAACACACATAGGTTAAAAAGAAAAAAATCTATATACCGGGTTAGGCCCTCTATATATTCAAAAGAAAAAAATCTATATTTAAAAGAAATTTAACTCCTATATAATTTTAAAAAACAAAACAGTTAAGCTGATGTAGCCCCATTTTTTGAGAAGGATGTAGCTCAAAATTGTAGTTATGATAAGACCTTCATGCATGAAGTCCTCATACATTGCACCTGTGAATCTGTGATGACTTTATTTCTTTGAAATATATCCATAATCAGTTTATTCATTTTATATGTTTTTTTTTAATTTTCATCCATCATAGTTTTTCCTTTTTATCCCCACTCATATATATATATATTATAAACTTATTAAATTTGTAAAATAATAGAATTTATTAAGTATTTTAAACTTATCTATGCCAAGATAAACTTGATATAAAGTTTTTTTTTTGAAAAAAAAATTGATATAAAGTTGAACCAATCATAGCCATTAGAAAGAGTATGTTAATTAAACAAAAACGTATTGGTAACCATTGATCTTCAAAACGCTATATAAATATCAGCAACTGGCATCTACTTTCTTTCCCCTTCTTTTTCGTTCATCCTTACCCATTCACCCACACATCTCGTACCGCAGATAAGAGAGAGAAACTGAAAAGGAGAAAATCCCTCAGAAAAAAAAAAACAGGTAGTTAAGCAGATTTGAAACCGCCTAGAGCATAAAAGAAAATCAGACGACTCAGAATCATTATTGTTGAAGGCTAGATAGTTAAAGATGAAGAAGTGTGAACTGTGCAAGCTTCCGGCGAGGACTTTCTGTGAGTCCGACCAGGCTAGCTTATGCTGGGACTGCGATTCCAAAGTCCACGGAGCAAATTTCTTGGTTGAAAGACACTCACGAACTCTCCTCTGCCACGCGTGTCAGTCTCATACACCGTGGAAGGCTTCCGGCGCCAAACTTGGAAACACTCTCTCTTTGTGTGAGAGATGCGCCGGTGGAACTAAGATCGATGATGAACAAGATCAAGAAGAAGAGAGTGAAGGAGACAATGACGATGACATAGACACCGACGATGAAGAAGATGACGAGATGATGATGATGATGATGATGATGAGGTGGATGACGAAGACGGTGATAATCAGGTTGTTCCATGGTCCTCAACGGCGCTTCCACCGCCTCCAAGTTCATCCAACAGTGATGATTCGATTAGCAAGCGTAACAATAGCGATGAAGTTACATCTCAGTTAACAGCTTCCTTGAAACGCTGTCGTGAGGATAACGATTTTCAGGTACACTAATAATTATTATTTTTTTATATTTTAAATTGATTTATGGTTTTCAATTAGTATTCTTTTTTTTTTGTTGGTTAGTTCATTAAAGTGGTAACTTTTTCTTTTCCAGGTTTCGAATTCAAAGAATGAATATAAACGGGAGAAGTTGGAACAGCAGATTGAGTTTTTACAGTGTGATAAACCGTTGTCAATACCTTTTAGGGATGGAGAGAAGAAACCGCAATGCTGTAGAGTCTCCGAAGTGAAGGATTTTGATATGGAGGGAACGGAGCATCTCAACCTCAGGCTCACGATCGGCTTACCATAAGAGATTATTTATGAGCTGATTGATTAGTTAATTTCTCTAACAAAACTCTTAGTCTTTGATAATGACTATCCATCTATCGATTATTAGTTTTTATTTGTATTTTTTATAATTTTCTGCTTAGATATTTTTAGGATTATGGTTTGTCACTGGTGGGGGTGGCTTGGGATTTTCTGGTTTTTTCATTGCAGAAATATTATTTTTCTTGTTTATAATTAGGTGAGGATGGATTTTATTGTGTTTATTTAATTCTAAAGAAGAAACACAAGATCAATGTGATTCCCTATTTGAAATTGTCAAACAATGGACAACTTTTCATCTGTGAATGCATTTTTGTTAGTTTTAACAATTCAAATGATGAGATTATAAATTTTGACTCATATGATATGAACAAATTAGGTTGAAAACCTGCGCCCAATAGTTAAAATTAGGCTTAGCTTGTTGAAATCCTTATTTTTCCTTTTAATTTGGTAGAAATTTTATCAAGCAACTGAAGAGTGAATGTGCATCAACCAAAGGCAACTTTGTTGTTAAAAAATTCTTTATTTTTTGGTTTGGATAATTGCACCGACTAAGATCGAATTTGTCTACTGCGTAAATCGAATTTGTCTACTGCGTAAATCGAACTTGGGAATATCGAGTCGATCCACTGTACTCTCGGATAACTTATGTCATTGGAGCAACGATGTTGGTTGGTTAAAGAAAATCTCTAATAACATATACTCCTCAGGACTTAAAAAATGTGTTTTTGCTTATAAATAAGTTCTGAGTAGTATATTTGTCGACCAAAAAAAAGTTCAGATCCTTATTTTGTTTATGCCCTTATTTTGTTTATGGAAAGATGCCTTTATTTTGTATCATGTGCTAGTTAGCCACATTTAATGAGGTATTTTTTTTATAGGCGATGTTAATGTGGGTGAGGGAAATGTTAGTTTCCCGGGTTTGAATCTGCGACTTCCTTCTTGCACTCCTTCGGTATCCCTTAGCTCGCCAACTGAGCTAGCTTCTTGAGATGAGGTATCCTTTTTTAATCCATGATTGTTTCATGAATCCAAACACAGCCATGTTGGTATTATTGGAAGATAATTAGTAATTCAATATTGCTTAATTCACTTGTAATTAGTTCAGTTTTTAGTTTTGTGACTTTGCCTATGTGGTAGTGTGATTAGCAGTTTTACATGTGTAGCATTGCTGAGCTGGCTGCCTGTGTGGCATGTATTAAATCAGTCACTACACACGTGTATACACATTCTGTATAAAAGCATGTAACATTGACTTTTGTAATTTACAGTATTTTTTTTCATTTTCATCATTCATTGAGTTTGTTACAGTTACAATAATAGAAATCTCTGCTAGTTAGTTCCCTTTATCCCCAACAAATTGGTATAACAAAGCTTCAAGATCCAAAAAGATTCATCAATGGCGACGCGAGACAATCAAAGGGATCCCGTCAAATCTGCCCATTTTCAAAGGGAAGAACTACGAACGATGGTGTGCGCAAATGAATGTGTTGTTTCGTTTTCAAGATGTGCTGGAAATAGTGAATGATGGCATTCCACCACTTGAAGAAAATGCGACTGAAGCGCAGAGGAATAATCACCATGCACTGCGAAAGAGAGATGGAAAAGGATTGTTCTTAATTCATCAAAGTGTTGATGAGAACATCCTAGAAATGATCATTGACTGTGATTCCGAGAAGAATGCGTGGGATATTCTCAAGAATGCATATGGAGGAGCAGATCGATCGAAGCAAGTTCGATTGCAGTCACTCCGGAAACAATATGAAGCAATTGGGGAATTCATCACGAGGTTAGTTGCTCTAACAAATCAAATGAAAGGTAATGGGAAAAATGATTCTGAGAAAAAGTAAAGTAGAAAAGGTGCTTAGATCTTTAACTCTAGATTTCGATTATGTTGTAACTACTATTGAAGAATCCAAGAACATAGGTGAAATGAAGTTAGATGAACTTCAAGGTTCCTTAGAGGCTCATGAATTGAGAATTAGGCAGAGAAGTTCAGAGAAAGAAACTGAACAAGCCTTGTTGATACACTCCTTTAAGAAAAATTGGAAGGCAGGCAACAAGAAAGAAAAGGGAAAATGGAAGAGTAAAGATAAAGATTCTGGTAATAAGAAAGATGAACATAAGAATTCTGATAGTAAAAAACCTGATTTGACTAAGATCCAATGTTATAATTGTCAGCAATTTGGGCATTATAGGAACAAATGCAAGAACAAGAAAGTTCCTAGGGATAGAGATGCAGAAGCCAAATTTGCAGATGATGGTAAATCTGACTCTGATTCAGATGGATTGGTGCTAATGGCAGTCATAGATGATGAGATTGAAGAAGACATTCATCTCAATGAAATTGTTGCTGAGAGTAGTGAGCAAGACAGTGGGAACTTGTGACAGTGGAAACACTTGTAATGCTCAAAATACTTGTGCAATAGTTGTGGGGCAAGGCAGTGGAGACACTGGTGATGCCTCCAACATTGCCAGCAATGATGATGAATGCTTATCTCTCATGACAGTCACTGATATTGAATTGCTACAGTTAAAAGCAGATACAAATCAAGTAGATGAGAAATATGATGAATGGTATTTAGATACAGGATGCTCAAATCATATGTGTTGTCACAAGAAATGATTTATTGAGATGAAACAAATAAACAAGAGAATTAGATTTGCTGATAATAGCAAAGTTATGGCACCGTGAAATTTCTCTCAAGGGATGGTAAGTGGTGCTATATCCAAGAAGTGTTTTATGTACCAATGATGAGAAGCAACTTGCTGAGTAGCTTGGTCAGATGATTGAGAAAATATACTCAGTTGAAATGGAAGATGATTCCCTCAAAGTGTTTGATCCAAATAAGAAATTGATCTTGAAGGTTCAAATGCAAAGTAACAGAACCTTCAAAATCAAGCTTCAAGTAATACAAGAACAGTGCCTCTCAACCACAGTTGATAGTGAGAATTGGAAGCGGCACAAGAGATATGGTCATTTAAACTTCAAGAACTTGAGTAAATTGAAGGAGAAAGGTATCGTGCATGGTCTAACCACAATCAAAACCCCTAGTGAAGTGTGTGAGCGAGAAGTGCTGTGAGTCAAAACAACCAAGGAAGACTTTCAAATCAGAAGCTCCAAGTAGGTCAGAGAAGAAGTTAGAAGTGGTGTTCTCTGATGTATGTGGTCCTTTTGGATGCAACTCACTAGGAGGGAACAAATATTTTGTTACATTTATTGATGAGTACAGTAGAATGACTTGGGTGTACTTAATCAAAAGAAAGAGTGAAGTTTTTGAAGTTTTCAAGAAGTTCAAAGTGATGATTGAGAAGCAAAGTGAGTGCATGATCAAGATTCTTAGAACTGATGGAGGTGAGGAGTATACCTCACATGATTTTAAGAACATCTGTGAGAATGAGGGGATAATACATGAGATAACATCACCATGCATATACGCCTCAGCATAATGGGATTGCTGAGAGAAAGAACAGAACCATACTTAATATGGTGAGAAGTATGATGAAATAGAAGAATCTTCCTCACTTCCTTTGGGGAGAATTGGCATCCACAGCTGTATATCTCATTAACAAATGCCCAACAAAGAAATTGGTTGGCAAAACACCTAAAGAAGCTTGGTCAGGAAGAAGACCAAGTGCCAAACATCTCAGAATAATTGGCTCAGTGTGCTACAAACATGTTCCTGAACAACTCAGGAGAAAGTTGGATGATAGAGCTCAACAAATGGTTCTTGTTGGATATCATCCAACTGGTGCATATAAGCTATATGACCCTGTTCAGAAGAAAGTTGTGAGGAGTAGTGATGTTGTAGTAGATGAAGCAAGCAGCTGGGATTGGGAGAAGCATAACACAGAAGGTGGTGAGAGAACCACTGTGTTAGATCTTGATGAAGTGATAGATCATGATGAACAAATTGAAGTTCCTGTACCAGTAGAACCAGAATTGCCAAATGTAGAAGCACCAGTTAGAAGGCCAACAAGGAATAGGCAAATGTCTACAAGACTTGATGGCTTTCAAGTGTTGTCAGATGCTGCAATATCTGCAGAAGGTGAGCTTGTGCATTTTGCTTTGCTTGCTGAAGCAGAGCCAGTAAGTTTGGAACAGGCCCTAAAACACAAGCATTGGAATGAAGCAATGCTTGAAGAATTGAAATCTATAGAGAAAAATGGAACTTGGGAGTTGGTTGAACTTCCACAACAGAAGAAAGCTATCGATGTCAAATGGGTCTACAAGACAAAGATAAAACCAAATGGTGAGATATCCAAGTACAAGGCCAGATTGGTGGCAAGAGAATTTCTGCAGAAAGCTGGGTTAGACTTCAATGAATTTTTGCACCTGTAGCAAGAATTGAAACAATAAGGTTGGTAGTAGCACTGGCTAGTGGAAAATGTTGGTCTATGCATCAACTTGATGTAAAATCAGCCTTCCTCAATGGACCATTGGAGGAAGAAGTGTATATTACTCAACCACCAGGTTTTGAAATCAAAGGGAAAGAAAGGAAAGTGTTTAAACTGAAGAAAGCCTTATATGGCTTAAAGAAAGCCCCTAGGGTATGGAACAAGAGAATAGACTCCTTTCTCTTGAAACAAAAATTCACAAAGTGTACTACCAAACATGGTGTCTATGTGAAGAGTTCAAATGAAGATCAACTACTGATCTGTCTTTATGTGGATGACTTATTAGTCACTGGAAGCAGTGAGGCAGAGATTGACACCTTTAAGAAGGTGATGATGGCAGAGTTTTAGATGAGTGACTTGGGTTACTTGTCATATTTTCTGGGAATTGAGTTTGTGAAGACTGATGAAGGCATTTTCTTGCATCAAAACAAGTATGCTGCTGACATTTTAAAAAGATTTGAGATGAATGAGAGCAAGCCTGTCTCAACTCCAGTAGATATGAGAAATAAACTTGACAAGGATAGTGATGAATGTGAAGTAGATGCAACCATGTACAAGCAGGTGATTGGCTCTCTTAGATACCTTTGCAACCCAAGACCAGACATTGCATTTGGTGTAGGCTTGATAAGTAGGTTTATGGAGAAACCTAATACCTCTCATCTAATTGCTGCCAAGAGATTGTTGAGGTACATAAAGGGAACACAAGATTATGGTATTCTATACCCTAAGCAAGTAAGTGTTCTGAAATTGGTGAAGAAATGGGCTACACAGACTCTGATTGGAGTGGAGATAGAAGTGACAGGAAAAGCACTGGAGGTTATGTCTTCATGTGTGAAAGAGCACCAATCTCATGGTGCTCAAAGAAGCAAAGTGTGGTAGCTCTGTCCTCCTACTGTGAGGCAGAGTACATTGCTGCCTCTTTTGGTGCTTGCCAAGCATCATGGCAAAGCATGCTTTTGTCTGAAATTGGTCTTCACAGGAACACTGCCATGAAGTTGTTAATTGACAACAAATCAGCCATAGATTTGGCTAAAAATCCTGTAGCACATGGTCGATCAAAACACATAGATAAAAGATATCACTTCCTTCGTGATCAAGTAAGCAAAGAAAAGCTGAAATTGGTTCACTGCAGAACTGAGTTGCACATAGCAGATGCAATGACAAAGCCACTACAGAAAGGAAGATTTGAAGAGCTGAGGTCATTGCTTGGAATGAAATCTCTTGGCAATATGAATTAAGGTGTATTGGAAGATAATTAGTAATTCAATGTTGCTTAATTCACTTGTAATTAGTTCAGTTTTTAGTTTTGTGACTTTGCCTATGTGGCAGTGTGATTTGCAATTTTACATGTGTAGCATTGAGGTAATACCCAATTTAGTCCTTGACTTTTTAAAAATGTTCAATTTGGTCCTTGACTTTTCAAATATTTCAATTTAGTCCCCCACTTTTACAAACGTGTATCAATTTAGTCCCTCCGTCAATAATAGTTAGTTAACAATGTTAAAGGAGCTGACGTGGCAAATCACAGGGACCAAATTGATATTAAGTTATATAAGTTAGGGACCAAATTGAAACACCCAAAAAAAATTAATTTCCACTCATATTTTTACATCTCTTTCATCTTCCATTTCATTTGTAAGTCTATTCAATTAGTTATTTGGACCAAAAACTCCATGGTTTGTAGTAAACAAGTCAATCAATTGAAAATTCTAATATATATGCCATGTTGGAACAAGAGATGTCATATATACTATGTGTTTAAGGTCTTTATATTGTTTAGATCAAAGTAGAGAAAAAATAACAAGAAAACAAGAGAGAAAGTTCCAATTTGGCATATATATTAGAATTTTGAATTGATTGACAGATTGTTAAATATGATAACTGATATTTTGTGGTTTACGGCAAACTATGGAGTTTTGGGTCCAAAAAGCTAATTGAATAGATTACAAATGAAATTAAAGATGAAAGGGATGTAAATATATGAGTGGAAATTAATTTTTTTGGGTGTTTCAATTTGGTCCCTTACTTATATAACTTAATATCAATTTGGTCCCTGAGATTTGCCACATCAGCTCTGTTAACATTGTTAACTAACTATGGTTGATTGAGGGACTAAATTGATACACGTTTGTAAAAGTGAGGGAGTAAATTGAAATATTTGAAAAGTCAATGACCAAATTGAACTTTTTTAAAAAGTCAGGGATTAAATTGGTTATTACCTCGTGTAGCATTGCTGAGCTGGCTGCCTGTGTGCCATGTATTAAATCAGTCACTACACACGTGTATACACATTCGGTATAAAAGCATGTAACATTGACTTTTGTAATATACAATTTTTTTTTTCATTTTCATCATTCATTGAGTTTGTTACGGTTACGATAATAGAATTCTCTGCTAGTTAGTTCCCATTATCCCCAACAGGTATAGCCACTAAACTAGACGGGGGATATCGTTTCCTAATCAATATTTGATTCAAAAATTATGGTTGTAGTTTAAGGTCATTTTCTATTAAAATCGAATATAAAGTATACTATTTGTCGATAAAATTGAATAAACACGCATCAATCTAATATGTGGAGTAGAAAAACCACGATTCAATGCGGTATAAATTGGTTGTTTAGGTTGCTTGAAGTGGAGTGAATTGGCGTCAATGGAATTTGTTTTTAACCAAGAAAGAGAGAAACGTGTCAGTAAATGCTTGGAGCCAGCGGTTAGATACGCATGAGAAACTTGTGGCTCTGAATAGAAATTTGCTGTCTTTCTTTCAATTTCAAAGGTGTGTAGAAGTTCCTTTGATAGAGCGGTGGTGTTACTTGTTAGTGCGTGTAGTCATGATATCAATAGCCATGTGAATTAACAAGTGAATGAAAACCTCCCATTCCTAATTTTTATACCCATGTTTAAATCGTGTGTCACGTTACTTAAATTGTACCGGTAACTTGGTCTCCTTATTGCTTAATATGTGCTATCACCAAACCTTAATGGTACAAGGTCAATGTCGTAACTCCACTACCCCTGCCTGCCTACCCAGTACCCAATACATTATTTTGTGCTAGATATTTTCATTAATTTTATTTATATGGTAGCCAAACATCTGGGAGAGGTATTAATTATCCTTTTGACACAAAATTAGTTAGTTGGATTAGTACTAATATATCAATATTATTATAAAATTATTACAATTAATTAATTTACACATATATAAAGTTTGATTCCCTTTGCATTTGCATGAGGACGATCCTTTGAGTGAAGTGTTGGAACAAATCATGACTTGCGCGGCCGGCCATCACATCAAGTGGTGGAGGGAATTCACCTTTATTGACATCGCCTACAAATATCTACTAATTATATAATAAAAAATTGAAACCTATAATATGTTATGTTAATTAATTTAATTAATAGAGGAAAAAAGTCGTACTCGGCTAGTAAATGAATTTGTTTTAATAGCCACATAGAAGATTTGTGGCTGAGAAAGGTTGTCCCATAAAATCAGCAACCAACCAACCACCATTCGAATTTAGAACCACGCATGGTAAGGAGGACGCAACCTAGTCTAATCACATTATTTTAGATGGTTAATTTAATTTTAATGTAATGTAATCAAGTCACACTGCAACAGGAAATTTGAAAATGATAAAATAATTAGCCTCGTCTAGTCTAGATTGGAAAAACAATATAATAAAAAAAGAGGTGTGGAGTGCGTTGGCTGAAAATAATCTTGTGGTGTATAATTGTTAGTATGGTGTGCATGCGGTGTGTGGTGGTAGTTCCATGCTTTGCTTTGTTTCTTCTTGCTGATTTTTATTTTCCATTCACATCTCTGTTCATTGACGGCGATCGAGGATGGATGCTGATCCTTTCACTCTCTTTCTTTGTTGTTTCCTGTAGCAGAATTTTTCTGACCAATGACGTAGTAGAGGTGAAAACGACAATGGAATTTTTATTGACTAATTTTTTTTTTGGTATTCGTGGTAGAACTAGTACCTAGAAAGAGGTTTCTTTCTTTCTTTCTTGCTTGTTCCCGCTTTTTTTCCATGTGTATTGACCAAAAAAAAGGCTTCATGTGTCTACCATAGGATGATAATGGTCAATGTTCTATTTCGCGTTTGAATATTAGTGCTCTCCACTTGTGAAATGGATTTAATTGATTCATCAATATGGTAAAAGGACTTTGAGTTTGTGTTGTGTGGGGTGGCTTTAATCAGTCTCACCGTAATAGTAACAACGGGTGGCTTTGTGAATGGTTGTTAAGTGGGGAGTGGACATTAATTCAAACACACTAATTTTTATAGTAACCCAATTTGTAATTTCTTGTCATCAATTCAACAAAAACGGAGTATTATAAAGTTGTAGTCTTATTTGTACGATTTTACTCAGATTTAAGGGCTACATATCCTACCTTTTTGGGTCTAGATTTGAGCTAAAAATCATATATACTAATGCTATGTTTTTTGGTTAGGAAAGAAAGTGAAGAAACAAAAATCATAGTGAATAATATAACTTTTTAATTATTAAAAAATAAAGAAGGGAAAGTTATTTCTATAAAAAACGTAAATACTCCTAACAAAAATAAGAATGAAACTTTATAATAGGGGAGTATCTTTAAGGCGGAAAAGACACCATGCATTTTGTCTATTTTGTATCTATTTCTCTCATCAATTACTCATCTCTCTTCCAATCTTATTACTCTCTCTCATCTTTCTCGTTCCAAATAAGTCTTAAATCACCAAAGCATGAATTACTAAAGATACCAAGATCCTATAAAACTTACTCCTCCTATCTCATCATAAGTTCAATTTTCAGTAATAAGAAGTTTACTGAAATTGTCTAATCCAAGGGCCAACCAGAGACTAGATACAAGCAGTCTGTAACCCATGATCGAATATATATAGCACACCTAAAACTCTGACTACTCCTCATAGAGATCACGAGATGGTGCGCTAAAAATAACGCATATCTAATTTTAGCCGACCCTAAGCAAACTTATCAGTCTCTAATGAAGTAAAATCGAACACGCCATACATTGTAGAACTATTTGATACAATGCACTTTGATTTGTGTTTCAACTTGTCCTACTAATAGAAGATATTCCTTTGCAACACCCACCTAGATCTATCCTATGCACTTCTGACACCCAATACTCAAGCCACGATTCTTGACAATCTCATGGGAATGACACCAAAGCTAATTAGCATGGGCTAGTTAGGCTTTTAAAAGCATTATTTATAGTGCCTTGGTATGGTTTTCTTCCGGAGCTTCTAGAGAGGTTTGTTAGGTTCCAGATCACTTCCTACTAGGCATGTAGGCCTAGCTAACCACCGAGCTCCCACAATTTCCTTGCTTCATGGATGTCGTCACCCGAATCTTCTTGGGAGTTGTTCTTCAAGACGGTGTATTTCATTTTTTTCTGTTTCGCTCTCGCCTTCTTTCATAATTTCTCATTATAAGTTCATATTAGGTGCTGAATTGGAGCAATGAGTGTTTATTTGGTACTAATATTAGAAAAACATAAAATAGTGAATTAGTTATGTGTACATGTAGGATTCATTTAAGCACTCGAGGAATGCTCCATTGAAGATGGTCTTATATTCATTTCAACCTTGGTCACCATTTAAGTAGGGCTAGTCCTAATATGAAGGTTGAAATGAGATAATAAGTACTAGTCCTTCATATCTCTTAAGATATGAAGGTACCTAATATATCTCTAGATATATTTTAGGTTTAAATATATATTACCCCTCTGCAAATATACCCATTATCCAGTTACCCCCCTACAAAAAAAAACATTTAAAACAAACCTTGCTAAATGTAAAGTTATCCAGTTACCCCCCTGCCGTTAAACTTTCTGTTAAAAAATGTAAAATGTCACATATCCAGTTACCCCCTGCCACGTGTCACCTTATTATTTGGCCTCTATGACACGTGGCACTGACATGCCACGTCAGCTCCTATGTCACCACTGCCACGTGTCACTGACATGTGCCACGTCAGCAGCCAATGGATGGCTGCCACGTGGCACTAGTTATAACACTCAAAATTAAATATTTTTGTGGCCAAGGGGGGTGTTGAACTCGCAACCTCTTACTCACACCCACACCTCCTAACCACTGAGCCACATTATTATTTGTGATTATTAACTCTCTCCTACCAAAATATAATACATCATTTCCACTTAAATTAAAAAAAAATCAAACGCAGAAACGCATCATCATCGAACGCAGAAACCCCCCTTCTTCAAATCTGGAAAATCATCATCATCAAACGCAGTTCATCATCATCATCATCAAACGAACAAAATATGGAAAACAATTTAAGTCAAATAAGAACTTGCGTTTTGCGTTTTAATTTCTGGGTTCATCTTCATCAAACTTCAACGAAAACAAACCCTGCAGATATATCACGAAGAAAACGAAGATCTGAAAATGAAGATCCGAAAACGCAGAAAACGAAAATCATCTTCGTCCATTTTGTCCAGATCCGAAAACGTTACTGAACCCAGTTGATTATCATCATCTTCGTCCATTTCGTCCAGATCCGAAAACGAAAACAGAAAATCAGTTCTGGGAAATAAACGAAACCAAGCATAAATTAATGGGTTTTGATTTTGGGTTTCATTCTTCATTCAACATTTCTGTTCCATTTCAGATCTGCGTTTGATTTCGTTTACAGATATGCGTTTGATTTTGTTTACAAATTTTGTTCAGATCTGCGTTTGATTGTGTTTGATTGCATTTGTTTTCGAAATTGATTTTAATGTAATTGATTTTGGGGTTTTAAAGTTGTTGATTTTCCAAATCTGAAGATGATTTTCCAGATCTGCGTTTTCAACCCACTGTTTGTGATTATTAAGATTGAAGATGAAGAATGTGGTGAAGTTGAAGAGAAAGAGATGAACCTACTGTTAATTCCAAATCCATATTTTTTTTTAAAAACTAAGTAGCAATTATGTATTATATATTTGTAGGTGAGATAATAATCACAAATAATAATGTGGTTCAGTGGTTAGGAGGTGTGGGTGTGAGTAAGGGGTCACGAGTTCAACACCCCCCTTGGCCACAAAAATATTTAATTTTGAGTGTTATAACTAGTGCCACGTGGCAGCCATTCATTGGCTGCTGACGTGGCACATGTCAGTGACACGTGGCAGTGGTGACATAGGAGCTGACGTGGCATGTCAGTGCCACGTGTCATAGAGGCCAAATAATAAGGTGACACGTGGCAGGGGGGTAACTGGATATGTGGCATTTTACATTTTTTAACAGAAAATTTAACGGCAGGGGGGTAACTGGATAACTTTACATTTTGCAAGGTTTGTTTTAAATGTTTTTTTTTGTAGGGGGGTAACTGGATAATGGGTATATTTACAAGGGGTAATATATATTTAAACCTATATTTTATTATATAATAATTAAAATGTCATAGAAGTTTAATGAAACAAAACAATCAACATATTTTAATACAACATTCAAGGTTGTCATTAAAAGCAAGTCTCTGCACAGTTAATCTTGAACTTATGAATCACATAAAGAGAAATAAGGACCTATATATTTGGTTTTTGGGTTTGTTTATTTGAGAGCAATACAATAAGAACAAATAAGGTATTTCAGTGGTTTTTTTTGCATTCATATGATGTCATTTTGGTACAAAGACCAACAAAGATTAGGGGTGGGTGTTAGTTGACAATTATTTTTAGTTTCTTTTGAGTTAGTTAATTTTAAGATGGTTAACTATTAGAGTTAGCTTTAGGTAGCATTTTTTTGCTTATTAGTTTATTTGTATAAATACTAATTGTTACAGATTGGGCCTTTATCACTAAGGCCCAACACCAGATGCAGATTCATCAATCAATGGTGGAGATTAAAGACTTATATCCAATGGTTCTCATTGGATCCCAAAACCTATAAATAAGCATTCAATGCAATGTCTAAGGGACACACTCTTTCCTACTCTTTACCTCTAATTAGCTCTCTAGCTGACTTGAGCGTCGGAGTGTCCTCGCAGGTACCACCTACCCCGGATCGGAAGTGGAGCTCGGTTGATCAAGACCAACCCCTACCAACTATCTCGGATCGGACCTTGTGTCTAAGATCGGATACAGGTCCAGAGATACGGTACAGAACATTGGCGACCACAGTGGGAGCATCTTGTACTTTAGTTCCTCTCCCATCTCCTTGATCGACAATGGCTCCGACCTTACGTCGTAGGACTATCCCGAATGTCGCTGAAGGAGTGGCAGTCACCTGACCCCTTAGCCCGGCGCCTGCTCAAAGCTCGGCTACGACTATGGTTCCTGGGAGCTCAGCCCGGAACCAACTTCCACCTCCCCCTCCGACTGTCCAGGTACCGGTCGACGCTGTTCAACAGCTCGTCCTGTTCCTAAATCGGCAAGTCGAGGCCGAACGGTAGGAAAGCCAACGCTACACCCAGTTAGAAGCTCAGATTGCTGAGATCCGGGCTCGTGATATCCCGGATCAGAGTTCCCCTCTGCGCAACTCTTCAAGTGGAACGACTCATGGCCGCGGGAGCCACCGATCTCCGGCTTGGAGGAGATACCATCATCGCACTCCACCTCGATGTAGAGGAGGGCGGGGACTAGAGACTCCCCCAAGTCAGACCCCTGATGATTCCTGTGGTCCTGAGGGTTCCCCTCGGCCTAGCTCGTTTCTGTTTTCCTCATCTCCAAGGCGGCGTACCAGAAGTCGGAAAAGGTCTCCGAGGCAGCAACGTCACCACCCTAGCTCGCGGGGATCCCCCGGCAAGTATGGCTACCAACGACCTCCACCCCTTGAGAGGTCGGCAAAGCGTAAAGGACCTTTCACAGCTAAGATCGACTACTTCCCGGTGCCAAAGCACCTCGAGAAGCCTCCCGAGGGTTTGAAAATGCATGATGGGACTGGCGATCCAGACCGCCACCTCGACTACTTTGACACGGTTATGCAATACTGTAACATTCCAGAGGAGATAAAGTGCCGAACTTTTCCCCTCACTCTAGAGAAGGCGGCTCTGGAATGGTTCAGGGATCTTAGGTCGAATACGATCTCCTCTTGGGATTAGTTAGCCAAGCTCTTTTCTACACACTTCGCCCACTCGAAGATGAAGCCTAAATCTCGGAAGGTATTGCAGGCAATTCGGCAAGGAGAAAATGAGTTCCTCCGGGACTACATAGAGAGATTCAATAGAGAAGCTGCTCAAGTCCAGAACCTCGACAACTCCTTCCGTCTCTACTTCATGGAGGCTGGCCTTCGTGAAGGAAGTCTATTTCAGATAGACGTCGGGGTCAACCAAGTTGAGTCGCTTGCCGAGTTCCTCCAACGATCTCAAAAGTATATCGATCATGAAGAAGGGATTAACGCAGGAAGGTCACGTTTCACCTAGGTCTCGGAATGAGCCTACGGGCGTGATGTAATCCGACTTTGTAAATGTCCAACCATCTAATATATATTGATCGACTACGATTTTCCTCACACTGATTGCTTAGTAAAAGTGAGTTCCGAGGTTGGAGGGAAGGATTTGGGATCGGTCGAGCGATCGCCTTAAAGTTTCACGCTAAGACCAGAACCCGAGACACCGAGTTCGATATCGCTAGAGAATCGGAATTCCACCTAGGATCGAAACTCCTGATGATTCCTGCTGATCCGAGGGTTCCCCTCGGCCCTGCCCGTCTCTGGCTTCCTCTTCTCCGAGGCGACGTTCCAGAAGCCGGGAAAAATCCCCGAGGCAGGAACGTCAGCGCCTTTGCTCACAGAGATCCTCCGACTTTAAACTGACACCTCGAGTCACTCAGGTGGTCACTTTTTGAATGGCCGAGGTTTCCATTACCCTGAAGGGCGAGTTCGATCTGGGCCGAGTCCTGGTAAACCGCCCTAAAGGCGACTTTAAACTGACACCTCGAGTCACTCAGGTGGTCACGTTTTGAATGGCCGAGGTTGCCATTACCCTGAAGGGCGAGTTCGATCTGGGCCGAGTCTTGGTAAACTGCCCTGAAGGCGACTTTAAATTGACACCTCGAGTCCCTCAGGTGGTCACGTTTTTAACATTGCCGAGGCTGGTGGCAGACACCCTCGCTGGTATAAGCCCGACCTCGAAGATCTGTGACAAGACCCATATCTCGGGCGCTCCGAGGCTGGTGGCAGACACCCTTGCTGGTATAAGCCCGACCTCGAAGATTTGTGACAAGACCCGTGTCTCGGGAACTCCGAGGCTGGGGGCAGACCTCTTTGTAGCTATAAGCCCGGCCTTGAAGAAGGTCGCCACGACGGTCCGACCTCAAATTCAAAAACTCTCACGAAGTCCAGATAAGGCATCAAGTCTAGCTCGCCCCAAGACGACCCGACTTGGGGGGCAACTGTTACGGATTGGGCCTTTATCACTAAGGCCCAACACCATATGCAGATCCATCAACCAATGGTGGAGATTAAAGACTTAGATCCAATGGTTCCCATTGGATCCCAAAACCTACAAATAAGCATTCAATGCAATGTCTAAGGGACACACTCTTTCCTACTCTTTACCTCTAATTAGCTCTCTAGGTGACTTGAGCGTCGGAGTGTCCTCACAGGTACCACCTGCCCCGGATCGGAAGTGGAGCTCGGTTGATCAAGACCAACCCCTACCAACTATCTCGGATCGGACCTTGTGTCTAAGATCGGATACAGGTCCAGAGATACGGTACAGAACACTAATTTTACTAGCTTGTTTATTTCATAATATATTCTCTCGCTTTACAGGAAAATCCACATAGTATCATAGCTCATTTCTTTGGGGCTATACTATTGCTTCAAATTTATGATCCTTCATCGGTTCTTTGTGAAAAAACAAATGCGAGTTGGTCCGAAAAGCCCACAGTCTGGCATTTTGCCAGATTTGGGGAACAACTTTGGAATGCCCACTCTTATTTCCCTCTCCTTTCTACTCACTAAACACTCCCGACCTTACGAAAAGCCCAACATACCCTTAATGAACAAAATAGTTTCAAGCACGTCCATTTTTTCTGGGTTTCAACAGATACGATATTTTGACACGGTACCATAGTACCGTGGCACATGTTTTTCCAAACACCCCTGGTACGGTACTTTGATACTGATTCTGAAACTTTATAGCTATGGTACTTTGATACCGTACTAGTTCCGTATCAAAGTACCGCACCTGTAAAAAGTTCTGCAAATTTTTTTACAGGTATTTTCTATGTTTCAACGGTATAGATTCCACCGACACTTTTGATCAACGACCTATAATCTTTAAAATTTCTTTAATAGTCCTTGGAATCTTCGTTCTTTATGTCAGAAAAAGGAGTTGATGACATTTGTTGTTGTAGTTGTGCCTCAACATATTGAATTTCAACGGCTTAGATTTTTCATCAAAAAGTTTGATCAACGACTCACATTCAATGACACCCACTATAAAGAGGTTCTCAGTTACCATCATTTCTTTCACACTAATCTCCACCAACATCTCTTCCATACTTAATACTTGCTTCTTCACAAAACGCCCTCTCTTGAAATGGAATTCACATCAACCCTAGTTCACAATGGACTCCTACATGACTGTCCTCCATCACCGTGGAAGTATCACCATAAAGGAAAATGGTGTTTGGTTTCAATCTCCCACTTCTGCCTTCTGTAGGATGAAAAAGGACTTCCAATTCTCGGAGTTCAAGAGAAAAAGCAGAGAGGAAGGTTCGAGAGGGGCATTTTCCTTAGACATGTAACTACTATTTTTTACCGCAAGCCCAATACTGGAGATGACGACCGTATTCTCCATTCAGCGATGGATATTTGGAGCAATGATGACGTATGCGGAGTTGCATGTACAACTTAGCTTAGTTGCACGTACACCCTTTTACCATCCATCTGTTGACGTGCATCTTCAGCGTCCACTTCGAGATACTCCACCAAGATGTCTACTGCATCAAACTTATTATAGTCTGGGATATCGTAAAATCTACCAACAATAGGAAGGTGAAGCAAGATAGAGACGTCATCCAATGTGATGGTCATCTCGCAGACATGAAGGTGGAAGCTAGAGGTGTCTAGCTGCCACCGCTCCACAAATGTGTTGATAAGCCCCTTAAGAACTTGGAGGAACCCTATGTCCCTAAGAGGATAAAGGCATGAAGTCTTCACATAGTCTTCAATCTTTGGGACTATGGTAATCTTCAGTGTACTCTACCTGTGCGAAATGATTTTTAGCGACCCACAGTGTCAGGGTCTCTGTGAGTCAACCATTCAAAAAAACATAACAATAATTATAAATATTGTTCTGGAATGGACCAAGAGGCCCATTCAGCAATTGGATATGGATTGGCCCAATCACTTTGGTCCATATCCACAATATACAAGCCCAATTATGACTATCATACTTGGATGGCTCAGATCAATTCTATCAATCCGACGGCTCACAACGGGGACGATTCCCTATAAATACTGGCACACATTCCCATTAATAGGTACATTCTCATTCCTAGAATATTACTACTCTCTCATTCTCTATACTGACTTGGGCGTCGGAGTGCACACATTCCCATTAATAGGTACATTCTCATTCCTAGAATATTACTACTCTCTCATTCCCTATACTGACTTGGGCGTCGGAGTGGCATCGCAGGTGCCCCCTCCGGGATTTATTCAACACTCCGCTCGGATTGCAAGAGACCTACCAACAGCAGTCACCACAGCGCTGCTAGGTACAGAACATTGTCGACCACAATGGGAGATATCTATCTTTCACACCATCTCTACTCTTTGAACTTTCTCCTGCCTTCCCATGACACCCAGAGGTAGACCCCGAGTCCAAAGCATTGCCGCTCCACAACCCCAGCCAGAGGGCACTCCCGAAGGCCTAGCTACTTCCATGCCAAACCAAGACATTCAAGTCCCGACACCTTAGCCCCACTATCCAGATCCCCGTCCAACCTGGGGATGCGGCGACCATCCGCCAGCTCTTGGACCTGCTGTGCAACCGCACCCAGACTATGTTGCAGCAAGAAGCGCGCCTCAGGCAGATAGAGAGGCGAATGACAGCCATGCCTGAGCAACCCCAACCTCGCTGGAATACCCCTTCCCCAAGGACAATGAGCTCCAGGCGCCGCAGATCTCCACCCAAGCGTCATCACAATCATCGCTCTCCACCTAGATGGAAGCGAGCTCGCCACTCTCCTCCTCGACGCGGCAGGCACCAAAGATCAGTTTCACCTCCAAGCACCCCTCCAACCTCGCCTAACAGTACATACTGGCCTGAGGAGCCTCTCCCCAGGTCCTCATCGCTCGCAACCTCCAATTCTCGCGATAGGTCGCGGAGCTGAGTCAAGACCCATATGAGGCATCGCCAAAGATCTACATCGAGGAGATCTCCTGCCCGACGTGACCGTGGAGATATAGATTTCGGGGGCTGGTCACCTCACAACTCATGATGGACCTCCAATGAAGGACCATTCACTAGGAAGGTTGACGACTGCCCAATTCCGAGGACCTTAGAGAAGCTCCCATCCCTCAAAACATATGACGGGACTGGAGACCTTGACAGACATTTGGCCTACTTCTCTGTCATGATGAGATACTGGGGGGCAAGGGAACTTGTCCACTGCAAGATCTTTTCCCTCATTCTCACGGATTCAGCACTAGCTTGGTTCCAAGAGTTGAAACCAAACTCTATTTCATCCTAGGGGCAGCTGGCCACCATGTTCACAACCCGCTTTGCCGCTTCCCGCTTGAAGCCAAAATCTAAAGAGGTACGTAGGGCTATCAGGCAAGGAGAGAAAGAAACACTTAGAGAATATCTGGAAAGGTTCAACAAGGAGGCTGGCAACGTCAGAAACCTTGAAGACAATAGAAGGCTCTTTTGGATGAAGGATGGCCTTAAGAAAGGAAGTTTGTTTCAAAGAGACGTGGGGATTAACAAACCCCGAAGCTTGGATGAGTTCCTTCAGAAGGCACAAAAGTACATGGATTATGAAGAAGACAATATGGCGTACCAAGAGGAAGCCAAGGTTGACAGCAAGAAGGACGAGCTGGCCAACAAGGCCGCTGAAGAGCCATCGCAGAAGCGAGCCCAGGAAGACAGAACTCCTCGTGAGTCCTGACCTCGACAAGGTCGCTTCCCAAAGTACACCCTGCTGAACACATCTCAGGCTGAGATCCTTGCCGAGTGCGCCGATGCGGAGTTTCGGGACATCAAACAGCCCGAACCTCTCGTGCAAAGGAAAGGCAAAACCTCTAAGAAGTACTGCCGTTATCACAAAAGTTATGGGCACAGTACCAAAAAATGCAACACCCTCAGGGATGACATTGAAGGAATAATCCGCGAAGGGAAGCTCGCTCAGTACGTGAATGAGGAAGATGATGAGACTCGTGACTCTGAATAGGGAGCAAGACATCAGGACTGGAAACTAGAACTAGGCCTAGTTAAGAATTTTACTGTTTGGGCACAAATGCAGAATGTAAAAGCTCGATATAAAAGTTCGTTTTGCAATTACAGTTTTTGCTTTAGTTCAGTAGATTGATGCTTGTTCCAAAGAAAAATTCCTTAAGGCCAAGAAAGAAAAAGGGCCCAACTCCATAGTTAGGGGTAGAGCGTGACAAGTTCGAGACCCGACATAGCCTGCAAGGAAGGACTGCCTACCTTGAAGGGGTAACCTCAACATTAACTCTAAGCCAATACCATCCTTCCAAGACGATGGTTTTGCAAATACATCTCTGAATGCAAGAGCGCACGAAGTAGGCAAGCGCTGACGTGCACCTCCAATCCTAGCAAAGGAATCAAGAGTGCAACGACACGCCGAAACAAATAAGGCCATCGGTAAAATTATCGGTCAAAGGAAGACACCATGATCGTTTGCATTTTTCCCAATTACCAAAGCAAGAATCTCATAATTCTTTCCACTAAATGACCTTGGCGGTCACAACCCGTTGGGCAAGTTCTATCCGGGCCGAGTCCTGGTAAACTGTGCCAAGGGTATACTTCAAGCTGACCTTGGTAGTCACAACCCCTTGGGCGAGTTCTATCCGGGCCGAGTCCTGGTAAACTGTGCCAAGTGCCATGATGACGGCTTGTGAGGCATGGGCGCCAAGGGCGCCAGGTGCCATGGTGACGGCTTGTGAGGCATGGGTGCCAAGGGCGCCAAGTGCCATGGTGACAGTTTGTGTGGCATGGGCGCCAAGGGCGCCAAGTGCCATGGTGACGGTTTGGAGGCCATGGGCGCCAATGGCGCCAAGTGCCATGGTGACGGCTTGTGAGGCATGGGCGCCAAGGGCGCCAAGTGCCATGATGACGGTTTGTGAAGCATGGGCGCCAAGGGCGCCAAAGGCCATGGGGACAGTTTTGAGGGTTTGGGCGCCAAGTGCCATTGATCAGTGTATTTTAATGCACTATTTATAGTTTTTCACTTGGTGATTTAAATTGTGCTTTGTGCCTAATATTTAAGTCTTATCACGTTTCTAGACTTTGGGTCTAAATTGAGCAATATATTAATTTCTTGATTAATTATTGTTTTTATTGCATATTGACCCATGTCTACTATGTAGGCCATAACTTTGGCTGTGCTTATCTGATTTAGGCTTACAAGCATGCGTTGGAAAGCTAAGGAATAGAGCTACAATTCTTCTGTTGAGCTCGAAACCCAATTCTGAAGTATAGAAGGTTATAACTGCGAACTACTAAAGCAGTACTGTGTAAAACGGATTTACGGACCAATTTACTATTTTTATCAGGCTTTTATCATAAAACCCATTTACGGATTTATGTATTTCGTTTTCTTTAAGACCAAATACACTTTTTAGACCCGTCTTGGCTCTCTTACGCATTACTACTTTTAATTTTACGTTTTGTACCGTAACCTCCATGGAAGCTTAAAGCCCTAGATCAATCTATTGGTGAAGGGTGTTGCTGTAAGGATTTTGAGGTTCAATGCTTAATGTTTATTTTGTTTTTATGGTTTTAATTCTTTCTCTATCAATTTCATCTCCGTAATTCTTGCTGCAAATTCGGTTTGTGTTTTGCTTAATTACTCAAAATCTGTGATTTGCTTATGTGATTCGTTTTATGATTCAGTTTTGCTTAATCACGTAATCATGATTCTGTTTTGCAACTTTCATTATACAAACTATTTTATCGCTTGTTTAATTTAGTTTGGATAGGAATTGATAGAGTCTATGACGCTTGTTTATATGATTGATAGAATTCAGTTATGATGTTAATTGTGATACTGGCACTTGTTCGCTATCACGGATTATTGAACACACTGTTTTGACGCTTGTTTTAAAACGCTGTGAATTCGTATAAACAGATTGGCCGTTGTTCACTTAGTTTATGATCAATCGAGAATTATCAAACCTTGCACAAATCTTTATTTTTGAACCGATGAGAAATCCAAGAAACGCACCTGAAACCAGTGGATTGATTGTTTATCTTTAATTGATTTTCTTCGTTACGCATCAAACTCTTTTCCTAAAAAAAACCCCGTTTTATTGTTTATTTTGGTTCTTGATTTTGGTAATTTCATTATTTAGAGGTCCTCGAGAGACGACCAAGGTCTCTTACCTTGATACTATATTTTAATACTTTCTAATTATTTTGACCCGTGTACGACCGCTGATCAAATTGGCGCCGTTGCCGGGGATCTCTGATTAGAAATTACCGACATAAGAACCTCAATAACCACTAACCTTTGTTTTTTAGTTTTTTCTTTGCAGGTTCTGTCGATTTCAGCTTCGTTCAGTTCTGTCTCAGATTAGGTGAAAAAAGTAGATTTTCGGGTGATCTGGTCAGATTGCTCTGAAAATTGGTCAGAAAATCAGAAAACAATCAAGGAGTAAGACTCCCTAGATGGGAGCTAAGGCCGAAAATACCGAAATCCGTCCGTTTTCTATTTTTATTTAATTTTTCGAATTTTTGATAATCTCAAAAAAATCCAAAAAAATTTACATAATCTTCTTTTGATTTTATTAGATTTTTAGTTGTGTTTTCATATTTTTTAGATTAGGTTTGATTCGTTTTTTATTTTCTGCCTTAATTTTGGCATATCCTTTTTTATTCTGATCCTAGTTCTGTTGAATATAACATGACAGCTACATATGAACCTTCATTGGAGGACCTTATTAAACAGATGGCTATTCTAAATCTCGAATTCCAACAAACAACGGATTCCACACTTAAGATTTTGGAGATAATAGTTGGACAGTTAACCACTGCAGTTAATCAGATACAAGTACAAAGATCAAACCAACTATCTGCCCAGGAACTAGTGAATTCTAATGTCCCAAATCCTGCCATTGTCAGTCCAGTTACTCTTGTTGAAACTCCAGAGGTACCTAAATCTATTGCTATGGAAAATTACAAGGTTGCTGAACACGTTGATGATGAGCAGTACACACCACCGCTCCCTTTGCCTCGAAGAGAAATGATGACTGAAAAACACCCCATGGAAGAGCATTCTCTTTGTAAAATGGAATTGCTTGATGGTTTGGTTGATTATACATGTTCTGATAATCTTTCTGTTTGTGCTAAGATTGAAAATACATTGCAGGTTGATACACTTTACATAGCTGATGTTGTGGATGTGGTTGCTGCTGCCATTGAACAGGAACATGTTGTAGAGCTTAAACAACTCCCTGAAAACTCTAAATGCACTTATTTAAAGGGAAGTGAAAATTTGCCAGTGATTATTTCAGCTAACCTTGACTCTGAACAGGAAAAGCTACCGCCAATTCTAAGGGAACATAGGAAAGGTATTGGATGGACCATGGCGGACATTCATAGTAAGAAAGTGTGGCACACACAACAACAACTCAGCCCCTTGATTTTGGATGTGTGGAAGAAGAAGGTGACCAAACACGTGTGCGGTAACCATAAAAGAGCCTTTTTTGCCAAATACCAACCACCCACAAGCTTCAAGTTCTCCACCTTCAAGAGGGAGTTTTCTTTCCTTATTCTTAAGATATACTTGTTGCTTACATTGAGGACAATTTGTTATTTAAGTATGGGGGCGTGTGTTTTTGTTTTTATGTTTTTAATTTTTAACTATAAAAAAAGAATTTTTTTTTGTTATTTTAGCATGTTTTTCCATGAGTTCTTAGTTTGTACAAGTTGTGAGTGATTTCACTATTCTAGGACCATAGGTGTTATGACATGACTTGATTGATTTCTTGTTGCTCTTGGTATAATAAGTTGGATTTGAGCACTAAATTTTGCATCATTTGTGATTGTCATTGTCCCTGGTGAGAATTTAGCCTTATATTGGATGGACTAATATTTTGTCATTCTCTCCTTTCTTGTGTGTGACTCACTCATGTTTGTTAGTTACTCTAGAACTTGACTTGATTCTTGTTGAAACACTTGTTCACATGCATGTTTGAAATGATCTAGGCAATTCTGTTATTTTTTTAGCTACTAGCCAAATAAGCCTACCATAAATTTATCCCTTTGTGTAAGCCCATTTGAGCCTTTTTATCCCATTCTTTGTTTTATAGCTCATTACAGGCCCAAAAGTGAAAAACAATGTTATTATCTAATCTTAGAGGGTGAAAGAGCTTTGATTTAAAAATTGCCAATCCATAAGTGTGGGGGTGTGTTCAAATTGTTGCAATTGTGGTTCTCACATGGGTTAGTTCTTGGGTTCTCAATGAAAAGTTTGGCAAGTACATTTGTATGAAAAATATTCCCCAAAAAAAAATTGAAAAAAAATGAAAAAAAAAAGAAGAAAAAAAAGTCAAAAAAAATGGAATATGTATATATCTTTTTATTTTTGTCTCAAGAAGAGTGAAAGTTGTGTTGAAAGAGTTATGTGGAGGAGTATATCAAAATAGGGAAATTCATCATACCTTGTTAAAGTTGGACCCTCTCATGCTCATTTTACAATTGATTTTCATTGTATCTTTATCCTCTTTGATTCTTTTTGGCTTAGTTCCCTCTTAGGATTATCCCACATTGACCTTGGCCCCATTACAACCCTTATAAAGACCTTTCGATCTTATGTACATGTGTTCTTAAGTGTGGAAGTTAGAAGTTTGTCAACCATATGGTAGTGCTAACTTCCATTGATGTGCTTATTATTTATATGAGAGTAAACACAAGCCTAGACACTTGAGTGATTGAGAGCATTACTTATACATATCCTATGAGGACTCATCACTTATGATTCACTCTCTAGTGCTCTATTCTCTTGTTTTCCTTGATTGTAATTAAGTGCTATCTTTGATTGTCATTCTCCTTGAAGCCTAGGAAAAGTATTTCTCTTATGACTTTGTATTCTTTGGGTTCATTGGAAACTCATGCATTATTTTCGTGTCTTGTTTTGTGTGTTTTGCCCGGAGTGCAAAAGCTTAAGTGTGGGGGAATTGGATCAGTGTATTTTAATGCACTATTTATAGTTTTTCACATGGTGATTTTAATTTTGCTTTGTGCCTAATATTTAAGTCTTAGCACGTTTCTAGACTTTGGGTCTTAATTGAGCAATATATTAATTTCTTGATTAATTCTTGTTTTTATTGCATATTGACCCATGTTTACTTTGTAAGCCATAACTTTGGCTGTGCTTATCTGATTTAGGCTTGCAAGCATGCGTTGGAAAGCTAAGGAACAGAGCTACAATTCTTCTGTTGAGCTCGAAACCCAATTCGGAAGTATGGAGGGTTAAAACTGCGAAATACTGAAGCAGTACTGTGTAAAACGGGTTTACGGACCAATTTACTATTTTTATCGGGCTTTATCATAGAACCCATTTAGGGATTTAGGTATTTCGTTTTCTTTAAGACTAAATACACTTTTTAGACCCGTCTTGGCTTTCTTACGCATTCCTACTTTCAATTTTATGTTTTGTGTCCTAACCTCCATGGAAGCTTAAAGCCCTAGATCAATCTATTGGTGAACGGTGTTGCTGTAAGGATTTTGAGGTTCAGTGGTTAATGTTTATTTTGTTTTTATGGTTGTAATTCTTTCTTTATCAATTTCATCTCCGTAATTTTTGCTGCAAATTCGGTTTGTGTTTTGCTTAATTACTCAAACTCTGTGATTTGCTTATATGATTCGTTTTATGATTCAGTTTTGATTAATCACTTAATCATGATTCTGTTTTGCAACTTTCATTATACAAACTATTTTATCGCTTGTTTAATTTAGTTTGTATAGGAATTGATAGAGTCTATGACGCTTGTTTATAGGATTGATAGAATTCAGTTATGATGTTAATTGTGATACTGGCACTTGTTCGCTATCACGATTGATTGAACACACTGTTTTGACGCTTGTTTTAAAACGCTGTGAATTCGTATAAACTGGCTGGCCGTTGTTCACTTAGTTTATGATCAATCAAGAATTATCAAACCTTGCACAAATCTTTATTTTTGGACCGATGAGAAATCCAAGAAACGCACCTGAAACCATTGGATTGATTGTTTATCTTTAATTGATTTTCTTCGTTACAAATCAAACTCTTTTCCTAAAAAAACCCCCCGTTTTATTGTTTATTTTGGTTCTTGATTTTGGTAATTTCATTATTTAGAGGTCCTCGAGAGACGACCAAGGCCTCTTACCTTGATACTATATTTTAATACTTTCTAATTATTTTGACCCGCGTACGACCGCTGATCAGCCATGGTGACGGTTTGGAGGCCATGGGCGCCAAGGGCGCCAAGGTCCATGGTGACGGCTTGCAAGGCATGGGCGCCATGGTCTATGGTGATAACTTACAAGGCTTGGGCGCCATGGTCTATGGTGACGACTTGCAAGGCATGTGCGCCAAGGGTGCCAAGGCCCAAGGTGACGGTTTGCATCGAGCAACGTCACGGGTTGTGACTGCTAGGCACCAAGGGCGCCAGAGTGAAGGTCTAGACAAACAGCAAAGTCATGATGTGCATGAAGGAAAGGGGGAAGAGGACATACACTTACCCAGAAGAAAGAAGAGAGAAACTTGCTCCAAGCTCAAATGTGTGATTCCAAGAAGCCTTATCCAAAATCCAAGCAATGAAGACCCACCTACTTATACTGGGCGGAAAAAGTAATAAAATCATTTTTCTTTTTTCTCCAAAACAAAAACAAAAATGTTATCGTCACGAACAAAGACATTCTACACGACCCGACGAGGCAAACGAGCCATCGCGTCTAGCAAATCAACGAAAATCCTTCAAGCCAAGACCATCCTCCGAAATAATCTCGGCTCGGGGGGCAACTGTTCTGGACTGGACCAAGAGGCCCATTTAGCAATTGGATATGGATTGGCCCAATCACTTTGGTCCATATCCACAATATACAAGCCCAATTATGACTATCATACTTGGATGGCTCAGATCAATTCTATCAATCCGACGGCTCACAACGGGGACGATTCCCTATAAATACTGGCACACATTCCCATTAATAGGTACATTCTCATTCCTAGAATATTACTACTCTCTCATTCCCTATACTGACTTGGGCGTCGGAGTGGCATCGCAGGTGCCCCCTCTGGGATTTATTCAACACTCCGCTCGGATTGCAAGAGACCTACCAACAGCAGTCACCGCAGCGCTTCTAGGTACAGAACAAATATAAAAATAGTTATGAATAGTAATCGACTGTCCCATCCCATATGGCTTTTGCTACGTGGGTGCGGTAGCAAGTCAAAACAGTCTCGTCCTCCGGACCTCTGGGGTATGGGTATGTAGATCCTAATGTCCCAACGTCATCAGTAGAAGGAGGCTACTCAGCATCAGCAGCAATATCATCATCATATGCTGCTGCTTTTCATGTGCCCCGTGTTCTTGGCCCACGTGCCCTGTGGCTAGGGCCGGCGAGTTGATCTGTCTTCCTTTAATGGATGGAAGTAGTAGGCCTTGGCTTTGCAGGGGGCTATGGCTGGGGTTGAGTCTGAGAATGACCACATCTGGTCTTTGTCATACTTAAAAGAGCCAATAATCCAAGTTAAAACCCAACAATTAACAAAAAGTAGCATTTCCAACAGAAAAAATCGACACAGGTCCAGTACTATAGCACCGTACACGTTCAGTACTATAGTTTCGCTTCTTTTTTGAACAAAAATTGAAAAAAAAACAATGTACGATATCATAGTATAGTACAGGTACGTCACTATAGTACCAGACCTATGCTTTTCAAAAAAATTTAATGGTTCGGTACTATAGTACTGAACCATCCCTAAACAAAAAAAAATGAGAATGCATTATAACATAGAAAGAGAGGGAGGAGATCGAGGTACCTGGTGCTGGAGTGTGTGAGAGTGAGAGAGATCGAGGGTAGGAGTGAGAGAAGAGTGGGTGTGTGTTTGTGACAGTGTGAGAGAGAGCACTGCGAGAGAGAGTAAGAGAGGGAGAGGGCTGCGAAAGGGAGTGAAAAAAGAGGGAGTGAGGGGGAGGGGGTGTGAAGGAAAGAGACTCTTAGGATATGTTTGGATGGAGGGTTTAGGAGGGAAGGGGAGGGATTGATTTTCAATTTTAAATTGAGGAAGTTATAAAACATTTCTAAACAAAAATGAGGTGTGATTAACAATATTTTGTCATTATCTATCATGTCATTTTTTCAATTTTTCAAAATCTCAAATAGATATTAAAATATAGATCAAGCCCTCCAAAACTCTTCCCTCTCAAACCTTACCAAATCCCCCTCTCAAACATACCCTTAGGAATTTAAGGAAAGGGGTATTTTTAGGATTTTAAAAAATAGAGGTTTGTAGTGAGTACGAGGGGATGTGTAATAAATCTTGGCCATTTTTGAAATGATAGCTCTTTGGGGTTTTGGCCCAGCATAAAATGCATTTTTGAGCTCATAAATTTGTTGACCAAAAAATATTTGGATTTTTGGCCAGCACAAAAAGCGAAGCCTAACGTAGGTAGGCCTGCTTGATGCTAACCAAATAGCCCATTTTGCCAGTTATAAATCAAAGGCCTGACTAATAGACTGACTTTGCGAGTTTCACAAATTACATATTTTATCTCTATTATTACAGGTTGTCACAAAAAAAAACCTCTATTTTTTTTGACACAAAAAAAACCTCTATTATAGGTGGTTACAAATAACAAATTCAGCCCCGTTTAATCTCAAAAAAAAAAATAACAAATTCAGCCCCGTTTAATCTCAAAAAAAAAAATAACAAATTCAAACAAACTATTATCTAATGATCCAAAAATATAACCCCATGGTTCACCACATAGTTTTAAAAACCGGCTCGGCCCGGCCGGTCGGATCGGTCGAACTGGGAACCGGGGGGTAACCGAGCCAGTCAACCGTATGGATCGGATATGCAGCAAACCGGTGAAACTCGGTGTGACTCGGCCGAGTTTTGCAAAAACCGGTGAACCGGTGACCCGGACCCGATCGTGAATTTAAAAAAAAAAAAATTATCAAAACGACGTCATTTAATCTGTTTCTTTTGCTCTTTTTCATTTTTTTTCTTTTCCATTATTACATTATTAGCAAAAATAAGCACCATATTTATTGAGTACATATTAATTTGTGTGATTTAAAATAGATTAATATTATGTACGAATAAATTTAAAAATATTAATAAATTAAGATATTAATTTTTATATTTTAGTAAATATAAAATAAACAGTTATTAATTTTACATGTACAAAATTTATATTATATACTATATAGGTCTTGAAAATTGGCGAAATAGAGACCGAATCCGAGTCATGCAGTTCCAGTTTTGGTCATGCGGTTCAACTGTCGACCCCTCGGTCCAACCCTTGACCCAGTGACCTTCACCGAGTCGGTCACCGTTCCGAGTTTTAAAACGCTGGTTCACCATGTTCGCATAAGACGTTGCATGGGAAAAGACAAAGTATTGAGTACGTCAAACTTTTTCTATTTAGATAAGATGATGAAGTGATGAACCACATATGAGACTTGCTGGCAGAACATGCAAACAGTCAAACACCTTTTTCATCACTGTCATGGGGAAAATTTCACTACGTAATTACGTGGGTCTCATTTTTTGTTCAGTAACTACATAATCCAGTGTAAAATGTATTACCAGCTCTTCTCACGGTAAACCAAAGTCGGCATAATCCAGTCTAGTCAAACCCAAAATGTATTTTGTTAATACAGGACAACAAATTGTACCAGAGAATTTCTTCAACATAAATTGTACCAGAGTGACCGATATATACAGGACAAACACAAGACAGTAAAATCAGGCTTTCATTTTACCAAAAAACAAAATCAAGATTTCAATGTTTTTGAATCTATACTTGGTTTCCAAACATTAAGTGGATCAAGAGCTTCCATATCAATCATCGAAAGATAGCATATTCAAACCCGTCAATGAGCATCGAAGAAGTATAAAAACAAACCTTTCAAAACCATACAAATTCTAGCGAACCAAACATCCCCTTTACAACGTATAATTTTTCCATATAAGTTACTTCTCAACTTTAACATATTCTTCTCCATTTGAGCATGCCTTGATGCTGTGACCAGTTTCTGAAAAATATATCAAATCACCTGTCAATTTTAATGTGCAAGTCATTCATGATACATAAAGCAGTCAGAAGAAATTTGGCAGCTGCAACTGCTAGCAATGAAAAAACATAGAGCAATCACGCTGCTATCCATCCATTTATGTAAAGCAGTCATGATACATGAGTGAATTTTTTTGTAAATGAAAAAAATTGGCAGCTGCTAGCAATGAAAAAACATCAGCTCACATTTTATGGACTTCTATATTTTCTCAACGGACTTCTAATTCTAAAACTGTGTGGCTGTGGTGTTTAATATCCCAAATCCAACGAAATGAATCTAGACCACTTCTAGGGTGGGTAAGTATCTCATGTGATCTTCGGAGTGTCGGTGCTTGAAAGTTGTTCGAAACTCTAACAAAGAACTACCCCATGAGTAGACGCTCAGGGTCTTCCCCATCCTCATGATTGAGACGATAACATAATTGGTTCCAGGTTCGAGAAAAAACATGGAAAAACAAATGAGTACTTCAAAACTCAACTTATAATTCCTTTCGTTTGCTTTTGTTGAATCATCACCGATCAAGTCACCGTCTCAGCCATTAAGTCACCTGTCTCAGCCATTAAGACACCGTCTCAGCCACGAGCATCTACTTACAGGGAATGACATTGGTTATCATTGGAGTTTTGAGCAACTTACACGAACTGGTCCACTGAACAGGGGGCACTTTCCCAACCTAGCAATCGTCATGAATGTCTTGAAAGATAATATAAGGAGGGGAAATTGATAATAACACTCCCCATCACTTTCCTTGTTGAAATCCGAAATCTCAAAAGGTAAAGAGCACCAAAAGGCAGTAATAAATAGTTATCCATCAATGTATATATTCCAATAAGACTGAATCCTATGACAGGCCAATAGTAGGTCCGCATTTAACTCGGGGAAGTGAATTACCTGAAGTTAGTAGGATGTTGATGTTGCTCAGTACCCTCATTAAGCATCTGTTCGCACACCAAAAATAAATAGGTTAAACAAGAAGAAACTCATCAAACTGTACTAATATGCAATATTATAGCACGCATAATCTCCACAAATACACAAAATCGTATGTTTGGGTACTTTCATGATTTGATGGCATATATGAAGAATACTCTTTTCGCTTACAACTGCAGAAAACAATATTTGTGCAGATAGACTGTCAATCTAGAACTTCATAATCTCTTCACAAAAGAAAGACTTTCTTAAAATGAAAACCAATATATTTGAGGATCCATCTTTAGGTTTGATTTCTCCTTTTTGAAAAGACTTCAGTAACAATTTCTGTTTTTGGTAAATAGCAATTGGAATTCATCCTCAGCTCAGTTTAATTATACGGCGTTTAACTTCAACATATGTGTTTGTAGCAGTCATATTGAAAAGAATAAAAAGATCATATTGCGAGGCAAGTTATGGATAATATTTTAAATATAAATGATTAAATGCAACACATAGCAAGTGATAGGAATTGGATTGGAGCTTAGGTAGACAACTACACATTAAACGACGTTTTGTTAGCAAGTTTGAATTGTAGAGCTGAATATATTAAGAGGGATCTTCTAATCTGAGAAGAGTATCTGATTCCTAACTTCATAGGTAATGATGGAGATTACTCCACCAGTCAAATAAATTTGTCTGTTATTGAGTGTTGCCTAATTATCCAGATCTATATACACTGTATCAACTCGTGCAAAGCGGTAACTATATGAAAGAAGGGTACGGAGTTGATCTCGCACCAAACTATGGAGATTACTCCACCAGTCAAATAAATTTGTCTGTTATTGAGTGTTGCCTAATTCTCCAGATCTATATACACTGTATCAACTCGTGCAAAGGGGTAACTATATGAAAGAAGGGTACGGAGTTGATCTCGCACCAAACTCTAAGCACAAGTTGAACCTTCTTCAATCTCTTTCAGTGGGAAGGACCTTACTGATAAAACTATTTCCAAGTTTTGGATGGCCGTGAAACAATTGCAAAGGATCTTAGCTCCCGGTGACCAGCTTTGCGGGACCACCATATGATACACATGCTGCTTTTTAGTACCTTATAGGACTGAGACATCATAATACCAGTTTAAGGCTTCATTATGGCGTGACTGAGCAACAAAGCGGTCAATACACCAACATGGTGTCAGCATTGTACTGGTCTAATGGTGACAAGAAAGGATACATCCAAGTTGGATGTTTGGGGACATTGAGCAGGGGTGAGGTCTTGCAGTGATTGCTATGTGAAGATGGAGCTGCCATGGAAATTGCAGCTGTGATGGTTCTAAGTTGGGTCTGGTTGACGGTGGTTGGTAAAGATGAGACAAAGAAAGGCTACTTAATGCACGGTCCAAATTTTGAATAATATGGTGCCGACGCGACAAGTCGTGGGTTCAGTGGCTGTGTTTAGATTCCCATGAACCAAAATATTACTATAAGACTGTGTTTTGAATGCGTTAATTGCCCTTTCTTAACGCAAGAACTCATTTGACTGAAGGAGTAAAATTTTCATGGACCAAAACAAGACTTGGTTATTCTACTTCTACGTGAACCAACCAATATGCAAAATTAAATCACAATACAGTGAAAGTGATACTATTTCTCTTCCACCCAAAGTCCCAAACACTTTATCTTTATCATAGCAAAATGTCAACCTCAACTCAACTTGAAAACAAAAATAAAGGAAACAACATGACCCGACCCATATAATCAACTCAAAAAAGTTCAAAACCCCATGGCAATTCATCAACAATGAAAATTTAACATTATTCACCAAGAAAGGTTAAAGAGCAAACCTTTCTGCTCATCCGAAGATTCGAAGCGTCATGATACTCCTCATGCTCGTGCTCTTGTTCTTGCTCTTCCTCTGGCACAGTGTGAAGTTCCACCTTTTCCCCAACACCAACACCATCTCTCCCCTGAACTCCACCGCCATTATTCTCCTCAGGGCACCGCACAACAACAACAGGACAAACACAATGGTGAACACAATAATCGCTTACACTACCAAGCCTTCCCTTAGAAACCCTCTTTGAAGCACCGAATCCTCGACTTCCCATGATCACAGCGCTGAGGCCAAGCCTCTCAACTTCCAAGCATAGCCTCTCTTTCATATCATGATCCTTTACAATGTGGATCTTGAATGGGAATTGCGCCTCCACTAGAGGCTGCGCTAAATCGCTTGCTTTTGACGACGTGAAGTTGTCGAAATCGTCCTCCAGTTTCCGCCGTGATTCTTCCTCTGAGGTGGTGGCGCTGTCGTCGTGGTTTAGGTTTAGATCGACGGAACCCCAGTCTGCGCCGTAGAGGACGCTCGTGGGACGCACGTGAAGGAGGATTACGGCGTCGCCTGGTCTGAGATAGTTTTGGACGGCCCATCGGACGGCATAGGCGCTCTCGTCGCTTAGATCAACGGCGATCGCGACTTTGCGGTGTGAGCTGGATGGGAACGCGAAACGAGCTGGATGATCCGGTTCCGGTCGAACCGGTGATTGCGGATTCATGTTGGGGTGAAGGGAGGAAATTACGGTTTTGATCACCGGAGAGAAAGATTTGCCCCCAAAAGGCCAAGATCAGAGATTTTAGGTCAATACAAAATTACCGAAATTATTGGACTTGGAGCAGTTGATATAGTAACGGATCAAAGAATCTGGATAGGTTTCACTCTCTTTCAGTTCTTGAATTTCTCCGTTACTTCCTTCCTGCACTGGTTTCCAAATTCCGAGTGTCAGCACAGGCACAGCAGTTATATCTAGTGTTTCAAACTTGATGACGTTTATTACGAACGGTGAAAGGATGTAGTAGTCTTTTGAGCTCTGGTTTTTTTTTTTCGATAAGCTTTGAGCTCTGAGTTATGTTGTTAGGCCGGTGGTAACTAACGGGTAATGAAATATAACTCTAATTATCTTATGGATACATAACACTGTGTTTGGAACCGCTGATTTCTTGAGGAAAGAAAGCATAGAGGATGGAAACACGTTTTTCAAGAAATTGTCATTCGTTTGGTTCTATTTGAATTGAGAAAGGAAAGAAGAATCTGTAACATCCCCTATTTTGCTATCTATCTAATCTAATATCTATTTATACTAATACACTACCTATAAACTACCATTATTAGTCTCCTTCACTAATTGCCATCTATCCTTTCTAATACAACAACAAAGGATATTAATGTCTTTTCTCATCTTTACTTTTCACTTTTCTCTTACACTTTTTTTTTTTACTTTACTTTTCCCATAAATAATTATTATTTTTCTCTTATCACTTCACTTTAATTCTTTTAACTAAATTTCTAAATTTATACAAACACTACTTTAATTAAAAAACTAAATTTCTAAATTTATACAAACACTACTTTAATTAAAAAATTTGAAGACTACTACTATAATCTAATATCTAACTTTAATTAATATTTAAAAAAAAATATCTCTTATTGATAATCTACTATCTAACGGTTTCCTATCTACTATAATCTACTAATCAACTAAAATAATCAATTGAAACTACGAGATAACTGCACTGATAAATAAAAAACACGGGATAACTGTAATGATATATAAAAAAACACGGGATTAATATTTACCATTGATATTTATAATTTTTTTTGACAATTTATAATTAATATTTACCATTGATAATTATAATTTTGGAAAACTACTATAAAACTACTATCTAAAAAAATACGTGATAACTGCAATAATCTACTATAATCTACTATAATCTACTAATCAACTTAAATAATCTAATATAAAAATACGAGATAACTGCAATAATCTACTAATCAACACAAATAATCAATTGAAACTATGAGATAACTGCAATGATATATAAAAACACACAGGATAACTACACAAATATATAAAAAGACAAATGATTAATATTTGTCATTGATAATTAAATTTTTGGAAGACTATTATAAACCTACTATCTAAAAAACAATAATATTTAATGACTATTTAAACTACTGATTAATATTTAAAATAAATATTTTTTATTGATAATCTACTATCTCTCTTTTACTATTTACTATAATCTATTAATCAACTAAAATAATTAATTGAAACTACGAGATAACTGCACTGATATATAAAAAACACGAGATTAATATTTGTCATTGATAATTAAATTTTTTGAAACCTACTACTAAAAACCTACTATCTAAAAAATAAGCAGGCTTAATGACTATTTAAATTACTAATTAATATTTAAAACAATTATTTCTTATTGATAATCTACCATCTAACAAATTTACTATCTACTATAATCTACTATCAACTAAAATAATCAATTGAAACTACTAGATAATTGCACAGATATATAAAAAACACGGGGATAACTACAGTGATATATAAAAAAACACGGGATTAATATTTGCCATTGATAATTATAGTTTTTGAAAACTACTATCTAAAAAAACAAGAAGGCTTAATGACTATTTAAACTGATTAATATTTAAAACACACGCGACAAATATTTGTCACTAATACCTAAAAAAGGACAAATAATTGTTACTGATATATAAAAAAACACGGGATAAATATTTGTTATTGATAATCTACTATCTACCTTTCCCTATCTACAATAATCTACTAATCAACTCAAATAATCAATTGAAACTATGAGATAACTGCACGGATACATAAAAAAAACACTGGACAACTGCACTGATATATAAAAAAATACGGGGATAATTGTAATGATATATATAAAAACACGAGATAGTTGCACTGATATATAAAAAAACATGGGATAACAACACTGATATATAAAAAAATACTGCACTGATATATAAAAACACACGGGATAAATGCACATATTGTTTTTAAATGATACTTTTACATTTTTAGTTTTAATATTTATCAATTTTTTATTTGAAACTCCTTTTTTATCTACTTTAAATTTTTCTTTATTTTCACGAGGTAATGTTCAGACTATTTAAATACTGTCTAAATTCATTCCTAAAAAGAACACGACAGCACCTGTCCGTATGCAAGTCATCATCTATATTTTACAATTGATTTTAGATTAATGAGATTTCAAACTAACATTTCTATTTGAGGTAATCGTATGACGTAACGCGATCGGCCTGTGCGGATGCACGGGTATAGTACTAGTTTTAATTATATTGGCATGGAATTATTTTTGGTGATTATTTATGTTTGTTAAAAAATAAAATATTATGGAAATAAATTTGTTGATTGATTAAGTATAAGTTTTATGTGTGTTTGATAATTAGTTAAAGTTAAGTTAAAGTAATTAGGAGTGAGTTAAATAAACATTAGTGAAGGAGGGCACTTTAGTCTTTGCACATAATAAGTGAGGGGTAGTACAGTCTTTACACCCTAATTGAGTGAGCAGCCTGAAGCCCCACACCCCTATACTCAGCCCACCCCTTCAATTGTCCCAAAAAACCAAAATCTGGAAAACAGAAGCAAGGTAGAGAGAATAGAGAGAGAGAGAGAGAGAGAGGTCACGAAGGAGAGAAGAGGAAGAGGGAAGGCTCAATCTGAATGCATGTCCTGTTTCTCACCACCATCCTTCATCATTTCCCTTCCTCTTCCCATTGACACCACTTTTGCAAGCTGCAACCCATCCATCTCCAATTCACCATTGATGAACCTCAATCTCAAAATGGAAGTGAAGAGTGTTGCATGTGAGGTTTGAGCTTTACACTCTGCACTAGAAACCTTAGCAAGCATTAGGGAGATCATTTGATAGCTAGATTCGAAGTGGGGGGAAGCTAGGTTCGATCAGCCCATCCTTGCAGCTTTGGAGCGATTCCGGAGATAGTTCGTGAGTTGGTGTTGTGATCGAGTCCGAGGAGAGTTCGTGGTTCTCGGGAACGGTCGAATCCTTGAAGTCTCGGTAAATAGGTGAGTTCTATATTCACTAGGGTTTTATGGTCATGTGTTCCTCATTCTGAGTTTTGGTCTCGCATTTTATGAAAACCGGTATTGAACCGTTTTATGAAAACATTGTTCGAGTCGTTAAATTATGTGATTGGTTAAGTTTAATCGTTGATTGTTGTTATGATTGTTGATTGCTATATGATGATTGATTGGTTTCCATGACTGTTTTGATGTATTATTAAGTTCGGATGTGAATCGGAATGGATACGGGAACGATCGGAATGGACAAGAGAATACGAAAAATGATTTTTCTGAAATGCTGATGGCCACGCACGGACCGTGCGCCCTTGGGCACAGGTCGTGCGTGGGGTTCTGCTACTCAAGGTTAATTTTGTGAAAATGCGCCCGGATCGTGCGCCAAGTCGCACGGATCGTGCGTCCCCTTCTGATGCCCAAATTTGAAATACGTCCTAAGCTATTCCGATTGGTCCTAAGTCCCTTCTAACCCACTCCTCAAGGTTTCCCAAGGATGGAAACATATTAGTATCGTGAAATCAAGTACGATCGAAGTAATTTTATGTTATGTTCATGTCTTTGCTTATGTGATGGCCCGATGTGGTATTTATGAGATCGATTATGACTAAGTTAGGTTATCATAATGTTGAGTATGAGCGATACATTATGATGTGGACTAGGTAATGGATAGTTATAAGTTAAGTTAACAACGTTAGTAATTCCGTGTGAGATCACCTAATGACAAGATTATGTTAAGTATAAGATTAGGTTAAGATTAAGATCATGTTAAGTATAAGCTCATTATTATGTTCACAGATCACTGTTCACTGTTCATTGTTCAAGGTATATTAAAATATATACATTATGTTAGGGTGACGACCCTATTTTAATTTAGTGTGCTAGGGGAGGGGAAGTCATGAGCCCTATGAACCTAGGCCCCATGAGGTTTGCCCACTGATGTACGGATTAGTGGATTGGGTTCACCGGGAGCTTATTTTGCCAAGTGACCGGTGACACGCTAAAAATCATTGTTCATGTGTTGCCTCTTGTAACTGCTTATGAGGGTTATGAGGACAACGTTCATGTTAGCCACATAGTCTAATATTAAGACTATGAATTATGAATCAAGAATACAAATCAAGCATAATTGAACCGAGAGGGTTAATAAGGGGTCTCGATAGAACTCACTGAGACAAGTTGTCTCACCCAATCCATGTTGTTGTTTTTCAGAGTTGCAGGCTAAGTTGAAGACGATGAGGCATGGTCATGGAGACGCTTGAGGAGTTGCTGACGCTGTTTATTTTGTTATGTCATGTATCTCTGTATTTTCATTTAGCATCATAGATGTACGATGGTACGACTTGTATTATAAGTTGTAAATCGCTTCTGCAGACTTTCTATTTTGGTACTGAACACTAGTTTGAGTGGTGTAAGAACCGAAGTTATGTATTTTACGTTAAGTTATGTAAGCGAACTTGATGGGTTTTAGCATCGAGTATTAGTATGTGTTCAGTATTTAAAAAAAAAGTTACTCTGATATATGACAGTAGTGCATTTCGGTGATTTCTACAAGTTAGAAATTATCGGAGTGTTACAGAATCTAAGTGAGGGGGCAATTCGCATGAGTGGTGAGAAAACTCCTGGAACAATGCAATTGATTCCTTTTCCAAGTTTGCCCTCACTTATATCAATCATTCAGTATACAGTATAAATGCATTTCTTTTATCAGCAGAAAGAAAATGCATTTGTTTTATTAACCGTAATAATTAGTTTTAATTTAACAGTATTTTTTTATTAGGTAGAATAATAATAGTTAATCAAAGATAGGGACATAATTTAAACAAAATAAAATATAATAATAATAGTATCAAACAAAATAAAATAGTAACATTTGTAATAGATCACATATATAAATTGAAGGCCCCGTCAAAAAAATATATATAAACTGAAGTTTTAAAAAATATTTTTGGGGTAAAAAATTTAAATTACTAGTTTTATTCAACTGAGAAAAAATTTAAACTTTAATAGAAATTAATTAGCAATATTTTATTTTGTTTACATATTTGGTTTTTTAAATATTCAATTTTAACTTAACGATAGATTTGCCATTCTACAAATACACACATTTCTTTCCTCTCACTTTCCTTTCACTTTCACTCTAACCAAACAACCATAAAAACCATCTCATTTTCTACTCATTTTCATTCCTTCAACAATCTTTTTTATCACTTTCTTTCCCTTCACTTTCTCATCTCATCCAAACATACCATAAATGTATATATTTACTAATTTACTAATTACTAATTACTATTGTAAAAAAAAAATACTAATTACTAATACTAATATTACTAGTATTGCTACGTGCCCTGCAAGGGGAATAATCTATAGAAATATTGTAAAAAGTAATAAATTTATATATTACGTTGTATTATATTATAATTGTTATAATTATAATATACATAATTGACTTTACGAATCAAAAAGCTGGTGTTTCTAAGTACGCAAATATATATAATTATTGGTGGCTTGAATTAAAGTTTTGTTAATTTTGTATGTAAACAATATTTTTTCCCTTCAAATGTGAATCTATATGGGTGTGTTCGAGTGCACATAAATTACATTTACGTACCGAAACTTCCTTTTAACGGCATGATTTGGTCTTCAACTCGATTATTTGGTTGTTCAATATAGTCCCAATTTCTATTTAAATTTGAAATGATATGTAATTTAATGTGTTTTTATATACTTTTATTATATGTATATATATTATATAGAGTTGTATGGTAAATCACATATTAATATACACCATAGATTCTTTTTCTTTATATTTACTGAATTATACAACTAATTTATATATTTTTTATGGAAAAATAATATTTTATTTATATTACATTATATTTTTATATTATGGAAAAAAAATATTTTATTGTTTATATAAATTGGAAATTTATATAAAATATATTATTAGAAAAATAATATTTTATTTATATTACATATATTTTTATTTTATGCAATTTTGACAATAAAAAATAAGAGTTGGTATATAAATTGACCTCTCTGTTTTACCAATATATATTTTTCTTTTTAATTTTAAATACAAACTATACATATTTATATGAATTTGTTACCCAAAATAAAAATAAGATCAAATAGATATATTGATCTTTATATAAAATAATGGATCGAATTTAACTATATTGTCCTTTTTTTTTATAAGCAATGTTAGTGGGGGTGGGGAAATGTTAGTTTGCGGGAGTTGAACCCGAGACCTCCTTCTTGCACTCATTTGGTGCTCTCTTCGGTATTCCTTAGCTCGCCAACTGAACTATATTGTCCTTATTATATATATATATATATATATATATATATATATATATATATATATATATATATATATTACTTATTTATCACAAACTATACACATAGATAAATTGAATAGGATTTTGTTGCCCAAAATAAAAATAAGATCAAATAGATATATTGATCTTATTGTTGTTTGGTTACGCACAGATCACTAATGGTTGAGAGCAACAAAATCCTATTCAAATAGATATATTGATCTTATTGTTGTTTGGTATTATGCACAGATCACTAATGGTTGAGAGCAACAAAATCCTATTCAACAAGAACAAAATCCTATTCAATAAGATCTTAAATATCAAACTGGTTTATAATTACCAAACAACAAATTTCGAGTTTCTAAAGAGCATGTCGTACTTGGGATGCATTTTGGGGATTAATAACTTTGTTTCAGTAGAATGAGTATATGATTCTTGTAACACCCCAGTAATTTCTAACAAGTAGAAATACTAAAAGGCACAATTAAGAATACATCAGAGAATAATTTCCTGTTTCAGATATTGAACATAACTAAAAACATTTCATAACCTAGAGTTCAATATCCAAATACAAAGAAATAGCGGAAACGATTTTACAACTTTTACTGATACAAGTTATACAATCGAAAATACAAAGACATCGAGGGAAATGACATCAGTAATGAAAATTAAGTCTTCATCGTCTTCATAGGCACACCACCTAGCTGTGCTTCTTCACATTTGCTTTTCCCCCTGTTTCTCTGTAAAAACCACATAACATAAACAATGAGATAAACATCTCAGTGAGTTCTACCGAGACTCTTAACCACACTCTCGGTTCAATTATGAATTCTTTTTATCTCGTAGTTTAATTTATAAACCACGTGCATTTTTAACTTAGCACGACACCGACCCCAGACATGGCAATCCCGGTGAACCGTATTATATAACTTTCTTTCTTTCTTGTGGTTTAATTTATAAACCACATGCCTTTTTAACTTAGCACGACACCGATCCCAGACATGGTAATCCCGATGAATCGTACTACATAACATAACTTTAACACGGCACCGACCCCAGACATGGTAATCCCGGTGATCCGTATTATATAACTTTTAACACAACACCGACCCCAGACATGGTAATCGCGGTGAACGCCTTTACCAATAGTACTTTTCCTAATGGTATACGGGTCAAGGTTTAGGGCTCATGACCTTCCCCACCTAGTATGTTAACCACTTTGGGTCGTCACCCAATACTCGATATAATTTATATATCGTAACAATCACTTGAACATTTAGTTCATTACCTTAACAGTTGCTTGAACATTTAGTTCACTGACATTAAACCGTTACTTGAACATTTAGTTCCATATAATAAACATATCACATGTTCGCTCACGTATACTATTTTACGGTTTTTCGAAATAAACATAACTTCGCAAACCATTCATAAAAACCTTTTAGAACATATCCAAAATCATGGCATTATAACAATCATATCATGGGAATAAGGTTAGGAAAGGATTAGAAGAGGATTGGAATCGAAAGGAAGCGTTTCGAGTAAGTTAAAAATTTTGAGACAGCACCATGCGCACGGTCCGTGTGCCTAGACGCTCGGGTCGTGCGCCTGGGACGCACTGGTCGTGCATCTCTGTCAGTACTTGGATTTGTCCATTTTTCGCATTTTTCGCCGTTTCAATCAATTCCGATACCTGTCCCAGTCAGTTTCCAACATAAAAACAGTCCGATGACACATTCTATCAACAACAATCATAATCAAAACATATCTAATCCACCTCAAACATATTCAATCAACATCAATTAATAACCAACCATATTCATCAAACAATCAAAAACGGATTTGATATCGAATACGATTTTAACGATTTTTACGCGAAAATGTTTCTCGGCACGTATAATAAATCGAGACATTAATTTAACATATCAAGTCACTTCAATCAAATACATCACTTTATCAACCAAACTCAAAACATAAAGTCCTAAACGTGAGTAGAACTCTACTCACCTATCGTGATGAAAATCACGAAACGCCGAGACTTTCCGCCACTCGAACATCCAACTCGCGAGACTCGAGAAATTCTCGCTTTGCACCTAGACACCATCAATGATCTCCTAGGCTTCATGCTCCTCACAAAAGCCCCAACTTTGATTCCAAATCTTTGATCTTGAACCATGAACTCCATCATCATCCCTAAACCTCCATGAATTACTATTCATCATCTTCAACTTCCAATTGCTCATCACACATAAAACCCCACTTTCAACCCTAACCCTTGATTCCTCCAAATGCTCCAAAACTTTAGTGATTGAGCTACCCAATCAACAACATGGCTCCTATGGAACACCGATCCCCCTCCTAAGCTACCCTTTGAACTTGAATCATCAAAACCCTCTTTTACCTCTTGAAAAACGAAAATGGTAGGTTAAGGGAGAGTGAGTTGCTGGTGATAATATTTGGGTCAAAATGAAGTGGAGAGTGAGGTGATGCTAATGGAAGAAAGAAGGAGAAAAACCATGAAAATTTCTCTTCACTCTCCTCTCTCATCTTCTCCTTCGTTTCCTCTCTCATTTTCTCACTTTCCTTCTTTTCTTTTCTTTCTTTCAATCCTTCGATCCTTTCCTTTCTTTTCCCCTTTCTTTCTTCTCTATCTACTATTCATTTAAAAACCTTACACCAATTAATAATTAATCTAGCACTTAATCAATAAAATTATTAATCAAGCACTAAATTAAATTAATTAGGTTAACTTCAAAATAATTATCTTAATTATTTTGAGACGTTACAATTCTGAAAAACACGGTTTTACTCCAGATGTGTGGTTGTCCGTCCCTATTTTACTGTAGATGTGTGCTTATCAAAAAAAAAAACTCCCTATTTTATAATTGGGTGTGCATTCTATTTCGGGTAAGGATATGAAAATCAAATTTACATCAACTGACATCACACGGTTTGATATTGATTCTTCTATTGAGGAGCATATTAGGCAAGAATTTGAAATAATACTAATTGGAAATTGTTGATAGCATAATTAAATTAAGATCTGATTGTATTGCATCCGAAAATGGCAGAATGATTTTATTTTATTTTAGTTAAAATAAGTTAAAATTGATATCGCTTAAAAAATGGAGAATAAAAATGAAAATAAATAGTAAATTTGCTGATTATTTATATATAGTTGATTCGATTAGGAAACAAATTATGAAAATATTATGTGGTTATATTCAGTATAATATTGATTTCACAAAACTTAATAAGACTAATAAAGTAATTATAATTCATTTTACCACAGATTAAAATATTATAAATTTATTTTAATATAGTCTATTTTTGTGGGAATAGAGTGTTAATACAAATTTGACATTTAAAAAAAATCCGCAAAAATCGAAAAAAAGACTAATAAGTGTATGTTTAAGCTGGGTAAAATAAAAGAAAATTGTTTTTGATCTTTTTTTTGTTATATTTATTAAGGCAATGAATATCGATTCTAATCATTATTAATTAATTATCTTTGTAATGTAAACAATTCTAATAATAAAATTTCTTTAATGTATACCATATAACATTTTCCTTCTTAAAAATATTGTTTCAGAAAAAATTGTTATTGTATTTCATTTAATTTTAGTAATATATTTTTATATATTATATTATAGATGTCAGTAAAATTATTGTAATTTGTGTGGTGGTCAATTATAACAAAACAATGTTGTTTGGATTTAAAGTAAACAAAACGAACGAACACTGAAAAAAGAGGTAAATGGAGAGGTGTCATAAAGATTGCTTATTTGGTCAAAAAAATTTGCAAGTAGTTAATGTGTAAGCCTGACCACGCATATAAAGATTCCTCAACAATTAATGATTTAATCACAATTAAAAATAACAATATCAAATATTCTGAATGATAATTACTCACTACTTTTCAAATACATCACCTTATGACACAAATATTCACATTTAATTATTCTTAATGTAAGTTAGTAATTTAATATTTTACAATTATTCAAAGGTGCACATTAATATAAATAAATTTTAAATTAGGCTACAAGATCTATTTTGAAATAACGATTTTCATTAAAAGTAATTGATTTCATATCATATGTATTTATATATTTTGTATTAGTATGATTCAGATATTTTTCATAATATATATATATATATATATATATTAATTAATTAATTAACAAACGAATTACGGTGGAATATCGAATTTTTTTAAAATATCAGATAGTATTTTAAAAAATAATTACGAATGGCTCCTTTATATTAGAAAACTGAATACGATTTGTGTGGTGGTCAAACAACAATTTTAATAGGATTGATTGTATATTTACGGCATAGATATTACCCGTTGATATGATTTGTGTTTTTTTTTAATAAGCAAAAAATTTATTGAAGGGAGCACAAGGGGTGCCCAACCCTTACAATTAGGGGTGTTCAGTGGTTCGGGCAAATCCAAACCAACCCACAATCCAATCCAAACCGATATATTTGGTTCGGATATTTTTTGTGTTCGGGTGAAAATCGAACAAATCCAAACCAATCCGAAGTTGTTTGAATCGGGCAACGGATTTTAAAAATCAAATCCGCGAACCCGAACCAACCCATATTAGGTCATAACAATTTTGTAATTTTAGATGTACACGATTTTATTTGCTTAGACTTTTTACCTTAATAATTTATGATTAAGTTGTAAAATTCTAATACTATGAATGAGTAGACTATTAGTGGATTTGAGTTTGATTTCGTTTGATTTTCAATTTTTTTAGCTATTTAAAGTGTTGGAATATCATAAAAAAGTGTTGTTTTTTATATTTTAGAAATTTAATATTTTAGTGAATGACCCGTGAGCCCAATCCAAACCAATCTGTCCAATATCGGTTCGGTTTGGTTCGGATTTTGGAGAAAAAAATGTAAAATCCGAACCAACCCAAACCGAATAATTATAATTGGTTCGGACAACAGATTTGGTCAAATCCGATCCAAACCGACCCGTGAACACCCCTACTTACAATGGATGAATTACAGTTGAGTTTATAAAGACACCAACTCCAAGATAAGTTCTTGATCCGGTTAACAACCCCCTCTATATTTGGTTCCTCTTCTTTGAATATGACTCCGTTCCTAGCTAGTCAAATGCTTCAACAAGTAGTTAACCAGAAGAGATATTTCACCCGCTTTGCTTTCTTCCCTGTACACCACTGGCCACAATTACTATGAGTTCTAACTCTCTCCCTCTCCTGCGACTTCTCCCTCTTTCTCTCTAAACTTTCAGCTTTTCTTCTTAGTTCTTTCTGTTTTCAGCAATTAGGTGTGTGAGTGTGTGCTGTCCCTGAGTGAGTGACCTCAAGTGTCCAGCTGAGGGTTATGTGAGCATGTGAGGAAAAGTCCAGTTTACCCTTACTTAAACTCCAATTACATGAACAATCAACAATTACTCATATATTGCCTAATTAATCTAGTACTCAAGTACACATTTAATTCATCAATGCACAAACTCCTAATATTGATAATTAAAATAGCTATGACACATAATCAATTAGGCCTAATTATTCAAATTAGCTAATTAATTTTTTTATGACATCTTGCTAATTTCAATAAATGAAATTAGCTAAATTGGGGATTATTTTATTATGCAATTATTTTATTTCAATATTATTACTATTAATTAAATATTGTAAATCACATTTAGCGACTTTTCTCAATTCCAATTGTGTTGGAGGTAGATGGACAAAATAATAGTAAGGTGAAATCATAGGTTGTCAATGATCTAGTTTATTGGTTTATTGAATGAGTTTTCTAGATGATTCACGATTTAGATGGAGTATTTTTATTATTGTAAATAATTTTATAAAATATTGTATTACAAAAATAAAGTACATTGCTAATTAAATGTGGGGCCTTGAAATGGTATTTATTAATGGAGATGCATTGTCAAATGTTAAGATATAGATTATAGATTATGTTTGACAATACCAATCCGCTAACTTATAGTGGAGAGTTTATAGCGGATGAACCATCGGTAAGTGTTTGGCAATGGTTGCTTATAGCATTTTTAGTAGTTTATAACATTTTTTTGAAACGTTAATTGAAGTAGCGTTTGAGCTTATAGTGTTTCATTTTTTTCTCTCATATTTACCCTCGTTGTTTTAATTAAATTCCTCATTTATCCTCCATTAAATGTATATTCTCTCTCATATTTAAACATTAATTACAAAAGTCTATTTATGTCATTTTATATTTATAAGCTAGTTCATCCGCTAATTTTACCAAACATTTTAAATTCAATCCGCTAGCTTATCCCACTACAAAAAAACTAGTCATTAGCGAGGGACAATTCCCTCGCAAAATGACCTGATTCCCTCACTAATGGTCATTTGCGAAGGACTTATCGCAATTGGGATTAGCGAGGGAAGTTGGATCCCTCGCTAATTAGCGAGGGACTATGCCGTCGCTAGTTCCCTCGCTAATGACTTCAGCTTTTCAGGTGATGGGACTCAGTTGCAGGGGTTGGTAAATGCGCAGGAATTAGCGACGGCATTTGCCCTCGCTATTGACTGCAGTTTTCAAAAAAAAAATGACACGTGTCCAGTGCTGAATGGCTTGTTTTTTTTATATATATTAATTAATGAATATTATATTATTAATTTTGTGGTGATGTGTGGTGGTGGTGGTGGTGGTGATGGGTGGTTTAGAGTAGAGAGAAGGAGAAGAGTAAGGGAGAAAGAGAGAGAGAGGAGTGAGAGTGGTGGTGGTGGCGTGGTGGTGGTGATGATGGGTGGTTTAGAGTAGAGAGAGAAGGAGAAGAGTAAGAGAGAGAGAGAGAGAGAGAGAGAGAGAGAGAGAGAGAGAGAGAGAGAGAGAGAAATAGAGAAGAGTGAGAGTGGTGGTGGTGGGTTGGTGGTGGTGAAGAGTAAGAGAGAGTGAGTGAGAGTGGTAGGAGGTATGTGGTGGTGGTGGTGGTGTTGGAAGAGTGAAGAGAGAAGAAGAGTGTGAGAGGAGGTGGAGATGATGGTGGTGGTGGTGGTGTTGGAAGAGTGAAGAGAGAAGAAGGGTGTGAGAGGAAGTGGAAGGGGGAAGAGGAAGGGAAGAGGAATGGTGAAGAGTGAGTGAGTGAGTGAGTGAGAAAGAAAAGTGAGGGTGTAAACGGATATAAAGGAAAAAAGAAAAAAATTTGCGAAGGAATTAGCGAGGGAACTGTCTCATCATCTGAAAAGTTAACGTTAGCGAGGGAATTAGCGAGGGAACTGTCCCTCGCTAATTTCTGCACCTTTACCAACCCCTGCGCTGAGTCCCATCATCTGAAAAAGCAAAATTTAGCGAGGGAATTAGCGAGGGACAGTTCCCTCGCTAATTCCCTCGCTAATGACAAAAAAAATTGACAGCTCTATGCCCTCGCTAATTCCCTCGCTAATGACTGTTTTTGCGAGGGGCAACAAGTCCCTCGCTAATCTCCGTCGCTAATAAGTGTTTTTTTTGTAGTGTCCGCTAGTTTATCCGCTATCCGCTGTCATCTCATCCGCTATAAGCTAGCTTATCCGCTATCCGCTAGTTTTTGCCAAACAGATCCATACACTAACCGTGTATTTGGTTCCGCGGTGGTGAAAATTAATTTTGATATAATTGATTTTGTAGTTGATTTTGGTAAAAGTGAGTTGAATGTAACGTGGTCTCTGTGTAAATACATTTCAAAAAAAGTGATTTTGATCAAATCTTATTGTTTGGAAAGAATGGATCAAAATTGTTTTTAGGTTTACAATTACCCAGACTCTAACTTAAGATATATTATTCTTATATTTATTTTACTATTTTTCAAGTTCTAACTGCGAAATGGACACTAATCAAAATGTTATTCTAATTTATTTTACTATTTTAAAAAAATAAAATTAAGAATTATCGTGTTAAAATAACTATTTTATCGTGTTAAAAAAATATGTTATTTAGTCTTTTAAAATAACTAAGAATTATAATTAACATTTCATATAAAATTATAAGTTAAAATTAAATTTGGAAAATTTATTAATTAACATAGTATTATATAAAACGTGATATGATGACTTTTTTATTTAAATATAAAATCTAAACATAGTAACCGCCTCAAGTAGCATTTTACATTTTTTTTTTTGTTGTTAATCAAAGTGACACTAATGACCATTTTACAATTTTAATCAATCCTCTGGAGTAATAACTGCCTCAAGTTTTGTAGTAACATTTTTTTTTTGAATTTTTTTTTGTAACATCAATAGAAAATACTAATAAGCCATCCAATGTCCAGAATTTAGTGGGGAGGTAAGTAAAACTTGAATCCAATTTGGTGCATGCATCACACCTTTTCGATAGAGCAATGTTATTTAGGCAAAATGTTCTAACCAAAAATAGGCAAAAACCAAGTTACAATACCAATTAACCAAGTTTTATAGGCCATTAACCAACCTGTTTTTTCACAGTTTTTAGTCAATAGTCTAAAAATCTGTGAAAAAATAAGTTGATTAATAACCTATAAAACTTAATTAATCGATATTGCAACTTAGTTTTCGATTATTTTTAAGATTACTCTTTCCGATAATGTCATAAGAAAGTCACTAGTAGAATATTTACAACTCACACGACAATGACTTTGACAATGGACTGGAGTACAGGAAGGGCATAGAAGATGTGGAGTAGAAAGAAAAACATATGTTTGACTTTAATGAACAACGCATTAGCTGCCACAGCCACCACTAACCCCGTTTCATTTATTATACGACATTCATCACCACCTTCCTTCCAAACACGACTTAGTCTTCCTCCATTCACAATTTCTTTGCCTCTTCCACTTCCATAAAAATCCAAAACCATAATTATTTTCTTTTCAGTTTCTCCATATACTAAGTTTCTTCTAATCAAACTTAGAGCCATGCACAACATGAGAAAACCACCGTTCTTCTCACTTTCTATTCTCACCCTCTTCTTCTTCTTTTTACACCTCCATCTTTCCCTTTCAGCTCTAACTACCATCTCATCAAACCAAACTCTCACCGGCGACCAAACTCTCGTCTCCAAAGGTGATGTCTTTGAACTGGGTTTCTTCAAACCAGGTAATTCCCCTAACTATTACATAGGCATATGGTACAAAAAAGTCACCAAACAAACAATTGTTTGGGTAGCTAACAGAGACAACCCTGTCTCAGACAAAAAAACAGCCACATTAAAAATCTCAGGTCCTAATTTAGTTTTATTAAACGAGTCTTCAAAACAAGTTTGGTCAACAAACACAACTTCACGTAGTTCTGTTGTAGCTGTTCTTTTAGACACTGGTAACCTCGTTTTAAGAGATGCTTCAAGTTCATCAGATTCAAATTCTGTTCCACTATGGCAGAGTTTTGATTACCCAACTGACACGTGGCTACCAAGTGGTAAAATAAGACTAAATGAGAAAACAAAACAACCTCAGTATCTAACTTCATGGAAGAATAATGAAGATCCAGCAACTGGTCTTTTTTCTTTAGAACTTGATCCTAAAGGAACTACTTCATATCTTATTCTTTGGAATAAATCTGAAGAGTATTGGACAAGTGGACCTTGGAATGGACGTATTTTCAGTTTAGTCCCTGAAATGAGGGCTAATTATATCTACAATTTTTCATTTGTGTCCAATGAGAATGAGAGTTACTTCACTTATTCAATGTATAACCCTTCGGTTATATCTCGTTTTGTGATGGATGTTTCTGGGCAAATTAAGCAGTTATCTTGGTTAGAGAATATTAAAGAATGGAACTTGTTTTGGTCACAACCAAGAAGACAATGTGAGGTTTATGCTTTTTGTGGTACTTTTGGTAGTTGCACTGAAAATTCCATGCCTTATTGTAATTGTTTAAATGGTTTTGAACCTAAGTCACAGTCTGATTGGGATTTAGCGGATCATTCAGGTGGGTGTAAGAGAAAAACAAGGTTACAATGTGAGAGTAGTGAGAGTGGGAGTGAAAGTTCTTCTAATTCTGGGGATAAGAATAAGGATAGGTTCCTTCCAATACCAAACATGGCATTACCTAAACATGCACAATCTGTTGGATCAGGGAATGCAGCGGAATGTGAAGCAATTTGCTTGAAAAACTGTTCTTGTTCTGCTTATGCAGTTGATAGTAATGGATGTTCAATTTGGATTAGAGACCTTCTGAATTTGCAGCAATTATCTTCAGATGACAGTAGTGGTGAAACTTTGTATCTCAAGCTTTCAGCATCAGAGTTTCATGATGGTAAAAATAATAACAAGGTGATTATAGGTGTTGTTGTTGGTGGAGTTATTGGTATAGGGGTGATATTAGCACTTATTGTGTTTGTCATATTGCGGAAGAGAAGGAGAAGAATTGGAAAGGGAAAGCCTGTGGAAGGTTCATTAGTGGCATTTGGGTATAGAGATTTGCAAAACGCGACAAAGAATTTCTCTGAGAAATTAGGAGGAGGTGGTTTTGGTTCTGTTTTCAAAGGAACATTGGCCGATTTGAGCGTCTTAGCGGTGAAGAAGTTGGAGGGTGTTAGTCAAGGAGAGAAACAGTTCAGAACAGAAGTGAGTACAATAGGGACAGTGCAACATGTTAATCTTGTTCGTCTTCGCGGATTCTGCTCAGAAGGTGCTAATAGGTTGCTTGTTTATGATTATATGCCAAATGGTTCTTTAGATTTCCATCTCTTTCAAAACAACAAGAATTCTAAGGTGTTGGATTGGAAATTAAGATACCAAATTGCTCTTGGAATTGCAAGGGGATTAACTTACCTACATGAGAAGTGTAGAGACTGTATCATACACTGTGATATTAAGCCAGAGAACATGTTACTGGATTCTGATTTTTGTCCAAAGGTTGCTGATTTTGGTCTTGCAAAGTTAGTTGGAAGGGATTTCAGTAGGGTTTTAACAACAATGAGAGGAACAAGAGGTTATCTTGCACCAGAATGGATTTCTGGGGTGGCTATAACAGCGAAAGCCGATGTTTATAGCTATGGAATGATGCTTTTTGAGTTTGTATCTGGTAGGAGAAACTCTGAGCCATCTTTAGATGGACAAGTTACTTTTTTTCCTACATTGGCTGCAAATATAGTTAACCAAGGTGGTAATGTTCTTAGTATTTTGGACTCTAAATTGGAGGGAAATGCTGAAATTGAAGAGATTACTAGAATAATAAAAGTTGCTTCTTGGTGTGTTCAAGACAATGAAAATCAAAGGCCAACTATGGGTCAAGTGGTTCAAATTCTTGAAGGGATAATAGAAGTGAATTTGCCTCCAATTCCAAGATCACTTCAAGTGTTTGTTGATGATAATCAAGAGAGCTTGGTTTTCTACACTGACTCTAGCTCAACACAAAGTTCACAGGTTAAGAGCAATGTGTCATCAACTTCTCAGGCCAAAAGCAACATTTCATCAGCTAGCTCCAAGTCCTTGACAGAAACCTAGGAGGACATTTCTATTGGTCTCTTGTTAGTTGTTTGTTATATGCCATCTTTAGATTTTATGAATGTAATTGTAATATATGGTTTGAATAATGAGATTCTCTTTTCATGTTGGGTACTTGGGTTTATATTCTATTAAAAGTGTTATTTCAAATAGCTGTTGTGACATATTGCATGCAAGCCAGGGAACGAACAATAATTAAATTATTGCATTGATGTAACTCTGGACTATTTTTCTAGTAGGTAAGCTTCTAAGAAAATGAGTTAGAGGCAATGTAACCCAAGAAAATTCTCAAAAGAAAAGTCACGGAGAAGAAGCATGTGTGTCTTTCTTTTTAGAAGAACACAAGATAAGAAGAGAGCACTTCTAGAGATGACGGAAAATAGTCGTAAATGGGCTGGAGACTAAGTCAAAAGAAATATAAGTTCAGACCAAGTTAAACTTATCACAAATAAATAAAAATAATAAATTATTGTTTCAATAATTCTCATTTAAAACTTTTAAAATACTCAATTTACAAATCATTAAGTTTAGGATTATATAAGTGATCCATCTAGTGTCTACTGCAACCATACACCACACATAAAGGATTATACAAATTAAAAGCCTTTAAAGCTTAACTTCAAATTAAAAGCCTTTTGCTGCAATCACAACTAACAAGTGATTTGTTTTTATTCATATGAACCTTCATGGAATCTCTAATGTCAAACGTTAGGTTCTCATCACTTGTCATTTTCTAGTGGCTTGAGTCTCATTCCCCTCGATGTATCACATATTAATTTCCTCCCTATGGGTTTTGTCAAATATTTTTGAATCTATGTCACTGCACCTACACAATTAATATGCCAATTAAGACTTTCAAACACGGTTAGATGATAAGGGTGCATAAAGGGACTAAATTGATTGACACTCTTTGAAATTAGGAATCATTTTGCTATCTCGTAAACTTTGGGGACAAAATTGACCTATTGTTACTATTTCGAGGATAAAAATTGTGACTCACTTGAGAAATATCTTATCTTCTTATGCTCTGTTTGGCAAGGCCAATCGCTAACTTATAACGAATAGCTTATAATGGATAAGCTCTTTGTAAGTGTTTGGTAGCTTATAGCATTTTTACATTAGCATATAGCATTTTCTGAAACACTATTTAAAGTAGTGTTCACTACTTGAAGTAGCGTTTAAGCTTATAACTTTTCATTTTCTATCTCATTTTTATCCTCGATACTTTAATTAAATCTCTCATTTATCTTTCATTAAATGAATATTATTTCTCATTTTTAAGCATTAGTTACATTGTCTATTTACGGCATTTTATATATATATATATAAGTTAGTTTAAAAATTGAACTCTCAAGTAGTCATTAAAGTTTGTGATATCAAATTCGTCTCTAAAGTTTTGTGAAATTATTCTCTAAAATTGAACTTTCACCTAGATCTCTCCCCTATATAATAAGTAGTCTCGAAAGTTTGTGAAATCTGTCAAACTAGTCTCTAAAATTTTAAGAAATATGTCTCATTAGCCTCTGTAAGAGACTACTTATATAATTTTAAGAATTAATTTGACTAGTGTCACAAATTTTAGAAACTATTTATTATAAGATAGTTTATCCGATGTGGACTGGTTTTTAATAGAGTGTAGGAATCATGTAATCAAATAATGTAAATGAGTCAAACTTGAGTTGTGTATTTGCTGACTCATCAGATATGATTAGGCAGCCACATGTATGATGACTAGGCTTAGTGAGATAGTTCTAGATAGTTAGCATTCTGTTACTTTGTAACTGTTTCAGTTTCTAGATCTAACTGAGTTAACCAAATCAGTTAGAATTGAACCATTGTATATATACTCAGTCCTTATTCAATGAAAGTCAATAGATTCAGTTTATGACTTTTATACTTTTCACATGGTATCAGAGCCTATCCTAGATCCTTCGGACCACCCACCATTATAATATTATCCACGCACCAAGCCCAATAGTGCTGGGCGTGAGAGGGTGTATTGGGAAAAACCCAAGTCCCACATTGACTAGAGATATAGTCTCAAAAGAGTTTATAAGTGGGAGGCAACCCTCACCTTACAAGCCGGTTTTGTGGGGTTGAGTTAGGCCTAAACCACATTCTAAGATGGTATCAGAGCTTCGGTTTCCAATCCAGTAGGTGTGACAGCTCCCTGTTTATTCACACATCTCATGGTGCTCAACTCTTTGCCTTGGTCTACGTAGATGATATCCTAATTACAGGATCTTCCCCTGCCTTGGTTCACGACTTAATCAAGAAATTGAATGCTGAATTTGCTCTGAAACACATGGGACGTCCAGAATACTTTCTGGGCATTGAGCTGAAATACCTCAAGTCAGGTTCTGTTTTGCTTTCTCAAGGTAAGTACATTAGAGACCTACTCACTAAAGCAACAATGACTGATTGTAAAGGCATTAGCACACCTATGGCTGCAACTACTAAGCTGAGCAAAATTGGCTCAGATACTATGAAAGATCCTTCAAGCTATAGGTCCATTGTTGGAGCACTCCAATACGTGACTCTAACTAGACCGGAGATAGCTTATTCAGTCAATAAGGTATGCCAATTCATGGCAGCACCCTTAGAGAGTCATTGGAAATCTGTAAAGAGGATACTGAGATACCTTAGTAGTACTGCTGCTCATGGCCTACTGATACAGCCTTCCAAGCTTAGCAGCCCATTATCTCTGCGTGCTTACAGTGATTCAGACTGGGGCAGTGACCCTGATGACCGAAGATCCACCTCAGGTTCCTGTGTTTATTTGGGCCCTAATCTAGTTTCGTGGAGTTCTAAGAAGCAAACTCTGGTTGCCAGGTCCAGCGCAGAGGCAGAATACCGAGGGTTAGCCAATGCCACAGCAGAACTTTTGTGGATCCAGTCACTTCTCAGTGAGCTCAAGGTGCCACATTTACCTCCTGTTTTACTATGCGACAACCAGAGTGCTGTTGCAATAGCACATAATCCGGTTCTACATTCACGAACAAAACATTTAGAACTTGATATTCATTTTGTCCGTGAAAAAGTTCTGTCCAAACAGCTCTCAGTTTTACATGTACCAGCTGCTCTACAGATAGCCGATGTACTCACTAAGCCGCTTTCAGCACCACAATTTACTGATCTCAGGAACAAACTCAAAGTGACTTGTGCCAGTCACCTCTCGTTTGAGGGGGGTGTAATAGAGTGTAGGAATCATGTAATCAAATAATGTAAATGAGTCAAACTTGAGTTGTGTATTTGCTGACTCATCAGATATGATTAGGCAGCCACATGTATGATGACTAGGCTTAGTGAGATAGTTCTAGATAGTTAGCATTCTGTTACTTTGTAACTGTTTCAGTTTCTAGATCTAACTGAGTTAACCAAATCAGTTAGAATTGAACCATTGTATATATACTCAGTCCTTATTCAATGAAAGTCAAGAGATTCAGTTTATGACTTTTATACTTTTCACATGGTATCAGAGCCTATCCTAGATCCTTCGGACCACCCACCATTATAATATTATCCACGCACCAAGCCCAATAGTGCTGGGCGTGAGAGGGTGTATTGGGAAAAACCCAAGTCCCACATTGACTAGAGATATAGTCTCAAAAGAGTTTATAAGTGGGAGGCAACCCTCACCTTACAAGCCGGTTTTGTGGGGTTGAGTTAGGCCTAAACCACATTCTAAGATGGTATCAGAGCTTCGGTTTCCAATCCAGTAGGTGTGACAGCTCCCTGTTTATTCACACATCTCATGGTGCTCAACTCTTTGCCTTGGTCTACGTAGATGATATCCTAATTACAGGATCTTCCCCTGCCTTGGTTCACGACTTAATCAAGAAATTGAATGCTGAATTTGCTCTGAAACACATGGGACGTCCAGAATACTTTCTGGGCATTGAGCTGAAATACCTCAAGTCAGGTTCTGTTTTGCTTTCTCAAGGTAAGTACATTAGAGACCTACTCACTAAAGCAACAATGACTGATTGTAAAGGCATTAGCACACCTATGGCTGCAACTACTAAGCTGAGCAAAATTGGCTCAGATACTATGAAAGATCCTTCAAGCTATAGGTCCATTGTTGGAGCACTCCAATACGTGACTCTAACTAGACCGGAGATAGCTTATTCAGTCAATAAGGTATGCCAATTCATGGCAGCACCCTTAGAGAGTCATTGGAAATCTGTAAAGAGGATACTGAGATACCTTAGTAGTACTGCTGCTCATGGCCTACTGATACAGCCTTCCAAGCTTAGCAGCCCATTATCTCTGCGTGCTTACAGTGATTCAGACTGGGGCAGTGACCCTGATGACCGAAGATCCACCTCAGGTTCCTGTGTTTATTTGGGCCCTAATCTAGTTTCGTGGAGTTCTAAGAAGCAAACACTGGTTGCCAGGTCCAGCGCAGAGGCAGAATACCGAGGGTTAGCCAATGCCACAGCAGAACTTTTGTGGATCCAGTCACTTCTCAGTGAGCTCAAGGTGCCACATTTACCTCCTGTTTTACTATGCGACAACCAGAGTGCTGTTGCAATAGCACATAATCCGGTTCTACATTCACGAACAAAACATTTAGAACTTGATATTCATTTTGTCCGTGAAAAAGTTCTGTCCAAACAGCTCTCAGTTTTACATGTACCAGCTGCTCTACAGATAGCCGATGTACTCACTAAGCCGCTTTCAGCACCACAATTTACTGATCTCAGGAACAAACTCAAAGTGACTTGTGCCAGTCACCTCTCGTTTGAGGGGGGTGTAATAGAGTGTAGGAATCATGTAATCAAATAATGTAAATGAGTCAAACTTGAGTTGTGTATTTGCTGACTCATCAGATATGATTAGGCAGCCACATGTATGATGACTAGGCTTAGTGAGATAGTTCTAGATAGTTAGCATTCTGTTACTTTGTAACTGTTTCAGTTTCTAGATCTAACTGAGTTAACCAAATCAGTTAGAATTGAACCATTGTATATATACTCAGTCCTTATTCAATGAAAGTCAAGAGATTCAGTTTATGACTTTTATACTTTTCACAGTTTTTACCTACATAGCCTTAACTTTATTTAATGGTCTCAATGATAAACAAACTCCTTGAAATATGGGGCACAGAGTATAGTTAATTAATGTCAAGGTAGCGCAGCCGCCCAAAGAAAAACCCGTCTCTGTTTATTTAAACGTTTGTCAAAAGTTGCCACAAACAACTATAAGCAACTCTTAAAATGAGCTAGAAAACAGAGAGATCACGAACTTCTGAAGGAAACTGATAGCATTTTACGTTGCGTCTCATGCAAGTAATGTTCCATCTGCTTAAATCACCTCTATGATGTTAATTTTTTATGTGACCCACTTACTTTAATTTTCTCGCCTGATTGCTTATCTTGCTTTAATTAATAAGGGGAATTGAACCTGTCAAAACAATATTAAAATCTCATTGCAGAATATTTAGAATTTATATAGTACTACCCCATTAACATGAAGAGGTTTTTCACGTTTCCTCCACTCTCACGCAGATCATCAGAGTGTCAGCTAGTACGTACTTCCCAAATATGAAGAAAAGACAATAATAACACAAGAAAATTATGTCAGTTCCCAAATGCCAAAAAATCTTCATTTTCAACGTATACAGTTCAGGAGAGAAGAGTGAAGAGGCCTCAAGCACGTAAAATATTTAATGCCCATTATGAACGTTCCTTTGGCTTTGGCTATTCTTTTGGACTTTGAATCCTCTATTTGATAACTCAGCAACCCTTTTTACACGGCGAGAGCTTGCATTCCATAGAGAGAAACAACAGAACAATGTTGACATAAAAATAATAACATTAATCTTACCCCAAAGAACCGTAACTATTAAGCTTATGAGAATCACATATACTCCTAGGCACTTTTGATTTTTAAAGTGGCCAATTTCAGACACTGACGAGCCTGAAGATGATGAACTTGAACTTGACCAAACCAATTCACGGGCTTTGATTTCTTTAACATTAGTCTTCTCCATGGATTTCTCATCACCGCACTTTGATGAACTTTCTGTGTCTGCACGATAACTACGCTTTGATCCAAAGCAATTAATTTGGCTATTATAACGATTTTTCTTGTGAGCTCTTGTATTCTGTAAGGCAAAGACAAATATTCAAACATGCATGATAAATTGATAATCAAGTTTTTTCTAACTAAAAAAAAATGTACACTACTCATGAATTTATAAAGAAAGAAACCATATAATGTTGAATTAAAAGACTAACCAATATGGTTTCGAACACCACAACTTTAATCACCTTAGCAAGGGTGTTTTTTGGAGGCTGATGCACAACTTGGTTCTGTGTCAATTTCGAGCATTTTTTGCTCAAAAACTTTGATTTGGTCGATGAATTTGTTGTGTCATGTTTGGCTGCTATGTGTTTACATGTAGAAGAGCGATGATCACTGATAGCTTCAGACTCAAGCATGTCATCTATATCAACGACAGGACGGAAACAGGTTAAGAACTTATTATTTTTTGAAACGTTCTTCATAGTTTTCTTAGGTAGTTGCGTGTGCAACTCTGAGAAAGGAGATGATATATAATGCTAAAGGGTTTTGGAGAGTTTATGATGAATGGAAGTATATATTATTGAGTTGAATGAAGGGATAAGGACGAGAATAAAGAGGAGCACACTTAGCATTTGACGAGAGAATTTTAGGGAGGGAGCGATCAAAAGGCCTGCAACGTTGTCTGTTTCGAAAATGGGACAAAGAAGCACTTGTAAGTAAGTGCTTTTGTTTATTGCTTTTATATAAGGTTACCTTTGTACATGTGTCTGGTTCTCTATGTATTCAGTTGACTAAGCTGGTCCTTCATGTATAGGATTGATTTTTTGTGAATGAGTGAGGGAAAGCTAAAACCAAAGGGAAAGAAGAAAAGTAAATAAAGGCGAGGCAACTTTGGTGCTACTCGTCCGTGAGGGACAGGTTAGTGCATAGTAAGAATGTGACATCCATTTCTAACTAGTCAAGGTTTTGTTCTGGTTTAGACTAATGAGCTCATAATATTAGTTCTTTTTTTTTTTAATAAAAAATCAAGAGTGAGAAAAAATGCACCACATTTTAAGACTTCCTACACTTCTATTATACCCACTGAGAATTTGTTAATGTCAAATGAAAGAGTTCAATTGGTATGCATTTGAAATTGGATTACATATATGTTTCGTCAAAATTCATCCCATCGGGTCAAATTCACTCTCATCGGTTCATAATACTCATTACAGTGGGCGTTATTCCTCTGCTGCTCAGCCTCAGATTATGGACGCCATTGAAGCAGATTGTGAAAATTCCTCAACGGAGAATGCGATTTCTTTGAATAAGAATGATTTTGTGCCTCAATCTCCTATCAAAGACGTCTCTTAGCAGGGGATCCTCCGCAACAATGTCTTTCTATGCTACAAGGTGTTCTGCAATGTGTATATATGATGCTGATCCTCCGCAACAATGTCTTTCTATGCTACAAGGTGTTCTGCAATGTGTATATATGATGCTGAGTGTTTAGCAGCAAAATGTTGCTTTTCATTCACCGCATCAAAGTATTTTGTATTCAAGCAAAATCAATATTATTGAGGATAATGAAGCTCCCGCATCTGTTCAAGAGGATTTGAAAATCTTGTTTAGGTTTCGAAACGCTAAAAAAGACGAGGATTGTAATGATGAAGACTCTTAGACGGTCGGTGCTGAGGGGGTTCTGATTTTGAAGATGTCATCTCAAAGTTTTAGAGAAAGAAAATGAAACAACAATAAAATATCGGTGGTAGCAAGGGAATTTATTGAACCCGAAGCTCGGGTGGCTCGGTAAAAACTATCCAAATGAAGTGTTTATCTCGGAAGGGTTTTGGTTCATGTCCTCCCTTCTTATTTGTATTTTTTCTCCTTTCTTATCAATAGATTTGTGAAGTGCATTGTTGTCAGGAGGAGGGGTGCCAGCCTGGCTATAATGTCTATAATGTCTTCTATCATTGTGATACTTCTGTACATCCCTTTTTAGTTAAAAAATATATGTTTCGTCCCTGCAAATATGGACCTTTCAGGTTTAGTCCCTTAGAAATAATTTTTTTTGTTTTTCTTTCTTCAAAATATACCAAAATTTGCTTTTAGTCTTTTTCTTTTGTTTTAGTCCATGCAAAATTTCTTTATCTTGGAGTTGGTTCTTGTAATGATAAAATATTTGATTTTAGTCCATCTATTCTGAGTGGCATAAACAATTATAATAAATATTTTATATATTACAAGGACTAATTTTAATATAAACTTTTTTGTAGAGACTAAAATTAAAAAAATAGTGAATAAAAGCAAAATATGATATATTTGCAATAACGAAAAACATAATTTTTATTTTACAGGGACCGAGCCTGAAAAAGCTAATATTTCAACGGACAAAATATATATTTAAACTTTTGAAATTCAACCCATTTGATGAAAAACTAGGAGAAGTTCGTATACAAAACTAGGAGGTGTATGTAGCACTTCCTTTGAAAAGAAATAAGTTTTTTTTTTGTTTAAAAACAAAGTTTCGGGGCACCCCTCTTGCTGCGTAACCTGCTTTAGACTCTTCTATGGCCTAGTTACGGGTTATCCATCAAAATAGGCACATGAACAACAACATTGTCAAATCCTATGCATTTTTACTTTTTAGTTTATGTAATAATAGTATTAGAATTTTTGGTATACTTTTTCAGAAATTTTTCTTGTATGTTGTTACAAGATGAGTCGAGTTTTGCTTAGTTTATGTTACAGAATGAGTACTCCCTCCGGACTTAATTATAAGCAAAAATAACTACTTTTACACATATTAAGAATAATAGTTTTGTGCATTTAATTTTCTTGAATTCATAGAATATTGAAAGATTTTCTCAATTCAATACTTTAGAAAACATAGTTCTCTATATAAGTAACTAAACATATATAAAGGTAGTACAAACCGGTCAAATATTAGTAGATTCATTTTCCCCCACTTTTTATCAAAGAGATCCATCTCTAGAGACTAATGAGACATTCTTAAAATTTTAGAGACTAAGATAACAACGTTCACAAACTTTAGAAATTATTTATTATTTTATATATTTTACGGATCAGAAGAGACATGTAAGTTTATTTTTATTTAACTATCAAAATCAAAAATATTAAAGGGTCTAATTGAAAGATTTTAAACTCAATGGAATTAAAGTAAAAGTTATATACGAAGTTAAGTGATTTTTTTAGAGGGTGTGAGTGCAATGTCTGAATGGCACACAAGTCCGCCTCTGATTATATTTCATCAACCAAACAAAATTAATTCTTTTGAACTCATTTTTAAAACCTAAAATAAAAAATACTCATAGATTTTGCAAATAAATACTCAACTTTTTTGTAAATAAATTCTTGTAACATCAATTCTTCATAATTGGTTTTATCAAAACCTAAAATAAAAAATACTCATAGATTTTGCAGTCACACTCTTTCTTAGAGTGAAGGTCTACGTTAGTCCCTGACAGTCCCAAAATAGTCACTGGCTTTTCAAATGTGGGACACATTAGTCCTTCTGCCAAGTTTCATCCAAAACGTCAATCAAAAAGTTGATGTACACTGCAAAAGATGAGAAAATATTTTGGAAGGTTCTTGCAACAGAGTAGTATGAGAAAATCTTCTCTAAATATGAAGGAGAGTACTAGCTTAACTGAATAGTACTTGATCTAATCTTGCCTAACAAAACTGTACTTGATCCTTTCTGACCCAAATGAACTTGAATAATTTTTGTATACAATTACAATTATAATTATACATACATAAATTTAGATCATTTTTTTTAATAATGACATTGAATTTTTTTAAATTTACTTAAAACATGATGATTCTTATGATCTTGATGGTGGAATTCTTTTTGAAGAATTGGAAGTCATTAGACAGAAATTTTTTTGTCAAAAAAAAGGCAAAAGTTTTAATTTCTGAATCAAAATCAAGTTATATAATATTAAATTCTTTGAAGACAATTAATTGTTTTCCTAATGTATGCAGACATTTAGAAAAATATTAACTATGTCCCAAAATAGATTAATAGTTTCACTTTGATTTCTATTGAAAATAGTTTTTTTTAAGAACCTTGATTGTGAACAAGGAGAGTGATATTAAAATAGTTACAAGGACACCATTTTATTTATTCGTCCCAGGGCACCCAAAATCTTAGGACCGACCCTACAGATTGTATTCGAGTTATCAATTGAGGATCCATGGAAAGAGGGGATAAGAGGCGATGACCTTGTTGATAATTCTTATTTACAAGAGTTATTTATACCCTTATTAGTTAAATCAAGGCAAGTTCCCAAGCAAAATCATTGTTTAGTTATGTAATTAATAGTTTAATTATGTCAAGAAGGGTTAAGGTCTGAATTGCTATGCTTTGGCACATTTGTGCCCTTGTGAGAATTTTAATGTGTCACTTTAAGTGCTACAGCATCTAAGCGCTATAGCGTCGCAAGGCAGTGGGCCAGCTGGAGACCAAAGTAAAAAGTACACTTTTGGTGCCTCTCACTTTATGTCAAGTCAGCGCCTCACTTCCCTGCTTCCTAGGACTGACGCGGGCACCAACCATTTGCTGGCATGGACACTTGTCCATTTTGGAAAGGCTACTTTATGGATACAATGAGAATATCTTCTCCCATTCACACTTCACCCCTACCATTCGAATACTTGGAGAGTTTTTGAGAGAAAAATTTTGACACAACTTCCTTCATAGATTCTCCATTGAAGCTTTATTTTTGCAAGTGAAGTGTTCATTTTGTACGCTGTGTAGCTAGTGCTATAGCATCTTCAACTCGTCTCATGCATAGGAGTTTGCGGGTGTATCTTTTGCACACGTTCTCTCTCTTTGTAGTTTTGGTAATATGAGCATCTTTGTTTGTATTTTGTTGATGATGCTCATCATGAGCTAAACATTTAGTAGTTGGATTGCTTAAAGCTTTGTAATGACTTTTTAGTATGGTTAATATAACATTTTGATGTCTGCATTTCAATCTTTGTGCATTTAATACTTTCAAACTTATTTTAAGATTGGCCACTTGAAATGAGTACATTCGTAAATGCAGAAATGATTTATGATTCTAACTCAAAGATTGATATGAATAAGAGGTTGTTTTAAGGACACTTAAGCAACCCACACCTCAACCTAGACATAGGACGGCGTAGTTCATAGGGTGACACTGTGGGTGCCTTATTATATATGGGTGAACTTATTTAGAACTTAAACATAAAAGTCTTGTAACGAAACTCTGGCGTCAGGGACTGAAAAGCACAACATCATACGTTACAGCACTCAATGATATAGCGTCAGGTGTTATAGTGCTTTACTATAAAGAAGTTACTTAGTGGAAAGCAGTCCAACTCATTTTATTCAAATAGTTAATTCGTTTTACTGATCATTCGCACAACATCCTTACTTTTTATGCACAAAAACTTGTTGTTACTATTTTGCTTGTTTCACTAATTTGTTGATAGCTTAACTTTAAAATTAATATCAATCCATGTTGATACGATCTCTACTTATCATTGCATTCTCCATCCAAAAAGTGTATAAGTAACCCAAATACTCAAATAGAAGAGTAATTGAGAACTGCCTCAAGTATATAAAGGGGCATGGCACCCAAGAGCACTTGGATGAGATGGTAGGGGTCTCTTCCAGCTTAACCAAGGTCCTGAGTTCGAATCCAGACTTGGGCATGCAACAGTGTTAAATCTCTTTTGGGAGAACTTTGTCATCCATTGTAGTTCTACCCGGCTCGAGGGATTAGTCTTTCTTATTTGCTACTAATTAATTCAACAACAAAGTTAGGCAATCTCTCGAATGAATATATATATATATATATATATATATATATATATATATATATATATATATATAATATAGTATTTTTTATTATTATTATTATTATTATTATTATTATTATTATTATTATTATTATTATATTAGGCTTAAAAAGACCACTATATGGAAAAGAAATTTTTAAAAGTTGAAATTTTATATTCTTAAATTTACACCAAATTTTAGTCAAATAACTTTTAAAATAATTTCAATATTTTTATTATAAATAATAGTGAATGCTATATAATTTTTAAAAATATATTCAGAAAATTAAAATAATTTTCATCGATAAAGAAAATGGTTTGAAAATCAAAGACTAAATCATTTTATTTAAAATTTTGTTTCAAATACACACAGGGGGGATATCAAAATTTCGCTGATAAAAGAATAACACTTATTTTTATGAAATTGTACTTCAAAAGCATAAGAGTTTATAAATAAATCATTGAATTAATCAAAATATCATTAACTTTTTAGTTAAAAAATAAGAATTTAATTTTCTTACACCATTGTCGCACAAGTTTTTTTTTATAACATTAGTTAATCACGAAGTGCACGTCATAAAAAAGGTTTAAATTTATCTCAACTACTTTAAAAATCATCAATACCATGATTTTTTATTGGTTAGTAGTGTAAATTTTTTTACAATGACGATGTATACTAATTAAACCCTAAAAAATAATCCATTTGTAAGGGTACTGTATAAACTCCCAAAAACAAATTGTAAAACTCAGGTCTTGTGAGTCTTATTAGATATAGTTAGGTATTAGTAGTTACCAAGTTTGTTAGTCTTAGTGAGTTTCTAGGATCATAAGCCATCAATTTGGTTATGTTTGGATGATCTGGGCTGATAACCCTGCGAATTTGTTTTGTCCTAGTCAGATCGGACCTACAGAAATGGGGGTATGCCAAGTCAAATTGAGTGCTGAACAGTGGGTCCACAACCAAGTCGGAACCCGACCTGACGACCCCCACTCTGTATAAATAGATACGGGCTTGAAGAAGTCCCGACTAGAGCATAAGGCGAAAAATGAGCAAATAAAAAGGCACTAACCTCAGAAGTCAGAAGCTCGATGTCCGTAAACTTGATTGCGTACTTTGACGATCTTGCTGAACAGAAAGACTGAGACTCTCGCCACGGTATCTTGAATCGGCAGTTCAGAAGAAGAAGACACTAAGTAACGATGTTAGGATCGGTGCTCAGAGCAGTTTGCAAAAAACCAGTGCAAATGAAGAAGGCTCCCACCCATATATATATATATATATATATATATATATATATAGAGAGAGAGAGAGAGAGAGAGAGAGAGAGAACCAAGGGCCACGAATTGGGCCCGGGTCTAGGTGACGCGTCCCATCACTAGCCTCTGTGACACGCGCGTGAAACGAACCGCCATCATTACTCTAGTCACCTCCGAACGACGCGCCCCATCAATAACATTGATGTCAGGCGCTAGAATCGAAGCATCGCCATAAATAGAAAACCTCGAGTCACTCGGTTCTCCTTCAATGATCATTCCGAGGTTGAGGGCAAACACTCAGGTGAGTACAAGTTCGGCCTCAGAAGGTCGCCGCATATATTAGGCACCCAAATTCGAGCTCGCGCAGAGCATTGTAAGCTCGGATTTGGGGGCAAAACATTAACATGAGTCTAAGCCCTTCTGAGGTTGGGGGAAAAACACTAACATGAGTATAATCCCGGCCTCGGAAGCTTGCCATGGTCTCTTAAACCAACATATCCAACCCGGATAAGAAGGGTACATCAAACCCGGACCAGGCATCAAGTCAGGCTCGCCCTAAGGCAACCCTACTTGAGGGGCAACTGTTACGGATTGGGCCTTTTGTATTTTTCACTAAGGCCCAATACCAAAGGCCAAATCCATTAAGCAATGGTGGAGATCAAAGACCTAGATCCAATGGTTCACATTGATCCCCAAAACCTATAAATAAGCATTCAATGCTAGCATTAAAGGTACACATTTCCCAATTCTCTTACTTGCAACTGATTCACTTGCTGACTTGAGTGTCGGAGTATCATTGCAGGCACCACCCCACCTCGGATCGGAGCATAACTCGAATTGACCAATGACACTTCTACCCTCTGAAGCCCCGATACTCCAAAATAGCCTAAGTATCGGTGTCGGACACGTATCGGACACCGATACGGCTCCGATACGTCTGGATACGTACCCATAAAGTATCGGTGAATTAATATTTATTTTTTAAACAAAAAAATCCCGGATACGTTTCGGATACGTTCCGGATACGTTCCGGATACGTTCCGGATACGTCTTCGATACTTCAATATAAAAAAATATATTTAATGTAACTATTTTAACTTGGGCACTATTGGTCTTCGATACTTCAATATAAAAAAATATATTTAATGTAACTATTTAATGGAGGGGAGGATATTGACACAATTGGTGTTTAGTAGTGACTTATAATGTTTTTTTTGCTATACTCTAACTTGGGCACTAAATTGTATATTTTTTGTGACATGATCTTTGGAGAAAGAATATATTTTGAATAGGTGGGGGAAAAATGTAACTATGCGCACACTAATTTTGATCACAAATATCTTTTTTGTAAGAGTGATCATATCTATTGAATATTTTGAGAAATTGTCGGTTAGTAAAGTGACTATCTTTAGTTATGTTTTATTATTTTTAATTTTAATTTAATTTTTATTTGAAGTATCCCAACCGTATCGTATCTTGATTTTCAAATTTTTCCCGTATCCACGTATCCGTATCGTGTCGTATCCCGTATCGTATCTCGTATCGGGGCTTCAGAGCTTCTACCAACTATCTCGGATCGGACCAAGTATCCAAGATCGGATACAAGACATGAGATACGGTGCAGATCACTAAGAAACTAGTAACTACTAATAACTACTATATCTAATAAGTATTGTCGGTCCAAGTTGGCAAATGTGGTATTTTTAATTCTCAATTTGTAATTTCTTATTTCCATGTATGTATGTCTTCACCATACATCAATACAAAGCTACTCCAATACATTGTGAAAATAAATTGCCATTCTGAAGGAAACCAGGAGACAGTGCAGCAGCAGCGTACAAAGCGCGGCGCCGTAAATATCAGGGATCTGGTTTTTAGTAATCTCACCACCACATATGGAAACAAAGATATAGACCACTTGGTTTTACGCAGTTTGGAAGTGGTTGACTCTGTTTTTTATGTCCCGGAATTCATGTAACTTTGGGCGGTTGACTCTGTTTTTTATCTCCTCCAAGAGTTACATTTACCGTTACCTACACAAACTCATTTATATTATGATAACCAATCAACCCAACATATAATAATCAATCCTACCTTTCATGAAAGTACCAAACACGTCGAGGTTGACTCTCATATTGTTAGGAAAAACTTCAAGCTAACCGGTTCTATCTTTTACCTATCTCCCCCCATGATTAGCTAGCAGGCATTCTTACCAAACCCTTGATCTTTCACCTTTTCTTCGCCTTCTCAACAAATTCAAAGTTTCTACCATATACTCATTAACTTGAGGGGGGAGGTTAGTTTTCTAATATAATTTTAATTTCCATTATATAACCATTTTCTGTTATGATTAGTTTGAAGTTAGGGTTTTCAGAATTCCCCTTTCTTGTAGATCTTGTTTTCTGCCTACAAATTTTCTTCTCTTCTCACACATATAAGTGGGAATAAGCACTACGCCAAAAGCTAAAAAAAAGAGCGCACCCTTTAGAACGTAGCGCTTTTAAAAAAGCGCTCCTTATTTAGCAACAACAGTAGCGCTTTTATGGAAGGCGCTCCTCATTCTTGATCAGGCTAAAACATCAGTAGTGCTTTCCAAAAAAGCGCTCCTCATTCAAAAATCTCGCATACCCCATAAGGAGCGCTTTCTAAGAAAGCGCTCCTTATTCTTGATCTCGCATACCCCATCAGGAGCGCTTTCTAAAAAGCGCTCCTCATTCAAAATCTCGCATACCCATCAGGAGCGCTTTTTAGAAAGCACTACCTATGCTTAATTGTCTAAAATATTATTTCCTCGCGCGTTGTATCTCCTCCTGTTGCAGAAACCCAAAAGCCCTCCTTCCAGTACACAAACGCTCCACGACCCTTCTTCCCAAAACGTTCTAAACGCAGAAACGCTCCACGACCCTCGCCTCCTCCACCCTGCGCCGCCGCCTTAGACCACACTCTCCTTCGACCACGCCGTCCAAAAGCCCTCCTTCCAGTACACAGTACCCTCCTTCTTCGCAAAACGTTCAAAACACAAAAACACTCCACGACCCTCGCCTCCTCCACCCTGCGCCGCTGCCTTAGACCACGCTCTCCTTCGACCACGTCGTCTCTCCTTCGACCACGCCTCCACCCTCGCCTCTCCTCCCCCCGCCGCGTACGCTCTCCACCCTCCGCCGTCCTTCCGCGTTTGCTGCGACCACGCTGTCCTTCCATTCAACTTCCACGCCGTCCTGTGGGTTAGTTTTTTTCTTGCTCTTCTTTTTCTTCCATTTTTAAGCATTACGATGTTTTGCTGTACATGGAGTATACATATTTTTTTTCTTAGTGGAAACTGAATGAATAACACATAGCTGAGAAGCAACCCTTTGGTTTGTTGCTTTCCTGTTTGTTTGGTGCTCTTCCATAAGTTTATCTACACTAGCTCTCCAGATTACCTAGATCGAAACCCTTTGGTTTGTTGCTTTCCTGTTTGTTTGGTGCTCTTCAAAACATGTTTTATTAAATGATTCAAACTTCTGGTATGTCACTTTCAGTTACTCTATAACTTGACTATTAAATAGGTTAACTAATAGGGCATTAGCAACTGAACATTTGGCTTTAAGGTTTGTAGTCTTTTTATTGTTTAATACTGAGAAATTTCCAATAGCCTGAATTTTTTTTAACAATTGTAAGAATTTCTAAGTTACATATATATTTTTGGCAATTGTAAGAATTTGAAAATATCACAATCCATGACCAGATTTTGAATGCATTGCACTTCTAAGCTCCAATATCCTGTATGGTGCTTTTTGACATGGATTAGGGTGCATTTGGATAAGCTAAATTTGTGGATTTTGACATTTGTATTTGAGACCTATCTATGCTAACAAGGTCACTTCATGTTGCACAAGTTCTTGTAAATCTGTTTGTCTATAAGCAAATGCAATTGGTACAATGCCACTATCCTTCACTTGATTAATCACCTGCCAAAAATCGATTTCTTATTTTCCATGGCATTACATTTTCCTTCACTATCTTATTATACATGGTTGTTGTTCCTGTCTTGATTTCCCATTCTTTGTTTGAATTTACTTCCACGTGTTCCTACTTCCTAGTCATAGTTTTGGCCTTCTGGTTCTCTTAGTTTTGGCCTTGAAAATGCTGTACATAAATTTTTAAATATGCAATATCATTGATTTACTTTATTTTTCCCTGTTTGACTGTTTGTGTTTGTGTTGGATGATTCTATTGCTAATAAGCTTCCTTGGATGTGCTTGCTATAGGGAAGCAAGTGGCCTTTTTACCCTCAAGTGCAAACTGTCATCTTAATTTGCAAGAGAGACTTGTTGAAGGTCAGGGAAATAATTTCCTACATTCTTTTTTTTTCCAACAAGGAATTACAAGTATTGGAGCCCCATCCAACCCCATCAGCTGTGAAGCATTTCAAGCCAGTTTGACTGCTATGTGCTGTTCATGAACATCTCTGGCATATGAACCAGTTTATAATAGTGACCAGCAAGCAAGGTAGACATAATTTTATAATCTCTTTTTATTTTCTATGCAGCTATATGTTGTTATTGTTTGTTGCTGGTTTATGTTGCAGTTTGTTAGATTAAATCTTGGATGCACTATTAAAATTCTTCATGCTGAGTTTATCTAGTTATCTGTAACAGGAAGAAGCTGTACATAGATTGACAGAGGTTTTAAGAGAGGAAATAAAGACTGCACGCCTTGTCGCAAACCCTGGTTGTTATCCAACTTCCATTCAGCTTCCTCTTGTCCCACTTATAAAGGTTAGCAATCACTATGCTTTATAAAATACAAATTTAGAATAACTCAATTTTGTTGGCTGGATGGTTATGATGCATTAGTATTATACATTGATGTTGTGTTCCAATAATTCTGTGACTGTAACTTGTGAGCTAGTTGAAACTTAAGCAACATGTATTTTCATTTTGATCTTATTTGAGAAACAAGTTCAGGGTATTTATTAGGAACTAGATTAGTGAGTTGTGCGTACTGGTGATGATGAAAAATATCATCTTTTGATTATTTTAATAATATGATTTCTACAAGAAATGTGATAAGTGTATGCGTTGCAGGGCTTATTGAACTCTCATCTTTTTCATAGTTCCTATTTATTATCAATTTTGGTTAAATATGGATCGAAAGTGGATGTCTGCAAATCGTCTTTCGAAGGAATATGTCGACGGAGTAGAATATTTTGTTAACTTTGCTGTTCGACGATTGGGAGCTTCTTGTAAATTCAAATGTCCTTGTTTACAGTGTTGTTATGTAAACCTAGTTACTGCAGTTGAGCTGGAAGGACATTTAAATGCCTACGAAATCGATCAAAGTTATACTTGTTGGACAATGCACGGTGAGGTGAGAGGCGAATATTCAAATATGAATAATAGTACTGAGAGATGTGCGCCGGTTGACACCGAAAAATATACATTTGATGGCGACCAATTTGAAGAGATGACAAAGGCTGTTGAAGATGATCTTAATGATTGTCCTCAAAGGTTTGAGAAGTTGATATCCGACGCGGAGACACCGTTGTATGCGGGTTGTACCGAGTTCACAAAATTATTGGCTGTGATAAAGTTGTATAACTTGAAAACTTGTCACGGATGGACGGATAAGAGCTTTACGGAATTACTCGCACTATTGAAAGATATGTTGCCAAAGGATAATGTGCTCCCTTCTCGGACGTATGATGCAAAACAAATGCTAGGCACCATTGGCTTGAACTATGAGAAGATACACGCTTGTCCCAATGATTGCATATTATTTCGGAATGAACATGCATTGTTAAAGTCGTGTCCAAAATGTAATGCATCGCGGTATAAGAAGAAAGAATCTGCTCCAGAAAAGGTGTTGTGGTATTTTCCTATAATTCCTCGATTTAGGCGCATGTACCATAGTTCAGAAGATGCAAAACACTTGACTTGGCATGAGGATGAAAGGATTAAAGATGGCTTGCTACGACATCCGGCGGATTCTCCGCAATGGAAAAAAATTGATATTGATTATCCTGATTTCGGGGGGGGGGGGGAATCAAGAAACCTTCGACTTGCATTGTTTGCTGATGGATTTAACCTGCACGGTATCCAGAGTAGCTCCCACAGTACATGGCCCATGTTTTTTGGCGATTTATAACTTACCTCCATGGCTTTGTATGAAACGCAAGTGTATGATGTTGTCTTTGTTAATTTCCGGTCCCAAACAACCGGGAAATGATATTGATGTATACTTGGCTCCTTTGATTGAAGACTTGAAGCTACTGTGAGAGAATGGCGTAGAGGTGTATGATGGGTTCAGAAAAGAGAGTTTCACCCTAAGGGCTATGATTTTTGGCACAATTAATGACTTTCCAACATATGGCAATTTATCTGGGTACAGTAACAAAGGTCAGTGTGCATGCCCTATATGTGAAGATAATACAGATTGGATGTGGTTGGAACATGGTAAGAAGAATATCTACCTTGGTCATCGTAGATTTTTGCTTCCAACTAATCAGTATCGACTGTGGAGAAAGGCATTCAATGGGAATTCAGAAACCCGTAAAGCTCCACCGCCTTTGATGGGTGAACAACTATTTGAAAAGGTGAAAGATTTGAATATTAAATTTGGGAAGCCTTTTGCAGGAGAGCTTGCCAAAAGAGGGTGGAAGAAAAAGTCGATTTTCTTTGAGTTGCCATACTGGAAGTCATTACATGTAAGGCATTCCATTGATGTGATGCATGTGGAAAAAAATGTCTTCGAAAGTGTTATTGGTACCTTACTCAATATGCCGGGAAAGACTAAAGATACCATCAATGCAAGGTTGGACTTGGTTAGTATGGGGTTGAGACCCGAATTGGGTCTGATAAAGAAGGGTACACGTACATATCTACCTCCGGCAGCTCATACTCTATCTAAAAAGGAGAAAATTGTCCTTTGTAAGTTTCTTCATGGAGTTAAAGTTCCAGAGGGGTACTCTTCAAATGTTACGAACCTTGTATCGATGAAAGACCTCAAGTTGAAGTCTCTAAAGTCCCATGATTGTCATGTTCTCATGGAGAATTTGTTACCCATTGGTATACGATCCATTTTGCCCAACAAAGTGCGTCAGGCCATAACTAAACTTTGTTTCTTCTTTAAGGCGATTTGTAGTAGAGTGATTGACCCTGGAAAGTTGCCAGCGTTGCAAAGATCAATTACTGTCACATTATGTGAGCTTGAGATGTTTTTCCCACCTTCATTCTTTGACATAATGATTCATCTAATAGTTCATCTGGTTAGAGAGACACAGTTGTGTGGCCCATGTTACATGAGATGGATGTACCCGTTTGAGCGTTACATGAAGATATTAAAAGGATATGTTAAAAATCGATCACGGCCCGAGGGTTGTATTGCTGAGCGCTATATAGTTGAAGAAGCTATTGAGTTCTGCACCGACTATCTATCTAGTGTTGAACATACTGTGGGGCTGCCAAGGGAGCGTCACACAGGAAGCATTGGTAAAGGGATGACAGGTAGCAAACTAGCGATGGTATCAAGGAAAGAACTAGAGCAAGCACACTTATATGTTCTGCACAATGACAATGAGGTTGATTCATATGTTGCGAAGCACATGGACATGCTTAAGAGTGATTACCCAAGTAAGGGTCAAGTTTGGTTAAGAAAAGAACACAATAGGAGTTTCATAGTGTGGCTAAGAAATCAAATTTCTTTAGAGTTTGCTTTGAATCCTACCTTGATTTCTGATAGATTGAGATGGTTAGCAAAAGGTCCAAATATACATGTTTTCTCTTACACCAGCTATCTACAAAACGGGTACACGTTCTATACAAAAAACCATGATGATCGGAGTAAAATGCAAAATAGTGGGGTGACTCTTGTAGCTCAATCTATGCATACATCAAGTGCCAAAGACAGAAATCCCATTTACGCTAATATGTCATACTTTGGAGTCATTGAACACATATGGGAGTTGGATTACAATTTTTTTGTGAGCCTGTGTTCCAATGTAAGTGGGTTGACAATAATAATGGTGTACAGATGGATGAGTCGGGGTTCATGCGGGTGAATTTCAACAAGTCTGGGCATAAAGATGAGCCTTTTATTTTAGCCTCGCAAGCTCAACAAGTGTTTTATGTCACTGATCCAATTGATATCAATTGGTCCATTGTTCTATTGACAAACAAAAAACTATTGGTTAATGACATTGGTGATAAAGCACCCGAAGATGTTGATATTGAGGATGACCCTTTCTTCGGGACATCACAACCAATACTAGGGGAAAGTACTTCTAAAGAGGATGTTGTGTATATTAGAAATGATCATAGCGATGGAATTACGTTTCGTCGAAAACAAAGTACCAAGAAGCGAAGAGGAAAAAGTACGAATAAGCAAATTGTAAATAAAATTGTATCGAGGAAAAGGAAAAGGTAATCTAAACTTACTTTTAGGCATTTTTTGCTTGTCTCTTCTTTATTCATCTTTTAGGTAATCTAAACTGTATAAATATAACAATAACACTGATTATGTTTTATTGCAGGTCAGATGACATCGCATAGTCATGATAGTGGGCATGATAGTGCTCATGAGAGTGATCATGAGCCCCCAAAAAAGGCCTCTCGCCGTGGAATGACTGTTAAAAAGAATATAATCAATCGGGCGAGTAAATGACTTCCTAAACTTCAAGTAAGATACTTACTAATTAACTAAATTTATTACTTAGTTTAAATTGTTTGTTATATCTAATTTACGTAAGTAATAATGCAGGTCCAATGGAATGTTAAAGGCCAACCATTTGGTCCAAATGGTAAACAGTTGACTAGCTTCATTGGTACTAAAGTGAAGCAAACGATACTGATTACAATAACTAGATGGCATGGTAGACGTAATCTCGCTTTGAAGAGACTCAAAGAGGAGCTATGGTGTTTGATCTAGGTATACAAACTGTTTACAAACTGACTTCCTTCGGTTTGCTTTGTTGTACAAAATCTTATGAAACAATTTAATGTGTGATTTTGATGTGAGTGTTTTGGTAAAAATAAAAAGAGATTGTGAGTGGAGCCAAATTCTTCTGTGAGTGGAGCCAATTTAATGTGTAATCTTATGAAACTGTTTACCCTTCTGTTTGCATTCCAACAGCACTTTCACTACATTCTTGATTACACACTCTAAATACCATCTTCACTAAAATTTCAACACCATTACTATGATTCACCAATGCCTCTTTACCACTTTCCAATACCAATAGCTTCATCATTGTTTCCATTGCAAGTGGAGCCAAATTCTTCTGTTGTTGCGTTTTTTCACAAGCTAAAATATATGTTATTATCCCATTAATTGCTCTTCCATTCACCAAACTCTCTCTGTTGGATTGTAAGGAACATAATGCTGATATAGCTTTAATTGCATTTCATTAGGGTACAACATAAAAAATCATATCCTAAAAAAGTGTTAAGTTGGTTTTATTGTATTTCATTTTTATTAATGGTTCCTATTTTTCTACTAGATTTTTGTTATTTTAATGCTGTCTCTTTACTTTGTTTTAAAATTTTAATGAAAGCTTTCCATATGTATGTTTTGTTTCTCTTTTTGAGGGATGTCGATCTGCTTCCTAATTTTCAAAACATATCTAGCATGATTCATTATAGAGACAAAGTCATAAGAAAGGAACATATTGAAATTCTTGGAAACTATGCTTTACATTAAGTGAAGATAAATAATTAAAAGTAGAAGAGACACTACCATGATCTATGCTTGATCTATCATATGTTTGGCCTGTGCATAAAGTAACCGGATCTTCAAATAAATCTAGACTTATTGGACATCTAGACTTATTGAAACTTTTTTAAGTGTGACCAATACAAGGAAATAAAAACACTAATGCTATAAAGATGGTGTCAGAAAGTAGTAAAATTTTGGTTTTTTTCCTTGTTTGTGTGTAAGCAGACTTATTTTGATGTGGATGAGTCTCACAAAGAATTCTGTCTTATGAAAGCCGGAAAGTTACATAGGAAGTTCAGAACTATCCTAAAAAGTAAATGGATGACAGATGATGAAGGGAACCTCATACACCATCCCCCACCACTATATTGTGGGATTATAACACAGGAGGATTGGAATGCCTTTATAACCAGACGCACCGAAGATGATGACTTCTTGGTTTGTACAATTACCTTTTAACTTAACTATATTTGACAATTATTATGCATTAATGTATATTTATGTTTCTATATAGACATTATGCAATGAAAATCGAGAGAGAGCAAGAAGTCCTGATTTCCCTTATAGAGGCGGTGTTAAGGGTTATCAAGACATTGAAGAAAAAATGGTAGACACATCCTTTATTTCAACTTTCACTATTATAAATGAATCATTTGATATATTTATTAATAATTGGTAAATTTTAACAGCTAGTGGAGGTCGGGAAAGATCCAACTCAAGAATCCATTGACCGACATGTTTTGTGGCTAGAAGCCCGAGTAAACAAATAGGGTGTGATTAGCGATCCGAAAATGAAAGAGGTGTCTCAAAGAATTGTAAGTATGATAAAATTAATTTTATTTTGTAATTAACTTACTTTATCATACTTATAATTTTTGTGAATCAGGAGTCTATATCACAATCAATAGAACAAGGAGAGATAATTGATTGTGATGATGAGAATGACATCCTTGGCCGTGCTTTGGAACGTGAAGAGTATTTGGGCCGTCTGAGAGGTTTGGGATTTGGTGTTACCCCGACCTCTTTTTGGGGTCCAAATAAGCATAAAAAAAGGAAAGTAGAGAATCACAGTTGGAACAAATAGTGTTCAAGCTAATGGAAGAAGTTGCAGAATTAAAAGATAGAGTTGGACCGAGGACCGATCTACCATCCCCTAAGCTTGATAGCTTCAGAGATAGTTGTACCATTGCGTCCAATGAGGTATTAATCATTAGATCATCTTTTTCTCGTACATATTACATCAATTTATATATATTCTAATTTTTGTTTATCATTGATTTAGGGTAACAATAATGATTGTGAACTATATATATCAAACCCGCTTAAATTGGTCGCAAGAGGATTAATTTGTAACGAACTGGGCACCTTACTGCATAATCTACCCATACCCGAAAATCATATGCGGGTCAGAGTTGACGTTGCAATTGTAGGGGATGCAAACTTGCCTGTACCAGTAAACAGTATGGAGATCATGACTGTGGATGATGCAATTGGTACCTTTGTGGCATGGCCAGTAAACCTTATCAATGTAAGTGACATTATATTTGTTAGTAATTTATTATATCATTGTCATATATTATCTTTCCAACTATATTTGTTACTAACTAATTATTTTCTAAATATATAGGTATCACAAAGGGCAAAATCTAAAGTTAGTCGGAGTGTTGGCAAAGGAAGATCTCAACCTTTCTCTTCTATTGCTGGAAAGGGTGACAAAGTTAGTGGGAATGTTCGCGAATCCCAACCTTCCCCTTCTACTGCTGGAAAGGGTGACAAAGTTAGTGGGAATGTTCGCAAATCCCAACCTTCCCCTTCTATTGCTGGCAAGGGTGACAAAGTTAGTGGGAATGTTTGCGAATCCCAACCTTCCCCTTCTATTGCTGGCAAGACAAATGTGTCTCGGCAAATAGCTAGTGGGAATAATAATCCCATGGAGTTCATCAGCTATTTAAAAATCCATGCATCAAACCACATGGGTAGTGGAACCATAATAGAGTCATTGATGGATAAAGAAATTTTTGGAGAGGAGCAAACACTGGGTTTGAATCAAGAGGAACTCGCAGTGATATATGAGCACGAGTGGGCAAGTGCTACTACTATTAGAGCATATATCAGGTACGTATCTATCTTATTATTTCACTTGTTGATGTTATTATTATTATTATTATTATTATTATTATTATTATTATTATTATTATTATTATTATTATTATTATTATTTTAATTTGTATATATTTTAATTAAAAGTATTTGTACCATGAGATATTGGTCCCAATGGATCAAACAGAACGATTTGTGTTCTTATGCCCCGAAAGTACTTTTCTACTGAATATCCCCCTGGATAAAACAATGTCAAAAGTTCATATAGAAAAATGCAAGGAACAAATGGAAAGACGCAAGGTAGAGGTTAAAGACAATATCGATCGGCGTTTGGCACTAGCACATCAATTAAGTTGTGATACTTTGTTTTTGGCACCCATCAACTTAGGGTGAGTGTTCAAAAATTATACTTGCTGATTATTTACTCTGTCTTTTAAACCTCAAAGCTTGATTAATTTGATTATTCAAAAATTTTATAGGACCCATTGGATATTGTTGGCAATTGATCCCAAAAGAGATGTGATTTTCTATTTGGATTCACTACTAGGTCATTACAACAACTACCCAAAGTTGGTGAGAGTATTTAATATGTGTGTATTTAGATCTCTCGTATATTTCATAATATAAATTATGTATATTTCGATTAATATAGTTATATATATGAGGTTGTTTCAGTGCTTTGGCAACTTATTGGGGATTGCGTGATGTCAGGACTACGTACAGAAAATCATCATCCTCTACAAAATGGATAGCAATAAGGGTATGTTTATAATCAATATTCTTATGCATATGTAATTAATTATATTTAATAACTAAGTAATCTTTTGTTTTATAGGGTCCCAAGCAACCAAACTTCGATGATTGCGGGTACTATGTAATGAAGTTTATGAAGGACATCATCACTCACAACCAAATGGAAATCCCAATCCATGTATGTAATTTGATAGTTTGTATTTTGACAAGTAATTCAAAATCTAATTGATATTGATATAATTCTAAGTTCATTTTATTTTATTTTTTCAGTATTTTCCTGAATATGTGTGTGGAGCTCAATTTTCTGATGAGGAACTTACTCAGCTGAAAGGAGAGTGGTGTCGTCATGTTGCCGGTTTGATTAATGCAAATCGAACTTGATGTAATTTTTTTTGGATATCCTATTTTTGTAGTACCTCATATTGGATATGTTATAATTTTTGTTGATCTTTTGGTACATGAGGATTTATGTAATTTTTGTTGATCTTTTGGTACATGAAGATTTATATGTTGGCACATTTTTGTTGGCACATATGTTGATTGGCTAAAGTGTTCCCGGGGTCCCTTATCTTTATTTAAAGTAACGATTTGGTCATTTATCTTTTTTTTGTCCCAAATCAGTCCTTTATGTTTTAAATTTTTGACACATAAATCCTTTTCTGTCCCAAATCAGTCCTTTATGTTTCAAATTTTTAACACATAAATCCTTTTTTTTGACACATAAATCAGCACTGTTAACGGAAAAGGATTTATGTGTCAAAATTTGAAAGATAAAGGACTTATTTGGGACAAAAAAAACATAAAGGACTAATTCGTTACTTTAAATAAAGATAAAGGACCCCGGGAGTACTTTAGCCTATGTTGATTGGTACATGAGGATGTATAATTAGTTGGAAATTGATTTGAAATTGGTTATTGATTTGGAATTTTATTTGGAACTTTGTTGCTGGTTGTTGGTTTCTGGTTGTTGCTGGTTTCTGATTGCAGTGAGCTGAGAATTGGTAATATAGAAGAAACAGGCAAAACTTTCTTAAAAAAAAAAATTAGGCATTGGTAACGCTTTCTGTAAAAAGCGCTACCTATTGTCTTAGCGCGCCTAGGAATAAGGAGCGCTTATAATAAAAAGCGCTCCCTTTTCTTAAGACCATGGGGAGCGCTTTTTATTACAAGCGCTCCTTATTGTCTTAGCGCGCCTAGGAATAAGGAGCGCTTATAATAAAAAGCGCTCCTCTTGCCTGTTTTTTGGGAGCGCTTTCCGAGCGCTACTGTTGGGTGATTTGCAATAGGAGCGCTAGCTTTAGGAGCGCCCGAAAGCGCTCCCTATTGCCTAAAAAAGGCGCTCACAATGCTTAAATCTGTTGTAGTGAAGAATGTATCAGATGTAGCTTTTCACTCTCTAATTGGATCAACTTATCCCTGATTTTTATGATATATGAGGAATATTAAGTGTAATGGTTTGAGAAGAAAAAACATATTACTTAAAGATGTTTCTTTATTCACCCCAACTCCTCAAGGGATTTGCTTTGAACCTCATGGGTGGATGATGCATTGATGCCCCTTTTCACTTGTCTTATACTAAAATTCAATTTTTTTATTAGATTAGTGGTGGTAGAGAGAGACCACTTAAGGTCATAAAAACTCCAACAACAAAAAACATCCCAAAAAGTTAAGCTTATAAATAAGAGTAATCTTATTCGGCCAAAATTTTTCAGTCAAAAATAGACAAAAACCACATTACAACACCAATTAATCAAGTTTTTTAAGCCACTAACCAACTTACTTTTTCACAGTTTTAGTCCATGGCTTAGAAAATTGTGAAAAAGTAGGTTGGTTAATGACTTAAAAAACTTGGTTAATTAATATTATACCGGTGATTTATAAATAAAGACAAATAGGTGATTTATATGTATACTGTGCATGGGTATATATATACAAGATGTTGTGGGGTAATTAAATTTAGCTACTGCTGAACCCCATATAAAGGGTCAGGGTGCATGTGGGGAGAAAGTCTGCAACTATGTCACCCCGAACCCACCCATCATATCACATGCTCCATCTAAAACTTTTATCTATGGTCAAACAAGAATTTCAACTAACGGTGTTCTCATATAAGGAATCTGACAACCCATTCCAAAGTAAAAAATACGGCATCATCAAACTTTTCTATGGCATAGGTAGGACTTGAGTAAATAACAAGGTAAACTTGAGTAAATAACAAGGTAACGAATTTTGTTTTTTTAGTGTAAATCGGGTATTTTAAGTGCATATTTATAAAGACTAATCCCTAGAGTAAAGTAAGACTCAATCAACGGCAAAACTCTTAGCTATTTGAATGGAAAGTTCTACTACTGTGTAAGTTATTATATGCGCCATTATACTAAACACGAAATACACGAGAATGAAGGATAAGGAAAAATAAAGAACAAACTTTAGATAAAGGTTATTTATTGTTTTTAACACAATGGTCCCATTTCTATCTGAGAAGTTGCAATCACCTCTTAGTACAAGAACAGAGATCTCGAAATTGGGTCCAACCAAAATATCTTTGATAAAGAAATTTGAGTTCATATGGACCTTTCAACACTTGATAATATATGATATTTTCACCTAATTTTCTCAAATCAAACGCTCACAAAATTTGTACTAGTCTTGACCAGACGACTTACAAGTCACAAGACAAAAGACACAAATTTCTCAGATGAACAAGATAACGGTATTCGCCTCAACCTAACCTATTTATAGCGAAGAGTAATGCTAAATAACTCGAAAAGGTGTCCCGAAAAGTCTCCCGAATGAATTACTTTGTAACCCAACATCTTGGATACAAAGTATAATAGTATAATAATAACAATTATAGAAACGCCATCATCACAAATGCGTTATTATTGAATCAATAGGATTCTATCATTATCATCAGATTCGGGAGGATTTCGGGAGGAAGATTTCGGGAAGAGTAGCATTTTCCTATAGCGAATATCAAAATATAATATGCATTATTTCTAGTTAGAACAACATAAATATAAAGTCAAAGTCAATATATATATATATATATATAAAAATAAAAGTACTATTTTCCAAGAAAATTGGTTGCTTCACCGTTACTATAAATTATTATTCTTTGACAGAAGCTAAAAGACAGAACAACACATGAATACAAAACGGACACACAAAAACTCAACCAAACAATTCAAAGTTACGTTTTGTCTTTTTGTTTTCTCTCTAGAAAAAAGAAATTTTTTTAAATTCCTATCATCTTATCTTCGTTGTTTCCTTTTCACAATCAGCAGATTTAATGAAAGCCGTACAACGTTACAGTGATTTTGTCCACCTTATTTTTCTTTCTGGTTAATTAACTACAACAAGATGATAAGGACTAAAAATTAAATGCTATCATCTTCTTTTGTTGAAGTACTTCAGCATTGATGAAAATGTGAAAACTGAACTGTGTTACCATATTCGGTTATTTTCCTTCTCTTGTAGTCATTCTCTTCTTCAGCATTGGCTTTTTCGCTTTCCAAGCTCATAAAATGTTCGTCTAACACATTAACCGGTGTAATTGAACTTGAATTCACATTGAACACAGATTCGTACTCTTCCCTGGCTATGTCTTGTATTACATTGTAGCACTGCATAACACTTTCCTGCAGTAAAATGATCGTACCATCATCTATTATCCATGTAATAGAATAGTAAAAGTAATAGTAATAATTATAATTATATACAAAAAAAGGAAACAACTCTTATTTTCCACCACTCCTTTTGTATGTTCTAGATAATTTTCTAAGACGGAATCTTCCTCTCGACCTTGAGTCTCGACTCATTCTCTCTCATTATATTTCCCTTCATTTTTCATCTTTCTCTCTCATCGAAAAAGTAAGTTACCGAAGTTAGGAAAAGCTAAAGTTAGACGATCCATTTCCATAATTTTCTAAGTATTGCATAAAAAATATATTCTTCCTAACTCAAATCTTGACATTGTTTTCGAGATATTGCCCACTCTAGCTAACATATAGGTTTCACAGTCGACTCGGTGGCACGTTAAGAATGCGAGTGTTTATAAAGTTCAATGGAGTTTATAAACACCAACATCATTAACTCATTAATGCGCCTTTTAAGGACAAAATGGTAAACACTTACATGTGAGTCAAAATGGACAATATCTCAGAAGAGTAGGAAAATGGGATATGAACAAATATTAAAAGAAAATAAAGAGAGAATGTGTACTTTATTTACATATGAACAATCGGATATTGCTCTCAAGAAGGATGGATATTGAAAGGGGAGCATCTCATGGGAAGCAAATAGAAGTGCCGATGCAGCAACTATAGATGGCTTAAATTCCAAAACTTGTATATCTGAAAAACAAACATAAAGACAAAAATATCATTAACTAACAATAATTCTAGATCACCAATAAAATCAACTCATTCTGTTTAAGTCAACTAAAAATGTATTAATTAAATTATATATACCTCTTTGTGACTTCAATATAATTTCAGATACTCGACCTTGAAGAACCTTGCTAAATACTGGGTCCTGGAGGCTAACCAAATCAGCAAAGAAAGGAATGAAAGAGAAAGGGGTAATGGAACGCATTCGCCATTGTAAAGCCCCCAATACAAGTGCTTCCATTCTTTGTATTGTTTGTGTCTCAAAAATGACACCACCATCACCATGATTCATAAGAGCCTAGAGTAATAAATAATATAAATACACATTAATTTCAAGCATATTATGTATATATATTACTTAGAATACAATGCAAAGCGCTTTACCTGAACATCAGAGGCAGAGTACTCTGGTTTTAACATCTTAGCTGCTAGAGAGAAGCAAGTAACTGCAAGAAGCTTGTTGGTCCATGCCTTTGGCTTCTGTTACATCACATGTATACCCAATCTAAGTTAGATCTCAATGGAGCATAATCTAATTAATAATATCCACTCTTTAATTATGCTAATAAGGTACTTAGCAACATTTTTTATAAAATAATGTTGTTTAATGAGGAAGGTGTTTGGTTTCCCTTACCAATATCCCTTGATTGGCTAGGAAGCGATCAAGATAGTTGATAGCAAGGTAAGGAAGAAAGGGATCCAAAGTGCAGGATAACTACAAAAAAAAACCATTCCACATTAGGAAATGTCAAGATTTATGTTGCTCAAAAAAGTGAATCTCTTGCTTACCTGTGAGATGACATCTCTTCTAATAGTGATGAAGAAGTCGTTAGTTTTGAGAGACTGAAAGTAATTTGGTGGTGGGATGTGGTCAGATTCAATGAGGAAGAGAGAAGAAACATCTTCACAAGGAAGTTGGTGGAAGTTTTCAAGAGGGTTTTGAAGGTCAAACTCCATGGATGTATGTGAGTTTTTGGAGTTGATCAAAGCTATGGAGGAGGGGAGAGAAAGAGAGAGAGAGAGAGAGAGAGAGAGAGAGAGAGAGAGAGAGAGAGGTTGGCTTTTCTCAGATGAAAGCTATGGAGGAGCTTGGTACTTTTAGCTTTGCTACTGCTATAGTTGCTACATATTAGTGTTTTTTTTTGCGCCAAAAATACACACAGAGAAAGACACTCTCTCTTACCATTCTTTGTATCTGATTGGCAAATAAAATATCGGAAATAGGGGGGGTAGTTGGATTTGGTCCCTCACTCGTGCTCTGCTCTGTGTTGCATTGCATGAGATAATAGCATGTTGCTAATGGTATGTATGGTAGAATCTCACCAGTGTTACTTAATAACCAATGGCTTAGCTCTGCTTTCAAGGACAGTTTGTTGAGTGTAAGTTAATAACTGGAATTCTTTTTATTTTTGTATGATTTAAACATATTATTTACTTCTCATATCGTATATTGTTTGTAGTTTGAGATTGTGTCGCTATCATTTAAGAAAAAAATTAATATTGTAAATTGTTGGGTCTTTATTTTTATGATGTATAAGAAGCTTAGACCACATATGTTCCCATCACCTTAAGGTGATACGTTAATGGATATGACCTCTTATATATTCTTTATTTTGCTTATTATTAGAAAGATGTAGGACTATCTCACACTTGGATATTCAACATCTTCTCTTCAAGTGAGTCTGGAGCCATATGTGTGCGACATTATAAGAGAGTATGTATTGTTATCGAGTTATACACACAGGGCTTTCATACCACTTGTTGTGTGTGTGTGTATATATATATATATATATATATATATATATATATATATATATATATATATATATATATATATATATATATATATAAGATACCAATGCTGTCAAAAAAAGATACCAATGTAAGGTCAGTAATGGAATAAATGCACAAAATTGAAAGTATTCTTAATAACTATTTCACCCGTTTTGAGAAAGTATTGATAGGAATTTGTGCGATCCATAATCCACAGAGTGATGCTCCCTTCTCCAAACCCTATCATTCCCATCCCATCGACACCGGCGCGCGCCAATACATGCGACCTACATTGCGGTGGGTGTAGATCCTCCCCCTTCACAAATCATTCACAAGCACATATCCTTCACGCACTGCTCACGTTTAGTTTCGTGCTGGTCACGTGATGCTCAAGTCGTAGTTTCTGGGTGATGAAAGTCGTCTCGTGCTTCATCTGGCTTCCAATTTTGGTTTGTTTTGGTCCTGATTTGCTTCGTTTTTGGCTTGTTTGGGTTGTTTCACTACGCCATAATCCGTAAAATTAGTCGCACACTTAAGCAGCGCTTTGGGGGGAGCGCTGCTCATTGACAGTGATAAGCAGCGCTTTTGAGCGGGAGCGCTGCCTATTGAAGAAATGCGCTTAGTGATAAACAGCGCTTGGGGGTGAGCGCTGCCCATTAGTGAAACTCGCTAAGTGATAAGCAGCGCTTTTAGGGGGAAGCGCTGCCCATTAATCAAAGGCACTGAGTAATAAGCAGCGCTTGGGGCTGAGCGCTGCCCATTACTAAAATTCGCTGACTTATAAGCAGCGCTTATATGGGAGAGCGCTGCCCATTGATATAAAACGCTTCCTAATGAGCAGCGCTTTTAGGGTAAAGCGCTGCCCATTGCTTTAATTTTATTTTTGTTGCTACGCGTCCTCTCACTCACAGATACTCTCACGTTCTCACCTCACTCACTCTCACTGTCACTCATTTTCGTTCTCTCTCACTCACACTCACTCATTTTCGTTCACTCTCCTTCTCACACTCACACTCATTTTCGTTCACTCTCACTCTCATTTTCGTTACATCACATTTTCTTCCCCCTCTCATTTTCGTTGCCCACTACGCCTCTCATTCTCACCATTGTTTTGTTCGGTCCGTACGACGTGTTTCCATTTTCGTTGGGTTGGTTTTGTTCGGTCCGTACGGCGTTTTGGTGAAGCTTGCATTTTCGTTCCACTTTCACCAAAGGTAATATCATTGCATTTTGGTCTAGTTATTTTAATGGCATTAGAACCTTAGGTTAGATGATTCAATGTTGATGCTAGCTTGTTGATTGTTTCTTTGAAAATATGTGTTTGTGTAGTGTTTCTAAACTTAAGGCAAAATGTAGGTGTACTATTTGTTGAAATGTCCAAATGAAATGCTTGTTAATTTAATGTTGCACTTTCACCAAAGGTAATATCATTGTATTATGTTCTAGTTATTTTAATGGCATTGGAACCTTAGGTTAGACGATTCAATGTTGTTGCTTGTTGATTGGTTCTTTGAAATTAGGTGTAGGTGTAGTATTTCTAAACTTAAGGGAAAATGTAGGTGTAGTATTTGTTGAAATATCCAAATGAAATGCTTGTTAATTTAATGTTGCTCTAGGTTAAGGATTTTTGTGTTGTATTTATAAATTTGAAAAATTTAGGATTGATGTTGATGATTTGTTGTTTAATGCGAATTTAATGCGAATTGTTTTTTAGGTTTTGCGAGTTTGGTTTGCCAGAGCTTCGTGTTCATTGTTCGAGTTCGTGTTCTAGTTCGAGTGTTCGTTCTAGTTCATTCGAGTTCATTGTTGCTTCCACGTGTTCAGGTACTTTTGTTGTTTTCTTATATTTATTATATGAAGAATGACATTATGGAAGACATTAAAGTCTTTGATTTTTTTAGCTGAAAATAGTTGAATGTCTTAGCTTCAAAAAAATTGTACGTTGTGTGATTTTCACCTGTAATAGGTTTAAGTTCTCTTATCAGGATTTTATTATAAATATTGGAAAATTATGGATAGAAAGTGGATGTCTGCCAATCGTCTGTCCAAAGAATATGTCGCTGGAGTGGATTATTTTGTGAACTGTGCTGTTAAACGTTTAGGGACTTCTAGTGATATCAAATGTCCTTGTTTAAGTTGTTGTTATGTAAAATCGGTTAATGCAGAGGAGTTGGCAGGACATTTAAAGGGTTACGGAATTGATCAAAGTTATACTTGTTGGACAATGCATGGTGAGGAAAGAGGTGAATCTTCAAATATGGGTAATAATACCGAGAGATGTGCGCCGGTTGACACTGAAAGACCTACATTGGATGGGGATGAATTTGAAGAGATGGCAAAGGCCGTTGAAGACGATCTTAATGATTGTCCTCAAATGTTTGAGAAGTTGATAACGGATGCAGAGACACCGTTGTATTCGGGTTGTACTGAATTCACAAAATTATTGGCTGTGATAAAGTTGTATAACTTGAAAACTTGCCACGGATGGACGGATAAGAGCTTTACGGAATTACTCGCACTATTGAAAGAAATGTTGCCGAAGGATAATGTGCTCCCTTCTCGGACGTATGATGCAAAACAAATGTTAGGGTCCATTGGCTTGAACTATGAGAAGATACACGCTTGTCCCAATGATTGCATTTTATTTCGGAATGAACATGCATTGTTAAAGTTGTGTCCTAAATGTAACGCATCGCGGTATAAAAAGAAAGAATCTGCTCCAGAAAAGGTGTTGTGGTATTTTCCCATAATTCCTCGATTTAGGCGCATGTACCGTAGTTCAGAAGATGCAAAACACTTGACATGGCATGAGGATGAAAGGATTAAAGATGGCATGCTACGACACCCGGCGGATTCTCCGCAGTGGAAAAAAATTGATATTGATTTTCCTGATTTTGGGTTGGATTCAAGAAACCTACGACTTGCATTGTCTGCTGATGGATTTAACCCGCACGGTATTCAGAGTAGCTCCCATAGTACTTGGCCCGTGATTTTGGCGATCTATAACTTACCTCCATGGCTTTGCATGAAACGCAAATATATGATGTTGTCATTGTTAATTTCTGGGCCCAACCAACCAGGAAATGATATTGATGTATACTTGGCTCCTTTAATTGAAGACTTGAAGTTAATGTGGGAGACTGGAGTAGAGGTGTATGATGGGTTCAGAGAAGAAAGTTTCACCCTGAGGGCTATGATTTTTGGGACAATTAATGACTTTCCAGCTTACGGAAATCTATCTGGGTACAGTAACAAAGGTCAGTGTGCATGCCCTATATGTGAAGATAACACTGATTGGATGTGGTTGAAACATGGTAAGAAGAATATCTACCCTGGACATCGTAGATTTTTGCCATCTACTCATCAGTATCGACTGTTGAAAAAGGCATTCAATGGGAATACCGAAACCCGTAAAGCTTCCATGCCTTTGACGGGCGAACAACTATTTGAAAAAGTGAAAGATTTGAACATTAAATTTGGGAAGCCTTTTGCCGGAGAGCTTGCCAAACGGGGGTGGAAGAAAAAGTCGATTTTCTTTGAGTTGCCATACTGGAAGTCATTATATGTAAGGCACTTCATTGATGTGATGCATGTTGAAAAAAATGTTTTTGAAAGTGTCATTGGTACTTTACTCAATATACCAGGAAAGACTAAAGATACAATCAACTCGAGGTTGGACTTGCTTAGTTTGGGGTTGAGACCAGAATTGGGTCCGATAAAGAAGGGTACACGTACATATCTACCTCCGGCAGCTCATACTCTATCTAAAAAGGAGAAGACCGTATTTTGTAAGTTTCTTCATGGAGTTAAAGTTCCAGAGGGGTACTCTTCAAATGTTACGAACCTTGTATCGATGAAAGACCTCAAGTTAAAGTCTTGGCTAAATTATAGTTTTGGTCCCCCTATTTTCAAAAATTCAGACATTTGGTCCCCCTATTTTAAAACTCAGACATTTGGTCCCTCAATTTTAAAAAATCAAATACATTTAGTCCAAAGAGGGACCAAATGTCTTTGATTTTTTAAAATTGGGGGACCAAATGTCTTTGATTTTTTAAAATTGAGGGACCAAATGTCTTTAATTATTAGCCATAAAAAACTGAAAATTCCTCTTGGGACTAAATGTATTTGATTTTTTAAAATTGGGGGACCAAATGTCTGAGTTTTAAAATAGGGGGACCAAATATCTGAATTTTTGAAAATAGGGGGACCAAAACTATAATTTAGCCTAAAGTCTTTAAAGTCCCATGATTGTCATGTTCTAATGGAGAATTTGCTACCCATTGGTATACGATCCATTTTACCTAAGAAAGTGCACCAGACCCTAACCAAACTTTGTTTCTTTTTTAAGGCGATTTGTAGTAGGGTGATTGACAAATGTTTTATGTCACTGATCCCGTTGATATCAATTGGTCCATTGTTTTATTGACAAATAAAAAATTGGTGACTGACATTTATGATCAATCAACCGATGATGATGGTATTGAGGACGACCCTTTCTTCGAGACATCACTACCAATAGTAGGGGAAAGCGAGGATGTTGTGTATGTTAGAAAGGATCATAGTGATGGAATTACGATTCGTCAAAAACAAAGTACCAAGAAGCGAATTGCAAATAAAATTATCTCCAAGAAAAGGAAAAGGTAACAATAACAATGATTATTTATTTTTTTACATAGTTTTCTTACATCAAATGCATTTTTACATAGTTTTCATCTTCTTGATTGGTTATTTAATTTTTTGTTGGTCTTTTCAATAAATATAACAATAACAATGATTATTCATCTTCTTGACTAGTTATTTACATAGTTTTCATCTTCTTGACTGGTTATTTATTTTCTTGACTGGTTATTTATTTTATTGCAGGTCAGATGGAAGATTATAATGATCATGGTAGTGGGCATGATGACAGCGGTCATGAGAGTGATGTCGGAGACTATATCAGGAAGCATGGTCCCCGTGGAATGACTGTCAAAAAAGATATCATCGGTCGGATAAACAAAGGAAAAGGACCCTTATCAGTAAGTTACTAATTAACTTAATTCAATACTTAGTTTTAATTGTTTGATAATTAATTAACTAATGACATAATGCAGGTTGAGTGGAATGTTAAGGGTCAGCCAATTGGAAGAAATGGCACACAGTTGATTACCTTCGTTGGTAGTAAGGTAAAACAAATGATACTGTTATGGTGATTATACTGTTCTCTATTTACACCCCCTCTCCAAAAGCCCAATTGATGAGAAGCCCAATCATAATCAAGAGAGTCCAATCTTCAATGGCCAAGATCAGCCCGCAAGATCGGACGGCCCAAAAACGCCAACACAAACACATCCAAACTCTATAAATACCCCATTCAATGCTCATTAAAGGTAGGCACTTTTCTAACAAAACACTCATTCACTCAAATACTGACTTGAGCGTCGGAGTATCATTGCAGGTACAACGTCGCCCCTCGAGATCGAACGTCTCAAGATCGAACACCTCAACATCGCCTCCCAAGGTCGAACATCTCCAGGTCGAACGAAACCTTCCTCTCAAAGCCTGAAGACAAAGATAGAATCAAGGACAAAATATCTACCAACTGCATAATATCGATCCTCAAGATCGGAAGCACGGTACAGAACATTGGCGACCACAGTGGGAGAAACCAATACCCGATTTTTCTCACCATCTCCTTGAACTTATTGAATGGCACCAACACACCGCTCAATACCGACTAGTCTCATGGCCGAACCTGACCTCGCCCCTCAGCAAACCCCTGAAGGCCACGTCCAGGAACTCACGAATTCGTCGCAAACACGAAGCCGACATCCCAACACGGGACCTTCCCGAGCACAATCGGGCGCAGATGAGACGAGCTTACCATCTCCCCCTCAATTACTCCCGGCCTTGACGGACGCGGTTCAACAGCTCGTTCAGCTATTGGCTCGGCAAGAAGCGGTAAATGAAGAAAGAAACAACCGTTTCGCCAACCTCGAATCCGAAGTAGCAAGACTGCAAGGTCGGAACGTCCTGGACCAACAATCATCCGGGCAGAGCTCACTGGAGGAACGACGCCCAACTCGAAGAAGACTTTTTCATCGATCACCCCCTCGGAGAAAGCTCACTCATCGCTCCCCCGCACGCCGTCAACGAGGGAATGGTTCCCGCTCTCCTCTGGCTCGACAACATAATGGTCTCAATGATCTTCACCTTTCCCCATACCATCACCAAGGGAGTGATTCCCGTTCTCCATCAGCTCGACAATATGACGATCTTGATGATCCTCATTCTCCTCCACGCCGCCACCGAGGGAATGGTTCCCGTTCTCCTCTGGCTCGCCAAATTGAAGGCTCGACCTCGTCAAGGAGACGATCGAGAAGCCATGACAACATTCAAAACAATCGAACACGACGATACGGACATCCTGAACCCCATCACAGACGCCAACCACTGTCACGGGCAAATCGACCTGGGCGAAAAGGTCCTTTCACAAAATCGATCGACAACTTCCGGGTCCCCCGGTATCTCGAGAAACCACCTGGAGGATTGAAGACTTACGACGGAACGGGCGACCCCGACAGGCATCTACACCAATTTGACACGACCATGCAGTATCGAAATGTACCCATGGAAATGAAATGCCGAATATTCCCTTTAACCCTAGACAAAATGGCTTCCGAATGGTTTCGGACGTTAAGGTCGAATACCATTTCCTCATGGGACCAGTTAGCAAAACACTTCTCGGTGCACTTTGCCCATTCCAAGAGCAAACCCAAAAACAAAAATGTTCTAGCATCTATTGTCCAGAAAGTAAATGAACCCCTGAGGGAATATATAGAGCGATTTAACATCGAAGCTCTTCAGGTTCGGCAGTTAGACGACGCTTTTCGAATTTTCTTCATGGCCCAAGGTCTGCTCCCTGGAAGCTCGTTCCGAAAGCACATCAACACCTGGGAACTTAACACCCTTCAAGAATTCCTCGAACTATCCCAGTGCCTTATTAACGAAGAAGAAAATTCCAAGGTCGAAAAAACGTCGTCACATGCAGAACCGTCGAAACGGCACATCGAGATCGACCCTCGTAAAAACTCGTGGAACATCGGTAAGAAAAATCGTCACCAGGTATACACCGAACACAACGTCTCCAACACCCAGTTACTAGGGGAATGCTGGAACGTCGAATTCAGAGACGTCAAGCCTCCCAGGTCCTTACCTATCCGACCTGGGCAGAAGGCCAACAAATACTGCCGATACCACAGAAGCAATGGCCATGACACAAACCATTGCAACGCCCTAAAGGATGACATAGAAGATTTAATAAAACGGGGAAAACTATCTTCTTATGTCAAAAGGGAGGGAGAACGATCTGACAACGTCGGAAGAGAAAGAAATGAGAATCTCAGGGCAAAAGGAAAAGAAGTGATCGACCCAGACCGCGAAGAGCTGGATAAAAAACGCTCGGTTATCATGATGATAACTGGGGGATTCGATCATGAAGGATCGGGAAAATCCATGAAGAGAAAATGGAAGGAATAGTTGTGCGTGGCTTCAACGTCAACAACCCTGGTCAAGACTAATCGACCTCCATTATCTTTTAGTGACAACGACCTTATTGACGGAAAAGCTAACAAACACGTACCTCTCTTGATATCGGCAATCATAGCCAACAAGGAGGTACGTAGAATCCTGGTCGATCAGGGGAGCTCATCAGACATCATCTTTATCGATCTTCTGAGCAAAATGGGGATCGATAAAGAGGAACTCACCCCTTATAGAGGGACGGCTTTGTCCGGCTTTAACGGATCTCGAACGAAACCCCTTGGGCATCTGGAGCTAATGGTTACCTACGGAACCGAACCAATGGTTCGAACCGTCAGAACCAAATTCCTCGTTTTGCCTTGTGAATCCATATACAACGGCATTATAGGAAGACCGACCCTCGGCAGGCTCGGGGCGGTTACATCCACCACGCACTTAAAGATGAAGTTCCACTCTCTTTGCGACAGAGTTATCACTTTAAACTCTGACTTAGAGTCGGCCTCCAGGTGTTTTTTCCTATGGACTAAGAACGAACGAAAAGCTTCGGAGCATGAAGGGGTTCCCCCTTCGGAAGAACTGTCGACTCCCAAAATGCCAAAAGGAAGATCAACTGAAGTTAACACCGCTACTAACGTAGAAACCAACTGCGATCCGAAGGTCGAAAAACAGATAGACGTCGACGAGCTAACCAAAGAGCTCAAACGAAAAATCAAAAGACCAGAGCCTAATGGAAAGTTCGTCGAAATACAGCTCGGTTCAGACCCCTCCCAAAAGGTCAAAATAGGGATCGACCTTCCAGAAAAGATCAAGATCGATTTAACCCAATGTCTTAAAGATTTCAAAGACATCTTCGCTTGGTCGGCCGAAGACATGCCTGGGATCCCGCCAGAGGTTGCTTGCCATCGACTCGCAATAAACCCAGAAGCAAAATGGATCGCCCAAAGAAAGCGGGCCCAAAGCAAAGAGAAAGCCATTGCTGCCGCCTTAGCAGTAGACGACCTCATCCGAGCCAACTTTATCTCTGAGGTTAAATACACGACTTGGTTATCAAACCCAGTCCTGGTGAAGAAATCTAACGGAAAATGGCGTATGTGTGTCGACTACACCGATCTCAATAAAGCTTGCCCAAAATACGCTTTTCCGGTCCCCAGCATCGATCGTTTGGTCGACAGCGCTTCCGGTTTCCGGTTGTTATCTTTCATGGACGCATACTCCGGATACAACCAAATCGCCATGTTTCCCCCAGATCAAGCAAAAACCGCCTTCATCACTGATCGAGGAAACTTCGCGTACCGTGTTATGCCCTTTGGTTGAAAAAACGCTGGAGCAACTTATCAAAGAATGATGAACAAAGTGTTCCAAAACCAGATCGGTAAAAGCGTAGAGGTTTACCTCGACGATATGATCGCCAAAAGCAGAAGTGATGACGACCATATAAGCGATCTAAGAGCGATTTTTTCTGAGGTACGAAAGAATAGAATGAGGTTAAACCCAGAGAAATGCACTTTCGGAGTTCGAGCCGGGAAATTCTTAGGTTTCTTCTTAACAGAACGAGGAATCGAGGCGAACCCGGATAAATGTCGATCCGTCACAGAAATGCGAACTCCGACGTCCAAGAGAGAAGTGCAAAAACTCAATGGAATGATAGCTGCTCTATCTCGTTTCATATCGAATGCAGCATTCAAATCTCTTCCACTTTTCAAAATCCTCAAAAAAGAAGAAAGAGATTTCGAATGGACGCCCGAGTAAGACGAAGCTTTGAAACAACTTAAAAAATCTCTCTCCGAGCCTCCAATTTTAACTCGACCAAATGAAGGGAAAACATTATACTTATATCTAGCGGTCTCGGAAGAGGCGTTAGCTGCCGTTCTAGTACGCGAGCTCGAAACCGGGCAAAGTCCCATCTACTTCGCAAGCAAGGCTCTGCACGGGGCTGAAAGTCGTTATCAGAAAATCGAGAAAATCGCCCTAGCTCTCATTGTCGCAGCTCGACGTTTTCGAGCCTATTTTGTCGCCCACCAGGTAGTCGTCCGAACTAACTACCCAATCAGACAGATACTCCACAGACCCGATCTAGCTGGAAGAATGATCAAATGGGCCGTGGAACTCTCAGAGTTCGGTATCAAATATGAAGCTCGAACTACACTTAAAGCGCAAGTTTTGGTGGACTTCATCGCCGAGATGACATCTGCTAACACCGAATCTGACATATGGATCCTATACGTCGATGGGTCCTCGAATCCAAAAGGGAGTGGCGCTGGGATTATGCTAGAAAGCCCGACTGGGGTCATCATCGAAGTTTCCCTTACATTCGGTTTTCCCACCTCGAACAACCAAGCAGAGTACGAGGCTTGCATCGCCGGACTTCGCCTGGCAATTGACCTCCAAGTCCAAAAAATTAAACTCCATACCGACTCTCTCTTGGTGGTCTCCCAGATCGGAAGCAAATACGAGACCAAAGAACCGATCCTGCAAAAATACCTACTTCAGGTACAGTCACTAATAGCTAAATTTGAAGCAAGCGAGATAGTTCATGTCCCAAGAACGGAAAACCAACGAGCTGATATCCTCGCCAAACTCGCAAGCACAAAAACCCCAGGTAACCAGAGGACGACCATCTAAGAAACACTACACAAACCCAGTGTATCTCTCGAGCCTCTGTTTAACCCGACCATCTGCATGCTCGAAGAAACAGACAGCTGGATAGCCCCAATTTTAGAGTACATCGTCTCAGGAACGGAACCCCCAGACAGAAACGACGCCAAATATATCAGGAGAAGAGCCTCGGCTTTTTCAGCCATCGACGGAACGCTCTATAAAAGAAGCCTCTCTTCCCCGTTAATAAAATGCATCGAGGGAGAGGAAGCGGCCTATGTATTAACAGAAATTCATGAGGGAATCTGCGGCCAGCACATGGGAGCTCGATCTTTAGCACGTAAAACCCTTCGAGCCGGCTACTACTGCCCGGGCATGATCGGCGATGCTAGTGATCATGTGAAGAAGTGCAAAAAATGTCAAATCCACGCCAATGTGCACATAGCTCCCCCCACAGACCTCACGAGTTTATCCTCCACATGGCCCTTCGCATGGTGGGGAATGGACTTACTCGGACCTTTCGCAAAGGCACCAGGACAAGTCAAATTCTTGATCGTCGCCGTAGACTACTTCAGCAAATGGATAGAAGCGGAACCCCTGGCGACCATCACTGCAAAAAACTGCATAAAATTCTTCAAAAAAAGCATTATGAGCAGGTTCGGGATCCCCGAGGTAGTAGTAACGGACAACGGGACGCAATTCACAGACACGGGATTTCGCAAACTAATGTTCGATCTTAAAATTAAGCACCATTTCACTTCAGTAGAGCACCCTCAAACCAACGGTCAAGCAGAGGCTGCAAACAAAGTAATACTGAACGGGCTGAAACGACGTTTGGACGATGCTAAAGGAAATTGGGTAGAAGAATTGCCTTACGTCCTCTGGGGATACCGGACGACCCCCCAAAGCTCCACTGGGGAAACACCTTTTAGGCTCTCCTACGGTAGCGAGGCGGTCATCCCCGTCGAGATCGGCAAACTTAGTTGGAGAACGGCAAATCCCAAAACACAAAGCAATAACGATCAAGCCTTAAGAGAAGAACTCGACCTCATCGATGAAATCCGAGGTCGGGCCTCGCTCCGAGAAGCGATCATCAAACAAAAGGTTGCAACCAGATACAACACCAAGGTCGTTCACAGAGATTTCGATCCTGGCGATCTGGTACTCAGAAGAGCTGACGTCGGTCAGAAAAACGCCTCCCAAGGAAAGCTCGCCCCAAACTGGGAAGGCCCCTACCGAATTTTATCTAAAACCGGTACGGGAGCCTTTAAATTGGAGACCCTCCAAGGAAGAAAGATTGAGAGGACTTGGAACGCAACAAAACTGAAAAGTTATTATCCTTAGAAAGAAATCATTTACACCGATCTTATGTAAACTCGAAACAAGTTATTAATCAAAAAGAAACTTGACATTTCTTTCAAACGCTTTCGATGCTTCTCAAAAGTTTTTACCAAGTCTCCACACATTCTTGATTTTCATCAAACAGAATGAAGGGACCCAATTCCCCCCACCGGGAATCAACTGGGACCGATCTTAAATGATCTCCCCAAAAGCGACCACCCAAGGTCGCAAACTCTTTGAGAAAACAGTTAAATCCGAGCCGAGTCTTGGCAAACTATCTCAAAGAGACCGGGTCTTCAAGGATCGAAACGTCCTAAGAACGACCATCGGCCACAGCTGCCGATACCCCTATAGGGCGAGTTAAATCTGGGCCGAGTCCTAGTAAACTGTCCTATAGGTTCGAACCGGTAAATCGAGTTCCTCGTTTACCGACGTTCTTACATCATACGCAATGGCAGAATTAAAAAAGCACTCGTTAAAACTCGTAAAGGCCTGATAGGCATATCCCAAAAAAGATTACAAATATCTCCAGCTAGACCAACAGAAGTTCCGGATCTATACGAAAAACTACATAAGTAAAAGCATACACCAGGAACTTCTGCAAAAGAAACGCTGTTAAAACATCAGGCAGTGGTGTCATACCCCAATTTTGTCCGGCTTAGGTCCAAACCCTAATTTTCCACACAAAAATAAATTATGCATCATTTTAGGGTTAGAATGCACGTTTTGGGAAGTTAGAGTCAAAAAGGGCATTTTGGTCACTTCTCGCAAAAGGGTCTCTAAAAAAAACAATTTTTGCAATAAGCCTCATGCATCAAATTAGGGTTTTTGAAAATGTGTTATGTATGCATGGCAAGTTTTGAAAAAAAATATGCATGGCAAGCTTTGGAAAATATTTTATGGCAAAGACCTAAAAACGTTTTTGTAGAAAGCAAGAATTGATTTCTATTTTGTTCCAAAGGCCAAGAATCGATTTATAGTATATTGTATAGGCCTTGAAATCGATTTTCAGGCTCTTCCATAGGCCATGAATCGATTCCTAATTGTTCTAACTAAGTGAAGAATTGATTCCTACCTTTTAGGATGTCCTGAAAATCGATTTCCCTTGCCTATGTTTAAAGCATGAAATCGATTTCTACACATACTCATGCAAAAGCTAAGAATCGATTTCCTTAAATTTTAAAAGACTATGAAATCGATTTTCAGGATCTCCAAATGTCCTGAAAATCGATTCCTACCTTTTTCCATAGGCCATATAATCGATTCTTATCATTTCCAAAAATAAAGAATCGATTCCTACATATTTCCAAAGGCTCAAACAATCGATTCATCCTTGCAATAAATGTTTTTTTAAAAAACTCTACGCTTTCCTAAGCCTATAAATAGGCAGCCTCAAGTCACATTTTGGGGGACAGACACAGATTTCACGAGATCAGAGATTGAGGGACAGATTTCACGAAATCAGAAAAAGACATCTTCACACGCATTCTTCACGAGATCAGAGAAAAAACCCATTTTTTTCGAAATCTCTCACATTTTAGAAAAACTCTTCCACGCTTTATTTTTCGCTCTATTCGTTCCGTTGGTCCGTCAGAGTCGATCTTCTGCAAGAGTTAGTCGGGGTTTGCGTTCTTCAGATCTGTAATATCTGTCTTCATCAGAGGTATTTCAGTCTTTTCATTTGTTAATATTTAGTTATTGTGATCCATGTGATTTAAACTTAGCTATAGCATTTATCCACTCGTTCTTGTATATTATCGTCCATTGTTGATGACGAACTATATGATTCCCACTTATGCCTAGTGCATCATGTTCTAAGTGGTGAAGATGGTCTCGGGTGATTCAGCTTGCCCCTTTTAAACCCTTTCAAAAACATTTTTTTAATTAGAACTACGTCGCTTTGATTCCCGTTTGGGATACGTAGGAGCGAGCCACGTTCTCGTCAAGCGCAACAAATAAAAATTCTTTTCATCCCCATAAACAAATTATTTTCATAAAAACAAACAAAAAGAATCATTTTCCAACCCATTGTTGCTAATAGCTCATCAGAGCCTCTGTTCGTTTAGCTATTGGTGACAATGTCTTTTTCTCATAAGAATAATAAACGATGGTCCATCATAACCTTTGTTAGTTTGATCATTGTGCAAATCAATCTTTTTCGAAAATCACTTTCAAAAAGATAATAAAAACGAGTTGTTATCAATAGTCCATCAGAACCTTTGTTCGTTTGACTAGCGGTACAACTCTCTCTTTTTTGAGTATTTAGTAGTGATTCATCATAGCCTCTGCTAGTTTAATCATTTGCTAATGCTCGTCCTATTTCAAAAAACTCACTAAAAAAGATAAAAAACAAAAACTTTTCAAAAAGAACCAAGAACTACGTAGCTTTGAATTCTCCATCGCACCGGGAGATACGTAGGAGCGGGCCATGTCCCGTCAAGCACTTTTTTCTAAAAACCCTTTTTTCCCCCCTTTCTCACCAAAAATAAAATTTCCAGTAAGTTTTCTCATTCGTCTTCAAACAAGAAATAAATAGGCAAATCTAGGTATTTTTCAAATCAAACGTTAAAACCACACATTTAATTAGAGGTTCCCTTTCGGTAGAAAGGACGTGCGCGGTGCTAACACCTTCCTCGCGCGTAATCGACCCCCGAACCTATATCTCTAGTTTTCAAAAGACCATCCGCCTTGTCCAAAAGACCTTTTTTCAATGTTTTGGTCTTAAAATTAAAATATTGGTGGCGGCTCCAAAATTATTCCACGTTGTACATTGAGAAACCCAGCCGGGGATTTTTCGGGGTGCAACAAGTGGAGGTCGGAAAAATCACAGTTTTCTTCTCCGTCTGAGCATCGATCTTAACGATCTTACCCCCTTCAACCTCATGGTCGGCATCAATAATCGACCAATCCAAATTTACAGAAGGATTGACCAAAGCAATTTGCTCCTGGGCACACTCAAAACCCTCCTTATACAGCTCAATTGCAGAGTTAGCAGCTTCACGAGCCTCCCTCCTAGCCTCGTTTGCAAGCTTCGTAGCCTCTTTAGCATTTTTTCTGCTCTGCTGAAGGGCTGCTTCAAGCTCTGCAATTCGAGCCTCCGCATCGCCGCTTGTACCGACCCTTGCCTCGGATGCTTTCTTCAAATCATCTTCCAAACCAACTACACGAAACTCCAAACCTTTAATCTTCTCATTAGCCTCGACCAGTTGCCCCTCCAAAACTTTTTCCTTTTCTTCCAGCTCCTTTACGCGATTTTCCGCGAACTCCGCCCGACGTACAACCTCCCCTTGGCTTTCCTTCAGAGCCTGAAGTTCTTGCTTTGTTCGAGCGAGCTCTTTCGATTTCGAAGCCACATCTTCCACAAGCTTCACTCTTTTTGACTTCTCGAGCTCCAACAAAACTGCAAGCACGAAAATAAGAAAAATCAGGTTATGAAGAAAGAGATGTTTTCATGAATGTAAGAAAGAGATGTTATTTACCCTTAGCCCGTTGCTCGTATTTCTCTTTTTCGATCCTATGAACATCGGCCAAATTCGCCAACAATTTAACAGACGCCCCGACAGGATCCTCCCGCCATTGGGCATAGTTTTGCTCCAAAAAGCCCTCCTCTAAAGGTACGGCCTTGTTCTTATGCTTCGGTCTCCTCGAGGTCTTACTCCTTTTTTCCGGCCTTTGCTCGCCACTTGCCTCGGTGCGCACCCTTTTCGCCGAGGTCCCTGCACCAACGTCGGGAGCAGCCGGGGGAGGAGAACTGGAAACAAGATCGACCAAAGCCTCATAGGCAAGGTCCTCCTGGGTAACAGTGTTGATCGGGGAAGCAACAGTAACCGTCCCAACAACAGTCTCAACCTGGGGAGACGTCGGAAGCGGAGCACCCACCTCCTCAGCATCTCCAGATATGTCGACACTCCTCATCGCCAGCGCCTTCATTACGGCGAGTTTCTTTGGGGCCATGGTATCTGGAAAAGAAACAAAAATTGGTCATACAAACTACAGTCAAAGATGTGCAAAAATCAAAAGCAAGAAAAACGAACTACTTAAGACAAGTTGCACTCGTCTTCGCTTCCCAGCCTGAACTATCTTAGCCGCAGGGATACCCCGATACTTATGTTTTGAAAACGGAATGTTCTCAGAAATAAACATCAGGATCCTCTTGGTAAGAAGATCGGCAGCGTTCAATCGATTCTGACTAACAGAAAAGGAATTGGTGGATCGTTCAAAATGGGCCTGACTCCAACCAATGGGAAACTTGGTGGACACCAAAGTCCGACCATCCTCTGAAAACTTTCCCACTCTCTCGATCGCTTCGTCGGTCACCGGTTCGACCCAATAAAATAACTCCTTCCAATTCCCCTTCAATGAGTCCGCATAGGCTTTGAAAATCTTGGCCCCTCGCCTCGAGCGAAGACTGACATGCTCACGACCGGACTTATTTTCACTGCTGTTCCGATTGATCTCAAACAAATGGAAAAAGAGCAACGGCGAGACCGGCCTCTCTAGGTGAAGACACATTAGTTCGTAGGCTCGAACAAAAGCCCACGCGTTTGGATGCAACTGAGAAGGCGCAACATCCAAAGTCGCCAAAACCGTCTGCTCGAACCAAGTGAAAGGAGGCCGGATATTCATCTCATTTATCAGCATATGATACAAAGTGAACTTGAGCTCTCCAGGCCACAAAGCCACATGCTCTCCCTTTTTCATTCCCTCAACTCTCCAAATTCGCTTCGAGCGACCCGAAGCTTTCCTTCCGACCCTCTCCAAATTAAACCCGTGCTGGTACAACGATTCGGTCTCCAAAATATTTCTGGAAACCCAATCATATTGAGAGACCTCTCGCACCGGTACGTCAAGGTCCCCACAACCAGTACTAGAGTACCCATCCAGAGAAGCAGCAGAAGCTCGGCTGGAACCCGGTTGACTCGAAAGGCGAGATTCGACTTGTTTTCCAACACCCTCTCTATCGGACTCATCGGCAGACTCGGAACTCGACCCAAGATCAACCTCGGAGCCTGTCCCAAGATCGACCTCGGAATCCTCTGATTCCTCCACTGGGATTTCCTCACCGGACTCGGAAGTGATGGCCATCACATCCACCAAGCAATCCTCCTCCGCATCTTCGGGAGTATCGTCATTCGGCTCATTAGCATCGGTCGCAGGAGAAGAACTTTCACTCTCAAAATTATCTTCCGCCTTATCACTCATAGGGGCGGAAGCAGAATGCTCTTGCACGTCCGGGGCGGCGACTTCAAGAGGCTCGGTACGAACCTCAGGGACTTCACCACCAGAAGCCATCGCGTTCGTAAACTCTTTCCGGTACTGAGTGACGTCTCTCCGAGTTTGTTTCGTCCTCGCCAGATCGAATCTACAGGAATGGGGGACGAAATGTCAGGATTAAAGATCGAAAATGGGTTCGCGAGCAAGTCGGAACCCGACCTTACGACCCCCATTCTGAGATCAAAGGGGACGGGGGGAGGTCCAGGCACAAATGAAAAGAAAAGTAAAGAAAAAACAAAAATAGACTAACCTCGGAACTATGTCGAAAGTTGATTATATCTGGAAATAAACGGTTGTCGATCCTCAGAAACCGACCTTAAAAGTACTTCGAAATTTCTTCAAGCTCGTTCACTTTAAAGAAGCTCGGGAGCTCTCGAAGATCGGCAAATCAAAAACAAATGAACAACAAGCAACGAATGAGGAGGTGAGACCCTTTATTTATAGCAAGGCGAATCTAATGGGCCTGGGCCTGGAAGTCGAAGCGTCACGTCCAAACCATGGTCCATTAAAATCCGCACGCTGAAGAAAAAACGTCACCATCATGCGCCGCCACTACGAAGAGACACCTTGTCAGAAACAGTAAAAATGGCACTGATTCCAAGATTACACTGATTCCAAAGCAGCACTGAGTTCGGAAAAACCATCCACCTCGCTCGAAAGCTCGACGGACAGTTAACATCGCTCGAGAACAACAGCCTCGACATAAGCTCGAGACCGAATAAGATCTCCACTCAAACAAAAACAAAAATATAAAAGCTACGTCGCCCATCAAAAGTCAAGATCGCTCCTCATAGCGACCAGACTTGGGGGACCACTGTTATGGTGATTATACTGTTCTCTATTTACACCCCCTCTCCAAAAGCCCAATTGATGAGAAGCCCAATCATAATCAAGAGAGTCCAATCTTCAATGGCCAAGATCAGCCCGCAAGATCGGACGGCCCAAAAACGCCAACACAAACACATCCAAACTCTATAAATACCCCATTCAATGCTCATTAAAGGTAGGCACTTTTCTAACAAAACACTCATTCACTCAAATACTGACTTGAGCGTCGGAGTATCATTGCAGGTACAACGTCGCCCCTCGAGATCGAGCGTCTCAAGATCGAACACCTCAACATCGCCTCTCAAGGTCGAACATCTCCAGGTCGAACGAAACCTTCCTCTCAAAGCCTGAAGACAAAGATAGAATCAAGGACAAAATATCTACCAACTGCATAATATCGATCCTCAAGATCGGAAGCACGGTACAGAACAGATACCAATTACAATCACTAATTGGAATGACAAAAAAAATGCCATTTTGTGGAAACAAAAAGAGGAGTTCTGGTTAACAATACAGGTATATAATTTTATATCTCTTTTATATCTTATTTAATAATTTTGTAACCATATATATTTATATCATTTTCATTGAATATGTGTAAGCAGAAGTTTTTTGACGTGGACGAGACTCGAAAAATCTGGTTAATGAAGGAAGCGGGAAAGTTACATCGGAATTTCAGGACTAGTCTAACAAATAAATATCTCAGAGATCATAGTGGAAACATCAGATGGGAGCCTCCACCACTATATAGTGGATTTATTACAAAGGAGGATTGGGGTATATTTATTAGAAAACGCACTGAAGATCCAGAATTCTTGGTTAGTACTATAATCTATTAAGTTATAACTTAAAATATATTTGACAATTATATATTATGCATTAATGTATACTTATCTCTCTAAATAGAAAAAAGCCAACAGAATCGAGGGAGAGCTTCATGTTGTGAGTACCCGTATAGAGGCGGTGCTAGTGGATATCAAATTATTGAAGAAAGATTGGTAAGACACAATAAACTTGATTTCTTTTTGTTTAATGAATCTTTTGATTTATAATGTCTTAACATTTGGTAAATTTAAATATAGTTGGAGGAGAGTGGGAAAGATCGTCATAAAGAAAGTATTGAGCGGCATGTTTTGTGGGTAGAGGCCCGACAAAACAAGGATGGGGAGATTGTGGATCCCAAAACTAAGGAGGTGACCCATAGAATTGTAAGTATTTCAAAAACTTTTAAAATTTTTATGATCTTTGTAATGTATAATAATTTTATTATACTTTTTTTTTGTGAATTAGGAAACCATATCACAGTCTGTGTCACAGGGAGAGATCACAGATTGCTCTGAAAAGGAAATTCTTTCTCGTGCCTTGGAAAGGGGAGAATACTCGGGCCGTACAAGGGGTTGTGGATTTGGCGTTAATCCAACCCACTACCTTGGACCAAAAAAGCAAACTCATGGTGAGCATGATTGTCAACAAAGTAGAGAGTTGCGAGTATTGTATGAAGGTCTAAGGGCTGAACTTAGTGATTTCAAACTGCAATATGCGAAGGTTTCAGCGCCTGCGGTACCATCATCCCCTGCCACAAATAGCGCACGAGATAGTTGCACAATTCCGTCAACTAAGGTATTAATTGTTTTTTTTACAATAAATAATGAATTAATTTTTAAACTCTCTTTCTTATTACATCAAATAATGTCTTTATTATTTTTTGTTTATAATTGATTTAGGACAACAATGAGTGTGAGTGTTAATTTTATATCTCAAACCCACATCAAATGGTTGCAATAGGCTTCATATGTAACCAATTGGGTCCATTGATGCACAATTTACCCTACCTCCAGATCATCTTAGAGTCAGAGTTGACTGTGCGATTGTGGGGAATGCACAATTGCCTGTTCCAAATGTCAGTATAGATTTACTGAATGTGGATAATGCAGTTGGTACCTTTGTGGCATGGCCAACACACCTTGTGGTAAGTGACAATATACTTGTATCTAATTATTATTTTTTGTCATATATTGTGTGCTAACTGAGTAATTATTTTTTTAATATATAGGTACGCAAAAATGCAAAATCTAAAAGCATAAGTGTTGGCAAGGCAAAATCTATTGGCAAGAAAGTGTCTCGGTCCGGCCCTTCTACACAAAATTCTCAGCCCGCCCCTCCTCCAAAAGTGACCCAGCCCACCCCTCCTCCAAAAGTGACTCAGCCCTCCCCTTCTCCAATTGTGTCTCAGTCTCAGCCCTCGGCCTCTTCAATTAATGATTACAATATTATTGGTTATGCTGAAATGCACGCGGAATTCAGGATGGATGAGGCAATCCCGATTGAATTAGAGATGGATGACCAAATTTTTGGGACTTTAGGTCAAACACTGTCGATCAGACGTGAGGATATCAGTGATGTATGTAAAATGAACTGGGCAACCAGTACTGCTATTAGAGCATATGTCAGGTACGTATGTAATTGATTATTTGACATCATTGAATTTTTTTTATTAAATCGTTAATTTAATTTGTATATATCTCTAATTATAGGTACTTGTACGAGGACATTTTGGTCCCTTCGGAACAGACACTGAGATTTGTGTTCATGTGTCCGGATAATACACACCTGCATGATGTGTCCCAGAAGCTGCGTAATTATGAGATGCTTGTGGAACAAAACAAGACAGAGGTTACAAATTATATCACTCGACGCTTCTGGGAAGTTCAAAGTAAAAGCGATGATTACATGTTTTTGGCACCGTGTCTCTTTCGGTGAGAGATTTAATCCATTCTTATATAACATGCATTTTTTAAATACTAGTCAATTACTTATTCAAAATCTTATTTTGTAGGGAACATTGGATTCTGTTAGCAATAAATTCGGGGAGAGATACGGTGTACTTCATTGATCCATTGCATGGTCATTTCAACAACTACCCCGAGTTGATCGAGTTATTTAATAGGTGTGTGTATTTCGATCCCTCTACATATTTCTTTGTTTTACTTATATACGTATATATGTATTTCGAATAATATAGTTATATGTCATTGTGTTCAGTTGTTTGAAAACATATTGAGGAGTGGAACAATCAAAGACCAAATGGATACCGATAGTTGTAAGTTTTTAATCAATGTTCTTATATATTTAATTACATTATTTTGTGAAAAAATGTATTAAATTAAATTTAACATTTAACTAATGTTTTGTTTTGTAGTGTCCAAAACAACCCAATAGCAATGATTGTGGGTATTATGTAATGAAATTTTTGAAGGAAATTATTACCCACAACCAAACGATTATTCCCCGACAGGTATCTAGAATTCTTTTTGATTTTGATATAATAATAGTTAATTCCAATTAACCATTTCAATTCTAATTTTATTTATTTATATAATTTCAGTATTTTCCTGATTGTCGGGTGAAGACATACTCTGAGGAACAACTAGTTGAGCTTAGAGGAGAGTGGTGCCGTTATGTCTCCCGTTTTTTTTGATTTTGGATAGAATATGTAATACTGTAAGTTGTTAGCGTTTGATTTGGATACATACAACTAAGCTAGTTTTGGTTTATATTGAAGTTTAGCTAGTTTTGGGTACATATGAATTGGATAATAACTTGTTAGGTAGTTTGTTTTGGTTCAAGTGTAGAAATGGAATGAATTGGGAAACTTAAGCATTTGTTAGCTAGTTTTGGTTCATATTGTAAGTTTAGCTAGTTTTGGTTCATATTGTAAGTTTAGCTAGTTTTGGGTACATATGAATTGGATAAAAACTTGTTAGCTAGTTTGTTTTGGTTCAAGTGTAGAAATGGAATGAATTGGGAAACTAATTAAGCACTTGTTAGCTAGTTTTGGTTCATATTGTAACTTGTTATGAAATGGAATGTTTTGGTTCAAGTGTAGAAATGGAATGAATTGTAAGTTTTGGTTCAAGTGTACATATGTTTGTTATGAGTATATGCTGGTTATATGCTGGTTTACGTATAGCTAAGTTAGTTATGAGTATATATGTCCAGGAAAATTGCAATTGTAAAAAGGAAAATAACAAAAACAGAAAAAAAAATAATAAAAAAATTACACAATGGGCAGCGCTTTTAGGAGAAAGCGCTGCCCATTCGAAAATGCGCTAAGGCAATGAGCAGCGCTTTCTCCTAGAAAGCGCTGCCCATTTGAAAATGCGCTAAGGCAATGAGCAGCGCTTTTTCCTAAAAGCGCTGCCCATTATTAGAGTGGAATCAGCAGCGCAAATATTAGCAGCGCTCAAAAGCGCTGCCCATTGATAAAAAAAAGCGCTACCCATTAAAAAATCTGTAGTAGTGTTTCCTGCTCGTGCTTCGGGTTGTTCTTTTTCGGTTCTAGTTCGCAGTGGTTCACAGCAAAGCTCGAGATTGTTTTGTGTTCGGTGGTTAGGTTTGTTCCAAATGCTTCATTGATAGCTTGAGATTGGATCTGCTAGGACATTGTTACCATGGATGGTTCTGAGGTCATCCCTTGGCCTTGCCTCGGATGAACACATAAGTAAAAGAGGTACCAGCCGCATCGACTAGAAGGGAGTTAAATGAATGATATATAAATGAGAGGATTCATATACCCATTCCATTGCCTTAAGATTTTGGATGGAGATGTGAGATCTAAGTCTCTTGGTGGTCCAGTTTATTAAATCATATATTGTTGCTTTTGGTGCTCCACCGGACTCCCCAACATTTTCAATTCCAACAAAAAGGGAAAATAAGTCCTCTTATTCCCTCCTCAAAGTTTCCTTCTTCAAATCAAACCACGCTACTCCAAATGTTTGCATTTAAAATTAAGGTTCTCACTTTTCTCAATCAGTTAAAAAGCTACAAACAGTTTAATACACCTTGATCTTGTTTGTAGCAAGATGACAGCTCCAGAAGTCCTGTGGTAGTGCAGTGAACAAACATGCATCCAGGAAGAAGAGACTATCAATAGGACAAATAACGATTAGAAACATACCTTATCAAGTTAATTAAAAAGCAACAACCTAATTATAATCTAAAGCCTGACTAGAAAAATAGTTTAGTTCTCCCACCCCATACTGCGATGAGAGAACTATTACAACTTGGAGTAAGCGTGTATGTATTATTCTAAATTTTTTACGACTTTTGTTTTTGTCACTTAACTCAATTCAGGCCGGTGCACGCGGGAATTTATATTTTTAAGGCTTGAAAAGTCTGAAGATTAGCACATGGCTAATCTCTGTAAAAACATAAAGAAAGACTACATTCTTGATTGGAGGGATTGAAATTTCTTATTTAATTATTGATTCTTAACTGAGTTGTAGACATTAAAGTATTAAAGAGATAAAATTAGCTCTAGGAAATTAATGGCCAGTTACTGATTCTTCATATGACATGCATAATGCCATAATCCCCCTACCGAGTCCTCAAATTAATAAGCAACTTTCACCTTAGGTTTTAAAGACTTCCACTCATTGTTTTCTTAACAATTGAGTATCATTTTATTGTAACGGTCCACATAGGAGGCTAAATATTATACATTTAGTTCACATTATGTATTGTAAATCTCTTGGTAGTCGAGTGCTATATCTCACGAAATATTTTGTCGTGAAAAATGCCAAATATAAATCATGCGGTAACCACAACTTTTCAAGTTGACTTTTGCGAAAGAAACACTACTATAAATGTGTAGTCTTCATAACAGGAGTGCTATATCTCACGAATTATTTTGTCGTGAAAAATGCTGAATATAAATCATGCGGTTACCACAACTTTTCAAGTTGACTTTTGCGAAAGAAACACTACTATAAATGTGTAATTAGCCAACCAAATTCTCTTGGGAAGATTTCACGAATTAAATTGTCGTGAGATATATATCATATTCCGCTTCATAGTAATTAGTTTTACATTTATTGATGATCACGAGTATAATTAAAGTGTAAGAGATAGTTATATATCATGAGTTAAGTGAAGTATAATTGATCTTTTTCTTTTTAGCACACCAAATTTTGGGGGTTCCTAGTTTGTTTGTTCTCCCTTCTCAATAGGTTTTGCTAAAAGGAGCTGGGGAAACAAACATCAAGTCTCCCCCACTCTGAACCCTGGAGCACAAAAACGATTGTATAGTGGTTTTTAAGGGGGAAATTAATATAGCACAACCTACTATGTGCCTCAAATCAATAGCATCAACTTTTGTATCCGATTAATTGAAAACTTTGCCCCATCACTTTGGGGTCCTGAACTGAAACACATAATTCCTTTTATTTACTATATACTACTCTCTATGAGGGTACAAAGAGACAATATTGAAACATCTCTGTCACAAGAAAAAAGAAAAATAGGAAGTTTCATCTGATGGTTTGGAAGTAAGACCGTAAGCTACCTCTTGGTAACTTTTTTGACCTAATTGAGTTATTAAAGATCATAAAAGGCTGGCGACTTCCGAAATAGAGGGTACATTTGTAGGATTTCTTCCACATGCTTAATGAACTCATGCTCTCATCAGACATTGTTGTATTTGATATAGGGCTCTCGCCAAGTAAAGGGTATTAATTAGCCTTGAATGTTATTGATTCAATGGATTGATTCCCCCTTTTATATATTTCCCCTTTTCTTGATCCTCTATTGTATATATAAGGCTTAATCCCTCATTTGTATAATCAATTCATTGAATCAATAATATTAGAGGTTATTTTGTACAAATTTACTTTGACAGTAGGAACATTGCAAAATGCAAAATGGCTTTTCATGTGTTTCATCACTTGGAAACGACTTTGAAGAACTTTCTATTTCTTTGGGAGATGCTTCAAGTCTTCTCTCTCTCTCTCTCTCTCTCTCCCTCTCCCCCGGAAGAACCAAAGAGCTTTCTTTTTATGTATACTTAAGTAGTCCTTTTGCTTTCCTTGTTGGGTGTTACTATCTTCTTTGTCAAAAATAACAGATTCTCTCTTTTCACTGCTCGCCTTGATGCAAGAGAAAGCATAAAGAGACCCCATTATTTGTTTCTCTTTTGTTGGAAGACAATTACCTTTCATTTTCCTCTTTACCTTTTCTCACTTTCTCTTAAATTATATATATCATCACATGTATACAATTACAATGCATATGCATAAATTTTGGAGAATTACAACAGGGAAAAGAGGCTGCACGCTTCAAACCATAGCTACTTATATTAACCAAAGAATATATGAAGCAAGGAATAAAAATAAACAAATAAGGGTACAAAGATAGTGAGACAGATAGAGGTGGAGAAGCGCATGATGAATTGATGAGTGCATGTGGCACGCCATACTTCCCATGCAGATAACAGCATCATTCTATATGCTTAGTGTTTGCAATGGAGGGAGTAGGCAAGGAAGTGGGCCTTTAGCTAGCTACTTGGGACAAACTAAATTTTGTACAATAATTTATTTATGTGATCTTTTGGAATGTCTGCCTATTGTACATGGGAAAGAAATAATGTGTAGGCACGTATATATATATCTATTGTTTTTTTTCCTTTCCCACTTACCACGGTGAAAAGCTATGCAGGTTCATGTGCTTTGGTAGTCCTGCGTACCTCCCCTTAATAAGGTCCGTCCTGAGATTTTGGGTGTCCTGGGCGAATCAATAAAGTGGTGTCCTTGTAACTATTTAATTGCATTTTTCTTGTATTTTTTTTGTTGCACAATAATGATTCTATCATAATCACGTTTCTATAAAACAAGTTTTCGCTAGAAATCAATGGCAGACTATTTGATCTATTTTGTGGCATAGTAGATTGCAAATAAGATTTTAACAATTTCAATTTAGAATTTTTTTTTCAGCAAATGCAAACATAGCAAAAATAATTGATATTATTTTATACATCATGCATACATTACAAAACGGTTAAATGTCTTCTAAGATTTAAATATTATATAACTTGATTTTGATTCAACCGTAAAACTTTTCAAATAATTTCAATTCTTCAAATAGAATTTCACCATCAATATCATAAGAATTATCATGATATAAAGTTTCAAGAAGTTTGCAACTTGATTTCAAGGAATGGTCTAAGTCTTTTAATACAAAATAAATATTCGAAAATCTATTCATATGTATTATACTGCTCAAATCTTTTAGTAACTGGGGTATTTACTTGATCTGCAACATATAAAATATAATGAATTGTGTAAGACTCTTTGGCTAACTAAATGTTTGGTTGTGTGCATTTAGACGACTTTTCAGCATTCTAATTTTTCTAGGAATTTGATGTATTTGAACCAAGGTAATCAAAACCGGACCGGACATTGAACTGGAAGAGGTGGCGGTTCAGGGGTTCTTGGGTTCAACCGGTTGAACCGGGGGTTCAACCGGAATTAATTAAATATATTATTTAATATTTTTATTACAATATATAAATGATAAAAAACCATAATACCCAAAATTTCACACCACAAACAATTAAATTATGCTTAACTTAAGCTCAACAATATAATATCCAAGTCATTAGTTAAAGTTACACATAAAATTGGTAGGTATAAAAAAACTCAAAGTTTGACATGTTTAAAATATATATATATTTTAATGCATTATTTAGAAAGAATCTAATGTCGCTTTATTTAGAAAATATCACATCATGTAAGAAAATTGCAAACAATGAAGCTAATGTTGTTGAAAGGTGAATATCTAGTCCCACATCGGATGGCAAATAAGAAGAATGAGCTGTGTTTCTCTATAAATAGAGCTAGAGTGTGCACAGTAAAATAGAAGTGAGATTCTTGACTTTCATAATATATAAAATATATAAATAGAGTCCTGACACTCATTTTGTTTTACAAAAAATAGTTTAAATTTTTTTATTTCAGTTAAAAAAAATAAAAAAGAATAAAAAAAAAGTCATTTCTCAGAACCGGTTTCTGGCCGGTTTTGCCGGTTCTTGACCGGTTCTGGCCGGTTTTGCCGGTTCTTGACTGGTTTTCCGGTTTTTCACCCGGTTCTTTGGCCATCAGGTTCTGGGGTCTAACTGGACCGGACAGGGGTCCGGTTCCCGGTTCAACCGGTCGAACCGGCCGGTTCGGTCCGGTTTTGATTACCTTGATTTGAACAAACACACATTTGATCTCCATTTCATTCACAATTTTTTCTAACAATAACCTTTGTAAATTATCTTGTTCGGTTAGTTGAAGTAAGACTCCTCTTATGTCTGAAACTTGAGTTTTAATTATTCACATGGCATTACAACACGCTTGAGACAATGGTTTGATAGTTAATTAATGGAATTGTTAAGAAACCGAATTATTTAATTCCAAATTTATTTAAGAGTAAATCATCAATTTAGTCCCTAAAATTTGTGATATTGGTCAAATTAGATCTTAAAGTTTTATAAGTAATCTCCTATGAAGACTAATGAGTAGAGATTACGTTGACAAATTTCACAAACTTTAGAGACAACTTACTTTTATACCGTAAGTGCCAAGTAAAATAGAGAGAAAGTTCAGAAAATAAACTAAGGGTACAAAACGAAACCAACATCGTCGGCGCAGTGGCTTGAGCTACCCTAGGACACAGGGTGTTGACCTGGTGTTCCCAAGTTCGATTCCCGTAGTGAGAACTCGGTGTTGGCCAGTGTGCGATTTGCTTAAGCACAAACAAAGATTAGTCTTTCGTTGAAAATCTTAGGACACTCCGTGGGTACAGCAATGAGTTGAATTTTTATTTTTATTTTGTAAAAACTATAAAAGAAAACTAGAGATCTAGGTGCAAAATTAAAAATTTAAGGGGATCAAAATAAAAATCATATAAGAACTTGTGAAGATTTTTTTTATTTTTGAGGGTTGCAAGTGCAACCGGGTACGTGTACGAGATACAAGATTTTTTAAAATACTAAAGTATTTATACGTAAATATTATTTTAAAATATATAAAAACAAATTTTATATAAACATGACTAGATTATATATATACTAACGCCATGACCTGTGTGATGCACGGGGTCAACGCTTCACGGACTATATAATCACTAAAATGTTAAAATTAGCTTAGTAGAAATTAAAGAAAATGTTTTGGAATTAAAATGTGTTTAGTAGATTAAAAAAGCTAGAAACAAAAGAAAAAGGACAACAAATCTAAAATGCGTTATTTATTACATAATAGGAATGTCGCCTAACATAATCCAAATACAACCATTGAAATACAATTTATAGGCATTGTTCAAAAGAGAAAATAGATATAATAGTAGGAAGTCATAATCCATTAACATTGCTAATTGCTATTTTGGAGAGTTCATGACACCAATTAAGACATTGCTAATTATTGCTATACATTTCAAATCCTGGCACTCATAATCCATTAGCTTGAGAAGAAGCATTGGAGGTATCAAAACTTTTCTTTCTAACCAAGAGGTAGGTATTGGAATGTGTGTTAGTGTTATCAAGACAAAAGATTAAGAAATCAGGCCTATGAAGTCCAACATGTAGCCTATCCTTTCCCACAACCAATGCAGATGCATCGCAAAACATGCCAATAGAAACTATGAGCTTCTGAGACCCAATGCATTGTCCCACTCACATCTGCTTCATAAACAAACAACCCTTTGGGTAACTCTTTGGCCATAAATAAGAGATATGATTAAATTGCAAGCTATTCCATATGCTATTAACAAAAGAAACATTCATTATTTATAGTTGTAAACTCTGTTTGTGATTAAAAGGAAAAGATACAATATCTATAACTTTCTAACTGAAGTTATAACTTCTAGTTGTAAAAAGATACAATTGGCTGACATTACCACCGAAGCTATAACTTTCTATCTGTGAACCATAGATGAAGAAGTCATCATAATCAACTATGTCAAAAGCATTGTACCCTGAGAGGAAGCCATTAGAATTCAATAACTGCAAGCAAGGCAAAGCATTAGCATGCAATAAAGACCCACAACAGTATAAGGATTAGTTACATGAGAAAATGTATTATCTCAAATAGAGTTTAAAAACATCTTGTAAGAACAAAAAATTGGCAATATAAAGTTGTTGGAAAATGTTTTAATTCCAAAATTTTTTCTGGTTTTTAGTTTTACTTTTTGGCTTAAGTATGCTTGATTTTGGAACATAGAAGTGAAATGTAAGTTACACTACTTGGATTGATTTAGAGTTAACAGTTAAATTTTTTTAGAAATGATCAAATATTTGATATTGAGAATGAAAAATTTGCTCTTAATGAAAATTTAATTATGATAGACACTTACAATTTCCCTATGCAGAAAAATTTCTTGGGAGATATAGCAATAACAGTCACAAATCTGCAAAACCAAATAAAAATACAAAATAAGAACACTCCCAAATTTGAGCAGCCAATCAAACATTGTCTCATTGTTGCAAAGCAAGAAAAATAGTAGAATCAAATTTTGGGTTGCAAAACTAATATGGCAATAGTAAGCATTATTTCACTTCGCATTTGTATGTTCTCTGTTTTCCTGTTGCTTTTGATTCTTACAATCTATTTTAACCATGTCTCTAGTAATGAAAATGTAGTATCTAAATTCCCAAATTAGTAGCCTTTTCATGCATAAGTCTCACTTGTGTAAAAAAACAACAGCTACAATCATAATCATTAAAAAAGAAGGAAAAAAAATACCAGAAAACAATGAGTAATTTGTCACCAACACTAAGTTGCAAAATCATCTCTTCAACCTCAATTCCCTCATTAAATTTCTAAACAGAACAAATAACTTAAAAAAATCTGACAGTTTGCAAATTATGAGTTGAAGCTAATGTCAAATCAAATTACTAATCTAAGGATAAATGAGTGACTGGATTTAAATTTGGTTACTCATGTGAAATACACAAAATCTTGTTCTATAAAATAAATCAAACAAAAAAATATCCGAAGTCTTATTTCGATCATAAAAAAATCCAAATCCAGAAATAGAACTCATGTACTTTAGGAAGAAACCAAAACAATACCATCCAAATAAATAAAAATTGATATCTTCTGAGGAACAATCCATCTGCATTTTTCATTGGCAAAATTATCAGGACCACAGAAAGTGCAACTTACATATATGTGTAATATTAATATTTCAAACACACTAGGACGCTAACCCGTGCGATGCTCGGGGTGTGGTAGAGAATAATCGGTCAGAATAATTTCATAGAAAACTATGGTGTTCGACATGTAATTTAATATGTTGAATATCGATTGAGTGTGTGTTTGGTTCTGCGGTGACGATAATTGATTCCGACAGAATTGATTTTGCAAAATTGATTTAAGTTAAAAGTGAGTTGAACGTGACATGATATTTGTTTGGTTACTTTTACTAAAAAACTGATTCTTGTTATCATTGCTGTTTGGACAATAAAAAAAAATCATTGCTGTTTGGATAGGTTAAATTATAATTGCTTTTAGGTGTGAAATTACCAAAATGGATCTCAATTTAAAATAAATTAAAAAACTTAAAATTTAATAAAATAGACAACCAAAATACTAAATGAGCATGTAAAATATCTAAATTAAAATTATAATTAGAGAATGTAATTTAAATTGCAATGCAACTTAGTGAAGGACAATTGTTGAAGTTGTAAATATAATAAAGAGCAACTATGGAATATCAAAATTTAGTGAAGGGCAATTATGGAATATGTAAATTTTAATATAATTTAAATTATAGTTAGCAAATTGTTGTATAATTTTAAAAAAGTAACAAAGATAAATATAATGAAGGGTAATTATGGCAGATATAAAAATTTACAACTTCAACTTCTTTAGAAATTTATATTGATTGATTGATAGTGCTTCTTAGACTATTTATTGTAAAAAAAAAAACACTGGTGAAAGAAAAACATGGGGACTAAAAGTAGGTAAATTTACCAATATGATGTGGCACAAGTAGTAGATACTTGAGTCTCTTAACCATTTGGTCATGGGTTTGATCCCTAGCCGGTGTGTATGGAAAAATATTTGTTGGGAGAAGTCAACCCCTTAAATGGATGTCCAATACTTCGAAGGATTAGTCTCCACCGTGGAGGATACTTTGGTTTACCAAAAAAAAGTAGGTAATTTTTTTTGATAGACTAAAAAAACAACAATTTTATAGGGACCAAAAACATAATTAACCCTTTTATTAATTAGTAGACCGAAAAGAGTCATTTAATGTGGAAATGCACTAAATTAAATAGACTGAAATTGCTTAAAGGATAATGGGACCATATGTTTACTTACATAAAGATATTGTTTCCTCCATTGTGTTCTTGTTTCTCAAATTAACTTCATACATAAGGACACCACAACAAAGTGAAAAGTTAGAAAAGAATCCATTATGAATTGAAATTGTAAATGAGGTTCAAAATAAACTTGTCAAAACTCAAGAGTCTACCCAAGCCCCACTTCATCTTGAGTGTGTCTATGTTTTCGTAGACTTGACTCACAAATTCATTAGACCTCACTTGATAGTATTAAATAGACCTATAAATGATATGTGCGCTTATGTGTATATTGTAGGAGTTTCAAATCAGTGATAGGGGAGGTGCAGTTAGCAATTACCAAGCTCAATGAGCTCAACCCAATAGACAAAAACCACACCTGATCCAATAACCAAACACCCAAATCACCAACCGGGTACGTGCGGCACCCACGACCCGCTTCAAGCGGTAAAACTCGCGGGTTAAGCTTCCCGAACCAGGATCCAACTTATAAAACCAAAAATGGAACCCTAATTCGCCGTTTGAAGCCTCAGATACACTCTCTCTCTCGTTCTTTCTTCTTCTTCTTTCTTGATTTTCTTGAAGAAATAACACTGATCTTTGTTGTTTCTTGTTTGATTTGCAGCAATCAGGAAGTTTCCTTCAATGGATGCTACGAATCACCAATGTGAAGGTAAACGAATCAACAATCTCTTCTATTCTATTTATAGCGTAGAACCCTAGATTGTAGTAATTGAGTTGTTTTTGCTATTACTGTTTTTGCATGTGTTGAAAACGTTGAGATGATGAACGAAACACAAACGAAGACACACACAGGTATTGTTACAGTTACCTTTTAATTTTCCTTTGTTTCATCTTAACGTGCTAAACCCTCTGTTTAACACTTTTGATTTCTGTTGCATGTACTCAAAACTTGTTTGAGATGGTGATTGCTCCACAATTTTGAAGAACACCAGATACGCACAATAGAAGGTAAACTCTTCACTCGTTACTGCTCCTTTTCTTACCACTCTTATTTCTCACACTTAAGGAAGATACTAACTCTATTATTTTTTGTTGAAGGTATTCATGAAAAGTCTAATTTATTTTTTGTTATGCTATTTCTGGAAATACATAATATTAGTTTATTGGAAAAATATTATTTAAAGCATTTTGGAAGAAAATGATTAGTCCTATAATTTCGATCATATAGTGTTAATTTCGAAAAATGATTAGTCCTAACACTATATGTTTGCTATCTAAATGATTAGTGTTAATTTAATTATTTGTATAACTATTCCTTTATTAGTTTATCAGATAAGTATGAAAGGTTTCAACTTTATTGTAGAACATATATGTAATATGCGTAGGTTTCAATTTGGTATTCATCCATAGGTGTTTAGAGAAAGAACAACTAATTTGTATGTGTTCAGATTAGTATATTAAAAAGTATAAATGGTTTAGAAATTTGATACTGCAAAAATACATTGAAATTCTATCAATGATGAAAATGTACTCAATCAGTGTTATATGTATCATGTGTATTTGGGTAGAAGACGCTTTGTTATAAAATAAACCCAACCAAAGTTTATAGATAGCAAACATATAAAGTAAATAAAAAATAATTGCTTATAACAGATATAGTTAGATATTTTGATCCAACATATAATGTTACTCCAAAATAAAACATTCCTAAGTTAAAGATCTTAGTGGCGGGGTACAACTCTCTCCTTTTTCGATTTTTTTTCTTTTCATTTTTGTTGAGAATTACTGGGTTGTCTTTAATTTGTCCTTATTCCTGGACTCATCAGATCATAACCTATGATGTGAACAAAAATTCTTGTTGCTGGAGTAATTGATCCACCAACTTTAGGAGATCATGATCAGTCATAGCAGATAAAGTTTGCTGAACGGAAAATGTGTTTTTTGTAAGTAAGTGTTTATGTTACTACTAAAGATAGTTAGATTGTTCTATTATTTGAAATACTTATTATAATGTGACCAGTTCTAGACAAAGATTGCTGAGATATTTAAATTTTGGACAACATCAAGAAGTCCCATCAGTAAAGACATTGACAATTACAACAACGAAAAGTAAAAGATTTTGTAGAGCAAAAATTATACTTATACAGTATCAAAATTTATTTCTTGATGTATTTTTTCTTTACCCTTCAGTAAGTTTGAAGTTTGTTGAAATGCAAAGTAATGTGTGACTACCTGTAGGAACTGTAAAATGAATGATCGAGTTCATGCAAAAGACTAACCAAACTATTAAATAGTCTGACTATACCTATTTTGGTTGCATCTTGTCCAAGACAATTTTTATGATTTCTGCATTTTGTTGTTGTTGCTGTTAGAGAAAAACATTTCGACATGAAGGATTCATCCTTTTTTTTGCAGCTAATCGCAGTTGGACCTTGAAGACAATGCAAAAGAATAGTTAGCTGAGAATAGAAGATGAAGTTAAAGTGTTTTTTGAAGATTAATTATTCCACAACGTACTCGCATCTAGTAGTCTCTTTTTGATGTTCCCTCCATTCATTATTACACAAAGGTAACACTTTCTTTGCTGGCAGGTTCATATTGTCTCTTGGGAGCTCCCACCTTCCCATCTGAGTCTCTAATGATTGTTGTTTGAGTCCTCAGGAGAGACAAGAGGTACATTTAGATCAATAGAGTTTGGGTAAGAGTTCATATGTTGAGAGGAGGCTAAATTCATATGTTGTTTGTTGACTGTTGTGTAGACATGAATACTGGGGAGTTGACTGTTAACCTGGTGGCTGTTATTCACATCTACAAGTAGCCCAGCAATGTAAGTTCTTACCATTCTTATCTCTCCTTCATGCAACTGTTTAGCAGATTCATCTTCTACGTTCAAATCCCCTTTCTATTGGGTTCCTATGTTTTGAGCTCTAATCTAAAATTCTTGATTCCTGATCTTGTTGTTCTTTATTGATGTATTTGTTTTTTTGTTTTACAAAAAAATGAGATCTTTTAAAAATTGAATAAAAATGGCCTTCTATCTTTTCTGGAAAGCTCTACACCTAATGTTTTGATAATATGCATTTTACCATCCCCTGTTCATTTGGTTGTTTTGTGCTATACCAACATAAAAAACGTTGAAACTAAGTTACGTGCTGCCACAAACCTTTATACATCTTCTAATGCTAAGGATCCTATTTATGTTTATAGTGCAAATAACATGTTGAAAAACATTGATGGGTGAATTTCTGAAACTCTTATAAATAAGTTAGTAAAACTGTTGAAAAATAATAACCATGCAAACAATGTCTATAACATTGGATAATATATATCTATTTATATATAAACACCTTAGGATTGTTTATATCTACTGGTTATATCTAAACAATTTCTATAACATTGGATAATGTCTGTCTATCTACTGTTTATATCTAAATAATTTCACCCAACTCTAATGGCTTAACCCTCAACGACCTTAGGATTGTTTACACAATTTTTAATGTCCAACTACATTATTTTGAATACCACCCAACCACCCATATTTAATTTGATAGAGTACTTCTAATAGTCAAAATTCATCATGAGAACCAAACACAATTTATATTTATTGTATTAATGGTATTAAGTACTATTTATCTTTAAGGAGATTGTTATGCATCAAATCAAATAATTTATATTTTTTGTTAGAAGAAGCTTGTTACTTGATAGTCAATAAAAAAGAAAAAGCTTCTTACCTTTGAAGAATATGAAGGTAGAGTGTAATGTTTGAAAAGCTGAAACCTTTTCCCTTACCAAGTGGTCTGAATCTGAAAACCTCAAACTATGAAGAGAGTGTAAAAAAGAAATGCAAAGGAAACATAATGAGATTGAAGTAGCTTAATGAGATTGAACTAAAACAATGAAATTGAAGTAGCATAATGAGATTGAAGTATTTAGAACTACAACTAACCACAAATATGAAGACTGAATGAACTTTAACCAACTTGTAGCAAATTTGTTTCAGGTTTCTGTTATAAGAGAGAAAATCAGAGATAACATGTTAGCCAAGATCAAATGAAGTTGGAAGAAGATGGAGAAGCCAAGAAGTTTTTGAAATAAGAAGAGAGGGGAAACCATTTAGTGAAGAAGCATTAGAGAGAAAAGTTTCAGCTTTTGAAATCATTTGGGAACCAGCTGTAGTGAGTTCAAAGTTGTTATTTGGATTTGGGATTGCATTTGCACTTTGAACTTTCTACGTGGAGGACATCAAGATTTGATGATGAAGTATATTAATCACTTCCCACTTTGTCAACAAAATTGTTGTTCACTGTCATAGGAATTGATGATGAAGTACCATATCTTGAAATGAGTTGCAAAGAGTTGTGTTTACATTGGAAGCAGATAGATATTCACCTTTTAACGTGTTAATATTTTGTATTCACATCAAGCTTCAGTGAAACAGGTGCTATATTTGAAAAAGGGAAAAGTGTTGGTGTGAACTACTTATTTTCCACGTATACACTGTTCTGTGTCAACCCGTGAGGGATAGTTGTGGGGGGTTGTAAAATGGGTTGTGAATTGTGTTCACATTAGCTACTAACTTGGAAGTTCTCTTTATGGTGTGAAACCTGTTGGTGTGAAGCAGAATGTTGTATGGTTTAGACTGTTGATTTTGAATTTATTTTACTTCCCACTCAGCATATAGAACCTGTTACAATGTGTAAACTCCATTTGTGTTCACATTTGTAGGCTTCTTAATTTAGCTTAAAAAAACTGAAAATCGAACCAGGATTTAAAAGAAGAGATGTGCGGTGTAAAAGTAAATAGCTGGTACTTTCCAACCCAAATTGATCTGAGAACTGAAAAGAGAGGGAAGGGAAGAATGCGAATCTAGCATGGAAGTAATGCATCAACATAGAAAAGTATAACATGTAGGCATCCAGAGCTAAAATCTCACCATTGACTGCTTTCTCGCATTCAACATTTTGTTGGTTTCTCTATCAAAGCTATAGCCTCCAAAGCCTTGACTTATTTTTATGTATAAGCCTAAAAAACAATTCTATACATCAGTTCCATCATCCAAACCATTTACCAATAGCCAATAGGCCTAGAAGCTCACATTGAAGCAAGATGTATCGGCTTGAGAAATAAACTATCCTCTTGTCCCAAAAGCAATGCCTACAACCATAAAGTGTAAATATCTAGATTCATCACATAGTAGGTACCTAATGAATCCTAGTTTCTTCCCAATATATCAGAGCATATGCTTTATTTTTAACCAAATGTCACTGACTTCATTTATTAAATTGATGCTGAAATTGAGGAGACAAATTGATCATATTGGTCATAGTTAACACACGAACATAAGCACTTTGTGTTTTGTTATACAATTATAATGCTAGTTTTTCCAATAATCTACACATAATAAGATAAGATTTTCAATCTCCACGTATCTAGTTAATTTGTGTCTTGTTATTTTGGTAAAATGAATTTCTCAATTTGATAAATTGCCCATTAGGGAGTTTATATACAAATCAAAAGGAGTAAGAAAGAAAAGACTAAACTACCCTAAACTAGAAAAATTAAAATACAATAAGACTAACTAATTGAGAGTATATACAATAAGTCTAACATGTCTGACACACACTGCACTCTACAGTGTGTTCAGAGAGAAAGAAGGGAAAATGGGTCAAAAATGGCTTAGTGTCTTCAGAACACTGACATGACAAGGGATGGCGGGTAGCATTTTAGCGCCAAATCTAAGCTGGCAAAAGCAAGACACACATGAGTGGAATGGCGGCAGAAAGGGCGGGACACACAACTAGAGGTCCACCGTGGAGACTAACACTGGATTTAAATGTATATATATATATATATATATATATATATATATATATATATATATATATATATATATGATAAAAAACCATATATACATAAAGTACAAAATATAACATAAAAGTATATAATAAAATGTCTTTTCTAGTTTACTAGATCACAAATCAAAATAGAATCAGAAAATAGATATACAGGAAAATAGAGAAATTAGAATATGATTGAGATATTTACATAATGGAAAATAGGAAAAAGTTGAGTCATCTAGCAGAAAATAGGAAAAGTATCAATGTCCCGAATTATTACCAAAAAAAATGGAATGAAAAAATTATTTTTTTTAATTTTTTACTAGAAGACACATATTTATATTTCACAACTAGAGTAAGGTAAGATGATTTGTAATGATGGATAAATAAAAATTTTCTCTAGTTTTCTCGTCATGAAATTTAGTGACGGAAAACTTTTATATATTTTCAGTCCATTAATTCAGTCTCATACCAACAAAATATATTTTGGAATTCTAAAATTAATTTTCAAGTTCTTATAACTTCTCTTTTTTTAATATGTTCTTATAATAACTTCTCTATTATTTCCTTCCTTTATATAAACATCAATTCTTTTAAATAATAAAAGTACTATTATTCTAGATCTTTAAATCTATTTCGTGAGTTCTCTAATTTGGAATTTAGTATTAGCTTTGTTTGTTGTCATTTTCTTACTTTTCATTATTATAATTTTATTTTTTTCAAGTTGCATTTTATTCAAAATTGCTTTTACTTTTGAAAAGCAAAATAATACACCACGGAAAATAAAGTTCCACATAAGGGAACGTGTTAGTAAAAATAGAAGGTGTCTTTAGTTTTTTTTTTTGGAATTTATATATCATTCAGCCGGTCTGCTAATTTAGGTATAAGTATAAGGTGTTTTTCCCCTCCTCTTCATACTTTCCCAATTCATCAACCCCACCTGATATCTTGATACCGAGAGGCAATTACTTCCTACTTTCTTACATTTTCAACCTACTCAAGATCTTGATATCGAGAGATAATTTGTCTCTTGGTATCAAGATATCGAGTGAGTTGGTGATGTAAGATAGTAGGAAGGGGGGTGTGAAAAAGAAAAACCCTAAATATAGCAGACCCAAAATCTAGTGTATGATTTTAGGTAAGTGAGTCAATACGAAGCTTAAAAGTGGATCAAACCCACATAGTAGAATATATAAACGGAGGAAAATTTTCGGGTTCTGTTTTTGTACCCCCACCACCATACCTGATACCCCCACCAATTTTTTATTCCCAAATTGCCCCTTTGAAATTGATTAAACGGATTTATCTATTTTTAGGATAAATCTGTTTTGCAAAAAAAGTTGGAAATAGATTTATCTTTTTAATAGATAAATCTGTTTTGCAATTTTTCAAAACCGGATTTATCTATTTAATAGATAAATCTGTTTTTCAAGATAAAATAGATAAAATTGTTAAAAAATTATAACTAATTTTCTAAAAAATATAATAAAATAGATATGGATATCAGTGATCTTTTGCTAAAATACAAAATGGATTTATCAATTTAAAAGATAAATCCGTTTTGCAAAAATTAAACAACGGAATGATCTAATAAAGAATAAATCCGTTTTATATTATTTGGACTACGAATTTATCTTTAATTAGATAATTCGTTTGGAAAAAAAACAGGGGTAAATGGGAAGAAAAAAATTTGGTGGGGGTATAATGTCGGTGGTGGGGTACCAAAAACGTGACCCAAATTTTTTTTATCTGAATTTCAATTTTCCAGTTGCTCTGGTTGGGTAAAGAACATGTGGCTTTGTGGCGCCTACGTGGCCTTAGCGCCTTATCCTTTAACAGTCGGGTTGACAGTTGTGGTGGTCGTTTAAGATTTTAAACCCAACAATATCATCTTTCTTATTACATCCTCTCCTTCAGAAAATCTTGGTCGTCAACAGGCAGTAATACCATGTCATCCACCACTCTATCCCCTGCAACTCCTTCGCAGGTAGATTTATTTATTTTCTTGATTCGGAGTTTAAGCGAACTGTTTTTGAGTTTTGTGTGTTTTTTCATTTCAGCTATGCTCCGGAAAGAGTGGGATTTTCTGTCACTCGCAAGCCCTTCTTGTGAAACCGACTCAGATGATGGGGAAGGGTAAAGGGAAGAAGGGAATGAGAATTACATGCCAGGCAACGAGCATTCCTGCTGATCGAGTTCCAGACATGGAGAAGAGGAAACTCTTGAATCTGCTTCTTCTTGGTGCTCTTTCACTTCCCACTGCTGGAATGCTTGTCCCCTATGGCTCCTTCTTGGTTCCTCCAGGGTAAGTGTTTTTTCTTTCTTCTGCTTTCCTAAATTCTCTATTATTGGAACAACAAATTTTACCTCTTTGTGAATTGGGTTTTAGTTGGAAGGTGTTGTGGTTCTAGTTGTTGGAATCAATTCAAATTTCCAATGATTATTTGAAGTGTGAAATTTCAATACATTGTAAAATATTGAACTTTAAAGTTGATGCTTGCGGAGACTACATAACTACATTCATCTTTGGAAGAATGAGATGGCTAATTCCAAAGGTGTTGAAAATGTGAGAAGTGTTTTAATTGATATTTATCAATTAATAGAAGAAGCCACACTCTATCTCTTATAAATAGGACTTTTGTGAAGAGTTGAAGTATCCACAAATTGGGTGATCATATGGAGAGGTGAGACATTCCAAACAATAGATGGTCATGTAAAGAGTTGGATTATCTCCAATCGTGTTCTAGAAGAGAGGAGAAGAGTGTAGGTGATTATTTGTTGTAAGAAATATGTATGTTATCATCCCTTCCTTAGAGTGAGAGTATTGCAGGTGACACACATATTGAGTTGAGTTACAAATTACAAATTACTGTAATCTCATTTAATATAATGAGTAAATTATGTTGAGGTGTAATGTTAGGTTCTCAGAATTCGAGGACTGAGATACCTCCTAAAAGAATGGTTAAAGAGAGGAAATAGACTTTGATTATATTTCATTGATACCAATTATGAGGTCAATACAATGCTTATATAAGCTAATGGATACACACCATAAGGTGGATACATCACCCACACAATAACATTGCTACCTAACAGACAAATAAGAGAATATTCCTAAAAAAGCCCCTTCTAGAATATACTTAAAGAGTCATTATTTCATTGACCGCCATGATCATATCATTACCTACCCCATCAAAATCAACCTTGTCCTCAAGGTTGTATAAATTTTCTCCATGAATAAACTTTCCGGGATCCCATTGCTTGGTTTGGAATGACCAAAGAACTTTAGACATTTGAAAATGTTCGCCAGGAACCCACGGTAAGAATTCAGCAGGTTGGAAATTTGAGCCTTTGGAGTATGTGAGATACTGCGAAACATCCACATTCATTTTGGTAGAGTCAAATTCAGCCTTTGGAGTATGTGATTGATTGCTCATAAGTATACAAAAGAGCTGCCCACTATTGTCATACAAACCCAAGACCTGGGCTTGTCCAAGGTCACCATGAGGAAGCCATATAACATCATTGAACACTCTATGCCCATTCTCAAGAAAAGTCTCTACCGTAGAAGGTGAAGGAACTTGAACAAAATCCCACAGCAGATACATCACCTCCAATACCCGTACAACACTATCACCTAAAGAATTAGAACGAACCCTTGTCACCTTATGCAAGTCATCCACCGCTTGTTGAGAGGCCATGATAGAATTGAAAATAGTGTCACCCACAAAAAGATATGAAGCTGTGATATTTCCATGAGGGACTTGATATACTTCATGAGCCAATTTAAGTAGTGCTTGTAGGATATTTTCAAACCCAATCAAGGCAACAAATTCATAGTTATTTTCAATGAAGTGAGCTAGCTCCAGGAAGTATTGGGCAACTTTTCCATCTCTTGGGATGATAGCCATATCAGGGGACATCAAGGTACACCCAACTTCAAATAAGGGATCAATTTTTGCATAAACACTCAATGCAACACCATATGCTGTTATGTGAGCAATTTTACAAAATATCTGCTCACCACTGTCAAGCAAACCCATGGCCTTGGCTACCCTAAAGTAGCCATGAAGAGATAAGTCAACAAGATTAAATCCCATAGACATAGACACTTTTTCGAAAAGAGTCTCCAGTATAAAAGGACCAAGAACCTGAAGAATGTTCATTAGCAAATACACCAACTTCAATTCCCATACAACAGTGTTGCCCAAACCGTGATCACAGGCCAGACTATGTAATAAATATGCCAATGGTGTGATATGTGCCAACTTAGAATGACTATCCTCGACCTTGACCCATTCAAACATAAATTTGGAAATGCTATGTGTTTTATCATTCAACATCAGTGTAAGGCTTTTATGTGTGAGAGGGAGAATGAATTCAAGCAAGGGAGAATGAAACACACCTGGCCTCGAGTTAAACTCCAAGACACAATTAGAATTATGCTTGCCTTTAACAAGTTCGTCGTTGAAGTTGAGATACACAAAACTAGTGCACAGCTCCATACCTTTAACACGGGCATTTCTCCAAACAGATTGTGGGCAAATTGCTATTGTCATACAACAAAGCGAAACTATGGTGTCCACCACTCGGTTATTGATGTCTGGTGTCTTTGAAGGTGGTGGAGGCATGGTGAGGTCTGATGTCACTTGAAATTCCACCATCGACCTTTGATAGCTTCGATAAGGTGGTTTCAGCGGCGGTGTCGGCGGCGGCGTCGAGTGGTTTAGTCCAGCAATAAAAAAGCACTGCCGCTCACAATTTGTACTCCGCGTTGAGAATAAACCAGGTGACCTCGCAACAATCACACAAGAAGGCGTCGTTGTGAGCATTGTAAGGAACCCATTCCTCATCGTGAAAACGCCAGTATCTGCAGTCGAAAAAGTGACGTTCAACGATTCTGAAGCATCACGGAACGAAGAATCAGATCCCAAAATAGGATTATCCGCTAATCTTTCTCCCCCGTTCAAGAGAGTATCTCCGCCAGGGTCGAACACGTGATTTAGATGTCCCGGCGCCGTTAATGAGAGGGCATTCATGACCATCGTTTCTGGTGACGTCGTGGTGGTTCCCATAGCAAACAACTTGAGCTCCGGCGATGTTGAGAATTTGGGGAAATAGGTAGCGGTGGCGGTAATCATCCCGTAGAAAGAAACACCATCAGATTCAGTGAAGGAGTCCAAATCGGAATCGGGATCCGTAGCAGGGCCGGTGGAAGGATTCGAAGGAAATTCTAAATCTGAAACAAAAATCGGAAAAGGAAGGCAAGATTGCTCCGCCGTCACAACTGATAATGGTTCTTGAATCGGTGGTGGCTGTGTAGTAACGTGAACCGTTTTGTCAAGCAAGTCAGATGTGAAGGCCACTGGTTCTTGGATTGGATAGATAGCAGAATCGGCATGGACGGCACATGGCTCCTCCGGTGTGGGTAAAAGGTGCTGCCATTCATGTTTGAAGTGCCAAAGAAAAGAAGGAATGAACGATTCCCAACTTGCCATTGGATGATGGTGAGACCATTGAAGCAACCATTGTAGAGGAGGACCTTGCAACGCAGAGACAGCTATTAGTAGTTTTGACGTTGATGATATTCCCGTTTCAGCAAAGAATTTATCCATGTCAAGCACCCATCCGTAGGCATCATCCTCACCGTTAAACACCGAAAGCTCCATTGAATTAGTGGGAAGGAGCCCTCTCAATGAAAGCACCATTGATACGTTCTCGGAATTCGAGGACCGAGATACCTCCTAAAGAATGGTTAAAGAGAGGAAATAGACTTTGATTATATTTCATTGATACCAATTATGAGGTCAATACAATGCTTATATAAGCTAATGGATACACACCATAAGGTGGATACATCACCCACACAATAACATTGCTACTTAACAGACAAATAAGAGAATATTCCTAAAAAAGCCCATTCTAGAATATACTTAAAGAGTCATTATTTCATTGACCGCCATGATCATATCATGTAACAGAATTCATAGAGAAGGTAAATCTGTTTCAAAATTCTCGTTTGATTAACTGAATGATTACAAGTGGTGTAAGAGTTTATATACTCTTTACGTCACATCTAACTAAGCCTAACTGCCTAACAAGAGTGGTAACCGAGAGCTTCCAAAACAATTGAAGTCAGATTACCTAACTCACTATAATTCTAACTGCCTAACTAAAGCTCGGCAAATTATCTTTAATAAGTGCTGCAGCTTATACATTGATAAGGTGTTTCTGTAAACGTAGGCAAAAGGTGTCGAACCACGTAAATCTGTGTACTCCTTAATTCTCTTTGTCGTGTGTTCGTGTATGTTCTACCAAAGATCATTGGACGTGTGGAGGAATTGATAGTACTGAACTGATTGTTTCTAACTAGAATGCTGCCTTCATTCTTTCACTTAGCTATCTTGTCACGTTAGCTTTAAAATCTGTAATATATTGTATAAATTTATCCTATCAAGTCAACTATTAGTTGTCTCCAAGGGACAGATATGGAGTTGCAGGCATGTGGAGGAATTGTCTACCATATTGCTAACTATCTATTGCATTTGGCATCCAAAAGTTTGATGAATAACTGTTGACCTGCAAATATGCTGTTTATGATTCTTCACTCTCAGTATCTTAATCTATACAAATTATTAACCGGACTAGGAAAATAATTGCAGGTCAGGATCTTCAGCTGGCGGTACCGTTGCCAAGGATGCCGTTGGAAATGATGTCATTGCAGAGCAATGGCTTAAGACACATGGACCTGGGGACCGTACTCTTGCACAAGGACTGAAGGTAAATGTACATCTATTTATTGTTACTGTTCTCAATTCTCATAGGCCCTAGGGCTTGTTTTGGAACGGATTTTTTGGACTTATCTATTGGCATAAGTACTTGTGAAACTGTTTGGGAAAGCTTATGGAAATGACTTATGCATAAGCGCTCTTATATGATTGTAGTAATTCTAGCTAGCTATAACAAACAACCTAAGGTTAGGCCTCGTATAAGTGAAATTAAGTTTCTTCCCAGTCTTCCAACCATAACAACTATTTTCATGATTTGAATCATACAGGGAGATCCTACCTACCTTGTAGTGGAGAAAGACAGAACACTTGCAACATTCGCGATTAATGCTGTATGCACTCACCTTGGGTGTGTTGTGCCATTCAATCAGGCTGAGAACAAGTTCATTTGCCCTTGCCATGGATCTCAGTACAATGACCAAGGAAGAGTTGTTAGAGGACCTGCTCCCTTGGTAAGCAAATTGGAAAACCTTGTCTTCAGTTGTGTTTGCTTCAATGTAACGGTAATGAATATTCTTGTTGTTCTTGTTGGACAGTCTTTGGCTTTGGCGCATTGTGATATAGACGATGGGAAGGTGGTGTTTGTTCCTTGGGTTGAAACTGATTTCAGAACAGGTGAAGCTCCATGGTGGTCTTAGACTTCTTAAAACCTTCTCTCTACTGTCACATATATTCAAATCGGAAACTCAAACAATCTTATCTGTGTTATTGCATAAACACAGTTTGTAATCAAATTAATATCATGTGAATTGGAGCTGGTAGTACTATAAGATGAAAGAAAAGCTTCCTGAACTGGTTACCTTTTTTTCCTTGTGATTTTTCTCTCATTTTAATTTAAAACATAGCTTAGTCGTCTTCATGAGTTAGTCCAGAAAGTATCCTCTAGTGGTAAAATGCAAGTGTCTTAATTGAAGCGCCTTTTCTATATTCACATGATCACAAGGATATTGTTCTAGAATAAAAATGATCAACTCGGTTGTTACAGGTATGGAGGAAAATTGAGTTAGTCTCTTGAATGAATGTCGTTTCTTCTCTGGCTTAGAGTCCTATATATCTAGTTCTCCAAGGCTTCTCGGTAGTTATCTTCGGAGGTCGGTTCACAGCGGTTAGCCCGGTTCCAGCCAGATGAGTTCCCACGTCTTCCCTCACTGCGACACCTGTCCTTGGTAACTTCTCTTTTGTGGGCCATGCCGAGGTCGTGTGTGTTTGAGTTCGGTTGATCTTGTATTGGGGCGAACTCTAATTCTCTGGCCCAGTCCACAGCCCCCCAAGCTCGAGCTGAGTGAGCTCGGCGAAGAGGTTTGAACTTACATTGATTTGTTTTGATGATTGAAGCGACCGTTGACTTGGGAAAGCGTGCCATGGCTTGGGAAAACGTTCCAGCTGACTGAGGTGACGTTCCAGTGGAAACGTTTCACCTACCTCACGCTTGAATGAGCGCGTGCGTTGAAGGTAGGCTTTCGGTATGGTTTAAAAAGCGCGCAGGGGATGTGAGAACTTCGTTATTTTCACTTGCTCTTTTGATTTCTGCTCGCTCTTCTGCCGAGGTTTGCTTGCTGTGAAGTTTCGCCTTCCTTCAGCGTTTCGCTTGCTTGTGTTGAGGTATACTTTTCTATCCTTCTTCTTCCTTTTTCTCTTGTACCTTAGTTAAAATGGTGGAAATTTGGGAAGTTGATGAGAGTGGAAATGAGGTGAGTGAGGTACCTTCAGCGTATCGAGTGATTTTGGATGAATCTCGGCCTCGTTGGGAAAGAATAAAGGAGAAGTGGAGGCGCCTCGAATCATCCATTTCCGAGACCCTCTCAAGTCTCCCTGATTTTAGCTCTTCAGATTTTGATTCTTCAGATGGTGAGGATGCTGACTTTGCTTCTCCTCTTTTCCCAGGGACCAAGATTCATTTCGAAAACACTGTGGCCTTTTCAGATTTTAGACGAGAAGAGGTTGGGCCCTTGGCTCTTCCTTCTACTCCTGCGCGTGAAATCAAGGTGTTGATGGCCTCGAAACAGAGCGTTGAGTCCGTTCCTAACTTTGAAGCGTGGGATTTATTCACCATGTTTACAAAGCCTTAATAGCTTTTCGGCAAAAGAACGCCGTGTTCTCCACTGGAAATGAAGAAGATGTGATTCTGGAGTGTTGCAAGCATAACGAGCCTGTATGTATGATGCGACCTAAGGGAGTGGTGGAAGAGAGTACTTATATGTACGCTTGTCTTTTTGAAGACTTGAAGGTGAAAATGCCCTTCACCCGCTTTGAAAACCACGTAATGCAGCTCCTCAACGTTGCTCCAACGCAGCTTCACCCGAATAGCTGGGGATTTATACGCGCCTATGAGATAATCTGTGGAGCTTTGGGTATGACTCCAAATGTAGGGGTGTTCTTCCAGTTTTTTCGGACTAAGGGTGAAGGTTTGGGAAAATGGATATCTTTCCATAGCCATTGTCCTCGCCCCCTTTTTAGTCTATTCACCACTTCATACAAGAATTTTAAGGCGAAGTTCTTCCGAGTTCGAGCTCCTCCTTCTTTCCCCGAGCTCCTCATAAACAAGACAGGAGCGCCCCACTTCCCTTTGTATTGGCAGAGTGAGGTTTTTGGTGTGACTGGAGTCATCTCGGATGACTTAAGTCCCGAGCTTCTTGAGGACGCAGCAATGCTGCAAAGGTTGTATACCATGACTTGTAAGGAGGTGATTAGTCTGGAGGGGGATGACAAAGGTCTTCAAAATTTATTGAGTAAGTTTTTCTTCCCGTCTTCTTTTTGATATTTTGTAACCGCTTCTAATGTTTCCTTTTATCTCGCCGTGCAGTTAGGATGGGTTTGAAGGAGAAGGACATCAAAATTACATCAAGAAGGCTCAAGAGAGGTTAGCGAAGGAGAAACTGAATGCCCAAAATCAAGGTGGGACCTCTGCAACGGAGAGCTCGGATAAAGGCTTGGTGAAGATTGCCAAGAATATTGGGCGAACTACTATTGTTGGAATGAATCTCGGCTCTACTCCCATCGCGGCTATTCCTTTGAAAGCCATTCCCAGAGATTCTTCTGAGGTGTTGAAGGAGGATAAAGGGGGTGCCGTTGTGAAAGAGGTTGAAGAAACTGCTGCTGCGATTCCAACTTCTGCCAAGCGACCTGTTATGCAGGAAGGTTCTTCCTCTAAGAAGAAATTCAAGAGTTCCGAGGGCGAGATTTCTTGGATGGAATTTCTGCAGGATTTTGAGGGTCAAGGGGTGATCGTGTCCTTGTGGGACAAGCGTTTCCCTTTGAAACACTTTGTGAGGGAACACATTACTACTGCTGATGATGGTGATCGCATCCGGAGTTTGGGGGTGGAACAAGCTTTCTTGGCAATGCAGTCTTATGCGTTGAAATCTGCTGCCCTTGGTCATGTGGTTTGCGACGAGTTCGGCAGACTTAGGAGTCGAGAACGCCAAGGGCGAAAAGATGTTGAAGCTGCCGAGAAGGCCATTGCTGCTCATGCCGAGTTAGTGAAGGAAAATGAAGCGTTGAAATCCAAGTTAGCTGAGCAGGTAAAGCTGTTTGAGGAAAAGGAAAAGTTCGTGCGTAAGCAACTTGAAGAAACGGAGACTCAGTGGGAGGCCAAGATAAAGGAAGTCCGAACTACTCTGAAGGAGCAAGAAGGCAAGGTTTCTTCCCATGAATCTACCATTGCTGGGTTGAGGGTTGAAAATACCGGACTTACGGCGTCTTTGGCTGAGGTGAAATCTCAACTATCGGATTTGCGTGTTGCCAAGGAGGCCGAGATTGAGGAATTGCACATTGAGAATGCTGTAGCTCTCTTGAAGGGTTTTGAGAAGGCTAAAAGCCAAGCCTTGGCGCTCTTCCCCACTTTAGATGTGAGTGGACTTGATCCACTGAAGGAGGTTGTGGATGGCAAATTGGAGTTGTTGCCATCGCCTGAGGAAGAGGATGCCGAGATGAAGGAATTCGATGAAATTTTTTGATTTACTTTTCTCCTTTCGGTTTTCCTTGTTGTTTTGTTGTATGTTACCTTTGTACCATCAGATTATGAATGAAATTTATCTTTCTGCAATTTCTTTCAGTTCTATTTTAATTTCGCAAAATCGTTTGGGTGTATGAAGACTTTGGTGTACTTATAAAGTTTATAAAGACTTCGCCGAATTTCTGAATATGCCAGTAGATAGTAGCTTGAGTGAGTTCGTTTTAGTTTATAAGGACTTCCATGGGTGAACCTCGAGTTTACGAGGACTACGAGGAGTAACTATGGATTAGAACTTGATCCGCTTGTTCATTCCAGTAGTTGCTTTTTTCTTACCTTATTTCGGCAAGAGGGAGTGTCTCTTTCTCTTAAGAGTTTTAACCCGACATCATCCCAGATTGGTTTGACCTTTATATTTGTTAGGTCGTGGATCTCCAACCATTGTTGTATGGGATTTTGAACAAATCACTTGTCTTGATCTTTGCCGAAGTGTTTCGAAATGACTTCGGTTAGAAGTTTTGCAGAGGTGAGTTGTAAATTGTTTCGCTTTGTTTTAACTGAGCTGTATCGATTTGTTCTCAGCAAAGATTTAGCAGTAAAAAAGTGTAAGAAATTTTGACACCACTTTTTCAACTGGCAAGTCTCGTAAAAACTCCCGGTGGGAGAAAAGAGTACTTGCCAGGTTTTTATTCGTTGGCGTTATAATGTCTGCGCATCATTTTGAGTACATACATAATCAACCATTTTCATGGGGAAGTTGTCTAATGTAAAAACAGGAAATGAAAACATGGAAGAGATAAAACAGGGGGTGCCTCATTAAAAACTCCCAGTGGGAGGAAAGAGTGCACCCTTATTGCTACTGAAATGACTTGAAAAAGCTTAACTGAAGTAGAAGCGGAGATTTGCCGAGTTCCAACTCCTCGGTATTGGGTGTCCCGCTAGCGTTTCTAACTTGTAGGCTCCGGCAGTCAACTTCTCCAGGATCTTGTATGGACCTTCCGAGTTAGGTGAAAGCTTTCCCTTTGTATCTGGTCCCAAAACTTTCCTTAAAACGAGGTCGCCTTGCTTCATCTCACGAGGGAGGACCTTAGAATCATATTTCCGAGCTACGCGCTGCTTCACTGCGTATTCTCGTAGATGAGCAGCTTCTCTGATTTCCTCCAGGAGATCTAGGTTTACTACCATGTTGATTGAGTTCGTGTCCTCCCTTGTGTTCTCTCGCCTGAAGCTAGGTTCACCCAATTCTACGGGTATCATAGCATCCGCACCATATGTAAGCTTAAAAGGGGTTTCACCAGTTGAAGAATGTGGGGTTGTGTGATATGACCAAAGCACTTGACATAACTGATCTGCCCAGGCACCTTTGTGTTCATCAAGCTTCTTTTTTAGACCAGATAATATGACTTTATTTGCTGACTCGGCTTGGCCATTTGCCTGAGGATGTTCTACCGACGTGAACTTGTTCTTGATTCCAAGTCCAGTGCAAAAATCTGTAACAAGGGAGCTGGCAAATTGTGTACCATTATCTGACACTATTTCTGCTGGCATACCAAATCTGTAGATAATATTCTTCCAATAGAATTTCTTGACCCGAGCTGCTGTGATGGTTGCTACAGGATCTGCTTCTATCCATTTGGAGAAGTATTCGACGGCAACGAGTAAGAATTTCACCTGACCAGGTCCAACTGGGAATGGGCCCAAGATGCCAGCCCCCCATTTGTAGAAAGGCCAAGGGGTTGTAATTGATTGCAGCGTTGTTGCAGGAGCATGGTGAAGGTCGGCATGCCGTTGGCATTTATCGCATTTCTTCACAAAGTCTACGCAATCCTTGTCCAGCTGGGGCCAATAATATCCTGCTCTTATGACTTTGTTTGACAATGAACGTCCTCCGATGTGGCTGCCGCATATGCCCTCATGGATCTCTTTCATCACGTATTCAGGTTTCAGCGGGTGTCAGACAGCGTAGGAGTGGTGCTGCAAAACCCCTTCTATATAGCTTGCCTGCGATGATAACGTATTTCGCTGCGTCACGCCGCATCTTTTTGGCTTCGGTCTCTTCGTGAGGCAGGATGTCATGTTGCAGAAAGGCTAATATTGGAGTAGTCCAGTTGGTTGACAGTTCTACTGAGTGGATCTCTTTTGTTTCAATACTTGGCAGTGGGAGTGTCTCCTGAATCATAGTGTGATTGTTGCCAGGTTTCTTTGTGCTTGCCAACTTGGATAGGATATCAGCTCGGATGTTCTGCTCTCTGGGGACGTACAGCAATTCAAAAGAGGGGAAACCGGCGGAGAGTAGTTTAACTTTCTTGAGGTAGTTGCCGAGTTGTGGATCCCTGGTTTGAAATTGGCCAGAAATCTGGGAAGTTACGAGTTGGGAGTCGCTCTGCACTCTGAGATGTTGGACTCCGACCTCCTTTGCAAGATTCATTCCTGCGATTAGAGCTTCATATTCCGCTTGATTGTTACTAGCTTTGAAGTCGAACCTTAATGATTGTTCAATGAGGAGGCCCTCGGGACTTTCAAGTGTGATGCCTGCGCCACTTCCTTTTAAGTTTGATGCTCCATCTACCGAGAGGGTCCAGGGAAAAACATCTGGTTCTAATGATGGTGGTGTCAATTCCACAGCAAAATCTGCTAGAACCTGAGCTTTTATGCCATCTCTTGGGTCTGTCTTCTGGTGGTGTCAATTGACCAGGCAACCATTCTACCTGCGAGATCCGGCTTACGTAAAACCTGCTTGATAGGATGGTTTGTCTTCACAATTATCCGGTGACTTTGGAAGTAAGGTCGAAGTCGACGTGCCGAAGTGATTAAAGCCAGAGCTAACTTCTCTATTTTCTGGTATCGGACCTCGGCTCCTTTGAACACTTTGCTGCAGAAATATATCGGTCTTTGTTGCTTCCCTTCTTCAGATACTAAGACCAAACTCATGGCTCTTTCTGAAATTGCTAAGTAAAGCAACAACGGCGCTCCTACTTTTGGTTTCACCAAGATGGGAGGAGAGGATAGGAAAGTTTTAATCGCTTGAAAAGCTTCTTGACATTCAGCTGTCCATTCGAAGCAGCCCTTTTTCTTCAAAGAAGCAAAGAAATGGAAAGCTTTGTCACCTTGTTGCGCCCGAAAAAGCCCCCGAGGGAGAACCTTCCTCGTTTACAACTTTTCAAAAAAAACAATGAAGCCGCCACCAATACTTATTTAAGGAAAGTATTAGAAAAACCTTTTTTAGAAAGCGATTGGTCTTGCGAAACTAGAGAATAGGGTTCGGGGGCCAGTTACGCGCGGGGAAGGTGTTAGCACCCCACACGTCCTCTCTACTGAGAGGGAACCTTTAATTAAATGTGTGGTTTTAAGTGTTGATTGGAAAAATACCTAGTTTGCCTATTTATTTCTTATTGAAAATGAATTAAAGAACTTAATGAAATTTTTTTATTTTTGGCGAGAAAGGAGGAAAAAAAAGGGTTTTTAGAAAAAAGTGCTTGACGGGACATGGCCCGCTCTTACGTATCTCCCGGTGCGATGGAGAATTCAAAGCTACGTAGTTCTTGGTTTCTTTTGAAAAGTTTTTGTTTTTTATCTTTTTTTAGTGAGTTTTTGAAATAGGACGAGCATTAGCAAATGATTAAACTAGCAGAGGCTATGATGAATCATTGCTAAATACTCAAAAAGAGTTGTACCGCTAATCAAACGAACAAAGGTTCTGATGAACTATTGATAACAACTTGTTTTTATTATCTTTTTGAAAGTGATTTTCGAAAAAGATTGATTTGCACAATGATCAAACTAACAAAGGTTATGATGGATCATCGTTTTATTATTCTTATGAGAAAAAGGACATTGCTACTAATAGCTAAACGAACAAAGGCTCTGATGAGCTACTAGCAACAATGAGTTTGAAAATGATTCTTTTTGTTTGCTTTATGAAAATGATTTGTTTATGGTTGCGAAAAGGATTTTTATTCACTGCGCTTGACGAGAACGTGACTCGCTCCTACGTATCCCAAATGGGAATCAAAGCGACGTAGTTCTAATGAAAAATGTTTTTGAAAGGGTTTGAAAGGGGGAGGTTGAATCATCTGAGAACATCTTCACCACTTAGAACATGATGCACTAGGCATAAGTGGGAATCATATGATTCATCATCAACAATGGACAATAATATACAAGTAAATAAACACTAAAGCTAAGTAGAATCACATAGGGCAGTTTTGGCACGGATCACAATAATTAAATAATGACAAATGTAAAGACAGAAATACCTCTAATGAAGGCGGATCTTACAACTTGAAGAATGCAACCCCAACTGACTCTTAGCGAAGGATCAACTCTGACGGACCAACGGAACAGATAGAGCAAAAAAATAAAGCGTAGAAGAGTTTTTTTCTAAAATGTGAGAGATTTCGAAAAATGGGTTTTTTCTCTGATCTCGTGAAAATGTGTGTGTTGGTCTCTAAAGAGTGGAGGATGAGACTCCTATTTATAGGCTTAGGAAAACGTAGATCTGAAAAAAAATATTTAATGAAAGTGAAGAATCGATTGGGACATGAAGTTAAAAAGGTGAGGAATCGATTCTTATCATTTTAGAAGCCTCAAGAATCGATTCTTTGGATAGTTGAAATAGTGAGGAATCGATTCTTTACATTTTGGAAAACATGGGAGTCGATTCTTTGTTCTTTGAAAACAAGTAGGAATCGATTTTCAGGACCTCCTTTATAGGTGAAAATCGATTTTTCCCTTAGTTAAAACAATGAGGAATCGATTCATGGCCTATAGGATTGCTTTGAAATCGATTTCATAGTCTCTTGAAATAGAAGGAAATCGATTTTAACTTTGTCTTGAGAATATGTAGAAATCGATTTCATGCTTTAAACATATGATTAAGAAATCGATTCTTGGCCTTTAGAAAATACTATAAATCGACTCTTGCCCTTTGGTGCATAATAGAAATCGATTATATGCTTTCCAAAAATTATTTTCATATCATGTCCTATTTAATTATGCATGCATGGGTTTTAAAAATATTTTCATGCAAAAATCATTTTTATGAAATCTTTTGTGAGTGATGACCAAAATGCCCTTTTTGACCCAAAAAACCCTAATTTCCCAAAAAGTGCATTCTAACCCTAAAAATGATTTCAAAAACTTTGGAATGGTTTATAGGACCCAAAATGCAATGCATAATTTATTATATATTTGTTGTGTGGAAAGTTAGGGTTTTGACCTAAGCCGGACAAAATTGGGGTATGACAGCTGCCCCTCTTTATCTGAATTTTAACGAGGAATATGAATTGGCCGAAACATATTCCGAGGCAAAATGAAGATAAAGAATTCAGAAATTATACCGATTTTATCTACCTAGAGAAATCTGAGTTTTCTTTCCCCCCCTTTTTTTTGGGCCAAAAAGGTAAAATGGGCACTTGCGTGCGGAAATCAGAAAAAAAAAAAACGGGCACTTGGCGTGCAGAAAGCGGTAAAATGGGCACTTGGCGTGCAGAAAGCGGTAAATGGGCACTTGGCAGGATCAGCAACTGGTATTTGAATTGTTTCCGGTGTGGCAGGATCCGGCGTATGTGGTCTGGCTTGCGAAGATTGTGTTCTGCGAGGGGGGGATGGCGGCGGTTGACACCGGCGTCCGCGACGGGTAGTTACCATGGCTGGTGAAAATGTAAGGTGTGGCCGGGATTAAATTTAGCGGGCCCCAAGGTGGGCGCCAAATGTTCTAGAATAAAAATGATCAACTCGGTTGTTACAGGTATGGAGGAAAATTGAGTTAGTCTCTTGAATGAATGTCGTTTCTTCTCTGGCCTAGAGTCCTATATATCTAGTTCTCCAAGGCTTCTCGGCAGTTATCTTCGGAGGTCGGTTCACAGCGGTTAGCCCGGTTCCAGCCAGATTAGGAATGTCAACGGGGCGGGGCGGGCACGGGTATCTCACTACCCGGACCCGACCCGTTTATTATAAATAGGACCCGGACCCGTCCCGGACCCGCGCGGGTACCCGTTTAACGGGTTTTAAACGGATATTTTTTTAAACGGGTACCCGCGGGTACCCACGGGTATTTGTAAATTAATAAATAAAAAACTTTTAAAAATAAAATTTGAAATACCATAGAAAATTAGTTTTTTTAACACTATTTTTTGATTCATTTATATAAAAAAATTACGCATTTTGATATGTATTTATCGTATCAACTATTTATTAATATATAATTGTTAATGAATTGAGATAAAAAAACTAAAATTATGATAATAGAAACTTGAAAAATAACAACTAAACATTATCCAAAATATTAGGATAAAAGATACAACAAAATGTGAATAAACATCCACTTAAACAACAACAACAATAAGTTTTTGCTTTTTATATTGGTATATATATGAGGGCAACTATATTTACTAACCGGTACGGGTACCCGCGGGTCCGGGTACCCCGCTACCCGGACCCGCCCCGTTTATTGACGGGTAGTCAAAATACCCGTTTATTTGGCCCGCGGGTACCCGTTTAACTACCCGCCCCGGACCCGTGACGGGTTTTACCCGTGGGTACCCGCGGGTCCGGGTTTTTTTGACACCCCTAAGCCAGATGAGTTCCCACGTCTTCCCTCACTGTGACACCTGTCCTTGGTAACTTCTCTTTTGTGGGCCATGCCGAGGTCGTGTGTGTTTGAGTTCGGTTGATCTTGTATTGGGCCGAACTCTAATTCTCTGGCCCAGTTCAGATATCAAAAAAACTTTTCCAGAAATAGTATCAATCTTAGCAATTGTTATTATGTAGGTGTACTTACTCAATCAATAAATAACTACAATTAGTATATCCAACTTTCTCCAAACTAACTCTAGGAATATCGACATTGACTGTCATTCATACTAGAACATGTTCAATCCAAGTTCTTTAATCTTGTTCATGTTAACTCCCGTGATTAGCTGGCAAACCCGCACGAAAGAACTTCCAAAACCTTTATTTAATCCAGTCTTATTCAAGTTGGGATGTTTTGACTCAAACTATTATATGTCAAAGTTAATTATTATACAAGCTAGTTACTTACACTAATTAGTTACACAAATTAGTTGTTCTTATCATTGACTATATAAGTCTTTTGTTTTGCCATGGACAATATAAGCCTTATGTACTTGATGTAATTCATTCTTATCCTCAATACAATTTCATACTTTCTTTCTCAATCATGGACTTTCATCAAGAATGGTAATAATATATATGGTATCAAAGCAATTTTGTGCTTCCGCCAAATTTTCTAAAAAGAAGCCATGTTTATTTTCTTTATCTCTTCATTCCTTCTCATTTTCCTTGAGAAACTTTTGGGAGATGCTTCATTAATTTATTATCAGATTTTTCATTTTTGCTTGTTCTACAATTGCATCAGTGTAATTGTTTCATTGGTTTGATGTTTATATCCAACCTCATTTTCTTTTTTTTCTGGCTAATGTCACATTTCTCGATTTTATGTAATTGTATTTCTTTTCTTTCAATCTCGATATTTCACAACTGATCTTGTACAATGACTTTAATGTCTATCTACTACCAATGTTTTATCGAATATAAAAAAATTATATGGCGACACCTTTGTCAAGACATCTTGAAATATAAGGACAACTTTAAGCACACATTCTTTTTCAAGATAATATCTAGATCTTGAATGAGATCTTCATAATTCTTTGTTATGTGACTGTTTAAAACAAAGACATTTCAAGCAATGTCACTCGACAAAAATGATTCTCCAACCGACTCCGTCAACTCCAAGATGATTCTCCAACCGACTCCGTCAACTCCAAGATTGGAAATAATAAATTGACCATCGAAGGCCGCTTTACTCACCCAAAAAATATTGGTGGTAGATTTCTTTCACAGATGTAAAGTTCGGCTATAAGCCTTATTGGCCTTTTAGCTTCCTCCAATCCATAATGATAATGGATAGTTAAGCATTGTTTGATAGTTCTCGGCTTCCACCCTAATGGTGGTTAAGCATTTCTCAATAATCAACCTAAATTTTGACAATTTTAAGTAGCCGAAACTCCGGCAATAAATTTTTTTTAGCCGATGTATTTTCGGTAGTTTATATTTTTTTTAGTCAAAATTAAAGGGCTAAATTCCATTAGCCATATCAAAATGAGACATAAATAGAATTCGCTCGGCCTACAATTTTCTGGACCAATTTTTTTTTTGTCGAAATTTCTTCTTCTGGGTCTTAGACATAACCAGTTCAAAATTATCATCCTGCAGAACTATTGTTTAGGCATCAGTAGCCATAGGTCAACAACATCATCTAACACATCACCCCAAAGTTGTCTTAATATTCTCATATTAGATGCTACTACTAGGTTAGAAGTGGCATCAAACCCTGAGACATTTAGTGAATCTAGCCTGGTAGTGGGAAGATGAGTGGAGGATGAATCAATGTCTTGCAGAAGCTGGTTCAACGAATTATTTGTTGAAGAAGGTATTACCAAATCATCCAAATTGCGAATATACACATAGGAATGTCGATTAGAGGGAGATCTCTCAATAGGGGGTTTACAAGGAGTAACAAACAGAGATTATTCTTTACCATACAAAATGTGTCCAGATCGATTAACGAGGAAATGCATCCCCCAAGAAGAACAGCAAGCAGTGCTTCTGTACTGCCATGCTGCACCATATGGAGGTCACTTTGGATGCAACAGAACAACAGCTAAGGTATTACAGTCTGGTTATTATTGGCCAACTTTATTTAAAGATGCATATTCAATGGTCAAAACTCGTGACAAATGTCAAAGAGCAGGTAATATCTCTGAAAAACATGAAATGCCTAGAACCAATATATTAGAAATTGAACTTTTTGATGTATGGGGCATGGATTTCATGAGTCCATTTCCACATTCTTTTGGCAAACAATATATCTTGGTAGCTGTTGATTATGTGTCCAAGTGGGTAGAGGCAATAGCATTGCCTAATAATGATGCCAAATCTGTTAGCAAATTCCTTTTGAAAAACATTTTTACAAGGTTTGGCACCCCAAGGGCAATCATCAATGATGAAGGCTCACATTTTTGCAATAAACTCATTGAAAATCTTCTAGCAAAATATGGGATTAAGCATAAAATTGCTACAGCCTACCACCCACAAACAAGTGGCCAGGCCAGGCTATCAAATAGGGAAATTAAAAGAATGCTTGAAAAAATGGTTGGACCATCAAGAAACGATTGGTCTCTACATTTAGATGAGGCATTATGGGCATACAGAACTGCATTTAAGACACCATTAGGTATCTCCCCCTTTAGACTAGTCTATGGCAAAGCATGTCATCTGCCTGATGAGTTGGAAAACAAATCTTATTGGGCTATGAAAAAGTTGAATTATGATCTCAACAAAGCAGGTGCACAAAGGTTTTTAGAATTGAATGAATTGGAAGAATTTAGGCAATTCTCTTATGAGAATGCAAAAATTTACAAGACAAAAACCAAAGCTTGGCATGACAAAAGAATCCAAAGAAGAGAACTTAGAGAATGAGGAGTGGTCTTGCTATACAATTCCAGGTTGAAATTATTTCCTGGAAAACTTAAATCAAGATGGTCAGGACCATTCAAACTAGTCAAAATTTACCCCCATGGTGCAGTTGATTTTTATGATGCAGCCACAGACACCACTTTCAAGGTAAATTGCCAGAGAGTAAAAATGCACTATGGTGAACATGTGGTGACGGATAAATTCCCCACACATTTTCAAAATCTCTAAGGTAAAGAGATAGTCAGGCTGAAAGACTCTTAAAACAAGCGCTTATGGGAGGCAACCCAAGTTATTAAATATTTAGTTTTGCAGTTTTTGTTCAATTTGATGTTTTCAAGTGTTTTGTAGGAACACAGGTTTTTAGTTCATCTGCACCTATCCTTCCTCAGTGCTACTGCACCAGAAAATTCAAAAACATATCACTTGGGTGACAAAGTTTTCAAAAATGGCAGCGCAACAAGAATGTAGTCATGATCAGTAGCTGAGATGTTGAGTTGTCTCACCTACGCTTGCACGTGTCTCATTGCATGCAAGCCCACATAACTCTAACGGCTACTCTGCCCATCAATTCAACCAACTCACTCACCACTTTAAACTGACGCAATTCCCCATGGCTACCGTTTATTCACCCACAGTAACCCCCTCTCTCACAAAAACCGTAAAACATCCCCATTCACTTTCTCTCTCTTGCAAATCCCCAATTTCTCTGTAAACACCATCTTCAACCTCTATTCAAGAAATGGTTCGCAAGCAAAGTGCCATGAAAACATCAGGGAAGAGCATCACGCACAAGATCAACATCAAAACAACCCCAAAAGAAGAAAACTGGTGCAACTGCACCTAGTCCAGTACCAATTGATGCTGATCATGCGTATTTCTGGGAAATGAAATTCCTACCGGAAAGAGGTTACAGTTTGATGAAAGCACACCCAAGCTTCATGTCAACAATCTCAAATCTTCATTGGGATCTGTTTGTGCAACACAGAGCATTCTACTTAGAGCAAGTAGTAAGAGAGTTCTATTCTGGAATTCAGGACAACAACAAAGGTAAAACTCTGGACCATTCTGTAATTAGGGGTAGAAAGGTTTACTTTGATGCTGATAGAATTAACAACCATTACAACCTAGTCTACTCTGGTTCTGATTTTGAAGAGAAAATAGAAGAGTATGGAAAGAAAGAGATGGAAAGAGTAAGGTCTAGAATTGCTGTGAAAAACTCAAAATGGGATAAAATCACCAACACTGAATTTAAGCTTAAGAATAGATATTTGATCCCTGAGTTAGGAAATTGGTACTTGTTTATTGGTTGCTCAATCTTCCCTACATCACACACATATACACTCTCTAAAGATAGATTGATCCTTGTAGCGACCGAAAAATCCGGAGGAGGGATTCTTCGAAGTTCTTGAAATGAAGTCGCCACCAAAGTTTAGTTTAAGGGCAAACTTTGGAAAATCCCTATTGAGTGGATACGGAGGTTTTGCGGACCAGGTTTAGGCTCGGGAGTCGTTTATGCGTAGGGAAGGTATTAGCACCCTACGACATCCTTCCTAAGGAAGGTTACCTTTTAACTAAATGTGTAAACACTTATTAATTCAAAAATAATGATTTACCCTTATAATAATAATAAAAAGACTCACTAAACGGTTAATTATTTTTTGCACTTTTGGAGAAAAATGAATTAAAAGAGAAAAAAAAAAGGTTTTTTATTAATGCAATTGACAGAGGTCGGCCGCCCTCTGGTCCTACGTATCTCCTGGTAGAGAATCAAATCGCACGTAGTTCTTGGTAGAAAATGTTTGTGTGTTGGTGCTTTTTAGTTTTTTTTTGAAATTGGATAGGCGTTCGTAATGACCAAACAAGTTGAACTCAGAGTGGTCATCATTCATGACCTGTTTTGAAAATTAAAATTGTTATTAACGGTCAAACAAGCGAAGCTCAGAGTGACCATTAGTAGCAATCCATTTTTGTGAGAGTTTGGTTGTTTGAAAGAAAGAAAAATTAGTTTGAAAGCTATATGGTATATCGAAATGAAATGGGCCGTAGTAGAAAATACAAGGGGTGCAACTCACAACAGGGGTATTGTATTAAAAATGGGGGTGCGGTTAGAACAGTCTAGTTCAGTCCACCTTTTTTGGGTTAGCAGGCTGGCCTACGAATTGGGCTTGGTGTAGGGAGGTTGTATTCATTAAAAAACGGAGGTGTGACTATGGATCTGATTTTTAAATTAAAGCTAACATAAAACAAACCCTAAATAGACAACATATCAGGAGGGTGTTAACAGAACCCTAATAATCATTTCCCTCAGCGCCGTTCTCACGCCTCTGTGAGAGAGAAAACAGAAATTTCAAAAAAAAACCATAGAAGATGAGAGAAAGGAGATCTACGAGAGAGAAAGAAAGGAGAAGAGCGCGAGAGAGGTGAGGCCGGAGGGAACCAAACACGGTGGTGACGTGGTGGTGCCGGCGACAACTCCGGTGGAGACCAAACGACATCGTTCGCGACGGAGAAAGGGGGGAGTGGAGGTCACGGCGGTTCGGAGAGAGGGATAGCGAAGGGAGGTGACGATGGTGGTCGCGGGGCTGTCTACGACGGTGATGGAGGGATTACTGGTGGTGTGCTGGCGAAGGTGGAGAGAGAAACAGATGAGGGCGAAGGTGGTCATGTGGTGGAGATCTCGCCGGAGACGGCGGTGGTGGTGTTTGGGGGGAAGGGGACGGTTCGGGGTGGTTGTCGGCTTTGTGGTGTGAGGATGGTCACGTTTTTTTGGTTGTGGTGGTGCGACGGTTTGGGGTGGTGATGGCTATGGTGGCTGACTGCGGAGGGAGGGGCGTTCGGTGGTTCTGTTGGTGGTGGCTGGCCGTGGGAGAGAGGAGCCATGGTGGCTGTTTGGTGGAGGAAAGGGGGCGCTGTGGGTGGTTGTGTTGTTAATTAAATTTTTCTTCGTTCCTTCCAGTGCCCCTTACAGTTCAAAAATCCCCCCCCCCTTGCTGTTTCTGTTTCTATTTTTTTTATAGAGGATGTAAATCAATGAGACAAAAATGTGCTGCTATGTTTTTGCAGAGAAGGCAGAGTAGTGGAGCAGAGGTGTTGTACTGCTGTTTGCAAGGCCAGCATTGTTGGTGCCAAGAATGGGAAGACAATAAAGAGGGTGAAGAAATGGGCTTTGGCATAATGCTCAAAAAGATTTTCAGCAAGGACAGCAGCTTGTGCTGCCTTGTTTTTTTTATTTAGTTTTTGCTTTTTAATTAATTTTTTGTACTATTTTGTATTTAATTTTTTGTCTACATGTATGTACTAAAGTTGACTTCTTTATTTGTAAAAAAAACTGATTATAGTAATAATAATAAAAAAACAATTATTCAAATCTGATTTTTTTATTACATTTTCTTATTAAACTAAAACCTATAAAATAACGAGTACTAAAATGAGCACCCGTACACGACGACAAGTGACACGCATGCTCAACGAGAATGAAACCTGCACATGAACGGGAATGACACGCGCAAACGGCAAACACAATATTTTAGATTTTTTTTTTCTAGTAAACTTTAAATTAGCCGGACAAAATTAGGGTATGACAGCTGCCCCTCTTTATTTATATTTTACTAGGAAATATGAAGGGTTTCCAAATTTCTCGAGTAAAATAGAAATAAAGATAAAAAGACACTAATTTTGTTAAGGCTATGATTTTTTTGAGAAATTATTGAGCAAATGGATCGACATGGAACAAAAGTAAATAAGGATCACTGGGGATCTGAAGGAGCACTAGGGCTCTGATGGTCTAATTCGCATTCGATGCTTGGCGCATTGATTTGAATTGAACTGAAGGACCGACGGGGTCTGAAGGGCATGCCTAAGCCTGATGGACCAAGATGGTCTGATGGAGCGCAAACTAGCAATGGTACTAGTAAAACGGTCTGCTTGGGGGGTGGCCTTTTTTGAGCGGCCATGGGGGCAAGGTCAGGTCGTTGACCTGACTTGCGCACCTCGAAGGACGTGCACTGTGTTTTTTAGGCGGACACAGCTAGTCTGAAGGGCCTGGCGCACTGACTTTGAGGGAACAAACTATTGGGATCGGCACATGGCGCACCTGCCTAGAACATACCTAATGATTGCATTTACCTGAGACGAGAAAAGCTATCTACATTTGGCATGTCTAAAAAAACAATGAATGATGTATGCGTGCAATAGAAGGTGGTAGGTGATGTATGTGAATGCAGATAAGATATGAATGTGATTGTGCTGATTAATGATGAAGGTAATGGAATGAGCAATTTTTCTCCTTTTGTTTTTTTTTTTGCTTTTCTCTTTTTTTTTCTTGATATACAATGAGTGTATGAAATGCAAAGTGTGAATGTGATGAAAATGTAATGCTTTGACGCGAATGCCATGCATGGTACAAAGATATGATTAGTAATGTAAAAAAAACTCTTTTTTTTGGGGGGCAACAATGAGGCCGGCACTTGGACATCTATCGAAGCGAACAATGCCATGCGTGCAATGATTGGTATCTGGGGGGATGATGAATGAACTGGGTATACCATGGGTGTTGAGCCTGATGGAATGAGAAAGTTGACAACGGTGTATGAGATGTAAATGTGACTGTAGTGATTAATTTTTGGTGTGATGATGAATGTAATGTGTGGATTTTTCTTTTTGCTTTTTCTTATTTATTTTGTTTCTTTTCTTGATGCATGCAATGCGAATGTAATTCTTTGATGCAAATGCTATGGTGAATAAAGGAAGCACAGGAATGCATAGCGAATGATATGATCGGTGATGTAGAAAGCTTTTGACAACGATGAGACCAGCACTTGGCACGCCTATCGAAGCAAAAAAAAAGTGTTATATGTATGCAATGTAAAAGCAAATGGACTACAAAAGCCCGTGAATGATGGATGTCGCCGAAGCTGGTCGGAGATAGAAATTGATAAGCCATGTATGCCACTGCAGATAATATGTGAATGCAAATGTACTACTTAGATGTAGGTGCTATGGTAGATGCATGGTTTGATGTATGGTGCAATGATTGGGTGTTTGTCGGGATGCGGAATGATGTTTTTTTGTGTTTTCGCTTTATTGCCCTTTTTGGTATGAGAATGCGAATATGATAGATATGTGATATCTCGATGCAAACGCTATGGTGAATGATAGGAAAGCACATGAATGCATGGCAAATGATATGATTGGTGTTGTAGAAAGTTTTTGGTGATGATAAGACCCACACGTGGCACGTCTATCGAAGCAAACAAATGTTATATGTATTCGTGCAATGTGATGAATGTGCAATGCAAAAGAAAATGGACTACAAAAGCCCGTGAATTGTGGGTGCTGGAGTTGGTCGGGAACAAAAACTGATGAGTTGTGTATGCGCATGTCGATAACATGTGAATGCAAACGTACTATTGATTGCATGATGGAATGATCTATGCTTTGGTGGGAGTAACGGGTGCAATGTGGATGATTTTCGCCTTTTTGGTTTTCTCTTGTTTTGCTCCTTTTCATGAATAAATGAATGAATGAATGAATGAACGTGCACACGTAATGCTTAGATGAAGGGTTGTGGTAGCCGCATGACTTGATGTTGTATGATGCAATGATTGGATGTTTGCTGGGATGTGGGAGGTTTTTTTTGTCTTTCTGCTTTATTGCCTTTTTGGTATTTGATGAATGCATGAAATGAGAATGTGAATGTGATGGATACGTAATATTTTGATGCAAACGCTATGGTGAACAAAAGGAAATGCCTAAATATATGGTGCGATGATGTGATTGATTGGGATGTAGACAGACTTTTGGTAATGATGGGACCGACATTTGGCATTTTTATTGAAGCGATACATGTTATGTGTGGCGATGCATGCCCGCATACGCAATGCGTAATGCACAAGAAGCAAAATTGTGTAGGAAAAACAAGTGGAATGTGAATGCATGTACAATACTTGTATGAAAGAGTTGTGATGGGTATGATCAGATGCATGGTTTTAATTCTAGAATAATGAGGACATGTATAATGCATGATTTGTTGGTAACAACACTTTTTGTTTTTGTAAGGATGCGAAAACTTTTGATGCTGGAAACAGAGAGCTGGACATTTTGAATTGATCGTTCCTTGGAAGAAAGATTTGTGATGGCTTGGACTTGAACTCTGGTAAGCTCAAGATTGTCATCTTGAAAAGTGTGGCTTGGAGCAATGTATTGGTTCCCTTTCTAGAGATCGAGATGTGTATTTGCAGATGGGTTCTCATTTGGTTATGATGACCCATGATGGCTAAGCTTTCAAGTCTAAGATGTTAACTTAGAGGGATTGTCATTATTGTGTGTCTCTCCCTTTGAAGCATTTGCTTAATAAATATGAAAAAAGTGCGAATGCAAATGAATGTATCAGTTGACTTAGGGTTCAAGAAATGCAGGGTATAGTCAAGTGTGACACATGAGTGGAGTGGAGGATGAGGTTTATTGGCTCAAACTTATGAGAGATAAGCTTGCCCCAAGGTAAAAATGTTTGACTGCCCCAATTTTGACTTCAAATAGTGGGGAGTGAAACAGTCTGCCTTTGTCTAGGGAGGACAATGACAACTAAGGATATAGACTGGTTGAGGGATTGGGAACTATGCAGGTATTGGGGTGACGCGTGGCTAGGAATGAATGGAATGGGAGGCAGAAGGATTCTTTCGGGCCGAGGGATATGAAGCCCCGGTCTACAAGAGGACAAGGTTGCCCCAATCCCTGAAAGGTGAAGATTGCCCCATCCGAGTGAGATTGTGACAGGGTGTAAAGTTAGAATAATGGTTTGGAAATTGGTCTGTTTCGGCTACATGAGTGTAGTATATGAACGGGATGAAAGATGAGGGTATTTTGGGGATGCTAAAAAAAATCTCCCTGAGTTTGAGTGGAATGGGGGGTGAGGTATTGCCCCATTTTGATATGATAAATCAAGTAACTGCCTTAGTAGGGATTTGTGGTTTTCCTTGGGAAGGATTCCACAGGCTAAGACAGTCAAGAGTTTTTGGTTCGATGAAAATTCACTTTGTTGATGATCACTGTTATCTTCTCTTGATGAACTTCAAGCGTGCAAGCCCTTTTAAGTTTTTTTTTTATTTTTTTTTTATATTTTTTTTTATTTTTTGTGTAATAATATTTTTCTCTTTGTTTTTTTTGAGCAAATAAATTATTCTGATTATTTTGTCCTAGAGTATAAGCTTTGAAAAAAATGGAAGCAACCAATCACTGATCGGAATAGGCCTTTGGATTGTAATATGGCCAGTGGTTAATGATTCATGAAGGAAATGATTACTTTGCTCCTGAGAGTGTTCGGGGTTGGTTGAGACAAAGAATCTTTTATGTGCTTCATGGTAGAATGTACCTGTTTTAGGGTTGTAGCGCATTTGAGGGTTTATGGAGGATAGAATGCTTAGGCCAAAGGAAGTGTTTGAGGGTTTATTTCAGACAATGATCTTTTATATGCTCGATGGTGTGAAGTGTCAGCTCACAAATTCTACCGTTTTGGTTTTCAGGATTTTTTGATCCTCTTTTTTTTTTAATTTCACTTTTTTGTGATTTTTCTTTTTTCTTTCGAGCTGAGCGAGCTGTTAGATATGGGATTGATCCTTGTCTAAGGTGTTTGAAAGATTTTTGATTTTTTTGGCTCGAAGTGGGTAGCAAAGGGCATTTCTCTTTTTTTGGATTTTTGGATATAGGAAAATGGCCAAACTCCAATTCAAATCATGATTGCTTATTTTCTTGAAATTGTAACTATGGGACAAAACTTCATTTTAATATATTTGCTTTTCTTTATTTATTATTTTTTTATGCCCTAATTTTTGCTCAGGCTGCTCTCGCGAGTTTTCAACCTAACGGGCTTTTCTTTTTTGGATCTCTTTTGTGTTTTTTTTTTACTCAAAGGACTTGCACGAGTGTTTAGAATGCTAGCAGAAAATTTTAGTGATCATTACTCTGCCCCAGTATGGAGCGTACAAAGTGTTATTCGTGAAATTTCATCACTGGGGGAAAGCGAATGAAATACTCTTGTGGGGACTGGGCCTTTTATGGATGGTTGGGTCTGGTTTTGGAAGTGGCGGAAAGACGGGGGTAGTATAACTGACTCAAACAACGGTAAACACACATGTCAGGTTAGTTTATTTTGCAAATGCTTCATGGAGAGTTAACACCGCTTAAGATAGAACAATTTTAATTGTCAAAACCACACAAGTTAACAAAATAGACATTTAAGCTTCTTGTCACGGGTGTGAGATATATGTTGGCTAATGCCTTTGGTGGGGTGTGTCTCTTAGGCTAAGGGTCAAGCCTGCAGGAGCAAGGGTTTGAAGATGTGGTCAATGTTGGAGTGACCATGATGGTGAATGAGTCATCGGTGAATTCCATTGAAGGGTTAAGTGGGTAGGTGGTTTCCATGAATGTGGTGGGTATGAGTAGGATGTATATGGAGTGAAGGGTGAAGAACTTAATGTTGGTGAATCAAGTTAGAGTATGACAACATTTTCCAAGGAAGAGGAGTCAATTAAAATATATTTTCAAGAAGGCATCGTCTCTCATCAAACAGTGTGTCAAAAAAAATCTTATGAGTTTCGTTTTTTTTTATTTTTGGAAAAAATTATTTGAATAAAACAGAATGCATGAACATATGGATGTTGTTGTACACAGACAATGATGCAGGTAAATGAAATGCGTAATCATACCTTAAGAAAGTGTGTGATTTTTATTTTTTACTTATTATCGTTTTTTTTTTTAAATTTCAACTAGAGTGAGAGGCTAACAAAACAATAACAAAAAAACTATTGAATGATGAACAATGCAAGAATAGAAGAAAATGAAGCAAATCCTAATTTTGTTTTAATGCATGTGAGAGGATTAACGCCCTTGAGATGGATGTGAGAGGAATAAATGACTTTTGTTTTTGTTCTTTATGACGCATGAAGGAGCTGTTTTTGAGATGCATGAGAATGAATGACTTTTGTTTTTGTTTCTTCATGATACATGAAGAGGAGTAATGAAATAATGAATGAATGTAATTTTTTTTTATAATATCAAGGTGATATTATATTCGCATTTTTGGCGTGTGGCTTATGCAAGATGAAGTAAAATAAAAAATATGATATTTTGTTATTTTCTAGATGATGCGATGCATGTTGGTACCATGATAATGAAAACGATGATCGTATTCTATTATGAATGCATGATAATTTTTTTTATTTTCTAGTTGAAAGACTAACTATGCTCACGCAACAAGAGTAATCAAGTTAAACGCACCTTGTGTCCTAATGCATGAAGGAACACATGGTGAAAAATGACGAAAATGCAGATGCGAATGCATGAAATGCGTGCATGAATGATCACTTGGAAAGGTCAGTTATTCTAAATGATTTTTGGAGACAATGCGGCACGTGACCGATGCAGAGCCTCTTTCATGTATCAGAATGAAATGCTAAATACGTATCTATGAATGATGCGAAAATGATGACGTAATTTTTGAAATGATGCATGTTGAAACGGTATATAAACGATGTGTGGATGAAATGGCGTATGGATGATTTAATGAAACAACAGTTTTTGGATGAGTGAAAAGGTGCGTGAATGCTATGCATTTCATGATGTTGCAAATGATGAAATGCCTATATTATTCGATGATGGAAATGCATGCTAAATGAGATATTCAATCACAATTTTTTTTAATTGTGATCATGTTTTTTATTCTTTTCTTTTTCGCGAAAAGAAAGAAAAATGCAATGTATGAATGAACGAATAATGTTGCCTGATGCAGATGCGAGGAATGTGAATGAATGATCGCTTGAAAAGATTGACTATCCGAAATGATTTTTCGGACGCAATGCAATATGATGATGAATAATGCAAGAAAGTGGCATCATTTTATTATTTTTCTTTTATTTTGCATGTCAGATGACTAATGCATTTTTATTTTTCTATGCATGAAGAGAAGTAACGAATATGGTATATTTTTGAGTATGCAAGATGATGAAAGTTGGACAACTATGTAGCATCTTTATTTTTTTTTGGAGGATGATATGCATGTTAGTACCATGAGAACGAGATGTATATGAAAACAAGTTACTCGTTCTATGGTGATTTTTTATTTTCTAGCAAAATATAATGCCCATGATGACAGATATGTATGAAAAATGCGAATGCATGAAGAAATAAATGTTTGATTCTAATGCAATTATTTTCGTTTTCCGAGAGGTAGTGCAACATGTATGCAGACTCTTATTTTTGATTTATTGGATGACAAATGATACAATTATAATGAAATGATTTTTTTTGTTTTATTTGGGAAATGACACATGAATATGGAATTGTTGCATTTAAACTAGGATGACCACATGAGGGAAATGATGTATGAATGTTATGTTTTTTTTTTAAATGTAATTCAAGACTTTATGAATGATGTGGTACCTACACTGTGTGATCATGACTTTGAATGATTATGAATGAATGTCGGTGCCTATGATGCTATTGCCTTTTTTTGTGTGCGAGGAAACAAAATGCATGACACTCGCAGCGACTTTTTTTTTAATGCGTGGAAAAGAGTAATGAACATAACCTTTATATAATATGGGGGTAATATTCTTTTGGTGTACGGATATGCAAGATGAATGCAATTTTGAAAAAAATGATACCTTCGCGATGCATGATAGTGCAATAACAATGAAATGCTTATGGAAGAGTGATTTTAGTATGAATGAATGGTGATTTTTTTTTATGTTTTCTTTGAATAAAGTATAATGCATGAACATATGGACGTTTGTTGTACATGAGCAACAATGGAGATGAATGAAGTGCGTGATGGTTTATCCTTTTTTTTATGCTTCAACTAAAATAAAAAGCTAACAAAATGCTATTGGGTGATGAATGATGCAATAATGAAGAAATTTATAATTTTTGTTTTGACGCATGTTGAAGGACTGATGCATTTGAGATGGATAGGAATAAATGACTTTTGTCCTTGTTTTTTATGATGCATGAAGATGATGCATTTAAAAATAAATTTTTATAATAGCAATGCGATGTATGAGTATGAGAGATGATGCAACTAGGATAAAATGATGCATGTATGGAGAAATTGCGCATTTGGACTATGATGACAATATGAGCGAAATGTTATTGAATGTCTCATGCAATTTGTAATAATGATGTTGCAAATGACAAGATGCCTACACTATTTGATGATTTTTTTTCGATATTTATGAATTATGAATATATGATGAATGGTACGGTAGGGAAATGGCAATGTGATGCATATGATGAAAAAAATGATCTTATTTTATGATAATTTTTTGTATGATGAATGAAAGGAATGATGTCGTCTCGTATGCATGCAAATGAAGGAAGCATGAAATTTTTTTTTGAGTGATTTTAATTTTGGAGAAAAACTAACCAGATTGATAGAGAGGGTAAGTATAGTGCCCCTGTGTCCTAGGTGGGTCATGTCTAAATTGGGATTTTCAACATGATCTAGGGTCACTTATGTGATCAATCTCTCAGGTGGCTCTATTCACTTCCTCACAAAGGTCTCCAGAGCTAAAATCCCCTTCATGATATGATCCACAACGATAGCGTACCTGGTGTGGGATACCATGAAAGAGCGTACTCTGGTTGAGACTTTCATGAGAGTCAGACAGATAAAATCCAGAATGACTGTCACTAATAATCTCCACTCGTCCTAGGTTATTTGCAGACCCGGGTATAGGGCCCCACTTAAAGGTGTGTGCAAAAGTGTAAGTGAGGTGTGTGATGAGAGCAAAATACCTAAACTAACCAAACTGGACAAGATGTACAACAATAATAACAAAAAAGTCGTCTACCCTAAGGTTCAATAATATAAAGAAATGCTAATAAATAAGTAATATAAGAATAAGGGTAAAAACAAAATATTAATAAAATTAACAAATACTTACACATTTAGTTAATTTGGCTTGACTCTCTTAATTGTCCCCAGTGAAGTCGCCAGCTATAGCGACCGAAAAATCCGGAGGAGGGATTCTTCGAAGTTCTTGAAATGAAGCCGCCACCAAAGTTTAGTTTAAGGGCAAACATTGGAAAATCCCTATTGAGTGGATACGGAGGTTTTGCGGACCAGGTTTAGGCTCGGGAGTCGTTTATGCGTAGGGAATGTATTAGCACCCTACGACATCCTTCCTAAGGAAGGTTACCTTTTAACTAAATGTGTAAACACTTATTAATTCAAAAATAATGATTTACCCTTATAATAATAAAAAAAAGACTCACTAAACAGTTAATTATTTTTTGCACTTTTGGAGAAAAATGAGAGAAATGAATTAAAAGAGAAAAAAAAGGTTTTTTATTAATGCAATTGACAGAGGTCGGCCGCCCTCTGGTCCTACGTATCTCCTGGTAGAGAATCAAATCGCACGTAGTTCTTGGTAGAAAATGTTTGTGTGTTGGTGCTTTTTAGTTGTTTTTTGAAATTGGATAGGCGTTCGTAATGACCAAACAAGTTGAACTCAGAGTTGTCATCATTCATGACCTGTTTTGAAAATTAAAATTGTTATTAACGGTCAAACAAGCGAAGCTCAGAGTGACCATTAGTAGCAATCCATTTTTGTGAGAGTTTGGTTGTTTGAAAGAAAGAAAAATTAGTTTGAAAGCTATATTGTATATCGAAATGAAATGGGCCGTAGTAGAAAATACAAGGGGTGCAACTCACAACAGGGGTATTGTATTAAAAATGGGGGTGCGGTTAGAACAGTCTAGTTCAGTCCACCTTTTTTGGGTTAGCAGGCTGGCCTACGAATTGGGCTTGGTGTAGGGAGGCTGTATTCATTAAAAAACGGAGGTGTGACTATGGATCTGATTTTTAAATTAAAGCTAACATAAAACAAACCCTAAATAGACAACATATCAGGAGGGTGTTAACAGAACCCTAATATTCATTTCCCTCAGCGTCGTTCTCACGCCTCTGTGAGAGAGAAAACAGAAATTTCAAAAAAATACCATAGAAGATGAGAGAAAGGAGATCTACGAGAGAGAAAGAAAGGAGAAGAGCGCGAGAGAGGTGAGGCCGGAGGGAACCAAACACGGTGGTGACGTGGTGGTGCCGGCGACAACTCCGGTGGAGACCAAACGACATCGTTCGCGACGGAGAAAGGGGGGAGTGGAGGTCACGGCGGTTCGGAGAGAGGGATAGCGAAGGGAGGTGACGATGGTGGTCGCGGGGCTGTCTACGACGGTGATGGAGGGATTACTGGTGGTGTGCTGGCGAAGGTGGAGAGAGAAACAGATGAGGGCGAAGGTGGTCATGTGGTGGAGATCTCGCCGGAGACGGCGGTGGTGGTGTTTGGGGGGAAGGGGACGGTTCGGGGTGGTTGTCGGCTTTGTGGTGTGAGGATGGTCACGTTTTTTTGGTTGTGGTGGTGCGACGGTTTGGGGTGGTGATGGCTATGGTGGCTGACTGCGGAGGGAGGCGCGTTCGGTGGTTCTGTTGGTGGTGGCTGGCCGTGGGAGAGAGGAGCCATGGTGGCTGTTTGGTGGAGGAAAGGGGGCGCTGTGGGTGGTTGTGTTGTTAATTAAATTTTTCTTCGTTCCTTCCAGTGCCCCTTACAGTTCAAAAATCCCCCCTTGCTGTTTCTGTTTCTATTTTTTTATAGAGGATGTAAATCAATGAGACAAAAATGTGCTGCTATGTTTTTGCAGAAAAGGCAGAGTAGTGGAGCAGAGGTGTTGTACTGCTGTTTGCAAGGCCAGCATTGTTGGTGCCAAGAATGGGAAGACAATAAAGAGGGTGAAGAAATGGGCTTTGGCATAATGCTCAAAAAGATTTTCAGCAAGGACAGCAGCTTGTGCTGCCTTGTTTTTTTATTTAGTTTTTGCTTTTTAATTAATTTTTTGTACTATTTTGTATTTAATTTTTTGTCTACATGTATGTACTAAAGTTGACTTCTTTATTTGTAAAAAAAAACTGATTATAGTAATAATAATAAAAAAGCAATTATTCAAATCTGATTTTTTTTATTACATTTTCTTATTAAACTAAAACCTATAAAATAACGAGTACTAAAATGAGCACCCGTACACGACGACAAGTGACACGCATGCCCAACGAGAATGAAACCTGCACAGTAACGGGAATGACACGCGCAAACGGCAAACACAATATTTTAGATTTTTTTTTCTAGTAAACTTTAAATTAGCCGGACAAAATTAGGGTATGACAATCCTTTTGGATGCAATCTTGACCAATGACAATGTGGATATAGGGAGAATCATTAACAAAGAGATTCTAGATTGTGCAACTAAATCAGAAGGATTTTTATTCTTTCCATGCTTGATCACTGAGCTATGCATGAAACAAGGGGTAGAAATTAGTTCTAATGAGCATCAACAGAGAAAGTACCCTCCAGGCCCATTACCTGCTGAAATGAAAGAGAGAACCAAGATAAAGGCTGAACCAAATAACCTGGTGCAGCAGCACTTAGTGCAGAAGCACCAGGCAGTTTGGAGATTCCAGCAAGAGCAGCATGATTGGCTTCAACTTAGGTTGATGGAGATGTCACAGGTACCAACTCAGTTAGAAACCCCAGTGTTTCCAGCATGGGTCTTTCAGAATGAGGAAGGTGAGGAAGAAGAGGAAGAAAAAGAAGAAGAAGATGAGGAGGAAAAGGAAGAGAGTGAAAAGGAAACTAAGAAGAAAAAAGTCCCAAAAAGGAAGAGGGAGACTAAAAAGAAACAGCCAGAGAAGAAGAAAAAGATTGAGGAAGAAGAGGAAGAGTTACTGAGTGAAGAGTTAGCTGATACTGATGAGGATGAGACATTGACAAGAATGGTGAAGCAAATGGAGAGGAATGAAGATGAGGAGGATGATGATACCACCACTGGCAGTAATGGCAAGAGTGGGGAGGAAGAGGATCAGAATTTGAGCATGGAGGACATAGTAAGAAAGTAATACGAGGTTGGATCCCAAACAGAACCAGTTCTCACCCAATTTACTCCACCAACCCACCCCCAGCCAGAAAAATCAACATCACCATCCACAGGGAAGACACCTACTCCACCAACCTCTAAATCACCATCACTCATTCCACAGTCATCATCACCACCATCCATCAACCAAGAAAGCCAACCTGAAAAAGAACCAACCAAACAACCAGCACCCATTCCTTCTCAAGAAAAGACTCCACCACAAACCAGGGAGCAAAGCCATCAAACTACTAACATTATTTTTGAGAAACAATCTTTGCAGGTTATTCAGGAAGATCCTCTTGAAGAGGAGGTAAAAACAAGTTCTGATGAAGAAAGTGCAAATCCAGATACACCAGCAACAGATGCAACTGCACCAAACACAAATGCATCTCAAGGTGTTCCAGTTCTGACAGTCATACCAAAGAACAAGGAGGATACTGTCAAACTGGTGCTGGAAGAGCTATCACAGAAGAAGAGAGCAGAGCTGGGAAACACACGTACAGAAATTTTTCAACAAGCCTACTGAGGCCACAAAAACTGTAATGGAAACCCCAGGTGAAGGAGGACAGACTGAGGAAGCAACTGAGGAACCTGCTACTGACCCCACTGGAACAAAACAAGCTAGTGCAGAAGCATCTGATGCATCTGCATCAAAGAAACTTGCTGAACCAAAACCAACAACAGAAGTGGTTAGTGCAACTGCACTTAGTGCAGATGCACCAAAAGCTGAGGAACCCAAGAAAAAGAAGCAGAAGGTCAAACACATTCCTGTGAGATCAACCTCAAGGATCAAAAGTGGAGCAAAGAAAGAGTAAATCTTTAATGTTGTTATTTTTAAATATACTTATATGTTTTGTTGCTATCCCACATGTATTAACCACTCTCCCCATTTTGATGCACAATTACTTTTGAATCACAACTTAGAGCAGTGGGGACACTGCTCAACTTTAAGTTGGGGGGGGGGGGGGGGGGGAGAAGCACTTTAAAGTACTCTATGCATGTGCTTATATGTTTTAGTAAGTATGTATGTTTGTTTTTGTTATGTTTTGTTTATCTATATGTGTGTCAATTTCAAAAAAATTGTGATGCAATCAAAAAAGCCCCTTTTGAAAAATTCATAAAACTGTTTTGCAAAAACACTAGTTACATAAGCTTTAGTTTGAGGTGCATCAAGTTGTTTCTATGATTCAAAGTAGGATTTGTGAGTTTTTTGAAGCATGATCAGCTTAAAAATCTTTTTCACAAAACTTAGCCAAATGCATTCTTTGAACTGATTTTTAATGATGAAAGGAAGAAAAAGAAAAGAAGCCTTGTTTTCCCCAAAAGACCAATTTTTATTATTACTTTGACACATCAAAACTGAGTTTTAAAAAGAACATTGCTATTTGAAAAAACCTATCTGATGCAAGAGGATTTTTTAGTAAACCAAGGTCAAAAACAAATTTTCACTAAAAATATAGAAGAGCATAAAGAAATAAGTTTGGGGGAATTTCCATGAATGCTAAGGCTGAGTATGAGAAGCTTAGAATAGTCAATGCAAATAGGTTACCAAAATCACTACAAAAGAGCTCAAAATGTTATAAACTTGCTATATTTACCCAAATCATTAAACTGAACCTGTTCTAAATAGTGCATTTGGTTTGAAAGAAAAGAAAAACATCAAAATTCAAAAGAAAAGAAAGAAAAAAAAGAAAAGAAAATCAAACCAAAGAAAGAAGTATGCATAAAGAGGTCAGTGAGGAGGGCAATATATGCTACAAGTCTTGAAATGTAGTATCAAGTGCAACTGCACTCAAGTGCATCTGCACCGTTACAAAAAGTTCAGTGCTTTTGCACTTCACAAAAATACCAAGTGCAGCTGCACTAAGGTGCATCTGCACCAAAGAAAAGAACCACCAAAAATTATAATAGTGCATTGACTCAACAGTTTTGAAATACTCAATCAAAGCCCTTAGTTGTACTTAAAGCCCCCCAAGTCTTGAGGATGTTGTTAGTCTAGTCTATATTTTGAAACACCTTTGTTTTGACCAAACGTGATCTAAAATTTTCCAAAAGCAAAAGAGAAACTTTTTACTTAGTTTTGGAACTGATTGGATCTCAGTGGGGCACACACTCACATAAATGAGTTTTAATAAACTTTGTATGTTTGGGAATTCAAAGGCACAAAAACAAAATGTTCTGAAAAATAAAGTTCATAAAATGCAAAATCATCTTTCAAAAGATATGAGCTGATCTGTTCTTCTTAAAACATGAAAATCTTATTTGTGTTTTCTTCTTGTCATTACTTGAGGACAAGCAATGATTTAAGTTTGGGGGTGTGATAACTCTATTTTATATAGAGTTATTTATGCATCTAAACATAACTAATTACTTGAAACCAAGTGTAATGTGTTAAATATAGTAGTATGAAGTAAAATAACAACATTCTATGTTTCAAAGAGGATATGTAATGATTTAAGCATTTTGTATATATTTTGGTATGTTTGATATGTTTGTTCAGTACACTTGCAGTTAGGTGCAACTACACCAAAGAAAGAAACAAACAGTGCATCTGCACTAACCACATTTACAATAGTGCAACTGCACTTAGGTGCATCTGCGCATCCTGTGCTGAAGACAGATTTAAACCCACCTTAGAAGCACCTCAATTCATACCAATGCATAAACATTTCTATGACATCATGCTTAGTCACAAGTCACATGGAGGCACATGCCAACACGCAAGAGAGGGCGCCCACAATGGGAAATCATCATGAAAGGCTACGCATCTAGGACACATGGTCTTCCACAATTGGACCTCTCTTTTGGACTCAATCTTCTCAATCAAAGCTCTGAAAAGTAACCATGGTTGAGCCACCTTTGGTCAGCTTGATCTCCAAGCAAACCCTCACTTGAAGGAAACCTCCAAGGCTATATAAAGGCTTCCACTTCTCACTTGAACAATATCTCATATCTCACATCATAATATGTAGATCATACACTTTACTTATAATTTAGTAGTTTCATTCCTTATAGTTTTTAGTAGTAGTTAGTTGGCAAGAAGGTAAGGAAGGAATCGATGACTTCTTCCTTCACTTCTTCATCAACTTAGTTAGGTGCAACTGCACCAGGAAGTCAGTGCTTCTGCACTGCTGGGCAATTTTATGCAAGAGTACTTCAATTAGTGTAATCTCTACCCTATTGATATCTCTTGTACTTTCATTTATATTAATATGTTTTATTTCATCTATCTTTGCCTAGCAATGCATATTATGAGCTAAACATTTTTGGTTGAGATGTTCAAACTTTATAATGAGCTTTTGAGTAAGTTATTGTGCCTTTAAGTGTTGCATGTTCTTTGGGTCTTGTGTTATACTACATCCATCTTATTTTAAGGTTGATCGCTTAGAGTAAATAGAGTTATATTCACATACATGGTTTATAATTAGAAATCAAGACTAATAAGGGTTAGTGTTTTAGTAAAGGCTTTATTAACTTGTGTAATAAAGAAAACTTTGTTAAAACCATGTTAAGTTCTAGACATAGGATAACATAGTCCTTTGGGTGATACAATGGGTACTTCAAAGGCAGGAGTGGACTTATTTAGAAAGCCTAGACATAGGAAGCTTGTAACGAAACTCTGAAGAAAGTAGCTGAAAGACACATACTCATGCAGCTGCACTCAATGCATCTGCACCTTGGTGCATCTGCACCACATAAAAGCACAAAACTCTAAAAAGTGAATTATTTAGTGAAGACATCTCAACTATCATTCTCAACTGATTTCCTTCACATTCTTTTACATATTTGCATTCTTTTTTCACTTAACATAAAAACCCCAAATTTGTGAGTAGTATAGTAGCACCAATTTATATTTTCTTAAACATACATAATTTAATCCAATCCCTGTGGGTTCGACATTTCTTCGACCTTTCTTATCATTATATTACTTGTTTGTGACTGTGTATACTTGCACATCTTTTTCACACACCAATGACCCGTAAATGTCTAGGAGAAAACTCGACATTCCCAATCCTAGCAGACGTGTATCATACATTGAGTTTCAGCCATGAACTGAAAGGAAGAAGGATCGCATGTTGCCTTCCAATGCTATATGTGTGGTTGACCGCTCACGTGCTCAAAATGAAAAACAGTGCCTTCTGTCCTATTTCTGAACTAACAAATATGGAATCACAAACCTTTTAGTGACAAGGAGTGGAGACAGATATTCATAGGGCTCAAAGAAGAATCTGTGCATTGGTACCTGCTGGCAACGGGAGTAGTACAAGTACTTTTCTCATGCGGTGGATTCCCTAACGTACCACTCATGGGGACATGGGGATGCATCAACTACAACCCTGTCTTGGCATTATGGCAACTGTGTTATCCTATGATGGGCCCACCCGTTGAAGAATTGGTAGCTTCTTTCATGGCTGGCCTCAAAGATAAAGTTATGATGGACAAGATTTGCAAGGCATGGAAGAATGTCGCCTATAAGGCAGGAGAATTGGGGAAGAGAGGTTGTGGAGCTACAGCTACCTACAAAGAGTGGGTACGAGGTAGGGTGGAAGTGATTAAGCTGCCATTTCAAGCATTGGCACCCCCGCCCGCCGCAAGAAATAGATACGGTCTTAGAGGAAAGTGATGAAGTGAAGATCTTGAAGGATAAATTGGTCAAGTCGGAAGGTGAGAAAGAGGCTTTGGAACTTGAATTGAAGGAAGTTCGCTCCGCTCTCGAAACCCTCAAATTGGAGTGCAATGGAAAGGCCCGGTCACTTGAGCAGGCAAACAAAAGGGCTAGGATGGAGAAGGACTCTGGGAATAAAATCAAGAATCACTTAAGTTCTACCAATCAGGACTTAAGGAAACAGATTGCTGAGTGATACAAGGCTACGAAGGAAAAGGAGCAGTTGAGGAGGGCCCTCGAGGAGAGCGAACGACAAGTAAACATCCTCAAAGCCCAGGCGAATGAACAAGCTTCCCGACGTGAAAAGGACAGAAGGATTGATGAACAAGCCTGCCTCAAAGTCATAAAATGGTATCGAGAGCGCCTCGAAGCAAAACAAAGGGAGATGGAGGAACTCCTCAGAGGAAGGGAGGATGTGCTCGAGAAAAACTGGAAACTTAAAGGAGAGGTGATGGACCTAGAAGCAGGCCAAGCAGAAACCCAACGGCGCCTATCCGATCTCGATTTGAAAATGAGGGAAGAAATTGCCCGATATGAAGAAAGAATCGAGAGGGACCGGGTAGAAGTGAGAAGTGTGAAAAGCATATATCGGTCCACCATCGACAGAAAAAATGAAGAACTAAGGAGCTTGGGCATGGAGAGGAACCACTTTTTGGGGCTAATTATAAGAATGGAAGAAGACTACATGCATGCTTGGTATGAGGCTGGTCGTTGAGCCCGCAAGCTGAGGGACATTGAAAGGATTCCTGAATTGGTCTGCGATACAGATATTACGGTCAACCCACTCACTACTCCTCGAGAGGCGATCGAGTTAATCAATATTTGTAAGGGGCTTGTGGAGGACTTTGAGGAATTGGTGGCCGAGGCTAGGGCAAATTTGCAAGAGGCCGAGGAAGAACTTTGAGGAGTTGGTGGTAGAGGTTAGGAGAAAATCGTGGGGGTATTTTGGAGGATTTTGTGAACTTGGTTAGGGGGCAATTGATGCATTTTGAAAAGATTTTTGTACTTGAATGATGATTATGTAGTGAAATTTCCACTTGTTTTGTTCGTTCCTAATTCCACGTCCATATTTTTCTAAATCACTAAAATTGAAATTAAATACTCGCGCCAGGTTCCGAGAACGATCGTCAACGATCCTTTGACAAACGAAACGATAGTCTTTATTTCTTATTTGAATAAATTTTCCCTCTTGTTTAACCAGGAACTTGGTAACCATTGCGCGTGCTAAGAAAAAGACCAATCAAACTAGAGTGTACTTCACCAGATCCAGAGCAAGAATGGCAGAGCAAAAGGAAATGCATGGAAGGAATCTGAGCCAGGAGGTGGATGAAGTCAAGGGGAAAAGGGAAGAAATGGTTGCGACCCAAGCACGAATGGAGGATGCCTTGCTAGCCATAAAGGACACGCTCAGTTTTCTGTCTGCAAAAGTAGTTGGTATGGTCGGCAACGAAGGAGAGGGGTTTCAAAATCCGATCAATGGCAACATTAGGCCATCTGATATCCCCATCGGAATGAGATATGAAGTTGTGGGTCACAATGTGGGAGAGTACCCATACCCTGCAAGTAGGCCAGGAGGGGCGTTCCACGCAGAGAACGTGGTGGACGAGGGGCATGCGTCAATACAAAAGGATAAGGCGAGACAGCAATGGATGGATAAGATGGAGGAAAAGATCAAAGCAATACAAGGATCTAGCACTTTTGGGTCCTTGGGCTTGGATGAGCTTTGTCCTACTATTGACGTCGTAATTCCACGAGACTTTAAAGTGCCCGACTTCACCAAATATGACGGGAGCACCAATCCTCTATTGCATTTAAGGACCTATTGCACCAAAATGTCATTATGGTGCAAGGATGAGAAATTCCTCATTAGCTTTTTCCATGAAAGTTTGACCGGGCCAGCTTTAGAATGGTATATTCAGATGGACCACTCTAAGATTGATAGTTGGAAGGACCTCGCAGACGTCTTTATGTACCAGTATAGGTTTAATATGGACATGGCTCCAACACGTGAGCAGTTGGGAATACTACAAAAGAAGAATGATGAGACATTTAAACAGTATGCCCAGAGATGGAGAACTCTTGCTGCACAAGTCCAACCACCACTCACTGTATCAGAGATGTGCTCTTACTTCTTGGGGACGTTAGGATCCCCCTATGTGGCAGCAATGGCCGGAGCTGCCTACAGAGACTTCGCAGATCTGATAGCCGCCGGTGAGATAATTGAGATGTTGGCAAGAGCTGGAAAGCTTCCCATAGAACAGACGGAAAACGGGCAATCAAAAAAGAGCTTCCCTCAGAAAAAGAAAGACCCAGAAGTCAGCTTCATTCGAGCCGCTCCAAATCATATTCTTCAACAGCCAAGATATAGCCAACCACACCCAAATACACCTTACACAATGAACCAAAACACGAACCCACCATCTTTCCCTATAAACAATGTCCAAAACACACAATCTCAACCGCGTCCCAACTACCAAACAGCCCGCCAATCCTACCGCCAACCCCGTCCCAACTTTCCCCCGTTCCCTAAACTGTCCATCACCAATGCCGAATTGTTCCAACAATTACACGACGCCCATTTGATCGCAGGGATGCCAGTAAAGGATTGGGAACCTCCATTCTCATCTTGGTACAACCCAAATTTGACTTGAAAATTTCACATGGGAGCTGCTGGCCATTCGATTGAGGATTGTGAGGCCTTCAAAAATGTCATGAGGAGGTTAATCGCTCATAAGAAATTAGACATCCAAGAAGAATAGGGGCCAAATATCACTAATGACCCTCTCCATAAGCACAATGAGAATGCATCAGTGAGTATGATAGAAAAGGATGGTACGCCTATCACAAAGGTTTTGAAACTCGGAACCCCTATGATGAAGATATGGGAGGGATTACAAAAGGCCGGCTATGATGTATTGGCACCCACCAAAGAGGTTGTGAGATATGCAATGTATGACAAAGAGGAGAGGTGCGTGTACCATCATGGTGGTGCAGGTCATAATGTGGAAGGTTGTTGGGATTTCAAAGCCCGCGTGCAAAGTCTAATGACACTAGGGATTGTTCAGGCTAAGGAATTTGTGTCTCAAGAGGAGGTCAATGTCTTGGAGCGTTTCGTGCTCAAAGTCCCGCCACTCAACCAACCTTTGGTGCCAGAAAAGGTTACAGTAAAACCCACACCTTTTGTTTGTGATAATACTCATGCGGTCCCTGGGAACTATGAGACCCAGGTCAAAGTCCTAGGCGGTCCGTCAAAGTGCAAAGTGGGTAAGGAACAAGGAGTTGAGGAATCTATTGATAATATTGTAAGTGTGGGAGGAATAACCCGAAGTGGGCGATACTTTGGCCCTGAAGAGCCTGAAAAGAAGAAGATGTTGACCAAGTGACTTCAAAACACAAGAGGGGGGGGGGGTGAATTGTGCAATTAAAACCGGTGATTAAAAATAAAATATTTGAATAAAAAGTTTGATCAAATAAAATAAAGCGCTTAAGAAAACATTTTAATTTGAATAAGAATGACTTGCAGAGGAAAATAAAAGAGATAAAGGGAAAGAATAAGACACGCAAAGATTTATACTAGTTTGGCAACTCCTGAGGCCTACGTCTAGTCCCCAAGGAAAACTCCAAGGGATTTTAATCAATCACTAGCTTTTAAAACAGGTTCAGCTAGAAACCTTTACAACCAAAGACCTTTTCACACAAACCCGGGATATCACCTCCCTATGTAAAATAACTTTAAAACCAAGAGATATCACCTCTCTTGAATACCTTGGGATCACACCCAAAACTAAGACCTCTTTACACAAAAATTGGGATATCACCACCCTATGTGAAAGAGCTTCAAAAACCAAGAGATATCACCTCTCTTGAATACCTTGGGTCACACCCAAAAATAAGAAATGACAAAGACAATGATAATACACTCAATAGTGTAGATAGAACAAATTGAAGCACAGTAATACAACTCAAACTATAGGGAATATAAAGCTCTCAAATAAAATATTAGCAAGTGTAAAATGAATGAGAGTGATGAGAAGATAGTTTTGATATTGTTTCAATGTGAGAATGAGTTGTGTTGAGAGTGAAATGTGAGGCCTCTATTTATAGGCTTTAGGAAAAATATGACGTTGAGTTATTTATGGAAATGCTAAAATCGATTGTGTGCTTGAATGACTTAGAGATGATGATCGATTATGTGCTTCCTTAAAAGAAAAGAGGAAATCGATTATGAGCTTCCTTAAAGCAAGATGAAATCGATTATGTGCTTCCTCAAAGCCATAAATCGATTATGTGCTTCCTTAATACATGATGAAATCGATTATGGTTTCATAGGGAATATTAAGAATCGGTTGTATGCTTGAATGTGGCATCCTTATAATCGATTATGTTTGTTTCTAAAATCATTTATGCATGCATGAGATTTGTTTAAAAATTATTTTCATGCAAGAAAAATATTGTGAGTGTGTGATTTATTTTAGAGAGCTTTATTTCCACTTACACAAATATCCTAAACACACACAATACAATAAACAACTCTTGACTTGAAAGCTTGATCTCATTTTCCGCTTTTTGTAATCTTGACCTTTTTGAACTTCTTTTGTCAATCATCAAAACCAGATTATTCCTGTTAAGACATATATTCACAGAAGAAAGAGAAAGAGGGAGATGGTGGAGAAAAGTCAGAAGAAGAGTTTCTGAAAATCATGAAGCAGAGTGAATTTGATGTGACGAAGCAGCTCAAGAAGACTCCTGCCCGTATTTCACTATTATCTCTCATTCTCTCTTCGGAAGTGCATACGAAGGCTTTGTTGAAAACTCTGGATGAAGCCTTCGTAAAGTCTGATGAGACGCCCTAGAATGTGGCGAGTATGGTGGACCCAATGCAGCGATACAACCTAATTACCTTTGCGGAAAATGAGATAGCCGCTCCAGCAAGAAGGGAACACCGAGCCTTGCACATCACATTGAAATGTCGGGGATTTGTGGTGGCCAAGGTGTTAATTGATGGTGGATCAGTTCTTAACATCATGCCTATGTCCACGTTGGATGCATTAGGCTTGGAGGAGTGAGACTTGACGCCACAGACTTTAATGGTCCGAGCTTTTGACGGGTCCAAAAGGAGCGTATTGGGTGAAATAACCCTTCCATTGGAAATTGGTCCAAGTGTTTTCCGTGTGTTGTTCCAAGTCATGGCGATCGATTCAGCATACACCATGCTATTAGGTCGACCGTGGATTCATGATGCTGGGGCAGTACCTTCTACTCTTCATCAACGAGTTAAGTTTATTGATAATAGAAGCATTATCACGATCCATGGAGAAGAAGATATGTTAGTCTCAAAACCCCTGTCTCTCCCATACGGGGATAACACCGAAGAGGAAATAACAAATATGTGTCATAGCTTCGAAATGGAGAAAAGGGAGACTTTTGAAGGAGGCTCCTCGAAGCTCAGTGTGAACCAGGTGGTGGCTCGGATAATGACAAAAAGTGGCTACGAGGAAGGAAAAGGCTTGGGTCGGCACCTGCAAGGGGTTCGGGATCCTATACCAGTAAAAGAGAAGTTGGATAAATTCGGGATCGGATATGAAGGGAACTTCGAGACAGAGTTCAAAGCCCTGGGAGTGGGTATGGAGAAGACTCAGTCAATCCCACACTTGAGCGACACTTTCCCGGCGCCTGCAGAGATAATCTTGCCCTCCGAGGCAGTCGATGTTGTGCATCGCATTGTGTTCAACATGCCGGATAAAGGAGACTCGAGAGCAAGGGGTGCTGTACCTTGACACCAATCAAGAGCCTCTGAGCAATTGGGAATCTGAACCTGTTGTTGATGTTGTTACTTTCATGTAATTGTCTTTTATTATGCTAAGGCTATAAGACTTATGTTATTTTGCTTGAGACAAGAATTAAATGAATTTGCATGCATTTTTATCCTTTCGTGTTATTTTTTTCTCAATCTCTTATTATTCTGTTCTTTTCTTTCTTTCCTCTCTTGTCCCTTATCGTTGGTTTCTCTCGTTTTGTTTCTCATCATTTATCGTCATTATTCTCCGCCAATTTTGTTTATTTGCTCTTCAGGAGCCATAATTTCACAAAAACTTTGCCTCATTACGGGAAAGTTGAGAACCCATTATTCGACTCCCATGCAACTTTTGACGAAGACTACTCTGAGTCGGGAGAGGATGATGAAGTAATTAACAGATTTACTGAACTTCTGGGGCACACTGAAAAAGAATTTAGTCTGAATGATGAAATTGTGGAAATCATCAATATGGGGTCTGAAGAAGAAAGGAAAGACTTGAAATTGGTAGACAATCCTGAACGGGAGGAGATGATCGTCTTGTTCAGAGAGTACTTGGATGTTTTCGCGTGGTCTTACAAGGATATGCCTGGCATTGATCCAAAAATAGTAGCACATAGAATCCCTCTCTTGCCAGATGTAAAACCAAAGAAGCAAAAGTTGAGGAAGATGCACTCTGATATGTCTTTGAAAATCAAAGAAAAAGTGATCAAACAATGGGATGCCGGATTTTTAGAGGTCTCAGTACACCCGGAATGGGTAGCTAACATCGTCCCTGTACCCAAGAAGGACGGTAAGGTTAGGATGTGTGTGGATTATCGGGATCTCAACCAGGCCAGTCCAAAGGACGACTTTCCTCTTCCACATATTGACTTACTAGTTGATAATACTGCTAAAATTCATAGGTTTTTCATTCATGGATGGTTACTCGGGATATCATCAAATCCTCATGAATGCAGAAGATAAGGAAAAGACCACATTTATCACTCCTTGGGGAACATTCTGTTAAAAAGTGATGCCCTTTGGTTTGAAGAACGCTGGAGCCACCTACTAGCGTGCCATGGTCACACTTTTCCATGATATGATGCATAAAGAAATCGAGGTGTATGTGGATGACATGGTAGCGAAGTCACGAGAAAACGAAAGTCATGTAGAAGTGCTCCGAAAACTATTCGAAAGGCTCAGGAAGTATTGGGTGTGGCTGAATCCCAACAAGTGTGTTTTCGGTGCATCATCAGGGAAGCTCCTGGGTTTCATTGTGAGTAGGGATGGTATAAGGGTGGACCCTGACAAAGTGAAATCCATCCAGGAAATGTCTGCGCCAAAAACAGAGTGTGAAGTAAGAAGCTTTTTGGGAAGACTCAATTACATTGCTAGATTGATTGCCAATTTGACTAGCACATGTGAACCCATATTCAAGCTACTAAGAAAGAACCAACCAGGGAAGTGGGATGAGAATTGTCAAGAAGCTTTTGATAAAATAAAGAATTACTTGTCAAATCCTCCTATCTTGGCTCCCCCAACACCCGGTCGACTACTAATTTTGTACTTAACTGTGTTGCCATCATCTGTTGGGGCAATGCTAGGACAAGACGATGCATCAAGAAAAGAGCAGGCAGTCTACTACTTGAGTAAAATGTTCAACGACTACGAGACTCCCTACACAGCAATTGAAAAGACGTGTTGTGCCCTAGTTTGGACCTTTAGAAGACTCCGTCAATACATGTTGTACTATACTACATGCTTGATTTCACGGTTTGATCCACTGAAGTGAAGTATATTTTTGAAAGCCCTCATGTCTCCTTAAGGGTGTCAAAATGGCAAGTGATCTTATCAGAATATGACATCAAGTATGTGTCACAGAAGTCAATCAAGGGGAGCATCATTGCCGACCATTTGGCTGAAAACTCTCTTGAAGAAGGACAATCATTTGACCCAGACGATGGGGAAAGAGGAATAATGAATGCCGATGAGGGTGAAGAAACAAGAAACATGTGGAAGATGTACTTCGACGGAGCAGTTAACATGTATGGGAATGGCATTGGGGCAGTTGTGATATCACCAAAGGGTAAACAATACCCAGTAGCTATCAAGCTAAGCTTTGAATGCACTAACAACATCGCAGAGTACGAGGCCTGTGCAAGTGTCTTCAAGTCGTGATTGACCTTGATGTGAAAAGATTAGAGGTGCTTGGAGACTCAGCACTTATCATTTACCAAGTAAAAGGTGAGTGGCAAACAAAGGACAAAAAATTAATTCCTTACCAGAAGCATCTGACTCAGCTGATTACGAATTTTGAAGAAGTGACATTCACCCACCTAGCACGAGATAAAAACAAGTTTGCCGATGCCTTGGCTACTCTAGCTGCGATGTTTAAATTAAATGTCAACGCAGAGATCCAACCCATCCGCATAAAGGTCAGGGATGAACCAGCATATTGTGCCGATGTAGAAGAAGAGCCAGACAACAAACCATGGTTCTATGACATAAAGCGGTACATTCAATTCGGAGAATACCCAGCAGGCACGAATGACGTAGACAAAAAGACGATTAGAAAGCTGGCGATGACTTTCTTTTTGACTGGAGAAATACTTTACAAGAGAAGTCAAGATGGTATCTTGTTGAGGTGCGTAGATGCTAAGGAAGCTAAGAGAGTTATTGGTGTGGCAAAAGATATGCAAGTATACACAGTCACACAAGTAATACAATGATACGAAAGGTTGAACCCACAGGGATTGGTTAAACTCTTGTATGCTTAGAGAGATATAAATATGTGCTACTACACTACTCACAAAATTTGGGGTTTTTAGTTTAAGTAAAAACAGAATGCAAGTATGTAAAATAAGATGAAGGAAATCAGTTGAGAAAGATAGTTGAGATGTCTTTACTAGATAATGCATCTTTTGAGAGTTTCTATGCTTTTAGAGATGCAGAAGCATCAAGTGCAGTAGCATTGAGTGCAGTTGCATAAATGTGTGCTTGTCAGCTACTTTCTTCAGAGTTTCGTTACAAGCTTCCCATGTTTGGGCTTGCTAAATAAGTTCACTCCTGCCTTTGAGGTACCCACTGTTTCACCCTAAGGACTATGTTATCCTATGTCTAGGACTTAACATGGTTTTAACAAAGTTTTCTTTATTAACAAGTCAACAAAGCCTTTATTAAAACACTCACCCTTATTAGTCTTGATTTCTAGTTATAAACCATGTCTGTGTATATAACTCTACTTCTTTTAAGCGATCAACCTTAAAATAAGATGGATAGAGTATAACACAAGACCCAAAATGCTACAACACTTAAAAGCATAATAACTTACTCAAAAGATCATTATAAGTTTAGAACATCTCAACTAAAGGTATTTAGCTCATGTTACTCATTATATAATAGAGAGAATCTGCAAAGAGCATAATAATATGGATAATACAAAAGATATCAATAGGGTAGAAGTTACACGGATTGATGTTCCTTTGCATGGAATTCTGATTGGTGCAGAAGCACTGATTCCTTCGTCTATGAAGAAGTGGAGGATGAGGGTCAATTCCTTCCTCACCTTCTTACAACTAACTACTGAATAAAATGCAAGAAATGAAACTACTAAAATATAAGTAAAGTGTATGATCTACATATTATCAAGTAAGATATGCGATGCTCTTCAAGTGAGAAGTGGAAACCTTTATATAGCCTTGGAGGTTTCCTTCAAGTAAGGGTTTGCTTGGGGATCAAGCTTGACCAAAGGTGGCTTAACCATGGTTACTTTTCAGAGCTTTGAATGAGAAGATTGAGTCTAAAGGGGAGGTCCAATTGTGGAGAGCCATGTGTCTTTAGATGAGTAGCCTTTCATGATGATGTTTATGGTGGGCGCCTCCTTATGCATGTGGGCATGTGCCTCCATGTGATTTGTGACAAAGCATGATGTCATAGAAGTTTTGGTGCAGTGGTATGAATTTAGGTGCTTACATTGTGGGGTTATAAACATTTAGCGCAGGATGGTGCTGAAGCACTAGTGCAGGAGCATCATGGTGCAGACGCATCGTGGTGCAGAAGCATCATCTGTAGGTAAACTGAACAAACACATCAAACATACCAATATATATACAAAATGCTTTATTCATCACATAATTCCTAGAATATTGTTATCTTACTTATACTACTATATTTAACACATATTCTACTTGATTTCAAGTAATTAGTTATGATTAGATGTATGAATAACTCTATATAAAATGGAGTTATCAGTTATGATCGAAGTGCATGAGGGGATCTATGGGACACATGCAAATGGTCATATGATGGCTCGTAAAATCATGAGAAGTGGTTTTTATTGGTCTACCATGGAGGCTGATTGCATAGCACATGTAAGGAAATGCCTCAAATGTCAGTTATACGCCAACAGAATCAATGCACCTCCTTTTCCTCTGCACAATATGACGAGCCCTTGGCCGTTTTCCATGTGGGAAATAGATGTTATTGGGCCAATTAATCCCAAAGCGTCAAATGGGCACCGATTCATATTAGTGGCAATTGATTATTTCACTAAATGGGTAGAAGCTTCCTCGTATGCCAGTATTCCCAAAAAGTGTTCGTCAAGTTCCTGAAGAAGGACGTCATATGCCGGTATGGGATTCTTGAAAGAATAATCACAGACAATGCTCCTAACCTCAATGGTACAGAAATACAGAGCCTATGCGAAAACTTCAAAATCAAGCATCACAACCCAACTCCTTACAGGCCCCAGATGAATGGCGCTGTGGAAGCAGCTAATAAGAACATCAAAAGGATCATTGCCAAGATGGTGGTTAATTACAAATATTGGCATGAGATGCTGCCATATGCTCTACATGCGTATCGTACTAATATACGATCTAGCACTGGGGCAACACTATTTTCTTTGGTATACGGGATGGAGGCAGTATCCCCCGTCGAAGTTGAAATACCATCCCTAAGAGTGTTGATGGAGTCAGAGTTGGAAGAGTCAGAATGGGTGAAAGCCCGATATGAGCAGTTAAACATGATTGATGAGAAGAGACTGAAAGCTATTTGTCACGGGCAGTTGTACCAGAGTAGGATGGCCAGAGCCTTTAATAAGAAAGTCCGTCCAAGAGAATTTCAGCCTGGAGACCTGGTATTAAAGAAGCTACTACCCCATCAAGAGGATGCTCGTGGCAAGTGGGCACCCAACTATGAGGGTCCTTATGTGGTTAAACATGCGTTTCCTGGTGGAGCTTTGATTCTCTTGGACATGGATGGATAGGAACTATCAAAGCCAATAAATTCAGACGCTGTCAAAAAATTCTATGCCTAAAAGAAAATAAGAAAAAATGAATGAAAAAGAAAAAAAGAGAAAAGAATAACAAAGACCCGCTAGAGCTCGACAAAAGCCCGCTAGATTGAAAACCCAAAATGGCAGTCTAGGCAAAAATTAGGGCCAGTGAAAGGGGCATAGATATAAAAATGGGCATGAGAATCTTTGGGCAAGCTCACGCCAGGGCGATCGGATCCCACAACCGGCAAGAGTCAGCTTTTACATCTTCAATTGCGAAAAGGGTCGATGAACGGACGATCAAACAACTTGTAATGGGGCAAAAGTCATGTGAAAGCTCTGTGTATAGCTATCATTTCCTTTTTTGTTATTGCAATTTCCTAGAAGACCTGTACCACTAAAATCCAATCTTAAATCATTTTGTTCTTCACAAATCCTTGCATCTATGTTCAATTCATTTAATTTAAGTCTCAAGTAAAATGATTTAAAATTTAGTAAACTTCAAGACAAAGTGTGTTATTAGCATCTCAACAGTCGAAAAGAGAGCCCAATTGGCTGTTGAAGAGAAAGTGAAAACTGGTGCACCCTCACGCCAAATTAAAAGAAAAAGGCAAGGGAGCTCAATAGTCTCGAGGCTACCTTAAAAGTCCCACGTAACACCTCAAAGGGTTTCGAAAGTATAACTGATAAGACAAGTAAGAAGGGTTAATAGGGTTGGTGAAGGAAAATGGGGTAAAAGGTTTGATTGGTCGAGGATCGAGAGTTCGGCGCAATGGTTCAAGCTCTAAAAAGTTGACTTTTTATAGAACATTCATTGCATTTTACTGTCAACTCTGACATTGCCTTTTCTCATCATCAAAATTATTTTTGTGCTATCGGTTACGCCCTGGCACTGCATGCTATCGGTTACGCCCTGGCATCGCATTTTTAAATTTTGAGCTATCGGTTACGCCCTAGCACTACATGCTATCGGTTACGCCCTGGCATCGCATTGTTAAGTTTCGTGCTATCGGTTACGCCCTGGCACTGCATGCTATCGGTTACGCCCTGACATCGCATTTTTAAGTTTTGTGCTATCGGTTACGCCCTGGCACTGCATGCTATCGGTTACGCCCTGACATCGCATTTTTAAGTTTTGTGTTATTGGTTACGCCCTGGCACTGCATGCTATCGGTTACGCCCTGGCATCCCATTTTTAAATTTTGTGCTATCGATTACGCCCTGGCACTGCATGCTATCGGTTACGCCCTGGCATCGCATTTTTAAGTTTTGTGCTTTTGGTTACGCCCTGGCACTGCATGCTATCGGTCAAGCCCTGACATTACATTTTTAGATTTTATGCTATCGGTTACGCCCTGGCGTTTCCCTTTTATTTTATTTTATTTTATTTTTATCGCGTGGCGAGTCACTGGTTAAAATTGATGTTCATATCTGTACTTATTTCTTACCAAGATGACAAGAAAGATTGGTTCAGTGTGTTATCCAGTAAAAAAATAAGTACAGAGGGCCAACTGTGAACATCCCATTTTAACCGACTGTTACGCATTATTTTCAAAAAAAAAAAGAGTTCCAAAATAATAATAATAATAATTTACGCGTGCTACACCTAAACCGTATGTGTATCCTATTATTAGGGTACGTCATGTGAGCATTTAAATCACGTGGGCGTTTGTAGTCTTAATGCGAGCACGCGTTCGTTTCGGGTCGCATGCGAGTGATTGCGTCGGTACTCGTTATTTTACCGCTTCTATTATATTTATAAATTATGGTGAGGTTAATTATCATTAGTGACATAAACGAATAATAATAAAAAAACAAATTCAGTTTTAAATAACTGTCCTTTTTTTAATGGATTTGTTACACATATAGACAAAAAGTTTAAATGCAAATAGTACAAAAATTAATTGAAAAAAAAGTCAAAGGAAGGGAGCCAGCGCTCCTGTTGTTGCTGGGAGGAAAAATTTACTTTGAGCTACAAGCCCAAACCTCTTTCCTCTTGTCCCTTTGTTTGGTTCCCATTTTCAGCAAAAACATTGCAGCCTTGGCAGCAACACCTACACCATAATTTTTGGGTATAAATAACAGTGAATAGTAGCAGGAGGGACAACGATTGAGACAGCAATTCTCACTAACAAAAAAGCAGTCAATCAAAAACACTGAAAGAAAAATTATACATTTTATTTTGATTCAAAGTTCTATTCCGTCTAAAGCAAAAATAACAGTAAGGATTTTTAGCAACAAGGATTAGTAACGAAAGAAAGTGCGTTCAGAAACAAAACTTGGAATCCAGGTTGGTCCTTCTAACTACTAGATAGAAAATAGGTGCTGAAACATTATTTTTTATTTTAGTATGTAGAATCTTTGAATCTGAATGTGTATAAACTAGTAATAACCGTAAGGGTCATGTGATAATACTAGTTAAAACAGTTTAAAATGAACATTAAATAAAAAAAGTAAATAAATAGATAACAAAAAGGTTTTTTTTTGCTGCCCCAAGTAATAGAGTCATTGTTGTTATAGGAACAAAATTTGAGTTTTTTTTCCTTTTCAAATGTAGTTTTTAGATTTAGATGCGAGAACAAATAAATAAATAAAACAACCAAATCAGAACCAGTAGGAGTGGTGAGAAGAGAAGAAAAAAATAGAGTTACCTCCGGCCACCGCGTACGGTGGTCGTTCCCGTCCCTGCGCCACCGTAAACTTTCATCTCCGGTCGTCTTCTCCGGCGACATCGCTGGCTGTCCGCCTCAAACTGTCGTAACCACCGTGAACAACCACCAAAACCTCGAAACGGCCACCATCCAGCCACCAAACAGCTACCATCACCGTCGCTTCCTCTCTCACGGCCAAACCATCACCGTCACCTCCTCGCTCACGGCCAAACCATCCCTGTCGCCTCCTCTCTCATGGCCGAACCACCACCACCACCACCACCACCACCACCACCACCACCACCACCGTGAACCACCATTGAAATGGCCGGCCACGAAATGAAACCCCACCACTGTTTCGTGGTCTCCCCTCGGTTTCGTTTTCTTCCTTTCTTTCTTCCATCACTTCGCGTTTCTTTCTCTCACTGGATTACAAGAAATTTTTTTCTCTCAATAGCTGAAAGGGACGGCGCCTATTTGGAGAGGAGAAGATTAGGGTTTCTTATTTCACTTGTTCCCTTTTATAGTCCTGTTATATTTTTCGTTTTTTTTTATTATTTTTAACCCTAAATGATAGTAGCACCCCTCACTTGACGCGTACACCTCCAGGAGCCCAGTTTTTTTTAGACACGGGCTAGCTTGCTAAAAAATGATACTGGGCTGCTGTCTGCACCCCGTTTTTTAATACGCCCCCTTTTCGCAAATCCCACCCCACATTTCTTAATATAACCCCCTTTTATTAATTATACCCTTTTTTTTGTTATTTCACCCTTTTCGTTTTTTTACTTATTTCTTCTAAAAAAATAATAATTCCTTTTCCAAAAAACTTATAGAAGCAATAAAAATGGGTTTGGTTGAGATGTACATCTTATCAAACCCATGGCTCGATTTAAGACGCCTGAATTGTACAACTTGGTGATCTCAAAACCCCTTCAGAAATTAAAATCAATCAACACACAAATATTTTTAAGAAGAACTACGTAGCCTTTGATTCTCTGCACACAGAGATACGTAGGAGCGGGGCTTCCCCGTCAAGCCAAATTAATTTTTCTCTAACAAATAATCAATTTTTTTCTTTAACACCTATTTTCCAAAAAACTAAAAAATGAGCTTGATTGAGATGTACATCTTGTCAACATCGCAATCCTGGTTTAAGACGCCTGCGTTGTACAACTTGGTGATCTTAAACCCCTTTAAAAAAATAAAATCAACCAACCAACAAACTTTTTCGGGAAGAACTACGTGACTTTTGAGTTCCTCATTGCACCGGAGGATACGTAGGAAGATTGGTTCAGCGTGTTATCCAGTAAAAAAATAAGTACAGAGGGGCAACTGTGAACATCCCATTTTAACCGACAGTTACTCATTATTTTCAAAAAAAAGAGAGTTCCAAAATAATTATAATAATTTACGCGTGCTACACCTAAACCGTATGTGTATCCATTTATTAGGGTACGTCATGTGAGCATTTAAATCACGTGGGCGTTTGTAGTCTTAATGCGAGCACGCGTTCGTTTCGGGTCGCATGCGAGTGATTGCGTCGGTACGTGTTATTTTACCGCTTCTATTATATTTATAAATTATGGTGAGATTAATTATCATTAGTGACATAAAAGAATAATAATAATAAAATAAATTCAGTTTTAAATAACTGTCCTTTTTTTATTTGATTTGTTACACATATAGACAAAAAATTTAAATGCAAATAGTACAAAAATTAAATGAAAAAAAGTCAAAGGAAGGGAGCCAGCGCTCCTGTTGTTGCTTGGAGGAAAAATTTTACTTTGAGCTACAAGCCCAAAACTCTTTCTTCTTGTATCTTTGTTTGGTTCCCATTTTCAGCAAAAACATTGCAGCCTTGGCAGCAACACCTACACCATAATTTCTGGGTATAAATAACAGTGAATAGTAGCAGAAGGGACAACGATTGAGACAGCAATTCTCACTAACAAAAAAGCAGAAATAACAGTAAGGATTTTTAGCAACAAGGATTAGTAACGAAAGAAAGTGCGTTCAGAAACAAAACTTGGAATCCAGGTTGGTCTTTCTAACTACTAGATAGAAAATAGGTGCTGAAACATTATTTTTTATTTTAATATGTAGAATCTTTGAATCTAAATGTGTATAAACTAGTAATAACCGTAAGGGTCATGTGGTAATACTAGTTAAAAACAGTTTAAAATGAACATTAAATAAAAAAAGTAAATAAATAGATAACAAAAAGGTTTTTTTTGCTGCCCCAGTAATAGAGTCGCTATTGTTATAGGAACAAAATTTGAGTTTTTTTTTCCTTTTCAAATATAGTTTTTAGATTTAGATGCGAGAACAAATAAAAAAAAAACAACCAAATCAGAACCAGTAGGAGAGGTGAGAAGAGAAGAAAAAAATAGAGTTACCTCCGGCCACCGCGTACGGTGGTCGTTCCCGTCCCTGTGCCGCCGTAAACTTTCATCTCCGGTCGTCTTCTCCGGCGACATCGCTGGCTGTCGGCCTCAAACAGTCGTAACCACCGTGAACAACCACCAAAACCTCGAAACGGCCACCATCCAGCCACCAAACAGCTACCATCACTGTCGCCTCCTCTCTCACGGCCAAACCATCACCGTCACCTCCTCTCTCACGGCCAAACCATCCCCGTCGCCTCCTCTCTCATGGCCGAACCACCACCACCACCACCACCACCACCACCGTGAACCACCATTGAAATGGCCGGCCACGAAATGAAACCCCACCACTGTTTCGTGGTCTCCCCTCAGTTTCCTTTTCTTCCTTTCTTTCTTCCATCACTCCGCGTTTCTTTCTCTCACTGGATTACAAGAATTTTTTTTTCTCTCAATAGAGGAAAGGGACGGCGCCTATTTGGAGAGGAGAAGATTAGGGTTTCTTATTTCACTTGTTCCCTTTTATAGTCCTGTTATATTTTTCGTTTTTTTATTATTTTTAACCCTAAATGATAGTAGCACCCCTCACTTGACGCGTACACCTCCAGGAGCCCAGGTTTTTTTTAGACACGGGCCAGCTTGCTAAAAAATGATACTGGGCTGCTGTCTGCACCCCATTTTTTAATACGCCCCCTTTTCGCAAATCCCATCCCACATTTCTTATTATAACCCCCTTTTATTAATTATACCCTTTTTTTGTTATTTCACCCTTTTCGTTTTTTTACTTATTTCTTCTAAAAAAAATAATAATTCCTTTTCCAAAAAACTTATCGAAACAATAAAAATGGGTTTGGTTGAGATGTACATCTTATCAAACTCATGGCTCGATTTAAGACGCCTGAATTGTACAACTTGGTGATCTCAAAACCCCTTCAGAAATTAAAATCAATCAACACACAAATATTTTTAAGAAGAACTACGTAGCCTTTGATTCTCTGCACACAGAGATACGTAGGAGCGGGGCTTCCCCGTCAAGCCAAATTAATTTTTCTCTAACAAATAATCAATTTTTTTCTTTAACACCTATTTTCCAAAAAACTAAAAAATGAGCTTGATTGAGATGTACATCTTGTCAACATCGCAATCCTGGTTTAAGACGCCTGCATTGTACAACTTGGTGATCTTAAACCCCTTTAAAAAAATAAAATCAACCAACCAACAAACTTTTTCGGGAAGAACTACGTGACTTTTGAGTTCCTCATTGCACCGGAGGATACGTAGGAGCGGGGCTTCCCCGTCAAGTCAAAATTAAATTTTCTTAAATTGGTCCGTATTTTATTTATTTCTAAATAATTCTTTTACTTAATTTTGGGGTAAACAAATAACTCGTAATTTATTACTATTTGCACAGTCGGATTTAGGGTAACTGTCTTATGACAGATGTACTAAGGGTGCAGTGGGATTAAGTTTCCGCCCTTCCCTATGCATAATCGACTCCCGAACTCAATCTGGTATACGCAGACCAATAACTTCTAGTTAGGTTTTTCTCAATTTTTCCTATTAAATAAATTGGGTGGCGACTCCTAAAACTCTCAATTTTTGAGCCGTCTACGTCGGGATCACGGGCACGAAAATAGGGACACGTAAACTGGCACTAATTTCAAACAAAAATTTTGGCCTCCAATATTCACGAGAAAAACCATGTAGCCTGACCCAACATTGAGGAGTAGTTTGTTTTGTGGAAAAGGAATCAAAATCAGGAGTTAAGGCTGAGAGACGCAACACTATGGGATTAAGAGTACATGATCTCTGAGCCCATATGCGTCTAAGATCTTCAATAGAGAAGAAATAAAATTCAGAGTTTTCAATAGAAACCATGAGCCATTCAGACGTAAGAGGCCAAAGATTCGAAATATGCGATCGCAAATCCTTAATTTGGTAAGGCTAATCCCCCTTAGATAAGATAAGCCTTCCGCGTGGGACATTCTTGCGGTCGTGAATACCAGCTCGGTATTCATCTTCAAATATTTTAATTGCTAGAACATTTCCTTTGAGACACGGTTTTGGTAAATATTTTATATGGGTGTCAAGAAAGGCATGAGTACCCCATGCATGATCTGATTGAAGAGTTCTAAAATTAATGGATTCAGGCTTAATTACTGGTAAATTCGGCATTCGAAGCTTTATTAGTCATTGTAGGTGCAGTACCACGAACAACGTGTTTAATGGCCGAAGAATCCCCCAAAATCATCTGCGAAAACGTATCTATCACGCACCTGAAGAAAGATAGAATTCAAGGTCGCAATTCATCTATTAATTGTTCTTCTCATTGGTTACATAAGCCTTATGTACCCAGTGCGGCAGTACCCTTGATGTAATTAATTTTCTCATTATCAAATATAAATATAATTCTACTTCTTCACTTTTCTTTTCTTTCTCATTCATAGCTTTTATCAAGAATTGTACGTAATATACACACTTCCCAACTTGAGAGGGAGTGTTAAGACTTAGCCCACAAAGTTAGTTAGTTAATTTAGTTAAACCAACGGTTAGTTACATAACTCTTAGAGTTAGTTAAGTTGTTTTTTTCAATAAGAGTTAAATTGTTAACACGTGTTGATCTTGGCTGGAATATTAGTTATGTATTACTAGTTAGATCAAAGCAGCTGTGTCATGTGGATAGGAATTTGAATTTTCTCAAATCTATCGATCTCTTCCATTGGATAAAAATAGGAATTTCAGTAGCTATGCCTAAGAACAACTAACCATGATTTCGATGTATTTTGTTGTGACCTTTAGGTAGCAGTTATGTTCGTAAAAGCTATAGAAGAAGTATAAACGTGTATAACGATTTGGGAAAACCCCAATTTTAAAAAATCCTATCTTATATAGTAGCAATTTCGTCTTGAAGTACCATCATTAAGCATTTTATTAAGAAAAACCTAGTGCATATAAATCCAATCAATACTAATTATAATAATAGTTTAAAAAATATCCAATCAATGATAAATCACTCACTCATAGTTTATAGCGGAATTATCCGTAAGTGCACTTAAGATGATAAAAGATTGTGGGAACATTTAATTGTGCCATTAGACTCTTTGGACATTAATTATAAGACAACTATTTCTAACACAACATAATTATATATTTGTACTTGAAAAGAATTTTATTGATCTAGTCGAAATGTTACTATGGTGGTCGGATAGTTTTTTTGTCTATCTCAGCCTCTAGGTTCTAGGTTGTGTGTGTACAAAAAAGTGTCTGTCTCCCTATTTCCTCGTCCCACTATATTAAGCCTCGTTCTTGCTCGGTAACCGTTTAGCTGTTACCTTGGAGGTTACTCGTCTTTACCGCTCACCTACTTGGACCCCCCTTCATGACTTCGGGTTGGCATACCCACCTTCCTACAATCATGAACCGAGCTCTTAGGTTAAGGGACGTGTGGGCCGAGTTGGAGCAGTCCGGTCCGAAACTCTATGACGGTCCAATATTTATTATTAAATGAGAAATTGATGCCTATTTTTTAAGATAAGATAACTTCTTTATATTTATTTTATAATTTATATATTTTGAATTTGTACTTTTTCTCAAAAAAAAAAGATATTTTGAATTTGTAATTGAAAATAAATTGACGCTATCATACATGAAAAGGTAATATACTCTTTCATATTATCCTATATGTTTTTTTTGAAAAATTATTTAAAGTTGATATCCGGGGAAATATTTTTCCATATTGAAAAGCAACGACAATGATATACTATTTATGATTATTAAAATAAATTAGGATAATACGTAACATCAAATGTCGTGTGTGAATTGGAAATTGAATATACGTACACCAGCCGGCGTTAACATGAGTGAAGAGTAAAAATGTCGTGACTGCAGTGTGTGAAAACAACGTTGAATTCAGATTGATAAAGTTCAAGTTGAAGCATAGTATATAAATCTAAATTATATATGCTGGCCGTAGTTTTTTATCACAATGATTAAGCCTTTGATTCGTTGCTGTACACGAACCACACGATGAAAGTGAATAGTGTTAAAAGATTTTTGCTCCCATCTCCCTTCCAAGTTCCAGCAGTTCCTCTTTTTCTTGCTGTAAGTTCTCCCTAACTACCTTTCTCTAATATTTTCTTCACCTTTCAATTAATTTAGATGCTATGTTGTGCCTCAGTATTTATTCATTTATTTATTTATTAAGAAAGACACCCAGAAATTGGCTGTTTTTAAGTTAGGCTTCATTCATATTATGAAGATTCTCACATTCTCATTGATCCACCTTTACAAATGGAGAAATTTTCCCCACTAGAATTTCAATATTTTTTCCTAAAAAAAAAGAATTTTAATATTTTTTTTGATATAATTAATATATGTTTTATTTTGGTCAGCAGTATATATTTGCTATACTAGAATTTTGTTGGTTACAGTAATTAACATTCAATTACTTAATAATATATTATTTTGAAATAAATTGAAATTTTGAATTAATTTTGCTTAGAAAATATCGATACCAAATAAAAGTCAAGAGTGTCATAAAATTCTCTTTGAAGTATTGTGTATTAGCGTAAGGGGAAAGTCTATTAGAGTAAGGGGAAGGATTGTGGTCGTACCTAGCTCGATGAATTAGTCTCTTTAGTTGCGCGTATAAGATACTCGATTTATACTAAAAAAAGAGTAAAGGAAAGGAGATGGTGGAGGAGAGGTGGGAGGGAAGTGGTGGAGTACCAATTTTGACTTTTGAGGAGTAGATCAGTGGTACATACGAAACTTTTCATAGATTTGAGAATTCTTTGCGGATGTACTAATATATAAATTTAAAATAACAGGGGATATTGTCAAAAAAATATTATAATATTGGAGGGTGACTTATAATAGTGGAGGGTGACTTTAAATCTGGGAAATGACTTGCGCATAAGACAAGATATATTATAAACAATTACTTTTTTTTTATTTTTTTCGATTTAATAAGGAAAGCCATTAAAACACGTCGGACATGAGTCCCGGTCACGCTAATAGATCGGCACATTGGTTATAGATGTTCAATTCAGCCAACAGAAAAATATGAGGCTAAACAAATATGAGGCTAAACATATAGTACTCATCTTATTATGGCACTCTTTGGCGCGTCTCATCCGTATGATAGCGGATGAAACTAGCAGGTGAAGATTATATGTGTTTGGTAAGTACTAGCGTTTAGCGTTTTTTAAAACGCTACTTCAAGTAGCGTTTTTTCAAACGCTAGCGGATAGCGGATAGCATCTCACTTTTTTTTGGCATTTTTACCTTTTTTATTTTTCTTAAATTACTTATCCATCCTTATTAAATAAATATAATCATGAAATAAATAAATAAATAAATAAGTCCTTTTATGTCATTTTACATTTATCAGCTTGTTCAACCGCTAGTTTTACCAAACACGTCATTTGCTATCAGCTAGCTTATCCGCTATCCGCTCATCTGCTAACTTATCTATTATCCACTACTTTTTACCAAACAAAGCTTATACCGTCTAAACAACCAACATTATTTAGAAATATGCGTGTCACACGCGCACACACACGCAAGAGATATTTCCGAACTGTTTTTTGTGCCCAAAATAGAGCTAATTTAATATGTCCTAGGAAGGTAGCTCAGTTTCCGAGGTAAAGGACATGAAAGAGTTGCAAAGTTGCAAGAAGGAGGTTCAGGGTTCAAACCCCGAAAAATAACATTTCGCCCCCTCCACTAACATTTGCTTATAAAAAAAAGAGCTAATTTAATATAATTTCCTTTTTATGTTTCTATATAAATATATTCGTTTATGTAAGATTATGTAAACAATCTTTGTATAATCTTCTATTGGCAAAGACTTATGATATTAAAGAATTCCTTAGTAACAATTACTAAATTCCTTAGTACTCTAAGTCAGACTCTCTTGTATTATAATATTATTATTACAATGTAAGAAATTGCTACCCTAATTTTAGCCTATTAATACCCATGTACTGATTAGGGATGTCAAAATGGGCTTGGCCCGCCGGCCCGGCCCGTTGGCCCACCAAAAAAAGGCGGGCAAGGCTAAGGTATTGTTGCCCGCTAGCCCGTTCGCCCGCCAGCCCGCGGGCTAAACACTGTGGCGGGCCAAACCGCCCGTTAGCGCTTTTTTTTAAATTCAGTGTAAATTGACGGGCCAGCCCGCTGGCCCGCCTGCCCATCATTTCGCGGGCTGGGCATGAATATTGCGCCCGCGATTGTGAACGGGTCGGGCCGGGTCGCCCTATTTTTAGCGGGCTGAAGGCGTTAACAGGCCGGGCCGGGCCGCCCGTTTTGACATCCCTAGTACTGATGTATCAGTCAAGATCTTCTCTATTATTTCTCTCCATTTAATCCGTCTGTTACCATAGTTTTAGAGTATTTTAAGTAATAAAAAACATTTAGACCTTGGTGAATTGAGAGGATTTTACTCACTTAATATTTGGACCCCACTTAATATTATATAATCACAATTCCAAATTAAAACAACAAATAGATTTATTCTAACTCTATAAGAAAGCCTAGTTTTTTTTTGGACAAACAAGAAAACGTACTTTGAATCATGCTTTTGCTAGAAGTAAAGATAACAGAGAGAAGTAATGGAGAAGATTTTACTCCATGTATGAGTATATATTTCACCAAATCAATGAGAATCAGTCACGGAGGATTTCTATCATTAGAATCAGTTTATGCATCTCTAGAAATATCCACAAACAAAGTACTCTTAATTTTTTTCCTCATTATCTTCTATTATTTTAGTGATTCTAATTCTACTAAAGTAATTTTTGGTTTTCATGGATTCATATAATCCCTACTAATTATGTAACCAAAAAAAAATTCCCAACTAATTAACCACTTAGCATAAACTCTCCAATCTCTCCCCAGCTGTTTCCAGAGTTTTAAGGGTCCTGTTAACTAACATTCTTTATAGTTAATACTTTTGTTATTATTTAAGTAGCACATGTAATGAGGATTAAAATAACGTAGGTGTTGACCGATGTGAATTAGTATAAAGTATGAACTAATTATAGACTTCTGGTTATACATATTAAACAATCACATGTACACATTACATTGAAACCTTGTATTGATGATGTTTGCTTTCTTGTAGAACTTTGATTGAAAAGAAGCATCACCGGGACGTTAGTAGCCATGGTCAAAGATGATCCCCCAGCACGTCTTCAGGTATATGCATGAATTAATCACTACTTTAGCTTAAGAGAGAGCAAAGTGATTTATTTCTTGATTTCTATTTTTTTGGCAATTTATAGGGAAAATACTCTGCAATAGTGGTCTGTTGGCTTCTTGGCAATGGATGTCTCTTCTCATGGAGCAGTATGCTGACAGTACAAGATTACTACATGTACTTGTTTCCGGTAATTAATGCATATTTCTCATACATTAGAATGCTTTTTATTTTTGGTTAAGATACATTCTACAAATTTGGTTTTTGGCTTATATGGTGATGTATGTCCTCCACTTATAAACATTTTTTTAGGCCGTATCATATTTGATGTGAGACTTTCAACACAGCTCATAATTATATAATTGGAAATTTTCATCTTCAAATTTGAGTTGGGCCTAACTCAACTCAACAAAATCGATTTATAAGATGTGGGGTGTTTCCAACTATGAACACATTTCAGGTCGTATCACATCAGATGAGAGACTCTCGTAATAGAGAGTTGCAAATGCTCTTTGTATCGGTTAGCAATCTCGTTGTAATGAGCTCCACATAGTAGTTTAACTGTGTAACCAATTCTGTTATCACTAGCTGATGTGGCAAGCTGACTAAGCGGTGACTATGCATCTAATGTACAGATGTGTGTGAGTCTATATATATATCACAATGTAACAGAATCTGATCATAATAACTACTATTAGATTCTTAGCATCTCAAACAGTACTTTCAAACGAGTTTGCAAGATTGAAATGAGGCACAATTCAGACCACCCCTTGGATTTTTTTTTTTTATTTCTGTGAAATAAAACTCCACAATTTAATAAAGGAATTGCATGGTTGTCCTACTTATTATTAATGCAAAAATCATATAAATTTGTAATGATCAAGTTACTACTGTATTTTATTTTAAATATCTTTTAGATGTTGTAATTTTCTTAAAAGAGAATCATCTTGGTAAACAAACATTTTAATCTCTTTTTTTCCTTGTGCAGAGATACCATCCAGCCAGAGTGCTTACTCTAGTATATCAACCATTTGCAGTTGGAACACTTGCTATACTGGCTTATCACGAGGCAAAAATCAATACTAGAAAAAGGAACCTATTTGGATATGCTCTATTTTTCATAGCCACTTTGTTGGTATTGATTGTAAGTCTAAGTCCTTTTCACTTATTTCTGAACCTTGATTCCCTTAGAATGATTTTGATTTTGTTTTCCACATTAATCTATTGTAGTTGAATTTAGCAACATCTGGAGGACTTGGAACTTTCATTGGGTTATGTGCACTTAGTGGTGCTTTTGGAGTTGCAGATGCTCATGTTCAAGGTGGAATGGTTGGAGACTTATCCTACATGCAACCAGATTTCATTCAGGCAAGCTAGTTATGTAATGTAATTTCAATTATATCATCATATCGTTAAAGATCAGCAGATGAATTTATATAATATGGTTTTATTGTCACAGTCTTTTCTTGCTGGTTTGGCTGCATCTGGTGCATTAACCTCTGCTTTAAGGTTAATTACAAAAACAGCATTCGAGAATACAAAGGATGGTCTTAGAAAAGGAGCCAGTATGTTCATCTTTTCATTTTCCATTTCTTAAGAGTAAATATATTCTACTAATGAAACATCCGCACAAACAAGAACACAACACGACACCGACACTGACACGTAGGCACCGGTTTTAATTTGAAAAGTGGAAGTAATTGAAGTCTTGGTGCTTCGGAGTATTCAACTATAGACTGCTTACCAGCATTCTTATTGACATTTCTACATTTAGGGGCATCTTGAACTATATATAATTATGATTACTTTTCTCACTTTCTATCCTACAGAGTTATTGATCACTTGTTATGCTATAATTTATGTCCTTGCAGTTCTATTCTTTGCCATATCAACATTCTTTGAGCTTCTTTGTGTTCTTCTCTATGCATTTATGTTTCCTAAAATTCCAATTGTGAAGTACTACCGTTCAAAAGCAGCTTCAGAAGGATCAAAAACTGTTTCAGCTGACCTTGCAGCTGGTGGCATCCAAACAATACCGAAAGAAGTATTGTTTCTTTCCCTTACTTCAGTTTCCAATGCATCTCAAAACTATCTCACTGTTTAAGATTCATCTAATGCTATATAAGCATTTCCTTTTTTTTCAGGGTGAGGAATATACAAAAGAACAAGAGAGGAAGGGAAACAAGCAATTGTTATTGGAAAACATTGATTATGTTGTCGATATGTTCCTAATATATGTGCTAACACTATCGATTTTCCCCGGATTCATATCCGAAGATACCGGAAAACATGGTTTAGGAACCTGGTATGTTCATCACAACATAGTCTGTATGTAATTAATTAAATATTATACCCAAAACAATAGTCCAAGATGTCTAAAGCAAAAAATGTAGTTTTAGGTTTCATTGAATAACCGATGTATCTAACCTACATACCAGATAATTCAGTAATTTTATAAATCTAAAACTGCATTTTTGCTTATAAATAGGTCTAGAGGGATTATTATGCAATTTATATTTACAACTATTAGCTATGTTTTCTAATTTTTCAGGTATGTTCTTGTTTTAATTGCAATGTACAATATGGGGGATATGTTGGGAAGATACATCCCACTATTGAAATTCTTAAAGTTGGAGTCAAGAAAGCTTATCATAGTAGCAGTTCTTAGTCGTTTCTTACTTGTTCCTGCATTTTATTTCACTGCAAAATATGGTGACCAAGGATGGATGATAATGTTGACATGTTTTTTGGGGCTATCCAATGGTTACCTTACTGTTTGTGTTATGACATCTGCACCCAAAGGTTATAAGGTGAGTCTATCAGGTGTTAAATACAATCAAAAGTCTTAAGTTTGTAGAATTGATTTAAGTTTATGCACATTAATGTTCCTTTTGTTTTGACTTTTTCTAGGGTCCAGAGCAAAATGCCTTGGGAAATTTATTGGTGTTGTTTCTTCTTGGAGGTATTTTTGCAGGGGTGACACTAGATTGGCTATGGTTAATAGGTAAAGGTTGGTGAGATCTTAATCATGTAAGACTAAAGGAATGGTTATTAGGCCTTCCTTGAAAAAAAAAGCAGAAAAAGTGTTTACTGTTTATATAGTAAAAAAATGGTTATTTTTAAGCTATGGTTATTGGCTTGAGTGTATGTGGTATAAATATGATAAGTCAGATGGCTAAGGAAAGAAATATTACAATCATAGAAACATTTCAACTAGATAACCAACCTTGACTGTAGAAACCTTTTCAAATAAAATAGAAAATCGATTAGAACATTCTTATGTTCTCGATTATGCTAGAGTTGTTGAAACCATTCCTCCATTCTTGAGCCCTTATAATATTTTCAAAAGACAAAAATTTATCACTTGTTTCATTGTCAGATTGATCTGTACAAATTGGTCTCATATGAAAGAATATGTTCAATCATCTTGTTTAGATCAAATCTATTCTTCTCAAAGCTACAAGCTATGAATAATGTGAAAGCTTAGAGATTCTTAAAGTACCATTAATTGTTGTTCTTCATTTTGGAGTTGTTAGTCTCAATGAGTAGCACCATGTTCAAAAACAAAATGGTATAGGAGTATATGCCACAAAAAATTACGCTCCTTAAGTTTCATGCATCGCACACAGTCGTTGAAATGTCATATAGAGACATAAGAATTCCAGCTCCAATCAATGCATTAATGAGCCACCCTAGGAAATCAGATTTCGATCCTATTTTAAAGAAGAAATTAAGCAGATATTGTGCTCCACAAAATTCAACTTGAAATCAGTTTTCGCATTAAGGGTGTTCACAGGTTGGTTTGGATCGATTTTGACTAAATCCGTTATCCGAACCAATTAAATTTATTTGGTTTGGATTTTTAGTTTTTTTCATAAAATTCGAGCCAAACCGAGACCGATATTGAGTGGGTTGGTTTAGATTGTGTTCACGGGTCATGCACTAACAACGATGAATTTTTAAAACATAAAATTTTAAAGCAACCAAATTGAATCATAATTTACAGAGATGCATTACAAAGCACACAACACCAACACGAAGTTATAGGGTATTGTGATGGTGATGTGTTGATGACCTCTTCATCCATCAACAAGGATCACTGGGTGTTGGATACAGGTTGTTCGTTTCATATGACCTCCAATAAGGAGTGGTTGATCTGGCTATAGGCAAGTGAATGGCGGACAAGTAGTAATGGGAATCAACACAGTGTGCAAGATTGAAGGGATAGGTTCTGTAAGACTTAGAATGGATGATGGCACTATAAAGATACTTCTGGAGGTGAAGTATGTCCCTGGTGTAAAGAGAAATTTAATCTCTCTTGGTATGCTTGAAGCGGCGGGTTGTTCTTTTAAGGGGGAAGATGGTATTATGAAGGTGGTCAAAGGCTCTCTAGTGGTTATGAGAGGATATAGGGATCATGGCATATACATTCTCAAAGGTACAACAATTACCGGTAGTGTAGATGTGGCTACCTCAAGCACGGAATCGGTGAATTCCGAAAGGGTAAGGTTGTGGCATCAAAGACTCGGGCATGTGAGTTCTAAGGGTATGTAGATATTGGAAAAGCTTGGTGTGTTCGGAAAGGACAAGCTTGGAGGGTTACCTTTCTGTGAACATTGCGTATTTGGCAAGATGCACAAGGTGAGGTTCAACACGGGACAACACAATACAGAAGGCTTGCTGGACTATGTGCATAGCGACATTTGGGGACCGGCAAGGATTCCCACTCTTGGGGGAAACAGGTATTTCATTACTTTTCTTGATGATTGTAGTAGGAAGGTATGGATTTATCTTTTAAAAACTAAGGACGAAGCCTTTAAAACATTTAAGGAATGGAAAAGCTTAGTTGAAAATAAAACCAATAGAAAGGTTAAGGTGCTAAGAACAGATAATGGCTTAGAATATTGTAATGATGTGTTTACAAATTATTGCAAAGAACATGGAATCACTAGGCATAGAACTGTTAGGCACACACCTCAGCAAAATGGCCTTGCTGAGAGGATGAATAGGACCATATTGGAGAGAATGAGGTGTCTTCTCTCCAATTCTGGGATGCCTACTAAATTTTGGGGCGAGGCCGTCTATACGGCTTGCTATTTGATTAATTTGAGCCCCTCCACCACTATCAAACTAAAAACACCTCAAGAAATCTGGTTAAATAAGACTCCTAGTTATGATCATTTGAAAGTTTTTGGTTGTGTTTCTTATTATCATGTGAATGAAGGAAAGCTAAGCCCTAGGGCAAGAAAAGGGTATTTTGTTGGTTATCCTGCAGGTGTGAAAGGCTATAGGATTTGGAGCCAAGAAGACAAAAAGTGCATCATTAGCAAAGATGTGAAGTTCCAAGAAGCAGAATTGTTCAAGGGGACTAGAGACAATCAAGAGCTAGTTGAAGACAAGCAAGAGCTAGAGAGTTTTGAGCTTGAGGTAGAGCATGAAGCCACTAACAATGCCCCACCCCAAACTCAAGAGGTAGTGGAGCCGGATCCGGGACATCAAACAGATGGTGAAAACAGTGATCAAGATCTCACAGACTACAACTTAGTTAAAGATAGAAGCAAAAGAGTGGTGAAACCTCCCCAAAGGTTTGGCTATGCAGATATGGTAAGTTGTGCTCTCTATACCGCGGAAGAGGTTATTAATGAAGAACCAAGGAACTACAATGAAGCTATTAATCACAAGTATAGTGATAAATGGGTTGTTGCCATGACCGAAGAAATAAATTCTTTGGACAAGAACAACACATGGGAACTAGTTCCTAAGCCAAAGGGAGCTAGGGTGGTTGGTAGCAAGTGGATATTCAAGAGAAAAGAGGGAATTCCAGGAGTTGAAAAATCAAGGTTCAAGGCAAGGTTGGTTGCAAAGGGCTACACTCAAAAGGAAGGTTTGGATTACAACGAAATTTTTTCACCGGTAGTCAAACATTCCTCTATTAGAATCATCTTGTCTATGGTTGCTCACCATGACATGGAATTGGAGCAAATGGATGTAAAAACCGCATTTCTCCATGGAGACTTGAAGGAAAGTATCTTAATGCAACAACCGGAAGGTTTTGAAGCCAAAGGGAAAGAAGATTGGGTGTGTCATCTAAAGAAGTCTTTATATGGACTCAAACAATCTCCTAGACAATGGTACCTAAGGTTTGATTCTTTCATGACAAAGAATAAGTATGTTAGAAGTAAATTTGATTGTTGCATTTACTTCAAACATCTATCTCATGATAATGGTATCTACTTGTTATTGTACGTTGATGATATGTTGCTTGCAAGCAAGGGTATGACTCCTATTTTAGAATTGAAGAATCAACTTAAAAGTGAGTTTGATATAAAGGATCTTGGTCCGGCTAAGAGGATTCTAGGTATGGAGATAACAAGGCACAGGGACAAAAGGAAGCTAGTCATATCTCAAGAGAGTTACTTGAATAAAGTGGTCAAAAGGTTCAACATGTGTGATGCTAAGGCTACCTCTTTGCCCTTAGCACCACACTTCAAGTTGTCTAGCACTCAAGCTCCTACAAATAAGGAGGACAAAGAATACATGAAGGCAATTCCATATGCCAATGCAATTGGTAGCATAATGTATTCTATGATTTGTTGTAGACCGGATGTAGCTCAAGCAATGAGTGTGACAAGCAGGTTCATGGGAAATCCAGGCAAGGATCATTGGCAAGCAGTCAAATGGGTTCTAAGGTACTTGAAAGGGACAACGAAGGTTGGTTTGGTGTATGGCAAGGGTGAAGAAGATGCAAAGGCGGTTCATGGTTTCGTAGACTCCGACTATGCTAACGATCTTGACAAAAGAAGATCGTTGTCCGGATATGTGTTTACCTTGTATGGAAATACTATTAGTTGGAAAGCGAACCTACAACACATTGTGGCATTATCAACTACCGAAGCGGAATATGTTGCTCTCACAGAGGCAATCAAGGAGGGATTGATTCAAGGTTTGGTGAGTGAGCTTGGCATAAGTGATGATCTTGTATGTATATCTTGTGATAGCCAAAGTACTATTCACTTGAGCAAAAACCCGATGTACCATGAGAGAACCAAACACATAGATGTTAGGTTCCATTTCGTTAGGGACATTGTGGAGAAAGAGGAAGTCAAAATTGTCAAGGTTCACACAAGTCAGAACCCCGCAGATATGCTCACCAAACCGGTTCCTGTGAGTAAGTTTAGGCATTGTCTAGACTTGCTCGGTGTTGACATCAAGTAAGCGATGTCATGGTCTTTGAATTCGAGCTAATGAAGTTATTCTACTATGATGGAATTTGCACCAAGGTGGAGATTTGTGGTGTGGTGCAAAGTAATGATGGAGGTGTTAATAAGAATTAAAAGCTGAGTTGGGCTGTGTTCTTTTGTTGTTGGGCCTCGGTGTGTTATTAATTGTGGGCCGCGTCATTTTGATCTTGAAAGGAAGCTGAGTTTATATATTCTTCTCTGCGCATCCTTTTGTAATTAGTTCGCTCGCGTTTTCCAGAAACATAGCAATAGAGAGAAGAAAGAAAACGTCGCATTCACACAGAGAGAGAGAGAGAGAGGAGAAATCCAGAATCGCATGAGGAAGTGAAGCTTCAGTTTCTGTAAATCGCTGTTCTTCTTTTTCTTCTGGGGTTCCTTTTTTCTGTTCTTGTTGTATTTGGAAAGTCAGCGACGGTTTCACAGACAAGAAGAAACTGAATTCTGTTGTAATCATATTCATTCATAGTGGATTCAATTTGGTCGGATTCTGACCCCCAGATGTAGGAGAAATCCGAACTGGGTTAACAAATTCTTGGTGTTCTTCTCCTTCTCCCTTTCTTGTTTTCAAATTCGGTTTCATTCAATTTTTCGGTTTTGCAAATTTCATTCTTTAATTTCTGTTCGGTTCTGTTTGTTCGATTAATTGTGTTTTACGGATTCTGTTTTTTAAATTTCTCTGGAATTGGCTGCCGGTTCTTTGTTGATTTATCGTTTCAGGAACAACAATTACATATAACAATATAATAATAACATAATAAAATGCACAAAAAACTACATAATTAATTTAAAACTACAGAATTAGTGTAGTTGTAATGGCACTGAATATAATTTGAAACTATAGAATTAGTGTAGCAGTAATGGGAGACTTCATAGATTCAACTTATTTCCTGTTATGGATAGGGCCTTTGCTAACTACATCCCCAAAGGCCCATCTACAAAAGGCCATTCCAGAAAGCAGGGTCCACTCATCAATGGCCAAGATCACAGCGCAAGATCGGACGGTCCAGATCCATCAGGTGAAACACCACCAAACTCTATAAATAAGCATTCAATGCTTCATTAAAGGTACCAAACTACTTAAGATTAATTATTATTTAGAAGAACGAATATTTGGTGGTTATAGAGACTAAAATAAAAAGAAATAAATAGCAAGAATTAAAATGTAAAGATTAACCAATGGAGAGAGGTCTAGGGTCATGGTTTCACTTGCAAGCTTCGATTCCTCTATGTCTAATTCTACCTGAATTCCTTGTTTTATTCAATTACCAATCCCTTTACTAAAACTATTAATCCGTTTGGTCATTCGCGATTAATATTCTTTTTCCTAAATTAACCCTTGTTTGGTCTTGCAAGAATTTAAATTCAAGAAAAGCATAAAGAACAAAAAGGTTGAATGATTGGAAGACTAAATTAACGTTTGGCCATGCATTAAGTTTAGCCCCAATTATCCTATAGGTCCACCATTTAATTGCAGTACGGTCGCTGATCAACTAATTGATTATGAACATGCATAGGGTAACTAATCCTAATTATGTGATAAAATCAATAGGATAATATTAATTGAAATAAAAACCGGAATTCAGATATGAAATTAAAACATAAAAATGTCTCTAAACATGCAAGATTCACCTACGACCCTAGAAGAGGATTTAGCTATCCAAAATCATAAAGAACAATAAAATAGAAATTAGAGTCATGGATTACAGAGATAAAAATAACCCGGAAATTAGAGAAATTATTATTCTGAGTCTCCAGTCTCATTTTTCTGCTCCAAAGCTCTCTCACGGTGTCGAGAACGGTACCCAAAAACTCTCTCCTCTATTTGCCGGCGCTCTGTTAGTGCGTTGTGCGGCTGGCTCCTCTTTTTATATTCTTCTCCTTTTATATTGCCTAGGGTAGGTAACGTGATCACCAAGCTTTTCACACTCACGGAACTTTCTTTTTGGCTATTAAATTGGGCCGTAACTTCTTTATTTAAAATGGACTAGGCCTATGCAACATTCTTTTGCTAACGACACCCCTATTTTGCTTCAAACAACTCATTGAAACAACTTCTTTATTTATCTTCTTTCCTACAAAATAAATAGCAATTTGAGTCACTTATTTATTTAGATAATAATAATTGCTCCAAAATGGCCCAAAGATATCTATAAAAATGCACTAAATTGGAGTTTATCAGTATCCCATTCTCCCCCCATCTGGGTTGAAGACGAAGATGACTCTGTGTATTCATCCCAAGTCCGTTCTTCCTTGGCCTCGTCCTCCCCAAGACGACGTTCCAGAGGCCGAGAAAGGTCCCCGAGACGACAACATCATCACCGACCTCGCAAAGGTCCTTTCACAGAAAAGATCGACTTTTTTCCAGTACCTAGGCACCTCGCAAAACCTCCGAATGGACTCAAGCCATACGATGGAACGGGTGACCCAGACCGACACCAAGACTATTTCGACACCATGATGCAATATCGGAATGTTCCTATGGAAATAAAATGCCGAATCTTCCCTCTGACCTTGGAAAGGGTAGCTTCCAATTGGTTGAGATCTCTCAAACAAAGCTCCATCTCTTCTTGGGACCGATTGGCGAAGCTATTCTCGGCTCAGTTCGCCCACTCGAGAAGTAAACCCACACATAAGAAAGTATTAGCACCTATCGTTCAGGGGGAGGACGAACCCCTAAGGGATTACATAGAGAGATTTAACAAAGAAGCTTCCCAAGTTCGGAACTTGAATGACGAGTTTCGACTTTACTTCATGACTGCCAGTCTCCGGGAAGGAAGTTTGTTTCAGACTCATATCAGGGACTTTCAAACCAACTACCCTGCATGAGTTCCTCCCGAAGTCCCAATGTTTCATTGATCACGAAGAAGGACTCAAAACCAGCATAACGATAGCCCGACCCGGATCCTCAAACCCATAAACCATAAACCAACTATCCGGGCTTATGCACGATCTTCTCTGTATAAACCCAGAACTCTTGCAAAAATTTGAAGTCTGTCAGACCACGGACCGACTACATCGAGCATCAAATCAAGGATAGACGACGATCCTCTCTTTAGTTTTTCGGTCGATCTTCACAATCCGACCCTCTTCCACTTCATTCTCCACATGAAAAACCTTCCTACCAAGGGGAACTGTGTTACCAAGTGGCTTCAGTCTCAAGAGGGGGGGGGGGGTGAATTGAGATTTAAAACTTTTCAGATCATTCGAAAATGTTTTTCCCCTTTTCAATGACTTAGATCAATTTTCGCGCAGGTTAAGTGGAAGCGAAGGAATTAGAATATAAAGCACTAAAGCGGTATAATAGTAAAGCAAGAAAGCAGTAAAGCACGCAGAGATTTATCCTGGTTCGGTCACCTCCTAGTGACCTACGTCCAGTCCTCACACCCTTGTAAGATTTTCCACTAACCAAAACAACAAGGCTTACAGGTGCCTTGGAAAACCTTTACAGACTCAGGCACTCTCCTCCTAGGATACCCCACCTATGGAGAGCCCTCAAATCTAACAATACAATAACAAGAGATACCCCACCCCTGTTACAATCAACTGCCCTAGAAAGATACCCCACTTCCTAGTACATGCAGCTACCCTAGAGAGATACCCCACTCCCTAGTACAAATCACAACAATTAAATAATAACAAACGTAAATACAGAAATACCTCTTAACGTAGGCAGATTACACAATTTGAAGAACGCAACCCCAACTAACTCTTAGCAAAAGATCAGCTCTTGACGGACCGGCGGTGCGAGAAGAACACAAATAAAATATAAGAGTTTTTCAGAAAGTTAGATCGTGAAGATGGGTTGTGAAAGAATGAAGACTATGAAGCCTCTATTTATAGGCTATATAGAAAAAAGTTTACGTTGAAATATTTATGGAAGTATGAGAATCGATTATTGCTTAAATGAATTGGATCTGAGAATCGATTCTTATGTGTGACTTCCTTAAGGTGAGAATCGATTCTTGCTTTATTTGAAAAAGGATGGCAATCGATTATTGGCTTACAGGCAGGCTAGGAATCGATTATGGAGTTTACAAAAGCAAGCTTGAAATCGATTGTGTAGTTTACAAAAGGAAGAAGTTTGAAATCGATTCTTATTTAAATAAGGAAGCAAGGAATCGATTATGTGCTTAACCATTGATTTAGGAAATCGATTTTGAGCTTTAGAGAAATACTAGGAATCGATTCTTTACTTTTGAAACATTATAGGAATCGATTCTTATCTTTAGGAAAATAGTTGGAAATCGATTTCTTTGCTTTTAGTGAAGACAATATGAATTGATTCTTTGCTTTGAAAAAATAGTTTATGAATCGAAAATAATATGAATCGATTGTATGCTTTCATATTGAGTTAAAAATCGATTTTGATATTTAGTAAAAGTAGTGTGAATCGATTTTATAGTTTCTCAAAAAACCTTTTTATGTTTACGTATGCATGCATGCATTTTGAGAACTTGTGTGAGTGTGTGAGACTTTGAGAGGCGAGCTGACCTTTGAAAGAGCTTACACTTTTTCCTAAGACACACCCAAACCCTAAGGACTACCTTTATATTTAAGGACTACCCTTAAACTTGAATCTTCAATTCTTGGGCTTGATTGTCTTGGATTGTGACTTGGATGTTTAGTCACTTTTCTTTACTTTTGGCTATCAACTTTACCTTTGCCTTTTTCATCATCAAAACATATTCTGCAATATTAGTTTACCTGCAATACAAGGTATCCACAAACTGGGGTATGGACCAAAGCCACATGCTGAAGAGATTTGTCATAACCTTCCCCGGCCATTTCAAGGGCGAGTTTGGCTGCTCTGGCCGCTGCGGCTTTGGTTTTCATCAACTAAATTTTATATAGGTTATTTATGCTCTTAATACTTAAATCAAGCTCACTTCTCAAGTAATTTTAATACTTAAACATGTGAATATATGATTAATAGTGTAAATACAGGTTATAAGTCAATTCCCTAAACTTTGGGCATAATCAATGCCTTTGTGAATATATTTAATGTTTTGCCTTAGTGCTGCAGCGGTATGCCATCAATGAAGCGCTACAGCGTTATGAGGCGGCTGGCCACTGGGATATTTGTGTAACCACTTGCTGAAATGATGAGTCATCACCCTTATCTCTTATCCTCAGCATGACATTGAAGCCCAAGTGGAGCAACAAGACACTTGGCTGTAGCGACCGAAAAATCCGGAGGAGGGATTCTTCGAAGTTCTTGAATGAAGCCGCCACCAAAATTTTAGTTTAAGGGCAAACATTGGAAAATCCCTATTGAGTGGACAAAGGGGTCTTGCGGACCAGATTTAGGCTCGGGAGTCGTTTATGCGTAGGGAAGGTATTAGCACCCTACAACATCCTTCCTAATGAAGGTTACCTTTTAACTAAATGTGTAAATATTTATTAATTCAAAAATAATGCTTTTACCCTTATAATAATAGTACAAAAGGACTCGATAAACGGTTAGTTGTTTTTGTACTTTTTGAGAAATAGGAGAGAAATGAATTAAAGAAAAAAAAAAGGTTTTTTATTAATGCAATTGACAGAGGTCGGCCGCCCTCTGGTCCTACGTATCTCCTGGTAGAGAATCAAATCACACGTAGTTCTTTGCAGAAAATGTTTGTGTGTTTGATGTTTTTTATTTATTTTTGAAATCGGGAGAGGTACTCGTGACGACCAAACAAGTAAAACTCAGAGTGGTCGTCGCTCATAGCTCGTTGAAAACTAAAGCTGTTATCAACGGTAAAACAAGCTAAGCTCAGAGTGACCATTAGTAACAAACCAATTTTATGTTTAGGAAAACATTTATTCGTTATTTGGGAAAAAATAGGTTTGTGAAAGAAAATATTTATTTAGGGAAAAGAGATTTTTTTTTAAAAAAAGAAACAGGGGGTGCAGTAGTAAAATGGGGTGTGATTAGCAGAAAATGGTTGTATTTTAAAGTAGTGGGTGCAGAAAACAGGCCTAGTTCGTTTTCTGTGAACTGGGTTGTATTCTAAAAGGTGGGCTTGCGCAGGGAGATGCAAGCTATTAAAACAAGGAGTGCACATAGAAACAGGGGTTGTGTAAAACAAAAATGGGGTGCAACGAAAAGGAAACCAGTTTGCTTTGAGCTGACTAGCAAATAGTCCAATTCAGGCTGTTGGGCTTGAGGCCTGCACGAACTGGGATTAAGTGAGGGGGGTGCAAACTAAAGAACAAGAGGGTGCAGGAAGTAATCTGAACAAAAAAAAGAAATTAAATAAAAAAAAGAGCTTAGCCATAAAAAGGAAATAAGCACAACCCACACAACCCTAATTCCTAATTCTTCTCTTCCCCCATCCAGCGCCGTTTACCATCCACCATGAGAGAGAGAGAAAAAATTATTTCACCACTTGAGAGAGAGAAACCTTCCCGGAGAGACAGAGAACAAACGGAACGAGAAAGAGACGGTGAGTGAGGAACACGTCGGAGGGGTGCCGTGGTGGCGGCGCCGGCGATGTTGACTGACATAGAGAGGAAGGGACGCGGCGACGAAGGAGGGGGAGAAGAGAGGTGACGCGACAGCGAAGGAGAGGAGAGAGAGAGAGGGGGGAACGCTGTTTCATGGGGGCGGTCCACGGTGGTCTGCGGTGGTAGTTGGTGGTGGTGGGGTTTGACCACTGTCCCTGGTGGCCAGAAACGGTGGTGGTTGTTGCGAAGCTTGCATTTTTTGTGGTGGCTTGCGACGGTGGGGCCAGTTTTGCGAACGGAGAAGAAAAAAAAGGGGGATGAGTGGTGGTGGCGACTGTAGCGACGTGCGGTGGCGACCACCACAGACGGTGGTCGGAGATGAGGTAGTTCAGTAGTTTTTTTTTTCTTTCTTTTCTGATTTGCTTAAAAGGGATGTGGTGTTGTTTTTGGTTGATAGTGTTTACCGGTTGTGGGTTGTTGCCCTCCTAGGATTTGACAAAATGTGCGTATAAATCTGATATTGGTATTTAGGAAGGAAAATGAGGGGTGCTGGTTTCTTTCTAGCTCTGTTTCTCTCTTTTCTTTCTACATTTTTTTTCTCTTGCCCTTTTCTGTTCTGAAATCCCCCCCCCCCCTTTTGAGTGTACCGCCTGTTTCTTTATATAGAGAAGTAATTGTTGTTGTTCTTGTTTGAGTTGTGTACAGCCCGGGAAGAAAACTATTAACATACAGGAGTTGTGACCACTATTTTGGCGTGGTCTGTGCAGGCAGGGTGTGGCTGATCTGCTGAGAGGATAGTGATGTGTGCTTGTTTTGGCACAGCAGGGTTTTTTTTTCAATAAAGAGGTATTGGCTTTGAATTATAAGAGGAAAAAGCATGTATGGTGGAGAGGAGGAGCAGCAACTTGCAGGTTGGTGCCTTGTTGGTGCAAAATTGGAAAAGCAACAAAAGAACAAGAAGAAATTAGTTTTAGCATATTACTCAAAGAGACTGTACCTGACTGAGGGGGGCGCATACTCCCTTTTTTTGTTTTACTTTTTTGCTTTTTTTTTGTCTCTAAATGTAATTAATTTTTGTAAACTTTGATTATTGTATTTATTGTAATAAAAATAGACTTGGACATGTTTGACCATTCCTCTCTTTATTTTGATTTTATTTCTTTTTTTGATTAAGTGAGAGAGAGAGAGACAAAACTATTATTCAAAACTATTATTAATGAGCGTCAAAACGAAACACGCGTGCACAATGGGACGCGAACGCGCGTCTGCAGATGAGAATATGCGAACTCGTGCACCAAAATAAACACTCGTACACAACGAGACGCGAACACGCGTCTGCAACGAGGACAAAAATGTGTACCTTATTAAAAATCGCACGCGTGCACAATGAGAAGTAACACGCCTATACACGACTGGGAACAGCACACATGAACGACAAAAACAATATTTTGGATTTTCTAGTAAGTTTTAAATTAGCCGGACAAAATTAGGGTACGACAGCTGCTCCTCTTTATTTATATTTTACAAGGAAATATGAAAGGTTTCCAAATTTCTCAAGTAAAATAGAAATGAAGATAAAAAGACACTAATTTTGTCCCGCCTATTTTTTAGAAATTATTGAAAGATAATGGGTTGACATAGAATAAAAGTAAATAAGGATCACTGGGGATCTGAAGGAGCACTGGGGCTCTGATGGTCTAATTGCAGTCGATGCTTGGCGCATTGATTGGAGTTAGACTGAAGGACCGACGAGGTCTGAAGGGCATGCCTAAGCCTGATGGACCAAAATGGTCTGATGGAGCACAAACTAGCAATGGTACTAGTAAAACGGTCTGCTTGGGGGTGGCCTTTTTCGAGCGGCCATGGGGGCAAGGTCGGGTCGTTGACCTGATTTGCGCACCTTGAAGGACGTCCACTGTGTTTTTTAGGCGGACACAGCTAGTCTGAAGGACCTGGGGTCGGATGATCCGTCGGTTGCTCGATAACGCGACGTGCGATCTGGATTGAAGGACCATTGATGGTCTGAAGGAGCGCTTGGGCTCTGAAGGACCATTGAGGGTCTGCAAAAGTACCGAGACTCTGAATCGTGATATGAGACCAGCGCTTGGAGCACTGACTTTGAGGGAACAAAATATTGGGATTGACACATGGCGTACTTGCCCAGAACATATCTAATGAATGCATTTACCTGAGAAGGGAAAAGCTATCTATATTTGGTATGTCTAGAAATGCAACGAATGATGTATGCGTGCAATATATGTATGTGAAATGGTAAGTGTCCAATGGGATGAATGAAATGTGGTAGATGATGTGGGTTGAAGTTGATGGAACATGGAGGTCTACAAACAACGTATGTGAATGCAGGTGTGATTGTGCTGATTAAATGATGAATGTAAGGGAATGAGCGATTTTCCTCTTTTTGCTTTTTTTGCTTTTTTTCTTAGTGTATAATGAGTGTATGAAGTGCAAAGCGTGAATGTGATGCACATATAATGTTTCGATGCAAATGTCATGGTAAATAAAAGAAAACACATGAATGCATAGCAAATGACATGATTGGTGATGTGGAAAGCTTTTTGGGCAACGATGAGACCGGTACTTGGCACATCTATCGAAGCAAACAATGTTATGCATGCGACGAGCGTGCAATGATTGGTATCTGGTGGGATGATGAATGAAGTGGGTGTACCATGGGTGTTGAACCTGATGGAATGAGAAAGTTGACAACGGTGTATGAGATGTGAATGTGACTGTGGTGATTATTTTTTGGTGTGATGATGAATGTAATGGATGGATTTTTCTTTTTGCTTTTTCTTATTTATTTTGCTTCTTTTCTTGATGCATGCAATGCGAATGTGAATATGATGCGAATGTAATTCTTTGATGCAAATGCTATGGTGAATAAAGGAAACACATGAATGCATAGCAAATAATATGATTGGTGATATAGAAAGCTTTTGGCAACGATGAGGCCGGCACTTGGCACTTCTATCGAAGCAAAAAAAGTGTTATAGGTATGCAATGTGATGAATGTGCAATGCGAAAGTAAATGGACTACAAAAGGCCTGTGAATGATGGATGCTGAAGTTGGTCGGAAACAGAAATTGATAAGCTGTGTATGCGAATGCGAATGCAAATGTACTGCTGGTTGCATGATGGGATGATTTATGCTTTGGTGGGGGTAACGGGTGCAATCTGGATGATTTTTTCCTTTTTGGTTTTCTCTTTTTTTTTTCTTTTTGAATGAATGGATGAATGCGCACAGGTAATGCTTAAATGCAATAGTTGTGGTAGATGCATGACTTGTTGTTGACATACAATGTATGGTGCAATGATATGGTATAATAGTAATGCATGCAGATGTGTTTTGTTTTGAGATGAGAAATGATACTTTCGATGCGAGGGGTAGAGAGGTGAGTGCTTTGGAATAATCATTCTTTGGAAAGAGGTTTGAATTCAGACATGGCAACCTCAAGGTTGTTACTCACAGACATTGATGTGCGAAACTGTTTGACCGTATTTGCAGACTCGCTTATTTTGCTCTCCTGTGATGGTGCCCCATGATGATTGATTTTTAGGTCCACAAAGTTAGCTGAGTGAGTTTCCGACTTCACATTATTAACTTGTGTTTTCTCTCTTTGAAGCATAAACATGTAGAGTAGTGCAAATACAGATGAATGAGTCAGTTGACTTGGTATGACAGATATGACACGTGAGGGGATGAATGGTAGGTTTTTGCCAAAGCCATGAAAGGTGGAACTGCCCCGATTTAGACTACCGGTGAAGGTGAGTGCATAACTTGCCCCTGTCTAGTGGTGACAACAGCCACGGTTGTAGAGGAAATAATGAATTGGGAATACCACGACTTTGGAATGAAGGGTGGAAAACAAGAGATTCTGTCTCAACCCACGACATTTGGTGTTGCCCCAATCTTGACGAGAGCAAGGTTGCCCCGACTCGAGTTTGCAAAAGGCTGTATTTAGCATGGTGGGTTGAGAAATTGCCCCGGTGTGGTCTCATGGACGTGAATATGACGAGGGGATGAGATGGGTGTAGGGTGAATTTCCCCGACTTTAGGTGGAGTGAAGGGTGACGGGATTTCCCCACTTTGGAATGGTATTTCAAATGATTGCTTCTAGTGGGGTTATGAAATGTGGCTGAGTTTGGGTCATGGGTTTTTGGAATTGGTGTATGGATTGGATGTGGTATATGAATGGGATGGATGTCAGACATTTTCCCCAAGTTCAAGAAGCATGAAAGGTGAAAGGTATGCCCCACTTTGTGATCTTGATGGTCCTAGTCCAAACTTTTGGGCCCTTTGAAGGTGACTCCCACAGACTATGATAATCCTGAGTTTTTGACACGATGAAAATTTCGCTTGGTGATCACTAAACCTTGTCTTGATATCAGTGCAATTTGAATGAACATTGGAGTGCAAGCCCCTTTGATTTTTTTTTTTTAACTTTCTTTTTTTGATTTTTTTCAGCAAATATATTGTAAATAAATAAACTTACTTGTCCTAAAATTAAACCTTTGAGAAAACGAAAGCAATCAGTCATTGATCTGCATGGTCTTTGTAATGTGGCCGGTGTTTAGAGGGTTATGAAAGAAAGGTTTATAACGTGGTCAACGGTTATGGGGAAATGTGGTCAATGGTTATGGGCTTGTGGAGCATAGGCTCCAATGGGCTCAGAGAGGTGTTTGATGGTTTATTGATACGTTGACCTTTTTAAAAGATAAGTAGCTTCAGAGAAGTGTTCGAGGCCAATGATTTGGGTTTTGTGGAAGAAATGATAATTCGGCCTAAGGAGGTGTTTGTAGGTTTATTCGGACAAATATATCTTCTGTGTTTGGTGGTAATATGTATCAACTCACAATTTCTACTGCTTTTGATTTTTCTTTTTGAGGATTTTTTTTATCCTCTTTTTTGAATTTCACTGTTTGTGATTTTTCTTTCTCTTTTTTTTTGTAGAGTGAGCTGATAAAAGCGACACACCATTTTTGATGTGGAATTGATCCTTGTCTAGGGTGACTGAAAGATTTTTTTGATTTTTTTTTGCTCAAAGGGGTAGTAGAGAACCCCTTTTTTTAGGATACGGGAAGATGACCAAACTTCATTTCAAATCCTGATTGCTTGTTTTTCTCAAGAATTAATTCAAAGACAAATTATTTATTTTTATATATCCGCTCTTTTTTCTCTTTATTTCTTTTATTTGCCCTAATTTTTGCTTAGGCTGCTCTCGCAAATTTTCAACCTAACAGGCCTTTTAATTTATTTTTTGTAAAGGACTTGCACCAAGGGAATACAATGTTGACCAGATATCCAGTGATCACAAATTTGCCCCAGCTTGGGGCCTAAAGTGTTAGCTCATGAAATTTCATCATTGGGAACAAACCAAATGGCTAACTAGGTACTTGTGTGGATAATATGCACTGGGTGGTCGGGGTGGGACCGGGCGTGTAAAGGGATGATGATACAATGGAAAGATGTGGACATTAACTGACTCAGACAAGAATAAATGCACGTTGCATACAAGTTCACCATAAGAATGCTTCACAGAGAGTTAACATAGTCAACGACATGATAGGAGAAATTTTTGATAACACATTAGTTAACAAAATGGACCATTTGGATCATTTATCATGGGATTGATGAGATGCATCATTTTGCTGAAAAAATGAATGAGCTGCAAACAGTGAATAACTTCCTTTTTTGAAAATTGAGTGTCTGAAAACACCTTGAGTTTATAGCTAAGCTAAACTTTTTCGAAGAATAAATAATCAACCCCGCCTCATCTCTCATCAATCTTTTTTAAAAAATGTGCTCATGTTTTTTGTAGGGATGAAAACGTGATAATGTATATGCATGATGCAAATGCAGACGCCTAAAATGGAAATACATGAAAAATGAGATGTTCACAATTTTTGAAATCGTGTTCATGATTATTCTCTACTCTTTTCTAGAAAAAATGTGATGCACGTGATGATGAATATGTATGATGAAAACGCAAATGCGGGAAATGCGTGAAGGGAATGATCTCCTGGAAAGATTAGCTATTCTAAACGATTTTTTTTTACTTTTTGGGGACAATATAGCATACAGATGATGCAAATCATTGTTTATTGCTAACTGAAATACGTTTTGGATGATGAATGACTTTTTGTGTTTTTTTTAATTTAGAAAATGACTCATGCATGGATGACTGATGCGTTTGAGGTGGTTTGGAATAAAGAACTTTTATTTTTCATTATTTTTTATGATGCATGAAGAAGAGTAACACGTTTGAATGAAATAATGAATGAATGTAATTTTTTTATAATATCAAGGTGATATTATTTTCTCATTTTTGGCGTGTGGCTTATGCAAGATAAAAAATATGATATTTTGTTATTTCCTAGATGATGAGATGCATGTTGGTACCATGATAATGAAAACGATGACCGTATTCTATTATGAATGCATAATAATAATTTTTTTTTATTTTCTAGTTGAAAGACTAACTATGCTCACACAACAAGAATAATCAAGTTAAACGCACCTTGTGTCCTAATGCATGAAGGAACACATGGTGAAAAATGACGAAAATGCAGATGCGAATGCATGAAATGCGTGCATGAATGATCACTTGGAAAGGTCAGTTATTCTAAATGATTTTTGGAGACAATGCGGCACGTGACCGATGCAGAGCCTCTTTCATGTATCAGAGTGAAATGCTAAATACGTATCTATGAATGATGCGAAAATGATGACGTAATTTTTGAAATGATGCATGTTGAAACGGTATATAAACGATGTGTGGATGAAATGGCGTATGGATGATTTAATGAAACAACAGTTTTTTGGATGAGTGAAAAGGTGCGTGAATGCTATGCATTTCATGATGTTGCAAATGATGAAATGCCCATATTATTTGATGATGGAAATGCATGCTAAATGAGATATTCAATCACAATTTTTTTTAATTGTGATCATGTTTTTTATTCTTTTCTTTTTCGCGAAAAGAAAGAAAATTGCAATGTATGAATGAACGAATAATGTTGCCTGATGCAGATGCGAGGAATGTGAATGAATGATCGCTTGAAAAGATTGACTATCCGAAATGATTTTTCGGACGCAATGCAATATGATGATGAATAATGCAAGAAAGTGGCATCATTTTATTATTTTTCTTTTATTTTGCATGTCAGATGACTAATGCATTTTTTATTTTTCTATGCATGAAGAGGAGTAACGAATATAGTATATTTTTGAGTATGCAAGATGATGAAAGTTGGACAACTATGTAGCGTATTTATTTTTTTGGAGGATGATATGCATGTTAGTACCATGAGAACGAGATGGATATGAAAACAAGTTACTCGTTCTATGGTGATTTTTTATTTTCTAGCAAAATATAATGCCCATGATGACAGATATGTATGAAAAATGCGAATGCATGAATAAATAAATGTTTGATTCTAATGCAATTATTTTCGTTTTCCGAGAGGTAGTGCAACATGTATGCAGACTCTTATTTTTGATTTATTGGATGACAAATGATACAATTATAATGAAATGATTTTTTGTTTTATTTGGGAAATGACACATGAATATGGAATTGTTGCATTTAAACTAGGATGACCACATGAGGGAAATGATGTATGAATGTTATGTTTTTTTTGAAATGTAATTCAAGACTTTATGAATGATGTGGTAACTACACTCTATGATCATGACTTTGAATGATTATGAATGAATGTGGTGCCTATGATGCTATTGCCTTTTTTGTGTGCGAGGAAACAAAATGCATGACACTCGCAGCGACCTTTTTTTTTTACTGCGTGGAAAAGAGTAATGAACATAACCTTTATATAATATGGGGGTAATATTCTTTTGGTGTACGGATACGCAAGATGCATGCGATTTTGAAAAAAATGATACCTTTGCGATGCATGATAGTGCAATAACAATGAAATGCTTATGGAAGAGTGACTTTAGTATGAATGAATGGTGATTTTTTTTGTGTTTTCTTTGAATAAAGTATAATGTATGAACATATGGACGTTTGTTGTACATGAGCAACAATGGAGATGAATGAAATGCGTGATGGTTTATCCTTTTTTTTTATGCTTCAACTAAAATAAAAAGCTAACAAAATGCTATTGGGTGATGAATGATGCAATAATGAAGAAATTTATAATTTTTGTTTTGACGCATGTTGAAGGACTGATCCATTTGAGATGGATAGGAATAAATGATTTTTGTCCTTGTTTTTTATGATGCATGAAGATGATGCATTTAAAAATAAATTTTTATAATAGCAATGCGATGTATGAGTATGAGAGATGATGCAACTAGGATAAAATGATGCATGTATGGAGAAATTGCGCATTTGGACTATGATGCATGTATGGAGAAATGATGCATGTATGGAGAAATTGTGCATTTGGACTATGATGACAATATGAGCGAAATGTTATAGAATGTCTCATGCAATTTGTAATAATGATGTTGCAAATGACAAGATGCCTACACTATTTGATGGTTTTTTTCCCGATATTTATGAATTATGAATATATGATGAATGGTACGGTAGGGAAATGGAAATGTGATGCATATGATGAAAAAAATGATCTTATTTTATGATAATTTTTTGTATGATGAATGAAAGGAATGATGTCGTCTCGTATGCATGCAAATGAAGGAAGCATGAAATATTTTTTTGAGTGATTTTAATTTTGGAGAAAAACTAACCAGATTGATAGAGAGGGTAAGTATAGTGCCCCTGTGTCCTAGGTGGGTCATGTCTAAATTGGGATTTTCAACATGATCTAGGGTCACTTATGTGATCAATCTCTCAGGTGGCTCTATTCACTTCCTCACAAAGGTCTCCAGAGCTAAAATCCCCTTCATGATATGATCCACAACGATAGCGAGCTACCTGGTGTGGGATACGATGAAAGAGCGTACTCTGGTTGAGACTTTCATGAGAGTCAGACAGATAAAATCTAGAATGACTGTCACTAATAATCTCCACTCGTCCTAGGTTATTTGCAGACCCGGGTATAGGGCCCCACTCAAAGGTGTGTGCAAAAGTGTAAGTGAGGTGTGTGATGAGAGCAAAATACCTAAACTAACCAAACTGGACAAGATGTACAACAATAATAAAAAAGTCGTCTACCCCAAGGTTCAATAATATAAATAAAATGCTAATAAATAAATAATATAAGAATAAGGGTAAAAACAAAATATTAATAAAATTAACAAATACTTACACATTTAGTTAATTTGGCTTGACTCTCTTAATTTGTCCCCAGTGAAGTCGCCAGCTGTAGCGACCGAAAAATCCGGAGGAGGGATTCTTCGAAGTTCTTGAATGAAGCCGCCACCAAAATTTTAGTTTAAGGGCAAACATTGGAAAATCCCTATTGAGTGGACAAAGGGGTCTTGCGGACCAGATTTAGGCTCGGGAGTCGTTTATGCGTAGGGAAGGTATTAGCACCCTACAACATCCTTCCTAATGAAGGTTACCTTTTAACTAAATGTGTAAATATTTATTAATTCAAAAATAATGCTTTTACCCTTATAATAATAGTACAAAAGGACTCGATAAACGGTTAGTTGTTTTTGTACTTTTTGAGAAATAGGAGAGAAATGAATTAAAGAAAAAAAAAGGTTTTTTATTAATGCAATTGACAGAGGTCGGCCGCCCTCTGGTCCTACGTATCTCCTGGTAGAGAATCAAATCACACGTAGTTCTTTACAGAAAATGTTTGTGTGTTTGATGTTTTTTATTTATTTTTGAAATCGGGAGAGGTACTCGTGACGACCAAACAAGTAAAACTCAGAGTGGTCGTCGCTCATAGCTCGTTGAAAACTAAAGCTGTTATCAACGGTAAAACAAGCTAAGCTCAGAGTGACCATTAGCAACAAACCAATTTTATGTTTAGGAAAACACTTATTCGTTATTTGGGAAAAAATAGGTTTGTGAAAGAAAATATTTATTTAGGGAAAAGAGATTTTTTTTTAAAAAAAGAAACAGGGGGTGCAGTAGTAAAATGGGGTGTGATTAGCAGAAAATGGTTGTATTTTAAAGTAGTGGGTGCAGAAAACAGGCCTAGTTCGTTTTCTGTGAACTGGGCTGTATTCTAAAAGGTGGGCTTGCGCAGGGAGATGCAAGCTATTAAAACAAGGAGTGCACATAGAAACAGGGGTTGTGTAAAACAAAAATGGGGTGCAACGAAAAGGAAACCAGTTTGCTTTGAGCTGACTAGCAAATAGTCCAATTCAGGCTGTTGGGCTTGAGGCCTGCACGAACTGGGCTTAAGTGAGGGGGGTGCAAACTAAAGAACAAGAGGATGCAGGAAGTAATCTGAACAAAAAAAGAAATTAAATAAAAAAAAGAGCTTAACCATAAAAAGGAAATAAGCACAACCCACACAACCCTAATTCCTAATTCTTCTCTTCCCCCATCCAGCGCCGTTTACCATCCACCATGAGAGAGAGAAAAAATATTTCACCACTTGAGAGAGAGAAACCTTCCCGGAGAGACAGAGAACAAACGGAACGAGAAAGGGACGGTGAGTGAGGAACACGTCGGAGGGGTGCCGTGGTGGCGGCGCCGGCGATGTTGACTGACATAGAGAGGAAGGGACGCGGCGACGAAGGAGGGGGAGAAGAGAGGTGACGCGACAGCGAAGGAGAGGAGAGAGAGAGGGGGGAACGCTGTTTCATGGGGGCGGTCCACGGTGGTCTGCGGTGGTAGTTGGTGGCGGTGGGGTTTGACCACTGTCCCTGGTGGCCAGAAACGGTGGTGGTTGTTGCGAAGCTTGCATTTTTTGTGGTCGCTTGCGACGGTGGGGCCGGTTTTGCGACTGTAGCGGCTTGCGGTGGCGACCACCACGGACGGTGGTCGGAGATGAGGTAGTTCAGTAGTTTTTTTTTCTTTCTTTTCTGATTTGCTTAAAAGGGATGTGGTGTTGTTTTTGGTTGATAGTGTTTACCGGTTGTGGGTTGTTTCCCTCCTAGGATTTGACAAAATGTGCATATAAATCTGATATTGGTATTTAGGAAGGAAAATGAGGGGTGCTGGTTTCTTTCTAGCTCTGTTTCTCTTTCTACATTTTTTTTTCTCTTGCCCTTTTCTGTTCTGAAATCCCCCCCCCCTTTTGAGTGTACCGCCTGTTTCTTTATATAGAGAAGTAATTGTTGTTGTTCTTGTTTGAGTTGTGTACAGCCCGGGAAGAAAACTATTAACATACAGGAATTGTGACCACTATTTTGGCGTGGTCTGTGCAGGCAGGGTGTGGCTGATCTGTTGAGAGGATAGTGATGTGTGCTTGTTTTGGCACAGCAGGGTTTTTTTTTTCAATAAAGAGGTATTGGCTTTGAATTATAAGAGGAAAAAGCATGTATGGTGGAGAGGAGGAGCAGCAACTTGCAGGTTGGTGCCTTGTTGGTGCAAAATTGGAAAAGCAACAAAAGAACAAGAAGAAATTAGTTTTAGCATATTACTCAAAGAGACTGTACCTGATTGAGGGGGGCGCATACTCCCTTTTTTTGTTTTGCTTTTTTGCTTTTTTTTTTGTCTCTAAATGTAATTAATTTTTGTAAACTTTGATTATTGTATTTATTGTAATAAAAATAGACTTGGACATGTTTGACCATTCTTCTCTTTATTTTGATTTTATTTCTTTTTTTGATTAAGTGAGAGAGAGAGACAAAACTATTATTAAAAACTATTATTAACGAGCGTCAAAACGAAACACGCGTGCACAACGGGACGCGAACGCGCGTCTGCAGATGAGAATATGCGAACTCGTGCACCAAAATAAACACTCGTACACAACGAGACGCGAACACGCGTCTGCAACGAGGACAAAAATGTGTACCTTATTAAAAATCGCACGCGTGCACAATGAGAAGTAACACGCCTATACACGACTGGGAACAGCACACATGAACGACAAAAACAATATTTTGGATTTTCTAGTAAGTTTTAAATTAGCCGGACAAAAATAGGGTACGACATTGGCGTCTCTCAATTGATTCCCACTTGATAGTCGGTAATGATTTTAATCATTACCACTTTTTGTAAAGTAGCTTTAGGATTATTAGGATAATATCTAGTTTTATGAATATATGGTTTTTAATAATTAATTATTAGTTAGATTAGAATAGAGAGAATCAGTAGTAAGTAACCTACGAGAGAGTTGTAACGAGAAGAGGAGAGCTATCTTGACACCTTAGTCTTTTTCCATTGTTATTCCACTCTTGAGCTTTTAATTTTTAGAGTAGTTTTTGTAGTTCACCTGTGGTTTTGCTCACGACATAGCACCATCCTTCGTATGTGACTTGGGATCATTGGAGTGTATCTTTTACAACCCATTCTTCTCTTGTCTTCTTACGGTAATATAAACTTTCTAGTTGTATTATGTTGATGAAGCTTGTGATGAGCTAAACTTGTTGTAGTTGGATTGTTCTTAGTGTGTAATGAACCTTGAGTAGCTTTTATATAATATTAAGATGTTTGCGTTTCATTCCTTGTGTCATAATGCTTTCAACTTTGTTTTGGGAATGATCAACTAAAATAAGCGGGCTTTGTGGGTACATACATGGATCACAAAGAGAACTCAAGGAATGATATGAATGAAAAACCCTTTAAAGACATTTAAAGGAAGTACTACTTAACCCTAGACATAGGGGGAGTAATAGTTCATAAGGTGCATGCTGTATGAACTTAATATACAGGGGTAAAACTTATTTAGAGCCTAGACATAGGAGTCTTGTAACATAACTCTGACGATAGTGACTGAAAGGAACGCCACCATGACGCTACAGCGTCTGTTGATTCTGTAGTGCTACAGCGCTTAACGCTACAGCGTCTAATATTATAGAACACTACTCTTGGGAATTTACATAACTGCTGAGCTATCCAACTCACTCTTACATAATTTCAATTCAATACTGTTTTATCACAAACTATTATGTTTACAAACTATTGAGCAAGCCTCTCCAGGGTCAGTAAGCTGTGTATATTGTGGAGGAGAGCATTTGTATGAAGAATGTCCTGGTAATCCTGTCTCTGTGAACTTTGTGGGTTTCAACAAGAATAATAATCCTTATTCAAATACATATAATCCTGGTTGGAAGAACCACCCCAACTTCAGATGGGGAGCCAACAACGCTAAAGCACCCAATTATAGTGCTCCAGCAAATCCACCAGGATTCCCTACTCAGAACTACCAAAGACAAAATGCCCTTGTTCTTGATAATTCCATGGAAGGTTTATTGAAAAGCTTCATGAGTGATTGTAAAACAACTATGAAAACTCATGAAGCTTCCATTAAGAATCTGGAAGTTCAGATGGGGCAGATAGCTAATGTCCTTACCCAAAGAGCTAGTGGATCATTACCATCCACTACTGAAGCTTCAACTTCTGGCACAAATGGGAAGGAGCAAATCAAAGCTATATCGTTAAGTAGTGGGAAAGATGTGGCAGGATCATCAACTGTTGTTTCAGGTGATGAGAAAAAGAAAAAATCGGAAAAAACAAAAAAATCTGAAACAGATGCTACAGCGCCTATTGCTGACGCTGCAGCGCCTGTTGCTGTTCAACAAACACTGAAACCACCACCCAGAATTGTTCCTACATATCCTGATCCTCCTTATCCTCAAAGATTGAGAAAGGCTCGGGAAGATAAACAGTTTAACAAATTCCTAGAAGTTCTTAAGAAATTGCATATTAATGTTCCCTTGGTGGAAGCCCTCCAACAAATGCCCAATTATGCAAAGTTCATGAAGGATGTGCTCACCAAGAGGAGAAGACTTGGGGAATTTGAGACAGTAGCAATGACTGGGGAATGTAGTATGAGGGTGTAGAACAAGCTCCCACCCAAATCAAAGGATCCTGGCAGTTTTACTATACCATGCTCAATTGGAAATTTTTACTCTGGCCGTGCTCTATGTGATTTGGGAGCCAGCATAAATCTTATGCCCAAGTCCATATACACACAACTAGGAGTAGGGAATGCCAGGCCTACCTCACTTACATTGCAGCTAGCAGACAGAACCCTTGCTTATCCAGAAGGAATCTTAGAAGATGTTCTAATAAAGGTAGACAAATTTGTATTTCCTGTTGATTTTGTAATTTTGGATGTTGATGCAGATAAATAAGTACCTATCATACTAGGAAGGCCATTTTTGGCTACGGGAAGAACTCTAATAGATGTGCAGAGAGGAGAATTGATCATGAGGGTCAATGACCAAGAAGTCAAGTTCAACATCCTCAATGCTATGAAATTTCCAGATCCCAATATTGAAGAGTGCTCCTTTGTGTCTGCTCTTGACCAAGTGGTTCAGAATCATTTTTCAGAAAAGCACAGATCATCTGAGGCAATTACTGGACAACACTGAAGATTCAGGATCTGATACAGAAGATGCAGAAAGAGGAGCAACTGACAGTTAAAGAAATTTGGACCAGGAAGTATGAATCTCTGGAGGAGCAACTGACATGAGGAAGAATCTGCCCTCCACTGAACAACCACCAACTCTGGAACTCAAGGAGTTGCCTTCACACCTCAAATATGCATATCTGGGGGACAATAGTACTTTGCCTGTTATAATTGCTTCTGATCTTTCTGAACAGCAGGAGCATGATCTGATTCAAGCGCTGTAGCGGCATAAAAAGGCTATTGGGTGGCAGATGTCAGATATTAAAGGTATCAGCCCCACCATCTGTAAGCACAGGATAGTGTTAGAAGAAGATTCTAAAAACTACATTGAAGGGCAGAGGAGGCTGAACCCTATTATGAAGGAAGTGGTGACGAAAGAAATCATCAAATATATGGTTGGATGCAGGTATTGTGTACCCCATATCAGACAGTGCATGGGTTAGTCCTGTGCAGTGTGTGCCAAAGAATGGAGGGGTAACAGTAATTACTAATGAGATGAATGAGCTGCTTCCAACCAGAACTGTGACAGGATGGAGGATATGCATGGATTATAGGAGGTTGAACAAAGCTACAAGGAAAGATCATTTCCCATTGCCTTTTATTGATCAAATGCTGGATAGACTTTCAGGTAAAGAATTTTATTGCTTTCTTGATGGTTACTATGGTTATAATCAAATAGCAATAATCCCTGAAGACCAGCAAAAGACTACATTCACATGTCCATATGGCACATTTGCATTTAGGAGGATGCCATTTGGATTGTGTAATGCACCTGCCACTTTTCAGAGGTGTATGATGGAAATTTTCTCTGACTACATTGAGAGATCCATGGAAGTTTTCATGGATGACTTCTCTGTGTTTGGGGAAACATTCCATTTGCGCTTATCCAACTTGGAAGAAATTCTGATTAGGTGTGAAGAAACAAACCTTGTGCTAAATTGGGAAAAATGCCACTTTATGGTGCAAGAGGGAATTGTTTTGGGTCACAAGATATCCAAGAAGGGGCTGGAAGTGGACAAGGCAAAGATAGAGGTCATCGAGAAGCTACCTCCTCCAACAAACATTAAGGGCATAATAAGCTTTTTAGGGCATGCTGGATTCTATAGGAGGTTCATAAAAGATTTTTCAAAAATCTCCAAACCTTTGTGCCAACTGTTACAACATGATGTCCCTTTCATATTTGATGAACAATGTATGGCAAGCCTTCCAGAAACTGAAGAAAGCTCTAACAACAGCACCAGCTATTACAGCTCCTGACTGGAGTAAGCCTTTTGAGCTTATGTGTGATGTTAGTGACTTTGCCATTGGAGCTGTGCTTGGGGAAAGGTATGATAAAATTTTCCATTCAATTTATTATGCTAGTAGAACACTTGTAGAGACTCAACTGAATTACACAGTTACAGAAAAGGAATTATTGGCTATTGTCTTTGCATTTGACAAGTTTAGATCGTACTTGATTGGTACAAAAGTAATTGTTTTCACTGACTATTCTGCCATCAAGTACTTGATCACAAAGAAAGATGCAAAGCCAAGGCTAATAAGGTGGGTTCTCCTACTCCAAGAGTTTGATTTAGAAATTAGAGATAAAAAAGGAGTGGAGAACCAAGTTGCTGATCATCTATCTAGAATAGAAAGGGAAAATGCAGGTACAGTAGGAGGAGAGATCAAAGAATACTTTCCAGACGAACAGCTATTGGCAATAACTGCTGAAGCATCAACCGTTGTAGTGGTTAGCGCAAAAACGCTAGACGCTGTAGCGCCTGAACCTGCAACACCATGGTATGCTGACATAGTAAATTTTCTAGTGAGCAAGGTGGTACCTGTTGAGATGAATTATCAGCAGAAAAGAAGGTTCTTCCACACAGTGAAACAATATTACTGGGATGAACCTTTTCTCTACAAGAAATGCCAAGACCAATTGATGAGGAGATGCCTTGCATAGGAAGAACAAGACCAAGTGCTACAGCACTGCCATTCTGCACCATGTGGTGGGCATTTTGGTGGGATCAGAACTGCTGCAAAGGTATTACAATCTGGTTATTATTGGCCTACACTTTTTAAAAATGCTCAAGACTTTGTGAAAGGATGTGATAGATGCCAGAGAACTGGGAACATATCAACTAAGCATGAGATGCCATTAACAAACATCTTAGAGATAGAACTCTTTGATGTTTGGGGAATGTATTTCATGGGACCTTTCCCCCCTTCTCATGGAAATCTGTACATCCTTGTAGGTGTAGATTATGTTTCAAAATGGGTAGAGGCTGTTGCTCTACCCAATAATGATGCAAAGTCTGTGAGCAAATTTTTGTTGAAAAATATATTCACAAGGTTTGGAACTCCAAGAGCCATTATAAGTGATGAGGGTTCTCATTTCTGTAATAAATTAATTGAGACTCTCTTGGCTAAATATGGAGTCAAGCATAAAATTGCCACTGCTTACCACCCACAAACTAGTGGTCAGACTGAGTTATCTAATAGAGAAATAAAGAGAATGCTGGAGATAATGGTAGGGCCCACAAGAAAGGATTGGGCAATACATCTAGATGATGCATTGTGGGCCTACAGGACTGCTTTTAAAACACCTCTAGGGATGTCTCCCTATAGGCTGGTTTATGAAAAATCCCGTCACTTGCCAATTGAGCTTCAACACAAAGCCCATTGGGCATTGAAAAAACTCAATTTTTACTACAAGAAAGCAGGAGGTGCTAGATTGCTGCAAATGAATGAATTAGAAGAAATTAGGCACTTTGCCTATGAAAATGCAGCAATCTACAAAGAAAAAACTAAAGTATGGCATGACCAGAAATTGCTCAGAAGAGAGCTGACTGAAGGAGGGGATGTGTTGTTGTTCAACTCCAGATTAAAATTGTTTCCTGGTAAGTTGAAGTCTAGGTGGTCTGGCCCATTTAAATTGGTGCAAATTTATAACCATGGAGCAGTAGACCTCTATGATCCAGCAACTAACACTACCTTTAAAGTTAATGGTCAGAGGGTCAAGCAATACTTTGGTGGAAATGTGGTAAGAAACAAAACCACAACTGAGTTTAAAGATCTCTAATTAAAAGAGAAAGTGTGGCTGCAGACTCTTAAAGCAAGCGCTCTTGGGAGGCACCCCAAGGATTTTAACAAATTTGCTGTTCTGTTGTGTTCTTCTGTCTGCAGGAAATTTCAGGTATTAGGTTTAGCGCTGCAGCGTTCAGCCATTGCAAAGGCGCTACAGCGGTTGTTATTGAAGGACCTGACCAGAGTCAAACAATAAAATAAATTGTTCTTAACTCAATAATGACGTAGCAATGTTCAGAACCTTATCCTGACTGCTCCTGCAGCAGTGAACAGCAACTCAGCCACTCTACTTTTTCTCTCTCTCCCATCACTCACTCACAACGGTCACTTCTCCTTTCCCCACGCACGCATTTTCTATTGCGTTTCCAAAACCTCCTTCAACGCCCCACTTGCAAGCCATAACCGTCTTCACTGTTACACTCACAGCCATAACCCTTTCTTCTCTCTTCTTTCCAACGCAGAACTCAGCATTTTCCAACAAGACTTAACCGTCCAATCCCCAGCATTTTTGAAACAAAACACAGCGCCATGACCAAAATGCAAACAGCAACTAAGAGATCTGGTAAAGGAGCCAACATGAGCCCAGAATCATCTAACCCGACCAAAGCAACCCTAGATTCTCAAAGATTTTGGAAGATGGAGTTCATAGCAGAAAGGGGCTTCAAAACGGATAAAGCTCCTGAGGCGTTCACAAGCACTGTCACAGCACTTGGTTGGGAAAGTTTCACCAAGCACCGTAAGGAGTACCAGATTTCGTTGGTTAGAGAATTTTATGCTGGTATAGAGGAACTCAAAGATGGAAAGCCCCAAACCTACTCAGTGGTTAGGGGTGAAACTGTTAACTTCAACGCAAGGGCCATCAACGATCTTTTCCACCTTGGATGCTATGGAAAAGCTCTGGAAAACAAGGTACAGACCTGAGGAGATGCTGAAATGGAGGGAGTCAGAGAACGAATCTGTATTGAAGGGGCTAAATGGGATAAGTTTGGTGCTGAGTACAAGATAAAGAGGCGTATTTGTGTGAAGAAGCTAACTTGTGGTGCAGCTTCATTAATCACTCCCTGTTACCTACTTCTCACACAACTTTTGTGGAGAAAGAAAGGCTGATAGTCATTGATGCAATTATGGCTGGTGAGAAGATTGATGTGGGGAAGTTAATTGCAAAGGAAATAGAAAAGTGCAGAATCAAAAAGGGAGGTAATCTTTACTTTCCCTGCCTGATCACTGATTTATGTTTAAGTGCTGATGTTGAGGTGGAAATGAAGGAAGAAAGGAGATCCCCTCAGGGAGCATTCCCTTGTGTTTTTAAGGCAAAGCAGAAGACTGCCGCTACAACGTCTGTTGACCCTGTAGCGCTACAGCGGTTGGCGCTGAAGCAGCAGGCTCTCTGTAATTTTGTTAGGGACAAGTTTGAGTGGGAGAAGGCAATGTATGCCCTGATCTCAAAGGGTAAAGCCTCTGTTCCACCCCCTGAATTCCCTGAATGGCTAATGGACGAAGAGCCATCAAAAAGGGTGGAACCTGAGAAGAGCAAGGCTGAGAAAAAGAAACAAGTGAAGAGCCCAGTCAAGAAACCAGTAAAGAACCCAGTAAAAAGGGTAAGAAAAGTGATTGTAGAGGAAGAAAGCCTGGACTCTAAGGAAATGGAAGAAATCAGTGAGGATGATGAGCAAGAAACAATTGCTGTAATGAAAGAAATGGAAAAGCAAGATGATGAAGAGTCATCAGGTGAGGAAACTGAAAATGGTGAAGAAACTGAAACTACAAAAGATGAAGAGGTAGAGGAAATTTAGTGTGACCCAACCCCTAGCCCCAAGAAACCACAATCCCCACCATCAATCCCCTCCCCCATCCCTGAGCCAGCCAAGAAACCACCACAACAATCACCCACAAAAGAAACCTCACAAGAACACCCTGAACAACAGCAACCTCAAGAGCAAGAAGAACAACCTGAGGCCCAACTTCTGAAAGCCAAGAAAGTACAAAAGTCTTTTGCTAGGACAAAGAAATCCCAGGTAGTCAAGTTGGCTGAGCACCCACAAGAAGGTGTTCAGTCAATAGGCGCTACAGCGGCTAATGCTGCAGCGTCTAGCAACGCTAATCCTGATGTGGTTCATGCAGAAAAGGAGGCTAGTGAAAAGACTTGCGAAGAAGAGGCTGCAGAAGAGTTGGTGCAACTGAAAGAGCAGAAGGAAGGAGGAGAGCAGAAAGAGAAAGGTGAAGAAGCAGCAAGCGCTACAGCGTCTACCACTATAGCGGTGGAAAAACCTAAACCACCCACACCAAAGAAGAAAGGTGCCAGGGCAATACCAATTGCCCCTTCCAGGGCCCGCAAGCGCCTAAAGGCAGGGGCTATCTAAGGCAAGTGTTAGTGGCTGTTTAAGCCTAATGCTGTACTATGTGGTGTGTTTTGTATTATCTCTTGTTTAAGGCCTCTCCCTTTTTGCCAAGCAGTAAGGACACTGCTAACTTTTAAAGTCTGGGGGAGGACCTTGTGGCTAAATTAAGTGGTGACTGAATGTTTTAAGAAAAGTAGCCTTGTGTTTTCAATGAAATAGTTTTAAGTGTTGCTTTTGCACAAAACTCTAAGCTTAGACAAGAACTAGTTGGCTAGGGATAATCTAAGGCTAAAGTTAGTCTTGGTTAACCAAGGGAGAGTCAAGTTTTTATTAAAAATTGAGAGTAGTTTTTGAGCCTAAGTTTGGGGGTGCATCGGTTATATTAAGGCTAGGTGTAAAGATGATAGTTTGGTCAAGTGCAATAAGAAACAAAAATGTATAAATGGTCATGAAAAAGTTGCAAAATGCCTAAAAATAAAATACTGAGTTGTTCCAAAAATGCATAAAAAGAAAAGAAAAATCAAAAGAAATGCAAATAAGGAGCTCAGCAATAAAGGCAGTAACTGTTTTGTTCAATCATATCACCAGCGCTACAGCGTCTAAAGCGCTACATCGTTGAGAAATCACCAAATTAAAAACTTAGTGCACTGACCAATAATCTGAAACACCTAATTCAAGCCCTTTGTTGTGCTTTGAAGCCCCCCATTACTTATGTGAATTTGTTAATCCTCTCTCTCTTTTGAAAAATTCTTTGGCTAATCCAAAAGAAGGTCCCCTCTATCCAAAGCCTTAAAAAAATGCTGAAACTGGCTAGGAACTGAGTTAATCTTTGATGTCACACACTCACAACTGAGCAGTAATGATTCTATTTTATTGTGAACCACAATGGTGTGTGAAAATGATCAAATTGTCTAATGCATGAGAAAATTTTTGAAATTCTGTTTAATTTAAAGACTGCAGCTAGTTATGTGGTTAAGTTGTCTTATTCAAGTGTCATTACTTGGGGACAAGCAATGGTTTAAGTTTGGGGGTGTGATAACTCAATTTTATATAGGTTATTTATGCTCTTAATACTTAAATCAAGCTCACTTCTCAAGTAATTTTAGTACTTAAACATGTGAATATATGATTAATAGTGTAAATACAGGTTATAAGTCAATTCCCTAAACTTTGGGCATAATCAATGCCTTTGTGAATATATTTAATGTTCTGCCTTAGTGCTGCAGCGGTATGCCATCAATGAAACGCTACAGCGTTATGAGGCGGCTGGCCATTGGGATATTTGTGTAACCACCTGCTGAAACGATGAGTCATCACCCTTATCTCTTATCCTCAGCATGACATTGAAGCCCAAGTGAAGTCAACAAGACACTTGGCGTCTCCCAATTGATTCCCACTTGATAGTTGGTAATGATTTTAATCATTACCACTTTTTGTAAAGTAGCTTTAGGATTATTAGGATAATATCTAGTTTTATGAATATATGGTTTTTAATAATTAATTATTAGTTAGATTAGAATATAGAGAATCAGTAGTAAGTAACCTACGAGAGAGTTGTAACGAGAAGAGGAGAGCTATCTTGACACCTTAGTCTTCTTCCATTGTTATTCCACTCTTGAGCTTTTAATTTTTAGAGTAGTTTTTGTAGTTCACCTGTGGTTTTGCTCACGACATAGCACCATCATTCGTATGTGACTTGGGATCATTGGAGTGTATCTTTTGCAACCATTCTTCTCTTGTCTTCTTACGGTAATATAAACTTTCTAGTTGTATTATGTTGATGAAGCTTGTGATGAGCTAAACTTGTTGTAGTTGGATTGTTCTTAGTGTGTAATGAACCTTGAGTAGCTTTTATGTAATATTAAGATGTTTGCGTTTCATTCCTTGTGTCATAATGCTTTCAACTTTGTTTTGGGAATGATCAACTAAAATAAGGGGGCTTTGTGGGTACATACATGGTTCACAAAGAGAACTCAAGGAATGATATGAATGAAAAACCCTTTAAAGACATTTAAAGGAAGTACTACTTAACCCTAGACATAGGGGAGTAATAGTTCATAAGGTACATGCTGTATGAACTTAATATACAGGGGTAAAACTTATTTAGAGCCTAGACATATGAGTCTTGTAACATAACCCTGACGATAGTGACTGAAAGGAACGCCACCATGACGCTACAGCGTCTGTTGATTCTGTAGCGCTACAGCGCTTAACGCTACAGCATCTAATATTATAGAACACTACTATTGGGAATTTACATAACTGCGGAGCTATCCAACTCACTCTTACATAATTTCAATTCAATACTGTTTTATCACAAACTATTATGTTTACAACTCCACACTTTTATTTGTCACCATACTTGTTTTACTAAGTTGCTAATCACTTAAACTTCTTAGATTAATTCCAATCCCTGTGGGAACGAACTTTACTTATCATTGTATTACTTGTTGCGATTGTGTATACTTGCACATCACCTTTTCGCACAACACTTCGCCTTCCGAAGTTTCTAACTCCTTGACCCGAAGGGCCAGGTCTTCAGCTGGCTTCTCAGCACCATCCCTGACAATTTTCAGCTCATCCCTCTCATGTTTTAGCTTGGTAAGTGTTGCACCCCGAAAAATCCCGCTTGGGTTTCTCAATGTACAACGTGGAATAATTTTGGAGCCGCCACCAATATTTTAATTTTAAGACCAAAACATTGAAAAAAGGTCTTTTGGACAAGGCGGATGGTCTTTTGAAAACTAGAGATATAGGTTCGGGGGTCGATTACGTGCGAGGAAGGTGTTAGCACCGCGCACGTCCTTTCTACCGAAAGGGAACCTCTAATTAAATGTGTGGTTTTAACGTTTGGTTTGAAAAATACCTAGATTTGCCTATTTATTTCTTGTTTGAAGACGAATGAGAAAACTTACTGGAAATCTTATTTTTTGCGAGAAAGGGGGGAAAAGGGTTTTTAGGAAAAAGTGCTTGACGGGACATGGCCCGCTCCTACGTATCTCCCGGTGCGATGGAGAATTCAAAGCTACGTAGTTCTTGGTTCCTTTTTTAAAGTTTTTGTTTTTTATCTTTTTTAGTGAGTTTTTTTGAAATAGGACGAGCATTAGCAAATGATTAAACTAGCAGAGGCTATGATGAATCACTGCTAAATGCTCAAAAAGAGTTGTACCGCCAGTCAAACGAACAAAGGTTCTGATGGACTATTGATAACAACTTGTTTTTATTATCTTTTTGAGAGTGATATTCGAAAAAGATTGATTTGCACAATGATCAAACTAACAAAGGTTATGATGGACCATCGTTTATTATTCTTATGAGAAAAAGACATTGCCACTAATAGCTAAACGAACAGAGGCTCTGATGAGCTATTAGCAACAATGGGTTTGAAAATGATTCTTTTTGTTTGTTTTTATGAAAATAATTTGTTTATGGGGATGAAAAGAATTTTTATTTGTTGCGCTTGACGAGAACGTGGCTCGCTCCTACGTATCCCAAACGGGAATCAAAGCGACGTAGTTCTAATTAAAAAATGTTTTTGAAAGGGTTTAAAAGGGGCAAGCTGAATCACCCGAGACCATCTTCACCACTTAGAACATGATGCACTAGGCATAAGTGGGAATCATATGGTTCGTCATCAACAATGGGCGATAATATACAAGAACGAGTGGATAAATGCTATAACTAAGTTTAAATCACATGGATCACAATAACTAAATATTAACAAATGAAAAGACTGAAATACCTCTGATGAAGACAGATATTACAAATCTGAAGAACGCAAATCCCGACTAACTCTTGCAGAAGATCGACTCTGACGGACCAACGGAACGAATAGAGCGAAAAATAAAGCGTAGAAGAGTTTTTTTTTTTTTTAAAATGTGAGGGATCTCGCAAAAACGAGTCTTTTCTCTGATCTCGTGAAAAATGCGTGTCTGTCAGAGAGAAGTTGTGAAATGGTGGTGAAAATGTGTGAAATCCGTGTCCTGGAACTGAAATTTGAGCGTCATATTTATAGGAAATTAGATTTGATCTATTTTAGGAAACATGATAATCGATTATGTTGGAAATAACTTGGTGTGCATAATCGATTATGTGCTCTGGATCTCAGATTCAATAATCGATTATGTGCCTTGGGTTTCAGAGTCAATAATCGATTATGCTCTTGACTATCTTCAGGAGGATAATCGATTATAGCCTTGGTATAATCGATTAGGTGCTTTCCAAAATCATAGAAACTTTCCAAAATAGGTGATAATCGATTATGGTCCTTAGTGAGAACATGGGATAATCGATTATGCTCCTGAATTATTTCAGAGTAGATAATCGATTATCCCCTTTGCTTTTCAGAGTGGATAATCGATTATCCCCTTGATTTTCAAGTAGATAATCGATTATTTGCTTGATTTTCAGAGTAGATAATCGATTATTTGCTTGAAGGAAGGATATGACGTAATCGATTATTTCCTTATTCATCAAGAATACATTATATGCATGATAAAATCAATTTTATACTTTCTAAAAAATATTTCATGCATGAGGCTTATTGAAAAATATTTTCATGCAAAAATATTTTTATAGACCCTTTTGTGAGAAATGACCAAAATGCCCTTTTGTTCAAAAACCGAATTTCATGCCAAAAATATTCTCATGATGCACAAAAAAATACACAACTATACTCACCTGGATTCACATAAATTCCTCAAGAGATGTATAATGGTTTTTACCGAGAAATTATTTATTTTAGTGAAATGACCAAAATACCCTTTTGGTCCCAAAAACCCTAATTTGCCCCAAACTTCATTTCCACTCTAACAATGATCTTGAGACCCTTTGGATGACTCTAAAACTCTAGAAATACATGCATGATGAGAAAATAAGTCTTTTTGGCGAAATTACCAAAATACCCTTTGAACTAGGAAAAACCCTAGAAACCCTAGACATGCTCTAAAGTGCTCTAAAATGCCATGCAATGCTTTTCTAACCCTAAAATGCATTCTGAAACTTCTAAGATGCAAGCATGATGCTCTTCCTAACCTCTAGGATGAATGCTAAGACTTGATTTATTTTTGATCGAAAATTAGGGTTTTGACCTAAGCCGGACAAAATTGGGGTATGACAGTAAGGTCGGTTTTTGGTTTGATCGAAGCAGCAGACTTCTCCTCCAAAATCTTTAGAGCTTTCTCCAATTGAACTTTCTCAGCATTCAATTCCTCTATACACAGACAAATATCGCACAAATCAAAAAAGAGAATCTAAAAAGAGAGAAAAGAGTCGGTAGAAACAAAATAGCCAAAGTACCTTTCGCCCGACGTTCCATTTCCTCCCGTTCGGACTTTGCAATCTCGGCCAAATGCAAAAACACTTGCGCCGAGGCCATAACCGGGTCGGCCCGGTACTCTTCAAAGCTCTTTTTCAAAAACTCAACATCCAAAGGAATATCGCTGGTCTTATACCTTTTTGAATGCTCCCGATTTTTCCTGCTAGTTTTTATGTTACCCTCATGATCAGACCTCCCCCTTTTTCCGAGATTCTGAGGGGTCGACACGACATTCAAGGGGGGAGATCCATTTGGCTAGCCCGCCTATGACGCGACCGAAGATGAAGATCGGTATTTTGAGCCTCCAGATCCTCCTCAAAAATAATGTTGATCGGGGTGGCGTGAACAGCTGTTTCACGAAGAGGAGAGGCTTGAGGGATCGTTTCAACCTCGTCCACCAGATTAACAACCCCAGCATCCTCTTCAGCTAGGGACTTCAAAAAAGTGAACTTCTCGTCGACCATGGTATCTGCAAAGAAAGAACAAAACAAAACACATTCAGAACAGTTAAAACGACCAAAAACATAATACCCAAATATTCGATGACCTACCTAAAACCCTCGAAACGGACGATCTTTTCCCGGCTTTAACCAAACGGTCGGTAGGAAAACCTCGGAATTTTTCTTTGGTATACGGCACCCGAGCTGCAATAAAGATCATAATCTTTTTGGTTACTTTGTCTTCATCACTCAGCTGTGACTCACCAACAGAGTAGGCTGAGGGGGGAAGATTATAATGGCCGAGGCTCCAACCAATCGGAAACTTTGTGGACTCCAGAGATTCCCCGTCTTCACCGAACTTGCCCATGCAGTCTATTGCCTTATCATTAACAGGCTCAACAAAAAAGAAAAGCTCCTTCCATCTCTTTTTTAGGGAGTCGGTATAAGGTCGGAAAATTTTACAGTTCCTCCTGGAGCGAAGACTCACGTGCTCGCAACTATCTGATCCTTCCACCAAGTTTTTGTTCCGATTAACTTCAAACAAATGGAAAAAAAGGCTAGCCGACACCGGTCTATCCAAGGCGCGACACACCAGCTCAAACACCCGCAGAAATGCCCACGCATTGGGATGAATTTGAGAAGGAGCCAAATCCAACCGGCCCAGCACTGTTTGTTGAAGACAAGTAAAAGGGGGGCGAATGTTCATATCCATGATAACAATATCGTACATAACGAACTTTAGGGCGGAAGCCCAAACAGCTACATGCTCATTCTCCTTCATCCCTTTAACACTCCACAATTTCTCCTTCCGACCCATAATTTTCCGTGCTACTCGACTCAAATCATATCCGGACTGGTACAGAGACCGAATCTGCAGTAAGGCGCTTGAAACCCACGAATATACCCGAGGGATCGCCAAAGGATATAATAAGGGGACATCGACGGCTCCAGGACCCGTGCTAGAATACTCATCCAACACCGTTTCACCATACTGAGAAGATTGATATTCACGCCCAGCCTCATCGTCCATACGACCTTCAGCATCGTCGTCCAAACGACCTTCGGCATCGTCGTCCATACGACCTTCAGCATCGTCGTCCATACGACCTTCGGCATCGGTATTCTCGAAGCATTGTGTGGAAGAGCCTTTTTGTCCTACTTCCTCAGAAGAAGATCCCACCGACACTACTTCCACCACGTCCGCAGGTTCCGACCTACCGCCAGAAGAGTTATCATCAACCTCAAAATCGTCCCCTTCAGGCTCATCGTTCTCATCCTCTGGAGAACTATCGTCGACTTCAACGTCGTCATCCACTTGTTCACTCGTGGGAGCCGAACCTGGTTGATCCTGAACCTCAAGAACGACAGGCACGGTATTACCTTCCGGAGTTTCGGTTTCGGAAGCCATCAACTTCGCAAGATGAGGACGACTTTCGATATAAACTCTGCGGGTTTGTTTTGTTCTCGCCAGGACCAGCCCTGCAGGGTAGGGGTATGAGATGTCAGGATTAAGCAACTCAATGGGTCCTCGACAAAGCCGGAACCCAATCTGACGACCCCCACCCCATGTTAACATTTAAAGACAGGGGGAAGCCCGAGATAATATAAAAAGGGAAAGGTCAAGAGATTCTAACCTCGGTTTTCAGAAGAAAAACAAAGAAGCCTCGCCTTCCGAGCTTTCACAACTTCAATCCACTGAAACGGACCTACTCTCGCCACATTCTTCCAACTAGGAACTTCTAAAATCGGAGCTTAGATCGTCGGATCGGCAAGCAGAGCAAATCTAGAAAAACAACAGAAAGAGGGGGGGGGTCTGAACCCCTATTTATAGTGGGCCAAAGGTCACTAATTGGGCCTGTCAAATCGACGCGTCCAATCACCAGCCTTAAACACGTGCACAGAAAACGAAGCGCCATAATTTCCAAGTGACCCTCGAAAAATGTGCCCAATCAAGACCCGTTTAATGGAAAACGAAGCGCCCCATCATTTCAAACCGGTCACTTTGAGTCGTTCAAAACAGTGACCCGAACCTCGTCACGAAAAGACAATCCTGGATCCACCAAAGCTCGGCTCCAAGAATAAAATTCACAAAAAAAAACCCGGAACAGTGAAAACTCTACGATACTAAAGCTCGTCATCAGTGCAACACCGGACCGGCTCATAAGTAAAGATCGCCCTTTTGGCGACCATACTTAGGGGGCAACTGTTATGGATAGGGTCTTTGCTAACTACACCCCCAAAGGCCCATCTACAAAAGGCCCATTCAAGAAAGCAATGCCCACTCATCAATGGCCAAGATCGCAGTGCAAGATCGGACGGTCCAGATCCATCGGGTGAAACACCACCAAACTCTATAACTAAGCATTCAATGCTTCATTAAAGGTACACATATTAACCCTAAATCTCTATCTGCAATTAACTACCTCCCTGACTTGAGCGTCGGAGTATGTTTGCAGGTACCACACCCCACCTCGGATTGGACAACGATCGATCAAGGACTACACCTATCAACTATCTCGGATCAGACACCGTGCTCAAGATCGGACACAAGTTCGAAGATACGATACAGAACATATCCTAATACAGTTGTGAACATCACTAAGTTCGGGTAGACGGATTGGATCGATTTTATTTTTTTAAAACCGTTATTCGAACGAAACTAGTAAGGATTTTAACGGGTTGGATTGGATTTGATCTGATCACGAAAATTATCCGAACCAAACACTACGAAGGGTTGGGCTACGGGTTGGTTCAGATTTACCCAAACCACTGAACACCCCTATCTCGTATATTTGATGATGATTATGTGGCAACCAATTTGTCCCACTCAAGCTATGCCACGTGTCAGTTTGCTAGTGGACAGAATCAAATGGTCGTTATAACCGTTGGAAGCTTAATTTGGTTTGGCGCCAACTTGAAGATTGCAGCTGTTATATATATATATATATGTAGCTTTTGATTCTGTTATTCATTGTAACAAATTATCACTCCATTGGGATTGTGTGGCGAGAGCAAACACAGGATTTGTGGGCTTAGGGAAGTGAGGGGAAATCAAATTGGGGTTCTTTGTATCGTACTCATCAACATTGAATATTGGATCAATGCAACAGGAATTAAGTGTTTGCTTAATTCCCCAGACGTAGATATCTCTTTGATATCGAACTGGGTTACCAAATCGTGCCTCTTGTTCTCTAAATTTTGCTCAATTCGTTCGTATTGCGTTTTTCCCCAAATCTGGGATTTTAGGGTTCTTCGTGTCAATTGATTCAATTGTTGTGTGTTTGATCAAATTGACTTATCAATTAGGATAATTAGATCATTGTGTTCATTCCTGTTCAATTGGTAGTGGGAATGCATTGAGCATGTACCTAAGCCTCAGGGTACATGGTTCGATTCCCACGGAAGGCAAAAATTCTACATGGGGGTAGAGAAGATCATGAGTGCATCGCTGGGTAGCCTACTAAGTAAGAAAATGACCCAGGATGTTACAAATTATTTGGTCAAAAATTTGGACCAAATACATCATTTTTCGTTGACTCATATTTGCTTATATTGTGTTACGGAGGGAGTGCCTGTTTAAACATTAATTACCGAGAAATGTACAAACATTAAATAGGAGTTAATACTCCTTTCTTTTCTTTTTACTTTTTGATACCTTTTTGACATTTTAGCCAAAAAAGTATTGTGTCATTTTAATTGTCATTTATTAATAACAATGAAGAATTAATATATTTTTTTCTATCATATCTTTGAAGAATTTATGTTGTTTTCTTTTTCTCAATACTTAATTGTTACTCCTTCCGTTTCATTTTAGTTGTTGGTTTTTTGGGCAAAATGGCTTCCGACTTTTCTGTCGTTTTTAAGTTTCAATGCAACATTAATTACTTTGTTTATCAATTATACCCCTACTTTTTAAATCATGCACAAGTATTGAAATATTTAGTAACAAAATTTTGTTTTTTAAGTGTGAGAAAAAATATGGAGTTAATAGCTAATTTAGTCCTCAAAGTGACAACAAGTATTGCGTTGATCCATAAAGTGTTTATGCACATAAACTATTTTTAAAATAAATTTAAATATGTTTTTCATTCCGGAAAATATAAAGGGTTTTGAGTTTCGCCTATATGTTTTTGTCCATATAGTGTTGTTTAGGTTTGGTTCTATCCCTAAAATTTGAGACCGTTTTGATTTTAGCCTCTGAATCATGTACTAATTCCATAAATAGATACTTATTGCGAGGACCACAAATTAAAAAGATGAATTCTAGGGACGATAACAAAATTTAGGAAATTAGACGAATGAAAAACAAAAAAAAATTAATGCTGAAAAACACTATCATATTTTTTTTACAAGTACAAAAAACATAAGTCAGTCTTTATAACCTGAATAGTTGACCCATGTCATGCACAGGTATAAGAAAGTTATTAAAGATAATTATGAAATAATTTCTATTTTTTTAATTAGTAGTTACACAATGCATATATAAATAAACAATGACATTCTATATAATTTGGAAATAAAATTTAAAGTACCACCACTCCGTACTAATTTGTTATCTTTTTGCGTAAACCAGATCATATAGTGGTGATTAATCGAATACTCTTAGTGGCAGAATAAGGACCTTGGGTCAAGAGATGCAATTAACTTTCATTATCTAGATTGTTGGTTCACATTATTGTTGGAAACTTTCTTTTTAAATATCTTGACTTAATTCACTAAAATCAAGAAATCGATTAATAAACAGTATTCAAAGTTTGTGACCTTTATCAACTACGTACTAAAATTTTATACGCAGTCCTTTGAAGAGACAAGAAAAGGTCAAAAACTATATAATATTTAATACTTATCATAGGAAAGTTTATTCAATGATAAAATTGTTTGCATGTATTAAATTTTATGTCTTTCTATGAATAAAAGGATAAACTGTTCAAGAATAAACACTTTTAATTTTGTCAATAAACACATCCTTTATAATGTTCCTTAATGTCAATTAATAAGGTACGAAAATATCAAAATATCAATTTTACTCTCTTTCAACTAAACAATTGGAGGATATTTAGGTAAATTAACACAATAATTTTCACTTTTTCAAACTTTTTTAACCTTTTCACTCTCAATGTAACACCCCGATTTTGGGAGCGCTACTAAGTGAACTCAACTCCTAATATGAGATGCTTTTTGAAAAATACACTTCCTGCCTCTCTCTGAAAAATACACTTCCTTACGAGCAATCCTTTATCAGCTTGATGTTCATTCATCTCAACCTAGCCTCTCCGAAAGATCACAACGACATAGCTTCCATAATCTTGGAACTACACTAGAAATCTCTTAAAACTGTTATTTACTCCGAACCTGACCTCCCTGGACCATTCCATCCAAGAAATTCAGAGACAATCATCGACCAAAGTCAACAAATGCTCTAGGTTTTAAAAGTTCTTCCCATTAAAGTGCTACAAGGCACATTGTTCCAATTAAGCAACAATCAACTATATAAGTGTATCATACTTGACCGAAGACAACAAAACACAGCACAAAAGGACTCCAATTAATTACTCCCACGAAACCCGATGCTTGATCAGCTTAGGACACCCGACTCACAGCCCAAAAGAAATCTACGATCCAAATATGGGTGTGCTTCTCCCTATGATACTGTACTTGTGTAGTACTTCTCTCATCGATACTGCACTACACCCCATGATAAAAACTCAGGTGTGCTTCTCCCTATGATACTGCACCATGTGGTCACTTCTCTCTATGATACTGTGTCACATCCGGTATGGTACTTCTCTCGTCGATACTGTACTATACCAACCTTGTAAGACAGGTACTTCTCTCGTCCATACTGTACCACGAACTCTATATATGCATGAATATACATCAACACCCATGCATATTTCACCACACCAAGCATTATTCAAACAAATCATCACATGGATTAAGAATAATGACTTAACATCAACACCAAAACAAACACCTTAACACCACATACAACAACCAGTACACGTCATCACAACATTCACAATTTAAGTAATACTTATAAAGAAACGAAAGAGTTCTTACCGACCTTTTCTTACAATTCAACATCGTACAACTCCGTAAGTATCTCTTGTCCTACGCTAATCATTCCAATAGCTTACTCAAGTCACCACCAACAAATTTCCTCTTAAAGTCTCCCTTGAAATCTCACTCTAACCTCCCTAACTTTTCATTTTTTCTCACTTCTCAAAACAAATCTCCATTAGTTCAAAAGTCATAATTTTCAAAATATTAACTCATCATGATTTCAACCTCTCAAAAGGATTCCTATTGTTTCTCAAAGATTTTCCATTTGTTTCTCATTTCTTAAGTCACTTTCTAACTCTTTTTCAAAAATCTGAGACAAGTGCTACGCTCACTTTTATAAGAACTCCTTGAAGTTTCTTTTTCCGAAAATGATTAACTTAGTCACAGTAGCGGCCATACCTACATATACATCATCTAACCCTCCTTTCAAAGTCACTCCCAATCCCACTGGACATCTCAATCACAGATCATCAACATCATATGTACAATTCACAACATAGAACAAACACATACATAAGCTAGAGGCCACCAAAACAATGTCTTTGCAAGGACCAAATCAACAGTACCCAATCAAAGCTCATAATCAAACAACAAACAAACACCAAGCACAATCTTAAGCATATAATAGTGACTAGAAAGAAGCCCTTACCTCAAGCGCTTTCCTTCCTAACGTAGATTACATCCGGTCGCACCCACGACCTCTACAACTCGATCCTTTCTATCTACGTGTGTCATACCCCAATTTTGTCCGCCTTCTTTTAGTCACTTGTTTTATTTAATTTGTATTTTGAGTAGTTAGAATAGCGGCTTTTTTTAATTTAAGCCAATTTCAATTATCCGTTCAATTAAGTCGAAATACCGTTACTTAAGCTAGGCATGCGCGCGAATGATCGATCTTTTCGCGCATTCTTCAGTTTAATCTTGATATTTGGGCCTAGTTGAACCTAAGTGGGCTTATTTAAGTCGTTTTTCTCACTATTGGGCTTATCATTTTGATTTGGGCCTACAAACGTGGTTCCGATTCATTTTTTTAGTATTTATCGCTTAATGGGCCTATTTCTTCTATTTGGGTTTCATTCTAAGCAATTTTGTTCAGTCGGGCCCATTTTCGTTTTGTGTTTGGCCCAACTTCTTAGTTCTTTTTTTAGTATTCTTTATTTGCCTTTTTAATTTATTTTGAGTAGTTCATAGTCCAAAAATGTCAAATATTATTTTTATTACAATTTAGGAGTGTTTAGAGTCCAAACTGTCCAAAAATACAAACAAAAAACAAAAAAAAAGCAGAATAGTACAAAAAAGAAAGTCAGATGTTTTATATAGACAAGGAAAATTAAATACAAATGGTACAAAAATTAATTACAAACAAAAGGATACAAAAAAAATAATAAAGCAAATCAGAATAGGACATCATGCGACTTGCTGCCTTGCCCTCTCCATGAAGCTACAGGCCCAAGTTCTTTCTTCTTGTCCCTTTTGTCTTGCCTCCCATTTTCAGCAAAAACATTGCTGCAGTGGCAGCAGCCCTGCTGTCATCCTTGCTACTCCCTTGCTGCTCCACTGCTGCCAACAGCTTTGTCCCCCATGAGCTTTGATTCCCTGCTCCCACACCACACCTACACCACAGTTTTTACCTATAAATACAATGAACATAAATCAGTTTCAGGAACAAAAACAGTAACAGACACAGCATATACACACAGAGAGCCACATACACACAGAACAATTCACAAAACAGAGAAAACACAGCAATACACACAGCTGAGAAGAAGGCAGAAACTGGAAGGTTTTCAAGTTCAAAAAAAATGAAAGAAGCAGTTTAAGAGGCAGTAGCAGAAAAGGAAAAAACAGCTTGGGGACGATTTCAGAAGCCGGAATACAAGTAAACACAGGCTAAGCCGCTTTGAGTTAGTATGACAGAACATGTGAACTAAAAAAATATAAAGTAGCTTTGAGTTTCTGCTGTGTTAGAAATAATTGGGACTCAATGTTGATAGTGTATATGGGCTGAGGCTCTAATTTTTTTTAACGAGACTGATTTTTTAGCATTCTGTTCTTGAGTTTCATACTGTAAATAGCACTCTATCTTTAGCATTCTATGAAAAAAACAAATAAGTTCAGTAACCGGAAAATGACTTTGTTAACATGGTTCAGATAAACAAAACTCAAACCAGAAAGCAATACGAAAACAAAGATGTAGAAAGAACAAAAAAAATATAAAAGGGGATATTGTACTGACCTGCGCCGCCGTAAGGTGAGCTCCGGCCACCGTCCACGGTGGTCGTTTCGCAGAATCGTTCCAGACTGGCATGTCACCGGTACTCCCTACACCACCATCGATCCTCTCACCCACAGCGCCACACCCTCCGCCGTACCACCACCGCAGAACCACCCCAGCCGCCTGCACCAACCATCGGACCACCCTCTCCCTTCGCAACAACCGTAGCTCAAACACGGCCACCACCACCGCCGTGACCCCAAAACCCCCTTTTCGCGAACCATCATCACCCAGACAACTCGGTCTCTTTTTCGACTAGAGAGCGCCGAATCAAGGTAGGAAATTAGGGTTGCTAGCGGCGGTGAGGAGAAGGGAAGAAGGAAATGAAAATCGAGTTCGAGAGAGGGGATAGCGCGGCTGGTTTGAGAGGAGAGTGAGGGAACAATGCTGTTGGCGGTGAGAGTGAGAGATCGAAGCTAAGGGGGAGGGAGGGAAGGCGTGAAAACGGCGAAGAGAAGAGAATTGAAATATTTGGGGAGAGAGAGCGATAGTTGTGGCTGTGAGGAGAAGAGATCGAAGCTAGGGGAGGGAGAGATGAGAGAACGGAGATGGAGTTGAAAGAGAAGGGGTCGGTTCGCAGGGAGAGAGAAGAAACGAGATTAGGGTTAGAAGGGAAGGTGAGTGCGGCGCTGAGGGAAGTCAAGGATTAGGGTTAGATTTTGGTTTTACTTTATATATGGAGGTTTTAGTTAATTTTAATTTTGATTTTTCAGATTATTGTTTGCACCCATCGATTTCATTATCACAACCCCCCTGAAAAGCCCATGATTTGTGGGCTGGCGTTTCTGAAACAAAAACTGGGTCGCTGCTGCTAAATACACCCCAGTTTTAATAATACACCCCCCTGTAACTTACACCCCATTTTACTACTGCACCCCTTGTTTCTTTTTTTAAATTTTGTTTCTTTCCCCTAAATAAACTTATTTTTTTTTACAAACCTTTTTCCCAAATAACAAATTTTCTTTCCCCTAAATAAGAATTAATCCAATTACGAAAACTCTGCAAAATCAAAACTTTGTTAGTAGTCTTGCGAAGCCTCTGCTTGCATGATTATTAACAATGGAGTGCTAGTGATAATCACCCATAACCTTTGTTAGTTTGATTATCATGAATGCTTTCAATTTCAAAAGATATTTTCCAAGCATAAGAAATCATGGCAAGTGTTAGTAATGATCACCCATAACCTTTGTTAGTTTGATCATTATGAGCACCCTCCACTTTTCAAAACCTAAGCAAAAAGGCTTTCACTTTCGAGGCTCGTTAGAACTACGTCGCTTTGATTCCCATTTGGGATACGTAGGAGCGAGTCACATTCTCGTCAAGCGCAACCATAAAAAGTTTAGCATTTGCATAACGGAAAGAAAAAGTTATTTTCGTAACAAAAAGTCATTTTCAGAACGAAAACCTTTTCCTTTCTAAAAACATTTTCAACCCATCGTCGCTAGTGGCTAATCAGAACCTTTGTTCGTCTAGCCATTGGTAGCGATGTCTTTTTCCCAAAAGAACAACAAGCGATGATCACTCATAACCTTTATTAGTTTGATCATTCGTGTCAATCAATCTCTTTCGAAAACCCCATTCAAAAGAACAAATAAAAACGAGTCGCTACTAATAGTCAATCAGAACCTTTGTTCGTCTGACTGGCGGTAGTGACTCTCATTTTCAGGAGTACTTAGCGGTGATTACCCATAACCTTGGTTAGTTTAATCATTCACTAAATGCTCGTCCTATTTCGAAAACTCACTAAAAAGATAAAAGACAAAAACCTTTTTCAGGATAAAGAAGAACTACGTAGCTTTGAGTTCTCCATCGCACCAGGAGATACGTAGGAGCGGGCCTTGTCCCGTCAAGTGTTTTTTTTAAAAAAACCCATTCTTCTCCCTTTTCTTTTTCATAATAAATAAAGATTTTCATTAAGATTTTTCAATAAGAAGTAGAGAGGCAAAATTAAGTATTTTCAAGTCAACACACTAAAACCACACATTTAATTAAAGGTTCCCTCTCAGTAGAGAGGACGTGTGGGGTGCTAACACCTTCCCTGCGCGTAACTGTAACAGCCCAGGTCCACCGCAGCGGCCACCCCGGTCCCACTGTTACCTCACAGTCTTCTCTACCCCTCTTGTAGAGTTTTTGCCTTCCGTGGGAATCGAACCTTGCACCTGAGGCATAAGTGCAAGTTAAACCCCCTTCCCACTACCAATTGAGCGCGCGCTCAATTGGTAGTGGGAAGGGGGTTTAACTTGCACTTATGCCTCAGGTGCAAGGTTCGATTCCCACGGAAGGCAAAAACTCTACAAGAGGGGTAGAGAAGACTGTGAGGTAACAGTGGGACCGGGGTGGCCGCTGCGGTGGACCTGGGCTGTTACAATAAAAAGGCGCCTTTTTATGTAACAGCCCAGGTCCACCGCAGCGGCCACCCCGGTCCCACTGTTACCTCACGATCTTTTCTACCCCTCTTGTAGAATTTTTGCCTTCCGTGGGAATCGAACCTTGCACCTGAGGCATAAGTGCAAGTTAAACCCCCTTCCCACTACCAATTGAGCGCGCGCTCAATTGGTAGTGGGAAGGGGGTTTAACTTGCACTTATGCCTCAGGTGCAAGGTTCGATTCCCACGGAAGGCAAAAATTCTACAAGAGGGGTAGAAAAGATCGTGAGGTAACAGTGGGACCGGGGTGGCCGCTGCGGTGGACCTGGGCTGTTACAGTAACCGACTCCCGAACCCTATTCTCTAGTTTCGCAAGACCAATCACTTTCCAAAAAAGGTTTTCCTAATATTTTCCTTAATAAATATTGGTGGCGGCTTCATTGTCTTAGGAAAAGTTGTGATCGAGGAAGATTCTCCCTCGGGGACTTTTTCGGGCGCAACAACGTGCACATATTCTACTTTAGTTTTCTCTATCAAGAGTCACTGCTGATCATTCAGAGGACGACAAATCACAAGGTGACAGACAAATACTATATATCTACTCCTACTTATGTATTCAACAAAATGTTTTTCAAAATTCAACTCAAAACACCAAAATTTTCCTAAGTACTTTTGTGACGAAAATTCGACAGTCTCCTTTGTGTTTAGGTCGTTTTCCAAATTTTCCTATCCAGACAACAACTCAAATTTACAGACATTTCTTGTCACTTTAAATCTCGTACTTTAAGTACCAATTTAAAGGATCAAACATGATAACTCGTAAACATTTTTCAACAACTCAAACATTTAAATTCAATACTCTTTCAAAACTCTAACTTTTGATTACAAATGTTTTCTCCCAAAATCGAATTTTTCTTTAGATCTATAATCACAACACTTAGATCTAACACATTAACATTCAAAGTTAACTTCCTTTTAACCTCTAGGTCTAAAACCCACCCTTTTGAAACTCTAAAACACCTAATAATAATTTCACAAACTTCCCTAAATTGAAATTGGCTTTCGGCCTACACAAAAATATGGTCAAGGATTTTTCTCTAACAATTTTAAATACATCCAAAGAATACTAACTTGTAAACCAACAAATTTATTATTATTCCTTCCTTTTCAAAAAAGATTTTCTTTTCTAACTTCAACAACAATCAACAATCAATCATATCCATCACACAATTAAAAATGAATTTGACATCGAATACGTTTTTAGCGATTTTTACGCAAAAACATTTCTCGACACATATAACACACTGAGACCTTAACTTTAACCGATCAAATCACATCAATTCATAACACTCAATCACACCTCAAACATCAATTCAACACATTGATTTTGAAACAACCCCAACTTATAGCATAACGCTTAATTTTCAACAAATTAAACGGAACCACAATAATCGAAGAACTCACCTATCATGATGAAAATCACGAAACACCAAGACTTTCCGCCACTCGAACATCCGACTCGCGAGACTCGAGAAATCCTCGCTCGGCATTAATTGCACCTAGGCACCAACATAAGCTCCTAGAGCTTCAAAACTCATCCCTAAGCCTCAACTTGATTCCTAAGCTCCACACTTCCACTTAGAATTTCACCCTCACTCAATGATCACTATTCATCATCTTCAACCTCCATTTGAGCTTCAACACATAAGCCCCAATTTTGATTTCTCAAACCCTAAATCATTCGACTAGCTTCCAATCGCCGAATCGAACTTTAATCATCGATCAATCAACCTTGGGTTCACACCTAAACACCATCCTAAGCTTTCCTTTGAGCTTGAACCATCAAAACCTCATTTTTCTTCCTAAGGTGTGAAAATGGTAGATTAAGGGAGAGAGAGTTGTTGGTGATGATATTGGCACCAAAAGGAAGAGGATGAGGTGATTTATTTTGTGCAAGAAGATTGAAGTTCACCATGAAAGTTTTCTTCCCTCTCCTCTCTTCTTCCCTACGCCCCTTTTCTCTCTTTCTTCTCCATTTTCTTTCTTTTTCTTTCTTTCTTCATTCTACGACTCTCACTCTCTCCATTCTCTTTCTTTTCATTTTATTTTTCTTTTATAAAACAACTTAAGTGAAAATGAGGTCAAAGACCAAAATAACCCTCACTTAATTCTAATTTCTCAACAAACCTCACTAAAATTTCTTATTTAATTTTAGCACCCAAAAACCAACTTCTTCAATTTATAAATATACACCAACCAATAATTAATTTAGTACCCAATTAATAAAATTATTAACTAAGCACCATAATAATAAATTGATTGGGTTTAACTCCAAAATAATTATCTTAATTATTTTGGGAATGTTACACACTCTCTCTCTCTCTCTCTCACACACACACACACAATTTTTGAAACCTTTCTCACTTTTTCACTTATTTGACTCACTCTTGGTCACCCATCTTTCTTTCAATACTTATTCTTAATAGATTTTGACAAAATTTTAATATTAAGTTTTTCTCTATCAATAAGTTTTTTTTTCTTTGAAAAATATGAAATTTTAATACAATTTTACTGTTAAAAAAATTTTAATACAATTTTATTTCTTAGTCTCTTCGGGAAAGGTTAATAGCAAATTTCTACAACTTTACTTAGGAGAAACTGAAACGTTTGTTCATAATAGCTTTACACTTTTTTGGTAATTTAATGTAGAGAGAGGTTAGATTAGTAGTAGAGCAAGGGTGAACAAATAATATGTGATTGTATTTGAGGGGGTTTATGAAACACATAATGTTGATATTTCAGGCACCACGATGAGCAAGGGTGAACAAATAATATGTGATTTGTATTTGAAGATGTTTGACAAGTTACAAAGTCATAGTGTTCTGTACCTAGCAGTAATTTGGTAGGCTGCTGTTGGTAGGTCTCTTGCTGTCCTGGCAATAGGTCAGTGAGCGCCCGGGGGGGCGGGGTACCTGCAAAGCCACTCTGACGCTCAAGTCAGTATAGAGAGTATATGAGTGAAGGTACTAGGGATTAGTGCGTACCGTATAAATGGCTATGCGAGCCGGTATTTATAGGAAATCGATGCTCGTTGTGGACCGTCGGATTAGTAGCTTTGATCTGGACCGTCCAAGCATGTTGGGCTTGTGTGTTGTGGATATGGGCTGATTTGGTTGGGCTGATCCATACCGCTTACTGCGCAGGAGCGTGACCACCTCTGGGAGCACCCTTTCGAACTTGCCATGCGTATGGTCAAGGCTGGGGAGAGTTTGCATGCCAAGTGGGGAGCTGAGAGGGAAAGCGGACCTCATTCAGGCGATTCTCTTGATCTATTTCTTTAAGTTTTTGACATATCTGTAATTTGGCTTCTTGATCCATGTTGTGTTGTTTTATTCTTTATGTAGGTTTGAGGGAGGAGAGAGATCAGCTTGCGTTGGATAAGAATCGACTCCAAGAAGATCTTCGCGAAGCTTTGGAATCCACTCACCGGGCCAAAGAGGCCGCTCGTCACTACCAGGCAGACCGGGCGGAGGTCGCTGCTGAGAGGGATGAGCACAAGAGGAGGGTGGAGGAGCTTCAATCTGAACTGGAAGGTATGAAGAAACTGAAGGAGGATGCCGAGGCCAAAGTGCAGGTGGTGGCCGGGCAGGCTATAGACTTTTCTTATGCTGACTACGAGAAGGCGATCGGTCATGTTCAGTGTTTGTATCCGCAAGCCATTCTCGAGTCGAGCGTCCTTCAATTTGATCATGTTGTTCGAGACGGGAAGATCATTAAGTACCACTCCAATGGGGTTGACTTCGATGTCGTTGCCCCCTGATTATCTCTTAGTTGCTTGATTGTGTAAATTTCTTTGACTCGTCGAATCTCGCTATGTGTTTTGTTTAGTGGATGTATTACACTTTACCCCAATAGGGTTGACCTCGATGTCATTGTTTGCTAATATCTATGTTATCTTTTGAAACGTCTATCTTTCATCGTTATATGGCTTGTTTCTTACGTTCACAACTAATAGTATTGGATGGCTTCGGGCGTACTTTCTTGTCTTGCGCATCTGAGCATATTATTTCGTATCGCCTCGTGGCAAAGCGTCGTATTTTTACGTTGGCGCCCTGCCAGGCGCCCCCATGGGCGCTGGCCTGCTCTTCATCAGGCGCCCTGCCAGGCCCCCTCATGGGCGCTGGCATGCTCTTCAAGTGGTGCCCTGCCACGCGCCCTCATTGGCGCTGGTCTGTTACTTGGCGCCCTGCCAGGCGCCCTCATGGGCCCTGGCATGCTCTTCACGTGGCTCCCTGCCAGGCGCCCTCATGGGCGCTGGCCTGTTACTTGGCGCCCTGCCAGGCGCCCTCATGGGCGCTGGCCTGTTCTTCACACGGCGCCCCGCCAGGCGCCCTCATGGGCGCTGGCCTGTTACTTGGCGTCTTGCCAGGCGCCCTCTAGGGCGCTGGCCTGTTCTTCACAAGGCGCCCTGCCAGGTGCCCTCATGGGCGCTGGCCTGTTCTTCACACGGCGCCCTGCCAGGCGCCCTCATGGGCGCTGGCCCGTTACTTGGCGCCCTGCCAGGCGCCCTCATGGGCACTGGCCTGTTACTTGGCGCCCTGTCAGGCGCCCTCATGGGCGCTGGCCTGTTACTTGGTGCCCTGCCAGGCCCCCTCTACGGCGCTTGCCTGTTCTTCACATGGCGCCCTGCCAGGCGCCCTCATGGGCGCTGGCCTGTTACTTAGCGCCCTGCCAGGCGCCCTCATGGGCGCTGGCCTGCCTCTTGGCGCCCTGCCAGGCGCCCTCATGGGCGTTGGTCTGCCACTTGGCGCCCTGCCAGCCGGGACTCTGGGGGCAGTTTATCAGACTCGGCTGAATTTAACTCGCCCATCAGAGGTTGTGACACGTTTAATAGTCATTTCGGACCTCGTGGGACTCTGGGGGCAGTTTATCAGACTCGGCTGAATTTAACTCGCCCATCAGAGGTTGTGACACGTTTAAAGTCACTTCGCACCTCGTGGGACTCTGGGGGCAGTTTATCAGACTCGGCTGAATTTAACTCGCCCATCAGAGGTTGACACGTTTAAAGTCGCTTCGCACCTCGTGGGACTCTGGGGGCAGTTTATCAAACTCGGCTGAATTTAACTCGCTCATCAGAGGTTGTGACACGTTTAAAGTCACTTCGCACCTCGTGGGACTCTGTGGGCAGTTTATCAGACTCGGCTGAATTTAACTCGCCCATCAGAGGTTGTGACACGTTTAAAGTCCCTTCGCACCTCGTGGGACTCTGGGGGCAGTTTATCAGACTCGACTGAATTTAACTCGCCCATCAGAGGTTGTGACACGTTTAAATTCACTTCGCACCTCGTGGGACTCTGGGGGCAGTTTATCTGACTCGGCTGAATTTAACTCGCCCATCAGAGGTTGTGACACGTTTAAAGTCACTTCGCACCTCGTGGGACTCTGGGGCAGTTTATCAGACTCTGCTGAATTTAACTCGCCCATCAGAGGTTGTGACACGTTTAAAGTCACTTCGCACCTCGTGGGACTCTGGGGGCAGTTTATCAGACTCGGTTGAATTTAACTCGCCCATCAGAGGTTGCGACACGTTTAAAGTCGCTTCTTGCATCGCGGCGGAGTTTTAATTTGGGGTGCCATCTACTTTCACATGGCTCCCTGCCAGGCGCCCTCATGGGCGCTGGCTGCTTTCTATCTCGTAGGTGATAGCAAATATTGCCGACATGATAATTTTGAATCGTAAAGAGTAAACATTTTATTCATTCATTTGTGCGTGTTATCAATCCACGCCACTACATTATTATGAAAGCAATGCTCATACAACCAATCTCTTTAGCTTAAGAGCGTTCTAGGTATTATGATCAACAGATGTATGGTGGCGGCTACCTCAGGTGGTATCCCCGTCCCATCTGCTCCAGATCAAGGAAACATGTCCCCCTTTTCACTTGGGTGGATAATGAGTTTCTCTTTGACCTCTTCGAGGAGGTCAGAACACTCATCGCATGGCTTGTACCTCTTCACACGCTCTTTTAGCTCCCCCGTAGGGGTGGAATCTTCCTCCAACTCTGGCTCGTCTGACTCGCTTCTAGTATCCCAATCTGTCAGATACACCTCAGCTTTTTCAAGATCACTATTTGAGACTCTGACTCTAGCAGTCTCCCTTTCATCCTTCATGCTCATATAAAAACATCTACGAGCCGCACCTAGATCCGCTTGGAGGGTTACCACATTATTTTCCAGGCTGTAGAACTTCATTTTAAGGTGTACCGTTGATGTTACAGCCTCCAGCTTGCCCAGTGTGGGTCTCCCAATGATGCATTGGTAGACCGACTTGCAGGGAAGGACTAGGAAGGCTGCCTTCACAGTTCTGAACAATGGCAGTTTACCATCAGGGTCTCCATAGGTGACCATCAACTCCAGGTTGCCCAGCGGTTTGGTTTTTGAACCGTTGAAACCTGTTAGATCCCCTCCTTGGTATGGAGTCCGGTCGTTGGGGGATATGTTCAATACTGACAGCAAGTCCTCAAAGATGATGTCCACAGCGCTTCCCTGGTCGACCAGGATTCTTCTTACCTCCATGTTGGCCATGATGGCATAGATGAGTAACGGGACAGGCTTATTCGGCTTTCCATCAAGCAGATCCTTATCCTCAAAGGATAAGGGCGGTCTGGTTGGTCCCTTCATAGGGGCTGAGGTTGATGCCACACTTAATATTTCCTTCCACTTCCTCTTCATCGACTTGTTTGAGCCCCACTCGTCAAGGGGGGTTGCTCCCGTGAATCACCATGGCCACTGGCCTTCCTTTGGACTTACGAGTGTCTTCCTTCTCGGAAGATTCGCTTTCCTCTCCATTGACCCCCTCCCTGACTGGTGCCTTCCCCTTCCTAGGGGATCTAGATCTTCTTCCGGGGGATCGGGCTCTTTTGCGTGAGCCATTTGGTTCTTCTTCTTTCCTCACGTACTGCTGCAGTTTGCCTTTCTGGATCATTTCCTCGATGTCGTCTCTGAGGGCACGACAGCCATTGGTATCGTGGCCTCCGCTTCGGTGATAGCGGCACCATTTCTTTGAGGGGATCTGACCATCTTTCAGCACTAAAGGCTCCGGTCTATTGACGTTTCTGAATTCGGCGTTAGCGCATTCCGACAGGATCTTGGACCGAGTCGTGATGAGGGGGGTATGTTCGGTGAATTTGTGGGGTCGTGCCTCGCGATGCCCGCCTCCTGTTACTTTTCGCTGGCGGACTTTGCGGGCATCTTCCCTGTCGCCCCCGATCTTGGCTGCCTCTCGGTAAGCCATGTCATCCTTTTCGTAATCCATGTACTTCTGAGACCGTCGAAGGAACTCTCCTAAGTTCCTAGGTTTGTTGATACCTACGTCCATCTGGAAAAGACTCCCCTTTTTCAATCCGTCTTTCATCCAAAACAGCCTCTGCCTGTCTTCCAAGTTTCGGACACATGAGGCCTCCTTGTTGAAACGCTCAATGTATCCTCTGAGTGTCTCATCGTCATGCTGCCTGACGGCCCTTAACACTTCTTCAGACTTAGGTTTTAACCGGGAGGCTGTGAATCGAGCTGTGAACATTCTCGCCAACTGCCCCCATGAGGAGATGGAGTTCGGCCTCAGCTCTTGAAACCACTCTAGTGCGAAATTCTCGAGAGTGAGGGGGAAGATTTTGCAGTGGACAGGCTCCCTGGCGCCTCTATAGCGCATCATCAGTGAGAAGTGTGCCAGATGACGGTCCGGATCTCCGGTTCCGTCGTACATCTTAAGGGCTGGCAGCTTCTCCAAGGCCCTTGGGATCCGGCATTCATCCACCCTTCGAGTGAACGGTCCTTCTTCTGAAAACCTTCTTGAGTTCCGGGGGGAGGCGTCCTCATAGTTCAACTCGTGATACCTGCCTTGGTCGAGAGATATCCTCGAGGGCGATCCCCTATGGTGCCTCCGATGGGCATTGACCCGGTTCCTTGGTCTCTCACGAGAGTCGGAGGACGTGCGTGAGGAGGTCCTGGAATGGGAGTCGTAAGGTTGGTAGACATCATCTGGAGGGGACGGAGGAGTCCTGGGAGGTGAGTCCGACCCTTGGAGCCTGCGTCGCCGAGGGGGAGACCGGTGCACATGCCTTCGCCTCGGGGGAGAACGATGGACGAGGTGCCTTCGAGGGGGAGACCGGTGGCGCCTTGAAGCCGCCGTTATCGGAGGAGGCTGCTCGGGTAGGGAAGCTACACGCCTTTCTATTTGTCTTAGGCGAGCTTCCTGCTGTAGCATTGCTTGAGTGCGGATGGCGAGAAGATCCAAAAGTTGGCCAACATTTGATGGTTGGGCCTGCTGACTAGTGCCCTCGTCAGGTAGGCTGGCCATGTTGCCCTCATAAGGCAGGCTGGGGACGTCGCCCTCGTTAGGCAAGCTGACGACGTTGCCCTCATTAGGCAAGCTGGCGACGTGACCCTCGGGGGTCTCCTCTGGTCGGGGTGCAGGTATGGCTACGCTCTGAACCCGGGGTCTGCCCCTAGGAGCCATGGAATAGCAAGAGAGAGTTTCGAGTAGTGATGATGTGAAAGAATGATATCTCCCACTGTTGTCGCCAATGTTCTGTACCTAGCAGTAATTTGGTAGGCTGCTGTTGGTAGGTCTCTTGCTGTCCTGGCAATAGGTCAGTGAGCGCCCGGGGGGGTACCTGCAAAGCCACTCCGACGCTCAAGTCAGTATAGAGAGTATATGAGTGAAGGTACTAGGGATTAGTGCGTACCGTATAAATGGCTATGCGAGCCGGTATTTATAGGAAATCGATGCTCGTTGTGGACCGTCGGATTAGTAGCTTTGATCTGGACCGTCCAAGCATGTTGGGCTTGGGTGTTGTGGATATGGGCTGATTTGGTTGGGCTGATCCATACCGCTTACTAAACGCACCCCTTGGTTTTGCTAATGGACCTCTTGGTCCAGTCCAGAACACATAGTATCTTGATTGTATATGATCCATTTGCAAGTAGATTTCACCTTCGCAATTAAACCAAAGTATCTGAATCTGCATGCAAGTAGATTTCACCTTTGCTAAAAAATTGTAGGAATCCTTCTTCAATATCCTTACCAGATATTATATATGTTCTTTTTTGAAAAAATAAAGTCAGAATTGCTTTATAATATTATCGAGTTTGACGGACAATATGTCGGGAAAGTCAATTAAAATTTCCAAGAATTAAAATTAATAGTGGAGAAAATTCAAGAGACACATTTGAAGAGATGAAGAGGTATACCTAGAATGTTGAAGAATTCTTGAAGTTAAGTTTTTTGGAAATGTAGGATAATTAATGTCCTCTATAAATAGAGAGACTTGTGAAGATGCGAGATATGCCCAAATGAAGAGGTGAGGCATCCCCATTCTTGGGAGACAATATAGAGAGGTGGAGAATCTGCAACCATGTCCTAGTGAGATGAGAGTGCTGGTGATCATTTGTTGTGAAATATGAGTGTTATCATTCCTTGCAACTCATAGAGTGAGAAGAGTATTGTAGGGTGATACACATATTGAGGGTGGGTTACAAATTATTGTAATCATATTTGAGAAGATCAATAAATTGTGTTGACGTGTTTCCGTGGACGTAGGCAAAATGTGCCGAACCACGTAAATTATTTATGTTCTTCTTTCCTTTATTCTTGCAGTGTGTTCATCTATATTCCCACTAAAACTCAAAAATCCTTGGGCGTGTGGGTTAATCCATTGACGTTTGTGGATTTCCCCAACACAATAGCATCACAGTTGAAAGTTATATTTCTCATTTTTTGTAAGTCATTGTCATTTTTTTGCTTTTAAATCTTGCATGCTTGGGATTTGGGAGTATATTATTTGCAGCTTCAATAATATTGTTTTTGTTTCAGATTTACTAGCAGTAATGCACGGGTTGAGCTGTTGGCTTTGATAATTATACTTACGATTTATAAAATTGAAATATTGTTTGGGCTGTATTTAAGATTGAATAACATCATCAAAAATTGAGATTTTTAAAGACAAAATATATAAAATACTTTTTTGGTTACATTTGTGATAATTTTTTTGCTTACAAAAATATATAAAATATAAACCTATTAAGAAAAATTATAATAAAAACATAAAATATTTTTTTTGGAGTACCAGTTTTGACTTTTGAGGAGTAAATTAGGGGTACATATATTTTTGTTACAAAAAGGAGCTAGACAAAAGAAATAAAAGAACAAAAAGCCGACTAAAAATGCTCGAAAAGAATTCTAGAATTGAGAAATTTTTTTGGATGTACGAATATATAAATTTAATTAATAATAATATAATAATAGGGGATTGGTCGAAAAAAATATAATAATAGGGGATATTGCCAAAAAATATTACAATAAGGGACGGCTACTTTACATTTTGGGAAATGCCTTGGGCATAGGACAAGATATATTATAAACAATTATTTTTTTATATTTTATATAATAAGAAAAGCCACTAAGCTAGGGGTGAAAAAAAAACCGTGCCCGCGGGTAATACACGTGATGGGCACGGGGCGGGTCCTTTAACGGGTACCCACAGGTAAAATAAATGGGTATTTAAAATACCCGTTAATAAACGGGGCGGGACCGGGTAATGAGGTACCCGTACCCGTAGTCGTAGCATATAGACATAATTACCGTCATATATAACTAGAAACGCTAAAAATTACTCTCACTGTCTCACACAAAACACAAGCGCCGTTCCCACTCCCACTCCCTCCCACTTCCAGCGCTCCATCTCCATCCAGTCACTAGCCACCACTACCAGCGTTCTACGCTCTGACCACCGCCCACCGACCAGCAGCACCGTCATCAAGCAAGGTACGATTTCGTTCCCTTTTCTTTCTCTTTCTGTTTCGATTTCTTTCCCTTTTCTCTCCCTTTCTGTTTCAATTTCGTTCCCTATTTGGGTTCTGATTTCGTTCCCTGTTTTACTTCTGATTTCGTTCCCTGTTTTACTGTTTCGTTCCCATTCAAACAGCACCGTCCATCAAACAACACCATCAACATTCAAGCAAGGTAAGATTTCGTTACTGTTTTGATTTTGCGATTTCTTTCCTTTCTGTTATGATTTTGGTAGTTTGCGATTTCTGTTTACTGTTTTCCATTCAAGCATTGTCTACTGTTTCCTTTCTGTTTTGATTTTGCGATTTCTTTCCTTTCTGTTTTGATTTTACTAGTTTGTGATTTCTTCTTGTTTGCATAAGCACTGGTAGTGTTTATTTAAATCTGAGTGATTTTGCAAAATAAAAACATATTTAAATCTGGTACTGGTAGTTTGCATAAGCACTTGTTTGCGTAAGCACTGGTAGTCTGGTATACTGAACAAGTGTTTATTTTTTTTTTGACGTGAACAAGTGTTTATTTAAATCTGAGTGATTTTGCAAAATTTGAGAGCTTGCATTGGTACTTTGACAAGTGTTTATATTGTTTACTGAACAATTGTGCTAAAACAAATTTTTATTGTTATGCTTTGTTTAAACGTGTTGCTAAAACAAATTTATTTATTTGTAGGATGTCTACTGAACATACCTCTACCCCTATGGAAATTGGAATTAATACGGGTGCTCCAGAAACAAATTCATTTATGTGCTCGCTCCTCATACTGCAAAAGTTCTAGCTGATGTTTTAGTTGGATGTTTGATGGATTGGAATTTAGATAGAAAGTTGTCTGCATTGACGGTTGATAATTGCTCTACAAATGATGCTATGATTAAAATTATTTGTTTGTAGGCTCTTCCATATCAAAAGTTGACAATATTGAATTTAATAGAGTAGTGGAAGATGCTGATGTTGATGATGTAAGTAATATTTATAAAATTTTCAGGAACCAAGTGGACCAAGTTGTGCTACTTAATAGAGTACTTGATGAAGTGAATTTCTATCATTGTTGTTGTCTAAGTGGATTTTTATTGATATTTTGTTGTCATTTTCGATAACTTGTGTTGTATATTTTGGATAATTAGTGGGTTATTGTTTTAAAGTTTCCTATTGTAATTCTAGTATTTCAAATTTTATTTTATAAGGTTAATTTTGTATAGTATTTCAAATTTTATTTTATGAAAAAATATTTTTACAACACTAATTTAATACCCGCTATGTGAGTACGGACACGGGTCTCATGGGCATCTCGCGGGTAGCGGGTAGCTTGTACCCGTGGCCGCCCCGCCCCGTTTGCATCCCTACACTAAGCAACATGCCTAGGGGTATATACACCCCCTAGCATCTGCAGATAAATATAAATCTAACATAGAAAAGTTAGCAATAAAGAACAAGCAACTCTCGCACCAAAAAAAAAAGAACGCGCAACTATAGGAAACATCGCGCCCCTTTCACGCCAAAAGATCAGCAGCACATTGGTTATAGATGTTCAATTCAGCCAACAGAAATATGAGGCTAAAATGCTAAATAAAGTACCCTTAATTTTTTTTCCTCATTATCTTCTATTACTTTAGTGATTCTTTTTTGGTTACAATTATTTTAGTGATTCTTTTTTTTTTGTTTTACCCAACGTATTCACCGCTGACCGCAGTGACTATTTCCCTCACTTGATTGTAGGCACCTCGATGGGTGGGACAGCTGGCCCGACCTAATTATTTTAGTGATTCTAATTCGACTAATGTAATTTTTGTTTTTTTATTTTGGTTTTCATGGATTTATAATCCCTATTAATTATGAACCAAAAAAATATTCCAAACTAATTAACCACTACCATAAACTCTCCAATCACTCCCCGGTTGTTTCTAGAGTTTTAAGAGTGCGGTTACCTCTCTCTTAATTTATTTTTTTAATCTACTATTCTACTATTTATATTTATATTTATATTTATATTTATATAACAAAATAATGGGCCGATAAAATTACTAATTGGCCCATTGTTTTCTTATACAGATATAAATATAGATATTTTGTAAAAAAACAATGGGCCGATAAAATTACTAAATGATCTATTATTTTTTTTATATTAATAGTAGATATATTTTACCTTTCTCGTAATTTATTTTCTTAACTTTTTCTCTTACTTCTACTATCTATATAAGAAAGCAATGGGTTGATTAAATTACTAAATTTCCTATTGCTTTCTTATATAGAAAGTAGATTACTTTATCTCTCTCTGAATTTACTTTTTTAACTTTTTCTTACTTCTACTATCTATATAAGAAAACAATGGATTGATTAAACTACTATCTATGTAAATACCTTTTATTTTTTATAAGTAAGCATTTTATGTTTATAAAGATTTTGTTTTCACTTAAAATGAAAAAATATTTAATGAAACTCTTTACTTTTAGTATGCAAATTTAGTTTCTTAATCATTCATAGCATGTAACACGATACTACCCGTGCAACACGGGTATACTTTTAGTTGAAGATAAAAAGAGAGAATAAAATTTGTGAAAAGTAAGAAAGAAAAAGCAAAATAAGTAAAAAGTAAGAAAGAGAAAGAGAGAAAGTAAAGCAAAATTAGTATAAAGTATGAACTAATTATAGACTTCTCCTTATACATATTAAACAATCACATGTACACATTACATTGAAACCTTGTATTGAGGTTGTTTACTTTCTTGTAGAACTTTGATTGAATAGAAGCATCACAGGCAGGGTAGCCATGGTCAAGGGTGATCCCCCAGCACGTCTTCAGGTATATGCATGAATTAATCACTATTTTAGCTCAGGAGAGCAAAGTGATTTATTTTTCTTTCTTTCTTTTGAAAAAAAAAGTGATTTATTTCTTGATTTCTATTTTTTGGCAATTCATAGGGAAAATACTCTGCAATAGTGGTCTGTTGGCTTCTTGGCAATGGATGTCTTTTCCCATGGAGCAGTATGCTGACAGTACAAGATTACTACATGTACTTGTTTCCGGTAATTAATACATATTTCTCATACATTAATCTGCTTTTTATTTTTAGTCAAGATACATTCTACAAAATTTATAAGGTGCGGGATGTCTCCCACTATGATCACATTTCAGGTCATATCACATTCGATGTGAGACTCTCGTAATAGAGAGTTGCAAAAGCTCTCTTGTATCAGTTAACAATCTCGCCGTAATGAGCTCACATAATAGTTAATAGGGCTGGACAAACGGTCAATTATGATGGATTCGAGTAACAAAAGTCAGATCCAAGCATAACTGAACAACAAAAACAAGCACCCATTTTCGACCATTTAGAGTTTCATTTGTGGTGGTTTCGCCTTCGGCAAGTGGCGGTTTTATCGAGTGGGTAGACTCGGTTTTGAGCTTCTTTATGCAATAGTTGTTCTTCTTATTTTTCTCAGTGGTGTTTCCTTCTCTGCAACTTTAGAAAGGTGAGGATGGAGCTTTGGAGATGATTAGAGGGGGTGAAGATGGAGCATAAAGAGATAGATATCACATCACTTTTTTTATTGTGATATATACTTCTCTCTCATCTTTTTAAATTGTTTAAAATAAATTGTCTCAAAATGAATGTCGCTTACGATTTTCAATGTAATATGAGTTGTTTTTTCCAATTATACCCTCTAATTAAAATAATATTCATCACTCCCAATATTTGATAATGATAAGTTGATAAAAATACTATTCTCTCTCATTCATTTATAATCTTTTCTTAATATACATGAAATGAGCTAAAGTGACAATTATTGTACCAATGCATTGGGGTAAGTGTGCTTTCTCTTTTGTACAGAGTGTCAAAATGATTGAAATTGTAATAGACACAGACCGGCAGCAATATAGGCTAGTGTGTACTACTACTCAATAGTTTCTCAAATTTTTCCTATGCAACCCCTCTTCCGATCAGTTTTGGTTTGTTGCGGATTGCATTTGGCAAAACCATTACCGCCCAATTGAGTCCGTCTACAACCGATAAACTCATCCGAAGACCCATCACCTGAGATATAACAATCCGGAAAGCTGACTAGGAAGTGACTATGCATCTAATGTACACATGTATGTGTGTGTGTGTGTACACACCACACTCTAACATAATCTGATCAAAATAACAAGTACTGAATATTTTAATCTCTTTTTCCCCTAGTGCAGAACTACCATCCCTCCAGGGTGCTCACTCTTGTATATCAACCACTTGCAGTTGGGACACTTGCTATATTAGCTTATTATGAGGCAAAAATCAACACTAGAAAAAGGAACCTATTTGGATATGCTCTATTTTTCATAGCCACTTTGTTGGTGTTGATTGTAAGTCTAAGTCCTATTCGCTTATTTGTGAACTTTAATTGTTTTAGAATGATTTTGATTTTGTTTTCCACATTAATCTATTGTAGTTGAATTTAGCAACATCTGGAGGACTTGGAACTTTCATTGGGTTATGTGCACTTAGTGGTGCTTTTGGAGTTGCAGATGCTCATGTTCAAGGTGGAATGGTTGGTGATTTATCCTACATGCAACCAGATTTCATTCAGGCAAGCTAGTTAAGTAATGTAATTTCCATTAAATCATATAATTGAAGACGCCTTTAATCAGCATATGAGTTTATATAACATGGTTTTATTGTTACAGTCTTTTCTTGCTGGTTTGGCTGCATCTGGTGCATTAACCTCAGCTTTAAGGTTAATTACAAAAACAGCATTCGAGAATTCAAAGGATGGTCTTAGAAAAGGAGCCAGTATGTTCATCTTTTCATTTCTCACCTCTTTTGAGTAAATACTCCCTCTAGTCCAATGTATAAGAGAAAAATACAGTTTTAGGTTCATCAAATAACTGATGTATCTAGTCTATAATATAGTCTGCTTACCGGTATTCACATTGAAATTTCTACATTTTGGGGCCATTTTGAACTATATAATGTATTATGACCAATTTTCTCACTCTGCATTCAACAAAGTTATTGATCACTTGCTATGCTATATTGTCCTTGCAGTTCTATTCTTTGCCATATCAACATTCTTTGAGCTTCTTTGTGTTCTTCTCTATGCATTTGTGTTTCCTAAAATCCCAATTGTGAAATACTACCGTTCAAAAGCAGCTTCAGAAGGATCAAAAACTGTTACAGCTGACCTTGCAGCTGGTGGCATCCAAACATTACCAAGAGAAGTATTGTTTCTTTCCTCTATTTCATGTTTCAATGCATCTCAAAACTTTCTCGTTGTCTAATTCACATTATACTATAACCATTGTCTTTTTTCAGGGTGAGGATTATACAGAAGAACAAGAGAGGAAGGGAAACAAGCAATTGTTATTGGAAAACATTGATTATGTTGTTGATATGTTCCTAATATATGTGCTAACACTATCTATTTTCCCCGGATTCGTATCCGAAGATACCGGAAAACATGGTTTAGGATCCTGGTATGTTTATCAGAACATAGTTTGTATGTAATTAATTAAAGATTATACACAAAACAATAGTCCTAGATGTTTATAAGGAAAAGATACAGTTTTAGGTTCATTGAATAACTTGTGTATAATATATACCATATACATCAGCAATTCAATAAATCTAAAACTGTATTTCTGCTTATAAATAGGTCTAAAGAGAGTATTATGTAATATATATTTACCACTATTAGTTATGTTTTCTAATTTTTCAGGTATGTTCTTGTTTTAATTGCAATGTTCAATATGGGGGATATGTTGGGAAGATACATCCCACTATTGAAATTCTTAAAGTTGGAGTCAAGAAAGCTTATCACAGTAGTAGTTCTTAGTCGTTTCTTACTTATTCCTGCATTTTATTTCACTGCAAAATATGGTGACCAAGGATGGATGATAATGTTGACTTGTTTTTTGGGGCTATCCAATGGTTATCTCACTGTTTGCGTGATAACAACTGCACCCAAAGGTTATAAGGTTAGTCTATAAGGTGTTAAGTATAGTTATAGGGCTTAGGTTTTTAGCAACATTGATTTAAGTTGATGCATATTAATGTTCCTTTTGTTTTGACTTTTTGTAGGGCCCAGAGCAAAATGCCTTGGGAAATTTGCTGGTGTTGTTTCTTTCTGGGGGTATTTTTGCAGGGGTGACACTAGACTGGCTATGGTTAATAGGTAAAGGTTGGTAAGATCTCAATCATGCAAGACTAAAGGAATGGTTATTAGGCCTTCCTTGGACAAAAAGTATAGAAAGTGTTTATTGTTTATAGCTGTTCTTTTGTTAAGTAAGAAAAAAAGGTTATTTTAAGTGTTTCTTTCTTTGTAATATATTATTTGCTAAAAAAAAGAGGTTTATTTCTTTGGATAATCTTTGTTTCCTCTTTCAAGAATTGCTTCAATTAAAATAGTACGGTTAATATAAACTTAGATTTACAACTATAACATGTTCATAATTTTGAATGATAACTATGCTGTCACGCATATTATATATTATGTTCTCGATTATGCTAGAGTTCTTAAAAGAACCACCAATTCTTGGAGGAATGAAGAATTTGGTGTTCTTCATTTTGTAGTTGTTAGTCTAAATAAGTTAACACCAAGTGCTTATATGCTACACCCCTTCAATAAGAAACTGGTACAAATTAATGCCACAAGAAATTATGCTCCTTAAGTTTCATGGCAGACAATCGTTGAACAATTAATGTCATAGAGGGACATAAGAAATCCAGCTCCAATCAATTTAGCAGAAATTAAGCAGATATTGTGCTCCACAAATTTCAACATGAAATCCGTTTCCCGCATATGAGTTAACTCAAATTCATGCCTAAGATACTCCCAATTTAATTTGACATATTTCCAAGCGATAACTGGTCTCTCAAATAGTCCATGCTTTAGAATGGCATCAGCAAGCTTTGAATTTGCCTTGTCCACCAACTTCAAAAGCTCTGAGACTTAGAAAATACTTTTTTGCACTTTGAACACATGTACTATCTACATTTTGTGTGTGGAAGGTTGTGCATTGGGTCGTCACCCTCGCTAGCTAGCAACAACATCAACAACACTGGAGGTTAGCTTTAGCGAAAAGGGCGGTTGGCTTGGTGGTGATGTAAGGAAACAAACTATTCGGTGGAAGATATATAGCTTATGAGCGGAAAAGCCACTACAACATTCAGGAGCTACAGCAACGCCTACCTCTCCAACGGTGGTTAAATTATTGTTGCAGTAGATCACGACAGCCAAACGGATTTTTATTGAAGATGAGATGGAGCCCAATTACATGGAAGATGAGATGGAGCCCAATTACATGGAAGATGAGCATCCAATTCCTCAGCTGAGAGCAAAGAGAAATAGAGTGAAGCCCAAATGGGCAATGGACTATGAGACTGTTTTCAAATAGTTGTCCTAGTCATAGAGTATTCTAGAAATCTATAATCCCATTTTAATTTGTTTTTTCCTTTGTAAAAGATCTCAGCAAATCTATGAATATTGCTGAGTCACTATTAGGGTACAAGAATACGGCTGTTATAGTACTATTCACAGCTGTGCCAGCTAGCACAGTGGCTATAAATATAGTAATGAATGAAGGGATTGAATATCTAAATATTAATCAAGAAAGTTTTTCCTTTATTTTAGCACCGTTGTTCTTAGTCATTACTCTGTTTTCACTATTCTCTTGCTTATTGAATCTGATACCGTACATTTTCCCTTCTCCCGTTGTTACATTGAAAGCTCTTGAAGTTTAATAGATTAAAATTCAGTAAGTGGTACTAAGGCTTCTAAGGTCATGCCGGAATCTAATGAAATCAGCTTCTAAAATAACTTGTTAGGTTTGTAGAATATGTACAATTTGTGTTCTCGTGTCTAAAGAGTAAGATATAAGATAGTCTCTCCAAGATTATGAACAAGGGGCTCTAAAGATTTCTGACAAGTTCTCTATAATAACTTAATGTTTTGTACAACTTCTCCTTAAAGATTAATACTCTACGAATTAGATAATACCTTGTCGCGCTTTGGACACAAGGACAGTCTATGTTTTTTGTGTGGAAGGCTGCGCATTCGATCGTCACCCTCACCAGCAACAACACTGGAGGTTAGCTTTAGCAAAATGGGCGGTGTTGGGTTGGTGGTGATGAAAAGGAAACAAACTATTCGGTGCAAGATAGTTTATGAGTTAGAATGCTTTGTAACGAGTTTCCGAGGTCCCTTTATAGGAGGGTGTATTCATATTGTATTTGTTTAGTCCTATGCTAGTATTTATTTTGGTGAGAGAAATTATTTAATACCTATTCAAGCATTAATTATTGAGAGACATACAAACATTAAACAGGAATCGGTTTAATAAAAATAATTTAAAACTCTTTTCTTTCCTTTTTACTTTTTGATTCCTTTTACTTGTTTATTTTTAAGATTTTTAAGAAAAGATTGGTTATTTATTCATCATTTTGATACTCCCTCCATTTTATTTATGTTGTTTTCTTTTTTCAATAATTAATTCTTATTCCATTCAATTCATTTTAGTTGTTAATCTTTTGGACAAATTATGTGTTTCTATTTATCTATCCAAAAGTTTAACAACTAAAATGAAACGAATGGAATAATAATTAAGTATTGAAAAAAACATATATAAAATGGAGTGAGTATCAAAATGACGAATAAATAATCAATCTCTTTTTAAAAATCTTAAAATTAAACAAGTAAAAGGAGTCAAAAAGTAAAAAGAAAAGAAAGAAGTATTAAATTATTTTTATTAAACCGATTTTTATTTAATGTTTGTATGTCTCTCAGTAATTAATGTTTAAAAAGGTATTAAATAATTTCTCTCACTGAAATAAATCCTAGCATAGGGTAAATAAAAAAAAAATGAATGCACCCACCCTCCTATATAAAGCGATCCCAAAAACTTGTTGCAAAGCATTCTAATTCATAAACTATTTTAGGCTAAATAGTTTGTTTTCTTTCATCACCACGATGTCAAACACTACCCTTTCTGCTAACGCTATCCCCCAATGTTAATCTTGCTGCTGGTAAGGGTGACCGTCGAATGCACAGGCTCCCACACAAAAAACATGGACTGTACATGTGTCAAAGTGCAACAATGTATTTTCTAAGTTGCAGCACTTTTCCGCTCAAGCGACAAGTAACTACAAACACGAAACCAACGAAGAAAAAATGAGGATGTTGATGTCCAGATCAAAAATCGCGAAAATCTACGTTCAAATGATGAGCAATGAAATAACTTTGGTTCTTGTATCTTTTCAAATTGAGGGTACTGTACTAGAGAACACAAACACAATGGTTGTCAAGGAGGAAAAATTGGAGCAGGATCTAGATCACGTTCAAAGACTGACTCAAAGAATTTTTGATCACATCAAGGATCACCTTGATCATCCTCATGGATTTGAAGGTCATCCCCATTACGGTGTTGCCAAAATCAATTCGGAGCCTAATGTATAATTCACATATACGTATGTGCATGCTTCAATAGGGTCAAGTTACAGTGTTGTTTTCGGTTTTTTCAATCAATACCTTTATGTTTGCTTGTTTTTTCTTGTTTTGTTGTGCGCTCTTGATAATAATTGGTTTTAATTAAATAATTGACCCTCACACACGAGTATTGAAATTTAAAACCAATTATTATCAAGAGTCAACAACAAGACAAGAAAAAACAAGCAAACATAAAAGTACCGATTGAAAAACCTAAAACAACAATGTAACTTGACCCTATTGAAGCATGTACATACATATGTGTGTATTATACATTCAACTCCAATTTGATTTTGGCATCACCGTAACGGGGATGACCTTCAAATCTAAGTGGATGACCAAGGTGATCCTTGATGTGATCGAAAATTCTTTGAGTCGTCCTTTGAACGCGATCCTAATCCTGCTCCACTTTTTCCTCCTTGACAATTAACCATTGGAGCATCGCAATGAGTACGACTCTTGTTTGTGTTCTCTAGTATAGCAGCCTCAGCTTGAAAAGATACAGGAACCAAAGTTATTTTAGTGTTCATCATTTGAACATTGATTGTCCTACTTTTGTGTTATGCACATCAACATCCTCATTTCTTCTTCTTTGGTTTCGTGTTTGTAGTCACTTGTCGCATTAGCAGAAAAGCTCTACGACTTAAAAAAAAACCTTGTCGCACTTTCGAAATTACATGTACATTTCATGTTTTTTTGTGTGGAAGGATGTGCATTCAACCGTAACCCTCGCCAGCAACAACATCAGCAACACTGGAGGCTAGCTTTAGCGGAAAGGGTGGTGTTTGGCGTGGTGGTGATGAAGGGAAACAAACTATTCAACACAAGATAGATGTTAGAATCAATGTTGTGAAAATCGGACCGAACCGGACGGTTCAACCAGGAACCGGACACTCGGGCGATTGGTTCAACCACATTCGAATCGCAGGTCAATGGAACCGCTAAGAAGAACCGCCAATTGGCTCGGGTTGAACTGCCCGAAATGCATTTTTTACTTTTTTTAATATACTTTTTCTCCAAATTTCAATAATTTTTTATTTTTATTTAATTATTACTCATCCGATTCAACCATTATTGAACCGAGTGAACTAATTGAATCATGACCCGGAGGTCTCTCCGGTTCAATCTCTGGTTCGATTTTAAAAACATTGGTTAGAATGCTTTGTAATGAGTTTCGGAGGTCGCTTTATACGAGGGTGTAATAATTTTTTTATGTTTTTTCGGATGCTAGTATTTATTTCAATGAGAAGTTATTTAATTCCTATTTAATCATTAATTACTGGGAAATATACAAACATTAAATAGAATCGTTTTAATAAAAAATTTTAATAGTCCTGTCTTTGCTTTTTACTTTTTACTTTTTGAAACCTTTTTGATGTTTTTTTGTTGGTATAAACCGGGTATCTTTTGCACGCAACTGCAGAGACTAATCTTTCGAGCTGAGTAAGACCACAATGGGAGGCAAAGCTCTCCCTCAAGAGATTTAACACTGCTGCATTCCCAAGGCTGAATTCGAACTCAGGACCTTTTTGACGTTTTAGTCAATGAGTATTATGTTATTTTAAATTTTGTAGCGACCGAAGAATCCGAGGAGGGATTCCTCGTTGCATTTGAACAATGGAGCCGCCATCAATATTTATTTTTAGGAAAACATTGAAAAAACCTATGTTTTTGGGTTCGGGGGTCGATTAAGTGCGGGGAAGGTGCTAGCACCCCGCAACATCCTAAAAAGGTTACCTTTTAATTAAATGTGTAGAAAAAAATAGTTTTAAAGAAAACACTTTAATTTACCCTTTTTTGTTATTTGCAAAAAAAACGGAAAAGAAGACTTAATAAAAATTTTAGTTTTTTTGCGCTCGACGGGAGTGGGCCCCCGCTCCTACGTATCTCCAGGTGCGATGGAGAAATCAAAGCTACGTAGTTCTTGGGTAGAAAATATTTGTGTGTTGGTATTTTTTTATTTTTTTGAAAAGTTTGGGAAAACTAGAGGCCGTTCATGGTGACCAAACAGATAAATCCAGAGTGGTCGTCATAAATGGCTTATTCGAAAAAGAAGGTGTTTACAGCGTTCAAACGAGTCGGGCCCAGAGTGACCGCTATAGACAACCGGTTTGTGATTGAGCGTTTGTTCGCTTGAAAACGTGCTTACCGGGAAGCGTGATGAAAAGGAGTCGAAATTATGTTTGTACTTTATTAACTAAAAAGAAGTTTAGGCGAATGTTTGCGATGATCAAACAAGTAACCTCAGAGTGATCACCGCTACTAATCCGCTGTGAAAAAAGGAAGGTTAGTCCTAACGGTCAAACAAGCAAGGCTCAGAGTGACCACTAGTAACAACCTATTTTTTTTTTACGCGAATTCGATTAAAAAGAAAAAAAGGAAAACGGTTTGGAAGTATCACGTTGTGAATAAAAGCGGAGTAAGTGATAAAAGGGGGGTGCAAATAATAAAGGAGTTGTATTAAAAGGGAGGTGTGAATAGCGTTTTGACGCTAGAAAAAAAAGTGTCACCGGGGGTGCAAATAGCGTTTTGACGCTAAAAGAAAATGGTTGCCGGGTCTATTACCTTTTTTACTATTCTACCCTAGAGCACGTGATTCTTGAAACGCTTTTCCTTTAAAAAAAACCTAGACTAAATAAGTGGTATTTTGAAAGCGGATTATGGAGAAAAAATCTTTTGTTGTTTTTTTTTGTTGTCATAGTTATTATCTAAATAAAAGGGGCCTTTTTACTCTTTTTTTTGAAAAAAGATTTTTGTTATCATGTTATTTTTTTAGAAAAGAGTAGGGACACTAGTAACCATTTATTTTAGAAAATATTTTTTAGTATTTTGAAAAAAAGGCTTTATTTAAATCCGAAAATAGTAACCATTTTTTTTAAAAAAACAACATATTTTTTTAGCACTTTTTTTAGTCCGAAAATTAGTAACCATTTTTTTTAAAAAAACAACATATATTTTTTTTAGCACTTTTTTTAGTCCGAAAATTACAATAATTTATTTAAAAAAAAGCACAACCAATATTTATAAAAACATCAACTAATATTTATAAAAAAACAGCAACTAATATAAAAACATGACAACAACAAAATAAAAACAGTAACTAAAAAAAAACGAAAAAAAACATGAACAACAATAATTAAAATACAATGGCAATGATTATATGAACAAAATTATAATAACTAAAAATTACAAAAAAAAGCAACAATACTACAAATTATTACATTTTTGTACCTTGAACAAATCCAAGCTTTCTTCTTCGGATCTCTTCAATACACCAAAATTTTAAACTAAAAAAAAAACTAAGAAGGAAGAAAAGAAGGGGAAGAAAATTTTCTAAGAGAAACCCTAATTTTTTTAGATTCTCCTTTTTTTCTAAGAGCCAAATTCGTCCCCCCTCCTCTAAGTGGGGAACCCTATTTATACAAAAAAACTTGCTCTTGCTTCTCTTCATTGCTCCACTTCAACCACCCTTGGATAGTGATGATGACTTTCTTTGATATGATGGAGGTTTGGGGGGAGTTGTTGAAGGGGAAAATAAAAAAGAAGACATGTGAGATGTGGGGGAGGTGATGGCCGAATTTGTGGGTATGGAGAAGGTGAGAGGAAGGAAGGGAGTGCCAAGTGTGAAGTGTGTGATAGGGAGAGGAATGGATGAGTGTGTGAAGAGAAAAAAAATGAGTGTGTGAGAGGAGGGGAGAGGAGAGAGCCGTGGGTGTGATGTGAAGATTGTGTGAGAGATGAGAAGAAAGGATGGAGGTTGAGTGTGAGTTTGTTTAGGGTTTGGAAGGGGAAGTGTGTGAGAGAGAGTGAGTTGAGTGATGTGTGAGGGAGAGAGAAAGAAAGGGGGCGTAGGAAAAGGGGAGAGGAGCCGTTGGGAATGAGAGAGAGAGAGGAGTAGGCGTGGAGTGTGTTAGGAGAGAGAGGTTGAGTGTATTGGGAAGGGAAAAATGGGGAAGTGGGGTTGTGTGTGGAAGTGGGATTGAGAGTTTCAAGGAGGGAATCAAGGAGAGTGGGGGGCGGATTTCTAGGGATGAATGTGGATGCATTTTGGGGCTTGGGGGGAGAGTGAATGTGGACATTTTTTAGGGTAAAGGGGGGTGGGGTCGAATTAGGGTTAGGAGAGGAGGGATTTTAGGGTTTTGGTGAGTTGGGTTGTGGGTTATGGGTTGGATATGGGTTAGGTGTTGATGGAGTTGGGTTATGCGAAATGGATAGGGTTTTTTGGATTGGGCTAGGCGAATTGGGCTAGCCATTTTGCTGGGTTGGGCTTCCATGACAGCACATTATTATTAATAGACCCCCCCACTTCCTTCTTGGCTTATTTTTATTTCTTCACTTCTAATTATTATTTTTTCAAAAATTAAAAACTTGTAGCAAACTAAAATAAAATAAAACATGGCATGAAAAATAAAATAATTATTTTTATTAAAAATAAATAAAATTTCTCTTTTTTTTGGATAGGACAAAATTAGGGTATTACAGCTGCCCCTCTTTATTTATATTTTGCTAGGAAATCGGAGGGATTCCGAATTTCTCGAGGAAAATAGAAATGAAGATAGAAAAGACGCTAATTTTGCCCGGACTGAGGTACTTTGGTTTTTTGTTTTGAAAAATTTATGAAAACTGGGCTGATTTAGACTGAAAGTAAATAGGGAGCACCGGGGCTCGCTAGGGATCTGAAGGAGCACTGGGGCTCTGAAGGAGCTCTGGGGCTCTGAAGGTCTAGCTCAAAATCAATGCTTGGCGCATCGACCTGAGTTCGACTGAGGGACCGTCGGGGTCTGAGGGGCATGCCTAAGCCTGAAGGACCAATGGGTCTGAAGGAGCGCTTCTAGCTATGGTACTAGAGATACGGTCTGGGGGTGGCCTTTTCGAGCGGCCATTAGGGTTAATCAGGTCCGGAACTGATATAACCACGAAGGACGTGCACTGTGTTTTTTAGGCGGGCACAGCTAGTCTGAAGGGCCTGGGGCCGGATGATCCGTCGGTTGCTCGATTAACGCGACGTGCGATCTGGATTGAAGGACTATTGTTGGTCTGAAGGAGCGCCTGGGCTCTGAAGGACCGCTGGGGGTCTGAAGAATTGGTGCTAACGACACAAAATAAAATTATCTTAACAGACACTTGCAATGAATGATGCATGCGTGCATGTAGTTAAGTAATTGATGACATGATGGATGAAATGTGGAATGATTTTGTTTTTTTGGTTTTTGTTCTTGGCTTCTTTTTTCTTTTTTTTCATTTTCTTTTCTTGCTCTTTTGCTCTTTTTGCTCTTTGACTTTGCTGACATCATCAAACTCGCATGACTCTTGACGTGGGATACGAGGGTTGCCTCAAGCAGTGGTGCCAAAGTGCGGGTTATTAAGTTTTGCTGAAGTGATTATGCATTTGTCCTTTTATGGGAGATCATCTCTTTTTGTGATTTTTAGAAATTTCGCAATGATTATAATGCTTTCGATTATGCACATGTTTCGCAAACCAATATCATCTACCATAAAACATCTTTCCAAAGTAAATAGGGAGGTGAGAGAATGAAGAAGAGTTTAATATTCAAATGGAAACCGAGTGTGCCGAAGGTCACACTGGCTGAAAATTACATTGAGAGTTTAAACTGAAAAGAAAGAAGAGAAAGAAAAAGCACATCATTTGATTGTTTGTATCTTGGAGGTAACAATGCCAATCACCCATACACATGACCTTGAGCATCCATCACCCAACTTTCGGAGGACTGCCTTTGCATTTGTTCCAAGTCCAACTCATTGACCCTAATTTTTGCCTGGACTGCTCTTTAGAGTTTTCAATCCACCAGGTCGCTCTAATTTTTGCCTAGGCCGCCCTTTCGGGTTTTCAACCTAGCGAGCTCATTTTTGCTTGGCTCATCTTTCTCTTTTTTCATATATTTCTTTAGGCATAGTACTTCTTAACTGCATCTGAGTTCACTGGGAGTGGGAGGTCTTCACCGTCCATTTTTGTGAGAATTAAGGCTCCTCCAGAGAATGCTTTTTTTACCACGTAAGGCCCTTCGTAATTTGGGGTCCATTTTCCACGGGAATCCTTTTGGATAGGCAAAATTTTCTTGAGCACTAGATCTCCCTCCTGAAACTGCCGGGGTCGAACTTTCTTGTCATAAGCTTTCTTCATTCTTTGCTGATACAACTGCCCGTGACACAAAGCTTCCACTCGTTTTTCCTCTATGAGGTTCAATTGATCAAATCGAGATTGAACCCATTCTGCTTCCTCTAATTTGGTTTCCATTAACACTCGCAGAGAGGGTATTTCGACTTCTACGGGAAGAACTGCTTCCATCCCGTATACTAGTGAGAATGGTGTTGCCCCTGTTGACGTGCGGATAGAGGTCCGATATCCATGCAGAGCGAAAGGTAACATTTCATGCCAGTCTTTGAAGGTCACTACCATCTTTTGCACGATCTTCTTTATGTTCTTATTTGCAGCTTCAACTGCCCCATTCATCTTCGGACGGTACGGGGAGGAATTATGATGTTGGATTTTGAAGTCGTCACACAATTCTTTCATCATCTTGTTGTTCAGATTGGTCCCATTGTCTGTGATGATTTTATTTGGCAGACCGTATCGGCAGATCAAATCTCTTTTTATGAACTTGACAACTACCGATTTGGTTACACTGGCATAAGAAGCGGCCTCGACCCATTTGGTGAAATAATCGATAGCGACAAGAATGAAGCGATGCCCGTTTGATGCCTTAGGTTCGATGGGACCAATGACATCCATTCCCCACATTGAGAATGGCCATGGTGCTGTCAGGATGTTCAAAGAAGCAGGCGGCACATGGATATTATCAGCGTAGATTTGACACTTGTGGCATTTTCTCACGTAGTTAAAGCAGTCGGTCTCCATTGACAACCAGTAGTAGCCGGCCCTTAGGATTTTTCTTGCCATGGTGTGCCCGCTAGAATGGGTTCCGAACGAGCCTTCATGGACGTCTTTCATAATTCTTTCTGCTTCTTCTTTTGCAACACATCTGAGGAGGATCATGTCGTGATTCCTTTTGTAAAGCACCTCCCCGTTTAGGAAGAAACCCATTGATAACCTCCTAAGTGTTCTCTTATCATTCTCAGTGGCACCGGAAGGGTATTCTCTATTTGTGATATAGTGTTTGATATCATAATACCAAGGCTTACTATCAGGCTCTTCCTCGATTGCCACACAATGATGCGCCGGTAGATCTTGATGCTGGATTCGGATGAATGTCAGACTTTTGTTGTTATTGATATTGAACATTGATGACAAAGTCGCCAAAGCGTCAGCCAACTGGTTTTCTTCGCGAGGGAGATGGTGGAAAGTGATCTCCTCGAACCGTTCAATCATCTTTTGGATGTGATCATGATAAGGAATCAATTTGGGATCCCTGGTTTCCCAGTCACCTTTTATCTGATGGATGACCAGCGCTGAGTCCCCATATACATCGAGTCTTTTGACTTTCCATTCAAGGGCCGCTTTGATGCCTAGGACACACGCTTCATATTCTGCAATGTTATTGGTGCAATAGAAGCTCAGTCTAGCAGTAAATGGTATGAAGCGGTTATCGGGAGAAATCAACACAGCTCCAATCCCGTGCCCATACAAATTAGAAGCGCCATCAAATGACATCCTCCACCTTTCATCGTCTGGAGATTTTCCTTCTCCGAACAAAGCCATTATATCTTCGTCCGGAAAATCATACTGCATTGATTGGTAATCCTCAATGGGCTGATGCGCCAAGTATTCCGCTAAGGCACTACCTTTGATTGCTTTCTGAGTGACGTACAAAAGGTCGTATTCGGATAGTAGCATTTGCCAGCGGGCGATTCTTCCTGTGAGTGCAGGTTTTTCAAAAATGTACTTGATGGGATCCATTTTAGATACCAACCAAGTCGTGTGGCTCAACATATATTGCCTCAGGCGACGTGCAGCCCAGGCCAAAACGCAACATGTTTTTTCCAACAATGAATATCTTGTCTCGCACTCGGTGAACTTCTTGCTGAGGTAATAGATGGCATGTTCTCTCCTTCCAGACTCATCATGTTGCCCCAGTACGCAACCCATTGAGCTGTCTAGCACTGTTAAGTATAGAATGAGGGGTCTGCCCTGCACCGGTGGCATCAGAATCGGTGGATTTTGGAGGTACCTCTTGATCTTTTCAAAGGCCTCCTGGCACTTATCGTTCCATTTCATTTCTTGGTTCTTGCACAGCAATTTGAAGATTGGCTCGCAGGTCGATGTCAATTGGGATATGAATCTGGAGATGTAGTTCAACCTTCCTAGGAACCCACGAACTTCCCTTTCGGTTTTAGGCGCTGGCATTTCAAGAATTGCTCGTACCTTGTCTGGATCTACCTCTATACCCTTCTGACTGACTATGAACCCCAACAACTTTCCTGATCTTACACCGAAAGTGCATTTGGCGGGGTTTAATCTGAGTTTGAACTTCTTTAGGCGTTCAAATAGCTTTCGCAGATTGACGATATGTTCCTCTTCAGTCTTGGATTTTGCGATCATGTCATCCACATAGACCTCTATTTCTTTATGCATCATGTCGTGGAACAACGCTACCATCGCCCTCTGGTACGTTGCCCCAGCATTCTTCAAACCGAATGGCATTACTTTGTAACAGAAGGTTCCCCAGAGAGTGATGAAGGTGGTTTTTTCCATATCCTCGGGGGCCATCTTAATCTGGTTATATCCGGAATATCCATCCATGAAGGAGAAAAGGGAATGCTGAGCTGTGCTATCCACCAGGACATCAATGTGAGGCAAAGGGAAGTCGTCTTTTGGGCTGGCTCTGTTCAAATCTCGATAGTCGACGCACATCCGAACCTTCCCATCTTTCTTTGGGACCGGTACAATATTGGCTACCCATTGAGGGTACTTTGCTACCGCCAAAAATCCTGCATCGAACTGTTTCTTGACCTCATCTCGGATTTTTAGTGACATTTCTGGTTTCATTCTTCTTAACTTCTGCTTTATCGGCGAGCATTCAGGTTTTACTGGTAACTTATGCTCGACTATGTTGGGGTCCAGTCCCGGCATGTCTTGGTATGTCCATGCAAAGATGTCAACATAGTCGATCAAAAGTCTAATCAATTTCTCTCGCTCACTGTCTTTTAAGGTGGTGCCAATCTTGACTTCCTTTTCATCCTCTTCCGTGCCCAAGTTGATTGTTTCGGTTGATTCCTCGTGGGGTTCGATTATTTTTTCTTCCTGTTCCATCATTCTCATTAATTCTGGAGGAGTTTCCCAGTTATCTTCAATATCTTCCTCAGTTTGATTAATGGGGTGCTCAAAGTCACAGTATGAATTATTGGCGTTGTTATTTTCAACAGTGTTTTTTTCAAATCTGCATTAGTATAAATTGATGGAATGAAAAACGAGCCAAAAGAAATTAAAACGCAAGTGCAAAAGAGAACTGAAATTTATTTGGAGAATCTGAAATAACATTTTATTGATATTGATATTGAAAGGAAACATGTGTGCCCGAATGAAATGTCCTAAGGCCTTGGGCAGAGCCATAGGATTGCATTACAGAAACATTACTTTGAACTAAAAACTACAGGAAAATCGACGATCTCCCAATTCTTGAGCTTTTTGCTTGCTGGACAACGGCGCACAAGACTGACACTGCCATTTTCAGCGCTTGAATCATCTTCAATAGCTGCAACCTGGTTAGGATCTAGCATTCCTGCGCTCTGAAAGCTTTGCTTTATGTTGCAGATGACAATCTTCTTCATATTTGGCTCCCGACCCTCAAGTTTGGCCAACCTCCGCTCCTTCTTTTCTGCGGCGATCATTCCTTTGTCAGTACGACTAGGCCGGTACCCTATCCCACATCTGTCCTTGTTTTCACGCGGCTGTATGGGTGTTAGGATCCCTTGTTCAGTCCTCCCTAAACCACTTCCTGCCTGATAACCCTTGCTTGTCATGACTTTAGCAATCATCAATGCAGCTTTGGACAGCTTTGGTTTTAATGATGGGGCTCCTTCCCCCACAAAGGTAGCATTTGCAATTTCTAGTGCTTGGAAGGCGGTCTCGAAAGATTCTTCTGCAGCCTCAACATAACGTATAGGGAACGGCTTATTGACTAGCAATTCTTCTTCTCCTGAAACGACCACCAATTTGTTGTTGACTATGAACTTGAGCTTTTGGTGTAGAGAAGAGGGCACAGCCCCTGCCGTATGGATCCATGGTCTTCCCAGAAGACAACTGTAAGACGGATTGATGTCCATCACTTGGAAACTTACTATGAAGACTTCTGGACCTACCTGTACAGGTAACTCCATCTCTCCGATAACCTCTCTTTTAGACCCATCGAATGCCCTGACCAGTGTAGAACTGGGTTTCATGTATGAACAGTCTACGTCTAGCTTGTTCATGGTTGATTTGGGTAGTACATTCAGGGACGATCCGTTATCGATGAGTACTCGAGCTAGAGAGTATTCTCCACATTTCACGGAGATATGCAAAGCCTTGTTGTGCCCTCTTCCCTCGACGGGGATCTCATCATCTGTGAAGGTGAGGTAATTGTTTGCAACGATATTTCCGACGATCCCGTCAAACTGACCAACTGTGATGTCGGGAGTGACATGGGCTTCATTCAGTACCTTCATTAGTGTTGCTCGGTGGGTTTCCGAATTGAGTAATAGTGATAGCAGGGATATCTTAGCGGGAGTCTGATTCAGCCGATCCACTACCTTGTATTCGCTTTGCCTCATAATCTTTAGAAACTCACTGGCTTCTTGCTCAGATAGTGCCTTCTTGCCCGTATTTTTGTCAGATGGCTCTACTTCTTTGTCTTCGCCTTTATCGATCTTTCCTCTTTCATTTGATTCTCCTCCTCTGGGTCTTTCAGGGGCATAGATGCGCCCGCTCCGAGTTATTCCGCTGCTTCCCGAGACATTTGTGACATCAGGATTGCTCTGAGGACCTTCCACTTGGACTTTCGCATTGTAGTTCCAGGGGACTGCTTTGGTGTCGTTGTAGGGGAAGGGAGCTGGCACTTGGATAGTGATTGGTTTAGGCATACCCAGGGACGACTTGGAGTCCTTAGTATAGTGGATCTCTAGCGGCTTCCGAGTATCCTTGTTCTGGCCATTGCTCGATAGGATAGTTGACACCTGGTCCTCCCTCTTTTGAAAGCCCACTTGTATTACATGTCGGTCCAACAGGTCCTGAAGCACTTGTTTAAACGCCTCACAATTCCCAATGCAGTGATGGTTATTGCATGGATTCTTTCCAGTACATTCTCTCTCAATAATCCCAAAGGAACACAGATTAGCATGAATCACTTCCAGGGGTGTCTGGATGCATTCTACCCTCCTGATTAGGGACGGTTCTGCAGAATCCTCAATTGCATTAGCTGAGGGCATCCCATGTCCTGGTAATGGGTTGGTAGCCACATTAGGACCATTTTCCTTGAAGTTCAACCAGCCCGAGGCGATTAGATCTTGGACGACATACTTCAATGCCTTGCAATTTTCTATGGAATGGCCGACCGTTCCCGAATGAAATTCGCATGTGGTGTTTGGGTCGAAGCCTCTAGGAAAAGGGGGCTGGATCTGTCTCATTGGGCGGGTGGTGATTAAATTATGGCTGAGCAGGTGGCGGAATAGGTCGGAATATGACATTGGGATTGGATCAAAGTGGACGAACTTTCCGACTGAGTAGTTTTGTGTTTTATGGCCTTGGTTATTTTGGGTAGGTGGGGTAGGTAGTGTTTGTGCTGAGAACGGATTGGTGTGAGAGGGATTGGAGTAGGAAGTTTTTCCGGTTCCTGTGATGGCATTGGCTTCTCCTTCTTTCTTTTTAGGAAATCCGGAGAAGGGCTTTCTCTGATTAGTGTTTCCGGGGGGGGGGGGGTATAAGCGATTTTTCCATTCCTCATTCCGTTCTCTAGCCTTTCTCCAATAACGACCATGTCCGAGAAACTTGACGATACACTCCCGATCAGTTTTTCATAGAAGGGTGAAGGAAGAGTTTCCATGAACATAGATACCATTTCCCTTTCAAAAAGAGGCGGTGCTACCTGTGCTGCTAGTCCTCTCCAACGCTGAGCATATTCCTTGATGGACTCATTATCCCTTTTGGTCATGTTTTGTAGCTGAGTCCTATCAGGGGCCATATCAGTGTTGTACTTATACTGCTTAAGGAAAGCATCAGCGAGATCCTTCCAACACCGAATATGAGTGGGCGTCAACTGCATATACCAATTTGAAGCTGCCCCAGCTAAGCTGTCTTGGAAGTAGTGGATAAGCAGCTTATCGTCGTTTGCGAATGCAGCCATCTTCCTGCAATACATAGTTAGGTGGCTTGCCGGACATGTTGCTCCTCTGTATTTATCAAAATCTGGCACTTTAAACTTAGGGGGAATGACCACGTTTGGAACGAGACATAAATCTTGTGCATTTCTTGCACCAATACTGAATCCTTCAACCGCTCTCAACCTTTCTTCCAGCATTTGCAGCTTGCCTTGGGCTTGAGGGTTCTCCATCGAGTAGTCGTGAGGAAGCCCACTCATACCATAGTAAGGATGCATCATCGGAACTATGGCTGGGTTCGCATTTGGGGTATGCGAATGAGTGGGATTCCTGAGGTTGGAACCCTGAGCTTGAGCGTTAGCTATCGGCGGTGGAGGGCAGCCAAGTGGGAGTCCTTGTGGTATGACGACGGGGGTCGGGTTTTGAACTTGTGGTGCCCCCGGATTACCATCGTGCCCCGTTGATGTAAGCTGCTGTTGGCCCGCGACTCCTGAGGGACTAGCATCGACTGTTGGAGGTGTGTAACCTTGTGGAAGTCCGTAAGGAGGCCATATGTAACCTTGGCCATTAGGCCCAGTATGGTGCACTGTATGCGGGATTCCGAGTCCATTGGGAGGAGGAGGGTTGGTAACTTGATTTTCTGTGTTCCCAGCGGAGGAATCTTCACTTGTGTCTTGGCCCTTCAAAGCTTGTAGAACCTTCAAGATTTCAACCATCTGCTCTTTCATCCCATCTATTTCTGCTCTAAGCTCTTGATTGCCTAGGTTCTGAGGTGGATTGCCTTGATCCGGGATATCTTGAGGCGGATTGTCCTGATTTTCTTCCATGTTTCTGGCCTGAGAACGAGTCCAATAGCGATGTTGACGCACCAGCTTGTCTTTTACTCTGTTGGTGGGACACATGTTATGAGTATATGTATGAGTATATGAATGGATGACAATGCGAATGATGCATGTGTGCATGAGTCTTATTGTTTTAGGTCGGGAATTGCAAGCGCATCCTGATTTGTCATAAGTACACAGATTAAAGTTCCACAATATTTTCAAGATAAAGGATCAGCATGTGAGACAAACAAACTTCATTGATGGAGGAAAGTACAATATTTTGGAAATAAAACTTCGAAAAGAAAAGTACAATGTTCTTTAAATTTCACTCAAATACATATGGCTTTCATTTTTCCACTTCTCTCTCTTTTTCTACTAGTAGTGCTGCCAGCCTTCTCCCGGAGTTCGGCAATCAGAGTCTCGCAAAACTCCATGAATTCGGAAACTTGGACCGGGGTGTTAAACGGGTGCATTGCCGCGTTAGCCTCCTTCAGACGTCTGGGGATTCCTATGATAGCTTGATCGGCCAGCCATGCCAGCTTTGAGAATCTGTCTTTCCAGTATAAGCTTTCGTTCTTCAACTCTATGAAGACTTCATGGTTTTCTATCTTGCTGACCAACTCCACAAAGCGGTTCTCCCAATAGATGCTTTCTGTCTTCAGCTGGTGGTAGACCTCCTCTTGATATCTGATATGGTCGTTCAGCTCATCAGATTTTTCATGTTCCCTTCTTAAGGCTTGCTGGTATTCTCGGAGTATTTCTTCAATGGTATCTTTATCCCGCTTGATACTTTTCACTTGCTCTTCAAACTCGGCAGCCATCATCCGGGACTCTCTCTTTGATACCATTAGTAGGCTCTGTGCGGTCTTTTCAGCCATCATTTATTCTTCCCATAACTTCCTCCACTTGCATGTATCATCGATGGCTTTGTCCATTTTCAGGTTGCAACGTTTTATTTCCTCTTTCGCTCCTCTTAGGTACCTTTGAACCTCTAGTTTGTTCTTTTGTTCGATCTTGAGCTGCTTGCGGCTGTCTTCAATGGCTACTGACTTACTTGCATTCTCTTCCTCCAACTTCTGGTTCTTTAGGAGCACTTTCTCTAACTCTGCCTGTAAGCCCTTCTTTTCTTCCTCGGCCTTTGACAATGCCATTTTAAGCTTATCTAAATCTTCGACAGTGGGAAGGGTAGGTTCAGGTATATCTTCCTCAACCCGTAGTGCACTTTGGTAAGGCAATCGGGTGTCTTGGATCCTCTTTTGGAGCCATTGACGAAAGGTGGTTTCCTTATCGCCGCTCTTCTTAGTAAGCTCTTGTCCCTTGCGGACGACCATATTCCACGCTTGAGAAATCTTCCGGAGCATGTCAACCTCTTTTGGGCTTCCCTCATGGAGGTAAAAAGGGATTAACATGTCTTCGGTGGGCGGATTTCGCATGGGGTACCCCAGCTGTCTTAGAGTTAGAGAGGGGTTGTAATTTATGCATCCTCTTGTCCCCATGAGCGGGACGTTTTGAAAGCTTCCACATTGAAAAACTACTGTGGGCCTCTCTTTCCACCATGATGGGTGCCAACGAACCTTATATTCATGAAGGCCCCCCAGCACTTGCAACCATTCACCCGTGTTCATTGTCTTCACATCACACCCTCTGGCGTCTTCAATTGGGCCTTCTACCCTGACTTTGTTAACGAAAGCATGGGTGAGAAGCCAAACATACAGGGCGTGCAGGCAGCAGGATATCCTCTTTCCCCTTAGCTCACTATAATGAGTGAAAGTACAGTAAGTGTCTGCAAGCATGGCTGGAATCGGATCCTTGAAGGATAAGAAGACGCCAATAGCTGTTGTGTCCACATATCTTTCAAGGCGTGGAAATAGGACAATGCCGAAGATAGTCAAAGCTAACACCTGCTTAAAAGGACCCCAATTTCTAGCGTCGGCGAAGAATTTCATTTGGTCTTCCAGATACTCTTGTGGGAATCCTGCAATGCCATTTCGATTTTTCTTCCGGAGCTTCAAGTTCTCTTTGCTGGTTTGTAACATTGAGGCGAGTTTCTCATCTGTGTAGTATTGTCCCTGATACTGGTAGGGTCCAATGTCCTGTTGAGGAAAGCCGAAGATCTGTGTATATTCTTCCAAGGTAGGTGCCATCTGGAAATTTTTGAAGGTGAAGCATCTTAGTGAAGAGTCGTAGAACTGGCTCAAAGCGGCAATGGCCTCTGTTTGCACGTCCAATTGTAGTAACATAATAATCTTCCCATACACTCTATCAAAAGACCTGCGCTCGATGGGCGGCAGTCGACCAGCACATTCCCTTAGACTTGTCAGATTAGGCTGCTTCACTATAGGGTAGTTCAGAGTTTGGATTGCTTCACAGTTTGATCCCATATTGCCTTGCTTATGACGAAACTTTCGAACCTCTTACAATTCCCGGCAAACCTAAATGAGATGAATAGCATGCAATGTGAGGATTTTTTTTGTATTATTTTTTTGAAATAATGATGATGTATGATGAATTAAAAAAGACGTTACATGCGTTAATAAAAGCACATTTTGGTGATTCAAAATTTGAGGAACATTAACCATGTCACATAAAATATACGTAAAGGAAAAAGAATAAATGGTTTTCATTGTTTGATTTTTTTGAAAGATAAAAAGTTTTTTTTTTTTGATGCAGCGGGTGGGTGAATTGCTTTTGTGTCCTAAACGGGTTATGTCTTACATATAGGTCACGGTCTAGGGTCACTTATGTGATCAACCTCTCAGGTGGCCCTAATCACTTCCTCACAAAGGTTTCCAGAGCTAAAATCCCTTTCACGATATGACCCACAACGATAGCGAGCTACCTGGTGTGGGATGCCGCGAAAGAGCATACTCTGGTTGAGATTTTCATGAGAGTCAGACAGATAAATCCAGAATGACTGTCACTAATCATCTCCGCTCGTCCTAAGTTTATTTTTCAGACCCGGGTATAGGGCCCCACTCAGAAGTGTGTGAATAAATAGGTGTAGGTGATGTGTGTGATATAAGCAACCTAAAACTACCCAAACTGCAAAAGAGCAAACAGATAGCAATATAAAAGTCTTCTACCCTAAGGTTTGCAAGAAAACAAATAGCAGTATAAAAGTCTTCTATCCTAAGGTTCAATATGCGAATATAAAGACTAAGGGTAAATGAAGTACTAAACTAATAATTTACACATTTAACTAAATTAGGCTTGACCCTCTAAAAAAAAAGTCCCCAGTGGAGTCGCCAGCTGTAGCGACCGAAGAATCCGAGGAGGGATTCCTCGTTGCATTTGAACAATGGAGCCGCCATCAATATTTATTTTTAGGAAAACATTGAAAAAACCTATGTTTTTGGGTTCGGGGGTCGATTAAGTGCGGGGAAGGTGCTAGCACCCCGCAACATCCTAAAAAGGTTACCTTTTAATTAAATGTGTAGAAAAAAATAGTTTTAAAGAAAACACTTTAAATTACCCTTTTTTGTTATTTGCAAAAAAAACGGAAAAGAAGACTTAATAAAAATTTTAGTTTTTTTGCGCTCGACGGGAGTGGGCCCCCACTCCTACGTATCTCCAGGTGCGATGGAGAAATCAAAGCTACGTAGTTCTTGGGTAGAAAATATTTGTGTGTTGGTATTTTTTTATTTTTTTGAAAAGTTTGGGAAAACTAGAGGCCGTTCATGGTGACCAAACAGATAAATCCAGAGTGGTCGTCATAAATGGCTTATTCGAAAAAGAAGGTGTTTACAGCGTTCAAACGAGTCGGGCCCAGAGTGACCGCTATAGACAACCGGTTTGTGATTGAGCGTTTGTTCGCTTGAAAACGTGCTTACCGGGAAGCGTGATGAAAAGGAGTCGAAATTATGTTTGTACTTTATTAACTAAAAAGAAGTTTAGGCGAATGTTTGCGATGATCAAACAAGTAACCTCAGAGTGATCACCGCTACTAATCCGCTGTGAAAAAAGGAAGGTTAGTCCTAACGGTCAAACAAGCAAGGCTCAGAGTGACCACTAGTAACAACCTATTTTTTTTTTACGCGAATTCGATTAAAAAGAAAAAAAGGAAAACGGTTTGGAAGTATCACGTTGTGAATAAAAGCGGAGTAAGTGATAAAAGGGGGGTGCAAATAATAAAGGAGTTGTATTAAAAGGGAGGTGTGAATAGCGTTTTGACGCTAGAAAAAAAAGTGTCACCGGGGGTGCAAATAGCGTTTTGACGCTAAAAGAAAATGGTTGCCGGGTCTATTACCTTTTTTACTATTCTACCCTAGAGCACGTGATTCTTGAAACGCTTTTCCTTTAAAAAAAACCTAGACTAAATAAGTGGTATTTTGAAAGCGGATTATGGAGAAAAAATCTTTTGTTGTTTTTTTTTTGTTGTCATAGTTATTATCTAAATAAAAGAGGCCTTTTTACTCTTTTTTTTGAAAAAAGATTTTTGTTATCATGTTATTTTTTTAGAAAAGAGTAGGGACACTAGTAACCATTTATTTTAGAAAATATTTTTTAGTATTTTGAAAAAAAGGCTTTATTTAAATCCGAAAATAGTAACCATTTTTTTTAAAAAAACAACATATTTTTTTAGCACTTTTTTTAGTCCGAAAATTAGTAACCATTTTTTTTAAAAAAACAACATATATTTTTTTTAGCACTTTTTTTAGTCCGAAAATTACAATAATTTATTTAAAAAAAAGCACAACCAATATTTATAAAAACATCAACTAATATTTATAAAAAAACAGCAACTAATATAAAAACATGACAACAACAAAATAAAAACAGTAACTAAAAAAAAACGAAAAAAAACATGAACAACAATAATTAAAATACAATGGCAATGATTATATGAACAAAATTATAATAACTAAAAATTACAAAAAAAAGCAACAATACTACAAATTATTACATTTTTGTACCTTGAACAAATCCAAGCTTTCTTCTTCGGATCTCTTCAATACACCAAAATTTTAAACTAAAAAAAAAACTAAGAAGGAAGAAAAGAAGGGGAAGAAAATTTTCTAAGAGAAACCCTAATTTTTTTAGATTCTCCTTTTTTTCTAAGAGCCAAATTCGTCCCCCCTCCTCTAAGTGGGGAACCCTATTTATACAAAAAAACTTGCTCTTGCTTCTCTTCATTGCTCCACTTCAACCACCCTTGGATAGTGATGATGACTTTCTTTGATATGATGGAGGTTTGGGGGGAGTTGTTGAAGGGGAAAATAAAAAAGAAGACATGTGAGATGTGGGGGAGGTGATGGCCGAATTTGTGGGTATGGAGAAGGTGAGAGGAAGGAAGGGAGTGCCAAGTGTGAAGTGTGTGATAGGGAGAGGAATGGATGAGTGTGTGAAGAGAAAAAAAATGAGTGTGTGAGAGGAGGGGAGAGGAGAGAGCCGTGGGTGTGATGTGAAGATTGTGTGAGAGATGAGAAGAAAGGATGGAGGTTGAGTGTGAGTTTGTTTAGGGTTTGGAAGGGGAAGTGTGTGAGAGAGAGTGAGTTGAGTGATGTGTGAGGGAGAGAGAAAGAAAGGGGGCGTAGGAAAAGGGGAGAGGAGCCGTTGGGAATGAGAGAGAGAGAGGAGTAGGCGTGGAGTGTGTTAGGAGAGAGAGGTTGAGTGTATTGGGAAGGGAAAAATGGGGAAGTGGGGTTGTGTGTGGAAGTGGGATTGAGAGTTTCAAGGAGGGAATCAAGGAGAGTGGGGGGCGGATTTCTAGGGATGAATGTGGATGCATTTTGGGGCTTGGGGGGAGAGTGAATGTGGACATTTTTTAAGGTAAAGGGGGGTGGGGTCGAATTAGGGTTAGGAGAGGAGGGATTTTAGGGTTTTGGTGAGTTGGGTTGTGGGTTATGGGTTGGATATGGGTTAGGTGTTGATGGAGTTGGGTTATGCGAAATGGATAGGGTTTTTTGGATTGGGCTAGGCGAATTGGGCTAGCCATTTTGCTGGGTTGGGCTTCCATGACAGCACCTTATTATTAATAGACCCCCCCACTTCCTTCTTGGCTTATTTTTATTTCTTCACTTCTAATTATTATTTTTTCAAAAATTAAAAACTTGTAGCAAACTAAAATAAAATAAAACATGGCATGAAAAATAAAATAATTATTTTTATTAAAAATAAATAAAATTTCTCTTTTTTTTGGATAGGACAAAATTAGGGTATTACAAATTTCATTTTATAATAACAATGAAACATTAATACTTTTTTTGCTATTATATATTTGAAGAATTTATGTTGTTTTCTTTTTCCCTATACTTATTTATTACTCATTCCGTTTCATTTTAGTTGTCGGTTTTTTGTGCAAAATGTGATATGATTTATCTGTCCTTTTCAAGTTTCAATGCAACATTAATTACTTTTTTGTTATCAATTAGACCCCATACTTTTTAAATCATGCACAATATTGAAATATTTACTAACTGTTATGGTAAATGGAAATTCCGCTATTCACACCTCCTCCTGCAAGGCCCAAGTATTACAAGGCCCATTTACATGGAAACAGGGTCCAATCATCAATGGCCAAGATCACTCTGCAAGATCGGACGGCCCAAATCGACCATAGCAAACACCACTCCAAATCTATAAATACAGCATTCAAAGCTCATTAATGGTAAGACTTTTCCAACAAAATACTCATGAACTCAAATACTGACTTGAGCACCGGAGTGTTATTGCAGGAACAACATCGGACATCTCAAGATCGAACCAAACATCGGACATCTCAAGATCGAACAAACATTGGACATCTCAAGATCGAACAAACATCGGATATCTCAAGATCGAACAACATCGGACATCTCAAGATCGAACAACATCGGACATCTCAAGATCGAACAACATCGAACATTCTAAGACCTTAAGACAGAAACAGAATCAAGGATAAAACATCTACTAACTGCATAAGAACCAATCATCGAGATCGGAAGCACAGTACAGAACATTGGCGACCACAGTGGGAGGATCAATACCCTATTTTTCTCACCATCTCCTTGATCTTATTAATGGCACCAACGCACCGTTCAATACCGACTAGTCTCATGGCCGAACCTGAGCTCGGCCCTCAGCAAACCCCTGAAGGCCACGTCCAGGAACTCACAAATTCGTCACAAACACGAAGCCGATACCCCAACACGGGACCGTCCTGAGTACATTCGGGCGCAGATGAAGCGAGCCTACCACCTCCTCCTCAATTACTTCCAGCTTTGACGGACGCGGTTCAACAGCTCGTTCAGCTATTGGCTCGGCAAGAAGCCGTAAACGAAGAAAGAAGCAATCGTTTCGCTAACCTCGAAGCCGAAGTAGCAAGATTCCAAGGTCGGAACGTTCTGAACCAGCAATCGTCCGGGCAGGGCTCCCCGGAGGAACGACACCCAACTCGAAGAAGACTCTTTCATCGATCACCCCCTAGGAGAAAGCTCAATCATCGTTCTCCCGCACGCCGTCAACGAGGAAATGGTTCCCGTTCTCCTCCGGCTCGACAATATAATGACCTCGACGATCTTCATCCTTCCCCATGCCATCACCAAGGGAATGATTCTCGTTCTCCATCAGCTCGACAATATGACGATCTTGATGATCCTCATTCTCCTCTATGCCGCCACCGAGGGAATGGTTCCCGTTCTCCTCTGGCTCGCCGTTTAGACGATCTTGAAGGCTCGACCTCGTCAAGGAGACGATCAAGAAGCCGTGACAACATTCAAAACAATCAACCACGACGATACGGACATCCCGATCCTCATCACAGACACCAACCACTATCACGGGCGAATCAACCTGGGCGAAAAGGTCCGTTCACAAAATCAATCGACAATTTCCGGGTCCCACAGTATCTCGAAAAACCACCTGGAGGACTGAAGACTTACGACGGAACGGGCGACCCCGACAGACATCTCGACCAATTTGACACGACCATGCAGTACCGAAACGTACCCATGGAAATGAAATGCCGAATATTCCCGTTAACCCTGGACAAAATGGCTTCCGAATGGTTTCGGACGTTAAGATCGAATACCATTTCCTCATGGGACCAGTTAGCGAAACACTTCTCGGTGCACTTTGCCCATTCCAAGAGCAAACCCAAAAACAAAAATGTTTTAGCATCTATCGTCCAGAGGGGAAATGAGCCCCTGAGAGAATATATAGAGCGATTCAACATCGAAGCTCTTCAGGTTCGGCAGTTAGACGACGCTTTCCGAATCTTCTTCATGGCCCAAGGTCTGCTCCCTGGAAGCTCGTTCCGAAATCACATCAACACTTGGGAACCTAACACCCTTCAAGAATTCCTCGAGCTATCCCAGTGCTTTATTAATGAAGAAGAAAACTCCAAAGTCGACAAAACATCGTCACATGCAGAACCGTCGAAACGCCACATCGAGATCGATCCTCGTAAAAATTCGTGGAACATCGGTAAGAAAAATCGTCACCAGGTATATACCGAACTCAACGTTTCTAACGCCCAATTACTAGGGGAATGTTGGAACGTCGAATTCAGGGACGTCAAACCTCCCAGGTCCTTACCTATCCGACCTGGACAGAAGGCCAACAAATACTGCCGATACCACAGAAGCAATGGCCATGACACAAACCATTGCAACGCCCTGAAGGATGACATTGAAGATTTGATAAAACGAGGAAAACTATCTTCCTATGTCAAAAGGGAAGGAGGACGATCTGACGATATCAGAAGAGAAAGAAACGAAAATCCTAGAGCAAAAGGAAAAGAAGTGATCGACCCAGACCACGATGAACTGAATAAAAAACGCTCGATTATCATGATGATAACTGGAGGATTCGATCATGAAGGATCAGGAAAATCAATGAAAAGAAAATGGAAGGAACTGTTAAGCGTGGCTTCAACGTCGACAAACCCGATCAAGACCAATCGACCTCCATTATCTTTTAGCGATAACGACCTTATTGACGGAAAGGCTAACAAACACGTACCTCTCTTAATATCGGCGATCATAGCCAATAAGGAGGTACGTAGGATCTTGGTCGACTAGGGGAGCTCATCAGACATCCTCTTTATCGATCTTCTGAACAAAATGGGGATCGACAAAGAGGAACTCACCCCTTATAGAGGAACGGCTCTGTCCGGCTTTAACGGATCTCGAACAAAACCCCTTGGGCATCTGGAGCTAACGGTTACCTACGGAACCGAACCAATGGTTCGAATTGTCAAGACCAAATTCCCCGTCTTACCTTGCGAGTCCATATACAACGGTATTATAGGAAGACCGACCCTCGGCAGGCTCGGGGCGGTTACATCCACCACACACTTAAAGATGAAGTTCCACTCTCTCTGCAACAGAGTTATCACTCTGAACTCTGACTTAGGGTCGGCTTCCAGGTGTTTTTTCCTATGGACGAAAAACGAACGAAAAGCTTCGGAGAATGAAGGGGTTCCCCCTTCGGAAGAGCTGTCGACTCCCAAACTACCAAAAGGTAGATTGACTGAAGTTAACACCGCCACTAACATAGAAACCGGCTGCGATCCGAAAGTCGAAAATGAAAAAGACGTCGACGAGCTAACCAAAGAGCTCAAACGAAAAATCAAAAGACCAGAGCCTGATGGAAAGTTCGTCGAAATACAGCTCGGTTCAGACCCCTCCCAAAATGTCAAAATAGGGATCGACCTTCCAGAAAAGATCAAGATCGACTTAACCCAATGTCTTAAAGATTTCAAAGACATCTTCGCTTGGTCGGCAGAAGACATGCCTGGGATCCCACCAGAAGTTGCTTGCCATCGGCTCGCAATAAACCCAGAAGCAAAATAGATCGCCCAAAGAAAGCGGGCTCAAAGCAAAGAGAAAGCCATTGCTGCCGCCATAGCAGTAGACGACCTCATCAAAGCCAACTTTATCTCTGAGGTTAAATACACAACTTGGTTATCAAACCCAGTCCGGGTGAAGAAAAGTAACGGAAAATGGCGTATGTGTGTGGACTACACCGATCTTAATAAAGCTTGTCCAAAGGATGCTTTCTCAGTCCCCAGCATCGATCGTTTGGTCGACAACGCTTCCGGTTTCCGGTTATTATCCTTCATGGACGCATACTCCGGGTACAACCAGATCGCCATGTTTCCACCTGATCAAGCAAAAACTGCCTTCATTACCGACCGAGGTAACTTCGCGTACCGTGTCATGCCATTTGGGTTAAAAAACTCTGGAGCAACTTATCAAAGAATGATGAACAAAGTGTTCCAAAACCAGATCGGTAAGAGCGTCGAAGTCTACCTCGACGATATGATCGCCAAAAGCAGGAGTGATGACGAGCATAAAGACGATCTAAGAACGATTTTTTATGAGGTGCGAAAAAATAGAATGAGGTTAAACCCAGAGAAATGCACATTCGGAGTTCGAGCAGGGAAATTCTTGGGTTTTTTCTTAACAGAAAGAGGAATCGAGGCGAACCCTGATAAATATCGATCCGTCACAGAAATGCGAACTCCGACATCCAAGAAGGAAGTGCAAAAACTTAATGGAATGATAGCTGCTCTATCTCGTTTCATATCAAATGCGGCATTCAAATCCCTTCCACTTTTTAAAATCCTCAAAAAAGAAGAAAGAGACTTCGAATGGACACCTGAACAAGATGAAGCCTTGAAACAACTCAAGAAATCTCTCTCCGAGCCTCCAATTTTAACTCGACCAAACGAGGGGGAAACCCTATACCTATATCTGGCGGTCTCGGAGGAAGCTTTAGCTGCCGTTCTGGTGCGCGAGCTAGAGACCGGACAAAGCCCGGTCTACTTCGCAAGCAAGGCTCTGCACGGAGCTGAGAGTCGTTATCAGAAGGTAGAAAAAATCGCCCTGGCTCTCATCGTCGCAGTTCGACGCTTCGGAGCCTATTTTGTCGCTCACCAGGTGGTCGTCCGAACTAACTACCCCATCAGACAAATACTCCATAGACCCGATCTTGCTGGGAGAATGATTAAATGGGCTGTGGAACTCTCAGAGTTCGGAATTAAATACGAAGCTCGAACAGCACTAAAAGCACAAGTTTTGGTGGACTTCATGGCCGAGATGTTCCCTGCTAACATCGATCCCGATATATGGATCCTATATGTCGATGGATCCTCAAACCCAAAAGGAAGTTGCGCTGGAATCATGCTAGAAAGCCCAACAGGGATCATCATTGAAGTTTCCCTAACGTTCGGTTTCCCAACATCGAACAACCAAGCAGAATACGAGGCTTGCATCGCCGGACTACGCCTGGAAATCGACCTCCAAGTTCGGCAAATAAAATTACATACCGACTCTCTCTTGGTGCTCTCCCAGATCGGAAACCAATACGAGACAAAAGAAACGACCTTGCAAAAATACTTACTTCAAGTACGGTCGCTATTGGCTAAATTTGAAGCGAGCGAGGTAATTCACGTACCAAGAACGGAAAATCAACGAGCTGACATCCTCGCCAAACTCGCAAGCACGAAAACCCTAGGGAACCAAAGTACGACCATCCAAGAAACACTCCACAAACCCAGTGTATCTCTAGAGCCTCAGTTCAACTCGACCATCTGCATACTCGAAGAAACTGACAGCTGGATCACTCCAATTTTAGAGTACATCGTCACGGGAGCCGAACCCCTAAATAAAAACGACGCTAAATATATCAGGAGAAGGGCCTCGGCTTTCTCAGTCGTCAATGGAACGCTTTACAGAAGAAGCCTCTCTTCCCCATTGATAAAATGCGTAGAGGGAGAGGAAGCAGCCTATGTCCTATCAGAAATTCATGAAGGAATCTGCGGCCAGCACATGGGAGCTCGATCTTTAGCTCGAAAAGATCTTCGAGCCGGATATTACTGGCCGACCATGATAGGCGACGCTAGTGATCATGTGAAGAAATGCAAAAAATGCCAAATCCACGCCAACGTTCACATAGCTCCTCCCACAAATCTCACGAGCTTATCGTCCACATGGCCCTTCGCATGGTCGGGAATGGACTTGCTCGGACCGTTTTCAAAAGCACCAGGACAAGTCAAATTCTTGATCGTCGCCGTAGACTACTTCAGCAAATGGATAGAAGCGGAACCCTTGGCTACCATTACTGCAAAAAACTGCATAAAATTCTTCAAGAAAAACATTATGAGCAGGTTCGGGTTTCCCGAGGTAGTAGTAACTGATAACGGGACTCAATTCACAGATACAGGATTTCGAAAGCTAATGTTCGAGCTAAAGGTCAAACACCATTTCACTTCAGTAGAACACCCTCAAACCAACAGGCAAGCAGAGGCGGCGAACAAAGTAATACTGAACGGGCTAAAGCGACGTCTGGACGATGCTAAAGGAAACTGGGTTGAAGAATTGCCTTGCGTCCTCTGGGGATATAGGACCACCCCCCAAAGCTCCACTGGAGAAACGCCTTTTAGGCTCTCCTACGGCAGCGAGGCGGTCATTCCTGTCGAGATTGGCGAACTTAGCTGGAGAACGGCAAATCCTAAAACTCAAAGCAATAACGACCAAGGCTTAAGAGAAGAACTCGACCTCATCGATGAAATCCGAGGTCGGGCTTCACTCCGAGAAGCGATCATCAAACAAAAAGTAGCGACCAGGTACAACGCCAAGGTCGTTCACAGAGATTTCAATCCGGGTGATTTAGTGCTCAGAAGAGCTGACGTCGGTCAGAAAAACGCTTCCCAAGGAAAGCTCGCCCCGAACTGGGAAGGCCCCTACCGAATTTTGTTTAAAACCGGTACAGGAGCTTTTAAATTGGAGACCCTCCAAAGAAAAAAGATTGAGAGAACTTGGAACGCAACAAAACTGAAAAGTTATTATCTTTAGAAAGAAATCATGTACTCCGATCTTATGTAATTACGGAACGAGTTATAAAAAAGAAGGTAACCTTTCAAAGTATTTTCAAAAACCCATCGAACTTATCGAGGTTCTCACCAAGTTCCCACACATTCTTGATTTCATCAAACAGAATGTACGGGCTAAAATTCCCTCTACGAGGGATCAACTGGGACCGATCTTAAATGATCTCCCCGAGCGACCACCCAAGGTCGCAAACTCTTTGAGAAAACAGTTAAATCCGAGCCGAGTCTCCGTAAACTATCTCAAAGAGACCAGGTCTTCCAGGATCGAAACGTCCTAAGAACGACCATCGGCCACAGCTACTGATACCCCTATAGGGCAAGTTAAATCTGGGCCGAGTCCTGGTAAACTGTCCTATAGGCTCGAACCCGGTAAATCGAGTTCCTCATTTACCGACGTTCTTACATCATACATGACATGCAGAATTAAAAAAGCATTCATAAAACTCATAACGAGTTCCGAAAATAAACTCTACAAAAACGACGTACATGACATGCAGAATTAAAAAAGCATTCATTAAGCTCGTAACGGGGTTTGAAGAACAAAGATCTAACGAAACGTCTTCCAAAAAATTACAAACATCTCGGATATGGCCGAGCCCGGAATAAAGAAAAATGATCCTGAATTACATATCAGAGTTCTGGATCTATACAAAACCTATACGGATACAAGCATATACCCAGAACTTCTGCAAAAAAGAGCATACTTAAACCTTCAAACAGTAGAGGTCGGAAAGATGACGGTCTTCTCTTCTGTTTGAACATCGATCTTAACAATCTTGCCCCCTTCGACCTCATGATCGGCATCAATAATCGCCCGATCCAAATGGGTAGAAGGACTGACCAAAGCGACTTGCTCAAGGGCGCACTCAAAACCTTCCCTGTACAGCTCGATTGCAGAGTTTGCGGCTTCACGAGCTTCCTTCCTAGCTTCATTAGCATGTATTCTACTCTGTTTAAGGGCTGCTTGGAGTTCTGCAATTCGAGCTTCAGGATCGCTGCTGGTACCGACCCCCGCCTCAGAAGCCTTTCTCAGGTCATCTTCCAAACCGACGATTCGATGCTCCAAGCTTCTAATTTTCTGATTAGCCTCGGCCACCTGCTCCTCCAGCTCTCTCTCTCCTTTTCTTCAAGATCCCTTACACGAGCCTCCTTCTCTTCGAGCTCCTTCACACGAGCCTCTGCAAACTCGGCCCGACGTATGATTTCCCCCTGCCCTTCTTTCAAAGTTTGGAGCTCTTGCTTGGTTCGAGCCAACTCTTTTGATGTCAAGGACATGTCTTCCACAAGCTTCGCCCTTTTCGACTTCTCGAGATCCAACAAAACTGCAAACACGGAATAAAGAAAAGTCAAGCTGAGGGAAAGGCCATAAGAACAAAAAGCAACATTAAAAACACATACCTTTAGCCCGTTTTTCATATTTTTCCTTCTCAATCTTATGGACCTCGCCTAGGTTTACCAAAATCTGAACTGACGCTCCAACAGGATCCTCCCGCCACTGAGCATAATTTTTCTCCAGGAAACCCTCCTCCAAAGGAACGACCTTGTTTTTGTGTTTTGGCCTCCTCGAAGTTTTGCTCCTTTTCTCCGGTCTTGGCTCACTGACATCATCAGTACGCACCCTCTTCGCTGAAGGCCCTGCACCAGTGTCATGAGCGGCTGGAGGAGGGGAACCGGAGGTAAGATCGATCCGATCTTGGGCAAGATACTCCTGCGTGACGGTGTTGATCGGAGAAGCAGGAATAGCCGTCTCAGCGGCGATCACAGGTTGGGGAGACATCGAAACCGGAGCAGCCTCTTCTTCAACATCGACAGGCATATCGACACTCTTCATCGCCAAAGCTTTCATCGCTGCGAGCTTCCTTGGGGCCATGGTATCTGAAAAATAAAGAAAATGGGTTATACAACTTACAATCAAAATATACAAATTCGACCCCAGAAAGACAAAACTACCTAGAACAAATTGCACTCGTCTCCGTTTTCCAGCTTGAACTATCTTGGCCGCAGGGATACCCCGATACTTATGTTTCGAAAATGGAATTCTCTCAGAAATAAATATCAGGATCCTCTTGGTAAGAAGATCGTCAGCAGTTAATCGATCCTCACCCACAGAAAAAGAATGGGTAGATCGTTCAAAATGGCCTTGACTCCAGCCAATAGGAAATTTGGTGGACACCAAAGTCTGACCATCCTCGCTAAGCTTTCCTACCATCTCAATCGCTTCATCGGTCACTGGCTCGACCCAATAATACAACTCCTTCCAATTTCCCCTCAGCGAGTCCGCATAGGCCTTAAAAACCTTGGCCCCTCGCCTCGAGCGAAGACTAACATGCTCACGACCGGACTTATTTTCGCTACTATTCCGGTTAATCTCAAACAAATGGAAGAAGAGCGACACTGAGACCGGTCTATCCAGATGAATGCACATTAATTCATAAGCTCGAACGAAAGCCCACACATTTGGATGCAATTGGGATGGCGCTACGTCTAACCTCGCCAAAACCGTCTGCTCGAACCAGGTAAAAGGAGGCCGGATATTCATTTCGTTGATCAGCATATGGTACAAAGTAAACTTAAGCTCTCCGGGCCACAAGGCCACATGCTCTCTCTTCTTCATGCCCTCAATCCTCCAAACTCGCTTCGACCTCCCAAAAGCTTTCCTGCCGACCGTCTCCAAATTAAAGCCATGCTGGTACAACGATTCGATCTCCAAAATGCTTTTAGACACCCAATCATATTGAGAAACCTCTCGTACCGGTACGTCGAGGTCCCCACAGCCAGTGCTCGAATAACCATCAATTGAAGCTGCAGAAGCTCGACTAGAGCCTGGTTGACTCGAAGGGCGAGATTCAGCTTGCTTTTCAGCATCGCCTCGATCGGACTCATCAGTAGGCTCGGAACTTGTCCCGAGGTCGACCTCGGAACCCTCTGCTTCCTCCAAAAGAATTTCCTCATCAGACTCGGAGCTAATGGCCATCACATCCACCAAACGATCCTCCTCCATATCCTCAGGAGCACTCTCGTTTGGCTCATTAGCGTCGCTCACAGGAGAAGAGCTTTCACCCTCAAAATTGTCTTCCGCCTTATCGCTCATAGGGGCAGAAGCAGAATGCTCTTGCACGTCAGGAACGGCAACTACAAAAGGATCGGTATGAACTTCAGGAGTTTCGCCACCAGAAGCCATCACGTTCGTAAAGTCCTTACAATACTGAGTAACGTCTCTCCGGGTTTGTTTTGTCCTCGCCAGGACGAATCTGCAGAAATGGGGGACGAAATGTCAGGATTAAGATCGAATCGGGGTTCGCGAAACAAATCGGAACCCGACCTGACGACCCCCATTCTGAGATCATAAAGGACTGGGGGAGGTCCAGGCACAACAAAAAAGAATAGGAAAGAAAATCAAAAAAGAAACTAACCTCGAAATGGAGCTGCGAAGTCGATCTTGTCTGGAAAGAATGCAGTTGTTGATCTGCAGAAACCGACCTTAAAAGTACTTCAAAAAACTCTCTAAACTCGTTTCTTCTCGAAAAAGAAGCTCGGGAGCTCTCGAAGGTCGACAATCCAAAACAAATAAACGCCAAGCAACAAATGAAAGGGTGAGACCCTTTATTTATAGTGAGGCAGAATTAGTGGGCTTGGGCCGAGAAGTCGAAACGTCACGTCCAATCAAGGTCCATTAGGTTCGCACGCTAAAAATAAAACGTCACCATCATGCGCCGCCACTGTGAAAACACGCCTGGTCAGAAACAGTAAATATGGTACTGATTCCAATATTGCACTGATTCCCAAGCAGCACTGATTCCAAGAGACTGTTTGCCTCACTCAGAAGCTCGGTTGATTCCAAAAACTTTCCACCTCGATCAGAAGCTCGACGTTTATTCAACGTCGACCAAAAACTCAAGCTCAACATTAGCTCAAGAGCAAGGAAATTTCTACTCAAAGAGCCAAAAACGCAAGCCTGCATCACCTTATCAAGTCAAGATCGCTCCTCAAAGCGACCAGACTTGGGGGGCCACTGTTATGGTAAATGGAAATTCCGCTATTCACACCTCCTCCTACAAGGCCCAAGTATTACAAGGCCCATTTACATGGAAACAGGGTCCAATCATCAATGGCCAAGATCACTCTGCAAGATCGGACGGCCCAAATCGACCATAGCAAACACCACTCCAAATCTATAAATACAGCATTCAAAGCTCATTAATGGTAAGACTTTTCCAACACAATACTCATTAACTCAAATACTGACTTGAGCGTCGGAGTGTTATTGCAGGAACAACATCGGACATCTCAAGATCGAACAAACATCGGACATCTCAAGATCGAACAAACATCGGATATCTCAAGATCGAACAACATCGGACATCTCAAGATCGAACAACATCGGACATCTCAAGATCGAACAACATCGAACATTCTAAGACCTTAAGACAGAAACAGAATCAAGGATAAAACATCTACTAACTGCATAAGAACCAATCATCGAGATCGGAAGCACAGTACAGAACACTAACAAAACTTTTTTTTAAGTGTGAGAAAAAATAGGGAGTTAGTAGCTAATTTAGTCCTCAAAGTGACAACAAGTTTGCGTTGATTCATAAAGTGTTTATGCACACAAACTATCTTTAAAATAGGTTCAAATATGTTTTTCATTATTGCAAATATAGAGGCTTTTGATTTTTGCCTATAAAAATATTTGTGTGCTTTGTCCCTATGATATAGAATTTTTTACTTTCAATCATTGTTGTTTTGTTTTAGTCTATAAAGTGTTTTTTTATAGACAATGTTAGTGGGTGTGGGAGAATGTTAGTGTTCCAGTGTTTGAACTCGGGACCTCCTTCTTGTACTCCTTCGGTATCCCTTAGCTCGCCAACTGAGCTACATTCTTGGGTTAGTCCATATAGTGTTGTTTATGTTTGGTTCCATCCCCTAAAATTTGAGATCATTTTTATTTTAGCCCCTGAATCATATGGACTAATTCCAAAAACAAATACTTATATTGCAAGGACGATAATCAAAAAGACAACTGTCTAGGGATGTTAACAAAATTTAGGAAACTACAAGGATGAAAAACAAAAAAAAATTAAGGACGAAAAACAATATCATCTGTTTTTGCAAGTACCACTACGCCAAAAGCTAAAAAAAAGAGCGCACCCTTTAGTAGCGCTTCTAAAAAACGCTACTTATACAGCAACATCAGTAGCGCTTTTCTGAAAAACGCTCCTTATTCTTGATCATGCTAAAACATCAGTAGCGCTTTCCAAAAAAGCGCTCCTAATTGAAAAATCTCGCATACCCATCAGGAGCGCTTTTCCTACTGAGTGCTACTTATTTTAAATCTCGCATACCCCATCAGGAGCGCTTTCTAAAAAGCGCTCCCTATTCTCAATTTTCTAAAATATTATTTCTCGCGCGTTGTTCCCGTCGCATACCCATCAGGAGCGCTTTTCCTACTGAGCGCTACTTGTTAGTAATTTATTATATCATTGTCATATATTATCTTTCCAACTATATTTGTTACTAACTAATTATCTTTCCAAATATATAGGTATCCCAAAGGGCAAAATCGAAAGTTAGTGGGAGTGTTGGGAAAGGAAGATCTCAACATTTCTCTTCTACTGCTGGAAAGGGTGACAAAGTTACTGGGAATGTTGGCGAATCCCCTTTTATTGCTGACACTACAAAAGTGTCTCGGCAAATAGCTAGCGGGAATGAGATTGAATCCCAACATTCCCCTTTTATTGCTGGCAAGACAAGAGTGTCTCGGCAAATAGCTAGTGGGAATAGGATTGAATCCCGACATTCCCCGTCTATTGCTGGCAGATCTTCTAATAATCCCATGGAGTTCATCAGTTATTTAAAAATCCATGCGTCAAACCACATGGATAGTGCAACCATAATAGAGTTATTGATGGATAAAGAAATTTTTGGAGAGGAGCAAGCATTGATTTTGAATCAAGAGGAGCTCGCAGTGGTATATGATCACGAATGGGCAAGTGCGAGTACTATTAGAGCATATATCAGGTACGTATCTATCTTATTATTTCACCTATTGATGTTATTATTATTATTATTTTAATTTGTATACATTTTAATTAAAGGTATTTGTACCATGAGATATTGGTCCCAAGGGAACAAACACAAAGATTATGTTCTTATGCCCCGAAACTACTTTTCTACTTAATATCCCCCTGGATAAAACAATGTCAAAAGAACATATAGAAAAATGCAAGGCACAAATGGAAAGAAACAAGGCATAGGTTAAAGCCAATATCGATCGGCGCTTGACGATATCACATCAATTAAGCTGTGATACTTTGTGTTTGGCACCCATTAACTTAGGGTAAGTAATTTAATCTATATATATATATATATATATATATATATATATATATATATATCCATAAATGGCACTTATATGATTAAGAACAAAATATAATTAAATGCAAAACATAACACAGATAAGTAACCATAGTTCAGAGTTAATAACTACATTCCTACTTCCAAAAGAGCTTACAAGTTGCTCTGACCTCTTACTAGAACTAGAGAGATAAGTGATTGAAGTGTGTAGTGTAAGCGTGCCCTCTAACAAAAGCCTAAGCACGTATATATAATTGAAAGATTGAATAGTAACCGGTTACTGACCGGGAGGAACAATAAAGGGCTATTGTTCGGAATCCAATGACTGTTGACTTGGACTGTGAACTTAGGTGACCTGCACTGTGCACTTGAGTCTTGAATTGTTGACCGGTACTATGCATTTGAACAGTGGACAGGTAACCGGAACTGTTTGGTATCCAAGGTTTTGAACCGTGGAGTCTTGAAAGGAGAAAAAGTGGGTTCCTCTTATCTGCCATGATTGATGCTTTTGCCAGGTGGCAAGATTTGGCATGATGAAAGCGGATTCTCCTTGTCTGCTTGTGATAATTTGGATTGGTGGGGGACAAAAGCAGAGATGCTCTTTGTCTGCCATGATTGCTGTGGCTTTGACTAGAGGGGCCACGAAAACAGGAGACAAAATTGGTTAGTGAAATAATAATTTGAACAGTTTTTCATGTCACTAATGACACTACGATCACCATGTCCAAGGGTGTTTGAACAGTTTTTCATGCCATTGTTGGCACTACAATCACCGTGTTCAAGGGTGTTTGAACAGTTTTTCATACCACTGCTGGTACTACGATCACCGTGTTCAAGGGTGTTTGAACAGTTTTTCATGCCATTGCTGGCGCTACAATCACCGTGTTCAAGGGTGTTTGAACAGTTTTTCCCACCAAAGGTGGTACAGATGTTTTGTTCAAGGACAAATTTTGAAAAAAGATTGAATTTAAAATTCTTTTGAAGATCTTTAATGGAGATCATCAGGAGAGTAATCGTCACAACAACCTTCCTCATTCTGGTAGAATGAATCTAGGGAAGAGGATGAAGAAGATGTTGTTTGAACTTGCTCATTTCCTCTGTTTTTATCTGCAGAAGAAGAAGGGGTATTTTTGTTAATAGTTTGTTCCTGAAGGAGATTCATAATGTTCTGTAGTTTTTTCAGAACATCCTTCTCAGAGGTAGAAGCTGCAAGGGCTGCAGAGATTCTAGCCTTTTGATTGAGGAACTTGCAAGTTTCCGGGTCAACAACCTGCAGAGATCTAGGATTGCTTTTGAACCAATTGGTCACGCTAAGGGGAGATGCCATTGAAGCATCAAACTCAGGCCACCATTTGACAAAAGATTGTTTGTAAAAAGATGAAAGATTTTTAAGGTGAAAATCACCAGTCTTGTACTGCCATGAGAAAATCCATGATAGGGAGAATGTGGTAAAAAAGTTTAAGAAGATTGGGTATTTATTAAGATCTTTATTAAACCTTTTTAAAAAGGTTTGAAATCCTTCATGGACTTCAGCAGGGAGAATTTCAGGGATTGGCCCAAAGAAATTCCACCATTGAAGGAACCAATTAGGGAAAGAGTAATTGGTTGCTCTTTTGAAGTAGATTAACCAGGAATGTTTGAAGGTTTGGTTCTGTAAGCCAAGGATAGCGTAATCCCAAGCTTTGACATAGTCCCAGTAGTTGTATCCTATAGGATCAAAATTCTGGGAAAATTTCTTGGCTTTGTTTGGGTTTTGGCCAAAGTCTGTGGGTGTCAAAACCTTTAGAATTTGGAAGGTTGAGTGGGTGATAAAAGATTGGTCTTTTGGGTCCCTGTAGTGTTTGATAGACATAGACTCCGTATCTATGAGGATAAACTTATAGAATATCTGGGTTTTGTTTGAACTCAAAGGGATAAAATGGGATTGAGATGGGAAGATTTTTGATGAGATTCTGTTTGGACTTTTATCCATGAACTCAGGTTCAAGATGGGTCAAGAAGAAGTAATTTTCTTTAGGTATGTACTGAACCTGGGCTGTTTGAGTTTTGATTGTGGTAATCTGGGATGATCCCGGTTTGTTCTGGGTTACCAGTTTCTTCTGGGCTTGGATAGCCAAGTCCAGGGAAGGAATATCTTGGTCACTGCCGTCCTCGGCAATACTGGCCCAAGTTCTCCTGGGGAGATTGATAGCTCCATGTTCCTGAAGAGCAAGGAGAGTTTGAACAGGAAAAGCATAATCCTGCTTAGTTTGTTTAGATTGGTTTTGGGGTAAGATTGGATGGGTATTCTGGGAGGAAGACCCTGTTTGTTTTTTGGTGGAGGATCCTGTGGTGATTGGTAAGGGGGATCCTGTAGTAACTGGTAAAATGGAGGTTCCTGTAGTAACTGGTAAGATATCTGGATTAATCTTACCCTTACCCCTACCTCTTCCTCTGGAGGAGGAGGCCCTCGAAGCCATAGTGATTGTAGCCCTGTAATTAATCATAAAAGAGTTATACAGGGGAAGCATTACTTGAATTCTTAATATATTAAAATCAGATAAACTTAAGATATCAAAATTACTTTGAATATTGTACCTTTTGATATAAACATAATATGTTACTAGTTTATATTTAAGAGACAATCTAAATTGATTTTCTGATATAGGAAAATTGGTAGTTAAAACTTTTCTTTTATTTAAAAAGGTTTTAATAGGATTAATAGTTTGGACACTAGCATAGGTGACAAGTATACTAGTATTACAATTACTGGTACCAGTATGGTTTATTTTTAAAACAGGATTAAAACTAATAATAGGTAAGCCCTTTTGGCTATTACCTGTATTAGTCAGATAATTAAGACTAGTGGGTTGCCCCATACAGTAGATATAGATGCCATTGATAGAAGATTGGAAAGAGAAATGTAATGGTGGGGATTCCCAGATAATTCTACTTTCAATATTCTTAATAAGAGACAATATACTAATATTGAAACTATTAATGGTAGTTGAAAGATTAATAAGATAAGAATTAGAGCAAGATTTTTCAAAAGATTGACATAGCCATTTATATGTTTTGTTGCTGGTTCTGGGATCAAGATTAAGGGTCCTGAGCTAATTCTGGATGTCATCATACCTACTGGCTTGTTAGCTCTATAGTGGATAATGATATTACTTGTGATGTTAGGATCTAGTCTGAGAGCTTTAAGCTTCCTTTTGATCCTACAGGTCGTGCTCTTGTGACCGGTTCTGCCACAAGTGAAGCAAATGATAGGTTTTCTGGTGCTATCATGCTGAGATTTGGGTTTGGGTTTAGGTTTATTTTTACCGCAAGTGCACTTACCACAAGTAAAGTGAATGCCAAGAGTAGTTTGGGGTGCAATTTGGACATCAGGTTTCTTGGCCCGCTTCCTTTTGGTACGTTTGGGATTGTAACCAGGCTGGGGTTGGTTAGGGCAACGCCTGCTGATGTCGCCAAGGGTACCGCATTTGAAGCAGATGACTCTAGCATTAAAGGAAGCAAGATTGTCATCATCAGAGGAGCTATACTTAACCATTTTGATAGAGTTTTCTTTACTGGGTAAAGGATCAAGAGCCATTGCCTTAAGAAGGTCAAGTTGCTCATTGACTCTGGCTAAGAGCTTTTCATGATTGTCAGTTTGAATTTATATATATATATATATATATATATATATATATATATCAATCGTATATAACATGTATTTGTGAAATATTTGTCATTAATTTGATTATTCAAAATTTTTATAGGACCCATTGGATATTGTTGGTAGTTGACCCCAAAAGAGATGTGATTTTCTATTTGGATTCGATGTTAGGTCATTACAACAACTACCCCAAGTTGGTGAGAGTATTTAATAGGTGTGTATTTTGATCCCTCGTATATTTCATAATTTAAATTATGTATATTTTGATTAATATAGTTATATATATGATGTTGTTTCAGTGCTTTGACAACTTATTGGGGATTGCGTGATGTCAGGACTGCGTACAGAAAATCATCATCTTCTACAAAATGGATAACAATAAGGGTAAGTTTATAATCAATATTCTTATGCATATGTAATTAATTAAATTTAATAACTAAGTAATCTTTTGTTTTATAGGGTCCCAAACAACCAAACGGCTATGATTGCGGGTACTATGTAATGAAGTTTATGAAGGACATCATCACTCACAACCAAATGGAAATCCCAATCCATGTATGTAATTTGATAGTTTGTTTTTTGACAAGTAATTCAATATCTAATTGATATTGATATAATTCTAAGTTCATTTTATTTTATTTTTTCAGTATTTTCCCGAGTGTGGAGCTCAATTTTCTGATGAGGAACTTACTGAGCTCAAAGGAGAGTGGTGTCGTCATGTTGCCGGCTTGATTAATGCAAATCTAAATTGATGTAATTTTTTTTGGATATCCTAATTTTGTAGTATCTCATATTGGATGATATGTTGTCATTTTTGTTGATCTTTTGGTACATGAGGATTTATGTAATTTTTATTGGCACATATGTTTATTGTGATGTATATATATATATATATATATATATATATATATATATATATATATATATATATATATATATATATATATATATATATATATATATATCTGTGTGTGTGTGTGTGTGTGTGTGTGTGTTGGATTTATAAATTAGTTGGAATTTGATTTGAAATTGGTTTTTGATTTGGAATTTTATTTGGAAGTTTGTTGTTGGTTGCTGGTTGTTGTTGCTGGTTGTTGGTTTCTGGTTGCAGGGAGCTTCGAATTGGTAATAGAGAAGAAACAGGCAAAATTTTTTTTACAAACCATTAGGCATAGGTAGCGCTTTCTGTACAAAGCCCTACTTATGGTCTTAGCGCACCTAGGCATAAGGAGCGCTTTCTAGTACAAGCGCTCCTTATGGTCTTAGCATAGGTAGCGCTTTCTGTACAAAGCGCTCCTTATGGTCTTAGCGCACCTAGGCATAACGAGCGCTTTTTAGTACAAGCGCTCATTATTCCTAGGTGCGCTAAGACCATAAGGAGCGCTTGTACTAAAAAGCGCTCCTCTTGTCTGTTTATTGGTAGCGCTTTGCGAGCGCTACATTTGGGGGATTGGCAACAGGAGCGCAAGCTTTAGGAGCGCCCGAAAACGCTACTTATGGCCTAAAAAAGCGCTCACAATCCTCAAATCTGTTGTAGTGTACAAAAAACATAAGTAAGTCTTTAAAATATGTCAAATTTTTCATAAATCTATATGCATTTGTCTCCTCAAAAAGTTAAATCAGCTAGTGGTAGCATGGTCAAGAGTTCGAATCCCAAAAGGTTAAATTAGTGAGGTTTTATTTTTGAATGCCCATATTAAAATAATAAAAAAAAAAGCATATCCCAAGTAGGTAGCTCAGTTGGCGAGCTAAGAGATATCGAAGGAGCACACCAAAAGAGTACAAGAAGGATATCCCGGGTTCAAACCCCGGAAACTAACATTCCCCCACCACTAACATTTGCTTATCAAAATAAAAATAAAAAAAGCATATTTATCCTTGTGCAGATTTGAACACATGACCTAGCTATTAAGTAACATATATTAAGAAAGGCCCCAATTTTTCAAACATGTGCATATTGCAACTGGCTTAGGTGTGTGTGTGAGTGGTAGCATGGTCAGGAGGAGTTCGATTCGAATCCCATGAAGCTAAATTAGTGAGTTTTTTTTTTAAAATGTCCATATTAAAATCATAAAAAAGCATATTTATCCTCCATGCCCTAAAATAGAAAAGTTTGGGTAACCTAACTATCTCTTATGGCGGAGATGATGAAGCAAAGTTGCTTTCAGTTTTGGTATTTATAACATTTGGGCCACCCTTTACAATAAATAATGAATGGTAATTTGTAAACATAGTCTTAACGACTGTTTAGGGGTTTGATAAAAAAAAACTGTTTAGGGATTGGATTGAATCAAAAATAGTACCTAATCTAAGGAAGTAATACTAGAATAGAATAATAGCATACCTAAAACAGAAAAAAATATTTAACAAGCCACAATGCAATAAAATGGTGCTCTAAAATTTACAAAGCAATATAGAATAAGCATCAAGATAAAAACAGACGAAATGTTGCTCTTAAGCGTATGTAAAATTTACGTAGCTACCATTAATAATCTGTCGATATATTTTGTAGGTAATTTATAACTTTCTTTGTAGTGTACACTTTTCATCTCTATAACACGTGGTAGTGCTTGTTGTGAGGTCGAGTAATGAACTGTTATATAGTAGATACATAATCCTTAATGTGGGTGGTGTTATATATAGGGACACACTTAATGTAGCTACCTACATGAGTGGGAAGGTATAGACAAACATGAATGGCTTTGACAGCTTATCAAAAAAAATGAAAGACTTTGACAATCTTTCTAGAGCACTAATGAGGAGCACAAAGTATATAATGGCCTAAACTATTATGCAAATAAGTTGTCCCAGCACTACCACTGATAGACTACACTAAGCTAATTACTAGATCTAGGGTTGCAAGAGAAGAAATAAACATAAAAACAACTTCAGATTTTTCATATCATTCAAAGGAGGCACATTACACTATATATAGCTAGGGTTGCTGCTGAACAGATAAATGGGTCCATGGGCCACTTAAGGACAATAGAACTAAATTAAAACAAGCATAAGGTCCAGTACTAATTTCACCAACAGCATTACTGGATAAAGCCCTTCAGCCATCCTGGCTTTTTGGGTCACACGCGTGGGCTTGCTGGATGCCACCCCCAAATTGCTAACATTACTCCCTGGATCCAATGAGAACCTTGTCCTCAAGGTTGCAGATGCCACGTGGCTGGACAGTAGTGGCTGGGACAAGTGGCAACGTGTCACGTGGGGAGGCTGTCAACGCTTCAGTGGCGGACTTGGAGGAGAGAGCTTCCGCTGAAATTGAATCCCATTTGATGTCCGGATCTTGAATTGATGGAGGAGATGTGGAGCGCAGGGAAAAGGTGGAATCCAACGGCTGGCCTTGATTCGCGCTGTTACAAGGCGAAAAAAGCTGGCACGCGAGGGTCAGCTAGGACAGGCTGCGTCAGCGCGTTGCAGGGAGCGTGGGACAGCGACGTTTCAGCTGTTTCAGTTGCTTTTGAGATCAACGGCTGTGATTTGCGCAGCAGAGATTCGTTGGGATCCAGCGGTGGAGAGGAGGGTGCGTTGTTCAATGCGTTGGAATCCAGCAAAGAGTCAGCTCTTGGGGGACGCAATTTAGCTGGAATTAAATTAGTTTTGGAATCCGAATCTGGAGCCAACGGACCAGATGGAACGCGCAGAGGAACAGGAGGATCTAACGGTTGGGAGGCGTTCGCGTGTTCCTGTGCAGCTGACACACGTGGGAGGAGGTGAAGTGTTTATATTGTACTTAGTTACACAAGTCACTTTGTTTCCTTCAGTTAAAGAACTTAGCTGTTCTTGTTTCTTCCCATTCACACCAAACTCGTTTCTCTCTCTGTATTCTTCAGACTTTCTTTCTTTTGGTTCTGAGTCTGAAATATCCAAACCATCTCCCTTATCTTCAAACTCCTCAAAATTATGAGCTTGAAAATCACCACCAAAATAAGGACGCAACTGAGAAACGTGAACCACGGGGTGAATACGAGATTCAGGGGGAAGTTCCAGTTCAAATGCTACCTTCCCAATGCGCCGGAGAACCTTAAATGGGCAGTAGTAACGCTTCGCTAGCTTCTCTGAAGATCTGCGTACAACAATTTGCTGGGTAAAGCCCTTCAGCCATCCTGGCTTTTGGGTCACACGCGTGGGCTTAGTGGATGCCACCCCAAATTGCTAACAACCACCCTTTAAAGGTCAAAAGCAAGACTTGGAAAAATATTGCCTTCACCACATGTTAATTAAATCCTAAGGAGATTAACACTTAAGCATTAAAAGTCTTTTCTTGCTCAGATATTTTTTCTTCATTTGATTGCTATTTGTGGGAGATTGTTGAAAAAATGGCACTCAAGTTTTTTTAATGACTTTCTATTTCAATGGTATCATTTTCTAAGGGTCATATTCCAAAGGCTATATAATAGGTTAGTACCTTCGCTTTCTTTCCCATCAAAAGCAATTTTTTTCTTGTTTGAAATTCCTTAATGCTTCCGATTTCCTTCTGCCAATAGATTAAAGTCAATGTTTTTGTAAGAAAATTCATCTTGCATGGCAATGTGTGGCATGTGGCCATGGGCTACATCTTGAGGATAAGAAAACTGCGAACCGCCCAACTGACAGACATGATTGGAATCAATCATGATTTTGACCAAAATCATAATAACATGTACATATCTGTACGATAAAACTAATTAAGGAAGGAATTTGTACCCAAAAAAAATTAAGGAAAGAATTAATGCCATCTAATTACGCGAAAATATTGCAAAAATGGACACATTCATCTATTTCTGAAGGGAGATGATAGGGTTAATGTAGTAATGAAAGGTTCCTTTTCCACTTTGCAGAAGAAAATCTGGTCAAATATGATTTTGATGGCTGTCTGATTTGTTGATTGAAGATTGAGCTTATTAAGAAAAGACAAGAGTGGCTTGCGATTAAGCGACTTTTTGGCTCTTAATTACGTGAAAGCATGAGCTTTTAAACTACTTCTTGCTTGCGGTAGAAGAAGGGGAAAAAGATGAAGAGAAATGTATTGGAGTATAAAAGTATTTAGAACATTGATCAAGTACATAAAGTGAGTGGAATGCTCTAGCGTGCCCAATCGTCCTCAATGAAGGCTTTTCCTGTATAGTACAATCATCATCAATAATTATCTTGCATTTCAAGTAACGAAACAATTTATAGCCAGAAATGAGACTGAAACCAAACTCAGGCACATACAAGACATTGTGAAAGATTAAATCAGAATTAAACATAATGGTGCCAGCATATTTAGCATAAGTGCGTGTCCCATTCGGCATTCAAATGCTAACAGGGTGAATTTCATGAGATGAATAGAACAAAGATAAATTGTTGCATATGTGATCTGTGGCCCCCGTGTCTACAATCCAAATAGAGTAAGTAATTTTATCTAAGGAGTCTTGTGTCATGTTTGATGCTATGTGGTGTACCTGACTGTTTCCCCCATCGCCATTCTTGTTGAGCAGAGCCATAAGCTTTTGGTATACCTCAGGGGTGATGCTCACTGATGATTCGGTTGTGGTGCTGCATTCTCATTCTGTCCGTTGTTCCCTTCAGTAGACGTGTTGTTTGCCGAGCTCTCTTTGTCGCGGAATCAGAAATCTGGTGGGAATCCATGCTTGAAGTAGCATGTTTCCACCGTGTGTCCTTGCTTTCCGCAATATGTGCAAGTCTTGTTCGAATTGTTGTTGTTGCTTCTTCCAGGGAATCTTTGATTTGATCCGGTGTTCGCCATTAACACCGCTTTAGGAATTTCCTCCAAAATGTTTCCATTCAGCTGTCTTTCTTGTTGTAATGTTAGGGAAAAAACTTTGCTAATCCCCGGTAGTGGCTCCATCATCATGATCTGCATCTTCACGATGTTGTACTGATCATTGAGACCTTTCAAGAAGCATATCACGTACTCTTGCTCACGCTGTTTCTTGATGTTAGCATCTACCACTCCACATGCACGGAGCTAATTGGTCTAAGAGTCTCATGATCTTCCCAAATCAACTTCAGATCCGTGTAATACGTGTTGATGCTCCTTTCCCCTTGCTTGATTGAGTGAATCTCTTGCATTAAATCTGACATTCGGAAGGCATCTCCCTTCGAAAAACGATTCCTCAACTCGTTTCATAAATCGAAAGCATTTTCAACATTTTCGATGCTTTGCGCTATTTCTGGTGCAAGTGAACCAGCGATTCAAGCGACCACAGTTCCGTTACACCGTTCCCATGCTTCGTAGAGATCGTCGTTTTCGCCTGATGCCGTAATCTTACCGTGGATGAACTTGATCTTGTTCTTGGTTAGAAGAGCTCTTTTCATCTTCTTGCTCCAGGTGTCATAGTTGTTTCCATTCATTGGAGGAGTAACAAGAATCGCATCAGGATTTCAGCGGGGTGGAGATAGTATGGGCTTGTCAATGTGAGTGCAGGATCTTTGGATCGTTCCTCACCTTTGTGTGTTTGTTCAGGTTCACCTGGTTCTTCGGTCTGAGTGACGATTTCCGTCATTGTGGAACGATTTAGGGTTTGAGCTACGAAGAACCGAAGAAGAAGAAGACGATTGGCACGCAGAGCAGATTTCTCTACTCTGATACCATAAAAGACTCTAATTCACAGATAGTGAAAACTGAACTTATTGTATTCCATTGAGTGAAATGAATGTTATATACAATGTATCAATATCAGATAACCATCTAACAAACTTTAACTAATCATCTAACAGGCTTTAACTAATCCTTAAATAGTGTAAGTGTTGGGCCAAAGAGCTTCTCGCTCCTATGATAAAAGTGCCATCACACGCACCGGTCTTGATCCAACAATGATGAGGAGTCACCATCTCGACCTCGCACGCACTCACCCATGCGAGAAAGAGACCCACTGCTAATGGATTCTCATCGTCAGATGTCTCATCTCACGTCACTTATAAATAGCAATGACCCCATTGGGATTAGGTACACATTTATTATTGGCTCTTTGCTTTGTGCTTTTACTTACTTAAGCATGAGAGTACTTACGGGTACCACCCACCATCGTGTGCTGCCGTGAACTATAGACTCCAACCACCGCTTGTGATCTCGGACAAGTATCAGTCAATTACCAAACAAAGGGCCTACATCTGGCTACATACCTGCAGAAGGTGCAATCCATGACGGGCCTTTTCGACTCTTTCGAGTTGTCCTATGTCCCTAGGGAACAGAATACACGGGCAGACATCCTCTCCAAGATGGCTAGCACAAAGAAGTCGAGAAACAATCACACTGTTATTCAAGAAACCCTCAGCAGACCCAACATCGAGGCAGATGATCAGGTAAACTCAACTAATGACGATATTGACTTGATGACCCCGTTGTTATATATTATGCAGAACGATAAACTCCTACCAGATGAAATGGAGGCCAAAATAATTAGGCGAGAGGCAGCCAAATACACTTTCGTCGCCGGGAAGCTTTACAAAAGAGGATTCTCCACCCTGATGTTGTGTTGTGTGACTCTGAACGAAGCATATTATGTCATGAGGGAGGTTCATCGAGGAATATGTGTAAGCCACATAGGAGGCCAGTCTTTAGTCAATAATGTTGTAAGGGTCGGATATTACTAGTCACAGCCACAGCTTAGCAAAGACTGCATTGTTTTCATTAAAAAGTGGGACAAGTGCCAAAAGTTCTCCGACCTTCACCAAGCACCTGCAGAGCACTGACATTCCATTCTTTCCCCGTGGCTCTTCTATAAGTGGGGTACATACATTCTGGGTCCTTTTCCGATCACTCCTGGCCAAGTAAAATTCTTAATCATTGTTGTGGAATATTTCACCAAGTGGATAGAAGCAGAATCAGTGGCCTCCATCACGGCAGCCAGAGTTAACATATTCCATTGGAAGAACATAATATGCAGATTCGGTCTCCCAACGAAAATCGTATCAGACAATGGAACCTAGTTCGTTAGCTCCGTAGTAACGAATTTTCTTAAAGAATTGGGGATTGAGAAACATTTTCATATCAGTAGAACACCCCCTAAACCAATGGACAAACTGAAGCGTCCAAATAATTTATCCTATCTGGCCTAAAGAAGAAGCTCGGCGCATCCAAAGGATTATGGGCTGATAGCCTTTGCAAAGTCCTTTGGTCATACTACACCATGCCCCACTCCTCTACAGGAAAATCGCCATTCAAGTTAACCTTCGAATCCGATGTCATGATTCTCGTCGAGTTGGGCGAGCCAAGCTACCGAAGGGACGAGCTACTGAGTAAAACAACAAGAGGACCTCAAGTTCAGTCTGGACCTGGTAGATGAAGTCAGGGAGACAACCCATCTGTGTGAGTACTAGTTCACCGCACAAAAGAGCGGCCCAACGCTATAACACAGAGGTCGTCTCCAGGAAAACTCTCTCCAAACTGGGAAGGCCCCTATCGCATTAAAGGAATCCTGTCAACAGGAACGTCCAAGCTAGAAGATCTCCAAGGCAAACCAGTGTTGAGGTCATGGAATGCGACCAACCTGTATTATTACTTCGGTTGACCTTCCAGTCATGCACACATAATAAATGTGCACTCTTTTCTCCCACACATAATAAAGTGTTGTATGTAATTTCAGTTCAATTATAATTAATGAGACTTACCCTGCCAGTACTCTTTTCTCCTAGAGGGAGTTTTTAACGAGACTTGACCAGTAGGAATTTCCTTGTGTGTGTTCGTTAATTAAACTAGGGCAATAAGTCGGCGTCCACTAGACTGGCCGACCCGACTCCGGTTGAGAATAATAGTTACTCAAAGTTAACCTTGTTCGAAGGCAGAATAAGTCTCCAAGAGACATAAGGTCAAATCTTCATGAGATGAACCAAAATAACCTTATTCAAAGGTAAAATAAGTCTTCAAGAGAGACAGATAAGGTCAAATCTCTGCAAGATGAACCAACTTAACCTTATTCAATGGTAAAACAAGTCTCCAAGAGGAAAAATGAGTCTTCAAGAGACAAGCAAGGTCAAATCTTCATGAGATGAACCAAATTAACCTTATCCAAGAGGTAAAGTAAATCTCCAACAAACAAATGAAGTCAAACTTCGATAAGGTGAGCCAGCTTAAACCTCATTCAAGGACAGTACATGACTCCCCGAGGGAATATGTCTGAAAAGTCATCAAATCGGATTAAGGCACGTACAGAACAAGGGGGCTCCAGCGCACAACTCCGGACAACGGTGCAAGAAGGCTGATGATAAGTCAAGGAGCAGAACCACCAGCTATCTTGAAGTACACAGACCTGAACAAGGAGCAGGGGATTGTAGTGGGAATGAATCCATCCAACGTCAGACAAAATTCATCAGCCAGCACCCAGGGTACTCTGAGCATCACTAAAGTGCTTCATCCCTATAGAACTCGAACTTGGAGGCTGTGGACCGTCATATAGCTTTGAGTTGGATCATTCTGTCATGACCCAAAACATCCTTGCCTTGCCGGGTCAGCCCATGGGAAAGCAGAACTAAGAAGTTCCAACTTATGAGCGTCGAGGATTAAAATTGGAGAGGTAGGAAAAACCTGCCAAAGGGTTACAGGAGGGAGGTCGAGTACAAAGAGAGAAGACCGGCCAAAACAGAGGGAGAGAGACTTTTGTATAGAAGACACTAAAACTAGGTACACTGGAGTAGACAAATGGATACCCGACCACCATTGTAATCATTCGATCCAACTAATAAAACCTTATTCAAGTAAATAAGTAAATAAAAAGCACTTCAAATAGTTCAACTCAGTTCAATTAATTGTTCAACCACTATTCTATTTGGCTATGGACAATCCTCCATATCATAGTTCCAATTGGTTGAATCAACCTCCAAACTCACTAATTCTTAGATCTATCGGTTGAATCAACCAGTTTGGTTTAGTTTTTTTTTTGAGAAAAAGGGCTAACACCCACTACAAAAAACTTGCTAATTAGCGACGGATTATTCCCTTGCTAAATGTCCCAAATCCGTCGCTAATTCCCATTAGCGAGGGACATGTTCCGTCGCTAAATCGCTTATCGCTAATGGGATTAGTGAGGGAATCAGAATCTCTCGCTAATTAGCGACGAAAATATCCCTCGCTAATTAGCGAGGGGTTGAAATTCCCTCGCTAATAAAGACAGCCACGTGGTTAAATTCTGACAGCCACACGTCCAATTTCCCTCGCTAATTAGGTGTCGCTTCCAACATCATTTCAGTCACATAGTCTAAACCCACCTCAGAAATATTACTCATTGACTTGAGAGCTAAAAGTTTCACACACATAGATAATTTTGACTGTGGCGAGCCTTCAAACAACGGTTTGATTGAATCTCTTAACAAATTATTAAAAATTTGTGCTTCTTCATTTGGAAGTTCATCATGATCGTCATATTGAGGGTCATCAAATGGCACATTCACCCTGAGACCATCCCAAATCATGTTTTCCATCGACTCAAAAATTTCATTACATCGAACACCAACACCAGAACTGCTTGAAGCCCCTACCTCAAAATTTTGACGTCGTTGTTCTCCATGTTCTACCCAAATCCAATAATTAGGCCTAAACCCCCAATGATACAAGTGCTCCCTAATTTCATCATCAGTCCTAATACGTACACCGTCGCATTTTAAGCATGGACATCTAACCCCCTTTTCCAGTTTAGCCAATTCATATCGCCACGCTACCACAAGAAACTGTTCAACACCAATTACAAAAGATTTCTTCAAACCCGCTCTTCTCAGATATAACCGATCATACACCCAATCACGAGTAAATTCATACAAATTCATCTACACACATTTAAGAAAATGTTTTAGATTCCCTTAACATTCCCAATAATCTTTCAAGTTAGCGGCATCGATATGATCTCAGTGGAGATGATTTCGAGCCGAATATGGGGGTTAAGGACAGATCAGACAAAACCCTTTTCCATATAAATAGTGAAGGAAGTTATTTCTAACTCTCAACCTTAAAATTGTTAGTATCGTATCGCAATTATCTCAATGGAGATTATTTCGAGCAAAATATGGGGGTGAGGGACATCACCTCACCATTTTCCATCAACAACACACAATCATCTAACCTAGAGTTCATCAAAATAACAATTAAACACTTTTCAATTAACAACTCTAAAATAATACACTTTTCAGTAACACATTTCAATTAGCATCTCTAATTAAGTCTTGCTCTAACAACATACACTTTTCAATTTCAACAATTAGACACAATTTAACACAATTAACTCACATTTCACAACAACACTAATCCTAACACTCAATTATAACTCACATTTCACAACAACGCTCAATTCTAAAACAACAACAACAACAAATTTATTTTAAAAACTAACTGTTAGATTGTGGTCCGGTGACGGTGATACTCCGGTGCGGTGGTTCGGTGACGGTGCGCACTCCGGTGCGGTTCTTAGACTTCAAACACCAGCAATGTCAATCCTAAATTATTTCAATTCAAGCAAAAAACATAAATCAAAACAAATTATTTAAAATATCAAAATCAAAACAATATCATAAAATTAAAAATCAAAACCTACAAAAGGGAGAGCTCCGGTCGTGGTGGTGTTGATGACAGTCGTAGGAGAGAGAGGACAGAAATTCGTGGTGGTGGTTGTGGTGCACTTCGTAGCTTAAGAGAGAGTAGAGGAAGAGGAGAAGAAGAGCTCCGGTCGTGGTTGTGTGGTGGTGGTAGTGGTTGTGATGGTGGTGGTGGTGGTTGTGTGGCCGTAGGTGAGAGAGAGAGAGAGAGAGAGAGAGAGAGTAGAGGAAGAATGAGGGAATGTGTTCTGAGAATCTGATTTGGATAAAAAATTAACGTTAGCGACAGATTTAGTGACGGAATGGTCTGCCGCTAAATGCAGCACACATTCCCAAAATTTGAACGGTCAAAATTCGTTTGCGAGAGATCTTATTTCCGTCGCTAACTTTCTCGCCCAAGCCATTAGCGACGAACTGGCCGTCGCTATCGCCTAAATTTCCGTCGCTAATTCTCAAAAATACGACAGACCCTATTCCCTCGCAAATTCTGTCGCTAATTCTAGTTTTTGCGAGGGAACACTAATTCCTCGCTAATATCCGTCGCTAATAACTCTTTTTTTTTTGTAGTGACCCTAGGGTACAAATAAAAGCCACGAGGCAACAATGATACCCTCTTTATAAGCTCTCAAGAGGGGGGTTGATAGGAAGAGGAGTGTCATAATAAACAATACAATTTGAAGCCACTTGAGGCTCTCCTTAGCCAAACCATTTGTACTCTATTTTTCTGATTAGGAATTCTATGCCACACCTAATCTCAACCTGCCCCAAAATAATGTTCTTGATGACCGCCACAAGATTAGAGAAAGCATTGATATTACCTCTTTCGCCAATCTTAATTATATTCAATCACGAATAGTCTAAATAATCGTTCCACGTCACTAATCCAAAAAAGTCACGCAATACATGATAAAAATACGTGGCGTCCACCTCATACTTACATCATCTCGAAAAATGGATGGCTCAGATTCAATAAAATTGCGGCTCTAATTATTAGGAAAAACGGAAGTCAATAAATGTGCTTTTAGTGGCAATATGGACTTTGTTCATATATCACATATCCTTGACTTCCCCCCATGAATTTAGCCAACAAAGTTATTTCTCATTGAAGGCATTATTGTCTTTAATGGGAATTTATTTCAGGAAAAGTTTACGCAAAACAAAATTTTACATTTGTTAAACAAGCTTTTAGTTTTGCTCGCATATTCAAAAATTGGTGATGATTCCAAATAAAAATAAACGTTTTTTTTAAACAAAGAAAAATAGAAGGTTAAATTTTTATAATTCCAAGTCACTTAAAATTTAAATTTCAATAGTAATTATAATTTAAATACGGTTATCAGACAAATCAATTTAATGGAATTCAAGTCCAACCATTCAACGTAATTCAATTGTGGGATAACATAAATGACAATAATTCAAATTGAATCTGATAAGGAATAATTTGAAACAGAAAATGGTATGAAATCAAAATGAATCTGGAAATTTAAATTTGAATATCAAATCAAAAAACACATATTAATGGCCAATGTTTTAAACAATTTCTGATTTTGAATATAATGTATTCTTAATTCTTTTTTTATAAGCAATGTTAGTGGGGGTGGGGAATGTTAGTTTCCGGGGTTTGAACCTGGGACCTCCTTCTTGCACTCTTTTGGTGCACTCCTTCGATATCCCTTAACTCACCAACTGAGCTACCTACTAGGGATATATTCTTAATTCTTAATTTGAAGCTGATAATTTAAATTTTGCTAACAAATCTTTTCTCTCTCTTATTCTTTGTTTTTGATTTACGATTTTCAATCTCTAAACCCGTCATTTTCTCTCTCTGCATGTTAGGATTTTCTTATTTCTTATTCTCTGTTTTTCTTATTTCTTATTTCTTATTTCTTATTTCTCTGCATGTTTTGATTTATCCTTTGTGGCCGCATGCAAAATATCGAACATAATTTAAACTTATGTGCTGCATTTACTATATGGCATATTTTTTTGTGATTCATGATCTGAACATATGTGGGATTCATGTTTTTCTATCTTGATAGAGGCATGAATACAATTAGAACAAAACATGTGTAGGAAAAAATAATGTTAATGGTCATTTGAAAAAATGCATATACTGAAGTTTGTTTTTAATTCATCAAGTGTAGATTTCTTGCAGTGAGTTTGATAAAGTTTATATTATTTTTTGTTTCTCACTCTCATGGATATGGGTCCTCTTATTTTGTGTTGAAATATTTACAAATTAATACTCTCATCTAGAGAGCCAGATCAAAATTATGAAAACATGTCCCCCTCCCCCACTTCTTCTTTCCTTTAAATTTACAGGGCTCCAAAGTAACTCAATTTACCCACTTGAGCCTGGAAATTGTAGGCTTAAGCGATGGTTGGCGTGTGCCTGCTAAAACAAAAAAATAATATATATATATATATATATATATATATATATGTTTCCTTTTCTTTGCAACCCATTTGAACTACTATGATTACAACCTAACACGTCTTTACTTTTTTTCTTGCAGTATCTTTTTTGGCTATTTGTGACTTCTTGCAAAAGATTGAGAACTACATTATATATAAACAGAGAAACGTGTAAATTAAGCGGAGACAAAGTGTTGCAAACAATGGCATCTAAAAATGCTCGACATTGCTGCTCAAAGAAGAGGTAAAGATCACATGTTTCACTTGATAGCAAGTATTCTGGTTGGAACATTAAATTTAAAAATCAATTGAATGAGATAATAGGTGTATTATACATTTGATTTTGTGGGTTTTTTTAAAAGTTGTTTTTAGGGTGCAGGGAAAGAGAAGAGTGATTGATGAATCCCTAGATGTGGCCACTACTTTGAGATGGAGAAGAATGAATAGAGGATGTTTCTCAAGGCACATGGAACACAACCAAGTCCTTTTTTTATTCTTTATAGTGTTTTTAAAGGTTCGCAAATAAAGTTTGATTTGTTTAAATAATTTTTTAAATCATTTTAAATTTTTATTTTATTATGTGTATTTTATTCTTTGCAGATTAGAAAGCTTGAATATTTTATTCTTTGCAGATTTTCTTCGATATAGGGTTACAGATTTTTTCATACTCAATTTGGTAGTTCCTTTCACATGTTAATATTTTTTTTACTTTGGTGGTATTAACTTGTCTTGCTTCCAAGAGGAGAAATCAACAAACTTCATTGGTATCTTTAATTTTAGGATGTGGCTAGGACTCTGAAGCCTGAAGGTCTATTTTTTTATGTTGCTTTACTACATTCCTTGATTCGAATGTTATAAGTTTGTTTAATGGTTGCATTTAGTTCTCTCATTTATACAAATTCTGAATGCTTGAATCAAATATTCAAGATGTATATTATTTTGTCTAACAACTTTATAAAAAGATGAGAGTTAGTACTTATACTATTGTATCTTATTTGGAGGTTATAGTTTATTGCAATTTTTAGTAGTTAAATGATGAGGATATAGTGTTTCTTCTGTTTGTAGGTTTGGTTGTCGTTTGGTACAATATCCTTTACAATAAAAACTCTGGTGAATTCAACTTTCAAATGTCAACGCAAATTCCCATATCTATTTGATTATATCTTACTTATTCCTTTACCAATTATTTAACCCTCTATAGCAATGAAAATGGGAATACTAATAAGATATTCTGTCTTGCACCGCAAATGAGTTTTTGCCACTGCATTGCTTTTTGTTGATATATAATCTTCTCAAATGATTTTTCTAGAATTGTGCTAGCTATTGTAAAATTTGCCCTGTCATTGATGAGATATGGTTGCAGATATATATACTCATGAGTCATGACTTTTAGATGTTTTTTTTTGTTTTAGTTTGTTTTGGGGTTTTGCCTTCTCAAATCTCAATCAACTATTCAATGCTTATGTACCCAAAAAAAACTATTCAATGTTTATTTTCTGATAACATGGGGTTTTAACTTTTAGATTTTTTTTTTGAAAGATTCCTTTGGCCTTTGGAAGGTCTATTGACCCTACCAAAGTGGTATTTCTTTTTATATAAAAACTCCATAAGAGATTTTTACTCATGCTTTTATTATTATTATCATTATGTAATGTTCATTTTTTAACAAAATAAACATCCAAATATCCGGTAATAAAGTATTTTTTTAATCTACTTTTTTCCAACTCTACACTACAAAAAAAGAAGCCATTAGCGACGGAAATTAGCGAGGGACTAATGGTCCCTCGCAAAAATTGGGATTAGCGACGGAATTAGCGAGGGAATAGGGGCTGTCGTATTTTTAAGAATTAGCGACGGAATTTTAGACATTAGCGAGGGAATTTCCGTCGCTAATGGCAAAATTAGCGAGGGAATGTCAGTTCCGTCGCTAATTTTTTTACTTTTCAGATGATGGGACTCAGTTGCAGTGGTTGGTAAATGCACAGGAATTAGCGAGGGACAGTTCCCTCGCTAATTCCCTCGCTAAAGTTAACTTTTCAGATGATGGGACAGTTCCCTCGCTAATTCCCTCGCAATTTTTTTTTCTTTTTTTCCTTAAATCCGTTTACACTCATATTTCTCACTCACTCACTCACTCTTCACCCTTCCTCTTCCCTTCCTCTTCACCCTTCCTCTTCACCCTTCCTCTTCCTCTACTCTCCACCACCACACAACCACCACCACCACCACCACCATCATCACCACCTCCTCTCACACTCTCCTCTCTCTTCACTCTTCCAACACCACCACCACCACATACCTCCTACCACTCTCACTCACTCTCTCTTACTCTTCACCACCACCACCCCACCACCACCACTCTCACTCCTCTCTCTTACTCTTCACGCCACCACCACCACCACCACCACCACCACCACCATCATCACCACCTCCTCTCACACTCTCCTCTCTCTTCACTCTTCCAACACCACCACCACCACATACCCCCTACCACTCTCACTCACTCTCTCTTACTCTTCACCACCACCACCCCACCACCACCACTCTCACTTCTCTCTCTTACTCTTCACGCCACCACCACCACCACACAACCACCACCACCACCACCATCATCACCACCTCCTCTCACACTCTCCTCTCTCTTCACTCTTCCAACACCACCACCACCACATACCTCCTACCACTCTCACTCACTCTCTCTTACTCTTCACCACCACCACCCCACCACCACCACGTGTAATTTTTTTTTTGAAAAATTGCAGTCATTAGCGAGGGAATTAGCGAGGGAATATCCCTCGCTAATTCCTACGCATTTACCAACCCCTGCAACTGAGTCCCATCACCTGAAAAGTTGCAGTCATTAGCGAGGGAATTAGCGAGGGAAAATTCCCTCGCTAATTAGCGAGGGATTCAAATTCCCTCGCTAATCCCAGTAGCGAGGAGGGAATTAGCGAGGGAACCAGTCCGTCGCTAATTCCCTCGCAAATGACCATTAGCGACGGATTTTGGTCAATTTGCGAGGGAAATGTCCGTCGCTAATGACCAGTTTTTTTGTAGTGCTATGACTCTCTTTCTCTGTGATGAAGGTTTTAGAAATAGCAAAGCTTGGTGTTATTGAAGGTGGAAGTTTGGTGAAGATCATGAAGAAGATCCTAGAGTGATCAAAGGATCTTTGTTATGTATACTTATGGATGTATTGTTTCATCCTTTCCCCACACTCGACTAAACAAGTGCTTTCTTACTCTGAGACAATGTTGGAACCCTAAACCAAGATATGAAGCCTTCCATTCCTGTTAGAGCCTTCTTATTCTCCACCAAGTACATATCTTATCATTGAATTATTTATGGATCAGTGTTCTTTGTTCTGGAAGGACGGATGCTGGTGTTGGGTATATAATGAACAAATTTGTAATGAGAATAGACATTTTTCTTCCATCATAGTTTCTTTATAGCAGTACTCATTGGTGTGAGTCTGCATACGTTTCTATTTGTTTTGTTTTGTTTATTTCATTATAATATGAAAACATATATTAAGGAATGTAATCAATTAACGGTGGCATAACTTATTTAATATGCTCTATACTCTAAAGAGAAATGTTGAGTGCGATAGTTGGCCCTTATCATGCATGTTAACTTTAATATAAACTAATATTATTTTCATGCATATTAAAATTATTAAACACATAAGTTGAATTCACTAAAACATACTAATATCATGTAAGCTATTAAAATATTAATTCAGAAAAATATAAATATCATTTGTATAGCAAATATATATTTGATTACTACTTATATTACTAACAAGACAATGTATACCCGTGCAGCGCACAGGTCATACATACTAGTAGGAGATCATTCGCATAAGATGAATCTGGTTCAACGATAATGTGCCACGACCCTCTGACCCAAGCAATACTCAACTGGTTTGATTCGGTTTTCAAAACATCGTTTTAAGCCCCTAAATTTGCTAGCAAAGAGTCTCTTTGGTATGTAAAAAGGAAATAAATGTTCATTGTATCGGACGAGAAACCTTCTTCATATTAAGTTTGTGTTTTGTTTATCAGTCCACACAAGGATGTGGTCAAAGGTGAAAATTAAGAACAAAGAGCTCCTTTAAGTAGGACTGTAGGACATGCAATCATGTTTATGCATTCTTAAACCAAATAACTAGTTGGGTTTCTTGCAAATTGTAACTACTAAACAAAATAAAAAAATTTAAACAAAAAATTGTATACTCTTTAAACACATTATTTGCCTCAAAGAACCAAATACCAGCACACTGTAACTAAATTCGGTAATTTTTTTCTCTTGTTGGTCGAACTTGAACTTGAAGCATAGGTGACGTAATTCTACCGTATTTGTTGCGTCATGGGCCTTAAAGGAGAGGTTCAGCAGCCCAATCTTCTTTCAAGTCCAACAACCACTTCCCATTTTGGCCATTGCTTTCCCCACACCCCCTCCTACTCCTCGCACACCCTCCAACTTATTTTTCCCCAAAATGACCTCGCGTGGGACGCTCGTGTAACACGGGTTAAGTGACTGTTCGAATGAGGTTATGCGAACCCGTTCGAACGAGGTTATGCGTGTTAAGGAATTGGTGCTGTTCGCATGACATCGTTCGAACCTGTTCGAATAATGTCATCCGTGTTAAGGAATATTGTTAACTGATGGTGTGAGGGTGTGTTTTGGCTGCCTCGAATGGCTTTATTCGAACGTGTTCGAATGGGTGCGTTCGAACAGGCGTTCGAATGGCCACATGCGAACCACTGTTATGCAGAAACAGAAACTAAATAAATCAGCACACAGTTTTGGTGATTTCAAAATATAAACCTAACTTTAACATTATGTACCAAAATTATACAACATTGTGTACCAAAATTATAAACCTAACTTAACATTGACTACCATCACTATCTTTACTTAAATCTACACAAGGAAGGGGATGGGAGGGTTGTGATTGTATGAGCAAATTCTTCCACTTTTGTATCCGGCCAACAAAAAGCGAGTCCCAACCCTTTGCTATGGGTGCCCTATTAGTATTCCATATCAAATCCGGCAAGGGCATTGGACTTCCAGGCTTCATAAAGACCTTCAAAAAGACAACAAAAAACAGAATGTTATGTAATGTTTTGGAATTACTACATTGAATCTAAATAGAAGACAGTTTACCTGTACAAAGTGTTTGTGTTCTGGTACCAAAAGGATGTTGAACTGTCGGGCAGTTCTGAATGGTGCAACATTGAATGGAAAAATTGTGTAACAACAATTAGGTGACCAACAAGTCAGGACGACTTTGTACTTGTTACTGATTAGATACCCCATATCTGGTGTAGTCATCCAATTATCTTCAACATTATGTCCATGATGTGCCCTCAACAATGCCCTCATCAAAAATGTGACCTTACCAATACCACCATACAGTCTAGTGTAGAAGTCATTGTATTGGTTAAGCTCCTCCATCAGATCAGTTCTGACTGACTGCCAAGCCTCCTCACCCCTACCAAGAAATGCAGCAATACACCGGAAGCCACAATTTCCATCACCTACCACATTAACAATTTTTTGAACATAGGAACGCATGTATTCTAGCATCCCTATTATGTAAGTATTAAATGATCTACCGGCGTGATCAGAGGCCTCAAACCTTCTTTTGATAGCTTCAAGTTCAATGTCTACACTCAACTCATCATCCATTACCTCTGTCTGTATTTTGAAATTCAACCTCTGCCAATGTTGGTGAATCATGCTCAAGGGAATTGGAGTGCAGTCCATCATAACCCTACAAAAAATGCGACATTGATTTAGTGACAACCCAATTGACATAAACAAGTTTTTTTTGTAGACACAATATAATTATGAGTTTGTACATCATACCTTGAAAGCTCACATGCACATGGTAGTCCGTGTGTGGTCCGGAGCGTGTGTTGACATAATGATGGGTTAAGTGAAACGGATCCAGTGTGTTGCATCTCATCCAAAATATGGTCTATAGCATTAGATGAAACTAAACCCTTAATTTCATCAAAAATCTTCTTCTTCAAGTGGTGTACTTTCACTCTACTCAAACTATGCTCGAAGTGCATTTTAAGGTCAGAATGTTGTATCCTAAGCATGGTCTGCATTCCATCCCAGCACTTACACAAATCTCCCCTACTGTCTCGTAATATTTGCTTCAAGTGAGAGTGTGCAGACTCAACTCTGTTGGTGGTAGTGTTGCCAAGGTGCATATGGTTATTTATCCATGCATCAATGAATTTTTCCTTGAAGGGGTCTAGCCAGGTGGTCCTGACATACTCTATGAAACTGGGATAAGGTCCTGCCAAGTCGTTAAACAGACCCAACTCATAATCATACTCTTCTGTGGTCTTCGCATGCACAACAGATTGAAATGCACCCATAATGTCATTAACAATAGCTTGGTCTTTCACAATGAGCCTTGCTTTGGCCCTCACATTTTTCTTAATGTGAAATTGGCACAACAAGTTTGCAGATGTTGGAAATATTCCTGCCAGAGCATTCATCATACCCGTGTCTCTGTCCGTAAGTATGACTTGTGGTACTTCATCCTGTCTCCTAAATAAACCCCTCAATTTCTCAAGAACCCATGCAAAGTTATCCATCCTCTCCCAATTGACATAAGCAAATGCAGCAGAGTAAGTCTTCTCTGTTGATGTTACACCAACGATCTCAACCAACGGATACCTGTACCAGTTGGTTTTATAGGTGGAATCAATCAACAAAACAACCGGGAAGGTGTTTAGAAGCTCAATGGAATCTGGATGTGCCCAAAAGATGTCCTTCACAACGGTAGTTCCCTCTGCAAGTCGAGTCCAGTAAACATAATTATCGCGTTGCAAATAAAACATCAGTTGTTGGAGCTCAGTCCTACCCTCACGCATAGCCGACCTTTGCCTTTGACGACAGTTGTAAATTTGTTTCACAACCGTATAGTTATCATCAGGCTTCATCAATTTCAGCTCATTCAGTATCAATTTTGGCCGAGTATGGTTCCTAGTCATTCTAGCCACTAGATCCTTCTCTTCTGAAGATAACCTACCAATGTACGGACGTCCTTCATGATAAGTAGCCATACCATGGTTATGAGTTCCATTCATAACTCTCAAAATCCATCCTCCAAGCTTCTTAATAAATTTCCCTTTCAGTCTGAACTGACAACAACATTTTCTAGTGTTCGTGCCTTCCTCAACATTTGTCTTGTAAGATCCAGCTTTATCACAAATCAACATGCAGTATTGTTTACCTGATCGTCGTCCGGTGTCAGATCTTCCTATAACAATCACCATCCCAAGAGATTTTCCAACCGCACGCACCCACGTCAGCAGCTCCTCACGACTAGGGAATAACTGAAATTCAATTACTAAGTGTCAGTTAAATAAATTGAATAGTTCGCTAAAATTAAAACAACTAATTCATTATTACTGTATCCGTTTTGAACGAACTAGTAAAATCTTGGGATTCTACGATGTCAGTTGTCATCTCATCTGCTACTGTTCGAACGGCCTTATGCGAACGCTGTTCGAACGCCCTTATGCGAACACGTTCGAATGATGGTGTTCGAACCTAGCAAAGTCACACCCCATTAAACACTTGTTCGAACACGATCATTCGAACATGTTCGAACGACCCTGTTCGAACGGAGCGCGAATACAGAAAAAAAAATGGCGTGAAAAACTGAAAACAGAACCAAAATGAAAAAAGTTTGGTAGGGTTATTACCTTGAGCTAGTTGCCAATGTTGGGTAGTTGAATAGGAGTGAATGATGAAGGTGAGGATGGGTGGGTTTGGAGTGGAGAGGGGGGGGGGGAGGTTTGGGATTTTAGAGGGGTGTGTTGTGTTGAAGGAGAAGAAGAGGGAGAGGGGTAGAGGGGGAAAATCAATTTTAAGTGGGGTTAGTTTAGTAAATGTGTAGGGTGAAGGGGTGTGTTTTGAGTAGGAGGGGGTGTGGGGAAAGCAAAAGCCCCCATTTTTGATAATAAAGTCCAACAATTACTTTCCGTCAAGAAAGCAAGAAACTTTTTAGAAAAAAAGAACGATTATATTTTACGTTCAGTGCCAGAGTCCTTGTTCTCAGTCCCCAAGAAAATATAGTGGAAATTCTGTAAGAAAAAAATTAAGGTCACCTGTCTCATTACAATTGATGGATATGTGGGTCCATATATTAAATTTATTTTGACAATTATATTGAAGTTTTTTCTTATTGCCAATATACACATTTTTTTTCTATATGAAGTGATAAGTACTACTCGTAAATGCACACACTAAAATTTGGATTCGAATTCGAATAATCAGTCTAACAACCAATTATTTAGGTCTTATAGATTGTCGATATATACCCGTTTGCTTTAGAATTAGAGGGAGCCTAATTCTAAAGGGGTTGGCTTAGCGGAGCATGACAGGAGTTGTATTCGAGAGGTCTCAAATTCAACTCCCCACTAGTCCCTTTGGGGTGATGTAAATGTAATTACTTTCGTAAGTGCTCAAAGAGCGCGGAGGTCTAAGTGATCACACATAAAATAGACATATTAGTCAAAAATACTTTCCGTGTAGAAAAGTAATCCACACAAGGTATAAATGTTTTAATATCAATGCAATAATAATTGATTCATTCTTCACATGCCTAGTAGAAGATGCTTTCCGTGTTTGAATTTTGAAATGTCTACAACAAGGACAACAAAGGATATTACTTGTAATATTGCTTTTGATTTCAACTCAGTAAAGAGCTTAAGGAGCAATCCACCACCTTATGTCTTATCAAAATAGGAAACTACAAAAAGGGAAGAAGATATATGAAGTTATGGACACAAATTTGCCAACAAGAAAAAAAAAGGTAGTATATGAAAAGAGGAAGCAAATTAAATATGTATTGTGCGGTTATTTTTGAGCAAGTAACGACAAGGGCACACTTTTGAGAGACATTTAATGTCAAACATAAACTCTCTTAATTGAATTTACATACGACAGACAGCTCTCCACTGCTGCTGTGTTCTTGGTAACAAAACGTGACAAGCGCTTTCAATAATGTTCAATTCAAATCATCTTTTTGTGGGCGGTAGAGGGGATAGGGATAGCAAACAAAGGAGAAAGGAAAGAGGATAAGCTGAAAATGATGACTAGCAATCAATAATCAAGTTGATTTAATTAATGCTTTGAGAGTCAATGTATGAGTGTATGATTGCATGTTTTTCCAAGTGCATGTCGTGTTCCCCGTGTATGTGCAGCTTCAAGTTTGAATTTCACCTTTTAGCAATTTGACACACGAGATTGAAAAAAAATTTAGTGGAAAAGATAAAGTTCACTAAAAATTCTGTAAAATCTTTGTTGACCATTATTCTGTTTTTTCTCTAATGCTTATAATTACATTTTTGTTGCTTCTATTTCCATAAGAACAAAAATAAGCAAGAGCTATTACAAGAAACTCTATAATACATTCTATTGTTGTTTTTCGGGAAATTTTTTGTTTCATTTTGCTTTTCACTTTAATAGTTTAAATATATGTTGTGACTTTTATGCCCTTACCTTCATTTATTGTCTTGTATATGTTCCATGAATTGGCTAATAAATACTTGTAGCATCGGTGTGTCATGGTGTAGCCTTGACGTTCAAGGTGTTTTGGTGTATCTCATTTCATCTTTCTTTATAAAGATGGACTATCATTAATCAAACTTTCTATATACTTATCAAAGAAAAAAAAGCCCAGAGGAGTATGTAACATCAACTGGTCATAGAAATGTGTATCCTTTCATAGTGTTCCTCACTGTCAATTAATAAGTGACCAATGACAGCCTAAATAAAAAAAAAGGATAATAACAAATTTCTACAATTTTATTTATGAGAAACTGAAACGTTTGTACATAATAGCTTTACACTTTTTGGTATTTTATTGTAGAGAGAGGTTAAATTAATAGTATAGCAGAAAAATGAAAATTAAGGGTATAGTAGGAATGTTTTGGTTTACAAAGCTATTACTTGGTATCCACACAAAATAGCCAAAAAACGACGTCTAATCTGAAATAGAGGGAGTATCTGATAGTTGTATTTTTTTAGGGTCATGTGATAATGGTGAAACATGTACCTTGGAATAGTTGTATTTTTTTAGGGTCATCTGATAGTTGTATTTTCTTGGATAAACCCTAAGCCTCTTGGAATATTGTCAGACCATTGTGTTTTCTATGAATGGTGTGTGGACCATTTGGAGTGCGTATCCAAGAAATAGGTGGTATATATGGGTTAAGTTTTTAGTTCCTTGTGAATGGGTGATCCTTATTAATTAATTATTTTTGTTGGTGATTTTTAGAGCTGGCAAAACGGGCTATCCGGCCCATATCGGGCCGGCCCGCTACGGGTTCGGGCTTTTAAGGGTCGGGCTAAAAAGCCCGGGTTGAAATTCGGGCTCACCCTTTATGGCCCAAGCCCGGCTCTATGCGGGCTGCGAGCTTTTCGCACTACAAGAATTTAAGTTATTACTGGCTAACTCAATCCCCCAGTAATGCTGAAATTCGGCCAGAAATTGCACATTACTGACGGATTTAGTCCGCCAGTAATCAGCCAGAAAAACGGCCGCAGGTAATTGTTACTGGCGGAATTTCAGCCAGTAATGACTGGCGGATTTACTGGCCGAATTTCAGCCAATAATTACTGGCTGAAATTCGGCCAGTAATGACTGACGGATTTACTGGCGGAATTTCAGCCAGTAATTACTGGCTGAAATTCCGCCAGTAAATCCGCCAGTCATTACTGGCCGAATTTCAGCCAGAATCCTTCAGTAATTACTGGCTGAATATCAGCCACTAAACAACCAAATCCGCCAGTACTGTATTATATATTTATTTAAAAAAAATATTTTTCAAATGGTTTTTTATATTTAAAATTTGTTGATATTTAATTCGTTTTTTATTTAAATTTTTTAAAAATAATTTTTTAATTCATTTATTTAATTCAAAAAATAAAATAATTACTAAATATTTTTTTCTAAATGATAAAAATTTCATAAACTTCATGCAATAAAGTACTAATTAAAATATCCATTACAAAATATAAATAGAAATAGTCATTACAAATGCAAATTAAAATATCTAGTAAAAGTACTAGATATCATAGTAGGAGGGTCCAGAGGTGTTGTTGTTGTTGTTGTTGTTGTTGTTGTTGTTGTTGTTGCTGTTGTTGTTATTGCTGGTGTTGGTGTTGTTGTTGTTGTTGTTGTTGTTGTTGTTGTTGTTGTTGTTGTTGTTGTTGTTGTTGTTGTTGTTGTTGTTGTTGTTGTTGTTGTTGTTGTTGTTGTTGTTGTTGTTGTTGTTGTTGTCGTCGTCATCCCGAAACCAAGCTAAAACAGGATCAATGTTGGTGTCTGTGTCGAACTGCTGTTGGGGTTGCTGGAGTTGCTGTTGAGACTGTTGCTGCGGCTGAGGTCGAGGAAGCTGTTGAGACTGCATATGTGGTTGCTGGAATTGCTGTTGAGACTGTTGCTGCTGAGAGTACGGCTGACCACATGTGCCCCGGAAGGAAGGCTGGCCGATCACACCCGGATACGGCTGAAAAGCCCCGGAAGAACTGCAATGCGACTAAACCCAATATTGCAACCATGATTTAAAACCTTGATCAAGAGAACATTATTCTCATTGAGAAATTCTGGCATGAGGCCAGAATGTGTCTGTAGGATCAAATCAGAAGATCATAAGTAATGCACTAACATAGTAACAAAAAATATATATCAAAATTAAAGCAGAAGAGAATTTAATATTATCTTTAGTTTTTAGTCAGTTGTGGCTATAAATATCATGTAATTGCTCAATACATAGCCAATTAGCAAGAAATAACATAAGATTTCAACTCAAAACATAACTCCTTGGTTCAATAATGAAGAAAATCCTTCCAAATAGCAAGATTCCAAATCATTATAAGCTGAGAAAAGCTTAAGTTTGACATTCATTTCAAATCAAAAGCATATTTTCTTCACAAATTACAGACAATCAAATTAGTCAAAAATAACCATTTATGCAAACCAATCATTTGAGCAGTTCAGATTTCAGGAACATCTCATTAAATTTTACATGGAATTCAATTTTGATATTTAGTGAATTTGGAACCATTTCTAAATGGTTGAAACTTGAAAGTACCATCAATATGCAACAATCAACATTGCTTAGTTCTGATCAATTAACACATAAAAACATTTCACTAGTTTCAAATCCAACAAATATACAAACAGATCCTCCTCAAACCTCAAAATCAAACCAATAAAAAAGCCAAAAATAACAAAAAATTCATTAACCTCAAAAACCTCAGTTGATATATGACAAAAAATTCATTAACATCACACAAAATGTAAACTGAATCCAACAGTTCCAGAAACAAAAAAAGACTCAATTTTTAAACAACCCATCAACAGAAAGAGTTGAAAAAGGACAAACCCCGGAGGATTTCAATCAAGTAGAGTTGGAGGAGCGACGAGGGGTAGTGATGGGGCCCTCAGAGGGAAGATGAGAGACAGGGTTATTGATCATGAGAGGACGATCATCGTTATTGATGTTGTTTTCATCTTCGTTGTCGGTGGTGCTGAGGTTGATGCAAGAACAACGTTCCAAGGAAGCAAAGAAAGCAGAAGCCACGTTGGCACCTACCCAGTTGGCTACTCGGTCGAGTTTGTCGCATGACATGAACCCACAAACGTTGTTGTTGGGCGTCGCCATTTCAATTTGATCTTCTTGTGGATTGGAATTTCAGAGATGAAGGAACAGAATAATTGAAAAGTGTTGCGTGTTTGTGTTGCCGTTTACTACTTTTCTTCTTGTTTTTTTGTTTCTCCGATGGACGCATTCAGCATCTGTGACTCTGTGTCTATGTTTACTTTTCTTCTTGAAATTTCCGCCAGTAAATGCATTTACTGGCGGATATGTTACTGGCGGAACTTTCCTGTTACTGGCTGAACTGCGTTACTGGCGGAACATGCGTGTTACTGGCGGAACTGTATTACTGGCCATGTTTGACAGTCAATGCGCAGCTTTTGAGGGTATTTTCTGACTGAAATTTCCGCCAGTAAATGCAATTACTGGCAGATATAATTATTTATAAAATTATTTTAGTTTTTCAATTAATTTCCGCCAGAAATTCCTACTCAATCCGCCAGTAAATATACTGGCTGTTTAAATTCGACAGAAATGTTATGGAATCCGCCAGAAACTTACTGGAAGACTAAATCCGCCAGAAATCGCATAATTCCACCAGAAAACTTACTGGCTGACTGATTCCGCCAGAAATGTCTAGCCAGTAATGCAAGTAATTCTTGTAGTGTCGGGCTAGCCCGCATTATGCGCGATTTTTTAGCGACATTACCATGTAATAGGAAGCTACAAGACGAATCAAAACGGAACTTCTAGTGCAGATGCAGGTAATAATTTTATGGTGAGATATGCTGATTAGCATACTGTCAATAGAATTGATTGGCAAAATATTATTTATTAGTGCATATTTGTTGGCCATTTAAAACCAATAGATTGGCATAGATTTGCTTGTCATTGTAACTTAAACCAATAGATTGGCATAGGTTTGATTGTCATTGTCATTTAAACCTTTGTATTCTGTGTTATTGTAGCCTAGCTGTAAACTGTAATATATCATTTATAGCAACTTAGCTAGTTTACAGGGTAGAAAAGATGTAATATTCCACTATTTAAATGAGAATACCTTAGCAGGAGGATAAACGGATTTACACTCACCTTTCTCAGAGTCTAACATGGAATCAGTATAGGTTTCAATCCCAACCTACGTTTTCTTTTTGGTATATCTCATTCCTTTTGTATTTATCTCTGCTGAATGTAGTTTATCCATTCCAATTAACATTGTAGGGTGTAGGGCACAATGACCAGAAAGTTCTTGTTCTTGCCGCAACAAATACACCCTATGCTTTAGACCAAGTGAGACATGGATGGGTACATGAATTTAGGTTAGGTAGAAATGCGGACCCAATTTTTTTATTCACGGGCTTCCGGGCTACCCATGGCCCAGTCAGGCTAGTCCGACGCGGGCTTGAGCTTTTGCGGACTGGGCTAAAAAGCCCGGATGTAAAAACGGACTCAATTCTTTCAGCCCAAGCCCTCCCATTTTTCAGGCTCACTCGGCCCGGCGGGCCAGGCCCATTTTGCCAGCTCTAGTGATTTTTGTTGTTCCTTCTCCTTGGAGGTATTAGTAAGGGAGATTGGTTGTAGAGGTTTTGAGTACCTTTAATACTCCACATTAATGAAATTGTTTGCTATTTAAAAAAATCTTGTGATGCCTTATCCTCTAGTCATTGTGAGGCTTTTGGTTTTTCCCAATACACTCCTCACACTATTGGTGTGCTACTTGCTTATAAATTAGTACTACACCCGTACATCCGCACGGGCCGATCGCGTTACGTGATACGATTACCTCAAATAGAAACGTTAATTTGAAATCTCATTAATCTAAAATCGATTGTAAAATATAGATGATGACTTGCATACGGACAGGTGCTGTCGTGTTCTTTTTATGAATGAATTTAGACAGTATTTAAATAGTCTGAATATTACCCCGTGAAAATAAATAAAAATTTAAAGTAGATAAAAAAGGAGTTTCAAATAAAAAATTGATAAATATTAAAACTAAAAATGTAAAAGGATAGCGTTACTTACAATTTTATCCCCGCGACCATCAAAATATTTAATAACATGCAAATCTGCTCAACTCAGTGTCCTGTAGGGGACAGAATTTTAAATATCGTTTATACATATCCAATTGAATAGTATGAGATAAGATGAATATATGTAAAAACCAAACAAGTCAGAATTACATTAGTAAATAGTTAGACATCTTATTGTCGGATAGTTTAAACAATATCATACACAGTATTTTGCATAATTAGTCATAGATTCATTGAGTATATCAACAAATGCTCATGGTAGATTATTATATAACTTGACTTTGCAGTGTTTCAATATTCCTAAACCGTATAACGTGGTTTCGAAGGCATCAACTTAATGAATCATACAAGAAATGTGGAGAAATACAATAATTTCACTGTATGTTGGAGCCACGAGGTAGTGCCTATATTTCAGAAATATCAGTGTGCATTATTATAATTGTTTTCTACTTTTTAATGGAAAAACAAGTATTCAGCAGACATGAGGCATCAGTAACGGTATAAGTCTCACTAACTGTTGTAACGACCGAAAAATCTGGAGGAGAGATTTTTCGAAGTTCTTGAAAAGAAGCTGCCACCAAAGTTTAGTTTAAGGGAAAACATTGGAAAATCCCTATTGAGTGGATAAAGGGGTTTTGCAGACCAGATTTAAGCTCGGGAGTCATTTATGCGTAGGGAAGGTATTAGCACCCTACGACTTCCTTCCTAAGGAAGGTTACCTTTTAACTAAATGTGTAAACATTTATTAATTCAAAAATAATGTTTTTACCCTTATAATAATAATAAAAAGACTCTCTAAACGGTTAGTTATTTTTTTGTACTTTTTGAGAAATAGGAGAGAAATGGATTAAAAGAAAAAAGGCTTTTTATTAATGCAATTGACAGATGTCGGTCGCCCTCTGCTCCTACGTATCTCCTAGTAGAGAATCAAATCACACGTAGTTCTTGGGTAGAAAATATTTGCGTGTTGGTGTTCTTTATTTATTTTGAAATTGGGATAGCCGTTTGTAATGACCAAACAAGTGAAAGTCAGAGTGGTCATCACTCATAGCCCATTTGAAAACCAAAGCCCTTACTAACGGTCAAACAAGCTAAACTCAGAGGGACCATTAGTAACAGACCATTTTTTATGGATTTAGTTGTTCGCAGAATATTAGTTTGGAAGCATGGTGATGCAATAAAAACTAAATGAGTTGTAATAAAAAGGAAGTGTAATTAACAGGGGTGTTGCGTTATAAAAGAAGGGTATGAATAGCAACAGAGGCTGTATTTTTAAAAGAAAAGGGTGTGATTAGAAACAGGGGTTGTATTATTAAAAATATGGTGTCTGTAGCAGCAGGCCAAGTTTGTTTCGAGGTTTGTTGGGCTAATGGCCTGCGAAACAAGGCCTTTTGGATGGGGGGTGCGCATTGTCAACTGAAGGGGGTGTAAACAGGCGTTGAGCTTATCTGAAAAAGGGTGCGGTATCGTGAGAAATAGGAGGTGTGGTAATGAATCTGATCTTTAGAAAAACAGGGCGGGGCTGTATCGTGAGAAATAGGAAGTGTAGCTAAGAATGGAAACAAAAACTGATTGTAAAAATAAACAAGATTATTATAAAAAAAAGGGAAAAGAGAAGGTATTAAGCTTAACAATTAACCCCTACGTACAACAACTTTTTTACACTAATAAATAAATAGAATAAAAAACAAGAAATGCATAAACAGAGGAAAGAAATACAAAAAAAGGGAATGGGGTTTACTAAACCTAGAAGCAAAATGATGCAAACAGAATAGAGATAGAAATGGTTTCTGTTACGGCAGCTGCATAGGAGAAAATAGGACAGAGAAAGGAAGAAGGAGAGAGAGAGAGAGAGAACCAAACAGAGAGATGTGATGGGAGGGAGGAGGCCGATGGTGCAGTGCGAGTGGTGCTCGCGGTGGGCGCACGGTGGTGCTCGCGGTGGGCGCACGGTGGTTGTTCGCGGCATCTTACAGCGATTGTGATGGTGGCTGTGTTGTGCTGGTGGTGTGATGTAGTGGTGGAGGTGAGGGCGACAACGAGAGAGATGGTTGAGAGAGAGTGGACTCGTGATGGAGAGTGACGTTGCGGTGGCGACGATGATGACGGGCAGTGCAACTAGTCTGGCTGTGTATAGTGCAGCCATGGCCGGAGGTGGTGCGCCAGAGATGGTGGTGGCGTGTGGTTTTTCGAGGCGGAGGCTTCGCCGGAGGTGATGTAGGTGAGGTAAGAATCTTCCTCTCTCTCTCTCTCTTTCTCTGTCTTCTGCCTTCTCTTTCATCAACATCTCATTCAATTTTTTGTCTACTTTGTGGGTTAGGGATTTGATGTTTTCATGGTGGTGAGTTTTCCCCCTTCACATTTTTTTTCTCTTGATCTGTTTTCACACTTCTCTCAAATCTTCTTCTTTTCTCTACTCTCTTACTCTGAAAAATCGTTTTTCCCCTCTATTTCTCTCTGTATTTCAGAGACCCCCCCCTTTCACTGTTGTTGCTGAATTGTATTTATAGGCAGGTTTTGTCATGTAGGTGAGGAATCAAAGGACAACAATTAGGGAAAAAGGACAGCATGCAGCTGGATGGGGCGCTGGTAGTGGGTGCTGGGGAAGGACAGTCAAAGGAAAAGACGAGGAAGGACAACATCAAGGAAAAAAACCAAAAGGACCAGCAACTAGGGCTGCTGCTGCGCCCTCTTCCTCCTTTTTTTTAATTTTATTTTAAACTTTTGTACTATTTGCTTTTTTTTGGTTTTTGTCCATATGTGCAAAATGACTTGGTTATGTAATAAAAGGGACTTTGGCTATTCAGCTTTTGTCTAATTTTATATTACATTTTATTTATATTTTTTTTATATTTTATGAAAATAGAGCAATATCAACCAAAACGAGTATCAAAATAAACGTCACACGTTGAGCGTTAAAGACACGCGCACGATTAGAGCGACGAGAATAAAAACTTTTTTTTTGGATTTTTTCAATTAGCCGGACAAATTTAGGGTATGACAACCGTAATATGAGACATCTTCTAATTCTGGATTATACTGAAAAAAAGTCAAAACAAACCTAAATTCTCTAACGAACGATAATGTGAAAAGCGATAGGTACGAGTGAGTGTAGATTATAATCTAATTAGAATCACAAATTAGATACATCCAGCAACAAATTGCTTTTACATACAGATAAACCCATCCAAAATCGATCGTAGTAACCGTACCTCGGTTATTGAATTCTCAGCCATTTGTTGCGGAGTCCTTACTGTTGATCGCAGCCCAACACGTGAAGAAGATGAAGCATAGGTTGTCGCCATTTTTGATTTCTAGCAGGAGCAAGAGATGGAACTGTTGCTGCAATCGGAGAGTGAGATCGATCGGAAGGGAAGCGATGAGAAGAGGAAGAGGAAAATTCTGATGAAGCCGTCGATGAAGAGGGTTTGGGTTTGGTAAGTTCAGTTCAACTTACGACTAAAAGACAAAAATAACCCTTTTTTTTTAAAAAAACCGAAAATACCCATGTTCGGAAATTGACCTATATAATTTTTTTTTGCTGCACAATATAGTTTATATTATATTAAGTATTTAAAACTCACTTTTTTGTAGAAACTGTTTAATAAACTTTTTTTTTTGTAAAAAATCTGCATGTTTTTAAAAGATATATGTTTTATAGAGTGATTAAAAAACTCAATATGAGAAATATAATAATTTTTTAAAATCTACTTTGAATCTTTTTTTAATTAACGTTACTGTTAATCCTAATAGTAAACAATAGTAATTGAAATCACGACTGCGTTCAAGCAATATAGGATGTAAAATTCCACAATATCTAATTTGATACTATTTTAACATAGATTTGTTGATATCAATTTTTCTCTTAATTGAAAAAAATTGTAGTTACCGTTATGCCGTGGTTAAATATCGCAGTTTGAGTAACGCAAATAAGAGCTTAGGTATTATAATGTCTCTAAACAAAACCACAAAGAGAGAACTACTTATATTGTTAAACGAGTATGATACTATTTGTTCCTTTTTCTTATTCGTTGGTATTTTTTTATTGTTACGCGGTAAAACACTTCAACCCAACCAATATTCAACCTTTGTAGATATGACAATGGAGGCTAAGGAACACCTTTGAATTCAGGTGATTCATACCTGGATGTTAATGGAGCTGGTTTTATAGGAGTGTCTAAAACTATAAACTCACCTATAATTTCGGGATACCTTAAAAAAAGATAATATCTACGAATTAATCTTACAGAATCTTATATCCATTTAAATGTGCATAACAAATTGCACTATTTTAACTTTTTTTAAGTAGCAGATATACTGCAATCTTAAAAAATCTTAAATCCCTATTAATTCTCAGATATTATTCTATTTTAGCACTGTTAAGCATGATATATTCTCCTAATTTGCTATGTTGTCTTTCACGTTTCCAATTTTTTAGGTCATAAAAGAAATAACATGATGGAACCTGATATCATGAAATATGTATCTTTTTATTACAAATTAAATATACTTCTCATTATTAAATAATTACATAAATATAAATTAATTTAGATATATGTTTTTTCATTGAAATAATTCTTTTCGCTATAAAATATTTATTTAAATATATATATTCTTGTCGGTATATTACCAAGATATAATTTCTTTTTCTTCTACAAAAATATTACAAAATAAATTCAAAAGATATGTATACCCACGGGTCATACAAACTAGTATAAAGTAAATACAAAGCCTTGTATTATCAACAAAAAGATTGACAACTGGAAAGCCAAAATGAACAACACATGACAAAAAAAAATTCCCTATGACCCGAAAATGAAATAAACAAGAATAAATAATGCAAACTAAGTAACAAACAGTTTACAAACAAACAAAAACATATACACATATTTACAAGAAGTCATTAATGTCCAAACTCTCTGGAATTTCAAACTTGAATATATCACTGCAATAAGTGTCCCTCTCTTCCTCAGTGCTGCTATTCACATACGTAGATGATGAATTCAACGGTGTTAACGTTGGTGTCGATAAAGGCGTAGGCAGAACAGATTCATATCCCATGTTTTGGTTTTCATTATTTAAGCAATGAGCCAATTCCGCATATTGTTTAGAAATCAAGTCCTCACCAAGATAAGAAGGATTTGAATTCTCAGCTGAACTTGAAGTACTCATGCTTACCATGTTAGCAGATAATAAGGTATTAACATTGTTATTGTCGCTTTGAAACTGACACGTAGTATACTCTGGTTGACCAACTTGACTTTGAAGTTGTACTTGATTATTATTGATTTGTTGTAGATTCTGTGAAACCAAGTTTGTGTTGTTCTTCAAGGATAATAGTGTAGCAGTTGCAGCTAGTTTTAACAAATCTGGATTCATCAAAGCTTGTGCACCCAATAAGCCTTGTAGGTTGAGAAAAGATGGGTTGGCTAAAGCTGACCTTAGAATTGAGGACATGTCAAGTAGATCAAGACGTGGAGTATGAGTAACTGGGTCAATTCCCATTCTAAGTAGCCTTTTTCTAATGTGAGTGTTCCAATAGTTCTTTATTTCATTGTCAGTTCTTCCTGGTAACCTAGCTGCTATTGCTGACCATCTATAAAATAAACAAAAATTAGCATAATGTTTTTCAACAACAACATCAAATCAAAAGTATTTTCACATTAGTTTGAGTTGAATACATTGATCAAGTCAAAAACCATGTCTAGTGTTAGCAAATGATATATGGGATATAAAATTAAACATAAAAAATGTCTGACTACTTGTTTCGAGTCCACCACTAAGTGTAATTAGTGGGCGAGAGCCCGAGACAGTGATTTAATCGGTGTCAGTACAACAAAAATTAAGGGATACAAAAAAATGATTTGAAATTTGAAACACTTTGTTCATTGATTTGGTTGAACCGACACCAATGAAATCTCCGACTCATTCGTGATCATGATCAGGATTATGGAGAATCATAAACTTCTACTTTCAGGAATAGTCGTCATTAGAAAATTGAAGCAATTTTGAAGTACTAATCCACCAAGTATACCACGTATCGGTTGTAGGAATTTCCATGTTAATTTGACTTATGAAAAAGGAAAAAAGAAAGTTGAAAAACACACGTACTTGTTTCCAAGGACACTGTGGAGCTGAATGATGGTCTCTTCTTCTTCAAAGGAGAATCTTCCTCTTTTGATATCAGGTCTTAGGTAGTTTGTCCATCTAAGGCGACAACTCTTGCCACATCTTTGCAAACCTATAATCACCAAGACAAGTTCATCAATAAACTATATATAAAGCACTCAAAAAATAAATCAAGAAGAAATTAAACTCATAAAAAAGTACCAGCATTCTTGGGGAGATTGCGCCAATTTCCAGGTCCATGACTCTGAATATAATTGATAAGCAAAAGATCTTCTTCAGGTGTCCATGGACCTTTCTTAAGTCCATTCTTATCACAACAAGGTGATCTTCCCATTTCACAAACAGATAATAAATGTTAAAAAGGTGGATGAGTTTTAAAAAGTGCACTCCAACACCAAAAAAATAGAAAGAGGGGTCCTTGATTCTTAAATGCACAAGAGGAAAGTAAACTTTTGTTGGTTCTTCTAATACAAAGGACACGACGACCCTTGCTTTTATAGGAGAAGAAAGGAGGAGCTATGTGTTTGAAGTCAAAATGATTTGGTGCCGCCCATCTTAAACGTTTTCAACAATATATACACATATGGTGATTTGTATTGTACATTCATATCAATTATGCACATTTTTGTATTTTATATACATTTCTTACGTATGCAATACTTACATACAGTAGATTGCATATGGGCCATGCAATACGCATCTTTATCGATCTGATAAAGTTTGATCAGTACCTGGTATATTATTAATTTCATACTATATGTCCGGGGATATAAATAAAGCATATTCCCTGTATTATAATCCCAAAAGCCTTGAAATATTTAAAACCACCCTGAAATATTTTTCTATAAAAAAAACCTTGAAATATTTATTATAAATTACAAAACAATGATTAGTTTGTTGGAGTTGTAGAAGTTCTTTTAAAAATAAGAAAATTGGGGTTATAGAAGTGATTTAAATTTTGGGGAGCATATATCAATTATAATTATTTCAATTTGTCCATTGTCACTCCTTTTATGACAAACTTTTTTTTGACTAAAAAATATATCCTATCATTCAAATTAATAAAATGCATTGAAAACAACATATCTAAAAGAATGAATCTGCGAACAAACTCACAGCACTCAGATTAATAGCATAAAAAGGCAAATTGCCTATAAATGTGACAAAATCAAAATGCCCTGAATACCCATGCCGCTGGGTGTGTAACATTGACACCCAAATCATTGATTGAATTCGTAATGGATCAAAATTTGTCAATCTGAATCAAACGAACGCCGCAACAAGACTGAAAAACTAAACAACACCGCACCCGCACCAAGACGAACAAAACAGCGCTGCACTAATACGACGATATCACGAAACACTACAAAAAACTTGCTAATTAGCGACGGATTATTCCCTCGCTACATGCCCCAAATCCGTCGCTAATTCCCATTAGCGAGGGAGTTAGCGAGGGGCATGTTCCGTCGCTAAATTGCTCCTTGCTAATGAGATTAGCGAGGGAATCTGAATCCCTCGCTAAATAGCGACGGAAATATCCCTCGCTAATTAGCGAGGGATTAAAATTCTCTGGCTAATGAAGACAGCCACGTGGTTAAATTCTGACAGCCACGCGTCCAATTTCTCCCGCTAATTTCGCTAATGACCAACTGATTGAATTTTTTTTTTTATAAAGCTGCTTTTATACCTGTTTATTTTATTAATAAATAATAAAATCTAAAATACATAAAACAGTTTAAAATAAAAATTCCGAGAATAAAGTTCTTCAATAATATAAAATTCGAATCAACAGCACTTAATCTGAAATGTTATAACAATATATTGAAATGTTAAACTAATACAACAAATCCTAAAAGTTGCCGCCATCAGACTCCGCAGCCTCCCCAGACTCCTCAGCTTGCTCCTCATCTTGCTGCTCATCTTGCTGCATATTCTTAAAATACCTAAACATCAGCTCCTGCCTACGGGTCACCTTCGCAAAGTCTTCCTGCATCTTTTTCATAGCATCAGTAAAGGTCCTGACCTCCTGTCGAGTATCGTGCAGCTCCTGTCGAGTAGACTGCAGCTCCTGCTCCAGCTGCCTAATATGCTCTGTCTCCGCAGGAGTAGAAGCTGGTCGACTGCGTCTTCTGCTGCTCCAGGCCATAGACTGGCCCATACATGGAGCCAAGGGCCCCGTACCATACAGGCGACCCTTAGACCAACCTACCGTCTTCTCCCAATTTTTGTTTACCAGAACTATCATCGCAGGAGTAAGTTGGCCAAGTGATTCAGGGTCCCAACTCCCCTGAGTCAGCTGAGTCATGATCTCATTTATTTGCTCCTGTTTTGAATAACCACAAATTAGCGCTCCATCTTGACAAAGCAACAAACCTCAATGCCTTCGTATTTCACTTCCCTTTGGTGGAAAGATATATGTAGATTTGAGGGGAGGTCTGGATCCCCGTCAAGAATGGGTCTCTGATGTTCTCACAAAGATCATGGGTATGGAGTTTCTATTCTTTTCAGGCACGACGCCTGGGTTGGCAACTTCCCTCTTGAGGCGGTTCATCCATGGTTATTCTCTATCTCAAACCATAAGGTGGGTAAAGTTATTGAGATGGGGGATTCCCCCTCCTCCCAATCTAAAGAGTGAATTTTTCTCTTGGAGGATTTTTTGTTTGTTTGGGAGGAGGGTTATTGAGAAACCTGTTGTCTCTGCAATCCTCAGTTCAAATTTCTCGTACAGAGGATATATGGGTTTGAAAGGGTTCAAATGAGGGTGTATACTCGGCAAAATCCGCATTGTTGGCTCAAATTTCTTCTCCAACCGTTAGGGTTGCCCCTCGAGACGTATGTGCTAGATATAAAGTGGAAGACTGTTGCACCGCCTAAGATGGCAGCTTTTGCACCGCGCCTTCTTCTGAATAGCCTCCCATCTCAGGTTACCCTATTCCATAGGGAGGTTATCATCTTTTTAAATAATGCAGCTACATTTAGGTGTTCCGGTTGGAGCAAGTCCAAGAAGAATGAGTACATGGCAGCCCGTGATTGATTCTATAAAAGCAAGACTCAATAGTTGGAAGAGCCAGCAACTATCTATAGGAGGAAGAGCTACTCTAATCAATTCGGTATTATCCTCGCTACCATTATATCTATTCTTATTTTACAAAGCACCAAGGAAAGTAATTGATGAAATAGTGAGGTTGCAAAGGAGATTCCTGGGGGGGGGGGAGATAGCGAAAATAAAAAGATGGCTTGGGTTAATTGGGAATTGATTTGCACGCCTAAGAGTAGAGGAGGTCTTGGCATAAAATATCTTCAAGCGTTCAACATGGCCTTTTTATCGAAATGGAGGTGGAGAATGCTAGTGGAAGAAGATGATTTGCTGTGGAAAAAAATTGTGTTATGCAGGTATGGATCGGTTCGGTCATGGTCTGGTGAGATTGAGAATTACAGAGGGTGGCAGAGCACATCGCTATGGTGGCGGGATTTCAATCAATTGGGAAAAGGATCTAGTTTGGCTCCGGGTTGGTTTAGTGAGTTGATAAGAAAGAAACTAGGAAGTGGTAACACAATTCAATTTTGGACTGATATTTGGCTGGGCAGAGAATCAATTGCGGACATGTATCCTATACTGTACAGCAGCTGTATCATGATGGAAGCAACGATAGCAGAGTCGGGGAACTGGACTCATTCGGGTTGGAGTTGGAAGTGGGATTGGAATGCGTCGCTGTCATCGGAGGAGGAGCAGAAGGTGACCAATTTGAAAGGCTTGTTGTTGGGTGTTGAACCAGCAAGAAACGCAGCTGATAAATGGTGTTGGATCCTTGATTCAACAAAAGATTTCTTGGTGAAATGTTGCTATGATTGGCTGAATATTTTTTTGATAGGTAATAAAGAACTAATGGACGATTTAATGGTAGAAGCTTGCAAAGAATTGTGGAGAAACGATGTGCCGTCGAAGGTGTTAATCTTTTCATGGAGGCTGTTATTAAATAAATTAGCAACACGAGACGCTTTGTCTAGGCGTGGAATTCTTAACTCGCACCATGATCTTTGTTGTGTACTTTGTTTTAAAGAAACCGAAACCGTGGCTCATATTGTCTTCTCCGGTTGCGAGGTAGCTGGGCAGGTTTGGAGGCTGGTTTTCCAGTGGCTGGGCGTGACAGAATTGCAAGACGAAGATGTGCTGGAAAATTTCGTGGAATTTGGGAAGCTGTTCAACGGAAAGAAACGGAGAGGGGTTAAGCATCTCATTTGGTTGGCGGTAGCATGGAATCTATGGAGAGCTAGGAATAATGTAATATTTAAAGGAGAAGTAGCTTCGATACCGACAATTTTGCTCGCAATCAAATACAGTGTTTGAGGGTGGTTCATAGCTAGAAATGGGAGGAATTGTGGGGTTTCTTGATCGGATTGGTTCAATTGCCCGATGGGTTGTTTACTATCATTGTAATGACATTGTAATAACGTTTATGTGCGGGGTAATCTTTCCTCCTTGGGTCTTTTTCCCAATCGGTTTTGGCTCTTGGAGGTTTTAACGAGACCCCGTTGTTGTAAGGGTTGGGGTACCCCTTGTGCCCCACTTAATACAATTGCTTATCTAAAAAAAACATGTAGTGGCAAAGCTTGGATCAAAATTTTGTAGGGGTTAAAAAATTGAATTGTTTTAATAGAACATGTAATATCATGGTTATTTGACGACAAACATCAGTGCCAAATCCAAAAAAAAAATATCACCGAGGCTTAAAATAGTTTATCGCTATTATAAACATTTGCAAAATACTTAATCTCGCAATATAAAGACTCAAACTGGTATTTGACAAAAAAAAAACACAATCTGATTTAGTATAACTAATATTTTCAAATAAGTCATTTTGTGCTTCTACACCTAAAAAATCTAAAATACTAAACCTAAAAATTTTATTGTTAGAAGATGCTGAAGCAATAAAAATTAAAAAATATATAATAATAAAATCAGAATCAATTATTCTCTCTCATATCTACGTTCATCTAAAAGATATATATAAATGGCTTATGTTAAAACAAAAAATACATCAGCTCCAAAATAATGTTATAATGTGATGTGCTATTTTTAGTGACAAGAGTGTTGTCTTTCTGCATAAGGGTTAATTTTAATTGGACTTGACTTTTTAGCTAAGTTACAATTTAACTAGGCTAGATTCAAATTCACAAAATTCTAATTTTAACTAGATTAAATATATATATATATATATATATATATATATATATATATATATAAATATATATATATATATATATATATATATATATATATGTGAAAAATTTGGGGGAGCCATGGCTCCCCATAGTTGCTACAATCCTCTTCTTCATGTGTTCTCTGCAAAAGATACCAGGAGTCAGGACTTTTCTTGGTTCGATAATGGTACATGATGTTTAATTGGCTTGGTGTGGTGCTGGTGCTCCCACCCTATCTCCCTACTCTTTTCTGAATGATCTTCCTACCCAAAATAGGAATGGCTTGATCATGATTTGGCATGATCATGATTTGGCATGTACTCTGGGCAATCTGTAATATGGGTGGTTTCATTAGGCACTTCTTATGAAAGTGGTTCGTGATTAAGGCTATATCTGTGAATGATGTGTGGACCTTTTGGAATGTATCTTTATGATTTGTGAGTATTGAATTTTGATCTTAACTAATTCTACCTGGGGTGGCTCCGGGGCTCTGGTACCTCAATCTTGGTGTATTTTATTAGGTTTTCAAATTTACTCATGTATATAGATCCAGCGTCATTGACTATTTTTGTATAACGACATAGCTAGATGTACTGGGCTTTGAGTACCTATTTTACTCAATATACATGATATAACAATATTTTGCTTGCTAAAAAAAGTCCTTGTTGAAGATTATTTTTTGACAAAATCGACCCTAGAGATAATCTTAGCCCATAAGGTACATAAATGAAAACTTCAATAAGGATTTCAATTAAAATTTGACGCGTGAAGAAATGGAAATGCCGTGGTGGGGCCTTCCCCTTACCAATTCATCCCAGAGAAAAATGAAAATGCCAATACTATTACGTGGTTCACGGCGAATCATAACATGTGACATTAGTTACACGTGACATCAGTACTTCGGGAGATTAGTCTCTGTAATTGCGCGCACAGGGGATATATTGGTTTAAAAAAAAATACAAGAAACAAGATGCATTATGTGTGCAATATATAAGATTGATAAAATGAAAAGGACAGATAGGGGCTGACTTTTTTCATTGTAAAAATGATAGTAGTAATTGAGTTTGACCTTAGTTTTCGATGTATTATGTACAATGATGGGCGGGTAAGGTTGTTCGGTTCCCATATCAACATTTTGAAAATCAATGTGTTTTACTCTTTCATTGTATTACGCTGTTTAGATTAGTTGGTTAGTTTTCATTTTATTCACTGTGAATTTTGGAGAATTTTTTAAACAAATATCTATCATTAAAGTAAATATTTTAATTTAAATATAATGTAAATTTTAAAAGTAAACATGCATTGCTTGTGCTTAGAGTACTTTATTAAAATGTAAGAGTGCTTAAATGAGATGGTTTGAGTCTCTTCCAGATTAATTAAAGGTTCTGGGTTTGAATTCAACCCTGAAAGTGTAGCCGCCTTTATACTCTTGAGAGAGACTTTTTTCGTACACTGTGGTTTTACCCAAAAATTTTAAGACCAAAACTTCAATTAAAAGGCAAAATTGCATTTGAGGTTCTTTAAATTTTTTTAAATTCTCAACTCGTCTTTTAAGTTTTTTTTCTCTCATTCAAGTCATTTATGTTTTCATATATGTTTCAAATTGAAAATCTATGTCACATTGGTCATCCATGTTTCTGCTTATGTTTTAAATTGGTTCACCATGTACGTGTTCAATTTATAAGGACCAACTTATTTAAAACAGAAACATAAAGAACTGTTCTGAACTCGATCATGAGATCCACTCCAGCAATTGGACATAAATAAACCCATTGAACTTTGGCCCACATTCATGATAAATCAGCTCATTTATGGCTATTATGCCTCAATGACTTAGATTCACCTGACCAATCTGACGTCCCAAAGTTGGCACAGATCCCTATAAATACTGACATGATTTGCCATTAATAGGTAGATTCTCATTCGTAGCTATCCTACTCTATTATCCTCAATACTGACTTGAGCGTCGGAGTGACTTCGCAGGTACCCCACCTGGTAACGTTCTGACACCTACTCATCATCAAGAGTCCTGCTCGTCCCAGGCCCAGTCACAAGCAGGCCCGGACACAAGCAGCATTCCCTGATTCTACCCATTCAAGCTCGGTTAATCCACTACCTCCCGGTGCTATCAGAAGAACAATCAAGCGAAGCAACTACTCTACCAACTACCTGCTCGATCCGATCCGTGGTAAGGTAACGGTACAAAACAAGAACCAATTTAAAACATAAACGAAAACATGGTTGAAAAGTTTGAAACATCAAGGACAATTTTGAAACCTAAATAGAATCAAAAAGGACGTGAGTGAAAATAAAAACTCAAAAGACAAATATAAAATTTTAAATAAATTTTAAAAAAACCCCAAACAAAATTTTTTTTCCACCTAAAAAGTATGAGAACAAAAATGCAAAATTGAGAAAACTGGGAAAAAATGTATTTAAATTTAGGCTCTGTTTGGGAAAAAAGAGCGGATAGTGGATAAACTAGCAGATAGTAAATAAGCTAGCTTATAACGGATGAGCTGATAGCAGATAAGCTGTCGTATTGAATTTAAAATGTTTGATAAAATTAGCGGTTGAATTAGCTTATAAATATAAAATGAGATAAATTGACATTTGCAATTAATTCTTAAAAATGAAATAGAAGATTCATTTAGTGGAAATGGGGGGAATAATGAAACTCTATAAACTATAAACTCAAATATTACTTCAAATAGTATTTTAAAAAACAGTATAAACTAGTAAAAAAACGTTATAAACTAGTCGAAACACCTGCTGCGAGCTTATGCAGTATATATACGCCAGTGGCATCGTCAAAGATAGCCTAAAATAAATTATACAAATTCACATCCAAGAAGATTGGCTTATTGAAAAAAACATCCAAGAAGATTGGGGTTGATGATGATGTGTCAACGGCAGTACTTTTATAATCCTTATCCCCACATTCGTTGACACATGTCTACTTATAAGCGGCCAAAATTTTATTGGCAGGGAGCTATGAAACCGAGTGTATATGACAGGTGTCCATTCTTATTCCACAAAATGAAGTCAACGATTCCCTACACTTTTCACAGTTCACATATAATGTTTGCTTCATCTATGATTTGCAGGTTGCTTCAAACTATATGATTTGCATCCGTGGCCATATATTCAAAAGCCATTGAAAATCAGGTAGCAAAATGCATCAACCCTCCATCTAACAGTGTGAGATTCATAAGTCAAATGATATTTTATTTCATTATTTCCTGTTAGTTCTTGTATTTTTCTGCGAAAAAATATTATCATATTATCATTCGGAGATCTCAGACGATTGTTATTCCTGTTTTGTAAGTTACAACCTGCAAAGTGACATGAATAAAGCCTTTCTACTTTTTGCAACGGTCCTGTACTGTAGACACGCTGGTGCTTTTGCCACGTACTGCAGAGAATAATCTAGAAGAGCCATTTGAATATTGGAGAATATGATAAAAATTCAAGCATTCTTTTATATATATATTTTTTCTTATTTTAATATTATTTACTGTATTTTGGATTGGGTCAGAAAAAATTGTATTTGTTCAAATACTCGAAGTTTGTTCTTCAATAATTGATCTGTGGAAAAAAGTAATTACGCGACAAAATATGTGAAGCGCGACGCTAAGAAGTGTGTTTTCTATCTTAGAGTTTTAAAAAAATTAGTTGTTCAAATGTGCAACGGCGTTGGTCCTCAATAATCGGTTTATGCCAAAAAAAAAAAAATTTGTTACAAAATATGTAAAGTGTGACGCTATTATTATGTTTTGAGGTACTTTAGTGTTTGGAAAAAATTAATCGTTCAAATATGTCAAGTTCGATTTTCAATACCAGTTTAGGCCCCAAAAAATAAATAAATTTTGTGATAAAAATATAAAACGCAATGTTTAGCATTGTCTTTAGGGTACTTAATTTAATGTTTGGAAAAAACTTTAGAAGTTCAAATATCTTAAGTTATGTTCTGTACCTAGCAGTAATTTGATAGGCTGCTGTTGGTAGGTCTCTTGCTGTCCTGGCGGTAGGTCAGTGAGCGCCCCGGGGGGGGGGGGGCGTACCTGCAAAGCCACTCTGACGCTCAAGTCAGTATGCGAATAAGCTAGTGAATTTGCAAGGGAATAGTGCGTACCGTATAAATGGCTATGCGAGCCGGTATTTATAGGAAATCGATGCTCGTTGTGGACCGTCGGATTAGTGGCGTTGATCTGGACCGTCCAAGCATGTTGGGTTTGTGTGTTGTGGATATGGGCTGATTTGGTTGGGCTGATCCATACTGCTTACTAAACGCACCCCCTGGTTTTGCTAATGGACCTCTTGGTCCAGTCTAGAACAGTTGCCCCCCAAGCCGAGATTATTCCGGAGGGCGCCTTGTTGCGTTTGGTCTGGCTGGAGCAGGTTCTGGCGCCCTCATGGAGGCCATGGGCGTCTCGTTGCGTTTATGTCTTTGATGTTGGCGCCCTTCTGCGAAACATGTTTTGGCGCCCTCTAGGGCGCCTTGGTGCCTTCCTGCGAAACATGTTTTGGGGACCTCTAGGGCGCCTTGGGTGCCTATACAGTGGATGTCTCCTCGTGGAGCAGGTTTTGCGAGACAAGGTTTTGGTGCCCTCATGGGCGCTGGATTGTGTGGACGTGTGCTTGGCACTTTCTTAGCCTGCTTTTCTTCTTGATGAAATTTCAGGGCTTGCTTGGTGCCGAGGGGAATTGCTTCTTCTGTCCTCACCATTATCCGTTTGACATCTCCATTGTTCTTTTAATTTGATCAAGAGGTTCTAGACGGGAGGATTGTCACATATCGCCCTAACGGGGTTGACTTCGATGTCATTGTACCTAAATATACAATTTCGAGTCGCCTCGTGGTGCAGTGTTGTCTGCCCCCTTGCGAAGGACTTGCTTCCAGACTAACTTTTTGCTATGCGTTCTCCTGCCAGGCGCCCTCATGGCGCTGGCCTCTTTTCTCATCGGCGCCCTCATGGGCGCTGGCCTCTTTTCTCATCGGGGCCCTGCCAGGCGCCCTCATGGGTGCTGGCTGAGTCTTGGCGCCCTGCCAGGCGCCCTCATGGGCGCTGGCCTCTTTTCTTATCGGCGCCCTGCCAGGCGCCCTCATGGGCGCTGACCTCTTTTCTCATTGGCGCCCTGCCAGACGCCACCATGGGCGCTGGCCGCTGTCTTGGCGCCCTGCCAGGCGCCCTCATGGGCGCTGGCCTCTTTTCCCATTGGCGCCCTGCCAGGCGCCCTCATGAGCGTTGGCTGCTGTCTTGGCGCCCTGCCAGGCGCCCTCATGGGCGCTGGCCTCTTTTCTCATTGGCGCCCTCATGGGCGCTGGATGTTGTCTTGACGCCCTGCCAGGCGCCCTCATGGGCGCTGGCTGCTGTCTTGGCGCCCTCATAGGCGCTGGTCTCTTTTCTCATTGGCGCCCTGCCAGGCGCCTTCATGGGCGCTGGCTGCTGTCTTGGCGCCCTGCCAAGCGCCCTCATGGGCGCTGGCCTCTTTTCTCATTGGCGCACTGCCAGGCGCCCTCATGGGCGCTGGCTGCTGTCTTGGCACCCTGCCAGGCGCCCTCATGGGCGCTGGCCTCTTTTCTCATTGGCGCCCTGCCAGGTGCCCTCATAGGCGCTGGCTGCTGTCTTGGCGCCCTGCTAGGCGCCCTCATGGGCGCTGGCCTCTTTTCTCATTGGCGCCCTGGCAGGCGCCCTCATGGGCGCTGGCCTCTTTTCTCATTGGCGCCCTGCCAGGCGCCCTCATGGGCGCTGGCCTCTTTTCTCATTGGCGCCCTGCCAGGCGCCCTTATGGGCGCTGGCTGCTGGCCAGGCGGGACTCTGGGGGCAGTTTATCAGACTCGGCTGAATTTAACTCGCCCATCAGAGGTTGTGACACGTTTAAAGTCACTTCTCACCTCGTGGGACTCTAGGGGAAGTTTATCAGACTCGGATGAATTTAACTCGCCCATCAGAGGTTGCGACACGTTTAAAGTCGCTTCTCACCTCGTGGGACTCTGGGGGAAGTTTATCAGACTCGGCTGAATTTAACTCGCCCATCAGAGGTTGCGACACGTTTAAAGTTGCTTCTCACCTCGCGGGACTCTGGGGGCAGTTTATCAGACTCGGCTGAATTTAGCTCGCCCATCAGAGGTTGCGACACGTTTAAAGTGGCTTCTCACCTCGCGAGACTCTGGGGGCAGTTTATCAGACTCGGCTGAATTTAACTCCCCCATCAGAGGTTGCGACACGTTTAAAGTCGCTTCTCACCTCGCGGGACTCTGGGGGCAGTTTATCAGACTCGGCTGAATTTAACTCGCCCATCAGAGGTTGTGACACGTTTAAAGTCACTTCTCTCCTCGTGGGACTCTGGGGGTAGTTTATCAGACTCGGCTGAATTTAACTCGCCCATCAGAGCTTGCGACACGTTTACAGTCGCTTCGTGCCTTGTGGCAAAGTTTAGCCTGGGGCGTTGGTTGCTTCTATTTGGCGCCCTGCCAGGCGCCCTCATGGGTGCTGGCCTGTTCTTCACATGGCGCCCTGCCAGGCGCCCTCAAGGGCGCTGGCTTTAAAGTTATCTAACAGTAATTTGATAGGCTGCTGTTGGTAGGTCTCTTGCTGTTCTGGCGGTAGGTCAGTGAGCGCCCGGGGGGGTACCTGCAAAGCCACTCCGACACTCAAGTCAGTATGAGAATAAGCTAGTGAATTTGCAAGGGAATAGTGCGTACCGTATAAATGGCTATGCGAGCCGGTATTTATAGGAAATCGATGCTCGTTGTGGACCGTCGGATTAGTGGCGTTGATCTGGACCGTCCAAGCATGTTGGGCTTGTGTGTTGTGGATATGGGCTGATTTGGTTGGGCTGATCCATACCGCTTACTAAACGCACCCCCTGGTTTTGCTAATGGACCTCTTGGTCCAGTCCAGAACAAGTTCAATCCTCAATAAAAAATTTAGGCAAAAAAATAACTAACCGAGTAAACCAATTGAATTTTATATGTTTAAATTTGTCAAATTCGATGCTCACTATTTATTGGTTCTTCTTCTAATGAAGAACTAACACATGGTGACAGTGTACGAGGGGACACCAATAATACACAAAAATGTTGTTTCATGACAGAGGGTAGTCACTGCTTGCAATAGTACACTGAAACACAAGTTAGCCAGTTGATCAGCTGATTGAACCATATTTTTACACAATTAATTTACATCTGTTAACATTGTTAATTCACTATGCATTCAAGTGGTACCTATTTATGATGCCCTTAGGAACATAGTAAGACACAAAAAGGCTCTTTTATGATAGAGGGTAGTCATTTCCTGAGAGTTTGTGAAATGAAATCCAATTAACCAAGTGGCCAACTTGTCAAAAAAAACTAAGTTAACCTTTATTTGCACAAAATTAACCAACCACATCAAAATTGTATTATCTCTCAATAAATGACTACCCTCTGACCCAGATCTCTCCAAAATGTTCCTTATTATGATTATGGTTTTAGGGGCCACATTGGTAGTTACCATATGAAGGCATAGCTTATTAGGTTGTCAATATATAGAGGTAAGTTAATGCAAAACATTGGTTAGCTCAGTAACTAACCTGGTTAACTAGGATTCAATGTACAATCTATCAAAAATTGACTACACACTGCAATTACACGGCCATTGTGTGACTTGTCATTAGGTGTGTTCGCGGTGCGGTTTGGTTCGGTTTTGAGATAAAAAGTGAACCGAACCACAAGATAAAACTACATGCAGTTTGGTTTGGTTCGGTTGGGTTCCTAAAATAAAACCAAACCAAACCAAACCAAACTAATGCGGTTTGGATTGGTTCGGTTGGTTCGGTTTTTTCAAGACAAAACATAATTTAAAACGAAGTTAAAATTAACTAACATAAAAAATGGCTAACATAAATCTTTAAGAAAAAATCTACTCAAATATATGTAGTATATAAATTACGTTTTTTTAATTCTTTTAAGATAGTTAAGACAATGTTTAAAAGAATTTGAATTAAATATTTTATTGTAATTTTTAAATATAGCATAACAATATAGATTGTTTGTAAGTGAGTCAAAGAATTAATTGTATTTGGGCTAGTAAGTGAGTGAGAGTTGGGTTTTAGTTGCATTTGGGCTAGTAAGTTAGTAAGGAAGGTTGTAAGTCAATAAGTCTTAGTGTTACTTGCGATTTGGTTTGGTTTGGTTTCTATAATCAAAACCGCGAACCGAACCAAACCGTGCGGCGCAATGAAAAAAAGAACCGAACTAAACCAATAAGATGCGGTTTATTACGGTTTTCGGTTTGGTTTGGTTTGGTTCGGTTTGGTTTGAGGATTGAACATGACATATTTGAACATCTAAATTTTTTTTCAAACACTAATGTAACCCAAAACACAGTGATAATTAAGCGTCGCGTTTTACATATTGATGAATGAACTTTGCGTTTTTGAATAGCTAAGTTTTTTTACAAAACTTAAAGTCCCCGAAAGAACACTGCTTAGGGTCGCGCTCTACATATTTTGTGATTATTTTTTTTTCTCAAACCAATTATTAAGGAACAAACTTCGTATATTTGAGTACCTTTTAATTTTTTTTACAGACCTTAAAGTACCTAAAAACACACTAAGTCACCTTAACATAAAGAAAAAAAGAAAAAAAAATACATAGAACACTACCAAAAAAAGCTTATTTGCGGGGGACATTGGTGAGGAAATAACATTCCCTCGCTAAAACTGACATTAGCGAGGGAATGTGATTCCCTCACTAAAATTGAAATTAGCTGGTCCCTCGCTAATGGTTAGCGACAGAATTTTTGACATTAGCGACGGACCAGTCCCTCGCTAAGTGGAAGCGGGAATTTGAAAAGTTTAGCACGAAAAACAACGTGAACCTGACCGTTGAACAGTTCTTGGGAAGTGGAATTTTCTGTTAGCGAGGGAATTAGCGAGGGACCAGTCCCTCGCAAAGGGTAATTTTTTTTTTTACTTTAAATAACCACACACCACACACTCTCATTTCATCTTATCTCTTCTCTCACCTCTTCCTTCTTTCACTACGAATTCTCTCCACCTTCCAACACTACCACACCACCACCACCACCATGAACTCCTCTTCTCTTCCTCTCTCTCTCTCTCTCTCTCTCTCTCTCTCTCTCTCTCTCTCTCTCTCCCCCATGAATTCCTCTTCTCTCACCTACGAATTTCTTTACTCTTTTTCTCTTCTTCTCTCCACCTTCCACCACCACCACCTATCCTCCATCTCTCTCTTTCTCTCTCTCACTCTCCTACAAAGTGAACCACAATCACCACCACTACAGAGCTCCTCCCACCACCACCACCACCACGAACTCCTCTCCTCTCTCTCCTACGAAGTGAACCACAATCCCCACCACCACCACCACCACATAGCCCCTCCCAACCACCACCACGACCACATTAATAAATATATAAACACAGATTAAAATAAATTAAAACAACACATAAAACAAGCCATTCAAATTGGGACATGTGGCAGTCAGAATTGGGACGCGTGACAGTCAAAATTAGCGAGGGAACTGTCCCTCGCTAATTAACGAGGGATTCAAATTCCCTCGCTAATGGATTAGCGAGGGAACCAGTCCCTCGCTAATTCCCTCGCAAATTGTGATTAGCGACAGATTTGGGATGTTTTTCGAGGGAAAAATCCCTCACTAATAACCAATTTTTTTGTAGTGGAAGGCCAATTTCACTTTAAAAGTTCGATAGGCTAACTAAAAAGTTAAAAAAATACATAATACATTGAATTGGGCTATCACACTTTGTAAAAACAATTCCAATACTATTTTAAAAAGCGTGTAATTTAGTAAATTAATGTCACACTTGTGGCATTTTAATTGTATATTTTCTTATTTATGTTATTAAAAAACTCAATATCTCTATCTACATGAACATTTATATAGTCTCATGATGTTATGGGATTAATTCCAGACATGGCTCATCACAAGAGTGGTGGGAGCTGCCCCACCACAAGCCCAGTTAGACGAAGCAAACTCAAGCTAATCGAGGGGAATGAGGATAGACTTGTCAAACGTCGCAAGACAACAAGCGTAAGCTAATTACAATAGGTACTACACAACCGTCTCAGGAACGAGTGCACCAAGAGGGAGCATGTCGAATGCTTAATTGTGACTGACTAGTATAGATTTGGGCGTCCAAGAAACATGACAAGAACATATCAAACAGAAAAGATTTGTTCCCTTGTGCGGGGAACATAAGAGGTGACATAACGACTCTAACGATGGCCCAGGGTCAAATATGCACACAGGGGATAAGAGCCCATCAAATTCAGTGTTACTTTTGAGCCATGACACTGACATCAAGTCGCAGCTACAGATCACTTAACGTAGTAAAGGAAGGCTAGTTCAAGTGGTTAATTAGTTCAGTGCATCAACTGCCTTACCAAACTTGAACCTGTGCATTTTGACACCCATGCACAGCGGGGTTCAAGAAACTGCCCTTTCTAAACGACCTTGAAGGTACCCACACACACACACAGACAAACTTCCCCCAAGACCACTCTTAGGTGGCATGTCCAAGATTTGGCTTCTACTGTGATGGGAACATGCTTCTAGAGGGACAAAATTTCCTCCAGAACATCCCAATGCTCTAGAAATTTCTGCCGACAACTTCTAGCAAAACATAATTCTAGAGTTAGAACGTTAACTGTGCCTTGGGGACACTTGCAATCGCAAATCTTTGTCCTCAAGTGACCATGGGATCCTCATAATCGTTTTTGTTTGATGTTAACTCCATTATTGTGGCCATTCTGCCAAAACAGTCGATAGTCTAGAAGGACACACCGACACATTTAGGAGGTGCTCCCCATCCCCGCATCGTCATAGGGGAGGAAACCGTGGGAGATTCAAAACCCTACTCAGATACTAACAACCACTAGAGCATTGCGCTCGTTGATCACACTCCTAAGAAGGAGGTATAGGGTTCAAACCCTGGAAACTAATATTTCCCCCACCCCTCTAACAATTACCCACTAGCATTGCCTATAAAAAAGTCTTTTTCCTATGATATCATTATTGTTTATTACCCATTACACTTATTTCTCTTTCTAGTTTCTACAATAAACAACCAAAGCTATCATGCATTTAGAAAGAAGTATAATTAATGTAATTTAAACTATCAAAATTATATATAAAAAGGAGCATTTTTTTTCTTAAAACTGAAATATAAAAAAGAAAGTAAGGAAGTAAGAAAGAACCGTGGCATGATGAAAGTTTAGCTCTAATCTAATTAATAGTGCAACCCGCAACATTTTATGTTGTCTCCTTGTTTGATGTCTTGAGGACATATACCGTATTTTGTGTCTTGAGGAGATACGTGTTTTTTTACTCGGAGTTCATTTTTTGACTAGTGTATTATATAAAAATCAGAAGCAATTTGTTGGGGATAAACACGTGAAAGGGAGAAGAAAAGGAAGTGGCGGCGTTAAAGAGCTATTCATTCCTCTTGTCCTTTAAAGAGCTAATATATATTTTGTCAAAAAAAAAAGAGCTAATATATATGCATGGTTTCTTTACGTTTCGTACATGGTTATCGACCGTATCTAGACCTATTCTACATAAGCCGAATCCCAGTGTTATTGGTAGTGCTATAGATAACAGTCATGCGTCACCAAATCTTTATGTGTTTTAATTAATTTAAATTACACATCATAGACATCGATGACATATATATAATACCTGCTTTTGGTAATCACTTTGCATGAAACTGAAAGCTTGGTCACGACTGGCTTATCTTAAATAGCAATCTATCTATTAAATTAGTTGATTGATATATTGTTTACAATGTGAATGTTGTTACTCGTTATGTTATTGTTGTATCAAAACTCCAACAAACTTTGAATCTTGCATGGTTTTGTTTCGTTAAAAATATATTTTTTTTCTGTTGGTGGCGGGCGCAGTGCATGGCTGAGCTACACGTAAGTGGATCTCTGCTCTCCATAGTTTTATGCTCACAATTTTTTTTTGGGGTGGTAGCTGCTAGATTTCATGATGACGCGCTCATGTTTACCAATTGGGAATTGTATGGAGCTTAATTAACAAAAGAATCAAATGTTGGCGCTTAAACAAAGAGACGCGTGTTTTCATTTTCATTACCTAAAATGCACTCATAAACGAAATATTATAGGGTGACGACTAATGTACCATAACATAAATTTGGGTGCTGCACTCAACATGTCAGTTGTGAGTGCACTTTCGAGTTGGTCACAAAAAAAGTCATTGGGGTTCCATTTGATAAAAAAAAAACCATCATATTTTGCTTTTCAGGTGTAGTATCCAATTAATTGACAATGATACTTAAGAATTTGCCTATGTTATTTTTGTTTCCATCGAAAAAAAAGGGTCCGCTGTATTTTATAATAAACAGTATCCAGTATCCTATACTTTTTTTACAGGAACAGTATCCTATACTTGATTATCATATTTTTAGAAAAACAATACATGCTTTTGTTTGAAGCACGTAATCTTTAGGGAAAATTATATGCTAACGAACTAATTAGCTGGGGAAAATTATATGTTTTTTGACTTTATTCTTATCAAGGGTATTGGTCTAATCCTCCTATTGGCCTTTCACTAAAAAAAACGGAACAAATTGCAGGGGTATTTAAGTCGTTTAGCGGGGGTTTTAAACCCCCGCAACGTATTCTGTGGGAGTTTTAAAAAACGCCGTAGAATCAAGTGCCGCAATCTGTTTGCGGGGGTTTTAAGGAAACGCTGGTATCGTGCCTTTTAGCGGGGGTTTTACTGCAGAGGTTTTTAACCCCCACAATTATAAGTGGAGGTTTTTTTGAGGGGGTTATAAACCTCCCTAACCCGAGTGATTTGTAGGAGTTTTATTTTTGTGGAGATTTTTGATTGTCATATAGTTTATAGGACTTTTTTGTGGGGGTTACAACCTCCTATAATATTAGAGACAATATTTCTTTTGCAATTTGAGAATTTTTTTCCTTATCTCATTACCATATTTTTATCACTAATAACTATACATACATCTTACATAACACTTCCTAAACTTAATCAAAAAACTGAAAATTTCATTAAAAATATAATTGTGATAACATAAATGTAATGTCAAATATCTAAAATATTTGATATCATCCAACTCAAAAACATAATAAAAAGAAACACATTGTAGCTTAAATATCTATTGTTAGACAGCTCAAAATGATGATAGCATCAAAGAAATCCTATACTAAAGGATCCTAAAACTATTAAATGTTGCTAGCACCGAATGATCCACTTGCATCCATTGGAGAATGAGGCTCACTTGCATGATCACTTGCCTGAAATAACAAACGAAAAATTGACTCATTTCAAATATTAAAAACCAAAGTAAATGTCTATAATCACTTGCCGGAAGATTCATTTCCATGCACAGTCAATGTTTCAAATCTAATAACATAGAGTATATATATATATATATATATTATATATTAATGTTAGCAAAGAAGAAGTAGATTAACCAAAACAGCAAAAATGTGAAGAAACAAATGCTATAAGTGTTTCCAATTATAAGAAAATAGCCATTACCTTTAATGTGGCATCAATGCTCTCACTTTGAGCCACTACAAGCATTCCTTGAGCTTGTTGACTAAAATGTATGCTTCAAAGTGCACCCGAGCTTTAAACTTAAAATTAGAAACAATAACTAGAAAAAAGTGCAAGAAAATAGTTACCAAAAAATGGATAACATACTTGAATACGCCAACAGATGGGGAATTCTATCAATAGACAGTATAGAAGTTTCAAATCCTACATCACAAATTCACAACTTCATCATGTGGAGTAATAAGCAAGATCCTTTGATCCGGGGTCCTTTTAAGAGGAAAAAGAAATGCAATGGCTACAATGAAAGGTTAACCAGAGCTTATAATTACCCCATCTCTCTTAGAATAATAACTTATTCAGTAGCATGTCACAATATTAATAAAACATATGATTAAACAAGGCTAGCCAAACCAAATTCTTATCAGTTTATGGCTCATAGTTCCAAACCTGGAACGGCTAAACTCTAAACCAGACTATCATTACACTGAACAACAAATCCAAATACTCATTAGATCTACTAAAAATAGTCAAGTGGAAGTTGTATAGCAGAAGTCACCTGGTTATCAATCTCTTTCAAATTGACAAACCAGTTGAAATTTCCAAGAAATGGTCATGTTGCTGATAAAAGGGTTCTTGTCTTGTTCAACCCTTAAAGAAAATATAAAAGAGTGAAAGGAACTATCAAAGAACATTTATCAACACATTAAATATGCATTATACGAATCAATATTTAACATTTTAGTGAAAATGAATGTCTGCAAAAACACTCATCAGTATCAATAATATCACAAGCACCTTTCAAGCAAAGCACGTTGAAATAAGTGTCAATAAACTTATAAGTGGACAACCATGCTTAGATGCTCTATCATCCATTACACATAAGTACATCTAAAATATATGGAGAAAAATGAACAAAAAACCAACATAAAGATAGTCAGAAAAGAATATTCCAAAAGCCATTAGCTGCAAAAATCATTTTGACAGTGACACTGTTATTTATCCTCAGAAGCATCATGAAAAACATAAACAACAGTGAAAAACTATTTATAATGATTCAAGCCAAGCAGAAGCAGGAAACCTGGATCTTGGATCGATGATTTCTTGCAAAATCAATGGGAATGATCCATGTATTCTTGCAGAAGCAATAATATTAAATCAAACTAGGATAAAAGAGAACACAAGAAAATAATAAGACAACAACAAAGAACCTGCAGCAGCAATAATACTAAATCAAACTAGGATTAGAGAGAACACAAAAAAATAATAAGACAACAGCAAAGAACCTGCAGCAGCAATATTTCTAAATCAAACTAGGTTCAAGCTTGTAGGTATATCTTGGTTCAATAAAAGATCATGCAGCAGCAAGACCTAACATTTTAATCTACGAAAGAACAAAATCAATGTAGCAAAACAAGATTCACAATCTTTAAGCTGGGAAACACGAACAAAAACTTGGGATTCCCAATCTCACGGAGCTTGTATTCTTTTTAAATAATCATCCGAGCAAGATTTGATTAACATGAGTTACACATAAATAATTGGTACACATTACATAAAGGAGAGGAATCGAAATAGAAAACTTACACGAACCTTACCGGAGAGCGAGGTTGTAGAGGGCGACAGAGAGCGATGTCGTAGCGAAAGATGGAGAGCAAGTCGAACAGAGCGAGGGAGAGCAGGACGACCATCAATGGAGAATACGTTGCAAAGAGAGCGAGGTCGCATAGAGAGAGCAAGCAGTTCTGTTGCAAGCGGTGGAGAGAGTAGGTTGTAGGGAGAGCGATGAAGGAAACCAATTTTGAACAAAAACAAAAAGGGTTTTGAGTCTGAGAGGGAACAAAAAGGGTCCACCGAAAAAAATGAGAGATATTAGAGGTGGTTTTAAAACCCCTTTAGATCGAATGAAAATTTGTGCAGGCAGTGTCATTTTATAATTATTTTGGGGAGGTTTTAAAAATCTCCGCAAAATAACCCCCTCAATATGATTGTTTTTTTGTAGTGTTTATGCTTTTTTTCTTCTGTTTTTGCCAAAAAAAATCTTAGGCTAATCAGTGACAATCACGTGTTCAAGTAAGAGGTGGTTACTGAAGTTAATGGGCCAAATACACTAATAAGCTCAAGGTTTTTTTTGTACCCCCACCTATCCCCTGTACCCTCACATAATTTGATATTTCCAGAATACCCCTCAGTATTATAACTAACGAATTTATCTAAATAAAAGACAAATCCGTTTTGGGAAAGAAAAAAAAAACAGATTTATCTTTTAATTAGATAAATCCGTTTAAGGAAAAAATTCATAACGGATTTACCCCCACTATAGATAAATCTGTTATTAAAAAATAACAAAAACAGATTTATCTATTAAAAAATACCAAATATGTTTTTTATTCAATGTATAGGTAATATTTAACAATATATATATATATATATATATATATATATAATGTATGGTATTTTTATATTTTTGAGAGTATAAATTTTATTTAGATGTTTAATATCATCACATCTCTTATATTATAATTAGAAATTGTTAATAGATGGTTGATAATTTTCGAAAAAAATATCTCGACATTTTAAAATTAGATTCAAATAAATTTAAAACTATCTTTTTAAAAACAACATCAACTGAGTCTCTATGTAAATCAAAATTATATTTTTAGTCATTTAATTTTGTTTATAAATAATTTTAATTTATATTTATCTATTTTAACTGTATTTGCGTTTTTGCGTCTATATTTATGCATTTTTGAGTTTCCATGATTCTTTCATGAATGGCCCACCCCAAGTTTTTAAAATCTCGGTAACTCGGAGGATTAGTCTCTGCAGTTACGCGCAGGGGATACCTGGGTTTACCAAAGCAAGAAGGTTAAACAAATTTTAAAAGGAAAACTAAAGCATTAACAAAATTTAATCAGTTTCATGCAAGACTAATGTGTTATTCCTCGTTGGGTTTTTTCTATTCTCTTAGGTTCTCACATTCTCTCCTTTACATCATAAAAAACTGTCTTTCGACAACAATGCAATAGCTATGACACTGGTTTGATCAAAATCTTTTTTGTTTCTTTCCTCTTCATCCAGACTAATTAATCAGGAGATGCACAAAATGGAATACCATTTAAAAACTCACAATAGAAAGAGTGAACTAAATCAACTACTTGATACTCTGAAAATCACCTTCCATCAATAAGAGTCTGCAAACATATATCAGAATAAATGCAAATATTCAACTAACATAACAATAATATTTTACCAACTAAACATACAAGTTATCACTCATCAAGAGAGTATTCAGAGCAGAATGTTAAAATTCACGAGGTCGTGAATTACTAGCCTAGGTGTTAAAGCAATATAGAATAATGTATGACTAAGCAGTGAAGCAATCTAATATTTGAGCAAAACTATAAAGTTTAGTTTCAAAAGAAGGGGGAAACCCCAAATCCAGCTGAACAACAGAGAAAAGTTAAAGAGAATACCATTAGGGTATGTTTGGATGGAGGGTTTAGGAGGGGAGGGGAGGGGAAGGCTTGATTTTCAATTCTAAATTGAGGAAGGTATAAAATGTTTCTAAACAAAAATGAAGTGTGATTAACAATGTTTTATCATTATTTATCATGTTATTCTTTCAATTTTTTAAAATTTCAAATAGATAATAAAATATAGACCAAGCTCTTCAAAGCCCTCCCCTCCTATACCCTCCCAAATCTCCCTCCCAAACACACCCTTAGACTTTTTTGTGTTAATTGAATCGCCCTTCGTATACACTCTACTCCAATAGACTTGTCAGTGACAATTGACGTTTCCAACAAGAGTAATGTTATTTAGCCAAAATGTTCTAACCAAAAATAGCTAAAAACCAAGTTACAACATCAATTAACCAAGTTTTATAGGCCATTAACCAACTTGCTTTTTCACAGTTTTTAGTCAATGGCCTAGAAAACTGTAAAAAAGCAGGTTGGTTAATGACTTACAAAAGTTGGTTAATTGGTGTTGTCACTTGGTTTTTGGCTATTTTTGGCTGAAACATTTTAGGTAAATAACATTACTCTTCCAACAACAAATAAATAAATAAACATGACAAATACAACCCCCACAAAGGAAAATTTCTTCACAGAAATAAATAGGCTAAATTATAGTTTTGGTCCCCCTATTTTTAAAAATTCAGACATTTGGTCCCCATATTTTAAAACTCAGACATTTAGTCCTCCTATTTTAAAAAACTCAGGACATTTAGTCCAAAGAGGGATTTTTCATTTTTGTTTGCTGATTTGGCTTTCTATAAAAAAAATGCTGATGTGGTTTTCATTAAATGATGTGGCAACTGACTCAGCTTGCACACATCATTTAATGATGCCACATAAGTCATCCATGTCATATTAATATATTTATAATAATTAAAATAATTAAATAAACTATATCATTATTAATAATATTAACACATTTAAATTGAATTTAAAACACAAGATTACAAAATTGTAACTTTCCCTTCTTTGTTAACAGATCCCCTTCTTCTTAGACAGCTTGAAGAAGCCATGGACATGGGTTAATTTTTGCAGCTTGACGAAGCCATGGACATGATTAAAGTCTCCCTTCTTCGTTTACCTCTCACCCTCGTCTCTCGTCTCTCTCTCTCTCTCTCTGTCTGTGTGTGTGTGTGTGTGTGTGTGTGTGTGTGTGTGTGTGTGTGTGTGTGTGTGTGTGTCATCTCTCTCAATCCCGCACTCTCTCCCCCCCCCCACCGAGAACAACCCCATCGCTCCTCTCTCTCCCCACCGCGATTCCATTGTTGTGGATGTTGAATTTTCTAACCAATTGATTGATTTTATCTTGCAGGTTGCCAAAATCAAGCAGTAGGGATGTAGATAGCAAATTATCAGCCCACTGATCCAGCCCACAGTGGCCAAAAAACACAGCAGCCCAACTTGGCTGCCAAAACGGGTTATGCGGAACCCACTGGATCTTCCACTGTAGATGCACGCGGATGTGAATATGGATACAGGTTGGTCCAACTTGATAGCACTATAAAGGCTTTTCTGAACCAGTTCGTCCCATTTTCTTTTTTCTTTCTCTCTCTTCTCTTCTTCTTCTCTGTTTCTTCTTCTTCTCTTCTCCTCCTTCGTCAACCTCTGCTAGGTCTTCTCAGTTTCTTCACGAAACTCAGCAGATTGAAGCACGAATCAGCTTCAATCTTCAACCACGAACCCAGATCGGGTAATGATTATCAAAAGCCCTTTGTTCTTGCTTCTAATTCTTCTATTTCAGAGAAACCCTAATTTTGTAACTGGTGTCTTGTTTGAATCTTTCTTGCTTGTTCAACACAAACCCTAACAGTTTGTGTTGGTTATTTGCTGCAAGTACTCTTCAAGTACTGACTGTATACATATCTTCACCACCTGTGAATATTTTAGAGTTTCACGAGCACCAGAAGGTATAATCTCACCTTCTTTTCTCTTTATTTCTCTGTTTCAGTTATAATTATTTTTCTTCGCATACAAACTTTAACCCTTTGCTGGATTTCTGTTTGCATGCACTCTGAATTGCTGTTTGTTGATCACTGTGAGCTTCAACACTTTGAATACAGAGAATCTTACACAGGTATATATCTTTCCTTTCCTCTTCTGTTACTCTTTTCTTTCACTCACACTTCTCACAAATAAAACACACTAACTCTGTATTTTATTCTTTTGCAAGGTCATCAACCACTTGTTGATGGAGTTAGAGAACTCAGTAACTACAAAGAAAGAAGATAAGAAAAGACACAAGAAGGAATTATAAGACTGAATGCAATGTAATTTTTTATTTTTCTGTGTATATGTACATATGTATTTATAGCTTTCTCTGGTCAACATAGCTGTTAGTTAGAGTTTTTTGTAGCTAACAAACTCAGTTTGTTAAACAGTTTAACAAACTATCAGTTAGTTAGAAACTAACTTTGTTACAGCTGTAAAAAACAAACTGTAAACAGGACCTTATTTACATAATATCCAACGGCTATTTTCTGTTTGAAAAATAGCTGTTAGAGTTTTTAGGGTTTTGCTTAAAAAACCAATACCCTTCCTTAAGCTAAGCCCTAAAAACTAGAACTCTTCCTTAAGCCTAGAAGGATTTAAGCTTAGAGACGGATACTACATCAGGACAACCCCCTGTTAGGCCATAACAAATATTGATCTGGGACAAGCCCCCAGATATTTAGCTTTCAATTGTTATTACCTTTAAGAAGTTAGAAGATAATAACCCTTAGCTGTCTCCTAAGCTTAGTACATAAACTCATCCTTTAGAGCCTTTTGTAAAAAATCAGCTTGCTGATCCTTCGTTGAGCAGTAATCCAGCCAAGCTGCTTGAGTGGCAGCTTCAAAACCCAGAATGCATTCTGCTATGTTGCTGCCAGAATTGCATTTTTCCCTATCCAGCCTTGTTAGGACCTTTTGAGCACATTTGTAATGTTGTAGAGTGATGCCTTGAGGTATCCTTAAGAACTCTAGCCCTAGGTCATAGAGTAGAGTCCCTAAGTCTCTCTCACTGTTAAATTCCTCCATTATAGTGTCTTTAGGACTGCTCCTCTCCTTAGGGAAGCTTCCTAGCCTCTTGGTAACTTCTTGAAATTTATTTAGACACACCAAAGCTTCTCCTTTGGGTTTGATTAGATAGATCCAAAGTTTTGAGTATTCATCTACACAAGTTAAAACATAACTATTACCACATAATATCAACACATTAAATGGCCTACAAATAGATGAATATGCAGCATACAAACTGTTATTAGTTTCAGATTTCAGCCTTTCCAAAGGTTGTTTTCCTAGCACACGAATAATGCTAGTTCCAATAGGTCTTTGAATTTTAGGTAGACCCTTTACCACTTCCTTAGTGCTTAGGTTAGTTAAACCTTTAAAGTTTAAGTACCCTAACCTTTTATGCTGAATTGTACTTTTAGATTCAGCCACTGCACTTAGGCATTCTGCCTTTGAAGTGCAACTGCTGATTCTGAAAGTTCTATTCTTAGCAAGGGGTGTACTTAAAATCAGCCTATCCCCAACATCAAACAACTTTAGCATTAGGTCCTTCACTGTAATAGAAAAGCCCTCTTCTACTAATTGCCCTAAGCTAATCAAATTACAGCTTATACGTGGAACATAAAATACATTTTGTATAGATATTACCTGTCCATCTTCCCTTTGGAACAATATGTTCCCCATACCTTCTGCTGTAATAAGCTTTTTGCTAGCACATCTGATGCTAGTTTTCCTCCTAGGATTAAAATCAATCAACCATTCCTTATGGCTGGTCATGTGGTTTGAACAGCCAGAGTCCAGGTACCACACTACTTCAATAAACCTGCCAATATTAGTTACAATAACAAAGACAGTATATTCACAGTTTTTATCTATCTTAGATTCAGTTTTAGAGGTCACGGAAACTTCCCTAGCTTCTATTTTATGTTCAGCCACAGAAACTTTCATAGTTTCTGTTTCTAATTTCGCCTTAAACCTCACAGAGACTTCCTTAGCCACTGTTTCAGGTTCAATCACAGAAACTCCCTTAGTTTCTGTTTCACATTCAGTCACAGAACACACTGCACTCACAAATTCTGCATTCACAGATTCAGAGCTCACAGTTTCTGAAATCACAGTTTCAGAATTCACAGAAACTACCTTAGTTTCTGTTTCAGCTTTAGAACACACGGAAACTACCTTAATTTCTGTTTCTGGTTCAATTGTAGCCACAGAAACTTCCTTAGTTTCTGTTTCTTCTAATTCACTAGTGATCTCAGAAACTTCCTTAGTTTCTATCTCCTCTAGTTCATCAGTAATCATACTAAAAGCTACATGATCAGATTCTGAATCAGAATCTTCTTTAGCCACATTGGCTTCAGTTTCAATTCTTTGGACTTAGAGTCCTTTCTAGTAGGGCATTCAGTAGCATAATGCCGATATTTATCGCATCTATAGAATTTCACTTTAGACTTGTCTTTGCCTTTAGATGTATTGCTATTTCCCTTATTGAAATCAGATTTAGAGTTAGATTTACCTAACTCACCCTTAGACCAATTAGGCTTACCTAATTGGCTGCTGTCTTTGGCTCCTTTCTTACCCTTAGCTTTGGTGAATAATGCTTGGTCTTCTTCTTATTCACCTTCTAGCAGATTGATCCTTAGCTCCTTTGCTTGGAGCTCTTCCACTTTAAAGTCATCTGGTAAAGTTGTATCTTCAATACTGTTGACTACTTATCCAAACTTCTTAGTCAAGGACCTTAGGACTTTCTTACAGATCACCTTTTCTGTAAGAGTTTCCCCATACATTGTCATAGTATTAGTGATTTTCTTTAACCTTGTAAAGAAATCAGAAATACACTCCCCTTCCTTCATCCTAAATGTTTCATATTGAGCTCTTAGAGCCTGCAACTTCGCTTCTTTGATAGGAGCAGCCCCTGTGTAGTATTGTTCTAAGGCTTCCCAGGCAGCCTTAGAAGTCTCGAGATTCCTTATCCTATCAAAGTTGGTTTCATCACATCCTTGATGAATGAGATACATAGCTTTGAAATCCTTTTGCTCATTTTCATTGAAGGTGTTAGTTTGGGCAGGAGTAGGGCTTTCAGCCAATGGCTCAAAGCCATCTTTGACTATCCTCAAGACCCCATACAACCAAGAACTGTTTTCATCTGAACGCACCATCTGTCATAGTTTTTCCCATCCAATTTAGGGACTTGTGTGTTTAAACCCGCACTTGTCATCTTACAAACTGAAACTTTAAACACAAAAACAGTTAGCCACTGCTGCTGCACAGTTTCACACTATGCAGACTTTAAAGTAGGAAAGATTTAAAGAAGCTTTAAGAAAAAAACTCACACACACAGCCACTTGCTATGTATTACAGAAATTTTTCTTGACACTTAACAAGAACCTTAAAGAATTCTAAAAGAAAGAGATAGAGTTAGAAATTTCCTGTTTTCCCTAGATTGTTACCAGCTCATTGATACCATGTTAAATTTTCTAACCAATTGATTGATTTTATCTTGCAGGTTGCCAAAATCAAGCAGCAGGGGCGCAGATAGCAAATTATCAGCCCACTGATCCATTCCACAGTGGCCAAAAAACACAGCAGCCCAACTTGGCTGCCAAAACGGGTTATGCGGAACCCACTGGATCTTCCATTGTAGATGCACGCGGATCTGAATATGGGTACAGGTTGGTCCAACTTGATAGCACTATAAAGGCTTCTCTGAACCGGTTCGTCCCATTTTCTTTTTTCTTTCTCTCTCTTCTCTTCTTCTTCTCTGCTTCTTCTTTTCTTCTTCTCCTTCGTCAACCTCTGCTAGGTCTTCTCATTTTCTTCACGAAACTCAGCAGATTGAAGCACAAATCAGCTTCAATCTTCAACCACGAACCCAGATCGGGTAACGATAATCAAAAGCCCTTTGTTCTTGCTTCTGATTCTTCTATTTCAGAGAAACCCTAATTTTGTAATTGGTGTTACAGGGATTCTGTTGCTAGGGTTTAGTTTCGGACACTGTAACTAAGGTAAATCCTCCTTTACTTTCTGTTTTCTGTCTTGTTTGAATCTTTCACTACAAAAAAAACATGAATTAGCGACGGATTTTAGCGACGGATTTCCAATCCGTCGCTAAAGTCAAAGTTAGCGACGGAAATTCACAAAATTAGCGACGGATTGAAAACAAGGTATTTAGCGACGGAAATTGGCTAAATTAGCGACGGATTTAACATGGCGCGAAAATTGAAATTTTTTTTTGAATTAGCGACGGAAATCCGTCGCTAAATCCGTCGCTAATCTTTGGAAAATTGTGCCACTGACCGTTGCAGTTGATTTGACACGTGACCAGAGTTAGCGAGGGAAATCCGTCGCTAATTGTTAAATTTTTTTTTATAAACCCGAATTCTTTCTTTCCTCTTTCATTTCTTCCTCTTCCTCTTTCATTTCTTCCTCTTCTCCATTTTTTCCTCTTCCTCTTTCATTTCTTCCTCTTCCTCTTTCATTTCTTCTTACCACCACCACCACCACCACCACACCATCCTCTTTCATTTCTTCCTCTTCCTTCTCCATTTTCCTCTTCCTCTTTCATTTCTTCTTACCACCACCATCATCATCTTCTCCCTTCAACACCACACCACCACCACCACCACCACACCATCCTCTTTCATTTCTTCCTCTTCCTCTTTCATTTCTTTTCCTTCTCCATTTTCCTCTTCCTCTTTCATTTCTTCTTACCACCACCATCATCATCTTCTCCCTTCAACACCACACCACCACCATCCTCTTTCATTTCTTTTCCTTCTCCATTTTCCTCTTCCTCTTTCATTTTTTCTTACCACCACCACCACCATTATCTTCTCCCTTCAACACCACACCACCACCACACCATTTTTTTCTTCCCTTATCTCCCCAACCCCTAATCTCTCCCTCTCTCTATCTGAGAATAGCTTTTTAAAAAAAAAAAAGAGGTTAGCGACGGATTTTAGCGACGGAAATCCGTCGCTAACTTTGGTCAGTGTCAGTGTCAAATCAACTGCAACGGTCAGTGGCACAGTGTTTTTAGCGACGGATTTTAGCGACGGATTTTCCGTCGCTAATTTTAGCGACGGATTTTCCGTCGCTAATTTTAGCGACGGATTTTATTCCCTCGCTAACCATTAGCGACCAGCTTTTTAGCGACGGAATTGGTCCGTCGCTAATTCCGTCGCTAACAGTCATTAGCGAGGGAAAAACAGACATTAGCGAGGGAAAAATCCGTCGCTAATACGTTGTTTTTTTGTAGTGTTTCTTGCTTGTTCAACACAAACCCTAAGAGTTTGTGTTGGTTATTTGCTGCAAGTACTCTTCAAGTACTGACTGTATACAGATCTTCACCACCTGTGAAGATTTCAGAGTTTCACGAGCACCAGAAGGTATAATCTCACCTTCTTTTCTCTTTATTTCTCTGTTTCAGTTATAATTCTTTTTCTTCGCATACAAACTTTAACCCTTTACTGGATTTCTGTTTGCATGCACTCTGAATTGCTGTTTGTTGATCACTGTGAGCTTCAACACTTTGAATACACAAAATCTTACACGGGTATATATCTTTCCTTTCCTCTTCTGTTACTCTTTTCTTTCACTTACACTTCTCACAAATAAAACACACTAACTCTGTATTTTATTCTTTTGCAAGGTCATCAACCACTTGTTGATGGAGTTAGAGAACTCAGCAACTACAAAGAAAGAAGAGAAGAAAAGACGCAAGAAGGAATTATAAGACTGAATGCAATGTAATTTTTTATTTTTCTGTGTATATGTACATATGTATTTATAGCTTTCTCTGGTCAACATAGCTGTTAGTTAGAGTTTGTTGTAGCTAACAAACTCAATTTGTTAAGCAGTTTAACAAACTATCAGTTAGTTAGAAACTAACTTTGTTACTGCTGTAAAAAACAAATTGTAAACAGGACCTTATTTACATAATATCCAACGACTATTTTCTGTTTGAAAAATAGCTGTTAGAGTTTTTAGGGTTTTGCTTAAAAAACCAATAGTGGAAACCCAGAAATCGAAACCCCCCATCGCTTCTATTATTTGTTCTTCTTCCATTATTTATTGTCGAAACCCAAATCGAAGCCCTTTTCTATGATTTGCTCTTCCTTTCAAGAATCGCTCATCTCCAGGATGAATAGGGAACAAAACTAGGGATTGAAGATTCTGACTCCAACATCGCTCTTTCTGGGTCTTTCCACTTTTTTGCCCTGTTGAATGTTGTTGAACGGTGAAAATCATATTTGGGTATCATTTCAAAATCAGATCTGTGTATCGTTTGAGCAACAGAATCGAACGTGGAGATGATGATGATGATGATATGAGTGCTGAAATTGTTGTTGAGCGTTTTCTTCATTTTTGATATTGATTATGAGATAGTTAAACATTTTCTTCCTTTTAGATGTTGAATGTTGTTACTTGAAATGGAGATGATGATATATGGCAGCCATTTAATTTTTAATGTTCTAGCCATTTAATTTTTAATTTTGAGTATTTAAATGATTTTAATTAGTATAAATATTAAAATCTGATGTGGCAATACACATGTGGCATCATTAAATGATGTGTGCAAGTTGAATCAGCTGCGACATCATTTAATGAGAGCCACGTCAGCATTTTTTTTTGATAGAAGGCCAAATCAGCAAACAAAAATGAAAAACCCCTCTTTGGACTAAATGTCTTGAGTTTTTTAAAATAGGGGGACTTAATATCTGAGTTTTAAAATAGGGGGACCAAATGTCTGAATTTTTGAAAATAGGGGGACCAAAATTATAATTTATCGGCTAAAGTGCTCCCGGGGTCCCTTATCTTTATTTAAAGTAACGAATTAGTCCTTAATGTTTTTTTTTGTCCCAAATAAGTCATTTATCTTTCAAATTTTTGACACATAAATCCTTTTTCCTTTAACAGTGCTGTGCTGATTTATGTGTCAAAAAAAAAGGATTTATGTGTCAAAAATTTGAAACATAAAGGACTGATTTGGGACAGAAAATGATTAATGTGTCAAAAATTTAAAACATAAATGACTGATATGGGACAAAAAAAAGATAAAGAACCAAATCGTTACTTTAAATAATGATAAGGGACCCCGGGAGCACTTTAGCCATAATTTATCCAAATAAATACATATCAAGAGGGATATATTATTACTCCCTCTTTGTCCCATAATATATATATATATATATATATATATATATATATATATAATACCCTAATCATTTAATGTTAACTTTTCATATAACAACACAATTTAGTACTATTAATAAGAATATTCTTGGAAAAAGAGTAATAAATGTATGTAGAAAGTTGTAAAGGGTCTTTATATTTAATCAAAAAAATTTAGGCTTAAATAGTTATTACCCCCCTGCAAATATCCTCATTATCCAGTTACCCCCTGCAAAAAAAAAGGTTTAAAAAACACCTTGTGAAATGTAACGTTATCCAGTTACCCCCCTGCTGTTAACTTTTCTGTTAAAAAAATGTAAAATGTAACTTTATCCAGTTACCCCCCTGACGTCAGTGCCACGTGTCACCATATTATTGGGCCTCTGTGACACGTGGCACTGACATGCCACGTCAGCATCTATGTCACCTGGGCCACGTGGCACTGACATGTGCCACGTCAGCAACCAATGGATGGATGCCACGTGGCACCGACTTGGCAAGTGGAGGCACCCTTGTTACTAAAAAATAAATGTTTTGTAGGGAGATGGGTATTGAACTCGTGACCTGGTGGTGGTTGGGGCGTCCAATTACCACTAGGCCACGACATGATTTGTGTTTTTAAACACAACTACTAATATATATTACATAAAACGCATCTTCCTTCAAAATTGTTATCATCTTCTTCGTTCATTCTTTTTTGTTTTCCAGATAATAAATTTCATCCCTTTCACCTCCAAAACGAAATCGTTTTCTGGAACATTGTTTATGGGTTATTCATGAACTAAAAGATTGTAAGGGTTATTCATCGTTTCTGTGGGCTTCCATCATCTTCTTCACTCTTCAGATTCGAATTGGGAACAAAACGAAAATCGAATTGAGAAAAAACGAAAATCGAAGATGCAAGAACGAAAATCGAATTCGGAAAACGTTGATATGGAAAACGTTTTCGAAAATCAAACCGAAACCGAATTGAGATGCAAGAACGTTAATGGAAAACGTTTTCGAAAATCAAACCGAAAATAGATCTCGAAAATCAAATCGAAAATCAATATGGACATTGAGTTTCCAGAATCGTTTGATGATGATGAATCTGCGTTTCGTTTGATGATGATGAATCTGCGTTTTTGTTTTCGTTCAATCTTCTATTTTCGTTTTTCGTTTTCGTTCAATCATGATGTTAGTGACTTGATATTATAAACAGATTTCGTTTTCCATCAAATATTATAAACATTTACCCTCTTCAATTTGGATGCGAAATCAAAACCATTAAATCTTGTTTGGATTCGTTTTCCATCAACAGATTTCCTTCAATTTGGAACAGATCTGTAGAAAGGGGAAGAAGAAGATAGGGAAATGGAAGAAGAAGAATATTTGGTGCTTGTTGCTGGAAATATGTAATATATGTTGCTGGAAATATGTAGAAAATAAGGATGTAATATATGCTTGTTGCTGGAAATATGTACATGTAAATGTAGGTGGCTCAATGGTATTAATCAGTTTGCATCACTAGGTGGTCAAGGGTTCGAATCCCATTGGCAACCAAAATCTTTTTTTTTAAAGTAACACACAATATTCCACTTAGCCAAGTCAGTGCCACGTGGCATCCATCCGTTGGTTGCTGACGTGGCACATGTCAGTGCCCACATGGCCCAGGTGACATAGATGCTGACGTGGCATGTCAGTGCCACGTGTCACAGAGGCCCAATAATATGGTGACACGTGGCACTGACGTCAGGAGGGTAACTGGATAAAGTTACATTTTACATTTTTTTAACAGAAAAGTTAACAGCAGGGGGTAACTGGATACGTTACATTTTACAAGGTGTTTTTTAAACCTTTTTTTTTGTAGGGGGTAACTGGATAATGAGGATATTTGCAGGGGGTAATAACTATTTAAGCCTAAATGCAGACACATCGTTTTGTTAGGAAAAAACTGCAACATGGATCTCATTGTAGTAGAAGTTACACAGCAAAACACTTAGGCTAAAAACATACCTTGATGTTGTAGAAGCTTCATAGAATAAAGACATCCCAAAACAACCGCAAACCCTAAACCACACGAGTTGAATGTAGACATCTGTGTTAGGTTCCAAAACCAACACAAATATGCCTTGCAGAAAAGGAATTGGAGACAAATATACCTTACAGACAAATATATTTGTTCTCAAATTTCTCCAATTCCTTTTCTGCAAGGTATATTTGTGTTGGTTTTGGATCCTAACACAGATGTCTACATTCAATGAGATCTGTGTTTGGATCGAAAACCAACACAAATATTTTGTGGCTGAATTCATCTGTGTTAGGATCCAAAACCAACACAAATATACCTTCCAGAAATGAAACGACGATGGCAAAAACGAATGTTGGACCAAAATGATCAGCCAAACCAGCTGGCGAGTTCTCATCAAGCGATTTATAATTCTCAAAAACGGTTGTTCGTAGTCTTTCAATTTGAGGAATTGTTAACCACAAACCAATAAAAAAGTGAAGAACGGTGTGTTTTTTTGGAAGGGATGAAACAGTGGTGGAATAAGCTGCAGGGAAAGAGGATTGGAGAAGAAGGGTTCGGTGTGGATGTAAATGTTGAGGAGGTTGGGGTAAGAAGAGAAGAATTTTTGCCATAAAGGGAAGGAAGCGAGGTTGGTGTTTGTGAGGAAGAGGAAAGTGATATTGGGTTTGGGGTTTCCTGTTGTGGATAAACGGGTTGTTGTGTGTGTGGTGGTGGCTCGGCGAAAGAGGGCAGCGTCCGAGAAGAAAGGAAAGTAGGTTTGTGGGGATAAAAACATGGTGATCCTATTGTTGGAATCCTTTCCGACAATAGTCTAATTTCACAGAGAAGTATTCTAATTTCAATTTCAAATACTTCTAGTTTAAATTTCAAATAGAGAAATACCATGAAATCCTTTACAATAGTATTCTAATTTCAATTTCAAATATTTGATTTTTTTTTGGATAAACAAGTATTTGAAAAACAATTGACATATTTATTTGTAACGAATGAATTCAGCCACAAAATATTTATGGTAATATTTCATATTTTTTTGGTATTAACCAGGGTATCTACCGCCGACTAATCCCCTCGCTAGATTGGAGACACCTCGAAGGGTGAAACAGCTGGCCCGGGGATTTAAACCTACTCCTTACCCAAGGCGATATGTTAGCATAATGAATTAATTTTTTTGAATTAATTCCTACTTTAAAAATTTCTATTCCAATAAATGCGATGAAAATGTTTTTCTTTTTTCTTTTTTTATTTCCAGATAAATGTCACGTAGGCAGGACCAACAGGACAGGTTTGATTTACTTTCATATGGACAAGTCAATGGGCGACATTTGTGACATTCTTAAAATAGAACATTCACAAATGTATCAAATATAGATATAGATATAGATATAGATATAAATATAGATATAGATATAGATATGTTTTTTTTGACTGACATATATATATATATATATATATATATATATATATATATATATATATATATATATATAGATAGATAGATAGATAGATAGATAGATAGATAGATAGATAGATAGATAGAATAAAATATACATGGATATAGATATGGCGGATCCAAGACCCGAGATCAAGGGGCTCAAAATTCCAATTTATCTATTTCCGCTTGATGGAACAACCCACTTCATTGTCTAAACAATTTGTAATTGTATTGTTTGGGCTTGAGCACCCCTAGTATTCCGTTTAATGAAGTATTGCTTATTTAATAAAAAAGGGGGCTCAAAATTGTATCTTAGGTACAATCTACTATCTATCTATACCATTTACCCACTACCAAAATACCAATTTTATCCTTTTCACTTTTTCACTTTTTCAAACTTTTTCACTTTTTCACTCTCTCACACACTTTTTCACTCTCCCTCACACTTTTTACTCTCTTCTCCTATTTCTTTTTCCAATTCTCTCATTTCTCTATTTTTCATATTTTTTCACTCTCTCACACACACTTTTTCACTCTCTTCTCCTCTTTCTTCCTCTAATTCTCCCATTTATCTATTTTTCACAATATATCTACTTTAATTTAATCTACATATCCCTTTCATTTTTCCTCTTTACTATTTTAAAATTTTCAAATTTTGACAAAATTTTAATATTTGTTTTAGGCTAATTAAATTTGTTAACTTTAAAATTGTTTTGATTTTCACGGGATAAAGTTCTGACTAATTAAATTTTGTCTGAGTCCATACATTACCCACTACCAAAATATCAATCTTATCATTTTTCCAACTAAGCAATTGGAGTATATCTACTATCCACTATCTATCTATACCATTTACCCACTACCAAAATACCAATTTTATCCTTTTCACTTTTTCACTTTTTCAAACTTTTTCGCTTTTTCACTCTCTCACACACTTTTTCACTCTCCCTCACACTTTTTACTCTCTTCTCCTATTTCTTTTTCCAATTCTCTCATTTCTCTATTTTTCATATTTTTTCACTCTCTCACACACACTTTTTCACTCTCTTCTCCTCTTTCTTCCTCTAATTCTCCCATTTATCTATTTTTCACAATATATCTATTTTAATTTAATCTACATATCCCTTTCATTTTTCCTCTTTACTATTTTAAAATTTTCAAATTTTGACAAAATTTTAATATTTGTTTTAGGCTAATTAAATTTGTTAACTTTAAAATTGTTTTGATTTTCACGGGATAAAGTTCTGACTAATTAAATTTTGTCTGAGTCCATACATTACCCACTACCAAAATATCAATTTTATCATTTTTCCAACTAAGCAATTGGAGTATATCTACTATCCACTATCTATCTATACCATTTACCCACTACCAAAATACCAATTTTATCCTTTTCACTTTTTCACTTTTTCAAACTTTTTCGCTTTTTCACTCTCTCACACACTTTTTCACTCTCCCTCACACTTTTTACTCTCTTCTCCTATTTCTTTTTCCAATTCTCTCATTTCTCTATTTTTCATATTTTTTCACTCTCACACACACTTTTTCACTCTCTTCTCCTCTTTCTTCCTCTAATTCTCCCATTTATCTATTTTTCACAATATATCTACTTTAATTTAATCTACATGTCACCTTCATTTTTCCTCTTTACTATTTTAAAATTTTCAAATTTTGACAAAATTTTAATATTTGTTTTAGGCTAATTAAATTTGTTAACTTTAAAATTGTCTTGATTTTCACGGGATAAAGTTCTGACTAATTAAATTTTGTCTGAGTCCATACATTACCCACTACCAAAATATCAATCTTATCATTTTTCCAACTAAGCAATTGGAGTATATTTAGGTAATTTTATTTTTTCACCTTTTCAAACTTTTTTACTCTCACACACTTTTTCAAACTTACCATTTACCTACTACCAAAATATCAATCTTATGCTTTTCCCAACTAAATAATTGGAGTATAATCAATTATTTAAAAAAATTTATTCATTTTTATAATTTACTCAAACTACTCAAACCTACTTTTTTTGAACTTTTTCCGACACAAATATTTTTTTATAAAAATTATTCATTTTTATAATTTACTCAAACTACTAAAATTACTAAAATCAATTAAAATGAGTAAAATCAATTAATTTTTTCATAAAAAATAAAATCAATCAATTTAATCACTACAAAAAATTACCAAATAACTATTTTATAATTACTAAAAAGGAGTAAAATGCCAACGGGAGTGCCAACGAGAACGCCAACGGGACTGCCAACATGAGTGCCAACGAGAGTGGCAACGAGAGTGGCAACGAGAGTGCCAACGGGAGTGGCAACGAGAGTGCCAACGGGAGTGGCAACGAGAGTGCCAACGGGAGTGCCAACAGGAGGACCAACGAGGATGCAAACGGGAGGGGCAACGGGGATGCATATTTTACCTCTAATGTCCAGATACATTATTATGGATCAATGTAATTCTGATTGTCAACGGGGATGCATATTCCACTTTGAATTTCAAATCATACATTTTGGATATTGTTCACAACTTATCAATATCTTTCAAATTACTATTATGACTTCATGGTAATACACCGATCATACAGTATCACCTCACCCGTGCGTATGCACGGGTAAAAAACTAGTTGGGTATAAACTTAGGAGTACCAGTGCAAGCTTAAAATTTCAAGGGGTTCAAAAATAATTTATATGTAGAGGGAATAATTTATATGATTATTTTTTATCGGGGGAATATGATTATTTTTTCCAGTGAACCCCCTAAATCCAGCACAGGTCCACCAATGGATATAGGTTAGTCGGACTTATATTTCACTTAATTAGGAATCTTATCCTATTTTAGGATTCTTTGGAAGAAAGGCTACAAAAATTACCAAATATGAAATTTAGGATTATTTGAATTTAGATAAGATTAGAATTGTAATATCCAAAATCATTTTAATTATTTTGATTAATTACATTTCATTCCTAAGGTTATATTATGCATTTAAGTTGTTTTAATTGAATTTGTGACTTTATTGAGCTTGTGTGTGATGATTAATGTAGTCCCTTGTTTGTTTGTAAGTAGTGGTGGTGTTAATAGAAATCTGGGTTACTAGAAGGGATCCAATTGTTTTCTTAGGGCCCAGCCCATTGGACTCAATATACCAGATGAAACAAAAGTAAATATAACAACACTCCCTCCATCATATGATTCAATTTTTCCTATTGTTCCAAAAGAAAGAGAGTTAGAGAGAGTAGGAGAGGAGAGCTCGAGAGAAAGAGAGAGGGAAGGGAGTGAAGTGCATGTCACACCTATGGAGCTTCACCTTTTTTCTTATATCCAAAACTGAATCAGATTTCTATCCTCCTCTCATTTCATAAATTTCGAAGGACTGTGAGCCAAAAGTGAGGAAGCTAACCAACTCATCTTCAACCCTACTATTCTTCCTTGCTTGTTTTTGTTTTTGCATGTGTGTAAAGGAGATGGATTGAACTTGTGTGAGGTTGCATGTGGTTATTGGGGTTCGATTGCAGCATTTTGGTGAGCTGTGGAGTCTCAGAAGTCAAACAAGAGGATTGAGGGTTGGTGTTAGCATAGGGTGCTCTAGGAGTTTGATGTGTTGTTTGAAACGGAAGTTTTTGCTTGTTTTGTGATCATCATCTTGAACAAGTAAGTTTTCCTACTCTCTTTTAAGCTGATTTTAGGGTTTGAAGTGTATTTTGAACTTGAAATTCTATTTGGTGAATGCTACTGATTTGGTATTACTGCTAATCACTCAAAACTTGAAAAATAGTGTGTTGTTGTAACCTCAAAGATGATTGTAAGAATATAATGTAACTAGGTTAATTGGACACATGAAATTGATGTTTGATATATGTTATGTTTGTATTTCACGAGTGAAAACTTAGTTGTTGAGTTAATTTTGGTATTGGACAAGAGTTGGAAGCAAAAAGGAAAGGGAAAAGCACTTGAAAAAGTAAAAATCCCATATCTGATGCTGTAACACCGGCTGTAACATTTAATTACGGGCTGTAATGCCCGTTACGGGCTAGTGTTACTTTCTGTCTATGGGGCATATTTTTATCTCAAAAACTTGATAATTCATTCATCCTTAGAGCTAGTCCTAACCTACTTTCAACCCTTGAGTATTCTATATCAATATCAAGCTTGATTCAATGACTATGTATGTGATATGATTCTTAATTGTTTACTAATTGATAGGCTTTGAGATATAATTGATGCTAATTGATATCTTATGATGATGTTGTTGGTTGGTTAATAATTACCTTCTCTTTTGAAGCTTTGAGGCAAATAACTCCTATGTATACATAAATCTATATACTAATAAACTGATCAAAGAATGGTTAGTGTAAGTAAAGAGGGAAGTCATGATCTCGAGTCTACTACCCGGTGGAAAACTCTTCCAAAATTGTTGAGTGTTACCGTGAGGAGTTTCCCAAACGGAAGATGGCGTAGCATTTATATGTCATGATAGACTATGCCATTGTCGGGATTGCGCTGTTGGCTAAAAATAAAAGTATAAAAGACTCTATGAGATAAAAGTGAGGTACCGAATAAAGAGATCAGCCCAGTTTTACCTGTTCACTGCATATGCACCGAATGAGGAATGGAAGATAGATAGGGATAAATTGGGACTTCGTGCAGACATTGCTTAGAGCCTGGATCCATACCCGTTCACCGATTCTGCATCCATTGTCCAACAAGCCTATGTAGCAGAAGAGGGACTAAAAAGGTTGTATGATGAAAGGAGGGATTTCTGGCAGAAAAAGAAGGGAACCAGACCATCCAATTCACCATTGAAGCCTGGGGGAACCTCAACAAAGGAACGCGAGTGCAGAGTTCCGACGCACCTAAGTTTGAAGCATGTTCTAAGTGTGGCAGGTAGCACAGAGGAGGGTGCAAGATGGGTCAGCCACAATGTTTTAATTGTCGAGAGTTTGGTCACTATGCTAGGGAGTGTCCAAAGAACAAGAAGCCATAAACGGGTTCTTCAACACCAACCCAAGGAAGACTTTATACACTGGATGCAAAGAAAGCTAAGGCAGCTGTAAATCTCATGAAGGGTACGAGACTTCTCTTTTACCATCTTATTGATATTCTGTTTGATTCGGGTGCTACTCACTCATTTATCTCCAAGGCTTGTGTTGAACGTTTACAATTAGCCTTAACACCTTTAGCACATCCTATTCAAATATACACACCCGCTGAGGGCAGGGTTACTACTCAGTTGATATGTGAAAATTGTTTGATATCTGTCGGAGAGAGATATTTTGTGGTTGACTTTGTGTGCACCCTTAAAGGGTATGGACATTATTTTGGGGATGGATTGGCTTACAACTAATCATGTGGTTCTTGACTGTTTCAATCAAGTTATAAACTTCATTACTGAGTTTGTGGATTTATCTAAGGTTAGTCTCAATCTTTCGATTTCTTCTATGCTCTATAATCTGTGTGTAACTAGGGGCACCAGGGGTTCACATGACTGCCCGTAGGCGAAACACATGTTTTTGGCTTCTGTATTGTTGTGCACATCACGCAATCAAGGTGGAAATCGTGAAACCAAGTTGGGTATAAGGTTGTTTGCAGTTCCTATTAATTTGCATGTCTGGCAAATGGCAATTTACGTAGGGGGTCCTAAATATGACCCACTACAAAGAAAGGGAGCAGCAGCGACACTTACTTCGCGGCCGTTACCCCAAACCGCCGCCGCTTCACTTGATCCCCGCGGCGGTTCCGGCTAACCGCCCTTAACAACAAGCGCCGGCGACAGTTGCTATAAGTTTGGTGGCGGTTGTGATTTTCAGAAGAAAAAAATTGTTCTGTACCTAGCAGTATTTTGGTCGGCTGCTGTTGGTATTTCCTAGTAAAATATAAATAAAGAGGGGCAGCTGTCATACCCTAATTTTGTCCGATTAATCAAAAATTTCAAAAAAAAGGTTTTTTTCGTTGTGACACATATCGTTTTTAAGCGCGTGTGTCTTTAGCGTTCTCGTGCGACGATTGTTTCAATGCTCGTTTTATTTTATTGTGTAGCTATCGTTATTAGTACAAAAAAGAATACAAAAACGTAATTGAAAACAGAATAAACCAATAAAGCTGAATAATCCAAAGTGTTATTACATAACCAAGTTTTACACATATAAACAAAAATTTAAAATAAAATTCAAAAAAGCAAGGAAGAGGGCGCTGGTCCTTTTTGATGTTGTCCTTCCTCGTCCTTTCCTTTGACTGACCCTAATCGCCTCCACCTAGCTGCTGTCCTTGGCCAGCCAGCTGCTGTCCTTGGTCCTCATTCAAATTTCTGTCCTTTGATTCCTCAACACCACACACCTACACCACACCAATTCACCTATAAAAACCAAACAGTAATAAACAGTAGGGGGCACCAAAAATAGACATGCACACACGCAGAAAAAAATAATATTACCCAGAGAAAAAGGAAACAAAAAAGAGATTCTGAGAAAAAGGAATATCAAAGCTTCACAGCACGTAAAGCACCACAAACACCTCCACAACCACCGTAACCACCCTCACGCCACTCACCATCACCATATCATCTAACCGAACCCCCTTCGTTTTCTCTCTCCGCCTCCTCCCTCCCAGCAACCGTAACCATCCAAAACCACCAAGCAACCACCCAAGACCATCACCGCACACGCACCACCACCAAAACCATCGTTCTCACTGTCACCACCGCCCCCTCCCCTTCTCGTTTTTTTAACCTCCATAGCCACATACCAAACCAACAACATCCCAGTACCAGTAGAAACAAAAATCCAAAACAAAGTCAAAAATCAAAAGATGTCTGAGAAGAGGGGAAAGAACCAAACCTGAAACGCACAAACCACCGTCACCGTCGTCGTCTTCCGGTCGCCGTCGTCATCTTCCGACCGCCGTCGCTCATCTGACGTTCGCGCCGTAGTCAGGGTCGTCTTCTTCTGCTTCTTCTCTCTCTCACCGTCACAACGCCGGCGTCTCCACGGCTCCCCAACGTGGCTGGCTTCCTCCGGCGTGGCCCCTCCCATCGTTCTGACACCACCACCGTAACAGCACCGTGTGCCTTCCTCTCTCGGTCGTCGCACCCTTTCTCCTCCAATCTCCCTTCGTTTTCTCTCTCAGCTTCCACCTTCGCACCTCCAACAACCGTACAAACAACAATACGACAGTCACCACCACCAACATCGCCGTGAGCCAACCCCTTTTCCTCTCACGGTTTTTCCTTCTCTCCTTATCTCCGATTCCTCCCCTTCGTATTTCCCTCATCCATTTCTCTCTCCCCGTGGGTGCTCCCCTCTCAACCACGAGTCTCCTTTTCTCCCACCAGCGCGAACTCGTTCTCTCCACCGTCGTGCGTCTGTCTCCAAAAACAACCCAACCGTCGCACCGCCGTCAGTACCGTCCAACGCCACCCTTCCTCCATCGTGCCCCTTCTTCTTTCGCCCAAGATCTCTCTCTCCCTCGGTTCCGTTCTCTTCCGTCCCTCTCTCCATCTTTCTCTCTATCTTCAGCAAACCTCCCCCTCTCAAACTCTCTGTGCGGTGCTAAGGGAAGAGGAAGCAAAGAATTAGGGTTCGGAAGTTAATGGTTCCCTTTTATACCCCTTCTTTTTATTTTAATTTTAATAAAGAATCAGATTAGCCTTCTAACCTAAAAACGTGGGCTGGATTGCTTCTGTTAATCACACCCTTCCGTTCATAATAAAACACCCCCTTGTTAATTGCACCTACCCCCTTTTACCATGACCCATGATATTTTTCCTATTACATCGTAATGCTTTCAAATCAATTTTTCTTCTCTTTTCCTTTCTTCCCTTTCAAACAATCAAACCCACATAAAAAAATAGGTCGTTATTAGTGGTCACTCTGAGTTTAGCTTGTTTGACCGTTAGTAACAGCTTTGGCTTTCAAACGGGCTATGAGTGATGACCACTCTGAGTTCTACTTGTTTGGTCATTACGAATATCTCTCCCAATTTCAAAAAAAAAAACACCAAACTCACAAATTTTTTCTACCAAGAACTACGTGTGATTTGATTCTCTACCAGGAGATACGTAGGAGCAGAGGGCGGCCGACCTCTGTCAATTGCATTAATAAAAAAACTTTTTTTTCTTTTAATTCATTTCTCTCATATTTCTCAAAAGGTACAAAAAATAACTAACCGTTTATCGAGTTTTTTTTAGTATTATTATAAGGATAAAATCATTATTTTTGAATTAATAGATGTTTACACATTTAGTTAAAAGGTAACCTTCCTTAGGAAGGATGTCGTAGGGTGCTAATACCTTTCCTACGCATAAACGAATCCTGAGCCTAAACCTGGTCCGCAAAACCCCCTTATCCACTCAATAGGGATTTTCCAATGTTTGCCCTTAAACTAAACTTTGGTGGCGGCTTCATTTCAAGAACTTCGAAGAATCCCTCCTCCGGATTTTTCGGTCGCTACAGCAGTTTATCAGAATCGATCTGAATTTAACTCGCCCCTCAGAGGTTGCGACACATTTAAAGTCGCTTCGTGCCTCGTGGCAAAGTTTGCTCTGGGGGCAGTTTATCAGAATCGATCAGAATGTAACTCCCGTCAGAGGTTGCGACACGTTTAAAGTCGCTTCGCGCCTCGTGGCAAAGTTCGATATTGACCTGCGTCGGTCGGGGGATCTCCTCGATGGCGGTCCCCGGTGGTGCCTCTGGTGGATATTGACCTGGTTCCACCGTTGCCCCCCCCCCCCAAGTCGAGATTATCGTAGGGGATGGTCTTGGCTTGACGTTGTCGTTTAGGATGTCCTCGTAGGTTAGGTTGCCCTTACGGCTCGTGTCGTCGTCGGGTCTGCTAATTTTGTCAGAGGATCACAACAATTATCCTGCTCGTCTATTGATATTTTTTGCTGACTTACCTTGATCGAGGTGATTGATGGTGAGTATGGGCGAGCAACAACACATTTTCTTTTCCTCTTGACCGATTACATTGCACCTAGGGGCGAGCATAGGAGAGTGTGAGGGCGAGCGGAGGAGAGTGTGAGGGCGAGCAGAATGACACCATCACTTCACGCGTTACTTTATTTCCTCTCACGCTCATGCAACATTTGATTTTCTCACGTGCTCGCGCACTATGTTATTTGCTCACGTGCTCGTGCACTATTTTATTTTCTCACGTGCTCGTGCACTATGTTTTTTTGCTCACGTGCTCGTGCACTATGTTTTTTGCTCACGTGCTCGTGCACTATGTTTTTTGCTCACGTGCTCGTGCACTATGTTTTTTTTTTTCTCACGTGCTGGTGAACTCTTTTATTTCCTTTCATGCTCATGCACTCACATCCTCATGCATCCTTTAATTTTTTTACGTGCTCATGCACTCTTTTATTTTCTTTCATGCTCATGCACTCACATGCTCATGCATCCTTTAATTTTCTTACGTGCCACGCTGGCTGCTTCCGTAACAGGATTTGGTTCCAGACCACCTCCTGCCAGGCGCCCTTGTGGGTGCCTTGTTGTTGATGGCGCCCTCATAGGCGCCTGGGTGCTGGGCGCCTTCTATGGTACCAAGCATTGTTTCCTTTTTGCGCCTTGGTGCTGGGTGCCTGGGTGTCATGTGCTAGGCATCCTCTATGGTGCCATGCTTTGGATCCCCGTTGGGTGGGTGCCGTGACCATGGTTGCTTTGCTTTAGGAAGATGAGCGCGCCATGACACCCTCGACTCCCCTACTTGGAGAGATGAACTTGACTTTGAGCTAATGTTGAGGTTGCCCCCGCGATCCAGGCGGTCCCTTCCTGCATGGGATGTTGGGTCTCAAACTTGCCTCCCTCCACTCCTAACTATGGAGTTGGACCCTTTTTCTTTCTTGATCTTAAGGAATTTTTCGTTGGACAAGCGTTAATGCTAGGGAGCTAGAGAAAAAACTGTAATTGCAAAATGAATTTTTGTTAATCATTCATATTTTACATTCTGCCTTTGTGCTTAAACAACAAAATTCGGGCGAGGATTATTAATGTTTATTATTTATATTAATCTTTATATCGGGCGATGAATATTATATTAAAACTACTTTTGCTATAGTTATTTATTTGTTGGGTTATTTTTTTCAGGAGAGCTTCCAGGGTGGGCTGGCTGAGTACCATGAGTCACAACAGAGCAGTGGGGCAGCTGATATCGATCCAGTGGAGGAGGCTAGAGTAGCTCGTGATATTTGGGAGAGAGCAGTTGGTCCCCAAAAGAGTAATCGTATGGTAGGATCAGGTGGTATTGGACCAGTTGCTTTCCGAACAAGCATTATTTCGAGTCTATAAGCTTCACATTCTGGATCCTCGAGTACTGGTCGCTCATATGTTCCTAATGCTGGTGAGTTCAATGCTGTTACGCAATTGATGCAGCAACTGAGTGAGGCCCAGCGTCAGTTTGCCGAGCAGCAGGAGCAAAGTGAACGGGAAGTGCAGGCGCTTCGGGAGAAGCCAGGATAGTTGAGGAGCGCATGGAGGAGCAGGCTAGGCTAGTTGCGGAGCAGGCTAGGTTAGCTGCGGAGCAGGCTAGGCTAAATGAGGAGCGCTTTAAGTTTTTGCAGGATCAGCTGATGTCTCAGCACTCGAGGCCATCCTCATCACATATGCCATCCTACCTGTCGCAGCAGTATTACGGCGGTGCATTTCAGCAGTGGCCTCAGTAGTATGCACCCCAGTATTCTCAGTAGTGTGCACCTCAGCCATACCAGCCATACCAGCAGCCCCAGCAGTAGTCACCCCACCAGCCAAACCAGCACCCCCAGCGGCGGTCACCCCAGCGGCGGTCACCCCAGCAGCCCCACATCGATCTTAATATCGATGCGATTAGTGCTTTTCTTGCATCTGATGATACCTATTATCATGGTGATGACACAGACCAGCAGCCACCCCAGTAGCTTTGGATTATTTTATTTTGTTGTATGAATATTTTTTTTTATTGTATGGATATTTTTTTGTTGTATGGGTATTTATTTAAATTAATTATTAATTTTTATTCCTAAATTTTATTTTTTTAAATAGTAAATTAATTAATTATTAAATTTTATTTTTTATCAATAATTAAAGTTTTTAATAAAATAATTAATTAAAGTTTTTAATAAAATAATATTAACTTTTTAAATAAAACGATCTTTTAAAAAAATAATATTTATTTTTTAAAAATAATAAATTTTTAAAAAAAAAAATCGGTTTTTCCGGCGGATTTGTAGACTTTCCGGCGGATAATCCGCCGGAAATTTCTGGCGGATTTGTGGACTTTCCGGCGGACAAACTCATGCGTATTTTTTTTTGGATTTTCCAGCGGATTATCCGCCGGAAACTGTTTGCTGCAAGCTGGCTACCGGCGCCAAAAATCCGCCGGAAAGTCCACATTTTCGGCGAATTTTTGGCTTTTCAGACGGATTTTTCCCGCCGAAAAGTCCAATTTTTCTTGTAGTGAAATGCGAGACAGTTAATTTTTTCATCTTAATTACAAGTTTGCCACCGCGTCTACCTTTTATGTCGGACATTTGAGCGCCCGAAGTATAATTCTTTTCCAGATTTTGCACTAGTAGCGCCAAACATCATAGTACATCAAGCATACAATTTCAGTTTCATTTGAACATGCAAATAAGCCATCATAACCCTAATTGTTCTAATCTGTGGTTAGTGGCCACTAGCCAGTGTTAAGCAATTCTGTGGTTAGTGACCACTATTGGGGTACTAATTTGTGGTTAGTGGTCACAGATATGGGGCCATTTTAGAACTTCATCAATTTCATGAACTACAACCCTCTACTCTTACAATTTCATTGACTAAATCGATGATTCACTCCCTCTCTCCAGTCAATTGAGTTTACCATAACCAAAACCCTCACAGAAACACAAAATCAGAGAAATAAAGCATTTCAATAAATTATAACAAGAAATTAAAACTCATAAAACTTGGTAGCCTTCTTCACTAACACCACCACACAGTTTTCACTAACACCACATCAAATCAAGAATGTAGAGATGGAAAAAACAAATCGGTTACCAATAAGCCTCTTCCACTTCAAGAAAGGAATCGATGGCGACAAAAACCCAGAACAAAAAATCCAGCAAGAAATGTAAAGAAAGAGCAAGAAACCCCAGAATAAAACCTAGAAAGTAGAAATAGGTTACCTGAAAGATGCAGTAGCGAGCTCCGACAGCGAAATACAGTAGGCGATGCGACGGCTTCGTGCGTTTGGAACTTACCGGAGAACAAAGAGCAACGATCTGAAGTTCAATGAAGGGTCGCCGGACAACAGCAGCTGCGGGCGAGGTCGAGAAGAGTAGCGTACGATGGTCGAAAAGAGTAGCGCGCGAGGTCACGGTGGTCGCAGAGTTCGTTTCTCTCAGCGGTTGAAATTGGTAAAGTTTAATCATTAATGATTAATGATCCGTTGAATTGAGGAAATTACTCTGCTACATTTAATTAGTAATACTTTAGAGATTGCAAGTACTTCGCGTAACATTCATTCATCCGCAGTCCAACTTAAAAAACGGTGGACACACTTGGGGAAGAATATTTTCGGGCTACTTAGCATTTCCAATTTCCGTTTTACATGTATGAGTTTATAGGTGATACATAAATCGTGACAGAAAAAACATACTCAAAGAACAACACAAGAACCGGTTAAATAACAATGGTAGCACTTTTGTTGGGAATTTAAAGCTCCGAGTTCTTCATGAAGGAGAGAATTGAAATATTCAAATTCCTCCCCACTTCTAAATACCAATCCAACCTCAAGTCCTTCCTTGTCTCCACTTTCAGCAATTGACATACCCTTATAAGAATGCACCATCTCAACTTTTAAAGGTCTTCCAAATCCAAAGTCAGTCTGATAAACAGTAAATCTATTGGACCCAGTCACCAATAACACACTTCCCAACTTAAACATCTTTATAATCGATTCCCTCCACTCTTCCGCATCTCTAAACAGTTCCCTTTTTAATTCATTTACTGCCCTTTGAATAACTCTAACCGCATTCACAAAACCTTCTCTTCCCTTTAAATCCTTTCTCTTCAGTGTTGCATGACATAATGTTAGACAGTTCCCAAAATACCCCTCTGGTATTGGATACCCAAGTCTATCTCTACAGTCCCCGGCAAAACGAAAATACTCTTCTATCAACTCATTTTCTTCATCATCATTATTTCTATTTCTTGTTTTCACCATGGTAGCCCAAACAAAAGCACACGTCACCACAAATCTTGATAGTGATTCTGGTGCGTTGATTTCATCTATTTTCTGCCACTCATTCAGACCCAAATTTTTTAGCCCATCGATTTCTTCTTTACCAAAAACAATCGTTGCTTTAACATAGTCTTCAACTGATTCAGCTGGCTTAGTAGTTTGACTTTGACCAATGAGTTTCTCCTTCCACGTTTTCCTCTCTTCATAATAGTCTCTTAAGAAAACACTCTCAAGTTCCCTGGGATCTTTCAAAACTTCTCTATCAAAGTAGGGTAGTAAAGTCAACCCTGATTCTTGATGGGTAAAGTCAACGCATGTTTGATGAATGAAAGACCAGGATTTCATGAAATGACTACAACAACAATCATCCATGACATGGCAATATGTGATGGCGATGCAAAGGCCGTGGTTAGGGAAAATCGTAGCTTGCAAGCTAACCAAAGGGAAGATGAAGGTTTCATCATCATCATCATCATCATCATCATCATCATCATGGGCTTTGTATGTTAACTTGGGAACAAGGTGATCTAAGTCTTTGAGATTTTTTGGTTGATTGGATGAGAGATGGTTGAAATCCGATGAGGATTCGACGGTGGTTAAAGTGACGGAGTCATTGTCGGTGCAGCGAATAAAAGGTTTGTGGGGTGGTGGTGGACAGATGAGATTTCCTGAGAGAGGATAGAAATGTTGAAGAGCTAGAGAAAGAGAGTGTTTGAGAGCGGGGAGTGTTGTTTCGCAAAAATGGGAGGTGGAATAAGGAAAGTGATAGAAGAATTGGCGTCTAACATAGATAGGACCTGCTAAAGGCAAGTCGAGGAATGTTAGAGGGAGAGATGTATTTCTTCTTGTTGCTGGAAAAACTAGAGTTTGGTCAATGAGATTATGGAGTGCCATTTGAGAAAATGAATGATATGTGAACCTATTGGGGAGAAGCGTTTCATTTATATACTCAAGAGAAGAGATGTAATAAATAAACAATGGAGAAATGGAAGACATAACCATGATCTAATATAAAAAGGAAGGAATGTAAAGGAAGAAAGTGTTTTAATAAAATAATAATTGGTCTCACATTTTATATGGTACTGTGGGGGTGGTAGGAAAGAATGTGGAGTGTGCGGATGGTGTTGCTGAGAAAAGGAAAAGAAATGAGCTCCATAATATTACTTGTAATAAGTTTTAAAATAATTTTGTAAAAAAAAGTGTAGAGAACTAGGATGATCGAGGTGAACAAAATCGCTGAAAAATTATATCTCCTAGGATCGAAAATAGTAGGCTAGTAGGAATTTTCCCTCAACAAAATTTACTTCTATTTCGGGTAGAACTTGAAAGCAAACTTGTTTAAATATGCACATATTTTGATTAGTAAAAAAATTAAGATGCCAACTTATTTGGATATTAACCCAATCCGATCATTTAAACCCATGTTATTTTTTATATTTATTTACTTTAAAATAAATTTAAAGTTTGAATTACTTTTATCTATAAAGTACCAGCAAAAACAACAAAATTTAATGGTATTTGAAAAGTCTCAAGGAAGTTTCTTAAATACAAGTTCTTGGCAATTGGGGTTGGAGGAAGCTAGGAAGTTTCCTTAAGATTAAATGACTGAGTCCAAGTCATCTCGTTTAGGTTTAGCCACTGGCATTTGGTTGACGTAAAAAAATCTAGGCAAAAGTACACCAAAGGATATTTAAGTTATTTTTTTTAATAAGTTGGTCATTTATGGTATCAGAAACGATGTAATTCTTCCGCGTTTATCTTTCTTCTTCTCTTATTCAATCTTTTTTTAGACTTTATTTTCCATATTAATTTATTCTTCTATGCTCTTCATTTTTGATTTTGCAAATTCTATTCTAACCCTTCACGGTTATTCTCAAATCTTGCAAAAAAAGGTCTCCATTCTTTTATCTATTTTTGGATATATGTTTCTTCTTATTCTTCTCTACAAACATATTCAAAAAAAAATCCGTTTCTCAATTTTTGGTTAAATGAACCACAAACAACAAAAATTTCAAGATCTTCATTCTTCCCTTCGACCTACCCAGATAAAAATAAATGTGGGATGCGAGAAGGAAAAGCCGATGGCATTTTGAAGCAATGCCAATCAACAACAAAAATTTCAAGATTTTCCCTTCGACCTACCCAAAAAAAAGTAGGATGCCAGAAGCGAGAGTGAAGACATTTTCAAGCAATGTCAATCAACTACAAAAAATTCAAGATTTTCCCTTCGACCTACCCAAAAAAAGTGGGATGCGAGAAGCAAAACTGAAAGCATTTTCAAGCAATGCCAATCAACAAAAAAATTGAAGATTTTCTCTTCGACCTACCCAAAAAAGTGGGATGCGAGAAGCGAAAGTGAAGGCATTTTCAAGCAATGTCAATCAACAAAAAAGAGTCAAGGTTTTCCCTTCGACCTACCCAAAAAGTGGGATGCGGGAAGCGAAAGTGAAGACATTTTCAAGCAATGCTAATCAACTACAAAAAGTTCAAGATTTTCCTTCGACCTACCCAAAAAAAAGTGGGATGCGAGAAGCGGAAGTGAATGCATTTTCAAGCAATGCCAATCAACAAAAAATTCAAGATTTTTCCTTCAACCTACCAAAAAAAAATTGGGATGCGAGAAGCGAAAGTGAAGGCATTTTCAAGCAATGTCAATCAACAAAAAATTCAAAATTTTCCTTTCGACCTACCCAAAAAGTGGGATGCGAGAAGCAAAAGTGAAGACATTTTCAAGCAATGTCAATCAACAAAAAAAGTTTCAAGATTTTTTCTTCGACCTACCCAAATAAAAAAGTGGGATGCGAGAAGCAAAAGCGATGGCATTTTCAAGCAATGCCAATCAACAGCAAAAAAATTTCAAGATTTTTCGATCGACCTACCCAAATTAAAAAAGTGGGATGCGAGAAGCAAAAGCGATGGCATTTTCAAGCAATGCCAATCAACAACAAAAATTCTCCAAGCTTGTAACGCCTTGGATCCTGATAATAGTTAGTTTAGCATCTTCCTCTCCAAGCTAGGGCTTCTTAACATTTACCCTCCAGCTTGTGGGGGGATATTGGATAATAGTTAGTTTAGCACCATTGTTTGTTATTCCTAACCGAATTGGTTATTATGTTTGTTAGTTACTAGTTAGATGTTAGTTAGGAATTCTAATTGTTAGTTAGGAGTTCTATATAACCACTATTTGTAATCTTTTGTAATCACATATTCATTCAATAGAAACAAAAAGAAGATTCTGATGAAGCTTTCATATTTCTTCATTTTCACTAATAATATACAATAAATAAGGGTATATTGATGGAAACAGTTAATAAATGTTGCTTGGTATTTTAAAGTGGTATTGCAAAAGTGACACTTAAAATGAGACGGAGTGAGTAATACCATTGTAGAGAGAAAAAAAACTTGAGTGCTTGTAAAAGTGAAGTCCTTATACAAGAATTTCTCTCTCTTACTTTATGAGGGTTCCATCTGAAAGATTGTGAGTTATTTGTTGATAAAGTGATGATGTGTAATTATTTGTGGGACAATTTAAGAATTTTTTGTAGGTGCGGGATTGGAGGGATTAAGTACTTATTAGGCCATTTAAGTACTCAAATGGAGAGTGTCTGCTGAGGATGATATAAAGAACTTATTCTTATCATAAATAAATAAATAGGCTTAAATATGTTTTAGACCCCTATAAATATAGGGTGTTTTGGTTTAAGCCCCAACAAATTATTTTTTTGTTAAAAGCCCTTGCAAAATGAAATATTTTGTTATAAGCCCTTCTCAACATATCCAGCAATCATAACATTCCATGTTAAGGCTAACATTTTAGTCATAGAAGGACTTATAACAAAATATGTCATTTTGCAAGGGTTTTTAACAAAAAAAAAATTGCAGGGGCTTAAACCAAAACACCCTATATTTGCAGGCGCCTAAAACATATTTAAGCCTAAATAAATATTATTTTTATTTGCTTTTGAGAGTAGAGAGAGAGAGGGAGGGAGGGAGGGGGTATACATTAATTGAAGTAAATATTAGATGTAGTTGCGGGACCAAAAATGAGTTCTTAAGAGGTTCACTATTGGAGCAAATATTAGATGTAGTTGTTAAAAGTGATGTGGAAAAATAGACCCCATTGAAGAATCAAATATTAGTTCCACTCTTAGAGATACTCTTATGTCCGGCGTCTACTTCCAACATGAGTTATCCTTATTATAGTTTGGGAAGCCAAGTCTCTCTCTCTCTCTCTCTCTCTCTCTCTCTCTCTCTCTCTCTATCTCTCTCTCTCTCTCTCTAGTTTCTCCCTTCTCTTTTTTCCTACTCATTTATCAGAGATGGGTGATTTTGGGTCATATTTTGGCCTGGAATAACCCCTCCACATCGTTTTCTTTCAATTTTTTATCTAAATAAATGGCTACCATATAGATTTAGTTGTTGTTTTGCGTTTTTTTATTTCGTTGTCGAGTGCGGCGTTGTTTTGTTCGTCATCTTGCTGTTGCGTTATTTGCTTTCCCGTTGTGTTGCGTGTTCATTCGGTTCAGATTTACAGATTAGCTTCTTTGATCAGTTACATATTCAATCAATAATTTTGGGTCAACGTTGCAGATCCGGAAGCATATGTATTTCAGTCACTTTTTTTTTGATAAACTTTTTTTTTATTTTGTCATATTTGTAGGCATTTCGCCGTTTTATGCTATTAACGTAAGTGCTGTGAGTTTGCTCACGTATTCATATTTTTTGTTTTTAGTAATTTTGGATTTGTATTATTTTCGATGTATTCTCCGTATTTTAATGAATGAATATCTTTTTAATAAAAAAAGGTTTGGGAAGTCAAGTCAACCATGATTTATTAACTCTTTCAACAACAGCAGCAAAAAAAGACTTATTAACACGGCCCACAATTCATGAGTCGTTGGGCAATATGAGTATAGCATTTTCGATCCAATTATTCCAATATAATACTTTGGATAGATCTAGATTTTTTTTATAAAATTTAAATATATAAACCGCATTTTCCTTCCCCTTTTCCAGACTGCTTCTCTGTACCAAACAGTTTATTCACGAAAATATACAGTGTGAAAAAGTAATTAATCAAAATTGTGTCACCATATATACATTTTTTTTACCAAAAAATTGTGTCACCCTACATGTTGATCATTGATAATGGCGAGAGAATAATGTCATCTATGGATATGAATAAGTTATGTCTACAACTAAAATGATAAAGTAAAGTTAAATAATTTTCGTATAATTTATAAATTGTTTCATATCCTTCATTTTAAGCGGATGCAGTCTGAGCCAATAAATGGTGCCAAATCTTTAAGGATATTTTTGTAAATTTGACACTAACTTTTAATGCACACATGCCCTTCGTTTCCTGCTCCATCACACCACGTTTCATTATGCGGCAAAAGTTTCCCTTTTCACTCACTCTCTGTCCTTTTCTCTCCCTTTCTTCTCTCTTCCTTCCCTCACTTCTCCTTCGTCTCTAATTCTCCCTCCTCCCTTGACCAAATGAGTCCCTAATAGCTGCAAGAGATGAGAGACAAACAATGGCAGAAATAAAGAGAAGAAGAAAAAGAGAGGGCGATTGCGAGAGATGAGGGAAAAGAGCGGAAACCATAGTGGCGGAAACGGTGACGATGCACAGTGTGAAAGGGAGTGAAGAAGAGAGGATGAGACGGCTGTGAAGACAAGGTTGGTGGTGAGGGCTAGAGTGGAAAAGAAACCGCCATGGTGGGAGAAGAATGGAAGATGTAGAGCCATAGACATGCGGGGAGAGAAAGAATGGAATCACGAAAATAACAGAGCGGGATGCGAGAGAGAAGATGTGGCGATCTGCATGAAGACAAGCAGACGGAGGAGAGAGAACAACACATCATGGTGGTGGTGGTGGTGCGGCATCCGAAAGCGGCGGAAGGAAAAGGCTTGCTGTGGAGGGTGGAGTTCGCGACGGTAAAGACCACTGTGGGTGGTGATGCGTATGGAGAAGGCTCACGAGAATTCTCTCCTATTTTTTCTCCAAATCTTTGTTTTTTTACTTCTGCTTCTCCCTTTTTTTCCGATTCCATTTTTTCCTCCTATTTTTTTTAATTCATTTTCACAGTGATATTTTCTTTTAATTTTTGTGTTCTGTCCCTCCCCATTCTTTCTCTGCTGCTGTATCAAGGTATTTGATTTTTTTAGGCACTCAACCTCCTATAAAAGCATATTTGATTTTTTAATTGGTTTATTGAATAGCTCAAATTTTTCTGTCTTAAACAGATGGATGCTACTACACGTAAAGTAATCCAAGGCTAGGTATGAGAAAATGATGAAGGGAGTGTCCTCCTACTTGGAGGAGGTACATTTTTGATGTCTCTTACTTTTGCTTTCTTCCATTACATTTGCTTTATCACATAACACATTACATGGGGATTGTATAATCTATGTCAGAAAGAAATTGCAAACATGTATTTGAGTTTCAAATTGAGGTCTTTCATAGTGGAATTTTTGGCTGCTTTACATCATATATCTATGAATTGAAGAACCTTGATGATGCTAGAAAAAAAGGGGTTTTCAACTTGACCATGTTATGTTTTACCCAATGCTATTAATCTAATCTTCTTTGTTTCCTCTTTGAACAGGTCCAAATGGTCTCAAGTACAAAATCTTTGTTTTGAAAGGTTTTACAAGATGGAGAATGTATCAATTTATTTTCCCCTTATTGCTGAACACCTTGCATAGGCTACTGTGAATTAGGATTTTTCAAAATATGTAATGTTTTCCTTTTCATTCCTATTTGTTTATGGATGTAGATGTATATGATGGTAAGAGGCCAAAATTAGTTGGCTGGGTAATAGCATTCATTTGCTTAGGGGGGTGTCATAGAACCTGTAGACAAACACTTTTGACATTTTCACCTACAACAATACTAAATGTTTCTCCCATTATATGCTAATTGGATAGAAGTTATAGTTCATGAGGGACTAAAATTGAAAACGAAAAAATAAGCGCTATTAAAAGTTTTGAAGCGCTATTAAAAGTCATGAGGGACTAAAATTGAAAACGAAAAAATAAGATGAGGACCAAAACGCCTATTTCGTTAATGTAGAGACTAAACTTAGAAGGAGCCGATTTTGTAGGGACTAAAAACATATTTTACCCAATTTTTTATTATTTTGACAAAAAAAATTGGTAAAACGTATTATGAATATAAAGTTTCCTTTTAAAAAATAAGTTTCCTTTTAAAAGATATTGAATATAATTAGTAACACAAAATATGCATTGTTGTCAAAAACTCGATGAAAATTTAACCGGGGGACTAAAATTGCGAATTTGATAAAATTGTGGATCAAAATTGCCACAAATAAAATAGAGGGACCAAAATTGAGGATTAAATTTGGGGATCAAAAGTGAGACAAATAAAATAGAGGGACCAAGATTAAGGATTAAATTTGGGGATCGAAATTGCGAAAAATAAAATAAGGAGACCAAAATTGAGGATTTAATAAAATAGGGGGATTAAAAGTGCATTCAAGTAGTTTACTGCTTATTGTAGCGACCGAAAAATCCGGAGGAGGGATTCTTCGAAGTTTTTGAAATGAAGCTGCCACCAAAGTTTAGTTTAAGGGCAAACATTGGAAAATCCCTATTGAGTGGATAAGGGGGTTTTGCGGACCAGGTTTAGGCTTGGGAGTTGTTTATACATAGGGAAGGTATTAGCACCCTACGACATCCTTCCTAAGGAATGTTACCTTTTAACTAAATGTGTAGGAAAAAAATTATTAATTTAAAAAATTATTTTTACCCTTATTTACAAATTAAAAGAAAAAGGACTTGGAAGGAGGACATTTAATTATTTTTGTTTGTTTTTTGAAAAAATAAGAAATAAGAAATTTACAAAACAACTAAAAAAGGGTTTTTATTAATGCAATTAACAGAGGTCGGCCGCCCTCTGCTCCTACGCGTCTCCTAGTAGAGAATCAAATCACACGTAATTCTTGGTAGAAAATGTTTGTGTGTTGGTGTTTTTTATTATTTGAATGTTTTTGAAATTTGAAAGACGTTCGAAGTGACCAAACAGATAAATCTAGAGTCGTCACCACTAACGGCCCATTTGAAAAGGAAGGTATTCACAATGTTCAAATGGGTTAAACTCAGAGTGACCATTGTAAATAACTGATTTATGACTGAGTGTTTGATTATTTGAAAATGTTTATTTGCAAACATGACTCTTTAAAAAGGATTTGAGATTATTTGAATAGGTATTTTAGGACTCTTGAGCCGTGCAACTCATTTATCCCAAAACGATGGCTAACCCGTCTGTTCGGTCGGCTAAACCCCCTATTTGCTTTTTTATTAAATCCTAGTGATTTAAAGGTCACACTGTGAATATTCTTTTGGTAGCTCTAATCACTTTCTCACTAAAGGCCTCCAGAGCTAAAGTCTCTTTAGTAATATTACCCACAATGATAGGTAACTATCTGGTGTGGAATATCACGAAATAGCACACTCTAAATGAGATTCTCATGATAGTCAGACAGAAATCCAGAATAACTAATTTCCACTCGTCCTAAATTTCAAAACAGACCCGGGTATAGGGCCTCACTCATACTTGTGTGTAAATGTGTACTTAAAATATGCATAAATAAATAAACAATAAATAAATATGTACATAAATGAATAAATAAACAATAAATAAATATGTACATAAATAAATACAAAACTAATCTCAAGCTGATCAACACGATCATCGCTGAACCGGACCGAGCAGTCTGACCAGGTCGACCGCGAACCGGACTCCTATCAAGTCCATTTTGACCCGAAAATCGCCAAGTAATGGACCGCAAAAGCTATCCCCAAAAATAATCAAAGACAGGCTTTTAGTCTAATGGACAACAAAGACTAGCCCAAAAGAATCAAAGACAGACTTTTAATCTAATGGACTGCAAAGGCTAGCCTAGAAGATCACTTACCCCGTCAATTGCCCATGTCCATAGTCTTTGCATCTCAACCTCCTTTATAGCCAAAGGCTAGGTAGTTCTTGCTTCTTCCAAACAATGTGGGACAAAAACAAGATAGAGGAATTAATTCCTGTTTTTCTCAAACCAGCCCCCGTAAAAGTGCGATTCCGGATTCGTTAACCGTTGGATCATCTTCGTTTTTAGACAGCCGGTTCGTGAGACATATATCTTCACTTTCGCCGTTCCGATCGCCAAAAAGAGGTCTGAGAAGAGAGAAATTTAGTTCGCAAAGTAACTGAAAACAAATCCCATTTTTTCTCAAATCAGCCACCTTGACAGTGCGATTTCGGATTCGTTAACCATTAGATCGTCTCTGATTTTTGATAGCAGGTTCGTGAAACACATATCTTCACTTTCACCGTTCGGATCATCGAGTCGATGTCTGAGAAGAGAGAAATTACATTCGCAAAGTAGCTGAAAACAAATCCCGTTTTTTCTCAAACCAGCCACCTTGAAAGTGCGATTTTGGATTCGTTAACCATTTTTTCTCAAACCTTGACACCAGGTTCGTGCGACATATATCTTCACTTTCACCGTTCGGATCGTCGGGACGAGTTCTGAGGAGAATGAAAATGAAGAAAGACAAAGAATAGGGGAGTGCAACGGAGGGGTGGTGAGTGAAGAGGAACGGTGAGATGAGAGAGAGGGTTCTGGCGTGGGAGAGAGACAGGCATGGTGTGGCTACGGCGTTGCAACGGTGAGGGAGAGAGAGACGACGTTGGCAGTGGGGGTTCGTGAGGTGAGAGAGCGTGACAAAGATGATTTTTGTACGGTGGTGAGAGAGATGTGGTGAGGAGAGAGAAGGGGACGGTGACGGGGATGAGCGTTGACGACGGTGGAGAGCGAAAGGGAGTGTGACGGAGTGGGGTTTTCATGGTGAGAAACAGTGAAGGGAAGGGAGGTCGTCGCCGGAGGGAAAGTCGTGGTGTGGCGCCGGTGACAGTGAGGGAGGAAAACTTACTAATAATAATCAATAAAAACAATAAATAACGAGTGCCAAAATAAACATGCGTACATGACGACGAGTGACACACGTGCACAAACGAGAATAAAAGGCACACACGATCAAAAATAACACGCGTATGCGGTTAGAAATAACATGCGTACACAACGGTACAAGATTGTCAAAACTAACTCGTGTACGCGACAAAAAAATAATGCGCTTGCACAACAAAACATATTTTTGGGATTTTCATGTAAAAACAAAGAAGAAAATAATGATTAAAAAAAGGTCTCTACAACACCAAAAAACTCGATATTGTTTTCCTTTATTAAAAAAACAGCCGGATAAAATTATGGTATAACAGCTGCCCCTCTTTATTTATATTTTGCTCAAAAATTTGAATTATTTCCAGAATTTTCAAAGTAAAATAGAAATAAAGAAAAAGGGACACTAATTTTGTCCTAAAACCCGAAAAAAGGGGATCACTGGGGATCTGAAGGAACCACGGGCTCTAAAGGACCACTGGGGTCTGAAGGATCACTGGGGATCTAAAGGTCTAGTTCAAAATCAATGCTTGGTGCATTGACTTGAGTTCAACTGAAGGACCGATGGGGTCTGAAGGGCATGCCTAGACCTGATGGACCAAGATGGTCTGATGGAGCGCAAACTAGCAACGGTACTAGTAAAACGGTTTGTTTGGGGGTGCCCTTTTTCGAGCGGCCATGGGGGTCAAGATCAGGTCGTTTACCTGATTTGCGCACTTCGAAGAACGTCCACTATGTCTTAGGCTGACACAGCTAGTCTGAAGGACCTGGGGTCGGATGATCCGTTAGTTGCTCGATAACGCGACATGCGATCTGAGTTGATGGACCAATTGGTTGTCTGAAGGAGCGCTGGGGCTCTGACGGACCACTGGGGGTCTGAAGGATCAGCTTGGTGATCCGAATTGTGATGTGGGGTTAGCGCTTGGAGTGCCGATTTTCGAGGAACGGGATATAGGGATCTATACTTGGCGTATTTGCCCGGGCATACCTAATAAATGCATTTACCTGATAAGGAAAAACTATCTATATTTGGCATGTCTTAACAATGCAATGAATGGTGTATGCGTGCATGTAAGCGTGTGGGATGATTGGTGTTTGCTGGGGTAGTGAATGAGATGTGGCGGATATGGATGCTGAAGTTGATGGACTAATGAAGTTGATAAACTGTGTATGTGGATGCAGATAAGATATGAATGCGATTGTAATGGTTATATGCAAATGCTATGGGGAAAAAAGGAAACACCTCGATGCATGGTAAATGATATAATTAGTGATGTAGGAAGTTTTGGCAACGATGGGACCAACACTTGGCACGTCTGCCGAAGCAAAAAGAATGTTATATGTGTGCATGTATGTAATGAACTGCAAAAACTTGTGGATTGTGGATATTAGAGCTGGTCGGAAACAAAAATTGATAAGCTGTGTATGCGAATGCAGATAACATGTGAATGCAAATGTACTGCTTAGATGCAGGTGCTATGGTAGATGCATGGTTGCATGATGGAATGATTTATACTTTGGTGGGGGTAATGAATGCAATGTGGAATTCTTTCTCTTTTTTTTTGGTTCTTTTCTTCTCATTTGATTTTTTTCTCTTTTGACTCTTTTTTGGCTTTTTTCTTGGTATATAATGAGTGCATGAAATGCGAATATGAATATGATGGAAATGTAATGCTTTGATGCAAATGCAATGGTGAATAAAAGGAAGTGTATAAATGTATGGTGCGATGATATGATATGATTGATTGGGATGTAGACAGATTTTTGGTAATGATGAAGCCGACATTTTGGCACTTTTATCGAAGCAATAAATGTTATATGTAGGCATGCATGTATGCATATGTAATGCGTAATACGAAAGAAGAAAGACGCGAAAGCTAATAAGTTGTGTAAACAAAAATAAGTGGAATGTGAATGCATATACAATACTTGTATGAAAGAGTTGTGATGAGTATAATCAAATGCATGGTTTGATTCTAGAATAAGGAGGACATGCCTGATTTGTTGGTGACAACAAGAATGTTTGATGGGAAACAAAACTTTTGTTGCTAGGAACAGGGAGCTGAATATTTTGAATTGATCATTCCTTGGAATAAAATTTGAAGGCTTGAACTCAAATTCTGGTACGCTCAGGGTTGCCATTTTGAAAAGTGTGGCTTGTGGCAATTTATTAGTGCCCTTTTTAGAGATTGTGATGTGCATTTATAGACTTGTTCAAATGGGTTCTCATTTGGTTATGATGACTCATGATGGCTAATGTAATGCCCAAATATTTAATTATTGATTTCAATTAAACATTTAGGTGTGTTATTGGTGTAGTCGTATTAAAATATTAAAATGGTGTTTTAATTAACTTAGGGCGTGTTGATTAGGAATTGGGCTAAGCTATGGAGAAACGCCCGTGATCCAAAAGCCCACTAGCTAGGCGCATAGGTGAAGCGCCTAGGCTAGGGTTTTGCCTCATTGCGCTTTGTTTGAGAAAAGAGAGAGAGGAGTCGCGAATAGAAGAGAGGAGAGGAGAAGAAGATTCGGCGCACATCCAAGAGAGAAGAAGAGGAGGATTTCGCGAGCTCAATGAGAAGAAAAGAAGCTGTGTTGCTGAGGTTATTGTTGGTGACTTGATCAAGAGGATTAGTGTTCTCCTACTATAAGGTAAGGGTGGGGTTCTTCCTTATAATAGGGTTTTATGATGGGGTTATGTGGGAATAGGTCCTATGATGCCTCTTGCTTGACTTTGATGTTTGATTTGGTGATAGTTGAATCATGACTATGTTGATTGAAATATTGGCTTGTTGGTGATTGTTGTAAGTCTAAAAATTGGTGTTCATTGTTGTTATCCCGAAATGCATGCTAAGTGTTCGATTAATTATTGTATGATGTTGTGATTGACAATTCATGATAATGGACATTGGTGGTTAAGAATTGGTGATTCAAATTGGTGAAATAACGAAAATATTGACCCCTAGGGCGCCATGGGCGCCATTGTCCTAGTTACTATTTTTGGAGCCCTGGCGCTGGGCGCCATTGCTGGGCGCTGTGTTGCTGTTTCTGGCGCCCTGTGTGTGGGCGCCGTGTGCCATGTCTAGTCGTGTTGCGTTTTGTGTCTCTACTGCAGAAAACGGCGCCTTGTGCTTGGGCGCCACATCCTATGTGTTGCGCTTTTCTGCGTGTTGCTGTTTTGGGCGCCCTGCTGCTGGGCGCCGTGTCTGGTGTGTGTTCCGGGTTGTGTTGCGTTGCTGTGCCGGGTTCTGAGTTGCCTGGGCGCCAAGGGCGCCAGTTTTTGTGACATGTTGCGTTTTCTGTTGTGTTCTGGACTGCCTGGACGCCAAGGGCGCCATATCCTGTGCCATGTTGCGTTTTTATGCTGTTCTGGGCTGACTGGGCGCCAAAGGCGCCAGTTTCTGTTTGTTGGCCACTTTCTGCATGTTGCCTGCTAGGCGCCCTGCTCCTGGGCGCCGTTTTCAGGATGTGTCTCAGTTTTCCCCTGTTTTGTTTTCGAGATATCTTTTGACTCGGGAGTCCGATTGAGACGTTTCAAAATGTTTTGGAAAGCTTATTCAGAGGCCTAGCTGAATATTCTAATTTGAGGCAAAGTGATCTATTTTTATGGAAATTGTTAGCCGTTGGCTTAGCTGTTAAATGTTGCTGTTTCTGAAAAGAGAATTGCCGCGTCTCAAATATTTTGGAAAATTGTCATTGTCTCCGGTGTTGGGAAAAATCATCGCGTCTCAAATGTTTTGGAAAATTGTTGTCATCTCGGTGTCTTGGTTCTGTTTGAGCTAGGTGTGAAGGCTCAAGTATTGGTGTTGTTGGAGCTAGGTGTGAAGGCTCCAAATCTTGGTGTTCCGTTGTTTCGAGTAGTTGGGTGTTTCGGTGTCGTTGGGATAGGTGTGAAAGCCCAATTTTGGTGATATTCGGTGATTGATTTTTGGTGTGTCACATTGTGATTAATTTTTGATGATTGTCTGTGTGCATTCATGGTGTCGCATACAGCATACGCATTTATTTCGGTGAAGGCCTTTGGTTTTGGAGCTGGGTGTGAAAGCTCAATTTTTCTAAATTGGTGAGTCGGGTGTGAAAGCTCTCAATTTTGGTGACGCCTCTATTTACAGGCGAAACTTTCGGTGATTTGGTACCACATGCATATGCCCGTTGGTGTGGGCTGCATTCATGCATTATCATGACATTGGGTGACTGATTGTGGTGTTTACAATTTGACGTGTGTTTATAATTTGATGTGTGTAGTGGAGTGGTAGATGTAGTTGTCATATTCTAGCATATTCCTATCATTTACGCTATTATATTGAAGATATCTCACCCCTTCTGTTTGAATGTTACCCCTATGCGGTAACGTGCAGGTGATCGCGGGTGAAGGCTTAGCTACCTTCGCTAGTCTGAGTCGGTGTCCTTTGCTTTGATATGTAACACTCAAGGGGGGGAAGAACGCTAGACTTTGGCTGTTGCATTTTATTTGTTTGGAGTCCATTTAGGATGTTATGATTTTATGTTTTGAAACTTATTTCTATTCCGCTGCGTGGTGATGCATTTTTGACAAAGTGTTATATATTGTACGTGACGTTTTGGTTATCGATGAATGTGTGACATCTCTTTTCGAAGTATGGAATAATGAATTTTTTTGTAACTCTGATTTTATTAAATAATTACCGGGTAGAAAAGGGGTGTTACAGCTAAGCTTTCAAACCTAAAATGTTAACTTAGAGGGATTGTCATTAACGTGTGTTTCTGTCCTTGAAGCATTTTGTTTAACAAATATGATAAACAGTGTGAATACAAATGAGAAATGTAGGGTATGGACAAGTGTGACACGTGAGTGGAGTGAAGGATGAGGTTATTAGCTCAAGCCTATGAGAGATAAGCTTGCCCCAAGGTAAGAAATGTTTGACTGCCACAATTTTGACCTCAAAAAGTGGAGAGAAAATAATTTGTCTTTGTCTAAGGGGTACAACGACACTTGAAGGTATAGGTCGACTAAAAGTTTAGGAATCGTGTTAGTCTTGAAGCAAAAGGTGGCTAAGGATGAATGGAATGGGAGACAGAAGAATTCTTTTGGCACAAGAGATATGATGCCCCGGTCTATAAATGGACAAGGTTGCCCCAATCCGTGAAAGATAAAGGTTGCCCCATTTTGAATGAGATTGTGACAGGGTGGAAAGTCAGAATAATGGTTTGGAAATTTGTCTGGTACGGCTATATGGGTGTAGTATAAGAACGGGATGAAAGGTGAGGGTATTTTGGGGATGTTGAAAAGTTTGCCCGAGTTTGAGAGGAATGAAGGGTGGGGGTAATGCCCCACTTTGAGATGGTAAGTCAAGTAACTGCCTTAGTAGGGATTTGTGGTTTTCTTTGGGAAGGATTCCACAAATTATGACAGTCAAGAGTTTTTGATTCGATGAAATTTCACTTTGTTGATGATCACTAAATTTTTGCCTAAAATCATTATCTCTTGTATGAATTTTTAGCGTGCAAGCCTTTTTGAGTTTTTTTCTTTCTAAATCTCTTTTTTGTAATAACATTTTTTCTTTTTTGAGCGAATAAATTATTCTGATTATTTTGTCCTAGAATATAAGCTTTGAGAAAAATGGAGGCAATCAATCATTGATCAGAATAGACCTTAGAATTGTAACATGGCCAATGGTTAATGATTTATGAAGGAAATGATTACTTTGCCCATAGAAGTGTTTGGGGGGTTGGTTGAGACAAAGAATCTTTTATGTGCTTCATGGTAGAATGAACCTGTTTAGGGTTGTAACGCAGTCAAGGGTTTATGGAGGATAGGATATTTAGGCCAAAGGAAGTGTTTGAGGATTTATTTCAGACAATGATCTTTTATGCGTTTGATGGTGTGAAGTATCAGCTCACAATTTTTACCGCTTTTGTTTTTTCTTCTTTCAGGATTTTTCAATTCTCTTCTTTTTTGAATTTCACTTTCTTTTTTTGTGATTTTTCTTTTTTCTTTTGAGCTGAGCGAGCTGATAAAGTGATACACCATTTTCAGATATGGACTTGATCCTTGTTTAGGGTGATTGGGTATTTCTCTTTTCACGATATGGGAATGTGGCCGAACTTCACTTCAAATCATGATTGGTTATTTTCTTGAAATTGTAACTATAGGAAAAAACTTTATTTTAATATATTTACTTTCTCTTTATTTTTTTTCTTTTTTAGCCCTAATTTTTGCTTAGGTTGCTCTTATGAGTTTTCAACCTAACGGGCTTTTCTTTTTTGGATTTTTGTTTTTACTCAACGGACTTGCACGAGTATTTAGAATGCCAGCAGGAAATCTTGGTGATCATTACTCTGCCCCATTAGGGAGCTTTCAAACTGTTATTAGTGAAATTTCATCACTGGGGGATAGTGAATGAAATACTCTTGTGGGGACTGGGCATTTTATGGATGGTTAGATCTGGTTTTGAAAATGAAGGATAAGGATAAACGGAAAGATGGGAATAGTATAACTGACTCAAATAAGAGCAAACACACATGTCATGTTAGTTTATTTTGAAAAATGCCTCATAGAGAGTTGAGACCGGTTAAAATAGAACAATCTTAATTGACAAGACCACATAAGTTAACAAAGTAGACATTTGGGTCTTTCATCACATGAGGGTGAGACATATGTTGGCTGATGCCCTTGGTGAGAGACGCCTTTGAGACTAAGGGTCAAGCCTACAGGATCAAGGGTTTAAAGATGTGCAAAACTGATGTTGGCTTATGCCTTTGGTGAGGCACGTCTCTGAGGCTTAGGGTCAAGCCTACAGGGGGAAGGGTTGAAGTGGTTGAGTCAATGCGAAGTAAGTTTGATGGTAGGTGAGTGATTGGTGAATGCCTTTTAAGAGAATAACACCGGGGTTAGAAGGACGGATCCCATGAAGGTAATTACATGGTGGTTAAGTGGGTAGACCACAAATGTGATAAGCGTAGAGCGGGTGTGTATGGGATGAAGAGTGAAGAACTTGATGTTGGTGAATCAAGTTAGGTATTTACTCAAAGGATGTGAGAACTTTTTCTAAGGGAGAAGAATCAATTCAAATATATTTTGCAAGCATCAATTGTTCCTCATCAAACAGTGCTTCCACAAAACAAAAAAAAATATTTTCATGAGTTTTTTATTTTATAATATAATGCATGAACATATGGGTGTTGCTGTACATGGAGAACAATGCAAATGAATGAAATACGTAATGATACCTTAAACAAGTGTATGATTTTTTTTTTACATTTCAACTAGAGTAAGATACTAACAAAAAAACTATTGGATGATGAATGATTCAAAAATAGAAGAAAATGAAGCAATTCCTAATTTTGCTTTGATGCATGCTGGATGACTAGGAACTTTTGTTTTTGTTTTTTATGATGCATGAAAAGGTGTAATGAAGAAAAAAAATGAATGAACATAACTTTATATAATATTGGGGTAATATTTTTTGTGTACTGATATGCAAGATGAATGCAATTTTAATAAAAAAAAATAAAAAAAATAAAAATAAAAAAAATGATATCTTTGTTATTTTTTATATGATGAGATGCGTGATGGTGCGATAATAATGAAATGCTTATGAAAGAATGATTTTAGTATGAATGCATGGTGATTTTTTTATATGTTTTCTTTGAATAAAGTATAATGCATGAACATATGGATGTTTGTTGTACATGAGCAACAATGGAGATGAATGAAATGCGTGATGATTTTTGAATGTGATAGAAGGATACCTTAAAAGGGTATGGTTTACCCCCTTTTTTTATGCTTCAACTAGAATAAGAATCTAACAAAAGGTTATTGGGTGATGAATGATGCCATAATAAAAGAAAATGAAGCAATTTCTGATTTTTATTTTGATGCATGTGGGAGGTTACGTAGGAATATGAGATGCATGTAAGAGGAAAAACTTTTACTTTTGTTTTTTACGATGCATGGGAGTAATGCATTTGAAGTGGATGTGAAAGAAATAAATGACCCCTTTTTTTTATATAATGCATGAAGAGGGAATAATGCATTTAAATGGATGTGAAAGAAATAAATGACCTTTTTTTATATAATGCATGAAGAGGGAATAATGAAATGATGAATGAATATATAATATCACGGTGATGTTTTTTTTTTAAAAGTATGGATTTGCAAGATGATGTAATTTGAGTTTGAAATAATATAAAATATGATATCTTTGTTATTTCCTACATGATGGTGTAATGATAATGAAATGCTTATGGGAAACTGATTGTAGTATGACTGCAAGGTGATTTTTCCTTTTTATTTAGAAATGATGCATGTATGGAGAAATTATGTATCTGAACTAGGATGACTGTACGAGTGAAATAATATATGAACGTCTCATGCAATTCATAATATTAATGTTGCAAATGATGATAGGCATGGTAGCGCAATGATAATGGGATGCATATGAAAAGAATGATCTTATTTTGTTATGAATGCATGATGATTTTTGTTTTTTTTGTATGATGATGTTGCCTCATGTGCGTGCATATGAAAGAAAGAAGCATGAAAATGTTTTTTTTGAGTGATTTTATTTTTTGGAGAAATGTTAACCAGATTAATAGAGAGAGTAAGTATAATGCCCCTGTGTCCTAGGTGGGTCAGGTCTAAATTGGGATTTTCAACATGATCTAGGGTCACTTTAGTGATCATCCATTCGAGTGGCTCTATTCACTTCCTCACAAAGGTCTCCAGAGCAAAAATCCCCTTCATGACATGATCCACAACGATAGCTGGCTACCAGGTGTGGGATACCATAAAAGAGCGTACTCTGGTTGAGACTTTCATGATAGTCAGACAGATAAATCCAGAATGACTATCACTAATAATCTCCACTCGTCCTTGGTTGTTTTCAGACCCGAGTATAGGGCCCCACTCAAAAGTGTGTGCAAAAGTGTAAGTGAGGTGTGTGATGAGGGCAAAATACCTAAACTAACCAAGCTGGACAAGATATACAACAACAATAACAAAAAAGTCATCTACCCTAAGGTTCAATAATATTAAGAAATGCTAATAAATAAATAAAATAAGCATAAGGGCAAAAAAAAATATAAAATTAACAAATACTTACACATTTAGTTAATTAGGCTTGACTCTCTTAATTAGTCCCCAGTGAAGTCGCCAGCTGTAGCGATCGAAAAATTCGGAGGAGGGATTCTTCGAAGTTTTTGAAATGAAGTCGCCACCAAAGTTTAGTTTAAGGGCAAACATTGGAAAATCCCTATTGAGTGGATAAGGGGATTTTGCGGACCAGGTTTAGGCTCGAGAGTCGTTTATGCATAGGGAAGGTATTAGCACCCTATGACATCCTTCCTAAGGAAGGTTACCTTTTAATTAAATGTGTAGAAAAAAAATTATTAATTTAAAAAATTATTTTTACCCTTATTTACAAATTAAAAGAAAAAGGAGTTGGAAGGAGGACATTTAATTATTTTTGTTTGTTTTTTTAAAAAATAAGAAATAAGAAATTTACAAAAAGACTAAAAAAGGGTTTTTATTAATGCAATTGATAGAGTTCGGCCGCCCTCTGCTCCTACGTATCTCCTGGTAGAGAACCGGAATTGTTTCCTCTATCTTGTTTTAGTCCCACATTGCTTGGAAGAAGCAAGAACTACCCAGCCTTTGGCTATAAAAGAGGTTGAGATGCAAAGACTATGGACATGGGCAATTGGCGGGGTAAGTGATCTTCTGGGCTAGCCTTTGCAGTCCATTAGATTAAAAGCCTGTCTTTGATTCTTTTGGGCTAGCCTTTGCTGTCCATTAGATTAAAAGCTTGTCTTTGATTATTTTTGGAATAACTTTTGCGGTCCAATACTTGGCGATTTTCGGGTCAAAATGGACCTGATAGAAGTCCGGTTTGCGGTTGACCTGGTCAGACTGCTCGGTCCGGTTCGGCGTTGATCGCGTTGATCAGCCTGAGCTTAGTTTTGTATTTATTTATGTACATATTTATTATTTTTTTGTTTATTTATTTATTTATTTATGTACATATTTATTTATTGTTTATTTATTCATTTATGTACATATTTATTTATTGTTTATTTATTTATGCATATTTTAAGTACACATTTACACACAATTATGAGTGAGGCCACACCAGATAGTTACCTATCGTTGTGGGTAATATTACTAAAGAGACTTTAGCTCTGGAGGCCTTTGGTGAGAAAGTGATTAGAGCTACCAAAAGAATATTCACAGTGTGACCTTTAAATCACGAGGATTTAATAAAAAAGCAAAGAGGGGGTTTAGCCGACCGGACAGACGGGTTAGCCATCGTTTTGGGATAAATGAGTTGCACGGCTCAAAAGTCCTAAAATACCTATTCAAATAATCTCAAATCCTTTTTAAAGAGTCATGTTTGCAAACAAACATTTTCAAATAATCAAACACTCAGTCACAAATCAGTTATTTACAATGATCACTCTGAGTTTAACTCGTTTGAACATTGTGAATACCCTCCTTTTCAAATGGGCCGTGAATATCTGTTTGGTCACTTCGAACGTCTTTCAAATTTCAAAAACATTCAAATAATAAAAAACACCAACACACAAACATTTTCTACCAAGAACTACGTAAACCAGCCCCCGTAAAAGAGCGATTCTGGATTAGTTAACTGTTGGATCGTCTTCGTTTTTTGATAGTCGGTTCGTGAGACTTATATCTTCACTTTCACCCTTCGGATCGCCGAAAAGAGGTCTGAGAAGAGAGAAATTGAGTTCGCAAAGTAACTGAAAACAAATCCCGTTTTTTCTCAAATCAGTCACCTTGACAGTGAGATTCCGGATTCGTTAACCCTTGGATCGTCTCTGTTTTTTGACAGAAGGTTCGTGCGACATATATCTTCACCTTCACCGTTCGGATCGTGGAGTCGAGGTCTGAGAGGAGAGAAATTACATTCGCAAAGTAGCTGAAAACAAATGCCGTTTTTTCTCAAACCAGCCACCTTGAAAGTGCAATTTCGGATTCGTTAAGCGTTGGATCGTCTTCATTTTTTGACAGCAGGTTAGTGCGAAATATATCTTCACTTTCACCGTTCGGATCGTCGATACGAGTTCTAAGGAGAGAGAGAATGAAGAAAGACAAGGAAAGAAGAGGGGAGTGCGACGGAGAGGTGGTGAGTGAAGAGGAACGGTGAGATGAGAGACAGGGTTCCAGTGTGGGAGAGAGACAGACATGGTGTGGCTACAGCGTTGCAACGGTGAGGGAGAGAGAGACGACGTTGGCAGTGGGGGTTCGTGAAGTGAGAGAGCATGACAGAGGGAGGAAAACTTACTAATAATAACCAATAAAAACAATAAATGACGAGTGCCAAAATAAACATGCGTACATGACGACGAGTAACACGCGTGCACAAACGAGAATAAAAGGCACACACGATCAAAAATAACACGCGTATGCGGTTAGAAATAACATGCGTACACAACGGTACAAGATTGTCAAAACTAACTCGCGTACGTGACTAAAAATAATGCGCGTGCACAACAAAACATATTTTTGGGATTTTCATGAAAAAACAAAGAAGAAAATAATGATTAAAAAAAGGTCTTTACAACACCAAAAAAATCGATATTGTTTTCCTTTATTAAAAAAATAGCCGGACAAAATTTGGGTATAACACTTATTTTATTAGATTTATGTACATCATAAGTAATTTGGGCTTATGTTGCATTTACTATAAGTAACTATAACCACCAAAGGCCCAACACAGTCTACGTGCCTTCTTTTTTTATTTTTTAACAATTACTATGTGCCTTTTGATTTCCTAGTGATAGTTTTCTTATCAACATTATCACAATTAATTTCATTTTGTTTTCCAACGGACTTCTAGACTATTCTTCACCTTCTCACTCCAAAGTCATCGCTTTTAACATTTTGAAAATCGTCAAACTCATTGAACATAGATCAGCCCAATTGCTTGGCTCCATATCCAAGGCCCTTTTTATGAAGCCTCGATGGCTCAGATTCACCCGAACGAACCAATGGCTCAGAGCTAGCACGGATCCCTATAAATACCGGCTAGCATAGCCACAATAGGTACGCATTACCCATTTCCTGCATACTTCACATTTCTCAATACTGACTTAAGTGTCAGATTGGCTTTGCAGGCACCCCCCCCCCCCCGCGCGCGCGCGCGCGGAACAGTTTTTATGTGTGAAATTGCCAAAATAGGTCTTAACTTAAAATTTTATTTGTTGACAAAAACTTAAAATTATATTAGAAACTTAAAATTTGATAAAATAGACAACAAATACTAAATAAGCATATTAAATATTGAAATGAATTTAAATAAGTGTAAACTATATTTCATTTCCATTTAAATTATTTCTATATTATTTTTGTTAGATTATTTAATTTAATTTATTTTATATTATTAAAAAAATTTAGAGTAAAAACATGCGATTTTAATGCGGGTCACTCAATATTACAATAAATATATTTGACCATGTGGTACCCTCATTGACCAACATATTAGGAAAATAATAAACAAATAAAAAAAGTCTATAATAGTACATGCGATTTACACAAATAATTCTGGATGCAGGAAAAAAATATCCAAGCTCATCCCGGTTAATATTATACCCACAAATATACGTTGGAGTGAAAATTTAGCTGTCCAGTGAAAATTTAGCGAGTTGGGTTCCATGTATTTGGCCTTGGAACCACCTGCATTGGTTAAAGGAACTTGATGGTCTTTCATTGGAGGGATTGAAGTGGCACGGATTGTGCTTGTTACTAAATGCTGATCTATCTGCCAAAGATAGTGTCAATGTGGTAGGTTTAGCATTTCCAATCCCTAGCTTTGTGAAGATAGATTTGGGCATCAAATTGATGCTTGCACCTAAATCACATAATGCTCTTCCTGTATAGTACTTACCTATTGAAAAAGGGATTGTAAAGCTACCTGGATCCTTTAGCTTCCTTGGAATTTTGTTTTGTAAAATTAGACTACATTCTTTTGACATAACAACAGTTTCAAATTCCCCTAATCTTCTTCTTTTAGAAAGCACATCTTTCATGAATTTGGCATAGTTTGGCATTTGTTGAAGTGCCTCTATCAAGGGAACATTGATATGCAATTGTTTTAAAACATCTAAAAATTTACTGAATTGCTTCTCCTCATGTATTTTTTTCAATCTTTGAGGAAAAGGAGGAGGAGGGTATTCTGGTACTAACCTTGGAGTAAAAGATGTAGGAACACCAGGTGTTTCTGCATCTTGAGAATTTTTTTCATTTTTATTTTTTTCTCCCTTCTCTGTACCTTCAAGCTCATATGGTTCTGTTAGATCCTTGCCACTTCTCAAAGATATGGCTTTGACCTGTTCCTTACCTTGCCTTTGTGAGGGTGAAGCTTCTGTGTTTGATGGCAAAGTACCTGCTGGTCTTTGCTGTAAAGCAGTTGCTAATTGCCCTACTTGGTTCTCTAGGTTCTTAATTGATATATCATGAGCTTGCCTAGCAGTTCTAGTTTCACTAATGAATGATCTAAGCAATTCTTCTAGAGAGTTGGCACTGGCAGGTGGGTTTGATATTTGTTGGCTTTGAGGTAGGAATCCAGGAGGAGTACTTGGTGCAGGTGCACTTTGTGCAGGTGCATTAGAATTGTTCCACCTAAAATTTGGGTGGTTCTTCCATCCTGGATTGTAGGTATTAGAGTAAGGGTTGTTATTTTTATTGTAACCTACATAATTGACAGAGACAGGGTTGCTAGGACATTCTTCATATAGATGGCCTCCTCCACAATACACACAACTTGTAGTTCCTGGAGGGGCTTGTTCTATAGCTGCTGCAGTGTTTTCTTTAGGTGTTGCTACACTAGATGTAGGTGCACTAGTGCACTGTTTGATCAGATTGGTTAAAGTGGCCACTTGAGCAGATAGGGCTGATATATCATTAATCTCATGTACTCCAGAGGTTCTCTTTTGAGCACTTACCCTCTCAGTAGGCCAACTTGAACCATTTGTAGCAATTTTGTCAATAAGATCACATGCTTCATTATAAGACATATTCAAAAGAACACCACCAGCTGATGCATCAAGCATCACTCTGGTTTGTGGTTCTAGACCATTGTAAAAAGTTTCCATTTGTATAATGACAGGTAAACCATGATGTGGACATTTTCTTAAAAGCTCTTTCCATCTTTCCCATGCTTCAAACAATTATTCAAATTCTTTTTGTCTAAAAGATGTAATATCATGTCTCATCCTAGCATTTTTAATAGGAGGAAAATATTTGCTTAAAAATTTTTCAGCTAATTCATTCCATGTATGAATAGAATTGGGCTCCATAGAATTTAGCCATGATTTAGCCCTATCTTTCAAAGAGTATGGAAATAACTTAAGCCTAAATGCATCCTCACTAATACCAGGAATGATAAAGTTACTACAAACTTCTATGAATTGCTTTAAATGCTCATGGGGATCTTCATGTGGAGATCCACCAAATTGACCAATTGTTTGCAACATTTGAAACATCATAGGTTTAAATTCAAAATGAACAGCATCAATTTGAGGTCTAGCAATACTAGTTTGTATGTGCTGCTGGTCATATTGAGCATAGTCTCTCATAGGTCTATCTCTATCATTAATCATACCTATTGGTCCCATTTGAATGAATTGTTGTCTGTGATCCGGTCCACCTTCAGTTTGTTGATGTGAATTAGGTCCTCCTCTTACTGAGGCATTTTCACTGTGGTGAGACATTGTTCTGCAGTCTTGTTGTCTTTGTCTTTGTTGTCTTAGCAATCTCCTAAATCTTCTCTCAATTTCTGGATCACAATCAAATTCTGGTGGTCTATCTCTGGGCATAAACTAGTGTTTCCACACTGAGTGTTTCTGCACAGAAAACAGAAGACCAGTAGTACTAATAAAACACTAAATTAACAATCTAAACAACAAAATTTTACTATAATCCCCGGCAACGGCGCCAAAAACTTGGTGTGGTTATATTGATATATGCAAGTATACATAGTCACACAAGTAATAAAGTGATAAGAAAGGTCGAACCCACAGGGATTATGTATTGTAAATTTTTGTAGTTCAAAGTGTACACTTAGTGTGTCTACACTATTCAGTATTTTTGGTTTGGAGTTTTCAAAGTAAGTAAAAATAATAATAAGCAATAAAATGTGTGAGAAATCAGTTGGAAAAAGTAGTTGAGATGTTTTCACCAAGTACTTTACTTCTAAGTGTTTTAATGGAGTATGTAGTGTGGGAACACTGGATGTAGGTGCATCAGTTTGTGCCTTTCAGCACTTCTCTTCAGAGTTTCATTACAAGCTCTTATGATCTTTGTTTTTTACAGTAAAGAAAGGTTTGTCAATTCCTCCCTTGCCTCCTAACAATGATCCAAGTTGCTAAATAGGTTCACTATTGTAATTTTATTATCCTAAGGACTATGCTATCCTATGTCTAGGTTTTAGCATGTATTTAACAAAGTTTCCTTTATTAAATACTTGTCCCTATTAACTCTTGAGTTCATAAATGTAGCCCATGTCTGCTGCTACAAGTTTTACCTATTCTAAAATGATCAGTTCCAGAATAAGTTGAAAGAAGTATTATGCAAGAGTTTAAAGTGTTTACACTATAAACCATAATAACATATTTAGAAGTTCATTACAAGGTTAGAACATCTCAACTTAAGGGAATTTAGCTCATGTTACTCATGTTATAAAGCAAAGAATATGCAAAGAACATAAGTAAATGAATAATAAAGCAAAAGAACTTAAAAGAGTAGAGATTACTTGAATAGAAGATCTTTTGCATTAAGTTCCCAAGTTGAAGTACAATAAAGATTTCTTACACGAATTTCTTCAAAGTAGAAGTGAAGGGAATGGTTGTCAAGCACTTCCTCACCTTCCTCTCCTTAGAAACTTGAAATGAAAATAAACTAAACCTAAACTAAGCGAAACAAAATGAAAAATTACAAATAAAAGATGAAGGATTTAAAGATGTTTTTGATAAGTGAAGATATGGCTTCTATTTATAGGCTTGAAAGCTTTCCTCTTGCAAGGGGTTTCCTTTGGCGCGAAAGATCATCTGAGGGGACCAAACATGATTAGTTGTAGACAACCAATCAAGCAAGCTGCACAAGTTTGGTCGCTTGCATGCATAACAAAAGATGAGGTTGATTGGAGAAGTGCCACATGTCTTTTAGATAAGTTGAGTCTTGCAACTTGATTTTTATGTGTATCGCCAACTTCTGCAAGTGGCTCAGCTCTAGGTGGCTAGGCATGACGTCACAAATCAAGTGTGGAAGCATTGAAATGGTCTTTGGATGTTTTGGCACAAACTGCAGATTTTAGCAGGTGTTGGCAGTGTTTCCACTCCTGGTGTTTGGCAGTGTTTCCACTCCTGCAGTAGCTGCACTGAACAAAAACATCAAACCTAACAAGATTTGTGCATTTTGCCTAGATCATTGCCCTTTATCCATTTGAATATTTAGAATGTTGTTCCTTGATAAATAAGCTATAAATATATATAAATGTTCTTGAAAATAAGCAATAACTCAAGCTTAATTGTATGAATAACTCTATATAAAATAGAGTTATCAAGTACCATTGGATCAAAAGGTACAGGGCGTGGGGGAGGGTTATTACTTTTAATAATTTAATAAAAAAACACAAGTTAAAAATTTTCATTTGGTCTTGATTAAGGCTCACAAAACTCAAAGGCCATTATTCATTCACTATTGATAAGCCTCTTTCACCGTCTCCTCACTTAACCCCATCTTATTCATTCATTCACCTGTGTGCCTCACCTAACCCCACCTTCTCCTCCTCACCATCCTCCGCCTCCCACTGCCACCTCCTCATCTCGTTCACAGCTCATCCCATTTCCCTCACCATCTCTCATCGCTGAGCTCAACTCATACACTTCAGATCATCCCACACAACGCATCGAGGTCACACCGATTGTTCCTCAAATCTCATATTGCTTCGCTTCCTCAGATCTCAACATGCATGGCTCCTTCGTCACTCAAAACATCTAGATCGTTCCTCTTCTCTCTTCTCCCTCAAATCAGTAACAAACAGACCCAAAGGCAAAGAGAGAAACACCATTTTTTTGCAGGAACAAAGGTCTCTCTGGTTTTTGACAACGGCAACAGTTAGGGACGAGGTTATTCACGGTGACGGCAGCAGCAAGCTGTCTCCTTTTCTCTCCTACATGCAAACAATGACACGAGTGATTGACAGTGACAAAGCGTACGGTGGCAGCAGATCAACCACCTCTGTTTAATTTTTTATCACTTAGTTTTGTAGATCCCTCGATCTTTCATGTCTCTAATCCCTGATAGCTTGACAACGACAATAGCAGAGATCGGTGACAACGACAACAGGGAGCGCGATTGAGCTTTACCGCGGCGGTGGCGGAGCAAACGACGACAACATCAAGAAAGCGTATTTGGGAAACACTTTACTATTTCATCATTTTAATTGAATCCAACCCGATCATTCAGTATTTCTTCACTTTTCTTTGTTTTGTAAATTTATTGACTTTTAAGTCTATTCATTTCTCCATCTGTTCTATTTTTTAGATATACGTTTCTGTTTATTGTTGAGATAAATTAATGGTTGTCCCAATATATGTTGAGTCCATTGAGAGAGAGGCGAGTCGTAAAAATGAACAATTGAGAGAGAGAGAGAGAGAGAGAGAGAGAGAGAGAGAGAGAGAGAGAGAGAGAGAGAGAGAGAGAGAGAGAGGGAGAGAGAGAGAGAGAGAGAGAGAGACGAGGTAGATATGTGAAATAGAAACGGAAGAAAAGTCAACAAAAGTAGGCGAAGGAAGGGTTCTAATTGGGTGCGGTACAGGGAAAGTTTTCGCTATAGATATAAGATGTGTATGCCTATCATGTATATTAAATAAAATATTTTAACTATTAAGTTGCCAATTATGGTGATTATGATAATTTTTGGATCTTAATGTCTAAAAAATAAGTGCTGCAAGGTTGCAGGTTGGAGCCATATTGAGGTCATCAGGGAACAAAGTGTCATGGGCTAAGTTTTTTAAGGAATTAAAGAGCAAAATAATGCAGAATAATTTTGAGCTAATTAAAGAACGATACCAATTATCTCTGTTATGCTCATGTCAGGCTAGGAAACCTTTAAACTTATAAAAACTTGGTTTGTTCTTTCTTTATGATGCTTACTGCCAATTAGAAATATATTATCCTCTCATTCTGTACCTTTCTTGAAGTGTATGAGTTGTATGCGTGATATGTTATTGATTATTATCATTCAAATTTGGGCCCAATTGAGAGAGTGGATACTTTAATTAAACTTTGCAGCTTTAAAAAATTTGTAAGACTTGGTATCTAATTATCTATTGTTATTTCTGTTTTGAGTTGCTACCTCTTAAATGCAGTTCAGAGCATAGCTGGCTGCTTCATATATTTAATACTGAATAGATAAAATCAAGGTTGATAATACTCGGATGCTTGCCTGGGATTTATGTCTTCCATGTGGGGTCGATACACGAATCACGAATGCATACACTAAAGTTGTGAAACACTTCCAAACAAAAGAATGGTTGTAGTGTCACTCTGTTGTGTCTAAACACACTGTCTGATACCACAACTTTTCCCTACCCCACTTTCCTCTAACTATCTACTAGTCCTAACACCCGTGCTCCGCACGGGGTTGCCTTCTTTCAATTCCTTTATGAAATTTGCATCTGATGTGCGATGAACGTTCAACAACGCGCTGACATATAACCCTAAGGGTCACGAATAAACTCATTGTAATACCAAGATTGGCTTAGACACGAACGCGATAACCATGAGGAGTTGCAGGAAAATTCTTGGTACCATGTGGCGCATGAAAGAGTTAATTTAATGATTATTGTAAAAAAACAATTTAATAATTAAAAAAGTGAATGTCAACACATTTTTGAAGAACAAAAATTGGATGACCAGATGGGGTCGATCAAATATGACTTGTGCAAAATATATAATTTTTTTTAGTTTATATCAATTCAAGATACTTACAAAATATCTTAATGCGTTCAATTAAATACTAATATTAATGTGTGCTTATGAGTAAATCAAACTCGTATGCACCGTATCGACCCCTGTGTCTTAGGATAACTTATACTATTAGCCAACAATATTGTCCGTAAAATATATACTATAATAATTGAGTATACAAATTAAATTACAACTATAGATTGAATAAGATGATTTAACAATTAAAACTAAATGTTAACAAATAATTGGAACTGAACAAAGAACAACAATTTAATGATTATTGACAAAATATGAATTAATGATTAAAAAAATGAATGTCAAACTTTTTTGAAGAACAAAAAATGGATGATCAGAAGGGATCATTTGGAAATTTCAAAAACATTATCATAATTTTGTACGTATTATAATTTTGAAAACAGTTTTCCATTAAAACAAAAACAGTTTTTTTCTTGTTTATGTAAATTAATGCAGAGGATATAATTTTTTTACTAAATAATTAATTTATTTTTTGTTTGAAGTTGAAGAATAGCTTTATAATCTTTTAATATATTTTCCCTATTTTTTATCTCATATTATTGTTAAACAAAACACTTAAAAGTATTATGTGTATCAAGTATTTTATTTTAAATAATTGGATTAATCAGTTTAATAGAAATAGTAATACATGACTAACAGAGTTAATTTTAATGGTAATTAGACTCGGATCTCACCCCGAAGTATCGGGTTCGAACCTCAGGTGAAGCACAAACTTTGTTAGGCGGCACTAGCGGTTATAATAGCTAAAAAGTATCTGTTAGTGTAAATTTGTACTGCACTAAAAAGTCCAAACTTATCAGAAAGTTTTGAAATTTATTTCATTGAGTTCAATAAAATACAAAGATCAAAATGATATTTGCAGAAATTTTTTTATCAGAAATATGTCTTTTATTATTACCTTTCGTCTACTGTTTTCCTATTGTGACTGGTTTCTCTCTCGGGACCTTCTCACACAATTGTTGCCCAACTTCAAGCGTTACCACCACCTCTCAGTCACGAGCTCCCGGCGAGTCCCTAAAGGAACGAAGTCACGAACGAAGAGCAAGGAACCAGAACGAAGAGGAACTAAAGCCACGAACGATCTAGAACGACACACGATCACGACTGTCACGCGCCGACGCCTCCACCCATGTGTGTAAAGAATTGTTTTTTTTTTACTTTTGAGAGATAGAAAACATAAATCTCCGCTTTTGTGAGAGAGAGATAACAGAAAACAATAAACAACAATAAATTTTCTTCAACACACAGGGAGCAACAATAACCCCTATTTTTATCTCATATTATTGTTAACAAAACACTTAAAAGTATTATGTGTATCAAGTATTTTATTTTAAATAATTGGATTAATCACTTTAATAGAAATAGTAATACATGACTAACAGGGTTGATTTTAATGGTAATTAGACTCGGATCCAACCCCGAAGTATCGGGTTCAAACCTTGGGTGTAGCAAAAACTTTGTTAGGAGGCACTGGCAGTTATAATAGGTAAAAAGTATTTGTCAGTGTAAATTTATACTCCACTAAAAAGTCCAAACTTATCAGAAAATTTTGAAATTTAAATCATTTAGTTCTATACAATATAAAGATCGAAATGATATCTGCAGAATTTTTTTTACCTGAAAATATGTCTTTTTTTTGTTATCGGTAATACATGACTAACAGGGTTGATTTTAATGGTAATTACTAATTAGACTCGGATCCCACCACAAAGTATCGGGTTCGAACATTGGGTGTAGCAAAAACTTTGTTAGGAGGCACCGACGGTTATAATAGCTAAACAGTATTTGTCCGGGTAAATTTGTACTGCACTAAAAAGTCCGAACTTATCAGAAAATTTTGAAAATTTAATCATTGAGTTCTATAAAATATAAATATCGAAATGATATCTGAAGATTTTTTTTACCTCATATTATTGTTAAACAAAACACTTAAAAGTATTATGTGTATCAAATATTTTATTTTAAATAATTGGATTAATCAGTTTAATAGAAATAGTAATACATGACTAAGAAGGTTGATTTTAATGGTAATTAGACTCTTATCCCGTATCGGGTTTGAACCTTGGGTGTAGCAAAAACTTTGTTAGGAGGCACTGGCGGTCATAATAGCTAAAAAGTATTTGTCAGTGTAAATTTATACTCCCCTTAAAAGTCCAAACTTATCAGAAAATTTTGAAATTTAGACCATTTAGTTCTATAAAATATAAATATCGAAATGATATCTGCAAAAATTTTTTTACCTGAAAATATGTCTTTTATTATTATTATCGGTAATACATAACTAATAGAGTTGATTTTAATGGTAATTACTAATTAGACTCGGATCCCACCCCAAAGTATCGGGTTCGAACCTTGGGTGTAGCAAAAACTTTGTTAGGAGGCACCGGTGGTTATAATAGCTAAAAAGTATTTGTCGGCGTAAATTTGTACTGTACTAAAAAGTTTAAATTTATCAGAAAATTTTGAAATTTTGATCATCTAGTTCTATAAAATATAAAGATCGAAATGATATCTGCAGATTTTTTTTACCTGAAAATATGTCTTTTATTATTACCCGTATAACAAATATTGACTTAATAAAATAAAAAATTGCAACTTATATTGTATTGAGACCCTAACGCACGCGTGAGTGAAGTATTATATACTACAAACAGATGCAGAATAAATATAAATCCAACTGCAGGACTATAGAGCATTTTGATATAAGATTACTAAGTGTATATTAACAATTCCTTTACCAAACATAATATGCCGATTAATTGACAAGTTTTTTAGGGACTTTAGGAAAGTGTACAAGATTTGTTGAACCAAAGGCGCCAAAAAGTACTTTTTGTTTATTATTGATTAATTCCATACTATCAATCATGTTGTACATGAGACTTAAGTAATATGGAACACTGTCGGATAGCATGTTGCCTAAAATGCAAGAAAGAAAAAGGTGTATTATAAGGAAATGTTGCCTTATACATTGTAACATTCAATTTCCTTTTTACTTCATATTCTAAATTATATATTACAAACTTATTAGAATATTACTGTTACCAAAATACGTCCTTTGTTTATGTATTTATATGCATGAGTTATATTTACTTTGTATTATTTTCTATAATTTCTTATTGTGCTTTCCTAATTATATGTAGAACTTTTAAAACTTTTAAAGTGCCTCACTAATATCTATAACTCTAAGTTTGTAAAGCACTTTTTTTGTCCACCTTAAACATGCAGGTTCGAATCCTGTTAAACCACTTTACTATACAATTCTGTCTCTTACCAAAAAAATATGTTCTGTTTGATTCCTAATTATATCGTGTTTAATATTAACAAATATCAATTTAGTGTATTTACATTTATCGATACTAGGGCTCCTCGTGCATCGCACGGAGGCTAGTCTCTCTTTAATAAGCGAGTTGGCATCAAAGGGCGCCAACCTTCAGCCAAAAATTCATCCTCAATTTCAGCAATATTTACAACAATGCCACTCTTCCATTTTTTAAACTTTTACCACCCATTTCAATCATATTTACAACACATGTCATTCTTTTATTTATTTTTTATTCTAAACTTAAACCTTTTTGCTTTTTTTTTTGCATATTTTAATGTTGTGAAAAAATAATAGTTTCGTGACAAAATACGTAAAGTGTGATTCTAAGCAGTGTGTTTGGGGGGTACTTTGGCGTTCGGAAAAAAATTAAACTGTTCAAATATTACTTTAGCATTCGTAAAAAATTTTAACTATTCAAAAACGTGAAGTTCGTTCCTCAATAAACGGTTTGACGGAAAAAAGTTAATTTGATGACAAAATACATAAAGTGAGATACTAAGCAGTGTCTTTTGATGTGCTTTATGGTTCCAAAAATAATTTAGTTGTCCCAATACGCATAGTTTGTTTATCAATAACTGATTTGGTAAAAAAATAATTTCGTGTCAAAAACGTAAAGTGATATGCTAAGCAGTGTCTTTTGAGGTGTTTTAGTGTTCGAAAAACTTTTAGGTGTTCAAATACGCGAAGTTCAATGTCTTTGTTAATATTCTTTTTTAACTTTATAATCTTCTTATTTAATTTATAGTTATAATTTAATTTTTATTCACGGGAACTTTAGCCACATCAACAATAGAACCTCGTATCATAGTCTTTCGACTTTGTATAGGTGGTTTTATTTTATTTATAGTTTTCATCCAGCCTTGCAAAATATCCACGTGTTTCACTTTCTATTTGTGTTGTGTTCTATATTTTTGTCATTTTGCACTAACAGCTATTAGAATCATACTTAAATCGGGATTTAGATTTTAATCTTTCTTTATATTTAGCGTTCAGAAAAAAATTAACTGTTCAAACATTACTTTAGTGTTCAGACAAAAATTTAAGTATTCAAATACGCAAATTTCGCTTCTTAATAACTGGTTGGACGGTAAAAAAATTAATTTGATGACAAAATATATAAAAAAAGATGCTAAGCAGTATGTTTTATATGTTTTGATATACTTTATGGAACTGGAAAAAATTAATTATTCTAAGCAGTGTCAAAATACGTAAAGTGAGATGCGCTAAGCAATGTTTTGTATTGTTGCTTCTATTTTATTTGTGGTTTTCATCCAACTCTGCATGATATTCACGGGTTTCGTTTTCTAATTGTATTGTATTGTCTTCTCTTCTTTCTAATTATGGGTTAAGTTTTTATATCTACATTTGATGAATATCGATTATGTTATTACAATTATTTATACTTTTTTTCTTATTATTTATGGATGTTCTATCTCAATGTCTTTATTATGTTCTTTTTTAATTTTATAATCTTATTTAATTTATCGTTATAATTTAATTTTTATTCACGGGCTATTTTAGCCACATTAACAATCGAACCCCACATCATTTTCTTTCAACTTTATATAGGTGCTTCTATTTTATTGGTGGTTTTCATCCAACCCTATACAATACCCACATGTTTAACTTTCTATTTGTGTTGTCCTCTTTATTTTGATCATTTTGCAAAAACACGTATTAGAAGTATATTTTTCCATAAAAAAGTATTAAAAGTATATTTAAATTAGTGTTTATATTTTTATATTTCTTTTACTTCCGAGTACTGTGTTGCAGCATTTACTCCCGCGGAAACTTTAGCCACATTTACAATAGAACTCTGTGTTTCACTTTGTAATTGTGTTGTCTTCCTTTCTTTCTAATTACGGGTTAAGTTTTTATATTTACATTTGATGAATATGGATCATGTTATTAAAATTATCTAGACTTTTTCTTCTTAATATCTATAGATGCTCAATTTCAATGTCTTTGTTAATGTTCCTTTAATTAATTATATAATCTTATTATTTAATTTATAGTTATAATTTATTTTTTATTCCATATTATCTAAATGTATCTTTTACAAACCAACATGATTGGCCAGCAGGCATAAGCTACCCTGGGACATAAGTGTCGACCCGGTGCTCTCATACTCGATTCTCCCACAGTAAACAGACTCGGTATTGGCCAATGCGAAATTTTCTCCTAAGCACAAGCGAATATTGGTCTTTTAATAAGTATGGATTTTGTGTTGTCTTCTTTATTTCACTATAGCGCAACCTGTGCATCGCACGGGTCATAAGACTAGTATAAGCTAAAATCATGTATTTATTATTTTTAGAAAATGGAGACGAATCCCCAACAAACAAAGACAATTAATAGGTCTCTCCAAACAATCAGCAAAAGTAAAGGTCCGACAGAAGGAGGGCACTGCTCAAACAAAACTAAGACCTCAAATTGAGAACAACCAATATTAAAAAGAGCATCTGGACATAAATTTGTTTCACGATTATACACATGCACAAAGCGAACCCCCCAAGACAACTACAGGAGCTTATGGATCTCTCTAGTAATGCTTCTTCCCACAACACGCTCAGTCACATTACTAGAAATAATACGATAAATTGCTTCAGCATCAACCTCGACCACTAATCTAGAGATATCTCTATTACGACACAGATTCAAGGGTTCTCAGACACCCCACAACTCAGCTTCAAAGGCATTGCAATTCCCAATCCTTTTTGAGAAATCACAGATCCATCGATCTCACTAGTCCCGAACCAAACCACTACGTCCACCCAAACCAATGCTCGCCTTGCAAGCATCATCATTGTTGAGACTAAGCCAACCTACTGAAGGTGAATTCCAATGCACATCCACCCTTGACCTAGCAATCGGAGACACCAGCCCATCAAACACAACATCTTCATAATTAGAAGCTTGGCGCAAAATGACCCTCCATAGAGGAAGAGGCATTATAATGGAAGAATCACGACTCTGTTTATTCTTCTAAGTCCATAAACAATGACAGGTTATGATCAAAATATTACACCATTCAAACCCATCAGGAGCCCAAAATGCTTGTGAAAAATTAAACTCGATCCATTCAACAAAACCATAAAATAAAATTGACTATCTTTTCAAAATTGACCAAAACAAGCCAAACTAAAGAGTCTACAAGGCAATCTCTTAAAAGTTAAAATTAATTGCTCCGTGTGCAATTAATGGTGAACCTATATAAGCCAATCAAAGATGAAAGATGCTCAAAGAATAACACAAGAACCAGTTAAATAACAATGGTAGAGCCTTTGTTGGGATTTTAAAGCTTGATCAACCCCTTGATAGCTGAAGAAGGGAATTGAAATATTCAAATTCCTCCACACTTCTAAATACCAATCCAACTTCAAGTCCTCCCTTGTCACCACTTTCAGCAAGTGACATACCCCTGTATGAATGCACCTTCTCAACTTTCACAGGTCTTCCAAATCCAAAGTCAGTCTCATAAACAGTAAACCTACTGGACCCAGTCACCAATAACACACTTCCCAACTTAAACATCTTTATAATCGATTCCCTCCACTCTTCTGCATCTCTAAACGGTTCACTTTTCATTTCATTTATTGCCCTTTCAATAACTCTAACCGCATTCACAAAACCATCCCTTCCCTTTAGATCCTCTCTCTTCAACGTTGCATGACACAATGTTAGACAGTTCCCAAAATACCCCTCTGGTATTGGATACCCAAGTCTATCTCTACAGTCCCCGGCAAAACGAAAATACTCTTCTATCAACTCATTTTCTTCATCATCATTATTTCTATTTCTAGTTTTCACCATGGTAGCCCAAGCAAAAGCACACGTCACCACAAATCTTGATAGTGATTCTGGTGCGTTGACTTCATCTATTCTCTTCCACTCATTCAGACCCAAATTTTTCAGCCAATCGATTTCTTCTTTACCAAAAACAATCGTTGCCTTAACACAATCTTCATCAACGGATTCAGCTGAACCACCCATTGGCTTAGTAGTTTGACTTTGACCAATGAGTTGCTCCTTCCATGTTTTTCTTTCTTCATAATAGTCTCTTAAGAAAACACTCTCGAGTTCTCTTGGATCTCTCAACACTTCTCTATCAAAACACGGTAGTAAAGTCAACATTTCTCCTTGCAGGGTAAAGTCAACGCATTTTTTATGAATGAAAGACCAAGATTTCATGAAATGGCTACAACAACTACCATCCATGACGTGGCAATATGTAATGGCAATGCAAAGGCCATGGTTAGGGAAAATCGTAGCTTGCAAGTTAACCAAAGGGAATATGAAGGTTTCATCATCATCATCAAGGGTTTTGTATGTTAACTTGGGAACAAGGTGATCTAAGTCTTTGAGATTTTTGGGTTGATTGGATGAGAGATGGTTAAAATCCGATGAAGATTCGAAGGTGGTTAAGGTGACAGAGCCGTCATCAGTGCAGCGAATGAAGGGTTTGTGGGGTGGTGGTGGACAGATGAGATTTCCGGAGAGAGGGTAGAAATGTTGGAGAGTTAGAGAAAGAGAGTGTTTGAGAGTAGGGAGTGTTGTTTTGTAAAAATGGGAGGTGGAATAAGGAAAGTTATAAAAGAATTGGCGTTTAACATAGATAGGACCTGCTAAAGGCAAGTCCAAGAATGTGAGAGGGAGGGATGTATTTCTTCTTGTTGATGGAAAAACTAGAGTCTGGTCAATAAGCTTATGCAGTACTCTAATTTCTGTCATTTGAGAAAATTGAATGATATGTGAACCTATTTGGGTGAAGCGTTTCATTTATATATTCAAGAGAAGAGATGTAATATATATTAATAAATAAACAATGGAGAAATGAAAGAAATTTCCAGTGATCTAATGGAGAAATGGCAGAAAAATCATATCCACATTAATTGGTTTCCCTAGAATGGAAAGCAGTAGTATGCTACTCGGAATTTTCCCTCAAAAAATGTAACTTCTATTTCGAAAAAAACATGAAAGTAGATTAACCATGCATACGTGTTGATTAGTACTTTTTTTATGCAAATATTTTGATTAGTACTAAAAAATAAAAATACAAGTTCTTGGCATGGGGTAGGAGGAAACTAGGAAGTTTCGGTTAGATAAATAAATGACTCAGTCCAAGTCATGGCGTTTATCCACTGCCATAGTACCATTGGCTCCCAAGTCATCGCTGTCTGTTAGCTTCTTTTTTATGAACAAATGTTAGTGGGAGTGGGAGAATGTTAGTTTCTAGGGTTTGAACCCTGGACCTCCTTCTTGCAACTTTGCAACTCCTTCATGTCTCTTAGCTCGCCAACTGAGCTACCTTCCTGGGACCGTTGTTCGCTAGTTAGTATTGGATCTGTGACATTCATCGACTCGTATGTTTGGGAGCGGGATTAATTAGTAGGGTTTGGAAGGGGAAGACTTTAGAGGATTTATTCAATATATTTTAAACTGTGGGTGCACTATTGTGCTTACAAGATTAAGCAATTCTCTAATTCCTTATCACTCCCCCCTCAAGCTGAAGGTGTGGCAAAGGAGTGACCTTGAGCTTGCTTTTGAGTTGCAGAAACTGTGGAGCTGGGAGAGGCTTTGTTAAAGCATCTGCTAGCTGATCTGTAGCAGGGACATGCAGAACTTTCAGAGCCTGAGACAGAACACGTTCCCGCACAAAGTGAATGTCTAGTTCAAGATGTTTGGTCCTGGAGTGCAGTACAGGATTATGTGCAATTGCTACTGCACTTAAGTTGTCACAGAGAAGAACAGGGATCTGATCATATTAAGTAAAGTAGACATACAAATGGGGAAAACGGGATTCTAGGATGGATTATTTGTCTTTTCCTAGAGTCCGATTCCTTCTTGATGTCGAAATAGATATGTATTGAAGTAATGGACAAACAAAAAAGAGAGGGCATTTGATTGACCAAATAAAAATTCCTTAATTTGTTTAGAAAAAAAAATAATTCAATTTCGATACTATTAGAGACTTAAATAGATTTAGAGTAAGATTCCATTAGTATCAAAAAGGTTCGGTTCACAGAATATTTGATCGGTAGAAATGAATATATATATATATATATATATATATATATATATATATATATATATATATATATATATATATTATATTTTTATAATATTGGAATTGGAATATTATTCTTACAATAGAATACAATATTATTGCGCCACCCAGAAGAAGTAAATCAAGTTATTTTAATCAATTAATGAGGTTCATTTTTCAAAAACATCATAAAAAAAATGAAATGGAATTTTTTGAAACATGCTTGATCTTCAGCTCACGTAGCAGGGATTGTATCCACAGTAACTCAACAGTGGCATTGGCTAGCCCCCTGTACTCTGCTTCTGCACTGGAACGGGCAACAAGAGTTTGTTTCTTGGAGCTCCAAGATATGAGATTAGGCCCCAGGAAAATGCAGGATCCAGAAGTGGATCGTCTGTCATCTGGATCACTCCCCCAGTCTGAATCACTGTAGGCACGAAGGGACAGAGGGAAGGCAGTAGGTGCAGGTTGTAGCAACAGGCCATGAGTGGCTGTGCTGCTGAGATATCTCAGAATGCGCTTCACTGCACGCCAGTGACTGTCCAGTGGTTCTTTGAGAAACTGGCAGACCTTGTTCACTGAGTAGGCTAGCTCTGGTCTTGTGAGTGTGATATACTGCAATGCTCCAACTAGGGATCGATAGGTTTGTGGTTGCTGCAGTTTGTTAGGGCCAAATCTGCTCAGTTTTGTGGAGGAGGCCATAGGAGTGTTTATGCCATTACAGTCAAGCATAGAGGCTTTATGGAGCAGGTCTGTGATGTACTTTGTTTGAGTGAGGATGATAGATCCATTTGTCAGATATTTGACCTCCAATCCAAGAAAATAGTTAGGTTTCCCCATATGTTTTAGAGCAAACTGAGAGTACAGTTTCTGAATCAGATCATGAATGAGAGCTGAGGCTGATCCAGTGATTAGGATGTCATCAACATACATGAGGGCAAATAATTGAACGCCTGGGGAGGAGTGAACAAACAATGAAGGATCACACTTGCTTGGGTGGAAGCCAAACTGATGCAAAGCCTGCTTGAGCCTATCATGCCATGCTCGTGGTGCTTGCTTGAGACCATAAAGAGATTTGTGAAGTCTGCATACAAGAGTTTTGTCATTGCTAGAGAAGCCAGGTGGTTGAGTCATGTAAATTTCTTCTTCAAGATTGCCATTGATGAAGGCATTGTTTATGTCAATTTGTTGAATGTCCCATCGGTTGGTTATTGCAAGAGACAGGAGTATTCTGATTGTGGTTGGCTTCACCACTGGGGAGTAAGTTTCACTGAAATCTTTCCCTGGAATTTGATTGTAGCCTTTGGCTACTAGTCTTGCCTTGTATTTGTTGATAGTGCCATCTGGATTTTCTTTGACACGATACACCCATTTGCATCCAATTGCTTTCCTCTTTGGAGGCAAGGTAGTTAGTGTCCAAGTCTTGTTATCAAGGAGAGCTTGCAGTTCAGCTTTCATTGCTTGCTGCCACTGAGGTGCACTTAAAGCTTGCTTGACAGTGGTTGGAGTGATGTGAGCCAGAAACACTTTGGGTTTTAAAGTCCCTGTTTGCAGACGAGTGATCATATGGTGAGTTTTTAGAGGGACTTCAAATGGCCCTGGGTTGACATTTGGTATGACTGAGGTGGTGTTAGCTGGGACAGCTGTTGGTGAGGCTGCAGAAGGAGTGTTTACAGTTGAGGGGAGTGTCACTGGGGATTCTGTAGGTGAGGCAGGTTCAGAATCAATTGCAGGAGTGACTGCAGTGGTAGCTAGGACAGTTTCTGGAGTTGGATCAGAATTGGATTCAGGAGTGACTGGGACAGTGTCTGGAGTTGGATCAGAAGGTGGAGGTTGATTGAAGGAAGGGATTAATAATTGTGTTGAAGTGGTGGACATATTTGGAGAGCCAGGGGACTCTGAAAATAGAGAGGGGTAAGGGAAGGACTCTTCATTGAAGGTAACATTTTTGGTGATGATAATTTTTCCCTCAGGTGTGAGACACTTGTATCCTTTGTGAATTGGAGACAGACCTAGATTGACACACTTGGTGCTTTTGAATTCAAACTTGTGTTTGTTGTAAGGTCTTAGGTGAGGGAAGCATGCACAGCCAAATACTTTGAGTAATTGGTAGTTTGGTACAGCATTGTACAAAGCCTGGAAGGGGGAAATGTGAGAGGTTAGACCTTGTGTAGGTAGTCTGTTAATGATATTGGTGGCTGTAGTGAATGCATGCTCCCAGTATTTGAGAGGGAGGGCAGCATGTGACAGTAAAGTTAGGCCCATTTCAGTTATGTGCCTGTGCTTTCTCTCAACCGTACCATTTTGATGTGAGGTGTATGGACAAGTGAACCTATGGACAATGCCCAAATTGGCCAAATGTTTAGTGAATGGCATATACTCTCCACCTCCATCAGATTGCACAGCCTTGATGGTTGCTGAAAACTGAGTTTGCACAAGCTTATGGAACAAAGTAAAGGCAGTTAAGGCATCAGATTTTTGTTTCAAAAAATAAAGCCAAGTAAACTTAGTGCATGCATCCACAAAAGCTATGTAATAATAATGTCCAGTACTGGAAACTATGGGAGAGGGTCCCCAAAGGTCTGTGTATATGAGGTCAAAAGGTGTGTGATGAGTGGAGGGAGAGGGGGGGCATGCAAACGATGAGATTTTCCAACATTGCAAGCATCACAAAATTCAAAGGAAGATTTATTAGAGGGACTCATGTTACATTGCTTCATGACAGATGATACTAATTGAAAATGTGCATGACCTAGTCTAGCATGCCACAAAGATAACAATGAATGTGAAGCATGTACAGAGTATATAGTAGATGGTATAGTGTTATTGGAAGCTGAAACAGAGTGAACCAGAGCATTTTGTGAGCTTTTCACTATAGGCAAGCCTTTGAAAACATAAAGACCATCATCCCCTAGCTTGCCTTGGAGAACAATCTCATCAGAGACCTGTGATTTTACCAAGCAATAAGGATCATGGAATTCAAAGTAAACTTTGTTGTCATGTATAAATTGTGAGACAGACAATAAATTCTTGGTGATGTGAGGTACATGTAATAAATTATTGAGTGTGAGATTGATGTGAGGGTGCAAGGGTGAAGTGAACTTAGAGGATCCAACAGATTTTATTTTGGATTTGTGTCCATTCCCCATAGTGACAGAGGATTGGCCACTGTATGGTGACTTTTGCTGCAGATTGTTCTCATTAGGTGTGACATGGTGAGAGGCGCCTGTATCACCATGCCAATCCTCATATGGATCATCACTACTAGTTTGTAAATGAGAAGTGTTACCTGTGGCGTCTAGTGACAGTGTTTCAGCAAGGTTGACTGTTGGTGTGGCTGAAGGTTCAGCACTGTCTGTGGCAGGGCGTGTGGATGGCTCAGCAGGTGTGGCATTGGTGGTGTTCAGAACATGTGGAGGAGGGACAAAGGTTTCATCAAACTTGTACCAGCAGTCAAGTACTGAATGACCATAGCGTCCACATAGTTGACATGTAGGTCTGGTGCCTGAGGAAGGAGCACCTCTAGAGCGTCCACGGCCACGGCCTTGGCGACCACGTCCACGACCTTGAAAGTTTGTTGAGGCATTTTCTCGAACACTTGGAGCACGAACGTTTTGTTGGTTGTGCGCTTGAGAGGACGACGCAGAAACGTGAGCGACGTTTGCTGTGGCATTGACAACAGCGAGTTCTTGTCTGAACTTGTCCAGTTGTGATTCTTGAACCAGCAGCAACGATTCAATTTCAGTTAGAGAAGGAGACTCTGGCTTACTGAAGATCATCATAACGAAAGAGTTGTACTCCTCTGGTAGGCCGTCAAGCAACACGTCAACAAGATACGAGTCAGCGATTGTTTCGCCTGCGGAGATCAAGGAATCAGCGAGAGTGTGAACCTTTGTGATGAATTCTGAAATTGATTTGGATCCTTTCTTTGTGTTTTTGAGTTCGCTTCTCAGTTGACGCACTTTGGCCTTCAAGTGCGAGAAGTAGTGTTGATGAATTTTCTCCCAGACTTGCCATGAATGATGGCAAGTAAGAACACGCGTGAGTGCTGTCTCTGAAAGTGTGGAGAGCAGCCATGTGAATAGAGTCTGGTCTTGCACAAGCCATTTCTCGAACTCTTCAGATGGCGTATCAGATAGTCGATCTGCTTCTGTGGCATATTTCACAGGAACCTTGGGATTGACAAGAAATCGATGCAATTTGTGCATCTTGACTACACCTTCTACCTGTTGATTCCATAGCAGAAAGTTCTTGTCATCAAGTTTGATGGATAACTTGGGTCCAGCAACGAATTGATGCTGAGAAGCAGTTTGCGTGTTTGTCTGAAAAACTGAGGTGCTGTGATTTGATGATTCAGCCATTGATGATCTGAGGAGCTTGAGACGTGCAAGGGAAGAAAAAGATGGCGGAAGCGTTAGGCACAGGATTGTTGCACTGCGAATGATACCATGATGAGAATATGGATGCGAGAGAGTGAGTAACCGTAACAAAATTGTGAGTGAATTATCATTGTGTTAACAGTGTACAAACTGTGAGTATATATACACAGTTGGTGGCATAACAGAATTGCCACATAGGCATTCAGTTACCAGCTAATCTATCTATGCTGGTGCACTATTGTGCTTACAAGATTCAGCAATTCTCTCATTCCTTATCAGATCTAAGTCTTTGAGATTTTTGGGTTGATTGGATGAGAGATGGTTAAAATCCGATGAAGATTCGAAGGTGGTTAAGGTGACAGAGCCGTCATCGGTGCAGCGAATGAAGGGTTTGTGGGGTGGTGGTGGACAGATGAGATTTCCGGAGAGAGGGTAGAAATGTTGGAGAGTTAGAGAAAGAGAGTGTTTGAGAGTAGGGAGTGTTGTTTTGTAAAAATGGGAGGTGGAATAAGGAAAGTTATAAAAGAATTGGCGTTTAACATAGATAGGACCTGCTAAAGGCAAGTCCAAGAATGTGAGAGGGAGGGCTGTATTTCTTCTTGTTGATGGAAAAACTAGAGTCTGGTCAATAAGCTTATGCAGTACTCTAATTTCTGTCATTTGAGAAAATTGAATGATATGTGAACCTATTTGGGTGAAGCGTTTCATTTATATATTCAAGAGAAGAGATGTAATATATATTAATAAATAAACAATGGAGAAATGAAAGAAATTTCCAGTGATCTAATGGAGAAATGGCAGAAAAATCATATCCACATTAATTGGTTTCCCTAGAATGGAAAGCAGTAGTATGCTACTCGGAATTTTCCCTCAAAAAATGTAACTTCTATTTCGAAAAAACCATGAAAGTAGATTAACCATGCATACGTGTTGATTAGTACTTTTTTATGCAAATATTTTGATTAGTACTAAAAAATAAAAATACAAGTTCTTGGCATGGGGTAGGAGGAAACTAGGAAGTTTCGGTTAGATAAATAAATGACTCAGTCCAAGTCATGGCGTTTATCCACTGCCATAGTACCATTGGCTCCCAAGTCATCGCTGTCTGTTAGCTTTTTTTTTTATGATCAAATGTTAGTGGGAGTGGGGGAATGTTAGTTTCTAGGGTTTGAACCCTGGACCTCCTTCTTGCAACTTTGCAACTCCTTCATGTCTCTTAGCTCGCCAACTGAGCTACCTTCCTGGGACCGTTGTTCGCTAGTTAGTATTGGATCTGTGACATTCATCGACTCGTATGTTTGGGAGCGGGATTAATTAGTAGGGTTTGGAAGGGGAAGACTTTAGAGGATTTATTCAATATATTTTAAAATATATTTGATATTTTAAAAAATTGAAAGAATAATATAATAGATAATAATATTACATTGCTAATTACACTTCATTTTTTTTAGAAATAATTTATAATTTACTCAATTTACACTATTTGGGAGTTTGGAGGAGAGGGGAGGGTTTGAAAAAACAAATGATGAAAGATAAATGGAATGAAGGCTAGATTGCAAAGCAGTTGTAGATGGCGTCAACGGAAGGTTTAATTTTGTGATCGAGTATATGGCTCTATTTTACATGTCTGCATTTCTTTGCTATCTCAATTACGAAACTTTAATGTTTCACTACAAAAAACGGATCAAATAGCGGGGGTTTTATTGCGGAGGTTTTAAAAACCCCCCCAGTTTAACAATAAAAAAGGAACTCCTCGGTCAACAAGTTGAAAATGTTGTTTCAATTTACGGAGGTTTAAAAAACCTCCGCTAAGTGTCACGAAAAACCCCCGCTAAATGTAAAATAAAAAAACAAAAAAAACCTTCTAAACCTGTTTCCCTCTCATCTGTTTCAAGTTCCCTCTTCTCATTTCACTCTCGCGAAACCCGTTTCCTTCTCACTGCTTCACCCTCCCTTAGTCACAAACGCTCCTCCCTCGCGAAACCCTCCCTGATTCACTGCTTCACCGCTTCACCCTCCTCAGTCACAAACCCTCCCTCGCGAAACCCTCCCTCGCGAAACCCTCCTCCCTCGCGAAAACCTCCCTCTCGCGACACCCAGTTTCTCACAAACCCTCCCTCAGTCACAAACACTCCCTCGCGAAACCCAGATTCTCCCTCTCGCGAAACCCAGTTTCTCACAAACCCTCCCTCAGTCACAAACCCCCTTACCAGAAACCCCCATTTCGTATGTTATTGTGCGTCTTGGCAACGGAAAGGAACTTCGAGTCTTGCACAACCTCCATTCGCGACAACCACCGCTCTACGCTCTACATCGCTCTACAACCATCGCTCTGTGAACCTGTTCGTCGCACCACCTGTCTCTCACCATCAGCATCTGTCTCACTTGCTCTCAGATAGGGTTTTGGTAAGGTTTCTATCTGATTCCTTTCCTTCGTTTGATTTTGCTCATATTCCTAATAATGAATTACATCATTTTCAAAAAGATTTTGACCTGAATTTCTTTATGGTTTTTCACAATAAACAAACTGCTACATTTATTCCTTTCTGATCTTGAAATGAAAATATTACAGAGGATATTCTTGATTGGGGGATTTGTTAAGTTGGTTACTTGGTTTGTGTTGTTTCCTTATGTATATGTATACTTGAGTGTGTGTTTTTGATTCTGAATTAAACTATACTTGAGTGTGTATCTGGAAGACCAATCTTTTTCTGTGTGAATGGCGAGTTGAGTTGGTAGTTGTACTGATAATGTTTCTAATACAGGGATTCTAAATTACAATTATGTTTTTTTCCTCTAACTTGTAAGATACTGAATTGCTTATTATTAAATTCTATAGGGGATGGGAAGACCCAGCAACTTGGGCCAAAAGTGTGGGAAACAGTTGGAGAACAACTGGTGATATTGAAGATAACTGGAAAAGGTATCACAATATATTAATTTGTCTTGGATATATAAAAATGATAACTTAGTTAAATAAGTATCAACTCTCTAGATTATATCTTAGATGAAAACGACAAATGGGCATCCTATGCTGGACCTGTTTCATTCAAATGCACCAAAGAATAGCATAGATTCCACAATCCACACTATCCAGTATGCTATATGACTAAATGATAAGTCAGAGCTTTATTATTTTGTTATTTTTTATTTTTCAGAGGAAAGTTGCTAATTTACCTTTTTGCCATACATGCAGATATCCTTGTTTGTTTCATCCAATGATGCTCTGAAGTCAGGCTGGCTTTTGAAGTTTTTAAAAGAAGTTAGACCTGCCCATATAAAAGAAATGCAACAAAATCTGGCCAAGGTTTGTAATCAGGGTCATATAGAATTTCACTTCTTTTTCCCCTATCTAGTGCTGCTGTAGGATTATCTTCTCATCAATCTTGCAAGTACTTTATACCATTTCCCAAAATGTTGGCAGCACCGCTGAAACAATTAACTTGGATATTGTTCATTTTCTAAAGTTGTCATTCCGTGTGTTGTCTTGCTTACCTGTATGGTGTTTAATGTTTTATTTTGTTACCCTTTCAGTACTCAAGGCATTTCCTATATTCCAGTCCAGCGCAACTGTTGGGTCCTGAAGACTTGGTTTGGAAAATGGTTTGTTACTTTTTGTTTTGTTATTAAGTTTCTGTTTCTAAGATTCTTTTTGGGCACCTTGCCATAATGAATTTAAGCTCCAGCTTGACCCTCAGTATGCTCATTAAGTTTTTTTCTTCCATTGCTGTTTTGTATAGTTTTGTGATGTTGATATGTCAGTTGGTGCATGAGTTGCAGTAAGTTTATTTCTAGAGGCCATATGATGATTTGGAAAGATCATTACAAGAAATGTAAAATAAAATCATTAAAGAAAGGTGGAGACCAGAATATAGTAATGTTTAACATTGATGACAAGCTGCCTAACTGTGGCGTTTCCCTTTCACAAGCTTTGCTACTTAAGTATTTGGCTTAATGGTGTTTTGGGGAATTTTGGCTTTTCTTAGAATGTGTAACTAGAGCGATGAGGCATCATACTACTAGTAACTTGGCCTTGCAAGAAATTCATTGTATAATATGGTGTAATTTGTTATGTATGCAGCTGTAAATAAAGATGAATTGCTTCAGATGGTTAGATTTGGTGCCGAAATGGTTTTTAGTTCCAAGGACAGTACAATTACAGATGAAGATATTGACAGAATTATTGCTAAAGGAGAGGAAACGACAGCCGAGCTTGATGCTAAGATGAAGAGATTTACGGAAGATGCTATCAAATTTAAGATGGACGACAGTATGTAACCTTTGAATATAAAATCTAGTTTTGCAAATATTCTTTGTGCTGAAGTGGATGAGCCATATTATGGTTTCGAGTGTGATTCATCCCTCTGAAACATTGTTCTTATGATGAAATAGTGAACTAACTACCATGTCATAACTATTTACTGTATTAAATTTGGTTCTAAACACAAAACCTAAACCAAAAGGTCTTTCTTTTCAACTCTTAATGTTTTCACGGAAACATTTTTCTTCTTCTAAAAGAATTATAGTACATATTTTGTCTGATAGCTTTTAATTCTGTTACTTCAGGCATGATTTCCAGTTTTTCAACACACAAAGGTTGAATGAGCTGTACGAAAAGGAAGTTCGCTATCTAATGGTGGGTAACATGAGCATGTTGATTCACATTACCTCAGTAAATGTTTATGTGCTGATGTTTAACAAAATTTCAGCAAACACATCAGAAGAATCAGGTAAAAGACTCCATAGATGTTGATGAACCAAAATTGCTAAAGGAGGTGAGCAAAATTCTTTATGAACTAGGCTTTGAGATTTGTTTGTTTATTTTGTGTTCATTTTGGTATTTGGTGAACATAGGGATTTTCAGCATGGAGTGTTTCACATGTAAATTATGTATGCCCTAGAAATTATGTAGGCCCTAGAAATTTCAATCAATAGAAGATAGTATGTTGAAAAGAGTGTTTCACATGTATTGTGTACGGTGAGTTTTTTGATGAAATGAGCTTGTTTGTTGGTGTACAATGGTGGCAATGAGATTTGAGACAACTACAGAGCATCTTTCCCCTACCCAATTCTAGTAGCTTTAGTTTACTTATTTTATTTTATATTGGTGCAGTTTGGTTTGTTTGTTTGATATGGCCAACAACGCTGATATGGACCGTGTAGACTGTATATAGTATAGTATTTTGTTGAGCCAACTACAGAGCATCTTTCTGATTAATATATTTTATTGCCTGTAGATTATGATAGAATTATTAAAAACATCGAAAGAGGGGAGTCGAGAATAGCTCGGAAAGATGAGATCATGAAAGCTATTGGGAAGAAGTTGGACCGCTACAAGAATCCTTGGTTAGAGTTGAAGATACAGTATGGACAAAACAAGGGAAAATTATACAATGAAGAATGTGATCGATTCATGGTGTGTTCATTTTCTTAGACTTCATGTTTGTTAGACTTTAAGCTATTTTATGTTTGTTAGACTTTAGGCAACGTGATTCCACTGTTGACAGGAGTTCAAAGATGTTTGATCCTCAAAGAACAAAGGGTCTTGCAATTTCTCTGGTAGATAACTTGATATATGTTTGCAGAAATTGTGGTTATTCTTTAAGCAAGACTTTAGCTCCTTTTATATATATTAGCTTAGATTAGATAACTGATTGTAGCAAGAAATAAGCATGTTTCAGACCCTTTGTTAACAGTGGGAGGTGATTATATTGAAATTTGGCATATTCTTGTTTTCGTTATTTGTATTTGTATGTGTATACATGTGTGTGTAAAAACACCATTTCCTAAGTCAGGGTTGGCACCAATAGGTTATGTGCAGTTGCTCTAATTTGTATGTGTATGCATGTTGCTCTTTAAACCTTTAATGTATGATTTATATCATGAAGTATATCAAAAATTATAAAATTAGCCAATATAGTCTTGTATTATTGACCAATAGGTTATGTGCTGTTGCGCTGTTGCTGTTTGTTGGTGCTGTTGCGCTGTTGCTGTCTGTTGCTGTCTGAATTCTTACCTCGTTTTTACTGAATCTGAATTCTTACCTCTGCTGTTTACTGAATCTGCTTCCCTTTTTACTGATCTGTTCCTATGCTGCTTTACTGAATCTGATCCTCGTTTTTGTTCCTCTGCTATTTACTGAATCTGCAGAATCTGTTAATGCTGTTTACTGAATCTACTGAATCTGCTGTTTGCTGATTTACTGAATCTGTTAATGCTTTACTGATTTGTTAATGCTGCTTTACTGAATCTGATCCTCGTTTTTGTTCCTATGCTGTTTACTGATTTACTGAATCTGTTAATGCTGAACTGCTGTTTACTGAATCTGCTGTTAATACTGAATATGTTAATGCTGCTGTTAAAGAATCTGCTGTTAATACTGAAACTGCTTCCCTTTTTACTGATTTGTTAATGCTGCTTTACTGAATCTGATCCTCGTTTTTGTTCCTATGCTGTTTACTGAATCTGCTTCCCTTTTTACTGATCTGTTCCTATGCTGTTTGGCAGCCTCGTTTTTGTTTTAGAACTACTGAAGCTGTTGCAGAAAGATATTGCAAACTCAGCCTTGGAAAGAAGTGGGCTGCAAATAGGCAAACCTTATGGAACCATTTCTATGATCCAACCAAAACTAGAGATGAAATCATAAGTAACGTGCCAACCGGCATAGATGAAACTCAATGGGCTTATTTTGTTACCTATCGTCTAACACCAAAAACACAGGTAGAATTTGGGTTACTTTGATCTATTTATTTTTGGTGAAACAAGTTATTTAACTAATACATAATTATATATATATATATATATATATATATATATATATATATGTATGTATGTATTAGTTGGATGTGATTAGTTGAGTGGTGTGATTAGTTGAGTTGGCAGCCTAGTATAAATATGTATTGCAATATAAATATGTATTCCAAATGGGCACAGTAGCTTACTTGAGTGGTGTAGATTTTGTTAGTGGTATCTTTGATTCTTCTTCTGTCAGTGATGTAGATTTTGTTATTGGTGTCTTTGATTTTATCATGTTACCTTACGGTGGTTATAATTAAATATGTATTGCAATATATATGTACTAGTTGGAAATGAGTCAATTTGTTCGGATTAAACATGAGTATGTATTGCAGAAACATATAGTATGTATTAGTTGGAATTAAATATGTATCAATTTAGTTCTTTTTTATTTTGATTTTTGATATTTGAAATGAGTCCATTTTTCTTTTGTTATTTCAGGCAAGTGAGCATGCAAGTCAGCCTCATTCTCGAATGGATACAAGTGGATCATTTGGTGCTAGCAATATTTAGTGGTTTTAGGATCCTTTAGTATAGGATTTTTTTGTTGCCATTATGATTTTGAGCTACAATTGTTTCTTTCTATTATCTTTTTGAGTTAGATGACATTAAATATTTGACATTACATTTATGTTATCAGAATTATATTTTAAATGAAATTTTCAGTTTTTTTAGTAAGCTTAGTAAGTGTTATTTAAGATATATGTATAGTTATTAGTGATGAAAACAGGTAATTAGATAAAGAAAAAAGAAATTTTCAAATTGCAAAAGAAATATTGTCTCCGCATAACTCTAATAAGAAGTTGAAACCCCCACAAAAAAGTCCTATCAACTATGGCAATAAAAAATCACCACAAATAAATCAATTTTAGGAGGTTTATAACCCCCTCAAACAAACCTCCACTAATTGTGGGGGTTAAAAACCCCCGCAGTAAAACCCCCGCAAAAAGACAGGATACCAGCGTTTTCAAAAAACCCCCGCAGTTAGATTGCGGCACTTAAAACTCCGGCGTTTTTTAAAACCCCCGCTGATTACGTTGCGGGGGTTAAAAACCCCCGCTAATTGAAAAAAAAACCGCCGCAATCTATAATGTTTTTTGTAGTGTTTGTTTCATTCGGAGGCAAGCCAATGTTGTATCTCATACTCTAGCTAGAGCTTCGAGGGGGGATTGTGCTAGCTCCCAGTGTTTTGATTTGAGTCCAACTTGTATTACGAACTTTATTATTAATGATATGAGCTAAGTTCTTCTTTGTCCAAGGAAAAAGCCAAATCCCCCCAATTTGGAGGAACTCAAAAAATGTATTAGAGGAGGGGGTTAATTGGGAGAGTTTGGGAAGGCTCAGGAAAATTCTTCAAATTATTTTATAATAGTCTTAAAATTAAAAATTAATATATTAATCATAAGCATTCTCTAATCATTGTCTACAAAATTACCGTTAAAAGTCATCAAGTTACTAGTCAAGACCCATTCAAGAAATTGTCTCAAGCCTAGTCAACATAGTTAGATTAGCTTTACCATTCTGTTTTACTTTGTGCAACTGTTTTAGTCTTCTAAGCTTAGTTAGTTTTATCTCCTTTACATTTTCTGTTACAACTTAAGCTAGTAGTAGTAGTAGAAAGATATAAATTGCTCTCTTTGTATTCTGCTGAAACTCAGATTGATAAATATCGGAATCAGTTCTTCTGCATCTTGAAATCATAAACTTCTCTCTGTTCCATGTTTCTTCCATTTTTTATATGGTATCAGCAAGGTAGGAAAACTCGCGAGCTAAGTCGTAGAAGCGTACGAGTTTGCGTTTTTCAGAGCCTTCTGCGAGTTCGATTGTGCGGAGAGTCGTTTCTAGGCGAGCACTGTTGATTCGCCGTGCTGGATCGTTGAATCGGCGAAAACGGCGTGCTGAATCGTGTTTTCTAGGTCTGGGTGTTAATGACCCATTTCGCAAAAAAAGCCTTCGCGGGTCGGGTTCATTTGGTCCGTATGTTTACAAAACCCTAATATTTACAACAGTCACTAACTCTCGCTTTCACCCAAATATTTAGTAATAAAAAACCCTAAAAGTAAAAAGACCTGCTTTCTCTTTACTCTCTCGTTCTTCTTCCCTACGACCGCACCTACAAACGAACGCAAGAGGTGTTCCTGCCTCTTCCCTCGTTCTTCTTCCCTGCGTGCTGCTTCTTCTTCATGATGCGAGCCTCAAGCTTCTTCACGACGTGAGTCTTTGTCTTTCCAAATTCCATCTACTGAAGAAACTGCATCTATGTTTTCCTTCAAGGCATGACGTTTCATCTCTCCCTTGACCTCTGTTTTTCTTTTCTACTTCTACTATTTGTACACTGTTTTATTTCACCTTCTTTCATTTTGCTTCTGCTTCAATTTCCTATTTCAGTCTTCTCTACATTTGGTTCACTCTGTATACTCTATTTTATTCTTTTTAAACAATCTATGTATGTCATTCTTTCATATGTTGCCTTTTAAACAATCTCTGTTTTTGTATAATGTTTTGGTTCTATTCATGTGTTGCGTGTTTGTGTAATTCACCTATTGCTTAAACTGTTTTGTTTTGCTAAAAGAATGTCAATCCCAAACTTTTTTGAATTGAAGCTTACTAATTGTGTTTTATATGCATATATATGAATTTATATGCACATTTATATTAGTTTGTAAAATATGTAGACTCTTACGAATCGTGTTACGACTCTACGAGTTACGACTCTTAGATCCCCTCCCGAGTTCAAGTAGAAACTCGAATTTAATTACCTTGGGTATCAGAGCTCCTAATTAGAGGCTCTACCGCGATCGTTGCGCACAGAAGATCAACTCAGCAATCTCTCATCAATGTTGCTCAATTCGTCATTAGGAATTCATCTCCCTAGCCATGGCCGCTGAGAGCTTCGCAAGCACCAATGGTGGCGTTGGTGTTGGAAATTCATCCAACAATGAATGATATCATAATGATATGTTGAATCCTAATTTCATGCATCTTAGTGACAATCCATGCACTATGATTGTCACTCCTCCATTTAACGAAAGCAACTACCACACCTTGTCAAGATCGATAGTGGTGGCGCTGAGAGCGAAGTTCAAGATCCACTTCATTGACAGTTCTTTGTCAAGATCTGCAGATGAAGATCATGATTCACTCAATGGGACCGATGCAGCACCATGATTATGTCATGGATCAAAAATTCGATTGTTCCTGAAATTTCACAAAGCATTCTATTGATGGATACAACGACAGATGTGTGGAAAGATTTAAAAGATAGGTTTTACCGAGGAGATATATTTCGAATCTCCAATTTTCAGAGATCTACACCACGAAAAAGGGTGATGGGTCAATTTCTGCCTATTGAAGAAGCTTTGGCAAGAGTTGGACTAATTTCTTCTCGTTCTAGTGTGCGATTGCGATTGCAACACTGTACGCAGTGCTGTTGTAACATCCCGGGGTCCTTTTCTTACTTAGTAGGCTACCCAGCGATGCACTCATGATCTTCTCTACCCCCCATGTATTGGCAGATTTTAAACAAATCAAATTCAATGCATTCTCACTACCAATTGATCTATTGGATGATGTTGGGGCTATTGGCAGATTTATGGATTGTGTATTGGCGGATTTTAAACAAATCAAATTCAGTTTTCAAGAAATCAAATTTTCAACATCAATTTAATATTCAACGACCAAAGTCAACTTTTGTTTAAAATATTTACATATAGCTTTTCAGCTTTTGAAACTACAAACAAAAACCTAAACTTCAACAAAATTAAGTAACCACAACGTAGTCCACATAAACTAAAACAAATTCATTTCAAGCCTAGGACACCATGTGCTCCACATTTGGTAGGCTTGAATAACAACATTGCACAAGTTCCTAAAACCAAGCATATGGCAGCAATAAACTTCATTTTCATCTTCTTCAATTTCTTCTCCTTGTTCATAGTCATCAAAGTCCTCCTCAACATCGTTATTATAAACATTCAGCATCATCATCATCGACATAATTTTCAAGCCAATCTGAATACCACAAAAAATATCCACAACCACAATCTATGCCAGGAGCCTACAATATCTCAGGACGAAACTGTGTTAATTTAAATTACATAAAGGACTTAAATGATACTGCAGAATAACTTAAGGGACCTAATTGTTACTGTCAAAAAAACGTAGAAAAGAAGAACACCATGACAGAACCCACGAGCTTACCACAAAATGCCTGCAACCCCAGAATGTCTTGCCTTTGTTGAGTCCATCTTTCGTGACGGTGCGAATCACAGCTTTGGTTCCACAACGACATTTGGGTGGTTTGGAAGGAACACGTTTCCCACTAGCAGTGAATGAAACAAAGTGGCAACTTCTGGATTGCGACCCGTTGGAGCGATAGGAAGCCATTGTTATGGTGTTTCGAAGTTTCAGTTTCTATTTGCAAGCTTTGACGTTTTTTAGACAAGCAACAATGGTGGAAATATGAGATCTAGGGTTTAAATAAAGAAGATGAAAGTGATAAACTGATTTGGGATCCACATCAGCAACTTAACAGCCAACTGGACACACTCAAATGGCGTCAGAAAAAAAAACGTCACCAAGGCTAACTTTGCTTAAAATTTGAAAGATAAATGACTTATTTAGGACAAAAAAATATAAATATTACTTTGTCTTAAGTTAAGGGACCTCGAGAGCGTTTTAGCCTATATATATTATGAATTATAGTATTGAATGAACTAGAAATTCATTTCGCAACTTTATCAATATGGTATGAGAGCAAATTCAAGGATACATGATAATTTGTCTTATAAACAAACTTGTAATCAGATACAACAAAGTTACTTCAATAGCTCCTAGTATTGCCACAAATGTTATCTTATCGGAACAAATGAAGACAAAAATATCTAACCTCTGGTCTGGACCTTCAAATCAATTTCCAGAGGATATTCAAATCAATTTCTGAATCTGAAATTGAAGAAAATAAAATAACAAAATTTCTAAATTCATTCAAATTTACAAACATAAATGAGGAAACAAAGAAGAATCACTAATTGACTAATTGACAGAAAAATGAATTTACAGTCTAAGAATGTTGTTGTGCTGCTGAAATTCTAGATACCACCACCTGCTTTCCAACTGCTTAAGGTGCATGAACAAGAGTAGTGTTCTACATTCAAAATTAATTTGTATAGCATTAAGGTAGACATGATTTTTTTTTTGGTAAACCAAGGTATCTCATGCGGGCAATTGCAATGACTAATCCCTTGAGGTACTGAGATCCTTTTAAGGGGCTGACCTCTCCCACTAGATATCGACCAGAAAATAGTAGACATGTTTATCACACCTATGGATATTATTTTTTATGAGGAAAAATAATGAAGGGATATTACGAGTTTATTTGCTAGATATTTATAATTTGATTGATAACATAGAAATGTATTTGTAGCTAATAAAAATAATAACTTGTGTGCGCAAGTTTACTAAGATTCTCAATCTCATTGTTTGCTCATTTCTTTCGGATACACGTGGGAAGACCTCTCATCCTTACAGATTTACTTTTATGCTTCCACTTAAAGTTCTTTATGTTATGTAGTTTTCATTTAGTCTGATTGTACCGAGTTTCCCAGTTGGCTCTGAGGAAGCTTATGTAACGTTTTTGTTTATTAAACCAAAAACTTGTACGACTTTATGAACTATGTAACTGAAATGGACTTAACTTATATTATGTATGAAGTTATCAATTATTTTTACCATGTACGTAAGTTAATGCTCTGCAGTAATTCTAGATAAAATCACTTGGGTGTTACATAAAGCAACATTGTCACAACAATTAAATATAGAATAAAACCCATATTTTAGTCCATAAAATATCATTCCCTCTTTTATAGAATTCCCAAACTATAAAAACTTATTAAATAGTCTCTAGAAATTCATAATATTTATGTTGCTGATGAATGACAATGGTCTATAAAAACTTATTAAATAGTCTCTAGAAATTCATAATATTTATGAGATAAATATTGTCATTTATGAATGAGCGTTTAGTCCTTAAAAATTGTCATTTAGAAATTAAATTGATGGACGAAAATAAAAATTAGAGACTCTTCAATAGATTTCAATGGTAGAGGGATTAGAGACGGGAGAGAGGGGGTACTTTTTGGACTAAATTCAAGGTTTACTTTAAATATAACTTTAGAAGATTTGTCTCCATATTGACCATGGCCTATAGGATTATTTGTAAGGTTATGCACTTTTAGCAATTGTGGGGGTGCAAATAGCAGCAATCAAGCCCAGTGAGTAGCCCAATGACCACAGAAACCAATTAACCAAACAAAAAGTTGTCAAACCGTGTACATGCGGGACTTGAACCCGTTTAATCCGGTAAAAAGCGCGGATCCCTTTGACCAGAACTTACTAGAGTATAAAAAACTAAAATTAGGGTTTTATCCGTTATTTCTTCACTTCTTTTCTTTCTCTTCTTCTTTCGTGTTTCTTGCTTTCTCTCGTTTCTCTTTTCACTCTCTGCTAGGGTTTACTGATGCTTGATGATTTACAACAATGGAAGCTTGAAATCACTTCAAGATCACTGCAGATCACTTCGTCAACAGGTAATATGAAAACCCATTTGTTTTCACTTGTTAATTTCTAAACTTTGAAACCCTAGATTAGTGTATACTAATCTTTCTGAGTTTCTTTGGCTTGCATGTACCGAATCACTGTTGAACACCTGTTCGCAAGCCTAAACGAAGGCCAACCAAGGTATGAAATCACTCTCTTTGTGATTTCTTCTGATTTTGTTCTTCGTTCAAACCCTTACTTACTTTAGGGTTTCTGTTTTGCATGTATTGTGAACAATCGCTGGAAAATCAGTGAGCTTCACTCCTTGAAACTCACTCAGAATCACACAAGCAGGTATATACTCTACCCTCTCTACTCTCTCTCTCTCTTTTACTTCTGTTTCTCTCACACTTTTGAGTATTTACTAACCTTTCTTGTTCTCTTTTGCGAGGTCTCAACCACTTGTTGAATGAACACACACAACACAACAACAATAAGGAAGCAAAGGAAGCAAAAGAACTTGATTGAAGACTTAGGGTAAAATTGAAAAGTGCTTGTAAATTTTATTCACATTGTAGAAATTATGTACATAGGATAGAATTATATACACACTGTTATAACGGTATTTAGCTGTTAGTTTGTTTGTTAGAAACATCCTTATTTGTTTCTAACAAACTCATTAGATAACAAACTTAACCATTTGTAATAAGGACACTATGGACTCTAATTTTTTTTTTGACTGCATGGACTCTAAACTCAACACCTCTCAACGGCTAGTTTTTTAAAATATAGCTGTTATACTTAGTAAAGGATGGTTTAGGATTTTGATTAAAATCCAAGATTATTTAGTGTTAACCCACTAGAATTTATAAGATTTAAATCGCACAAATGCAACTAAATATTTTAACTTCAAAAACCTCAAGCTCATAACTCCAAAACGTGGAAATGATAGAAAAATACAGGTAGTGCACTCGTGAATGGTTCAGTCACTCACATGCTAGGATGCTACAAATATTATGAAGTTGTTCTTCTTAAATGTTAACGAAAGTAGTCATTCGATTCCTCTCAAGCGCCAACCCAACTTCGATCCCACTTTCTTTGTCTCTACAATCAGAAAGAGAAATGGATCTAGAGGAATCAAGATGCACCGAGTCAGATTTCCTAGGCTTCCCCCACCCAAAATCAGTCTCCATCTCCCACCACCACAATTATATTCCGTTTTCGGTTTTCCACCCTTCTATATCAACCCCTTTCCAGCGGAAGATGTAAGTAATGATATTTAGACAAAAATTCTCGGACAAAAAATGGTCAAAAACTAATTTACAATACCAATTAACCAAGTTTTTAAGGTTATTAATTAATTAACCAAGTTTTTAGTTAATGACCTAGAAAATAGTGAAAAGACAGGTTGGTTAATAACCTAAAAAATTTGATAAATTGATGTTGTAAAGTGGTTTTTTTTACCATTTTTGTCCGAAAACTTTTATTTTACATTCATTATTTTGTTGTTTCTACAAATATATTATTAATTTCCTATAGTTGTAGTGGTTGGATTACAATTCGTGCATCTCGTGGAAGGTTTTCTTTTTTTCTTTGTCCATTGTGGAAGGTTTTCTAAATTGGTAATTTCCTCCAATGCAGCGGATTGAACATATACTTTAACATTGATACTTGATACTTATATATATTATACTAAAATACTCATCTTCTACCCAATGGCGCTTGGATTAGTTTTTTTTTTAAGGCTTAAATATGTTTTAGGCCCCTGCAAATATAGGGTGTTTTGGTTTAAGCCCCTGCAAATTTTTTTTTTGTTAAAAGCCCTTGCAAAATGAAATATTTTGTTATAAGCCCTTCTCAACATATCCAGCAATCATAGGATTCCATGTTAAGGCTAATATTTTAGTCATAGAATGGCTTATAACAAAATATGTCATTTTGCAAGGGCTTTTAACAAAAAAAAAAATTTGCAGGGGCTTAAACCAAAATACCCTATATTTGCAGGGGCCTAAAACATATTTAAGCCTTTTTTTAATAAGCAAATCTATTAAGAGACGCACAAGGGGTGCACCAACCCTTACACCTAGAGGGCCTCGTTAAAACCTTCGAGGGTCAAAACCAAAAGACCCAGAAAGGGAACAGGAGTACTTCGATTACATCAACGACTACAAAAAGTATTACAATGATGAGAAACAACTCAGCGGGCAATTATACCAATCCGACCACACTACCCCGCAATTCCTCCCCTTCCTAGCCTTGAACCAACTCCATGCACAATATTTAATACCCAATACAATTTCAGAAATTGACGCCATCTCCCCATTGAAAATTGCCTTATTTTGGGCCAACCAAATGCTCCAAATACCGCCAACCATATGAGATGTTTTACTCCTTTACGCTTTTTGCCTTTCACCATCTTTCCAAACTCCATGAAGTGAGTAACCATGTCGTCAACATCCTCAAAATGCTCTCCCAGCCATGACCGTATTTGCTGCCACACATACTTCGTCATCTCACAATGAAGGAATAGATGTGTTGTTGTCTCTTCTTCATCGTTGCAAAAAACGCAGCTGAGATCATTTTGTGGCTGCAATATGCCACGCCTATAAAGTGCCTCTCAGGTAGCCACGCGATTCAACAACACCCTCCAAGCAAATATTAGAACCTTTGATAGAGCATCATTTTTCCATAGCTTTCTACACGCCATTATCCTTCGTTGTTCAGCAGCTCCTCGCCCACCTGCAGTAAAACAAATCAACCAATCGTAGCAGCTTTTTACATTGAAACCCGAAGGTGCATTCACCGTCCAGCACCAGCGATCGTCCGCGTGCTGCACTGGCTGCACACCTAGCAGTAATTCCTTCAGATATTCGACATTCTGCTCCTCCTCTAACAGCATTTCATTCGCCCAATTCCAGTTCCAACACCAGCTAGTCACGGTCCAAACACCCATTTCCTCGATCACGACATTCTTCGCACTGCGCCTGCTGTAAACCGAAGGGAACAACTCAGCAAAACAGTCCCGACCAAGCCAGTAATCAGTCCAATGTCGCACCTTGTTGCCTCTTCCTCCAAGCGTGTAACTTCTCCTAATAAACACAAGTCTCTCCACCAAATAGAATTTTTCGTCCACCCTCTTCTATATTCGGTTTCATTGGGCCATCTACCATTCAAACCATATCGCTCCACCAAAAATTCTTTCCACAAGTGATGTCCTTCCTCAACCAAAATTCTCCATCTCCATTTGGTTAGAAGAGCCAAGTTGAAAACCTCCAAATTTTTTACACCAAGTCCCCCCTCGTTTTTTGGCGTGCAAACCATTTCCCAATTCACCCATGCCATCTTCTTATTTTCCTCATCGCCCCCAAAGAAACCTCCTTTGTAATTTCTTGATCTCTTCTAACACTTTGGTGCTCTATTGAACGAGAAAAGATATAACGCTTTGGCGCTTAGATAAGATGATTTGGGTCTCTTTCAGCTTAATCAAAGTCATGGGTCCAAATCCAGCCTAGGGAATGCAACATTAAATCTCTTGAGGGAAAACTTTGCCGCCCATTGTAGTCCTACCCGGCTTGAGAGGTTAATCTCTACAATTATGCAGAAGATATTCGGTTTATACCAAAAAAAAAATACTCATCTTCTCTACTCTAATAATTTACACAAAATCACGAGTAGTGGATTTAGTACAATGGTCAGGAGTACAAATTTTTTCAAATCAAACATTGTTAAAAATATCATAAAAATAAAATTTTTACATATTTAATTAAATAAATCACACTCCTCGTAATTGTGTTTCACTTGATTTTATATTTTAAAATAGTTTAATAAGAAGTTCGCTCTCGATGTTATTAAATATATCTATTTCAATATACAATACAATTGTTACCACGTTAATTAGTCGTCTGAATTCAGCCAAATTGGCGTGATATTCAATATAAAAAGTATCGAATAGAAAAAACAAATTCCCTAAACACTTTCAATCAAAAGTAAAATAAAACTATTCACTACTATACAAAGCTAATTTACGATATATTTTTATATTTTGCTTATTTGGGTGCGTCACTCGAAATAGCGAGTGTCCTTAATAACAACACTTAAAAAAGTTGAGTTGGTTACTTATTAAAAGCTTAAGCCAACCCAGGTTCTAATGGTTTTTGGACCAAAAAGAAATATCCTCAAGGTTACGTCATCTCATATGTGTTCTTTCACCTTGCGTCTTCTTCCTTCTACTTCACTGTGTTTAATCATCTCTCATCTCGCGCTAGTGCGATTCTGGCAACATTTGCGGCCGCGATCGCCCCACCTGAAAACCGCCGCACCAGTATTTCACGTCGCAGCATGTCTTGATTCCACTGCACTATTCTACTGTCTCGCGCCACTATCGACTACATATGATATCAAAATTTAGGAGCGTGTTGATATCAAAACTCAGAGAGAACAAGAGGAAGGTAAAGAAGTGAAGCATATTGTTTATTCATCTGACTGATACATTTACACATTGTGCTAACTATATACCAAAGAATGTTAGTTCACTATCTAACTGAATAAGTTTAACTAAAACAGAATTAGTTACATCAACTATGATTAAATAAATGAACTAGACTATACTAACTAATACTAACTCTAGTTAGTGGTATTTGCACTAGGTAATAGTCCCCCACAAGCTGGACTATGGATGTTGAGTAGGCCAAGCTTGGAAACTAAGGTAGAAAATCTGGGAAATGACAGAGACTTTGTAAGCACATCTGCTAGCTGAGAGGCAGAAGGTACTGGCAGCAGATGAATCAGGCCACTTTGGATCCTTTCACGAATTACATGACAGTCAATCTCAATGTGTTTAGTGCGTTCGTGAAAAATGGGGTTATGAGCAAGGTGAATGGCACTCTTGTTATCACAGTAAATTGAAGTAGGACCTTCAAGAGTAATGTGCAGATCCTGAAATAGATACTTGAGCCACTGAAGTTCACAAGTGAGACTTGCTAGAGCACGATATTCGGCCTCAGAACTTGACCTGGACACAGTTGATTGTTTCTTCGATTTCCAGGACAGTAATGAAGTTCCAAGGAACACACAATAGCCAGAAATTGACCTGCGGGTAGTTGGACAAGTAGCCCAGTCAGAATCTGCAAATCCAGAAAGTTTCATGGATGAATTTGCAGAGTAGAACAGTCCCATTGCTGGAGCATTCTTGATATACTGGAGAACACGTGTAGCAGCAGAGTGATGAACCTGCAACGGCTTGGATATGAATTGACTAAGTTGTTGAACAATGAAAGCCAAATCTGGCCGTGTGGTAGTAAGGTACAGCAATCTACCAACCAGTCACCTATAAGAAGATATGTCTGCAAGGGGAGGAGAATCAGGATCATGCAACTTCAGGGAGGCATCATAGGGAGTGGTACAAGATTTAGCTGCAAGCAAGCCACTGTCCTCCAATAGTTCCAGTGCATACTTGCGTTGGTTGAGAAAGATGCCTTGTTTGGAGCGTGCAACTTCCAAGCCAAGGAAGAACCGTAGAGTGCCAAGGTCTTTGATCTTAAACTTGGCATCTAGAAATTGTTTTACATGGTGAATTTCATTGAGGGAATTTCCAGCTAATACTATGTCGTCAACATAGACCAAAAGAGCAGTGAATTGAGTGTTGTGCAGCTTGGTAAACAAGGAATGATCAGCTGTAGATTGAGAGTATCCAAGAGTTGTTAAGGCATTGGAGAGTTTAGAATACCACTGTCTACTGGCCTGCTTGAGCCCGTAGAGGGATTTGTTCAATTTACACACTTTGATAGAGGAGGAGGGTGAAGTAGATGCTTGGAGACCAGGAGGAAGATCCATGTAGACTTCTTCATGGAGATCTCCATGCAAGAAAGCATTGTTTACATCAAGTTGTTCTAAATGTATCAGTCAGATGAATAAACAATATGCTTCACTTCTTTACCTTCCTCTTGTTCTCTCTGAGCTCTGATACCATGTTGATATCAGAACTCAGAGAGAACAAGAGGAAGGTAAAGAAGTGAAGCATATTGTTTATTCATCTGACTGGTACATTTACACATTGTGCTAACTATATACCAAAGAATGTTAGTTCACTATCTAACTGAATAAGTTTAACTAAAACAGAATTAGTTACATCAACTATGATTAAATAAATGAACTAGACTATACTAACTAATACTAACTCTAGTTAGTGGTATTTACACTAGGTAATAGAGCGAAATTTCAGAACTTGCATCATTTGAACAATCAGCCACTAAGTAAATTGTTATACACAACAAAATACAAGATTTTTAAGGTTTTGATATAATATAGGCTAAATAGCACTTTTGGTCCTTTATCTTTGCTCCAGATTTCACTTTGGTCCTTTATCTTTTTTTTGGTCCGTTTTGGTCCCTTATGTTTCGTTTTTGTTTCATTTTGATCCCTCACGTTAGTTTTGACTAACGGACGCCACGCTGGCGGTTAACTGCTGACGTGGCGTCCATTAAATGTTTTATTTAATTCTAAAATAATTACACTTCATCTTTTATTAATTGATAAAAACTTTTTAACTTTTTTAATTGATAAAAACTAAAAACAAATTAGAAAAACTAACATTAATTTAACTAAAATTAAACTCATTCTTCTTCTTCCATCAAAATCACTTCTTCTACACAACAACATCAGAATCATTCCACCACCAGAATCACTTCTTCCATCAAAATCACTTCTTCTTCGCACCATCATCAGTCCATCATTCCACCACCAAAACCCAAAAACTAAAACCCAAATCCAGAATCGAACAAACTAAAACCCAGAGGAAACAAGGAAACGAGTTCGAAAATGGGAGAAGAATGGAAGAGAGTGGGTTTCGAAAATGGGAGAAGGATGGAAGAGAATGCGTTTTGAGGATGTTGGGTTTGATTTTGGGGGTTTGAATCCAATTTTTTCAGTATTGTTTCTGGATCCAGATCTGTATTTTTTAATTCGTTAGTTTTTCTAGATCTGAAAGGGACCAAAATGAAACAACACAAACAATGAGAGGGACCAAAATGAAACCAAGGAAAAACAGAGAGGACTAAAATGAACAGATCTGTTTCAGTGTTGTTCTTTGTTTTTGTTCTTTGTTCTTTGTGTAATACCCTAATTTTGTCCTATCCAAAAAAAAAGAGAAATTTTATTTATTTTAATAAAAATAATTATTACTTTTTCATGCCATGTTTTATTTTATTTTAGTTTGCTACAAGTTTTAATTTTTGAAAAAAATAATAATTAGAAGTGAAGAAATAAAAATAAGCCAAGAAGGAAGTGGGGGGGGTCTATTAATAATAAGGTGCTGTCATGGAAGCCCAACCCAGCAAAATAGCTAGCCCAATTCGCCTAGCCCACTCCTCCACCAAGCCCAATCCAACTCCTCCACCAAACCCAACCCATATCCTAACCCTAACCCATATCCAACCCATAACCCAACACCCAACTCCATCCAACCCACTCCAACTAAACCCTAATTCGCATACCCCCCCTTTAACCCTAAAATGTGTCTACATTCACTCTCCCCCCTAGCTTTAAAAATCATCCACATTCATCCCTAGAAATCCGCCCCCCACTCTCCTTGATTCCCTCCTTGAAACTCTCAATCCCACTTCCACACACAACCCCACTTCCCCATTTTTTTTTCCTTCCCCATACAATTTTCCCACACTTCCCTCACATCACACTCTCACACACAAACCCCTCTTTCTCTCTCTCAAAACCTACGGCTCTCTCCTCTCCCCCTCCTCTCACAAATTTATTTTTCTTTTTTCCCCTTCACCAAACCTCTTCCACTTCAATCACTTCACACACTTCACTCCTCTTCCACTCTCTCTCTCTCACACTCAACCCTAAAACAACACCACACTCAACCTTCACTTCATCCTCTCTTCTCCTCCCTCACACACAACACTCAACCTTCCTCTCCTCTCTCAAAACCTACGGCCCTCCTCTCCCCTCATCTCACATGTCTCTTTTTTTTATTTTTTTCCCCTTCAACAACTACCCCCAAACCTCCATCATATCAAAAAAGATCATCATCACTATCCAAGAGTGGTTGAAGTGGAGCAATGAAGAGAAGCAAGGGCAACTTTTTTTGTATAAATAGGGTCACAAATTCGAAGAAGGGGGGGGACTCTTAGGAAGAAAGGGGAAAAATCTTCTAAAAAACTAGGGTTTCAAAGAAAGAAAGAATTTTTTTTAGATTTTCTTTTAGAAAATTTTCTTCCCCTTCTTTTCTTCCTTCTTAGATTTTTTTTAGTTTAAAATTTTGTTGTATTAAGAGATCCGAAGAAGAAAGCTTGGATTTGTTCAAGGTACAAAAATGTAATAATTTGTAGTATTGTTGCTTTTTTTTGTAATTTTTAGTTATTGTAATTTTTGTTCATATTGTTGTTCATGTTTTTTTTCGTTTTTTTTAAAAAAAAAATATATTAGTTACTGTTTTTGTTGTTGTCATGTTTTTATATTAGTTGCTGTTTTTTTTATAAATATTAGTTATTTGACTTTTTTATAAATATTAGTTACTGTTTTTATAAATATTGGTTGTTTTTTTTTTCTCTTCCTTGAACATATTATTGTTTTTTTAGTTTAGTTGCTGTTTTAATAGATATATATATATGTTGTTATTATTGATGTTTTTTTTGTTACAATTTTCGGATTAAAAAAAAAAGTGAAAAAAAATGTTGTGCTTTTTAATAAATAATTACTAATTTTCGGATTAAAAGAAAGTGAAAAAAAATGTTATGCTTTTTTTTAAAATAAATTACAATTTTTGGATTAAAAAGTGACAAAAAATTGTGTTGTTTTTTTTACAATTACTATTTTTCGGATTAAAAGAAAGTGAAAAAAAATGTTATGCTTTTTTTTAAAATAAATTACAATTTTCGGATTAAAAAGTGACAAAAAATTGTGTTGTTTTTTTTACAATTACTATTTTTCGGATTAAAAAAAAAGGTGATAAAAAAAAAGATGTGTTGTTTTTTTTATTTTCGGATTTAAATAAAGCCTTTTTTTCAAATACTAAAAAATATTTTTTAAAAAAAAATAAATGGTTACTAGTGTCACTACTCTTTTCTAAAAAAAAAATAATATAATAACAAAAATCTTTTTTTCAAAAAAAGTAAAAAGGCCCCCTTTTATTAAATAATAACTATGACAAAAAACAAAAAAAAACAAAAGAATTTTTCTCCATAATCCGTTTTCAAAATACCACTTGTTTAGTCTAGGTTTGTTTTTTTTAAAAAAAAAGCGCTTCGAGAATCACGTGTTCTAGAGTCAAATAGAAAAAAGTAAAAATAAGCCAATCAATCGTTTTTTTTTTTTTAGCGTCAAAACGCTATTTGCACCCCCGGCAATCGTTTTTTTAGCGTCAAAACGCTATTTGCACCCCCGACAACCATTTTCTTTTAGCGTCAAAACACTATTTGCACCCCCAGTGACACTTTTTTTTCTAGCGTCAAAACGCTATTCACACCTCCCTTTTTAATACAACTCCTTTATTATTTGCACCCCCCTTTTATCACTTACTCCGCTTTTATTCAACGTGTTACTTCCGAACCGTTTTTTTTCTTTCTTTCGAAAATCGAATTCGCACAAAAAAAATGGGTTGTCTATAGCGGTCACTCTGGGCCTTGCTTGTTTGAACGCTATAAATACCTTCTTTTCCGAATAAGCCATTAATGACGACCACTCTGGATTTATCTGTTTGGTCACCATGAACGGTCTCTAGTTTTCCCGAACTTTTCAACAAAAAAAAAAAAAAATACCAACACACAAATATTTTCTACCCAAGAACTACGTAGCTTTGATTTCTCCATCGCACCCGGAGATACGTAGGAGCGGGGGCCCACTCCCGTCAAGCGCAAAAAACTAAAATTTTTATTAAGTCTGCCTTTCTTTTTTTTCTTCTTCGCAAACAATCAAAAATGGGTAAACAAAGTATTTTCATTTAAAACTAACTTTTTCTACACATTAAATTAAAAGGTAACCTTTTTAGGATGTTGTGGGGTGCTAGTACCTTCCCCGCACTTAATCGACCCCCGAACCCAAAACAAAGGTTTTTTTCAATGTTTTCCTAAAAATAAATATTGATGGCGGCTCCATTGTTCAAAAACAACGAAGAATCCCTCCTCCGGATTTTTCGGTCGCTACAGCTGGCGACTCCGCTGGGGACTATTTAAGAGGGTCAAGCCTAATTTAGTCAAATGTGTAGATTATTATTAATTTAAGTACTTTATTTACCCTTTGCCCTTCTATTTGCATGTCTATTTTACTTATCTATTTATTTGCTTTATTGAACCTTAGGGTAGAAAACCTTTGTACTATTATCTGTATTTCTTTTGCAGCTTGGGTAGTCTAGGTATTATGCCTATATCACACACATCACTTACACTTGTTTGTTCACACACTTCTGAGTGGGGCCTTATACCCGGGTCTGAAAAAAAACCTAGGACGAGTGGAGACGATTAGTGTCAGTCATTCTGGATTTTATCTGTCTGACTCTCATGAAAGTCTCAGCCAGAGTACGCTCTTTTGTGGTATCCCACACCAGGTAGCTCGCTATCGTTGTGGGTCATATCACGAAGGAGATTTCAGCTCTGGAGACCTTTGTGAGGAAGTGAATAGAGCCACCCGAAAGGATGATCACTAAAGTAACCCTAGATCATGTTGAAAATACCAATTTAGACATGGCCCATTTAGGATACAATGGAGCATCTTCTTTGTTTTATTTAGTATTGTCTTTTCCCTTACAATAAAAAATTATTATTATGTAGTCATGTCATTGTACCCAATAACAATGCATTCATGCATCATGTTGCTCAAAGGCATTATTTTCTAAAAAAACAAAAACAAAAAGGCATGACATTATTCTTTTATTACTGCATCATTCGTGCATCTAATTCTAATTATTTTTCAGTTTTTTTTTTAGAAACATGTCTCATGCATTTCTTATATTCTTTCGCATATCAAAAATGTTCAAACATATCATTTTGCATGCATTTCAAGTACCGTCGGGGAATCATAAAACTTTTTTAAAGAGAACAAGCATTTGAAAGTCAGACCACCTGGATCATACTTTAATAAAAAGCTCACAATTCCCCGACGAGATTAATAAAACCATACATTCGCGTCTCATACACACTCATTCATTCATATTCCAAAAAATCAGGGCAAAAAAAAAAAAAAAAAAAAAGCAAGTTGGTTCGCCAACACTCATGCATCTGTTAAAATCATGTTAAAATCATGTCAAGCAAGTTGGTTCGCCAACACTCATGCATTATTTTCTTCCCATGCATTAAAAAAAAAAACCACCGCGAGTGTCATGCATTCTATTTCCTCGCACAAAAATAATTGTTAGCCTGCACTACCATTCATTCATAATCATTCACAAAAATCATCATCATGTAATCATTATCATCAAATACATCATTCCTCCCTGAAGGCATCATTTCCGAAAAAATAAGTATCATTACTCTTGCATATCATCATAAGAAATATGTTTTAGCTAGCATTTTGCATTATCTACATGTTGCATCGCGTCTAACAGTAAACACAAAATCATTTAGAATAGATGGTCTTCTCAAGTGACCATTTCTTCAAGGATTTCGTACATTATCATTCATGCATCACATTTGGTTCCTAGAAAAAATATAAGCACAAAAATTATGTTCATACAACGTTAGCATCACATTTAGTATTCACCGCCACTCATTTATAATCATTCACAAAAATCCTCATCAAAAAGTGTGGACATCGCGTCAATGTGGCATTCATGCATCATTTCATTAACCTCATCACTTTGTTTGAATACATCATTTCTCCCTGCATGCATCCTTTCAAAAAAAAAAAAAAATCTCTCATGTGATGGCTTAATGGATAGAATTGCACCTTTGAACGGCGAAGGGTAATATCTCAAATTTGTTTGTCGACTACAAATTTGAGATGTTGCTCTGCGATGTCAGGGCACTTTGACCCAGTCACACGTGTTTTATTTTCGAGCAGGAAGTCAAATTGAGTCAACTAATTGTCGAAACGTTTCAGTATATTGTGTGAAGTATTGAGTCAGGATCCACTCAATGTTTCATGCAAGTTACTCAGGGTAACGACAATCAGTTGCCTCATATCACCATTCTTGCATCTCTCATCATTCAAAAAAAAAAGGGGGCATTGGCATTTCGTATCTTGTCTTGCCTCTAAAAATAAAAAAAATCAAATCAAAAAAATCATTTTGAAAAAAGGGGGACATCGTCCTTGCATCATTCGCATTGGCATTCCATATTTTGTCTTACATTAAAAAAAAAAGCAACAAAATTATTTAGAATAAGCCACACTTTTCGAGTGGTCATTCTCCACGCATTTGCATCATACTCGTATATCATAATTTGTTCATTCATTCATTGCATAAAATAAAAGTTGTGATGAGAAGCGAGACGTTCATGCAAAACAACCATCCTTTTTGAAAAAGTTTATCCTTACTTGGTTGCTAACTCCGGGTGTTCCAAAGCACTCAGTTTTTTTTTCAAATCAATAGCTCATTGGCATTTCTTTCAAAAACACTGCATTCCCATCCATTCCATGACAAAAGACTGGAGCAACTCAAAAAAAAAAAAAAAATGGTAACTCTCTGTGAAGCATTCTTCTAGTGAGCGTGCATACTAGGTGCAGTTTCTCTTGTTCGAGTCAGTCAGTTTCCTTCCTTGCCCTCATCACCCTCCAAGTCTAGTCCCGCCCCATTCGCCCAAAGTGTATACTCTTCCCGTGTTGGTACATAATTGACTTTTGGGTTAAATCCTCTGTGCAAGGGGGCAATTTTGTAATCACATAATTACCTTGTTAAAATTGCTTCCCTTTGATTCAAGTCTAAAATGTTGCATGCATTTGTCCAGTCATTCGTTCTTGGGCTTATAGTGTGTGTCCTGTTGACAGAGAAAGGCAAAGTTGGACTTGTTCTCTAGCTAGGAACATGGCAACAAATGAAGAACTAAGAGCAGAAGTGAATGAGTTAAAAGCAGAGGTGAATGAGTTAAAAGCAGATGTGAATGGGTTAAGGACGCAAATGTCAGAAATGGTGAGGGTTCTAATTCCTCTAGGTTACACTCTCCCTTCTAACCCAAAAGCTAATCAGGGAGCTGGTTCTGTAGCCATTATTGAGAATGAACAACCGGCATCTATCGGATCTGAAGGAATGATTGGTGAACCTCGGGCTCAGATCCCGCATCCTACTGTTATACCCCAGGCTACTCTTCAGAGCTTCACTCCTCAGCTAGCTGCCATTCCACAGGCTCAGGACTTCACGACTGGAAACCCTGCATACCCTCAGATTCATCACTCAACTCCAACTATGGCTCCAATGCTCCAGCTCCCTCATAATGTAAGCAGCTTCCCTCAGGTTTATTCCGCTGAGCGTCAGCAGACCAAAGATCAGTTTCAGATACTAGAGGAAAGATTAAGAAGGGTTGAAGGCTTCGGTTCCAGAGCAAGAGAGGCCAGAGACTTGTGCCTTATTCCTGATGTGGTGCTGCCTCCGAAGTTCAAAGTCCCCGACTTCGAAAAATACAGGGGCGCGACTTGTCCAAAAAGTCACTTGACGATGTATTGTAGAAAGATGTCTACTTACTCTCATGATGACAGACTGCTAATCCATTGCTTCCAAGAGAGCCTTGCAGGGGCATCTCTCAATTGGTATATGAAGTTAGAACCATCTCAGGTTCGCTGTTGGAAGGATTTAGCCGATGCATTCCTCAAGCAGTATCAGTACAATACAGACATGGCACCAGACAGAACGCAGCTGCAGGGCATGAGCAAGAGGGACAATGAATCGTTCAAGGAGTATGCCCAGCGATGGAGAGCTTTGGCTGCACAATGTACACCTCCTCTTTTGGACAAGGAATTGGTCTCTATGTTTTTGGAGACTTTGCCACCACTATACTATGATCGTCTGATCAGCAGTGCATCCTCCAATTTTTCAGATGTGGTGATTGTTGGGGAGAGGATAGAGAACGGACTAAGAAGTGGCAAGATCGCCCAGAGTTCCCCAGGTAACACAAGTGCGCACAAAAACCCATCTTCCGGGTTTCCTGCAAAGAAGAATGAAGAAGCTAATCCAATAACAGGCAAAAAAAAGTCGCCTCGATACGACCCTATCCCTATGTCGTATACCAACCTATGCAGATGCCTAATCAGCCACAATTTGATCTCCCCTCGTGAGATGAAGCTAGTACAACCTCCATTCCCAAAAGGATACAACCCACAGGCCACTTGTGAATTCCATGCTGGGGCAATCGGTCACTCTGCCGAAAATTGTTATCTTTTGAAACATTTGGTTCAGGGTCTTATTGATTCAAGGCGATTAACCTTTGAAGAGGGTGGTGAAGGATTTAACCCTCTGAGTTCAGAGCTATCAGGTCAAAATGACAACAGTTGAAGATGATCAAAATGTTGAAGGCAGCATCATCTTTCCCGTGCTGTTCATAGTATGTATGAGTGACTGTTGATTTTTTTTATGTAGTTTTTCAGTTCAAAGCATTTATCTGTGATGCAATCCTCTGGCTCTGCCCAAGGCCTTAGGATATTTCAATAAGGGCACATGTTCCTTTTCAATATTGTCATCAATAAAAAGTTACTTTCCTCACTAAAACCTTTGAGTCCTCCATGCTGGGGCAGTTCTGTGATCACTAAGTTTCCTCGTCAATATCATATTCCTTGAGCGCAAGTCTTTCAAAAGATAAAAATAAACAAGAAAATAAGCTCGCTAGGTTGAAAACCCGCAAAGGGCGGCCTAGAAAAAAAAAAGAGCGCCCGGTGGATTGAAAACTCGCAAAGAGCGGTCCAGGCAAAAATCAGGGCATAAAAAAAAATGCAAAGAAAAGAGCAAACACATATAGATAGGTGAACTGTTGTCATGTTTTACAAAAAAAATAAATGAATAAGCAATCGGGATCTGAAATAAAGTTTGGCCATCTCCTCGAAAATACCAAAATCCCAGAAGGTCCCTTTCCTACCCACCTTAAGCCAAGAAAAACCAAAATACAAAAATCACCCTAGACAAGGATCACCTCAAAAATCAAAAAAAGCAGTGCATCACTTTTTACCAGCTCACCCGAGTCAAAGAAAAAAAAAAGAAAGAAAATCAAAAAAGGGATTCAAAAATGAAAAAGAAAATACAAAAGAAATGTAAGTGGTGAGCTGGTACATATTGCTACCAAACACAAGAGACCTTTGTCTCAATAAACCATCAAACACTTCATCATTCTCATACACCCCTCCTTCCATAAACCGCAAACACTTCCCTTTGACCTTGGCATCCCGCCTTCCACAGACCCTTAGCCAGGAATAAAACTTCCAAACACCTCATCAAGCCAATTAACCATCATAAATCATCGATTGTCAGCCAATGCCGAACAAAAATCATCCCACCATTAGCCCCAAACACTTCGATAAACCCAATCATCCATTCACAACAAAACACCATAATCCCGAAAAGTCCATGACCGGTTGCTTTCGTTTTCTCATTTTTTTAAATCTAGAGACAACTAAGTTTATCTGTCTACAATGTGGTTGCTCAAAAAGAAAAACAAACGATCAAAAAAAAAGAAAGCTGATCAAAAAAAAAAAAAAAAAAAAACCCTCAAGAAAAAGAAATGAGGGAGCAAAAACAAACAGTCAGAAAAAAGGAAGCTGACGGAAAAAGAAAGACTTGCACTTCAAACGCATTCAAGCTGCATTGAAACAATGTTTAGTGATCACCAAGTGAGGCTTCTTTCACACCAAAGGTCAAGACATTAGTAGAGAACCAATGATTTGCACTGAGAACACCACTCGGATCTAAAAGTTGGGGCATTCTCTTCACCACTCACCCACCCTGGTCTTGGGAAAGCCTGTTCAGTGTCCATCCCATGTTCACTCCAGTTTGTCAATATCACCAAACAGGGGCAAGCCTTTCATTCATAGTCACCAAGCCTAGATTGGGGCAGTCCGGCAAAAGCCATTGCCTTTCACCCCTTCACCTGCCATGTCTCAAACACCTGTCTGACATTTGCACTCTTTTGTATACTTATTAGACAATGCTTCAAAGAGAGAGAATACAAGGTGAGTCATCATGGAAAGGAGGAGAAAGAATAAATGAGCTGGTTGATAAATAAAAAGCTTGAGAGCACCGGGTTTTGAATTTAACTCAAATGTTTCGAAAGAATAATCAAAATTTACCTTCACTTTTTGCATCCAAAGGCTCGCATCTTATCATCACGAAATGTTCACAAAAATGTTATTTTCGCCTCATGCATCTGGGTATCTCATTTTTCCCGTAACAACAAGGCATCGCATTCGCACTGGCATCTCATAGTAGAAGCAATAAAGGAAAAGCAAAAATCCTTTCATGTCATTGCATTTGCATCATATTTTAGAAAAGGAATAAAAAACAAAAGTTTCCCATTTCATTCATCATTCAAGTTAAGAAATGAACAACAAGAGCATTCCATTCAATAAATCACTACATACATTTGCATACCAAGACAATCCACCATTGCATAAATCACTTGCATGACCTGCACCATTCAAATGCATTGTTAAGTGAATACAGATAAGCACCAAATGTTAGTCCTCATGCTTGCTACCAAAAAAAAAAAAAAAAAAGAACCAGAAAGCTTGGACCCGCTGGTCCCCAGAATTCAACTTTCCAAAGAATTTTCTGAACCATTTGCTTTGGACCTGTTGGCCCCCAGATTATAGAGCTTATGTGCTCGCCCTATACTTATAGAGCTTATATGCTCGCCCTATACTTGTAGAGTTTATGTGCTCGCCCTATACTTATAGAGCTTATGTGCTCGTCCTATACTTATAGAGCTCGTATGCTCGCCCAGAATCTGCTCCTCCTCATAGAGAGAAAAAGAGGAAGAGCAAAGAAGAGAAAGTTTTCCTTTGCATGTCATTCCATTAAAATACAGGAGCATTCCATGTCATCATTACACCAGAATCATAGCATTGCATGCATTTGCATAGCACGCCCTTGCATAACATGCCCCCGCGTAACATGCGTCCACACTCCATGCACCATTCCTCGCATCAGCCGACATATGCAGGTACCTCAATCCAGTGCAGCAGCATAAGCCATTTCAATCAATCAATCAACAGGATTCGTGAATCCCTTCAGGACCCAAGCGTCCCTTCAAAAGCAGAGTTCACCTCGTATTCGAGCTGCGAGCAGATCCTTCAGACCCCCAGCGGTCCTTCAGAGCCCAGGCGCTCCTTCAGACCAACAATGGTCCTTCAATCTAGATCGCATGTCGCGTTAAATCGAGCAACCGACGGATCATCCGGCCCCAGGCCCTTCAGACTAGCTGTGTCCGCCTAAAAAGCACAGTGCACGTCCTTCGTGGTTATATCAGCTCCGGACCTGATTAACCCTAATGGCCGCTCGAAAAAGGCCACCCCCAGACCGTATTACTAGTATCATAAGCTAGTTGCGCTCCTTCAGACCCATCGGTCCCTCAGGCTTAGGCATGCCCTTCAGACCCCGACGGTCCCTCAGTCGAACTCAGGACGATGCGCCAAGCATTGATTTTGAGCTAGACCTTCAGAGCCCCAGTGCTCCTTCAGAGCCCCAGTGCTCCTCCAGATCCCCAGCGATCCCCCAGAGCCCCGGTGCTCCCTATTTACTTTCTGTCTAAATCGACCCAGTTTTCATAGATTTTTCAAAAAAAAAAAAAAAAAAAAAAAAAAACCAAAGTACCTCAGTCTGGCCAAAATTAGCGTCTTTCTATCTTTATTTCTATTTTTCTCGAGAAATTCGGAATCCCTCCGATTTCCTAGCAAAATATAAATAAAGAGGGGCAGCTGTAATACCCTAATTTTGTCCTATCCAAAAAAAAAGAGAAATTTTATTTATTTTAATAAAAATAATTATTACTTTTTCATGCCATGTTTTATTTTATTTTAGTTTGCTACAAGTTTTAATTTTTGAAAAAAATAATAATTAGAAGTGAAGAAATAAAAATAAGCCAAGAAGGAAGTGGGGGGGGTCTATTAATAATAAGGTGCTGTCATGGAAGCCCAACCCAGCAAAATAGCTAGCCCAATTCGCCTAGCCCACTCCTCCACCAAGCCCAATCCAACTCCTCCACCAAACCCAACCCATATCCTAACCCTAACCCATATCCAACCCATAACCCAACACCCAACTCCATCCAACCCACTCCAACTAAACCCTAATTCGCATACCCCCCCTTTAACCCTAAAATGTGTCTACATTCACTCTCCCCCCTAGCTTTAAAAATCATCCACATTCATCCCTAGAAATCCGCCCCCCACTCTCCTTGATTCCCTCCTTGAAACTCTCAATCCCACTTCCACACACAACCCCACTTCCCCATTTTTTTTTCCTTCCCCATACAATTTTCCCACACTTCCCTCACATCACACTCTCACACACAAACCCCTCTTTCTCTCTCTCAAAACCTACGGCTCTCTCCTCTCCCCCTCCTCTCACAAATTTATTTTTCTTTTTTCCCCTTCACCAAACCTCTTCCACTTCAATCACTTCACACACTTCACTCCTCTTCCACTCTCTCTCTCTCACACTCAACCCTAAAACAACACCACACTCAACCTTCACTTCATCCTCTCTTCTCCTCCCTCACACACAACACTCAACCTTCCTCTCCTCTCTCAAAACCTACGGCCCTCCTCTCCCCTCATCTCACATGTCTCTTTTTTTTATTTTTTTCCCCTTCAACAACTACCCCCAAACCTCCATCATATCAAAAAAGATCATCATCACTATCCAAGAGTGGTTGAAGTGGAGCAATGAAGAGAAGCAAGGGCAACTTTTTTTGTATAAATAGGGTCACAAATTCGAAGAAGGGGGGGGGACTCTTAGGAAGAAAGGGGAAAAATCTTCTAAAAAACTAGGGTTTCAAAGAAAGAAAGAATTTTTTTTAGATTTTCTTTTAGAAAATTTTCTTCCCCTTCTTTTCTTCCTTCTTAGATTTTTTTTAGTTTAAAATTTTGTTGTATTAAGAGATCCGAAGAAGAAAGCTTGGATTTGTTCAAGGTACAAAAATGTAATAATTTGTAGTTTTGTTGCTTTTTTTTGTAATTTTTAGTTATTGTAATTTTTGTTCATATTGTTGTTCACGTTTTTTTTCGTTTTTTTTAAAAAAAAAATATATTAGTTACTGTTTTTGTTGTTGTCATGTTTTTATATTAGTTGCTGTTTTTTTTATAAATATTAGTTATTTGACTTTTTTATAAATATTAGTTACTGTTTTTATAAATATTGGTTGTTTTTTTTTTCTCTTCCTTGAACATATTATTGTTTTTTTAGTTTAGTTGCTGTTTTTATAGATATATATATGTTGTTATTATTGATGTTTTTTTTGTTACAATTTTCGGATTAAAAAAAAAAGTGAAAAAAAATGTTGTGCTTTTAATAAATAATTACTAATTTTCGGATTAAAAGAAAGTGAAAAAAAATGTTATGCATTTTTTTAAAATAAATTACAATTTTTGGATTAAAAAGTGACAAAAAATTGTGTTGTTTTTTTTACAATTACTATTTTTCGGATTAAAAGAAAGTGAAAAAAAATGTTATGCTTTTTTTTAAAATAAATTACAATTTTCGGATTAAAAAGTGACAAAAAATTGTGTTGTTTTTTTTACAATTACTATTTTTCGGATTAAAAAAAAAGGTGATAAAAAAAAAAGATGTGTTGTTTTTTTTATTTTCGGATTTAAATAAAGCCTTTTTTTCAAATACTAAAAAATATTTTTTAAAAAAAAATAAATGGTTACTAGTGTCACTACTCTTTTCTAAAAAAAATAATATAATAACAAAAATCTTTTTTTCAAAAAAAGTAAAAAGGCCCCCTTTTATTAAATAATAACTATGACAAAAAACAAAAAAAAACAAAAGAATTTTTCTCCATAATCCGTTTTCAAAATACCACTTGTTTAGTCTAGGTTTGTTTTTTTTAAAAAAAAAGCGCTTCGAGAATCACGTGTTCTAGAGTCAAATAGAAAAAAGTAAAAATAAGCCAATCAATCGTTTTTTTTTTTTAGCGTCAAAACGCTATTTGCACCCCCCGGCAATCGTTTTTTTAGCGTCAAAACGCTATTTGCACCCCCGGCAACCATTTTCTTTTAGCGTCAAAACACTATTTGCACCCCCGGTGACACTTTTTTTTCTAGCGTCAAAACGCTATTCACACCTCCCTTTTTAATACAACTCCTTTATTATTTGCACCCCCCTTTTATCACTTACTCCGCTTTTATTCAACGTGTTACTTCCGAACCGTTTTTTTTCTTTCTTTCGAAAATCGAATTCGCACAAAAAAAATGGGTTGTCTATAGCGGTCACTCTGGGCCTTGCTTGTTTGAACGCTATAAATACCTTCTTTTCCGAATAAGCCATTAATGACGACCACTCTGGATTTATCTGTTTGGTCACCATGAACGGTCTCTAGTTTTCCCGAACTTTTCAAAAAAAAAAAAAAAAAAAAAATACCAACACACAAATATTTTCTACCCAAGAACTACGTAGCTTTGATTTCTCCATCGCACCCGGAGATACGTAGGAGCGGGGGCCCACTCCCGTCAAGCGCAAAAAACTAAAATTTTTATTAAGTCTGCCTTTCTTTTTTTTCTTCTTCGCAAACAATCAAAAATGGGTAAACAAAGTATTTTCATTTAAAACTAACTTTTTCTACACATTAAATTAAAAGGTAACCTTTTTAGGATGTTGTGGGGTGCTAGTACCTTCCCCGCACTTAATCGACCCCCGAACCCAAAACAAAGGTTTTTTTCAATGTTTTCCTAAAAATAAATATTGATGGCGGCTCCATTGTTCAAAAACAACGAAGAATCCCTCCTCCGGATTTTTCGGTCGCTACACTTTGTTTTTTCTGGTTTTTTTCTTTGTTTTCTGGTTTAACAAATAACAAACAATTCAACAACAACAACAACCAGATCTGTATTTTTGCTTCTGTTTTGATTCAACAACCATTTTCTCCCATCTTCAACAACAACAACAACCAGAATCAATTCAACAACAACAACAACATCATCATCACCGTAACCCCCACATCACCACTGTCACTGGCTTCATCACTCTCCCTATCCCACCACCGTCGCATCTCACCATCACCATTGCATCTCTCTCACTCTCCCTCTCCCATCACTGTCGCATCTCTCTCACTCTCCCTCACCATCACGAAGATCTGGGAAAAACGAACAAAACGAACAATACGAATCTGAAGATCTGATTTTTTTGTTGATTCTGACTACCTTGTTTGAAGATGTGTTGTTGATCTTGATGTTTGAAGATCTGGGTGGAGTGAAAGTCAGAGAGCAAGATTGAAGATCTGGGCGAGATCTTGATGTTTGAAGATCTGGGCGGAGTGAGAGAGATTGAAGATCTGTTTGTTCTGGAAGAGATCTTCAACGAAAATGTTCATGTTGCTGTTTTTAATTTCTGGAAGAGATCAAACAGATTTTAATGTTTTTAATTTTTTGGGTTTCATGTTGCTATTTGTTTGATTTTTATGTTTTTAATTTTTTGATAATTTCTATTTTGTGTTTTAGAATGATTTAGAATTAAAAAATATTTTTTTTGCCACATCAGTTAATGAATGTCACGTCATTTAATGAATTGAGGACGCCACGTCAGCAGTTAACTGCCAGTGTGGCGTCCGTTAGTCAAAACTAACGTGAGGGACCAAAATGAAACGAAAACGAAACATGAGGGACCAAAACGGACCAAAAAAAAGATAAAAGACCAAAGTGAAATCTGGAGCAAACATAAAGGACCAAAAGTGTTATTTAGCGTATAATATATTATGTTATTTTGTCCAATATTATTTAATTAAGTATGTGCTGATAAAGGAGCAATAACCAAGATATCAGCCCATGAAGCAAGTGCAATGTGAAGGACATAATCATAATTATTTACTAATGTCCAACTAAGCCATTCATGTTCATCACGATATAAATTTATATCTTTAGCTAATGATGGTAAATCAATAAACTGTGAAGATGATTTTGTGATAACTGCTTTCACTTCTGCCCATTCTGAAAACTCCCTTCAAAGATCTCCAAATTTTGCAGCAGTAACACATCCACAAGCAGCAAGTTGAATCCTAGGCTTCTTTTGAGCCAGAACAGAAGGAGCAGCGCCAGCAGCTATCAGTGACACAGAATTTCCATTTGCAATTAGAGTTTGATTTTTATGTTTTTAATTTTTTGATAATTTCTATTTTGTGTTTTAGAATGATTTAGAATTAAAAAATATTTTTTTTTGCCACATCAGTTAATGAATGCCACGTAATTTAATGAATTGAGGACGCCACGTCAGCAGTTAACTACCAGCGTGGCGTCCGTTAGTCAAAACTAACGTGAGGGACCAAAATGAAACGAAAACGAAACATGAGGGACCAAAACGGACCAAAAAAAAGATAAAGGACCAAAGTGAAATCTGGAGCAAACATAAAGGACCAAAAATGCTATTTAGCATATAATATATTATGTTATTTTGTCCAATATTATTTAATTAAGAATTCTAGGAAGCTTGTGACAATATCAAAATATAAGTGAAAACACAACAAATATATTAGATTTGGGGGGCAAACTATAAAAAGTTAACAATTACAATTATATGATAGATCGAAAAGTCTTGAGAGCCATATAATTGAAATAAACGTGTTGTATATTAATTCAAAAGAATAGAATAAGAATCCAAACCAATACATATCCATCTTTCCAAAATTTGCATATTTTTGGACTAAACATACAAATGTCCTTAATTTATTATCCAAAAGACGGATAACACGCATAGTTATTACCTAGTCAATCCGTCCGGGAACTATGTGTTATGAAGGAAAATGCAATTGGAAGAACAAAAGGGACTGAAGGAGATGCTGTGGAAGACACGCGCCTGGAAAGAGCAGTGAGGCGCAGTAATAGGCCCAAAGGGGACCACCCCATGTGGAGTGACTTTGTTAAACAGTAGTATATGTAGTGGGGTAGTGGGTAGGGGAATCTTATGCTGATAGTGGGTTGTTATTTCTTCTCTCTCCCCTACTCTGTATTGGCAACACGCCATTTTCATTTTTCTGAATTGTACTTATAACTTCCATAGCTAATTTCCCCTTCTGCTAATAATACAAGCTTATATTCCATTCTCCATTTCTAGTACCGTTACATTGGTGCTTTCATCTACATCATGGCTGACAATACACGAATGAAGGAACTATACTCAGATCTGAAAAAGAATTCAGAAGCGATTGAGCTAGCTGCTGCAGCGAATGACGCCAGATTCACCAAAATAGAAGCAAATCAAGCTGCTGCAGATGCGAAACTCACGCGAATCACAGAAGCCTTGGATTCGCTACTGGATCGGGCACATGGTCCAACTGGGCAGCATGGTGTACGGAACTCAACAACTGCAGGACTTCAGGTAAGCAAAATCAAACTTGATTTCCCTAGATTTAATGGGAAAAATGTGCTAGACTGGATATTTAAGGCTGAACAATTTTTTGGGTATTATAATACCTCTGATACGGATCGACTGACCATTGCTTCTGTCAATTTGGATGAGGATGTAGTTCCATGGTTCCAAATGTTACAAAGAACTACCCCTTTTAAGTCCTGGAAAGAATTTACTAGAGCATTGGAATTAGACTTTGGACCTTCATTATATGATTGTCCTCGGGGTGCTCTTTTTAAATTGAAACAAACGACTACTGTGAATGCTTATTATCTAGAATTCACTTGCTTGTCTAACCGAGTTTATGGACTCAGTAATGATGCTGTTGTAGATTGCTTCATCAGTGGGTTGAATGATGATATACGCAGGGATGTGATGATACATAGCCCAACCTCCATTGTTAAGGCCGTAGCTCTTGCTAAGGTCTATGAAGAAAAATACCTAGCCCAGAAACCGAACCCAAACACTAAGCCAAACACCTCAAACACAAACACTAGACCTCCCTTCACTCCAAATAAAAGCCAATTCTCAGATAAACCAAATAACCCCCCTGTCCTAAACACTCCACCTACTAGACCTATGAACCTTAACCAAAAGAACCCGAACATTAAACGCATATCACCTGCTGAAATGCAATTGAGAAAAGAGAAAGGTCTTTGTTATTTTTGTGATGACAAATTCTCTTTTACTCATAAATGTCCAAACAAACACCTTATGTTACTACAAACAGATGAGCCAGACACTGACCCACCCGAGGAAACCCCACCTGTGACTAGCCTTGTTTCAGACACACCCCAAGACTCACCTGAACACCACTTATCCCTCAATGCAATGAAAGGCTCTGGAGGTTTTGGTACTATCCGTTTTCAAGGAAAAATTGGCTCTATGGCAGTTTCTATATTGCTTGATGGTGGTAGCACCGATAATTTTATCCAACCCAGAATTGTACACTGCTTGAAGTTGCCAGTGGAGCCTGCACCGCAATGGCAAGTATTAGTGGGGAATGGACAGAAAATGACAGCTGAGGGTCTGATCAAGGAACTGTCTCTGCAGATTAATGGCCAAGATATTACGGTGTCTGCATATTTGTTACCGGTAGTAGGTGCTGATGTTATTTTGGGTGCACCTTGGCTTGCTTCCTTAGGCCCCCATGTGGCTGATTATGCTTCATCTATGATGAAATTTTATTTGAAGGGCAAGTTTATTACCTTACAAGGGGAACAGAACCCGAAACCTGAAATGGCTCAACTACATGTATTTCGAAGAATTCACCAGATGCAGGCTATTGCAGAATGTTTTACCTTAGAGTTGCTGGCTTCGGATGCTCCATCAGAAACAGTGTTGGAAGTGGCCGATTCCATGGAACCAGAGCTGATGATGTTGCTGCAAAATTATCAGAGTGTGTTCCACACACCGACTGGCTTGCCTCCAGCCAGAGAGCAGAATCATCAAATTGCATTGAAGGAAGGGTCTCAAGCAGTTAAGGTTAAGCCTTATAGGTATCCACATAGTCAAAAGGCCGTCATTGAAGAAATGGTACAAGATATGTTGAGTCAAGGTATCATACAACCAAGCACTAGCCCATTTTCATCACCTATAGTGCTAGTCAAAAAGAAGGATGGCTCTTGGAGGTTTTGTACCGATTATAGAGCACTGAATGCTATCACGATTAAAGATAGTTTTCCAATACCCACCGTGGATGAATTGCTTGATGAACTTCATGGTGCTCAATATTTTTCTAAGTTAGACCTTAGAAGTGGATACCACCATATTTTAGTAGAGCCCGAGGATAGACACAAGACGGCTTTCCGTACTCATCATGGACATTATGAATGGCTCGTCATGCCATTTGGCCTTACAAACGCCCCAGCTACGTTTCAAGGGTTGATGAATAAGGTGTTTCACAGATTGTTAAGGAAATGTGTTTTGGTCTTCTTTGACGACATTTTGGTATATAGTCCCAATTGGAATGCCCATCTTTCACATTTAGAATCTGTCCTTCAACTCTTGCAGCAGAATGTATTGTATGCTAAGTTTTCAAAGTGCTCTTTTGGGCTGAGTGAGGTGGAATATTTGGGCCACATGGTTTCGGGCAAAGGTGTGGCAATGGAGAAAACCAAGGTTCAAGCTGTGTGTGAGTGGCCTAGGCCTGCGAATGTTAAACAACTCAGAGGCTTTTTGGGACTTACAGGCTATTATAGACGGTTTATACGGTCGTATGCTGCAATTGCTTCCCCATTGACCAATTTGTTGAAAAAGGAAGCATTTCTTTGGACTAATGTTGCTGAAAAATCCTTCCAAGAACTGAAAGTAGCTATCACCAGTGCTCCGGTGCTAGCATTGCCCAACTTTCAAGAACCCTTTATTCTAGAAACGGATGCATCGGGCACAGGCATAGGAGCAGTCTTGAGCCAAGCAGGACATCCTATTGCGTATTTTTCTAAGAAGCTAGCACCTCGGATGCAGAAACAGTCTGCATATGTGAGAGAATTCCATGCCATTACTGCAGCTATGGCAAAGTTCAGACATTATTTACTCGGACACCAATTTATTCTCAGGACGGATCAAAAGAGTCTGCGCAGCCTTTTAGATCAATCTCTACAGACACCTGAACAACAAGCTTGGCTCCACAAGTTTATGGGCTATGACTTCAAGATAGAATACAAACCGGGAAAGGACAATCAAGCTGCTGATGCACTCTCCAGGTTAATGAACTTGGCTTGGTCTGAGCCACAAGTGCTGTTTGTGCAGCAATTGAAGGAGGAAATTGCACTGGATAATGAATTACAACAGCTTATGCAAGACTGTCAGGCAGAGGGCTATGCAGGACATTACACAGCAAAGGATGGATTATTGTTTTATGAGGGCAGACTGGTGATTCCGATGCAGAGCAAACTGATACAGCAAATTCTGCACGAATTTCACTCTTCTCCAGTTGGAGGACACGCAGGTATTGCACGCACGGTTGCTAGAATCACACCTCAATTTTTCTGGAACAACTTGAGGGCTGATGTAAAGACTTTTGTGGCCAATTGCGTGATATGTCAGCAGGCCAAAACTGTAAACACTGCACCAGCTGGATTGTTGCAGCCACTACCAATTCCTCAACAAGCTTGGGATGATGTTTCAATGGACTTTATTACGGGCCTGCCTATATCATTCGGATTCACTGTCATTTTGGTCGTGGTGGATCGATTGACAAAGTATGCTCATTTTATGGGCCTTAAATCTGACTACAACAGCAAGTCTGTGGCTGAAGTGTTTATGGCAAATGTGGTTAAGTTACATGGTATGCCGAAGTCTATTGTCTCTGATCGAGATAGAATTTTCACTAGCAAATTCTGGCAACATTTGTTTCAACTCCAAGGGACAACTTTGGCTATGAGTTCAGCGTACCATCCTCAGAGTGATGGACAGACGGAAGCCGTGAACAAATGTGTGGAAATGTTCTTGCGTTGTTTCACTGCTGACAATCCTAAATCGTGGTACAAAGCTTTGAATTGGGCTGAATATTGGTATAACTCGTCGTTTCATACGAGTATTGGAATGACCCCTTTTAAAGCACTCTATGGACGGGACCCTCCAATGGTGGTACAATACAAACCAAGCTCTAATGAGCCACCAGAAGTACAAACACAGCTGTTGCTGCGTGATAAAATTCTGACTGATTTGAAGAACAATCTGCAGAGAGCACAGCAGAATATGAAGGCTACTGCAGACAGAAAGAGGACTGATGTGAATTATGAGTTGGGTGACTTGGTGCTTGTGAAACTACAACCTTATAGGCAAAATTCAGCTGCTTTGAGGAAACATCAGAAGTTGGGGATGAGGTACTTTGGTCCATTCCCTATCATTGCTAAGGTGGGTCAGGTGGCGTACAAACTGCAGCTGCCAAATACTGCAAAAATTCATCACACTTTTCATGTATCACAGCTCAAGAAATTCAAGGGACACAGCACAGAACCTTACTTGCCTCTGCCACTTACTACGATGGAGGAAGGTCCTATAATTCAACCTGAGAAGATTTTACAAACAAGGACTGTGTTAAGGGGTAATCAACAGATTCAACAGGTTCTGGTGAAATGGGAAGGCTTGCCAAGTATGGAAGCAACATGGGAAGATAGAGCTGCTATGTTGGATAACTTTCCTACTCTCAACCTTGAGGACAAGGTTGCTTTTAAAGGGGATGGTATTGTTATGAAGGAAAATGCAATTGGAAGAACAAAAGGGACTGAAGGAGATGCTGTGGAAGACACGCGCCTGGAAAGAGCAGTGAGGCGCAGTAATAGGCCCAAAGGGGACCACCCCATGTGGAGTGACTTTGTTAAACAGTAGTATATGTAGTGGGGTAGTGGGTAGGGGAATCTTATGCTGATAGTGGGTTGTTATTTCTTCTCTCTCCCCTACTCTGTATCGGCAACACGCCATTTTCATTTTTCTGAATTGTACTTATAACTTCCATAGCTAATTTCCCCTTCTGCTAATAATACAAGCTTATATTCCATTCTCCATTTCTAGTACCGTTACACTATGTCACTAATGAAAGACATGATTAGGAGAAGAAAAGTGTTTAAAGAGGAGAAGCTGATAGGTAAGGTGTGATATATATGTACACTTACGTTGAGATGTATTTATAGATAATACGGGAGAGAAAGAGACCAAGTTTGATCCAAGGACACAAATAATAAGCAACACCACATTAAATAATGTATTTCATGGTGTTGGTTTATATATGGGGCGGGTCGTTATTCTGGTTATTCCACATCAGTTTGGTGGAATAACGTCTTCTCATCTATTAACAATATGTAATTGTGGTTTTGTGCACACCTAGTGCTCTCCTTAATGAAATAATTGATTATAAAAATAAATAAGCAACACCAATAAAAACAGGCACGTGTTATACATACGAAAATATAATTTCAAAAAGCGCAGAGATCACACGGTGAGATTACATTAGCTAAAGGAATGTTGACTAACAAAAATTAGACAGGAAGATCACATGTCAACATTGGAAAGAGGATTAAGAATATAACCCAAACGGCGAGGACAACATCAAAGAGCTAGGGATATACAATCTACGAATATTCAAACACTTGGCAAGCATGCAAAGAATATAAACAATAGTACAATCTAAGAGATATTGACCACACCGTGAGATTAAAGATCAGCATCTATTGGCATAACATTTAAGCAGATATAAACATGTGTCAAACATGCAATCAAGATGAAGAAATTAAAGCATTGTACAAAGCAAACCACACACCGGCGTGAGATTAAAGAAATTGATTTTTTAAAATGGTGTAATTAAAACTATTCGGGGAGAAGAAGTATAAAGCAAGGTAATCAAAACCGGACCGGACATTGAATCGGAAGAGGTAGCGGTTCAGGGGTTCTTGGGTTCAACCGGTTGAACCGGGAGTTCAACCGGAATTAATTAAATATATTATTTAATATTTTTATTACAATATATAAAGGATAAAAAACCATAATACCCAAAATTTCACACCACAAACAATTAAATTATGCTTAACTTAAGCTCAACAATATATATTTTAATGCATTATTTAGAAAGAAAAAAAATAAGTCTGGCTTTATAAGAAAATTGTTGTTGGCAAATAAGAAGCTAATGTTGCAAACAGTGAAGATAAATAAGAAGAATGAGCTGTGTTTCTCTATAAATAGAGCTAGAGTGTGCACAGCAAAATATAAGTGAGATTCTTGCCTTTCATAATATATAAAATATATAAATAGAGCCCCGACACTCATTTTGTTTTACAAAAAATAGTTTAAATTTTTTTATTTCAGTTAAAAAAAAATCATTTCTCAGACCGGTTTTCCGGTTTTTCAACCGGTTCTTTGCCGGTTCTGGCCGGTTTTGCCGGTTCTTGACCGGTTTTCCGGTTTTCCAACCGGTTCTTTGGCCATCCGGTTCCGGGGTCTAACTGGACTGGACAGGGGTCCGGTTCCCGGTTCAACCGGTCGAACCGGCCGGTCCGGTCCGGTTTTGATTACCTTGGTATAAAGATAAATTTATTTTTCTACACATAAATTGATTTTTAAAAGTGGTAAAATTACTAAAAGGGTGAAATTAGTCATTTTAGTCTTTTAGTTCTAAAAGATATATGGAAAGTAAGTATAAAGATAATGGATTTTTTAAAGTGGTGAAATTAGTAAAAGTGTGTGCTGCACGAGTTAGTATTAATTAAAATTTTAAACAAATCATGAAAGAGAAGACACAAAATTTCTATTGTTCATATGTGCCGGTAAAATTGGATTGCGATGCACGGGGCCCGCTAGATCTGGTTTGGGTAATATATATATTCTTTCTATAGCTTGGACCATTGTCATTGGCTACCCACAGAGTGTCAAACGCCTTCAGCAAAAGAATAATATATGTCCGTGTTTATGAGCAAATTTCGCACTGGCCAACACGAATTTGTCCACTGCGGGAATCGAATTCGGAACACCAGATCGACCCCGTGTCTCAGGGTAGCTTATTATGCCACTAGGTCAACGAAGTTGCTTTGTAAAATATATAGTCTAATAATTGTGAACAAAAGTTTAAGGCTAAATTATAATTTTGGTCCCCCTATTTTGAAAAATTCAGACATTTGGTCTCCCTATTTTAAAACTTAGACATTTAGTCCTCCTATTTTAAAACATTCAGACATTAAGCCCAAAGAGCGGGGTTAATTTTCAAATTTTTTTTGCTGAGCTGGTCTTCTGCCAAAAATAAATGTTGATGTGACTCTCATTAAATGACGTGGCAGCTCACTCAGCTTGCACACATCATTTAATGATGCCACATATTCGATCCACACATTTAATGTTGTGTTGTTGAATTTAAATTAATTCCAGTTTAATTTTTTGTGGTGTCAAACTATAAATGTTATGTTTTTTTGCTTTTTTTGTTTTTTATCCTTTATTTTTTTTTGTTACAAGAAATTTAGGGTGAGGGGATGGCGCCCCAGTCCAAGGCAGGGAAAACCTTCGGGCTCTTTGAGCACTTATGAAGGTAATTACATTTACCTCACCCCAAGGGGATAAGTGGGGAGTTGAACACGGGACCTCTCGGATACAACTCCTGATTCGACCAAGAACCTTGAACCGCTGCATCTGCCGGTTCAATGCCCGGTTCGGTTTTTATCCTTGATATATTGTAATAAATATGTTAAATAACCTATTTAATTAAATCTAGTTCAACCCGCGATTCGACAGGTCCGACTCCAAGAACCTTGAACCGCTGCCTCTACCGGTTCAATGCCCGGTCCGATTTTAATTACTTTGCATAATAGATAACATCAAGTTCTTAAAGGAAAGCTTTGAAATGTGTGCCTTTACCTAGGTTTTGCATGAAGGCAACAAAGTTGCACGGACCATTGCCTCCCTTGCTTCATCTGGTCATTTACTCGGATGCTAGCCTCTTAATCCCCCATCAATTCTCCAACAAGTGCTTTTGATTGATGGTGTTGGTGATGGAGCTTCCTCTTCCAGCGATCATCGTTGTTTTTGAGGTTTGAGTTCGAGTTTGGGCCATCTAAATGCCCTTCGTATGTGGATCTAATGCAATTCCTTACCTTTTCTAGATCTACCTCCGAAGCCTCTCGCTCTTTAATTATTGGTCTTACTCAGTGATAAGCTCCAATTTAGTGCATTTTTTAGAGACACTTTAAGTCATTTTTAGAACAAGTATTACTAATTATATAAATCATTGACTTAGTTTCCTCTTTATTTTGCAGAAAGATAGCCAATACAAAAAAAGAATAAGAATCCAATTTAGAGCCACTTAAAATAATATATATGTATATATACATATGTGGGGCCGCCCATTTGATGAAAGAATTAGAGGACTAAAGGCCCAATTGTAGATTTTAAGAGCTTAAGTCCTTCTAGCCCATCATAAGGAGAATGAGGCCAAGTTAAAAAAAGGAGAGGCCCACGTTAATTGAAAAAGCTTGAGGAGAAAGAAAAGCCAACCCTAGGAATAAGAAAGAGAGGAGCTGGCGCAAGGAGGGAGGAAAACAGACCCTTTCTGGTGAAGGGTCCTTCGTTGGAGAAGAACCTTGAGTTGCGAGGTGAACAGTCTCCGAAGTCATTGTCTTGGTACCCATGCCGGTCGGGGGATCTCCTCGACGGTGATCCTCTGTGGCGCCTCTTATGTACCTTTCCTCGGCTTCTGGACCTTTCGCGAGAGTTGGAGGAAGAATGCGAGGAAGTTCTGGAGGGAGATTCAACTGGCCGGTAGGTCCCATCCGGAGAGGATGGAGGTGTGTTTGAGGGTGAGTCTGATCTATGGCGCTTATGACGCCGAGGGGGCCGGTGAGCGGTGCACATGCTTCCTCCTTAGGGGGGAGCGATGGGAGTGATGCCTTTGAGGGGGAGAACGGTGGTGTCTTGATACCACGGTCGTCTGAGTAGGGGTTCCCCAATGGGGCGGAGGCTGTTCGGGCATGGAAGCTACCCGCCTTTCAATCTGCCTGAGGCGTTCTTCCTGCTGCAGCATAGTCTGAGTGCGGTTGCAAAGGAGATCCAAAAGTTGATTCACTGTTGGAGGTTGCACCTGCTCTTGAGGGGAGCCTGTTTGTGGCGCCTGGACGGGGGTGCCTTCGTCAGGCTGGGAAGCAACATTGCCGTCAGGCGTACCCTCTTGTTGTGGTGCAGGTACGACAATGCTTCGAACTCAGGGTTTACCTCTGGGAGCCATAGGAGAGCAAGGAAAGGTTGTAAAAGCAGAGTTGATGTGAAATATAGATATCTCCCACTGTGGTCGCCAATGTTCTGTACCTTGCAGTGTTGGGTGGACTGCAGTCGGTAGGTTTCTTGCAATGCGAGGAGCGCGTCAAATGGATCCCGAAGGGGGCACCTGCAATGCCGCTCTGACGTCCAAGTTAGTATAGGGAATAGGAGAGTAGTGATTTCTAGGAATCAGAAAATGTCCCTATTAATGGGAATGTGAGCCAGTATTTATAGGGAATCGTGTCTGTTGTAAGCCGTCGGATTGATAGAATTGATCTGAGCCATCCAAGTTTGATAGTCATAATTGGGCTTGTATATTGTGGATATAGACCAAAGTGATTGGGCCAATCTATAGTCAATTGCTGAATGGGCCTCTTGGTCCAGTCCAGAACAGAATCTGAACCCATCGAAAAAAGACGAGCTCATAACTCTATAAAGTGGAAGGTTTACCCAAACTAGGAAGAAACTAGTAACATGCAAATGTGGGTTGAGTCATTCACAAGCTATGCTAAATAAAGTAATACTTAATTGGGTTTTTTTTTGTACCCCCACCACCTCCCTATCTACCCCCATCGACCCTGCAAAAAGACGCAATTGCCCTTCACAAAAATTAAAAATCCCGAACGTATCCTGATTTCAATTTTTTTTTTGGAAATCGGATTTAGGTAAATCTGATTTCCACTAAAAAATTTAAAAAATTTAAATCGGATTTAGGTAAATCCGATTTCCACTAAAAAATTTAAAAAAATAAAATCGGATTTATTTAAGATGGGGTAGATCCGCTTTGAAAAATAACAAATCGGATTTACCTTAATTGGGGGTAAATCCGATTTGTTATTTTTAAAAGCGGATCTACCCCCATATAAGGTAAATCCGCTTTTAAAAATAACCAAAGCGGATTTACCTTATGTGGGGGTAAATCCGCTTTGTTAACCTAATTAATAAATAACTCAGTTAAAATTTTAGATACAAATTTCGACCGTCTTTTGGTTCTGTTTAGTGTGTGGTTCGTTAACACGTGACGATATTGTACGTCGGGAGAATAATTTAGGCTAAAAAATCAGTTTTCGGGCAACCTACTCAAATTGTAATGAAACCACATTCTTTAAATCGGAAAAATATCAAGGATCAATACTCCTAAAGAAGGGACTTCTTTCAGGACTGAGGACCTCAAAATCCCAAATTCCATCGTTTACTATTTTATATTAATTTTTTTAATTTTTCATAATCTCCAAAAAATCTGAAAAAATTTGCATAACCTTATTTTGGTTTTATTAGATTTTTAGTGGTGTTTTTATAATTTTTGGATTAGTTTTGGCTGTTTAACGGATTTTTAGTAGCATTTTATAACCTTTTTTAAAAAATTAAATAAAAAACAATTTTTTTTAATAACAAAATCGGATTTACCTTAGGTGGGATAAATCCGATTTTCTTTTTTTAGGGAAATCGGATTTACCTTAGGTGGGATAAATCCGATTTTCTCTTTTTTTAGGGAAATCGGATTTATGTGCCCAGCAGGTAAATCCGATTTCCAAAATAACAAAGCGGATTTACCTTCAGCTAAGGTAAATCCGCTTTGTTATTTTTGAAATCGGATTTACCCCCATCTGAGGTAAATCCGACTTTAAAAATAACAAAGCGGATTTACCTTAGATGAAGGTAAATCCGAGCGAATTGTAAGTTGGGCAGGAGTATTTTCGGGTTTTAGCAATTTGATAGGGGTAGATGAGAGTTGATGGGGGTAAAAAAAAAAAGGCCTACTTAATTGTACAAAACGAAAAGTACGACTGCAAAGCCTCCGTGTTTTGTTATTGTGTAGCATCGTACTAATACACTTGTACGTTTTCTTATCGAACTTTATATCTTCTTTTTTCAAAAAGAAAAGAGTTATGTAGGCTTGTTAAAACTTTTTGATACAAAATCCCACTTAGAGAAAAAAAACATCAAGTATCGTGTGCCTTGTATCATTGCTCTACTAAATATTATGAAGCTGTTCTTCTAAAATGTTGATGAATTTAGTCATTCGAATCCTCTCAAGCGCCAATCCAACTTCAATGCCAGCTTCTTTGTCTCTACAATCAGAAAGAGAAATGGATCCAGACGAATCAAGATGCACTGAGTCAGACTTTTTAGGCTTCCCCCACCCAAAATCAGTCTCATACACTCCCAATTTTGGTGACCCAGCAACTATTACTACGGACTTATCCGATTTCCCTAATTCCCTATAATTAGACATCAACGTTTCAGCTCCCACTAAAGCATCACCCTTAAAATCTCTAACCTTCATGTCAATACCATTTGCTGCCACAACCATCCCATTTTCTCCCACTAACTCACCCCTTTTGATACCAACAATAAGAGAGGCTAAACAATTTCCAAAATAGTTTGAAGGTATTGAAAGTTGAGGATGACCACGACAATCCGCAAGAAATACCAAGTAGCATATCTCATCACAATCACCTTTCCCTTGTTCTGATTTTATCATAGAAATCCATATCAAGGAACATGTTACCACAAAGGTTGAAATATGGAGTTTCTTTGTAGCAGTACAATTAAGAGCGACCCATTTCTTCAAATTTTCAACATGTTCACGACTCAATGCAATAGTGGAGCGTACCTTGTTAGTTGAAACTTGTGGCACGAGCCCTTCGAATTCCATGCTTTCCGAAATAGGATCTTGTAGTTCTTTGAAGTAGATAAGCCTAAGCCCCTTTGGGTCTTTAACTCTTTCCCTTTCATGAGAAGGAAGAAACAGAGAATCATCAAAGTTTCCCTTTGATTTGCAAATAGAAGCCCAATATTTGATAAATTGGTGAAGTGATCTGCCATCGGCAGCAAGGTGGTTGAAGGTGAGGCAAATACTGAATCCAGTGTTTGGTAAAACCGTGACTTGAATGGCCATTAGAGGGAACACACGTGTGCCGTTTTTCTCCGTACGAGGTGGAGTCAACTTTGGAACAAAAGGGTGCCAGTTTTGAGTATCTTGTGAATCAGATACGAGGTTGTCGAAGTCTTCATGGGACTCTGCAACTATGAAGGAGAGAGAATCTCCGTCGAGGTAACGTATGTAAGGGAAGTTGTTGTCGGAGTGTGGTGGGACAATGAGATTTGACGCAAAAGGGAAGAAGTGTTGGAGGGTGAGGGAAAGAGAGTGTTTGAGAATTGGAAGTGCTGTTTGGAGGAAGTGGTGAGTTGGATAGGGAAACTCATAGAAAAAGATGCGTTGGATGGGGTGGCAATAAAACCATGGAAGGTCGAAGAAAGTGAATGGAAGAGTTGTGGAAGAAAGTGAGCCTGATGGTGGTGCTACTTCAAACTTTTCAATCACGTTGATCTTGTGAACCATGTTTGTGAACCTGGTTATGAAATGATAAACAACGAAGCGGTTGATAAAAGGTGGAATTGTGGAAAACAGAGTATAGTTGTGGACTTGTGGTTGTGTTAGAATTTAGAAGGAGAATGACTATTCAACTTGAATTTAGAATCGCTCACCAGAACTATATAATAATGGAAAAGTATTTTTTTTTTTAAATTCTACCATACCCGTTCAGAGTTTGGTGGGTATGATATCTTTTAGGTAAAATGAGTTTAATATTTATTTTTTTTTACAAAATATTTAAATAAAAAAAATGAAGTGTCATTGAGTGATTGGATGTTGGGATGTTGGATATCATACCTAAAAGATATGGTATCATAGGCTACGGGAGTCTTCACTTTTTTTTTTATCAAAATATAATGGAAAAGTATAGGCAGAATAGCACTTTTGGTCCTTTATGTTTGCTCCAGATTTCACTTTGGTCCTTTATCTTTTTTTTGGTCCGTTTTGGTCCTTGATGTTTCATTTTCGTTTCATTTTGGTCCCTCACGTATTATTATATTCAATTAAAACATTAAAAACATTAAAACAATTAAAATAATTAAAACAATTACAAAAATAAAACATAAACCCATCCCCCCACCGTCCACCACCACCCACCACCACCCACCACCGTCAACCACCACCCACCACCTCCCCCCACCGTCCACCCCTCCCCCCACTGTCCCCCCTCCCCCCCACCACTGCGCACCCTCTCCCCCCTCCCCCACCGTTCCCCCCTCCCCCTCCCCCCACCGCGAACCCCTCCCCCACAGCCACCCTCTGTGACCTCCGTGACTCCCCCATCCTATGCGATCTTCTGCTTCCAGTTCCGGTTCGCGTGCGCTGGTTCGTCATCGCTGGATCTATGCGCTGGTTCGTCTTTTGCGTCGTCTTCGCTGGATCTGTGCGTCGTCTTCTGCGTCGCGTCCTTCTCTGTCGCATCCTTCTGCGTCGCGTCCTTCTGCATCGCGTCCTTCATCCTTCTCCAGTTCTGTGCGTCGTGTCCTTCTCCGTCGCGTCCTTCTCCATGGATCTGTGCGCCGATCTGGTTTTCATCATCTTCGCTGTTCACGGTGGGGGAGGGGGGTGCGCAGCGGTGGGGGGTGGGGGGAGGGGGGAACGGTGGGGGAGGGGGGAGGGGGTGCGCAGCGGTGGGGGGAGGAGGGACAGTGGGGGGAGGGGTGGACGGTGGGGGGAGGTGGTAGGTGGTGGTTGACGGTGGTTGACGGTGGTGGGTGGTGGTGGACGGTGGGGGGATGGGTTTATGTTTTATTTTTGTAATTGTTTTAATTATTTTAATTGTTTTAATGTTTTTAATGTTTTAATTGAATATAATAATACGTGAGGGACCAAAATGAAACGAAAATGAAACATCAAGGACCAAAACGGACCAAAAAAAAGATAAAGGACCAAAGTGAAATCTGGAGCAAACATAAAGGACCAAAAGTGCTATTCTGCCAAAAGTATAAATTGAATAGTTCGTTTATATTTTTTTAAGTCCTCGTGCAAACTCGTGGAAAGTTTAACAATCAAGCATATGGTTACGTTTTCTATTTCTCTTTACCCAAGAGAAATGCTATTTTGACCACAAAGTAGACCAAATATATCACTTTCTACTCTACTATATGGTGGGACCCAGTCTTAATTTATTACTTTAAAAAAATTATTGTTAATTGTTAAAAAATTTAAAAACAAAAAAAAAACCCTACACTCTCTCTGTACCGTCTCTTTCGTAGAACTACTCTCTCCCTCAACCTTTTCTTCTACGTTCTTCATCCAACAAGCCATAACTCTTCTTCTCTCCCTTTGTTCAACTCTTCTTCTCTTCAGTTATTCCTCTATTGATTTCGAAATCCTAATCTAGTGATCATTTTTGATTGGGAACCCTAATCCTATTTCTCTCTGGGATTTCGTTTTCTTCCCTTAGAGCTTAGTATGCTTCTACCTCAACTATCTATGGAGGTTGGGATGATCTTGACGGCTCAGAAGATTTTGGTGAGTTCTATGTGTTGCATAATTTTCTTGTTTTCGTTGGAATCGATGATAGCAAGAATGTTTTCGTAATTTTCCTTTTCTGCCACCGTCGACTCCGATCTCCATCTTCCTCTTCCGCCGCCGACTCTGATCTCCCTTAAAAATTATGAAAAGAAAGGTGAGTCTCCCTCTTCACTCTAACCCCTTTTTCATCTTTTTTGATTCCCATTTGATTAATCTTATTCATTTATCAAGTTTTTTTGCTTATGGGGTTGATTTGTTTTGTTTATTTTTAAAAACAAAAATTGTTTTTGGGTTCAAACGGTTTATTAGTTATTATTCGAAAACGTTATGTTGGACCTTTCCCAATATTGTTTCATGGCTGAAAATTTTCTTGCACTTCAGCTTTGTAAAATTCTCTAGGAGCTACAGACACATAGTACACCTTTGTCTTTGACTTTGAATTTCGTTTTTTTATGTTGTTTTGTATTTGTAGCCTCTATATTTGATATTTGGGACAACTAGGCATAAGGATTTGGGTTTTGTGCTCTGTGTGGACATTTCATATTAGGTCCATTTTAATTTATTGGTTTATGTAGCAGTTTCTTATATATAAATGTCGAAATGGACTGATTTTGGTAGTTTATAATTCTATATTGCTGCAATTTACCAAAAACTAGTTATTTGGCCAAATTTCACTTGAGGTGCACCAATTAGAACTGAAAATGCTTGTCTAAAGGACGAATTGATCTGTGTATGTGCATTGGCAAACAAGTTCCTCAGCAAACCAATCTCTTTGTTGGCCAGTTCTATGGCTCTCCAAGCCTCAAACTCTGGTTTAGAAGTCTGTCTCAGAAGGAATGGTATTGGTGGTTCAAGCTCTCTTGGTAATACCTTGCCAATGGGACTTGATTTGGGAGGCTGCTATATATGTACTAAGATTTCGGATTTTGAAATAGATACTGGTTGAAATCCATGTTTGCTTGTTATTGTTGCCTCTTGTGTCCAGAATTTTGCAGGACTTTAGTTTTTGTTTATAACTTGTTTCTTTATCAACAAGTAAGTTGAATCACATGGATTTGTAATTGGTTGTTTATGTAATGTTAAATAGTTGGAACTAGAGCACCACATTAGTTGAAACTAAAGCACTACTAGTGTGGTATTTATTATAACCATTAGTTGGAACTAGAGCACCGCATTTAGCAGCGGCGACGACGGGCTGGTTGCGGTGGCTTTGCGGTAGCATGTGCTTGTAAAAGTTATGTTTGATACTAAAACTTGTACTTGTTTTACTTTCTAGTTTGTTGTATTGGTGCACTTGGACATGCGGAGCAATTAACAGAAATAAGGTTCCTAAACCAGAAACTTAAGAGGGAGAATTGTACTATGCTGAAACACATGATGCAGAAACTCAACAGGTAGAATTGCATATGCTCAAGCATATGATGCTGAATGAGGAGGTGGACGCACATAAGGCTGAAGCAAATAAATTATGTCTATTCATTTGTTTTGTATTCATCATTGTGGTTGTAAATTTGGGTCAATTGTTGTAAAAAGGAATTAAGTGGGTTTACTTAACCACTATTGTGATTGTAAATTTTGTATTATGCTTTTAGTTCAATAGAGTGCTCTTGTTGCATTGACTAGATCGTCAATTGTTGTAAAAAGGAATTAAGTGGGTTTACTTGACCACTATTGTGATTGTAAATTTTGTATTATGCTTTTAGTTCAACAGAGTGCTCTTGTTGCATTGACTAGATCCATCTTTTCAATGATCTCTCAGTATCTTAGCCACTGTGAAGTTTGGACATATGTAACTTATTCTGCATAATAATTATCTTGATCACAATTCTTGTGCCATTTTCAAAGTGAATGTAATTGTTAACTTATTAACTTATTGGAGTTACTGAACTCAAATTTCCCGTTATTGGTCATTTATTTTGGTGTAAAAATGCTCATTTTCAAGAACTTTGATTATACTATAATGGAAGTAAAAATGAAATGTGATGTTATGGGTATCATGATTCTGGCTTGAGAACATTTGCACGGGTATAGTACTAATGTTAAATGGCGAGAAATGCTAAATTTGAAGAATGAACTATACCCAGGATGACACATTCAATCATAGTGTCAAGTTGGTTAACTTTTTTTAAAAAATGGTGGTTAATTATGTTTATCAGTTGGTTAAATGGTTCAAATTGACAAATGATAAAAAAATTGACTAGCTTACCACTTCAATTAACCAAAATTTTGAAAGCGTTAACAAAGATAACAGATTGGTCATTTATGAAAAAAACTTGGGTATTTGTGAAGGGAAGTTGGTGATCTGATTCAAACTGAGAAATTAGATGTCATTTGAACACCTCATGTCCTGTGGTTACATTTATGGATCCCAAAACACTTATTTAGTACCCACTTGTAATCTCATCGTCAGTTTCATAAGGAAAAGACAAAGATAACATAATGGTCATTTATGAGAAAAACATGGGTACTTGTGAAGGGCAGTTAGTGATCTGATTCAATCTGAGAAATTAGAAGCCATTTGAACATCCCATGTCCTTGTGCCTACATTTATGGGTCCTAAAACACTGATTTAGTACCCATTTATAGTCTCATCGTCGGTTTCATAAGAAAAAGATGAAGATAACAGATTGGTCTTTTATAAGAAAAATTTGGGTATTTGTGAGTGCAATTGGTGATCTGATTCAAACTCAGAAGTTATATGCCATTTGAACGCCAAATGTCATTATGCTTACATTTACGGGTCCCAAAACACTCATTTAGTACCCAATTATAGTATCATGGTAAGTTTCACAAGAAAAAGATGCAAATAACAGGTTGGTCATTTATGAGAAAAACTTGGGTAATTGTGAATGAGAGTTGGTGATCTTATTCAAACTGAGAAATAAGATATTACATGAACACCCATGTCCTTGTGTTTACATTTATGAGTCCCAACCCACTCATTTAGCAATCTTTTGTAGTCTCGTGGTCAGTTTCACAAGGAAAAGATAAAAATAATGGGTTGGTCATTTATAATAAAAACTTGGGTAATTGTGAGGGGTGGTTGGTGATCTGACTCATACTGAGAAACTAGATGTCATTGATCTATACTTGTTGGTGATCTAAGACTTTTCTGATTCAAAGAGTAATTCGTATTGAAGGGGAGATGGTGATATGATTCAAAATCAGATGCTAGATGTCATTTGAGAACCCCATGTCATTGTGTTTACATATATGGGTCCCAACCTACTCGTTTAGTACCCACTTTAAGTCTAATGGTCAGTTTCACAAGGAAAATATGAAAATAACTGGTTGGTCAATTTTAATAAAAACATGGGTAATTGTAAAGGGAAGTTGGTGATATGATTCAAATTTAGAAATTAGATGTCATTTGAACACTCTGTGTCATTGTGCTTACAATTATGGGTCCCAACCTACACTTTTAGTACCCACTTGAAGTCTCATGGTTAGTTTCACAGCAAAAAAATGAAAATGGCAGGTTGGTCAATTTCAATAAAAAGTTGGGTAATTGTGATGGGCAGTTGGTGATATGGTTCAAAATCAGAAATTAGATGTCATTTGAACACCCCATGGCCCTTTGCTTACATTTATGGGACCCAAATCACTCCTTCAGTATCCACTTGAAGTCTCATAATCAGTTACACAGGGAAAATATTAAAATAACAGGTTGGTGAATTTCGATAAAAACTTGGGTAATTTTCAAATGACATCTAGCATCTATTTTTGAACCATATCACCAACTGCCCTTCGGAATTACCCAACGTTTTATTAAAATTGAACAACCTGTAATTTTCATCTTTTCCTTGTGAAACTGATCATAAGACTACAAGTGAGTACTAAATGAGTGTGTTGGGACCCATAAATGTAAGCACGAGGACATGAGTATTCAAATGACATGTAATTTCTCGGTTTGGGTCCCAATCCACTGTCATTTGAACACCCAATACCCTTGTGCTTACATTTATGGGTCTCAATCCACTCGTTTAGTACACACTTGAAGTCTCATGGTTTGTTTCACAAGGGAAATATGAAAATAACAGGTTGGTCAATTTTAATAAAAACTGGGGTAATTGTGAAGGATCGTTGGCGATATAGTTCAAAAGTAGAAATTAGATGTCATTTGAACACCTCATGTCATTGTGCTTACATTTATTGAGATGCTTACGACCCTGATATATCAGAAACAAGCAGAGGCCATTGGTCTTGTCCCCTCCATTTGAGAATCTAAGAACTCAAACCTAGTGAGCCAAGCAAATACCCAAGTTTTTTTTGCATATTTAGGTAACCTATGTAAATATAAAAGCCTTTCGTGATATGGTTCAATCTCAGAAACTATGTCATTCCTAAACCTTGTGTCATTGTGCTTACATTTATTGGTCCCAACCCACTCGTTAAGTACCCACTCGTTTAGTACCCACTTGTAGTCGCATGGTTAGTTTCACGAGAAAAAAATGAAACTAACAAATTGGCTATTTATAATTAAAACTTGGGTATTTGTGATGGTGGTTGGTGTTCTGATCCAAACCAATAAATTAGCGTCATTTGAACACTCCATATCATTTTGCTTACATTTATGGGTCTCAACCCACTCATTTAGTACCCACTCATTTTTCCCTATGAAACTGACCATGAGACTTCAAGTGGATACTAAAGGAGTGGGTTAGGTCCCATAAAGGTAAGCAAAAGGACATGGGATGTTCAAATGACATCTAATTTCTCAGTTTGAATCAGATCACCAACTCTCCTTCACAAATGCCCAAGTTTTTCGTATAAGTGACCTACCTGTTATTTCATCATTTCCTTGTGAAATTGACCATGAGAGTATAAGAGGGTACTAAATCAGTGGGTTGGGACCCATAAATGGGGGAGGGTGTTCAAAGGGCATATAATGTGAGTTTGAACCGTATCACCAACTGTCCTTCAGAGGGTACTAAATCAGAGGGTACCCAAGTTTTTATTAAAATTGACCAACCTGTTATTTTCATATTTTCCTTGTGAAACCGACCATGCGACATCAACTGGGTACCAAAGAAGTGGGTTGGTCCCTATAAATGTAAGCACAATGATATGGAGTGTTCAAATGACATCTAATTTCTCAGTTTGAACCATATCACTAACAACCCTTCGCAATTACCCAAGTTTTTATCCAAATTTACCAACCTGTTATTTTCATATTTTTCTTGTGAAATTGACAATGCGACTTCAACTGGGTGCCAAAGAAGTGGGTTGAGACCCATAAATGTAAGAACAGTGATATGGGGTGTTCAGATGACATCTAATTTCTCGGTTTGAATCGGATCACCAACTTCCCTTCACAAATACCCAAGTTTAACTTATAATTGGCTCACCTGTTATTTTCATTTATTCCTTGGGAAACAAACCATGAGACTTCAAGCAGGTACTAAAGGAGTGGGTTAAGCCTATTTGTAAGCACAATCATATAGGGTGTTCAAATGACATCTAATTTCTTATTTTGGACCACATCACCAACCACCCATTCACAATTACCCAATTTTTTGTTAAAATTGACCAAGCTGTTAAGTTTCATATTTTCTTAAGGGAAACTGACCATGAGACTTCAAGTGGGTAATAAAGGAGTGGGTTGAGACCCATAAATGTAAGCACAATGACATATGATTTACATCAAGTGTCATTTACATATACTATGAGGCATTTACACCATTTACATAAACTTTAAGGCATTTACATGAGACTTCAAGTGGGTAATAATTTATATAAACTTGAGAGGTTACACAATGTCTATACATCGCATATCAAAAACTCAACTTTGTGGCATTTACACCATATACATCAACTTTAAGGAATTTACACCAATACAAATCAAAAGATACATAGATGTTTAGTTACAACAAAAAGTAATATAAAACCTTAATATTAATATGCTCATGATTTCCTTGCAGATTAAAAAGTCGGGGTTTTGTAGACAATTGTGACAATCCCGTGAGGTCTATTTCCATGTTTGACAAAATTTGCAATAATGGAATGTCACCTCCAACCAGTTGAAAACCATTGAGTTAGAGCACAATACTATTAACACCAACATCCCGTGCTTTTGCAACCAGAAGTACAAAATGCTCCTTGAAGATAAAAAATTCAGGGATTTGTAAACAACTGTGACAACCCATGAAGTCTATTTCCATGTTTGCCAAAAGATACATGGAATATGTCGTCCCAACAGAAGCACTAATCCTTTGTATAACCTGAAATCATAAGAATTTTCAAAAGATCACATCCTAATTCCTAGCATAGATAAACATAATACAACCACACAACCTCAATGTCAAATGCTCCTATGTAACAGAAGTTAATCTAAAATAGGCCTAAGTGTTGTTAAGACATGCATGCATGAACAGAATGGAGGAGTATTAGACAATTAATGGATGAAGAGATCCCATTATAACAATTACAATACTCACAAGACCCAATTCACACAAGTAAAGTTTAGAAGATTAGGATTGCACAATATACACTGGAACCAAAAATATAATCAAAACTACCTAAAATGACAAATAAAGTAAGACAAGGAGTAGTTGTAAACTTGTCCACGAAATGCTAAATAGTTTTTTAACAAAAATTGTATTGTCAATCCTTGGGAAAGGTTTTGGAGCTTCAATAGATCATCCACCACCTCTACATCATCTCAATTCTATCTCTCTTTACTCTATGTGTTGATTAAGCAATTTCTTTCATGCTTGATGCTCTTACACTACCTAAACACAGTGTAACGGTATTAAGTTTTAATATTGTTGAAATGCATCTTCTCTTATAATGTTGAAATTTGCCGTGCTAGTTTCTCAATTTCCATGTTCTTCAAGTTGTATAAGAGAAAGCAACAAACGACCAAGTAAACATACAAGGTGTGCCTAATCTTGCATAGTTTGATACCAAAATGCAGTATTCTACCTCAGCGTCACTTTCCTTTTCAAGTTTTGTGTAAGTTAACAGTATCTCAATGGCAAGAATCATTAATCCACCCTTATTCTTCATCTCCAAAACTTTCTATATTACTTCCAAGCTAACTGGTCTACAAAAAGACAGTTGAAGACATTACCAATAATCATGGAGCATAGAGAGTTTATTGAGATAATATATATTGAAAAAGTACTAAACACAATAAATTTAGGCCAGATAAGAAATAGCAAAGCAAAGCACCAAAGAAAATAGAAATAGAAAAGCAAGTGACTATCATGCTAAGATGATTATTACCCTCACATCTAAAGAAGAAATTCCAACCCTGACAGAAACTGGTTTTCCACTAATTTAAATTTGAAGGCAGTGCAATGACTTGTGAAATAAAGCAGAAAGTTGATGACTAAATGAAAAATAATGAAGAGGACAAGGCAAACAGAATAAATCTTATTTCTTGGACATCATACTTCAATCAACAATAAATCCTCCATACACACATTCACAGTAACATGTTAGAATGATTAATAATGGAAAAGAAAAGAGAATGCTAACTTACTAAAATTATATAGAAGACTTTTCTTCTTGTGGCATTCCTCCATTAATAAATGAGCTACTTAACTATCATTTCTTGAAATGAAACCACTAAACTATCATCTTCTACCACTTATTTAATTTAAACAGAAAATATAAAAGCAACTTAGATAGTTCTACTTTCAGGTATTGAGTGAGGAATAAAAACAAACACATGACATACATTGCAAAACAACAAACACATTGGGAAAGGTCCAACATAACGTTTTCGAATAATAACTAATAAACCGTTTGAACCCAAAAACAATTTTTTTGAAAATAAACAAAACAAATCAGCCCCATAAGCAAAAAACTTGATAAATGAATAAGATTAATCAAATGGGAATCAAAAAAGATGAAAAAGGGGTTAGAGTGAAGAGGGAGACTCACCTTTCTTTTCATAATTTTTAAGGGAGATCAGAGTCGGCGGCGGAAGAGGAAGATGGAGATCGGAGTCGACGGTGGCAGAAAAGGAAAATTACGAAAACATTCATGCTATCATCGATTCCAACGAAAACAAGAAAATTACGCAACACATAGAACTCACCAAAATCTTCTGAGCCGTCAAGATCATCCCAACCTCCATAGATAGTTGAGGTAGAAGCATACTAAGCTCTAAGGGAAGAAAACGAAATCCCAGAGAGAAATAGGATTAGGGTTCCCAATCAAAAGAGGAATATGATCACTAGATTAGGATTTCGAAATCAATAGAGGAATAACTGAAGAGAAGAAGAGTTGAACAAAGGGAGAGAAGAAGAGTTATGGCTTGTTGGATGAAGAACGTAGAAGAAAAGGTTGAGGGAGAGAGTAGTTCTACGAAAGAGACGGTACAGAGAGAGTGTAGGGTTTTTTTTGTTTTTAAATTTTTTTAACAATTAACAATAATTTTTTTAAAGTAATAAATTAAGACTGGGTCCCACCGTATAGTAGAGTAGAGAGTGGTGTATTTGGTCCACTTTGTGGTCAAAATAGCATTTCTCTTTCCCTAATTTATACTTCTGACGTGATCACTGTAAAGTCAAGTTAAACATTATCAGTATTACACTATTACTCATGATTTTTAGGATATTCTCTCCAACTTTTTCTGCCAAATATTTTTGTAAAATCCTTAAGTCAAATCGTACGGTATCCAAAAAAGTTGTATTATTTAAATCTTTTTCAAAAGTATTTTTTTCGGTTCCTATAGAATTGACGTCTCCAACTAGATTAAAAAAATTTATTTGCAATTAATCTAATATCTATTTGTCTAATCTAATCTAATCTAATCTAATCTAATCTAATCTAATCTATCTATCAAATCTATTATCAATTTGCATCTCTTATTAACAAGACACATATCTAATTTAAAGGTAAAAATATCATTACCCCCTCTTTATTTCTTTTTCTTCTTACTCTCTTTTTCTTCCTTTTTTTTTCTATTTCTTTTTATACTCTCTTTCCTCCTTTTCACTTTTCTCTTACACTCTCTTTCTTCTTTTTTTCTTTTTATTTTACTTTTATTTTTCCCATAAACAATTTTTCTCTTTTTTTATCACTTTACTTTAATTTTTTTAACTAAATTTCTAAATTTATAAAAACACTACTCTACTAAAATTACCTATAAAAATGTAAATGAGTCACACTAAAAAAAAATTATCACCTTTTTCGAAAAAGTTATCACCTTAAAATTTTAATTTTCTCTCCGAAATCTGTTTACACTCTTATTGATAATCTACTATTTATATTTTACTATCTAATATAATCTACTAATCGACTAGCTGTCCTGCCCCTCGAGGCACCTACAATGAGCGAGGGATTAGTCACTGCTGTCCGTGCGGTGGATATCCGGGTTTACCCATAAAAACTAAAATAATCAATTGAAACTACGAGATAACTGCAATGATATATAAAAAAACAAGGGATAACTGTATTGATATATAAATAAACACAGGATTAATATTTGTCATTGATAATTAAAATTTTTGAAGACTACCATAAACCTACTATCTAAAAAACAAGAAAATATAATGACTATTTAAACTACTGATTAATATTTTAAAAAACTATTTCTTATTGATAATCTACTATCTCTCTTTTACTTTCTACTATAATCTACTAATCAACTAAAATAATCAATTGAAACTACGAGATAACTGCATTGATAGATAAAAAAGCACGGGATAACTGCACTGATATATAAAAAAATACGAGATTAATATTTGTCAATGATAATTAAAAATTTTGGAGACTACTACTACAAACCTACTATCTAAAAAACAAGAAGACTTAATGACTATTTAAACTACTAATTAATATTTAAAACAAATATTTCTTATTGATAATCTACTATCTAACTTTTACTATCTACTAATCAACTAAAATAATCAATTGAAACTACGAGTAACTGCACTGATATATAAAAAAACACAGGATAACTGCAGTGATATATATAAAAAACACGGGATTAATATTTGCCATTGGTAATTATAATTTTTGAAGACTACTATAAACCTACTATCTAAAAAAATAAGAAGGCTTAATGACTATTTAAACTGATTAATATTTAAATCACACGTTACAAATATTTGTCACTAATACCTAAACAAGGACAAATAATTGTCACTGATATATAAAAAAACACGGGATAAATATTTCTTATTGATAATCTACTATCTATATTTTACTATCTACTATAATCTACTAATCAACTCAAATAATCAATTGAAACTATGCGATAACTGCACTGATACATAAAAACATGGGATAGCTGCACTGATATTTAAAAAAACATGGGATAACAACACTGATATATAAAAAAAACACTGCACTAATATATAAAAAACACGGGATAAATGCACAAATTGTTTTTAAATAATACTTTTACATTTTTAGATGTTAATATTTATCTATTTTTTATTTGAAACTCCTTTTTTATCTTCTTTAAATTTGTCTTTATTTTCACGGGATAATGTTCAGACTATTTAAATACCGTCTAAGTTCATTCATAAAAAGAACACGATAACACTCGTGCGTATGCACGGATATTCTACCAGTTTTTATTAAAAATAAGTAACCCAAATTAAACTATTAAAGTGAGTTAGGTTCTTCTTCTACTACTTCAATGTACATATCGAACACCAACCACTTAGATTTAAAATACTAATAATTAAGTTAAATCAAGATTAATGATAAACTCTAAATAAGTGCATTTTTTAGAGATATTTTTGAGCCATTTTTAGAGTAGTTATTACGAATTAAATAAATAAGTGACTTACTTTACTCTTTATATTTGCAGAAAATATAAAGTCCTAAATAATATACATACACACACACACACACACACACACACACACACACATATATATATATATATATATATTCATTTGGCAAAAGAAATGAAAGGCATGCAAAGCAAAAACAAATACACAAAGGAAGGTCCAATGACCCAATTGCTATTGAAGGCCCACACTTGAATTCATAGAAGATCCATTGGCGACTTGGAGAGGAAGCGGCGCATGATGACTACCCTAGGCTTGGAGAAAAAGAAAAAGGAAGCCGTCAAATACTAAAGGGCCGCAAGAGTAACGGAGAGAAAGGAAAACAGTAGCGCCGACAAGGAGAGAGAAGAGTATTTGGTATCCGTTCTTGACACTGTGAGAGAGCTTTGGAGCAAAAACAGATATTAATTGAACAGAAGATCAGAATTTCCTTCATCTTCCGAGTTATTTTTATCTTTTGTAATTCATGACTCCAAATTTTATTCCAATGTTCTTGACTAGTATGGATAGCTAAATCCTCTTCTAGGGTCTTTGGTGGATCTTGCTTGATTAGAGACCTTTTTATGTTTTAATTCATACTTTGAATTCCTAATTTTTATTTCAATTAATATTATCCTATTGCTCTTATCACATAATTAGGATTGACAACCTTTGGCATGTTCATAATCAATTAGTTGATCAGGGACCGTACTGCAATTAGTTTGTGGACCTATAGGATAATTGAGACTATAATTAATGCATGACCAAACTTTAATTTAGTCTTCCATTCATTCAACCTTTTTGCTCTTTATGCTTTTCTTGAATTTAAATTCATGCATGACCAAACAATGGTTAATTTAGGAAAAATAATATTAATCGCGAATGACTAAATGGATTAATAGCTTTAGTAAAAGGATTGGTAATTGAATAAAATAAAGAAATTTAAGTAGAATTAGACATAGGGGAATCGAAGCTTGCAAGTGAAACCGTGGCCCTAGGCCTCTCTCCATTGATTCAACCTTTCATTTTAATTCTGGTTATTTATTGTTTTGTTTGTCTCCGTTACAACTTTCAAATATTCGTTCGTCTAAACAATAACAAATTTTGATTAGTTTGGTACTTATTAATTAATCCCTGTGGAGACGATATTTTTTATACTACTTCTCCGATAGAGTAAACTTCACTACAAGAAAATCGCGCATTACCGGCGGATTTTTTCCGCCGGTATAGTTCCGGCGGAAATTTGGCATTTCCGACGGTTTTTTCCATCGGTATATTTCCGGCGGAAAAAATAGGTTTAGATTTCTTTTAAAAATAGGTTTTCCGGCGGAAAAATGTGCATTACCGGCGGATTTTTCCGCCGGTTATACGCATTACCGGCGGATTTTTTAAATTATTTTAATTTTTTTTTAAAAAGTCCGCCGAAAATGTGCATTACCGGCGGATTTTTCCGTTGGAAATTACCGCCGGAAATACGCATTACCGGCGGATTCATTAAATTATTTTAATTTGTTTTTAAAAAAAATCCGCCGGAAATGTGCATTACCGGCGGATTTTTCCGTCGGAAATTGCCGACGGAAAAATCCGCCGGTAATGCACATTTCCGGCAGATTTTTCAAAAATTATTTATTTATTTTTTTCCACTCTCCTCATTTCCTATAAATAAAACTTTCTCCTACACTCTTCTCATTCTCTCATTTCACTCTTTATTTCCTTCTCATACTCTCCAATCTCCATAAATTTCTCTACATATCTCTCTTCTATATTTCCTCTTTCTTCTTCCTTCTCATTCAATCTCTTCTCAAATCTTCTCACATACATACACTTCATTTTTCTCAATCTCTTCTCAAAATCTTCACACATTCATACACTTCATTTTTCTCAATCTCTTCTCTTCTCTTCTCTTCTCACATTTTTGTTTTCTCATTACTCTTCTCTTGTCAAATATTCGGTCTACGAATTTAAATAATTAAAATAATATTAATTTTTTAAATAAACGAACGAATTTAAAAAAAAAATTAAATAAGAAATAAATTAAAATAAACGAATTTAAAAAAGAAATAAATTAAAAACAAAATAAAAAAATTAAATAATATTTTTAAAATAAATATATTATAGGCAGATGTTATTAAATTACCGGCGGAATTTTTAAAATAAATATTTTAAAAAAATTAATTACCGGCGGATTTTGGGTGGTTACCGGCACGCCGGTAATTTCCGGCGAAAAATCCGTCGGTAACCGTTACCTGCGGGCGAATTACCGGCGGAAAATATCCGCCGGTAATGTCCAATTTCCGGTGGATTTTGGCCATTACCGGCGGATTTTGTCAGCCGAAAATCCCCGTTTTTCTTGTTGTGCTTGCTCTAAGTGTGTTTTTGAACGTAACAAGTTTTTGGCGCCGTTGCCGGGGGTTAAATTAATAATATTAAACGAAAAAGATTTTTTTTATTGCTTTAGACATTTATTTTATTTCTTGTTTTAATTTAATAAGAAAAAAATTATATTTAGTTTTCTTTTATTAGTTAGTTTTATTTTTATTACTATTACTCGTGCATGCTCACCCGCTCCCAGGAGCCTATTTTGGTTTTTGATCTAGAAATTGAAAGAACTGCTCGAAGGATAAGAAAAGAGACAAGAGTGATGGCCGCCAATCCGAGAAGAACTCTTCGGGACTTCTTTACTCCCACAACGAGTATCACTACAAGCATAGTCAATCCACCTGTGCAAGCTACTAACTTTGAGCTCAAACCCAGCTTGATTCAAATGGTTCGGAATTCGACTATGTTCAGAGGTGCACCAACAGAAGACCCGCACACCCATCGTAGAAACTTCTTGAGGGTGGCAGACTCAGTAATTTGTAATGGTGTCACTCCTGATACCATTAGAGTGAGATTGTTCCCATGGTCATTGGCTGACAAGGCATCTGCTTGGCTAGACTCTCAACCTGCTGAGTCCATTACCACTTGGGATCAACTGAAGCAAAAATTCTTGACCAAATATTTTCCTCCAGGTAAGACTACTAAGATCTGAGGTGCAATAATCAGCTTTGCTCAACTCGAGGAAGAATCTTTACATGAAGCTTGGGAAAGATTTCAAGACTTACTCCGAAGTTGTCCACATCATGGATTTGAGAAGTGGCAATTGCTTGAATATTTTTGCAACAAATTATCTTCTCAAAATAGGGGAATTGTTAATATGGCTTGTGGAGGCTCTCTAATGAATGGAGAACCTGCGACAGTATATGACTTAATTGCAGAGATAGCAGCCGATAATGCCCAATGGGAGACAAGTGACAGACACATCAAGAAATCAGCTGGGATGTACAAGGTTGAAGATGACACTAGTGTTAACATAAAGCTGGATGCTCTATCTAAACAGGTGCAATCTATGATGAAGGTACAAGCTCAATCTACTCCAATAGTTACCTCAACTAGTGACATCACAAATAATCTCTAGGGAGGTCTATCTGAAGAAGCCAACTATCTTGGCCATAAGAAAAGTGAGTTAAGGCTTGGCATGCAAGAATCCCTAGTTAGGTACATGGAAAAGGTTGGACATACTTGCATGGGTGTTTTAGCCAATTACATAGACATGACTGATGAGAGACACAAAAGGAGCAAATCTCGAACTCCTATAAGCCTCCACATGTGTAAAGGCAAGAGGAGAAAAAGTTGGATACCAATGATGTGTTGACAAGGTTTATGCAGCAGACAAATGAAAAATTTGGAAGCTTGGAGGGCCAAATTGGAGCCATGAACAACAAATTTGGAAGTCTGAAGGGTCAAATCTCAAATCTCATTACTGTGTTGTCTCAAAGTCCTCAAGGCTCACTGCCTACCCAAACTGAGCCTAATCCAAGAAATGAGCATTGCAAGACTGTCACTCTTAGGAGTGGCAAGGAGCTGGTTCAAGAAAACAATCAAGATGGCCGGGCGCCCGAGAAAGAAATACAAGCTCCTATTGAGGGGAGCACTTCTGAGGAAAGCAAAAAGGAAAGGGAGAAATATGAGCAAGCAAAGGTAAATGTTCCTTTTCCTCAAAGACTTAAAAATGAGCAGCATGATAAGCAGTTTGCTAGATTTCTTGAAATATTTAGGAAATTGCATATCAACATTCATTTTGCTGAAGCTATTGCTCAAATGCCTAAATATGCCAAATTTTTAAAAGAAATTATTTCTAACAAAAGGAAGTTAGAAGGCTTTGAGACAATTAGGCTTAATGAGGAATGTTCTGCTATAGTTCTAAAAAAGTTACCACCTAAGCTTAAAGATCCAGGTAGTTTTACTATCCCCTGTACAATTGGTAACTCTCATTTTGAAAAGGCTTTATGTGATTTAGGAGCAAATATAAATTTGATACCTTTTTCTGTTTTTAGAAAGCTTGGTTTGCAGGAACCACATCCTACTAACATCACTTTGTAGCTAGCTGATAGATCCATTGCCCACCCCCGTGGAGTGGTGGAAGATGTTTTAGTTAAGGTTGATAAGTTTATTTTCCTTGCTGATTTTACTGTATTGGATATGGAAGAAGATGAGGAAGTCCCAATTATTTTGGGGAGTCCTTTCTTAGCTACAGGAAAAAGCTTAATTGATGTTCAGCAGGAAAATTGACTTTGGGATTTGGAGATGAGGAAGTTGTATTTCAAGTCTTGAACTCATTAAAAAATCATTCCTCATTTGCTTCTTGTAATTTTATTCAAGCTATGGATATTAATGATATGGTTACCTCTAAAAGTTTTGATGATCTTAGAATTCAGGACCCTCTAAAAAAAGTACTTACTGTGCAGGGACTTGGCATATTGTAGGGTGGTGAGGAAGAAGAGTTCTTAATGTTTTTGCAGTCTCACCACCCTCAGAAAAATTGGAGTAACTATAGATTTGAGGAATTGGAATGGGATAATACCCCAAATCCCAAACCTTCAATTGAAGAGGCTCCTGAGCTTGAATTAAAGCCTCTTCCTTCAAATATAAAATATGCTTTCTTGCACCCCTTCCTCTTTGCCTGTGATTATTTCTGCAGATTTGACAAACACCATGGAGGATAAGCTTTTGAGGGTATTAAGGGCCAACAAAGAGGCCTTTGGTTGTTCTATTCATGATATAAAAGGCATTAGTCCCTCAATTTTCACCCACAAGATCTACATGGAGAATGATTATCAACCTCGGGCACTACCTCAACGCCGCCTCAATCCTAAAATGAAAGAGGTGGTCAAAAAGGAAGTGATTAAGCTTCTTGATACAGGTATCATCTATCCTACCTCTGATAGTAAGTGGGTAAGTCCTGTTCAATGTGTTCCTAAAAAGGGAGGTACTACTGTGATGGAGAATGATAAAAATGAATTAATTGCAGTTAGGAAAACTACCGGGTGGCGTATGTGCATTGATTATAGAAAATTAAATGATGCCACCCGGAAAGATCACTTCCCCCTTCCCTTTATTGATCAAATGCCTGAGAGAGTGACAGGTCATGATTATTATTGTTGTTTGGATGGATATTTCGGTTATTTGCAAATACCAGTGGCTTCTGAAGATCAAGAAAAAACTACTTTTACTTGCCCATATGGAACATTTGCATATAAATGGATGCCATTCGATTTATGTAATGCTCCTGCCACTTTCCAAAGATGCATGATGGCTATCTTCTCTGACTTGGTTGAAAAATGCATTGAGATATTTATGGATGATTTTACTGTCTTTGGATCCTCTTATAAGGATTGTTTACATAACTTGAATTCAGTGTTGCAGGGATACTAATTTAGTGCTCAATTGGGAGAAGTGCCAATTTATGGTACAAGATTGCATTATTCTAGGACATAAGGTGTCCACTAGAGGCATTGAAGTTGATCCTGCAAAGGTTGAGGTAATTGCAAAGTTGCCCCCACCCAATTCTGTTAAGGGGGTCCGTAGTTTTCTAGGCCATGTTGGCTTCTATAGGAGGTTTGTTAAAAACTTCTCAAAAATTGTAAAGCCTATGACTGACCTCTTGGTTAAGGAGGCCACTTTTGATTTTTCTGACACTTGTTTGAAGGCTTTTAATTGTTTAAAGGAAAAATTAATTAGCGCCCCTATTGTTGTTGCCCCCGATTGGTCGCTTCCCTTTGAAATTATGTGTGATGCTAGCGATACTGCTGTGGGGGCTGTTTTGGGGTAAATAAAAAAATAAGGTATTCTATACCATTTACTACGCTAGTCGCACTCTTGATGATGCTCAAAGAAATTATACTACTACAGAGAAAGAGTTGCTAGCTGTATTATTTGCATTTGACAAGTTTCGTCATTACCTTGTTCTTTCTAAAGTTATTGTGTATACTGATCATGCTACTATTAGATATTTGCTTGGAAAGCAGGATGCAAAACCCAGGTTAATCAGGTGGATTTTGTTGCTACAAGAGTTTGACTTGGAGATTAGAGACAAGAAAGGCTCAGAGAACTTTGTAGCTGACCACCTCTCAAGGCTTGACCATAGTGTGATGCAGGCCTTAAATGATGGGGAGATCAAGGAGGTTTTCCCTGATGAGAGACTTTTAGCTATTTCTACTATTCATTGGTTTGCAGACATTGTCAACTACTTGGTGGGTAAGGTTGTTCCCCCTGACTTTTCTTTTCAGCAAAGGAAGAAACTAATTTCTGATGCTAGACACTACTTGTGGGATGACCCTTACCTGTTTAAAATATGTGGAGACAAGGTAATTAGGCGTTGTGTGTCTATGGATGATGTAACTTCTATTCTTGAGCATTGTCATTCTAAAGAGGTAGGTGGCCACTTTGGCCCAAATAGAACTGCATATAAAGTTTTACAATGTGGTTTTTATTGGCCTACTATATTTAAAGATGCTCATGAATTTGTGAAAGCTTGTGATAGTTGTCAAATGAGTGGCAATATTTCTAGGCGTCAAGAGATGCCTTTAAACAACATTTTGGATTGTGAGATATTTGATGTATGGGGTATTGACTTTATGGGGTCATTCCCTAAATCTTTTTCAAATCAATATATTCTTGTAGCTGTAGATTATGTGTCTAGGTGGGTAGAAGCTGTAGCCTTACCCACTAATGATGCTTGGGTGGTAGTGAGATTTTTAAAGAAAAATAGTTTTACAAAAATTGGCACTCCCTGAGAAATTATTAGTGATGGTGGCACCCATTTTTGCAATAAACAATTTGAAAATCTTTTGAGCAAATATGGTGTCACTCATAAGGTGACAACTCCTTACCATCCACAAACTAGTGGCCAGGTTGAAATTTCAAACAGAGAGCTGGAAATGATTTTAGAGAAGACAGTTAGTGCATCAAGAAAAGATTGGTCTTTGAAACTTGATGATGCAATATGGGCCTATAGAACTGCTTTTAAAAACCCCATTGGGATGTCACCTTACCGTCTTGTTTTTGGAAAATCATGTCATTTGCCTGTTGAATTAGAGCATAAAGCACTTTGGGCTTTAAAATTTCTAAACTTTGATGCTCAGCTTACAGGTGAAAATAGGTTGCTGCAGCTCGATGAATTGGATGAGCTCCGTCTGGGAGCTTATGAGAATGCCAAGTTATATAAGGAGCGGACTAAAAAGTTGCATGACAAGCGCATCCAGCAGCGTGAATTCCATGTAGGTGAGAAAGTTTTAATTTATAACTCACATTTTAATTTATACCTCATGAAGATGGTGCCACTTTTAAAGTCAATGGTCAGCGTGTGAAGCATTTTGAGGAAGGGTTACTCCAAGTGAGCTATGTTATTGCCCTCAAGGATTGACTTTAGTACCGTCAGGCTCGGGACGTTAAAAAAGCGTTTTGCAGGAGGCAACCTGTGTTTTACTTTCTCTCATTTTTGTTTTGTTTTTTTAGGAATTAGCTCAGTTTGCAAGCTCTCTCAGGGAAGTCTCTCTCTCTCTCTCTCTCTCTCTCTCTCTCTCTCTCTCTCTCTCTCTCTCTTATTTCCTTTGTTTATATTTGATCATTTTGCATTGAGGACCATGCTTCATGCTAGTGTGGGGGAGGAGAGTTATTTTGTCACCTGATCTCTATTAATGCACCTACCCACCATATATGTTGATAGCATTTTTTCTGACTTGTTTTGAATGAATTATGCTTAAAGTTGAAAAAAAATAGAGATTTTGCCTTTAGGGGACCCCATAATTAATTTACTTGATAGACTTGTGCTTAATTGTAACTGTGGGGTTGTCCTTAGGAAGCTGATAATTAGCAATTGTCCCTCTTGAGTACTTTTTGTGAACTAGCTTCTAAATGTGAGATCTGAGCCTTCTTAAGGGGATTGATACTAAGTCATAAACTTTTACCCATTTTCTTTCTATGAGTGTGTTTCCCAATTTGCTACATTCTAGAATTTGTCTTTTGACCATTTCAAGGCGAAAATTGATTTGCATCATGTAAAAAGATTTGGTGAATTTAGGTATTTTTCTGGCCTCAGAGTTGTTTGTTGAAATTATCCATTAGTTGCCCCCTTTGAGCCTATTTGTTATATATTTTTTCCTTGGTACCTAGATATAATTTTTTTTTCTTTTTTCTATGGTAACCATTTGAAATTAAATTTGGAGCAACTATTGAAAATTACAATTTTGTCCTGTATGTTAGTTGTTATCTTGTTAGGACTGAAAAAAATAGGTGTGACTTATGTGCTTACCCTTTTCTCCTAAGAAAAGTGAAAAAAAAATTGAAAAAAATAATAAGCAAGAAGGAGGAAAAGGCAAATCAAAAAGTGTCTACTCAAAAGACAAAGGAACATCAAAAGAATGAAAGAGCCAAAGGGCAAATCCAAAAAAAAAAGAGTCTACTCAAGAGCAAAAGCAAATCAAAGAGAGCCTACTCAATAGACAAAGAGTGAAGAAGGAAGTGAAATTAATTTGGAGTTTTGACAAAAACTGTAAAATAGATAGGAGCTCCATATTTGGTTTCAAAGGTTACTAATTATTTCTTTTTTTAGCCTTTTGATTATCCCTTCCTTCTTATTTCCTACCCTGCATGAATTCACCCTAGCCCCATTACAACCCATGAAACCCCATCTTTTGCAAGCATGTGAACTATTTAGTGGAGAGATTGTGAGCGAGTGCATTTGTTCACAGAAATGTATTCTTCAGGGACATTAGCCTCTAATTGGGCAACCTTTTGACACCTCATATGTGCTATATTGTCTATTGTCTGTCAATGTGCTTCAAATTTTGGGTTCCTTATTTGGCTGTCTCTATTACTTGTTTGAAAATTTTATTGAGCCAGAAAATTTGCTTGAGGACAAGCAAGGGTTAAGTGTGGGGGAGTTGATAAACTCCAAATAAGTGCATTTTTTAGAGATATTTTTGAGCCATTTTTAGAGTAGTTATTACGAATTAAATAAATAAGTGACTTACTTTACTCTTTATTTTTGCAGAAAATATAAAGTCCTAAATAATATATATATATATATATATATATATATATATATATATATATATATATATTCATTTGGCAAAAGAAATGAAAGGCATGCAAAGAAAAAAAATATACAAAGGAAGGTCCAATGACCCAATTGCTATTGAAGGCCACACTTGAATTCATAGAAGATCCATTGGTGACTTGGAGAGGAAGCACAGCATGATGACTACCCTAGGCTTGGAGAAAAAGAAAAAGGAAGCTGTCAAATACTAAAGGGCCGCAACAGTAACGGAGAGAAAGGAAAACAGTAGCGCCGGCAAGGAGAGAGAATGGTATCTGGTATCCGTTCTTGACACTGTGAGAGAGCTTTGGAGCAAAAACAGAGATTGAATACAAGATCAGAATTTCTTTCATCTTCCGGGTTATTTTTATCTTTTGTAATTCATGACTCCAAATTTTATTCCAATGTTCTTGACTAGTATGGATAGCTAAATCCTCTTCTATGGTATCTTGCTTGATTAGAGACCTTTTTATGTTTTAATTCATACTTTGAATTCCTAATTTTTATTTCAATTAATATTATCCTATTGCTCTTATCACATAATTAGGATTGACAACCCTTTGCATGTTCATAATCAATTAGTTGATCAGCGACCGTACTGCAATTAGTTGGTCGACCTATAAGATAATTGAGACTATAATTAATGCATGACCAAACTTTAATTTAGTCTTCCAATCATTCAACCTTTTTGCTCTTTATGCTTTTCTTGAATTTAAATTCTTGCATGACCAAACAAGGGTTAATTTAGGAAAAAGAATATTAACCGCGAATGACCAAACGGATTAATAGCTTTAGTAAAGGGATTGGTAAATGAATAAAATAAAGGAATTCAGGTAGAATTAGACATAGGGGAATCGAAGCTTGCAGGTGAAACCGTGACCCTAGGGCCTCTCTCCATTGATTCAACCTTTCATTTTAATTCTGGTTATTTATTGTTTTATTTGTCTCCGTTACAACTTTCAAATATTCGTTCGTCTAAACAATAACAAAATTTGATTAGTTTGGTACTTATTAATTAATCCCTGTGGAGACGATATTTTTTATACTACTTCTGCGATAGAGTAGACTTAAAAAGTCAAACTTTATTATTTTAATAACCTCGGAAAGAAAAAAAAAGAAAACAAAGAAAAAGGGCACCTTTTGCGTTCTCGTGTGTTTTGATTTTCTTAGAAAGATGTCGATCCACGGCTATGGCTTGTGATACTAAGCAATTTGCTTAGTAATAGTTACTAAATTATTACTAGCCATTAGATTTACTAAATTTCATTGAAATTCGATCTAATGACTAGTATTTAATAAGGGTATTTGTGTCACAGTTTTTTTTGTTTTATTTACATTAAATAATTTAATTGAATTTAACATTAAATGTGCCACTTTTTTAGGGATAGTTACAAAACAAATCACATTGTTTTCCACAATATTCTCTTCCTCGATTTTCTCTCTCAAATTCCTCTTTCTTTTACGCTCATCTTCCTTATTTTTCCATTTTTTTTCTTTCACGATCATCATCTTCTTCAAGCTCTTTAATATCGATTCCACACTCTCCTTCGCACGACAATACATCACGCAAAGAAAGTCTAAAAAACGCACTCACGCAAAGAAATAGGACGCCCACAGTTGTTGCCAAAACCGACACCATTGATCCACGCTCTTCTTTTATGCCATTGATGTCTAATCATGATGTTGATGATCATGGGTCTAAAATCAGTTTTTCACGGTTACTTGCCCGTAAGTCTTTTGTTTTTCATTTATAATATGTATGTACTCTTAATCACGCCACTATTCTAAGTAAATTTGTGTTTAACGATACACAATAATAAGAGAAGCTCATTCCTCTAACCAAACTATTGAAAAGTTTGGTTCGTACAATAATAACCATAGAAACACTTTACTTCGGTTATTATTGCACTAACCACACTAATGAAATTTTTGGTTAGTCAATTAATAACCACCGTTGTTCACATATGTGGTTAATAACCTATATAACGATTGATTGCCTAGTATTTATTAATTAGGTGGTTAGAGCTCACTAACCACCTAAGGAAATAGGCTCTATTTATGAAGCCATTGAAGCACGCCAAGGAAATAGGCTCTATTTATGAATAACCAAAGTTCTGTAATTAGGTGGTTAGAGCTCACTAACCTAAGTTCTGTAATTCTGCGGCTAGTAGTCAACTAACCGAAGTTATGTAATTATGTGGTTAGATGAAACTAACCAATGTTCTGTAATTATCTGGTTAGTGTTACATTTTATTGCCACATTTTTTAGTAATATGTATAACGACCAATTGCATATTTTGTATGAATAACCAAAGTTCTGTAATTAGGTGGTTAGAGCCAACTAACCAAAATTGTTTAATTCTATGGCTAGTAGTCAACTAACCGAAGTTATGTAATTCCGTGGTTAGATGAAACTAATTATGTGGTTAGTGTTACATTTTATTGCCACATTTTTTAGTAACATGTATAACGACCAATTGTCTATTTTGTATGAATAACCAAAGTTCTCTAATTAGGTGGTTAGAGCCAACTAACCAATTTTTTTAATTCTATGGCTAGTAGTCAACTAACCGAAGTTTTGTAATTCTGTGGTTAGACGAAACTAACCAATGTTCCGTACTTATGTGGTGGTTTTTGATTTTTTTGTTGCGGTTCAGGGTTGTCAGGGTTTGGATGAAAATCAATATTTTTTGGCAGTTTTTTAATTTGAAAAAATTGAATTCCATGATGAAAAATATTTTTGGCAGTTTTTTAATTTAAAAAAATTGAATTCCATGATTTTAGGCATTTAATGTGTTGAATTGATGAATGCACGATTTTTGGAAGGAATCCCATATTTTTCGGTTACATTATCTCCTGATATTGATTAATCTTTTTTTAATTAATAAGCAAATTACTTATATACCCATTTAGTAAAAAATACTAAACATTTGTTTAGTATTGTAAGTCATACTCTCGATCCACATAACAAGAAACCAAGTAAGAAACTAGCTTCTTTGACGATTATTTGGAATACCTTTATCTCTTTCCCATTGAAAAATGTTGCGTCAAACTTTCTACACTATCCGTTGACACTCGTTTTTGTCGAAGGCCACTCGGCTGACGAAGAATCGGTGAGTCGAGGGCTGATTCCCGTCGGCAAAATACAATCTTAGCGGTTTGGGGTCTAATTAACTATACATGACTACATGGCTAAGATAAATAGCTGATGTGCCTACTCGGCTGACGCCTGATTGACCGAGGCAAGACTCGACCGAGACAAATCGCCTTGACGTGACTGCTAAGTCTATATAAGCTTGGAGGCTAATATGTGATCCTAATGTGTTCATATAATTATTTATTAAATAATTATATGATTTATTAAAATAAATATAATGGGAAAAGGTCAAACCAAGCTACGGTAACCGCCTTCCTAAATTTATGAGAAGTGGGCATGAGGAGTTGGTCGAGGTAAATGAGCTTGCTTTGGGAGCCAGCATTCAACACACGTAGACACATTTAGACGTTGGAGCGGTTAAGACAACGTGGAGAAGCGTCGTAGAAATGGAGGCGAAGATATTTTGACCCCACTACCCATGCTAGTGGAAGAGTGGAACGCGCTTCCTATTTTTAAGGCCTAGATATAATGTAGTACATTGATCTTAGTCGATCCAACGGTGAGAAATTGTAGGCTTGAGTAGTGGCTAACGATTGCTCATGTATATATATAGTAGCACTTGTACAATTTAAGCCCAACACATCAATCAATACACACGTCATTACTTATTTTACATTTCCTTTATCGCTTTCCTCTATTTTTATGCTTTCCTAGTTTAGTAGTAATTCTCCTTCTACACTAGACACTTTCTAAAGTAGTCTAGGAACCTGGAGCGGAGAAATAGAGTCCCTTTCTCAGTGTAATCGCTTGACCAACAAAGGGATAGTGCCAGATAGCCTTAACAAATGCCTAGTCGGCCGAGGAACGAGGAAACACCCAATTGGCTGACTAAGCATCTTGCTCGGCTAAGCACCGAAATTCACACGACAACACTATCTTTTATTGGTTAAAATTCACTTATGAATAATAGAGAATAGCAAGTGTGTTGACTCATCAAGCAAGGTAGCAGACGCATAAGCAACTTACCCTGCCTTGCATTCTATGAAATAGTTAGTACTGATCCATACTCGACTAAAATTCTGTTAGTGTTGTTAGATTTGATTGCTGATGTGGCAAATCAGATAAGTGATTGACCATTGTATAAATAGTTTGTAATAGAAGTAATCAATCGCTGAAATGAGATTCAGTTTAAGTCCCACATGATTTAGTTGGATTTATTTGAATTTCAACCAATTGAAAGAGTATGTTGAAAAATGAGTGTTAGAGAGTGTTGCCAACACTTCTCTGATTGGTGTTCGATACGTACATTGATAGAGTAGTAGAAAAAGAACCTAATTTACTTTAATTTGAGTATTTTTGTTTATAATAAAAAATAAGTAGAAATATAATATTTTAATCTCTTTTCAGATGTTACGTCAACACTATTATAGCCACATCAATGTTATAACAGCCACATGGGCTTTTTTCGACATAGTCAAGCTAAAACTCAAAAAAAAATAAAATGGCAATCTCATGCAACATAATTCCACGTGTACCACAATTTTGTTAACAAGAATGGACGGAATGTTTAAAAATGTTCGATATTGTTCACATTTTAAAACATAAAGGACCAAGTCAAGTCGGAGAAAACTTAGAGATGAATTCAAATTTTAAAACTAACTTAAAGAACCCCAAATACAATTTTGCCTAAATTTTATTTTGACCCCATAATTATACTTTTTGCACTCTCTTCCCTATATTCTCCCACTTAAGCACTAATCACACAACAACAAAAATTGAGTTTTTCTCTAATAAAGAACTTGCGGCGTACAAATTCTCTCACTATTATGATCGTACTTGAAATTATTTGAAGAGATTCATGCTCAATCAAACTCACATGTAAATTAAAGGTCCGTGGTGTATTTGAGTTTTAAGTATTTGACCATTATTCTTGGAGTATTATATTTATACATCAACGGCTCTCTGAGAAAACTAACAATTTAATTTGGTTAACTTCTTGTTGGTGCATACAGTTATCCCGAAACGGGCTTCTTTTCAAGAACAAAGAAGCTAGTGTTGATTCAGTTACTATCCACATTAAGAGTTTAATGTGGAGTTGGTTTATTTATAGAGTGGAATATAATTCTAATTTGTCTATTTCCTTTTGGTGGATCAATCAACTTCATAGCCTAAACAATGTGTAATCCTTGTATTGTTTGAGTTTGAGTACCCTAGTACTCCTATAATAAAGTATTGCTTACCTAAAAAAATGGCTCTCTGGGTGTTTGCTTCATTTTCTTTAGCATATTCTCTTTCTACTTTGAGACACATACTCTCTAGTTTAAAATCAATTCGTATTAGTTCATTCTCATACCAGACCTTTTTTTTTGCTCCTTTTTAATAGTGCATTTTTCTTCTTCTAAAGAACATATGTCAATCTAATGAACATATGACCCCAATCTAATGAACATAGTCCCTCACTAATTTTTCCATTTGCAATAATGAGAGACTAAAACGCCTATTTTTATTCTGTAGGGACCAAAAACATATTTAACCCTAAAAAAAGTCACATCAGCATTTTAATCACAAAAAATACTTGAGTACTAAAAGTGATGGTTTTAGAAATTGCATAAACTAAAATGAAAAAATATTTTTTACCGGGATTAAAATGAAAAATCGCTATATTTACACGACGACTAAAATGATATTTAAACCTTATTATAATCCTCCAACTTAATATGGCAAGGTGACCATTCCGAATCTCTTTCCTCTTCTTTGATTGGTTCCTTTCCATTTCCTTTCCGATTGTGAATATCCAACTGAGTGAACTCACCCCGCCTCTTTCTGCTTCCTCCCAATCTCAATTCTGCTTCCGCGTCGTCATCAACCACACTTCACTCACACCACTCAGATCTTCCCCGCAATCCTCATCTCCAGGTAATCACCTTCGCATTTCCATTTCATATATACGCACAACTCAACCAAGATCACGCGTAACGACGACGTAATTCTCTTTTTAGAGAAATCACGTTCCGCTATTTTACCAACTGAATTCCGCATTTCAACCACTCTCAATACGCTCTATCACGGAATTTCACAACAATTTTCAGTAACCGATTATCTTTCCACGTCAACGTCACATTATTACGTTGACATCGTACGTACTTTTGTATATCACTTGTTTTATCTCTTTACTCGCAATTGAATTTGAATTCAGTGTTGAAAATTGCAATGTAGCTGAATGCGACAATGGCTTCTGGAAAATCTGATTCCGAGTTCTTGAAGAACTTTTGGATCCCGAACCACGTGCTCGTGCCAGAGTCTAAGGTTGAGAATTGCGAGATCGGTCGTGATGAACCGAAGTGTCCCGTGCTTGTTTTTGTTAACTCCAAAAGTGGTGGTCAGTTAGGAGGGGAACTCTTGAAAACGTATCGTGCACTTCTTAAGGAAAAACAGGTGTTGTTTGTGTTGAATTTTGTTTGTGGAATTTTCGAGCTTGTTGTGTTGTTATGCATGAGGGTGTGTTTTTTTTAGGTTTATGATTTGGGGGAAGAGACTCCTGATAAGGTTTTGAGCAGAATCTATGCCAATTTGGAAAACCTCAGACTTCAGGGTGATCAACTTGCTATAAGGACTATGGAGAGGTTGAAATTAATTGTGAGTTGAAATTTTTTTATGTGTTTCTGTTTCAACAAACATTGAAAGTTTTAAATTGAAGGTTGTATCTTGATTTCCATGGTGGCTGCAATTGCACAAGGCCGTGATTGTGGAATGTGGACTGCAATTGCATCCACGATGGCTGCAACTGCAATTTAGTAGTTTTTAATTCTTTTGTAAGCAATTTTATTTGCAAATGGTTTTTCTTTTTAATTGTATTTTTCTTTTTGGGTTTTTGATATGTATATTGCCTTTAGGTTGCAGGGGGTGATGGAACAGCTGGTTGGTTGCTTGGAGTTGTTTGTGATCTCAAATTATCTCATCCGCCCCCTATAGCCACAGTTCCCTTGGGCACAGGGAATAATCTACCATTTGCATTTGGTTGGGTAGGGAATTGCATTTATTTATTTTTTTGGTACTAGGGAATTGCATTTCTTTATTGTGCACTCTTAATGAAACCTTGAAGTATGTTTAAAATTAAAATTAAATCACATGCTGTCTCTGCCATGACTTGATAATTTATGAGCTTTCCTGATTCGTTTCTCTATGCTCTTTAGGGTGAGCATATTATGCTAGTTTATTCCTGAACTTCTGGAATGTCTTCCATTGATTAGGTTTTTTTTTTCCTTTTAAATAACCATCCATAGTTTTCCTGTATATATGAAGATTGTCGGTCCTACTGTGCCTTTCAATTTGAAGCTGAGGTTGAGGAAGTTTTTAGCGGCTGCCGTGACTGTCATGATAAATGTTTTCAGAAAATTAAAAAATAAAATGATGAAACATATAATGTCTGCTGGTTTATCGCAGGGGAAGAAGAACCCAGGAACAGATGAACAATCAGTTGTGTCATTTCTAGATCAAGTACTGAAAGCTAAGGAAATGAAAATTGACAAGTAATTTCTTTTGGTCCTTTTCTTTCATCTTATAAATAAATAGTATTTTGTTATTCTGCTACTTCAATTGGGGAAAAGGAATACGTAGTTGCCAGGATTACAACCCTTAATTGATTTTGTGCAGGGTTAATGACAGTATTGTTGGGATAGCTGTGGTAGTACTGGTACCCATCAATGTAAATCAATTGATTATTCAGATATATACAAACTGAAAACTTAGGATTTCATTTTCAGTTTACTATTTTAATTTCCATTTTCTAGATACCAATTCAGTTTGATATCTTTTGGGGTGTGTTCGCATCCATTGTTATTCTCAAACCATCATGCTGACTGCCGTTTAATACTTCTATTTTTATTCACTCTTTGTTTTCAGTTTTTTTTCTCTTATTGGGGATTTTGAGTGGTTTTGGTAATTTAGTAGAAGTACTTTGTTTCTTTTTTGGAGTTTTATTTATGTCCCTTACTGACTCCATATGGTCTTTGTTTCGTTTAATCAATGATTTCTTCTACCAGTTGCTGTTGGCTGATCACTGGTGTTTGTTTTTCTTAACCCTCAGCTGGCACATTCTTATGCGGATGAGGGCTCCAAAACAAGGTTCCTGTGAGCCAATTGCACCTCTTGAGTTACCACATTCTTTGCATGCCTTCCATCGTGTATCTGAGTCAGATGAACTTAATAAGGCAAGACATTTTACCATTCACTATTTTGCAATTTCATACTACATTCATCCAGTTTATGATAACTGGGTGACATATTTTGCGATTTCAGGAATTTAAAGGAAACCCTGTGTTTGTGGTACTATATTTTTTCTTTGACTGTAACTAGTCATAACTATAATGGGTGACAACTTCTTTGAAGGATGACTAGATGGTATAGGTTTTGTAACTATATTACACCCAGCTTTAGGGGTGAGATTTTTCTTTTGTTCTATTATTGGCATGAGCCTTGTTTTCCTCGGGCTGGTAAAGAAAAATATCAGCAAATTTTAATGTTATATCATTGTTTTTTACTAATGAAATTTACACAATAAAAACTGTGTAGTGAGATGAGTTCTTTGGAAATTGTTTTGTTTAAGTTTTTAAAATTTTGGCTTCTTTTTTAATCACTTGCATGATTGTGTCTTACTGCTCTTCAGGAAGGTTGCCATACTTTTCGTGGGGGATTTTGGAATTACTTCAGCATGGGTCAGACTAACTTTTCCTTTGTCCTTCTATACTTTGAACTTTATCTTGCTGACCTTATATTTCTCTGTCCAGTTATAGATGAATTAGTTGATTTAGTTGGCACTTCATTATAATATTTAATTTTGTCTGTTTCACACCCTTTGGTTTTGGTTTAAATTATGACAATGTAAATTTATGACAAATTATGAATAATAATGTTAGACCATTGAAGACATATTCTAGAAGAAGCAAACCTAGAATAGCACAAGAGGATTAATTAAATAAGTAGTTATTGCTGTTATATCAGTTAATTCTGTTATGTTTATTATGTTAGTTATTTCGGTTATGTTAGTTACTACTGTTACAGTTGTAACAGCCTAGAGGTAGTTAATTAGGTTCCTCTTGTAACCACCAATGCTCTAACTCTCTAGGAACAATATAAAAGAGAGAGTCATGACTAAGGTGATGGTAGGAAGAATTTTGCTAAGTAATAGAAGGCTGGGTGAAGCCAGCAAAGGTGCTTAGAGCATCAGTGTATTCTTTGATTCTAATTGAATAAAATAACACTGTAAAGGAGTTTGGGTCCGCCCCAAACCTATACAGTTTCTGCATTGTTTAGCTAAGGACTAACAAATAATATCAAATTATTGCAATGTAAAATTCAGTTTAAATTAATTTTAGCAATAAAATGCTTCCTTTTTTCTCTAAGCTTAAAGGTTTGAATATGAAAGGCTGGAAACATAATTCGTACAACGTTATGTTAGTGTGCTGATTACGTAATATTCATCGACTACCTTTATCGGTAGTGCTAATTGTTTTTAGGTCGATTACTTTTAGCTTCTTTAGAATGTTTTTCGATCATAGAAAATATTAGAGAGAGCTTTTTCCCCAAATTCCATCAATTCATCTTGCTTCTATAGTTGTTGATAAATCTGTGACTACTGATTCTAGGAATGGATGCTCAAGTGTCTTATGCATTTCATTCTGAAAGAAAAATGCACCCTGAAAAATTCAAAAATCAGATGGTTAATCAGGTATGTTATTGTTTCTGTAATAATTATAGTATATACATAAAAGCATTCTGCAAAAGTTAGTTGCAGTACTACGTTGATTTTCTGACTCTTGATTGGAAAGCCTATGTAGTTTTAGACCATAGAGATGTACTTTTCCACTTCTTTTTTGTAATTGATTTTGTTGTTCTGTTTTCAATTGTGTCAGAGCACTTATGCTAAACTTGGGTACACACAAGGATGGTTTTTTGCTCCTCTATTCCATCCTCCTTCCAGGTCAGTTTATGTAGATCTGTCATTTATTTAACAAAGGACCTGTATGTTTCCCTTTTATGATATTTAGGTTGCTTTTGCCCGGCAGAGTGAATTCCCGGACCATGTAATATATAGCTCCATCTAAATTCATGAAAGTTCACAGTGGCAATATATGCCACAAAAGTAAAAGGGCAACTTAGTGCTACAGAGCTCCCATCATAGTGGGATCCAAGGACGGATCGAGCCCATTGTGGATCTATTATAGGCATCCTTATCTTAAACTTGTAAGACATTGATTCCACAAGTGAAACTCGTAATTTCGAGTCACACATGCAGTTCCAACCAATGTTATTAAAATCGAGAGTCAGAGCAGGATCGTTGGGGTGTTGAAAAATCGTAACTCGAGGATCGTAGCACCGATCGTAAGATCCTACTAATAGTAAAAAAATATACCTATATACATAATTATGTCTTTATGCACAAAAATTAAACTATTAGTATAAAATATTAGGTTTTCATAGATTAAAATATACATAAACAGAGTATATTTTAGGTTTTTATAGATTAAAATATACATAAACTAATATACATAATAGGCAAAACAGAAACAGAGTACGCACGAAGTCACGAACCATTAGTATAAAATATTAGGTTTTTTATAGATTAAAATATTAGGGTTTTAAATTGGCCTGGGCTTAGTTAATGCTCCTGGCGTGTGATCTGAATAAGGAAGCTGTATAAACTAGAAGAAATGTCTCTCACTAAATCAGTATGACAGCATTTTTCAGATCATTCTAAAACCATTTAATCTAATTGTAGCCAACGAATTCATAAAATATGACACCCCAATGGGTCTGCCTCATGGAACATGAGAACACTTGTATCCAACATGTCGGGGTTCAAGTCCCTATTTGTTTCCTTGGGTGAGGTAAATGCAATTTTCTTCATAAATGCTCATAAAGCCCAAAGGTTTTCCCTCCCTTAGACCGGTGTTTCATTCTCTCTCTCTCTCTCTCTCTCTAATTTTTTGCAACAAAAAAATAAAGAAATCATAAAGTATAAACTTAGTAGAGATCATTGCTATTTTCGGCTTATTTGGTTTCTCATCTATGATGAGTCTTATTTAACCAAGTCCATATATTGGAATGTACGATGGTACATGTAAAACCTATATTCAACAGAATATCATAATTAAAGAGTTATTTTTTATTTTTATTTTTCCTTCTGTTCAAATGTCAAATTAAATAGTTAAGTGGTTGTAAATATGATGCTTTTTATTGGATACTGAGAACAAATATTTCTAGTCATTTTGAACGTTATATGTAGTTCTTTCCATCTTCAATCCTAGTTTAGAAAGGTCAATTGCACATGCATGCACCAACTGCACACAATTCAATCCTTCATAGGTCCATTTTAAGCATTTTTGTTCAATATGCATTTGTTGCTATGAACTGTTGAATGAATGAAATTTGATCCTCGAATGCAGGAACATAGCACATTTGGCAAAAGTCAAAGTCATGAAAACACATGGTCATTGGGAAGATCTACACATACCCTCCAGGTAAAATCATTTTGCGAACTTTTATCTTTTTTTATCCTTTTGTTTTTTGTTATATTAGAGGTGTAAGTACTTGGGTAGGGGAGGGAAAAATATAGTCTAGTGAAGCATTGAGGCTCCAACATTAGTATATATATCTTTAACAAAACAGAAAATGAAGGTTATGAAAAATTCAGGTTAATAGAAAAACTATTGTATTTTCTGACTGCCAAAGATCCATAGCCACACATAACTATGATTGATAGTTATCCAAGTTCATTGTCATGTAATTCATACCCATCCATGTTTTTCAGATCTTCATTGCTTTTATCATTGTTTCTAATTCTCTCATTGATTATTTTGATGATTAACGTTTTATCGCATTGGCAACTTCTTGAGTATGGATATTTTACAGCCACATCGCCATTTATATCAACTTCGTTTTTTTGTCTATCTGCTGTTCTTTCTGATCCTATTTACTTATTGAATAACATCTGGTGTGTTGTAACCGGCTTTCCATTTCATATGCAGTATCCGATCAATTGTATGCCTCAACTTGCCTAGCTTTTCTGGTGGATTGAATCCATGGGGTACACCCAACATAAAGAAGCGGCGTGATGTAAGTTTTATAAACTAGTTCTGAAATAATTCATTTCTTTAAGTCTTTTGCCTTGTAAGTTTTAAAGTCAATTGCTAGTAGTTGAAGTAGTAGTAAAATGCTGTATTTTTATTAAACAAAACTCTAAATATGCTATTTTGATCAAATGCAGAGAGATTTGACACCTCCATATGTAGATGATGGCCTTATAGAAGTGGTTGGTTTTAGAGATGCCTGGCATGGGCTTGTTTTACTTGCTCCAAATGGACATGGAACTCGCCTTGCACAGGTATGTGAGATACAATGAAACATTGGATACATATTTGCATTTTTTTGTTTTCTCCGACAACAACATTCTTCTTATTATCCGTAAGACCTAGCTCAACTGGCAAATGTCGAACTTGTTAGGCTGGATATTATGTCTCTGGTTCGAACCCAGGACCTCACAGTTGTGTGCGTGAGTTTCTAGTGGCATTTGCCACTCCGTCTATAAACCAAGAAAATATATATTTTCCAAACATTTACTTGCATCTGTACCCTATTTTATCGATTTTAATGTTAAAAATGGGTTGAACTGTTCTTGGAATTAGGCACACAGAATCCGCTTTGAGTTTCACAAAGCGGCAGCAGACCATACATTCATGAGGATTGATGGGGAACCTTGGAAGCAACCCCTCCCAGCTGACGATGATACTGTTTTGGTAGAGATTTCTCACCTTGGCCAGGTTAACATGCTTGCCACTCACGATTGCAGGGCTAAAAGTGTGTATGATCCGTCATCACCACATCATAATGATGCTGAAGATGATGATAGTAATGACGAAGAGACTTTAGCAGATGAATTTCGGAAGTTTGGTGCGGCGGCTACTTTTAAAATCCCAAATGAGGTAGATATTGCTCATCTTAGTTAGGTTTTTCACTATTAGTCATTCTTTAAAGACATGGGGTTGACATTGCCTACCTACTTGTTAAGGCCTTATATCTATTTATCGTAGCCTCCATCAATTGTATCACCTATTTACTCAACAATAGCAGTGTTATGTCTGCAGACATAGTAATTGTAATTAGGAACTGCGATGCAATAATTGCTTTGTTCTGAACGCTCTTGCAGTTGAAATACATATTCAAAGTAAATCATGTCTTATGCATTCCGCTCCAAGTGGGGTAGGACCTAGTGTTGGTGTTCCTAGTTCCTTTTGAAGTGTTAAAAATAAGAGTATACTTTAATAAAGTCACTGTTTGGATTCATGGTGGAATGGTTCTCACCGCAAACACTAGTCTAGCTTCATAACAATCGTATGTTTTGTGGTAACCCACCATGTTTCCAAACACAAAGTCAATGATAATCTTCTACAAAGTTTTCAAATTCAGTTTTTGATCGGCCATTGAATTCATAAGCCTCAAAAGTAGTCTTCAACGCATTTTGCCTTCTACTTGTAATTGTACCAATCACTCACTTAGGGAGAGTTTAAGATTCAACTAGTAGGATACCCGTTTACTAGGATACCCGTTTACTGTCGTGTTCTTTTTATGAATAAACTTAGATAGTATTTAAATAGTCTAAACCCCGTGAAAATAAAAACAAATTTAAAGTAGATAAGAAATGAGTTTTAAATAAAAAATAGATAAATACTAAAATCTAAAAATGTAAAAGTATCGTTTAAAAACAATCCGTGCATTTATCCCGTGTTTTTTCATATATCAGTGCAGTGTTTTTTTATATATCAGTGTTGTTATCCCGTGTTTTTTTATATATCAATGCAGCCATCCCGCGTTTTTATATATATCATTGCAGTTATCCCCGTATTTTTTTTATATATCAGTGCAGTTATCCCGTGTTTTTTTATGTATCCGTGCAGTTATCCCATAGTTTCAACTTTCAATTGATTATTTGAGTTGATTAGTAGATTATAGTAGATAGTAAAAGATAGATAGTAGATTATCAATGAGAAATATTTATCCCGTGTTTTTTATATATCAGTGACAATTATTTGTCCTTTTTTAGGTATTAGTGATTAATATTTGTCACATGTGTTTTAAATATTAATTAGTTTAAATAGTCATTAATCCTTCTTATTTTTTTAGATAGTAGGTTTATAGTAGTCTTCACAAATTATAATTATCAATGGCAAATATTAATCTCGTGTTTTTTTATATATCACTGTAGTTATCCCGTGTGTTTTTATATATCAGTACAGTTATCTCGTAGTTTCAATTGATTATTTTAGTTGATTAGTATATTATAGTAGATAGTAAAAGTTAGATAGTAAATTATGAATAATAAATATTTGTTTTAAATATTAATTAGTAGAACAAGAATTTATGTGGATAACCATGACAGAAGACCACAATTTAGGCCAAGCACAATAGGCTTAATCAAGCTGATTCTTTGCTTCTTCCACTCTAGGATAAAGAAATAGTATGCCAAAGATAAGAAATCTTCACTAGGAGATTGTTGCAGAGGACCACGCTATAGGCCAGACAATTGTTGTCCCAAGCATTTTCTAACAGCCTCACTAGCCTTCTGTGGTTCAGCCCTTTCTGCTTGTTTCTTCTTCTCCCTGAAGCAAAATATTATTTCAATGAATCAAAATCTTGCTGAGGAAAACCATTAAGTTATAACTGTAAATGTCACGTTTATTAAAACAAGAATTCAGGCGACTAGGAGCTTAATGGAACAGATAGAGTATCAGAGCTCAGAGCTTTTTGGATAGGATGCAAAATCATGCTGGAAGGAATGCGAAATCAATTCTGATACTTTTCACTATTACCAAACACACTTTGTAAAGTTACATGCAAACTTAAATAGGTCAAGTAAGAGTAAGACCACCTCAACTTTATGTTAGAAGCTTATACCAATATTCTTGGTAAGCTGCTTGCAAATTTGCTCTTTATAAAATGAAGATTCAGAATAGACCATTGAATGTTTCATTATAGGGGCCTATGTATGGAAAAACACTCGTAATATTTAATAAACTGCAACTTCAAACTTATAGCTATGTATGGAAAAACATTCATAAGTGTATACGGTAAACAATTATATCAAATTGAAAAGTCCTGAGTCCTGAGAACATAGAAAAGGAGAAAAACTGAAAGGCATTGAAAGGTTTGATGTTTACCTGTCAATGTATTCCTTTAGCAGCTCTTTCGCTTGAACCAGCTTGGAAAGCAGCCTACGATACACATCCAAGTCCCGATCAACGCTTGTTTTGTTGATGTTCAAAGTAGCACAAAGCTGTTATTTTGACACCAAAGATTAACTATAAGTCTATAATAAACCCTTCAAACATGCATTATGAATTTATGATATATGGACTAGATAATTGTACACTGTACTCTACAATATTTATATTGAGAGCAATCATAGGAAGAAAACATATCAGCAGGCTAAAGCCATCCAATCACTTCAAAATATGTTTGACAGAATTTGTACAAATGAGACCTAGACTTTACAGGTTCAACTTGAAATTGTAATTATAATGTGTATATTTGAGTAAATTCAAATCATAAGCCATGATGCCTTAAACAAATTTGATTAACCTTATTAGAGAATATAGCTTATAGCTGCCCTTATTGAATAATTCCCTTGTAACTAACTAACTGAGCTAAGCTCAAGTCAGTTAGATTTCCCTCAACTAAAAACAAGTTCAGTTAAATTTCTCTTGTAATCTCTCCAATATATATATATTGGAGTTCGCTGTACAGTGCTAATTTCCAAGAAAATCATAAATGAAAATATAGTTCAGTTAGTTACATTTCCTCTGCACTAGTTTACAGCTTTCTAACAAACCTTGTCTAAAAGTGTTGGTTCCGTTGCATTTGCCAACTCAAGAAGACGAAAGAGGCCTACTGCGAAGAAACGACTATAACTGAATTCTCCCTTTCCTCCCGCTCTCTTTGCAATATCCTTTAAAATCCCCTCAACTTCTCCTTCTCTGGATGAAAACTCAACTAGAGAAGTTGAGTTTTGAGACTGTGCCCACTCTTGCAACTTCTGTGCATCTATTCTGTAGAGGGTAATAAAAAAACATCATTTGATATAAGATAAAAAACCCTCAAATGCAATGTATCCAAATCCCCCGGATTTCAAAAATGACACGGGTAATACTTCTGTAGAACCAACACTTTCGGTGTCAGACACGTATCGTGTCGGACACTGACACTTCAATTACTTGTATTTTTTAAATTAAAACTGGTGTCTGCATATCGTATTCGGTGTCCGTGTCTAGATCAATGTTTCATAGGGTAATACAACCATTATTTCTTTCAACCATTGATACAAAGGAGAATAAAGCTAAATTAGTAAATTTTCTAACCTGTACTTTTCTGGATCTTCCTTCAATGCCTTAATGTACGCTTTGAAGATGGCGTCGCGGTCCTCATCACTTGGATACCCTTCCATGAGTTGATCATATATAGTGACAAAACCAAGAGCAAATACAGGGTCATAAATATATGATGCCTTGTATCTCATGAAATGATGCTGGACAATGAGCTCCTGAAGCACATTGTTGTAGATACTAGGAATTGGTCGCTTATATGCCTTGAGGAAATTTAACTTTGTCTCAGAAACAGCTGGTGGAACATCTGCGTATCACGTACAAAGATAACTATTCATAATAAGGTTAATTTTCTTCTTTTCTTTATTTATTTTTCCATAAGTTTTAGAATGATGAACAAAGTGAATGTAAAAAAGTTCAGTTCCCTCTTCTCAGTCTTGAATTGGAACCAAAGAAGGGTACAGACCTGTGACAGAAGACATGCATTGAATAACCACTTTAGACGCAGAATTGGTAGCTCGAACACCAACATGATGGTACAAGAAATTTGTCCTAATTCCAAAGGTAGTGTCGGAGCTGGAAGAAGCAAGGGAACGAGTGAAGGGGAGAGTTAGTTTTCTTTCTGAGCATTGAGTCACTGCTGAGAATGACAAAGATGTTAGACCCGCCATGGAAAATGAAAATATTAACGACACAGAGAGATGCAATCAGTCTCAGAAAATGTCTTTCATAGGATCAAGACATGAATGCGTTGCTTTCAAACGTTTGTTTGTGATGGATACAAAGCACAAGGGGGGAAAAACTTATCCACACTGTGAAGTCTCAAATCTCAAACATGAAATCGAAACCTTTTCTTGTCGACATTCTAAGGAGCCGCTCACATAATGACACGTTCAAATTTTGCGGTGACGCTGGTATTTTCTAAACTAAATTAAAAAAATATTACAATTTTCTACAAATATTTGGTGGAGTCATACATTCCAAGTTAAATAATGATACATTTATTTATGTAACGAATATCTTGTCACTCAGTATTCTTGTCACTTGTTAGAGGAAGCGATGACTTACTTATACTTTTTTTTGAAAAGAAAAATGTTAGAGGGTAAGAAAAGAAAAGTAAGAAAAACAAAACAACGTACTTGGTATGTGGTGTTAATTGGTGCCTACAATTCAGCTTCCAGTGTATTTCTTACATTTCTTGTAAAAACTATTCTTACTAAATAGCAGTGTTCTTTTGAAAAACACTTACTTGATACTTCTATTCTATGGTATTGGATATTTCTCTTTCTAGCCTGTGGTTGATATTATTGTGGGGGATTTCCAAAATAATAGAAATCCAACACTAAATTGAAAGAGAAACACAATGTTTCATGTTCTACAGATGTGTCCTTTGGTGGCTTTCACTAGTGGTTGTGTCTAAGACAAAACTCCACCAAATTCAATATTCTAGATCATTCTCTTTCTTCTTTTATGTGCAAATTGAAGTTAGGAAATTATTGTTCTATAAATACTATTGACGATACGCTTGGTGTGGGTGTGCAAATCATGTCAAGGAACTCCATTGTATCCTGAAGGGGATTCGCCGGTCATCCTATTACATCCAATCTAGAGTGATAGCAACAATGATGGCATTTAGTGAATTAAAAAATTCAAAATATTAGTAGTTTGGATTTTTATATTTACAGTTGAATATACTTAAAATTGTAATAATAGTAACTAGTATATATATATATATATACTAGACAAAGCACCCGTGCGCTGCACGAGGTGTATATCATGTATGTTTACCATAATGGAAGAACCACTTTATACCAAAAAGGGTTAAACGTTATTGTTTCATTTGACGTTGCAGCATGAGGAAGATGATTATCAAGATATGAGATGTCACTCGTGATAAAAAGATGAATGCGAAAAGTAATTGTTTAACAAATCGGATAACAATATTCAAACTAACATTTTGATACAAAACGCCCCAAGTATTTTAGGCCGTAAAACAACAAAAGAGATTACTACAAAAACAGACATGACTTGAGGCCATTTTGTTCGGCTATTGTTCTAGAAACTAACACCATAGGTTTTGAACATACACAACATTCCAGGTTAAACAGAAAATGAAGGTTACACTTTCAACTGCAGACCAAATTAGATTGCTTTATAAGAATACAACCATTTATTTTGCTTGCTCTTGAGGACTAAATATAAACCAATAGCTAATGCTATGTGGGTGCCAAATATGAAGGTTCTTGCTTCAATGCCTGCATCATGTCACACAAAAACCTGTTAGACACAAATTAGTAATTAGTAAGGTAGTAAGTTATTTTGATAATTAGATTCAAAACAATTGTGTTTTATAAAAGAAGAAATTAAGGCATGCATCAGAAAAAGACAGAAACATGCATTATGCAAGTTTGCTAGTCACAAGAGAGGTAAATGTAAACGTAGAACACAATGTTTTCCATTCCCAAGGGGTCTCATCAAGCACAAACAGATATATAACTCCATTCCAGGCAACCAATAATGAGTAAAAATATTTGAAGTGGACTAAATAAAATTGACATAAGTTTGTTACAATTCTACAGTAGTTAAAACTCTGGAATATCGCATGTATTAGAAACAACTAAATCATAAAAGTAAACAGAACAGAAGTCCAAAATATAGTACATATTTTGAATTTCTATTGCTGCAGCAATCGCCGACAAATTCAACACATTGTAACTTTGCAAATCAATTAATGAAAGCATCTGTTTTGTAATCTCTTTACTAATAACATAGAGCTATAAAACCACAAATAAAGATCTTATCTGCAATCATGTAAATGGCGAGCAAACAACACAAATAAGAAAGACTATAATACATTTAGGAAGGCAGATAAAGAAGAAAAAACAAATAAAGTATGAGTGCGACATCCACTTGCACAACGTCGCCGCTACAAGCGAACTACTCCCATGTGTGCGCAGCAACTCCGAGTGCCCGCCGGCGCATGAGCTGTCCCTCCGGTTGCCCACTAAAATCCAGCAAACAAAGCAATAACAATGAGTATGTGAAAGGGTACCTTTGTTGGTGTTAGGGGCAGAGGATGGATGCTCATAAAAGAATATTCCACAATCCGTCAATTACAAAAAAATAAGAGGTCACGGAAGATGAAGGATGCTCATAAGTCAAGAGGGGCAAATACATTTCAAAGAAAAGGAACAATGTTACTTGACATGTTTGACTCCCCAAAATAAATGGCATAAGAGAAGCTAACATCCATGGAATTACTGCATCCCATTTGTCTACAGCAAAAAGAAATACAAATAAAATCAACCTCTTCAACCATTTTGCCACACAATGATAAGGCAAGGTTCAGTAGAATATTTTTTTTACCACACAATGATAAGGCAATAAGAAATGAAGAGATCTGCTTTCAAGTAAAATTGTTTGGTGAATACTACAACAATAAGAAATGAAGAGACATGCAAGGGAAGACCAAAAGCCAAAAAATAGAATGAATAAGAAAATGTGAACTTGGCTTTACATGTCAACCAAAACATGAATAATAAAATGAAAAAATAAATAAAAGTATAACCAAAAAATGCCTTTAAGCTACCCGTGAAAAGAAGTAAACCAAAACAGGACAGGTGCTGCAGAAAAATAAGAAGAGGTAAAATGAAAAAACTAAAGTAGGAACTCACAGATTGCAGAGAATAGAACATAATCAACATATGTTTCAGCCTCAGTGATTTCTCTGAATCAGTACCAAACACTACTCAAACATTGTTTAAGACATTGCTACCTGCAAAGTTTTAATCAATTATCTTTGTATTAGTAATTCCTTCAACTGATATAGAAGATTATTCTAAGGTACATCTTTGGTACCAATGGTGTCTATTAAAATGTAGTTACCTCAGCGTTTTGATCGAATTTCCTCAATATGGTATCAAATATCAATTGTTTCCAACCTATGAAGCCTGGATACCGGATACGATACGGAATACGACACGATACGGATACGGGGATATGGAAAAATTTTGAAAATCAAGATACGACACGGCTGAGATATTTTAATAAAAAATTAAATTAAAATTTAAATATATAAAAACATAACAAAAAATAAAATAGAATAGAAACACAAATAGAAAAGAACAAAGATGAAAAACTGAAATATTGCATTTTATAGATATGAAAAAAAAACTGCCCAAATAGATAAAAAAATCACACAAAGTATATGGATGAAAGGAAGAGGACAACCGACACACCTATGTATGAGTGACTAGTGATGGAATGCAACTGCATTCTGTTATTGTAACTGAATCAGAGAGAAGAAGGGAGAAAGGGAAAGTGGAATTGTAAGAATGATTTTATTGATTCAAGTCATCGATACAATGAGGTATATAAGCAGTCAACTAATGCAATGGGTCAAAGCCCAATCAGCTGCCTAGGTGGCAGTTCATTTACACATCAGCCTATATACAAAATGACTAAACTGTCCTTCTATTCTATTACTCCCCCTTCAAACTCAAAGTGGGTTTGTGGCAATCAACCACTTTGAGTTTGAACCGTTGTTCAACAAATGAGGCATTTGGGAGGGGCTTGGTCAATGCATCACCCAGTTGTTGAGAACCAGGCACATGTTTGACAGTGAGCTTCTTGGCAGCTACCTTCTCACGGACAAAGTGAATGTCAAGCTCCAAGTGCTTTGTTCTTGAGTGTAGAATTGGATTGTGAGCTAGCATAACTGCACTTAAGTTGTCACATAAAAGCACAGGTTCCTGAGTGATGATTTTCAGTTCACCTAGGAGTGATTGGACCCAAAGAAGATCAGCAGTGGCATTAGCCATTCCACGGTATTCAGCTTCAGCACTCGAGCGAGCTACCAAAGTCTGTTTCTTTGAGCTCCAAGACACAAGATTTGGACCAAAGAAGAGGCAAGAGCCACTGGTGGAGCGCCTGTCATCTATATCACTGGCCCAATCAGAATCTGAATATACACGTAGAGTGAAAGGATTATCTCTGTTAGCTGGTTGTAGCAATAACCCATAACTGCAGGTACCACTTAGGTAGCGCAGAATGCGCTTGACAGCTTTCCAGTGATCAGCTGAAGGCTCAGACAAGAATTGACAGACTTTATTTACACTGTAAGACAGATCAGGCCGAGTCAGTGTAATGTATTGCAGTGCACCAACAATGGATCTGTACTATGAAAGATCAGAGAGTTTGTCAGTGCCAAATTTACTCAATTTCACATTAGAAACCATAGGTGTAGCCATAGGGCTACAGGATAACATAGATGCACGCTGCAGTAGATCCTGTATATACTTAGTTTGAGTCAAGACAGCAGCACCAGTTTCCAAGTACTGAACTTCAATGCCTAAGAAATACTCAGGCCTACCAAGGTGCTTGAGAGCAAAGTTGTCCTGCAGTTTCTGAATAACCTGATGAACTAAACTAGCAGATGAACCAGTTAATAAGATGTCATCAACATACACTAAAGCATAGAGTTGAACCCCATTTGAATGATATATGGAGAGAGAATGGTCACATTTACTGTGAGTGAAACCAAATTTCAGTAATGCAGCATGAAGAGTGTCATACCAAGCCCGAGGAGCCTGTTTAAGGCCATAGAGGGATCGGTGCAATTTGCAAACCAGTGAGGAATCATTGGATTTGAACCCAGGAGGCTGCTCCATGTATATATCCTCAGCAAGATGCCCATTAATAAAGGCATTGTTAATATCAATTTGTTGGATCTCCCATTTATAGGTGAGAGCCAAGGTGAGCACTATACAGATTGTTGTTGGTTTAATAACTGGTGAGAATGTCTCTCCAAAATCTTGCCCAGGCAGTTGGTTGTAGCCCTTGGCTACTAATCTAGCCTTGTATTTATTTATTGTGCCATTTGGATTTTCTTTGACTCTAAAAACCCATTTACACCCAATAGCTTTTCTGTTGGGTGGCAGTGTGGTGAGTGACCAAGTTTGGTTCTTCATTAGAGCATCATATTCACATTTCATTGCCTCAAGCCAGTGTGGCTGAGCTAAAGCTTGTTTCACAGTATTAGGTGTCACATGAGCAACAAACAATCTAGGTTTGAGGCTGCCAGTTTTAGATCTAGTGGTCATAGGGTGGTTATTTGTGGGAAGGGGTAGTGGAGAGACCTGAGGTGGAGCAGGGACAGCAACAGGTTCAGGTGGTGGGGCATTGGGTGAGTTGTCAGCAGGGCAGGGGGTTTGTGTGGTAAGAATTGATGATTCTGGTGAGGGCAGAGACTGAGGAGAGGTGTTCTGTGTGTTAGGAACTGAAGTGTGGTAAGAAGGCAAAGGAAGAATTGATTCTAGTGAGGCCTTAGAGGGTAAAGAGGGTGACTCAGGGAACAAAGTGGGATAAGGAAATGTGTTTTCATGAAAAACAATATCTTTGGAGATGTAGATTCTACCAGTAGCACTAAGACATTTGAATCCCTTGTGATATGGAGAGGGTCCAAGGTTGACACATTGCTGACTATGGAACTGCAGTTTGTTCTTGTTGTATGGTGTGAGGAGAGGAAAACACAGGCACCCAAAGGACCTAAGGGAATTGTAATCCGGTGTGGTGTTGTACAAGGCTTGGAAAGGAGAAATGTAGGTAGGTAAAGCTGAAGTGGGAAGTCTATTAATAAGGTGGACTGCAGTGGTGAAACTATGATCCCAAAAGGAAATAGGCATGGAAGCATGTGTAAGAAGTGTGAGACCCATCTCAGCTATTTGCCTATGTTTTCTCTCTACAGTTCCATTTTGATGAGAGGTATATGGACAAGTGAACCGATGAGTGATACCTAGAGAGGTAACGACTGGTGTAAAAGGTTTAAATTCACCCCCTGAGTCAGACTGAATGGACTTGAGAGTGGCAGAAAACTGAGTTTGTATAAGCTTATAGAATTGGTGAAAGGCAACAATAGCATCAGATTTTCTTTTGAGTAAATAAAACCAAGAGTATATATCTAGTACAAGCATCAACAAAAGAGATGTAATAAGAATAGCCACTACTAGATGGAGAGGGAGAAGGCCCCCACAAATCAGTGTGCACTAACTCAAATGGTGTGTGATATTGTGTTGTGGAAGGTGGTGAGTGTATGCGATGGGCTTTGCCAATGACACAAGAATTGCACAATTCAAACATTTTATTAGAATCAATAGATTTCTTACAATGAGTCAATATAGTATGAATTGCTCTACTATTAGCATGCCCTAGTCTATGGTGCCAAACATGAAAATTATTGGTATTACTATGAGTGGTGGTAGTAGATGGTACATTACTGGGAGACACAAAGAGAGCTAGAGCAGTAGTCTTGGCCACAGGTGCTAATGTAGGCAAAAAGAATAGACCATCAGCTCCCCTTGAGCCTTCAAAGAGGACTTGCTTAGAGACCTGACATTTAACATAACAAACGGTTGAGTGGAACTCAAAATAGACATTGTTTTGTTCACAAAAATCACCAACTGATATAAGGTTACGAGTAACAGCAGGTACTATAATGACATTCTTAAGTGTGAATTGCCTAGAAGGGTTGTGTGTGGAGAACAGGTCTAATGTGCCAGTGCATTGGATAGGATAGCCTAGTCCATTGCCCATGTGAACCTTTTGTGAACCAGTGTAAGCTTTGCAATGATGTAAATTCATAGATGATCTAGTAAATGTATGAGAGGCACAAGTATCTGCATAATAACCTGAGGGAGTGACCTCCGAAGGAACTGTGTAGAGTTCTGCAGAGGAAGGATCAAAGGACGTATAGGCAGCTAACGCTTGAGGATTGTTCACACCAGAATGAGATGCTGTTGCAGTGTCCTGTGGAGGTTTGGAGTCACTTGACGACTTATCATTAGCAGAAGAAGGATTGGATGCTGGTGGAGTGAAGTTCTCATCAAAGCGAAACCAGCAGTCGAGAGCAACATGGCCAAAACGAGAGCAGACTTGACACTGTGGTTTATTAGATGGACCGCCACGGCCACGACCACGGCCACGGCCACGCGAGTTGCGTCCACGCCCACGGTAGTAACTAGATCCTTGATAACCAGAGTAATTGGCACCACGACTATTACCAGAGTTCGAATTGTTGTGCGAGTTCATATGTACCAGATTAGCAGATACCGAAGGAGACACTAATTCCTGACGAAACTTATCAATTTGAGCTTCTTGCACCAGTAACATTGCTTCCAGATCAGTTAGGTTATAGCTATCAAGTTTTGTGTAAACAATCATTACAAACGAGCTATACTCCTCAGGTAAACCATCAAGCACAATGTCAATTAGGTCTTGATCCGAAACCGTATCACCAATTGCAGTGAGAGAATTGGCTAGGGCACGAATTCTAGCAAGATACTCAGTAACACTACGCGTACCTTTCTTCGTTGTCTTCAATTCAGCACGAAGTTGCCTGGTTTTGGCTCGTAGGTGTGCGTAGAAGTGCTTGTGGATAGTATCCCAAACCTGATGAGCATGACGGCAGTTGAGAACGCGAGGAAGAACCGAATCGGAGAACGTGGAAAGCAGCCAGGTGAAGAGCGCTTGATCTTGCACTAACCATCGATCATAAGCTTCGGAAACTTTGCCATTCAGTTGATCTGCCATCGAATCAAACTATTGCGGGATCTCTGGATTGACTAGGAGACGATGAAGCTTGTGTGTGGCGATTACGCCTTCAACTTGCTGATTCCATATCAAGAAGTTAGAATCGTCGAGTTTGATCGAGAGTTTGGGACCGGTGACGAAACTGGATGTGTTTCCCGTAGCGGTGTTGAAGATGGAAGGCATTTGCGATAAGGTTGGTGTTACCACCGGTGAACCTTCCGGTGTAGGAATCGTCGCCATGAGAAGCGAATCAAGCAAGGAAATCAAGCAGAAGAAGTGAGCACGAAGGCGCCATGGATCGGAGATGCGAATGATACCATGATGGAATGCAACTGCATTCTGTTATTGTAACTGAATCAGAGAGAAGAAGGGAGAAAGGGAAAGTGGAATTGTAAGAATGATTTTATTGATTCAAGTCATCGATACAATGAGGTATATAAGCAGTCAACTAATGCAATGGGTCAAAGCCCAATCAGCTGCCTAGGTGGCAGTTCATTTACACATCAGCCTATATACAAAATGACTAAACTGTCCTTCTATTCTATTAACTAGTCATAAAAAGTAATGGTGGACAAGTAACTGAGACCACCCGAAATCGTATAATACGAATAGTAAGTGGCAGAAATAGATGACTTTTTATAGACTAAGATATTCATATTAGTACGTAATTGGTCAATAAAACATAAGCATATCATTAGTCAATATATATTCATCACATTGTAGAAATAAATACTTGTGATCTTATCAAGTAGAGATAGTTACGTATATTTATCCCACTTATATCACAATGTATTATTTCTTCTATTATTGTATTACGAAAAAACATATAATTTTGTCTTTTAGTTATTGAGGTATTAAAGTGTATCATATATGAGTGACAATCATGTGCTTAGTTGGTAAGAGGTATCGAAAAAGTATCTGAGAAGTATCCTTAGTTGGTAAGAAGTATCAAAGATGTATCTGAAAAGTATCGAGTCAAATATTTTTTAAAAAGAATTAAAAAATTATTAAATACTATTTGGGTACGTATCGGGAAGTATCAGGTGCGTATCGATATCGGGAAGTATCGGGTGCGTATCGGTATCGGATACGTATCCGATACGGGTACGTCTCCATTTTTGAAGTATCGGGGCTTCATAGTTTCCAACTCTTCAAGAACTTCCATGTCCCTGTCAATGTTCAAAAGTAATCATCAAAAACATTATAAAATGCTCAAACAACAAATAATTTTCATTTGCTTAAAAAAAACAAATAATTTTCATTAATTAAGAAAGTACCTGCTGCTGTCATAAAGCAGCCGAAAGGAGGCAAAAAAACGGCTGTAGGCCAAAATATTTTTTTTTTTACCAAAATAACACACCTTTTAGATTATTTACCAAATTAGAACACATCCAATTTTTAGTTTAGAAGTCGCCCCCGGGCCAACGACTTCTGAAATGAGTTCCCAATTTTTTTTTGATTTTCTAGTTCAGAAGTCGCCCCCAGGGTGACTTCTAAACTGTGTTTTTTTAATTTTTTTTCTTTTGTATTAATTAAATTCAGGAGCAGGCTGGTGCTAAATCCTCATCGCTTAATCAAAACGAACAACCACCTGCACCTATCCTGGCTGATGAAGAAATACCAGCAACACAACAGCGTTCAAGGCGGAATCGCCGGCCACCACCATGTGGAACTGGCCATGACCAGACTACAAAACAAATGAGTTTTTTACACTACAAATTAAACGGTTTTTTTTTGTGATTTTTTCAATAGTTTTGATGTTGCCGACACTTTTGGACGCACGAGATCTTACCGACACTTATAAATTAACATTATTAATTTTCTATATAAATTGAATTAATTAAAATAACTTTATTTAAATTAGTATAAAGAAAATAAAAAATAAAAAAACACAGTTCAGAAGTCACCATAGGGGGAGGCGACTTCTGAACATGAAAATTAAAAAAATTTGCAAAACACAGTTCAGAAGTCGTTTCCCCAGGGGGCGACTTCTGAACAGCAAAAGTGAAAAAAAAAATTAAATTTTCATGTTTAGAAGTCGTTGCCAAGGGGGCGACTTCTACACTAAAAAATGTGTTCTAGTTTGGTAAATAATCTAAAAAGTGTGTTATTTTGGTAAAAAAAATTCTGTGCTACAGTCGTTTTTTTGCCCCGAAAGGAGGACGTGCATTCTTTATGCACAAGGAGCGTGGTAGAGTGAGATTGGAATATTTACGGGCGTGCCATCAAGTTGTAAATTGGAGAGAAACGAAATTTGGTGGTTTTGTGAGTGTCTGCACGTTTACCGAGGAATTGGGAATCGTGTTAAAAGTTTCTATTTTTGCCACTTTGCATGCAGATTGGGAACGTAAAACTTGATAAAAGTTTCTATTTTGGCCACTTTTCATGCAGATTTTCGACCTTGTATTATATTAGAGGGATATATATATATATAAAAAATAAATATTCAAAATAGTAGTAGTTAAATTTAAAATTTGGTGTTTCATGGATCATTTCATTTTTTGTAAATTATATAGTTAATTAAAATTATATATTAGTAAATTATATATATATATATATATACACACACACACACACACACACGAGTACAAGCATGCGCCCATTTGTGCGGATAATTACCTACTCATTGTGGGTAGTTTTCGCGGTGCCCAATAGATATACGCTGAATTGCACCATCCCTACGCATATATTCTTATACTAGTTTGTATGACCCGTGCGCTGCATGGGTATACATATTCTTTTCTGGATTTAAATTGAAATTATTTTGTTGATAAAATATTACGTGCGTGTGTGTGTCTATATATATATATATATATATATATATATATATATATATTAGATTATAGATGTTTATAATTGTTCTTTTCAGGAAAAAAGAATACACCCTTGTTGATTCAATTATTAGAATACAGAATGCTACCTGTAATTTGGTAATCCTTTACTTAGATGAAATATAAAAAGTTGTGTATAATGTTGGATATGAACTTAATTTATTAGTAAAAAAGTATGAGTCTTATTTGATGATCGTGCAATTTTGATGAAATAAATAGCCATAGTAAAATTGCTAAACAAAACAATTACACAAAAAATTACTTTTGAAGGTGATTAACATGAGTGTTTATACACAGGGGGTGTGGTTGAGGGGGTTGAGGCTCATCCTTCCTTAACCAAGTGTCGAGAGTTCGATCATCGCCTTGGGTATGGAACAACTTTAAATCTCTGGGCCAGTTGTCTCACCCTTCGAGTTGCCTCCAATCCAACGAGGGGATTAGTCATTGCGTTCGGCGGTGGATACGCTGGTCTCGGCCAAAAACATGAGTGTTTATGTTTAATTGAAATATCAATTATTATATAAAAAAAAGAAATATCAATTATTGTGTTTTGTTATTAATTGTGCCTAGTAACGAAAATCATGAAGATAAAGTGATTTTAAAATTTGATCCAGACATACATGTGATCCTCTTAACCGAAAAATCGTTGTTTCATATGTCCAATTAGAAATAAAAGACTGCATTGTTAATTTAGTAACAAAAATAATTGCATTAATTATTAGTAATATAATCCCACACACGTCCAAGAAGATTGAAAAAATTATGTCTATCTTTTCAAGAAATAAAAATCCATCTCTGTTAAATTAATTTTCAAGATCTCGGTTAACTAAAAACCCACTTTGACTTATACTTTTCAATTATCGATCGGTCGTGAGAGACCTTCCTGACACTAAAAGATGGAGGGAACATTCTGTTACCATTCCCCTCACATTGGATTTAAAAAAGTGCCAATTTACCCGGAAGACCCTTAAGCACTATCGACAGATAGTCACGATCAAGATCCTATTAAAACAAATCTAGTGAGTATTGATCACACTGGTTAAGGGTGTGAAGGGTTTTGATTATTATTCTATAATCGAGATACTAATGTGACACTAAAGGATTTTAACAAACCATGTGATAAAATTTAAGAACTTCTTCGGCTGAACGTCTAACTAAAACAGTAGCAGCATTGTTGAAGAGCACTACGGTGACATATTCAGTGGCATCAATGATCAGCAGCTTGAAGAGATATCTAAACAAAATAGTTATCTATATCTATATCTATATATATAACATTTGAGAATGAATCTCATTTATTGTTATTCCATGTGTCACTTCTACGACAATTTGGTAATTAATATTTTTTTTTGTAATTAATGCTCTACAAATACTATATATGCATAACAAAGACTAAATAACATGTTTTTCTAATGAATCCAAATTGTATTCGAAAATTATTTAATTTATCAACACTCAAAGAGTTTTTGATTAAGAGTTATTTAAGTATTTTTTTCTAAAATATAATTAATTAAAAATTTATATTATATAAATTATTTTCATTATGAATATAAGTTAAATGACTAAGTTTATTTAACTTTTATGTGAGGACAAATTTATGAGTATTATAATAAATCACTTTTTTTTACAAAATTATAATGAATCACTTATTAAATCTCTTTCATGTATATTTGATTTATTTTATTGTATTTTACATTTCAAAATTAATAAAATTAGGTTTTATGAATTATTAAAAATACATTTTAGAATGTATCTTAAGGCCCAAATTCTTAGATGTTAGTCTCTTAGACATGTCATGTAATGCATAATAATAATAATAATAATAATAATAATAATAATAATAATAATAATAATAATAATAATAATAATAATAATAATACTAGTAATAACAATAATAATAATAACAATAATAATAATTTGGTACAATCACACATATGGTCATCATCAAAGAGAGAGCACGAGGCAAAACACAACTCTTTTTTCACTTAGAAACAACTTAATGTGATGGGCATACATGTTATTTAATATTCTAATTACTTTTTTATACTTGAAAATTCTATTATAATTTAATGCTTTCTCTCTCTGCATTAATTTTAGAAATAAATAAATGACTTCTATTTCTTATTTATAGCCAATTATGCTAATATCACATATTACAAATTAAAATTTAAGAAATGTTACATTTTAGAATTTTGAAGCTTCAATAAAAATTATTTAGAAAAATTGTCACATTATTATTGCCCCTGAATAATGAAATTCACCTTTTCTTTTCCCATTTCCTGAAATTATAAATTTTTGAAATAAACTCTCAACAAGTAAAAACATTTTTTTGGTTCATTTTTGGTTCCCTCTTTGGTTCACGGTTCAACCGTCCGATTTTCTAAGATACTCATCAATTTTAGAAATAAATAAAGGACTTCTCTTTCTTATTTATAGCCAATTATGCTAATTTCACATATTACAAATTAAAATTTTAAAAATATGTTACATTCTAGAATTTTGAAGCTTCAATAAAAAAAATTAGAAATATTGGCACATTATTATTGCCCTTGAATAATGAAATTCGCGTTTTCTTTTCCCATTTTCTGAAATTATAAATTTTTGAAATAAACTCATCAACAAGTAAAAACATTTTTTTGGTTCATTTTTGGTTCCCTCTTTGGTTCACAGTTCAACCGACTGGTCCGATTTTCTAAACCATGGTTTTTAGTCCAAATAGAAAGTGTATACATTGCTAACATACTATTGCTAAAAAGCAAGTGTGAGTATTTTATCATGTACCTGATTTTTTGTCCAAATAAAAAGTGTCTACATTGCTAGCATATTTCTACTAAAATGCAAGTGTGAGTATCTTAGCATATGCCTTCTTCACGTATAGTATCTCAGTGGCAATATTATATAACCAACTATTAAAATTTGTTGCTGTAAAAATTAGCAAAATCATTTATGATGAATATGATAATTTTCTCATGAGTTTAGTTGGTTATCACTTATCAGCAGGATGATATTTACATATAGACTGTTTTGCAACTTGGGGAAGGAATTACTGACAAGTTTATGAAATTTAAAGGTTCTTGCATTGAATGATTGATTTATATGGGTGTTGCTATAATATTGCTTTGAAGACAAGGAGTCAAAAAGTTATCTTGCTGAAATTGAAGTTACATTCGGGAGGGAGCTTTCGAACTTGATAACTCTCTATGATGGCTACTGCAATATCTGATATAAAAGTTAATAGGATGAATGGAAAACGATAGATAGCAGAAATGCAAAAGGGGAAAAACCCAAAAACATGTAGAGTTGATATCGAGATATCTTTGTTACAAGCACTAATCTCCAAGCTTCGAGTATTTTTTTTACTCAGCCTTGATTGGGAGGTAGGCGACTCAGTAGTAGATTGCTTTGACCAAATATATGACCTGACATGACCATGTTATGATATGATCATTACCATCGTCATATTCTGAGATAGAGTATGCGATGAAAAACTCTAATTATCACATTATTTTTTTGGTCTACTTAGATGAAATGACAAATAAACACCACACACACACAACCACTGCTCACACCCGAGTTCGAACCTGGGAGCCGACGTCCCCAAGTCACTGAAATTGCCAAAACAACCAAGAGTGAGGGACAAATCACCACAATATATGATATTGTGCTTAAAAATAACAAATTAATATAAAATTTTGATAGTTTAAATATTATTTTCAAATCACAAAAAATAGCATCATTTACTTATACACGAGTTTTTCTACCAACTTACAAAATATAAATTATTCGGCAACAATTTTCAATAGCACACTTATACCCGTGCATGGCACGGGTCAATTATTCTAGTATACGTTAAATTAATAATTAATAATACTCCTAATTAAATGAATTTTACTACTGCTTGAACTTTCAAGCCCAATACCACTCGTCGTTGTCCAAAATAGATTTGACGGTAGCAAGTACAACAAATTCGTTAACCTTTAGCAATTTGCAAAAAATTATTCAAACAATTATATATAAAACACTATCCTATTTAGAGTAAAATATATGCATATAGTTGAATTCAATTATAATTACAATTATTATAAATGAGTCGTAACAAACAAATTTATATCTGACTTATTTGTAGTGGTTTGAAATGAAAAATGATTTAGATGTTTCAAAATTTTAATAGGCAGCAGCTCTGGATTTAAGGATCAATATCACACAAATGGTAATTTGATATATATATTCCTAATTTAACTGTGCTTTGGGCGAAATTTCAGGTAAGATTTTGATGTCAAAATACTTCAATATCAGAAGGTCAAGTGTTGGTAGAAGGTATCATTGGCTGGGTAGATTTAATTGATAGGATTGAATAGGCGCGAATTTGATTTATAACTTGAATTTCAAAATTCAACAACTTAAAAAAAAGTATCATAAATATTTTTTGGCAACAAACCATGATTTTTTACTATAATTTTTTATTATTCGCTTTTAGGCATGAATCATATTGATTATAATTTGTCATTATTCGAAATATGACATCCTGAATTTGGAATGATTATGTGTATATTTTAAAATGCAAATAATTAAAAAAGACAAAATCTTTTTTTGGTTTGAATTTGGAATATATGTTTGAATCTTACTAATAGGCATTAATATTGTTTCCTTAGTAGACCGCGTAATTTCAAATTTCGTTTAAATGTAATAACAGTCCTAATTTATTGCCCATTGATTTCATTCTTTTTCAATATATTTTTAATAGTCATCAATTTTTTCATTCTTTTTAATGCCTACTGATTTCAAATTTCTTAATTTTTCAATATATTTTTTTCATATGCATTAATACTGTTTCCTAATCTCCATTCGAAATTCAAATATTGAATTCCATTTTGTTATGCTTGAATTCTAATATTATAGTTCCCCGTTAGTAGTGGCGTATTATATTCCTAGGGTGGTCAGGCTAATTTAACCAAATAAAATTTTCGCTAAATTATATCACTGATCCTTTAAGTTATTTAATTGTAACAAGTTGGTCATTTAAATTTTTTTTGTATCACTTTGGTCTCTTAAGTTACATAACATTTACACCGTTAGTCTTTTCTTAATTTTCCATCCAACTCCGTTAAAAAATCCTATGTGGCAGTTAAATGCTGATGTGTCTATTTATTCATGCTTATGTGGTTGTAAATATAATAATCCAAGTCATATTTATTTAATTTTATGAAGAAAAAAATTATCAATTTGTTTACGCAACCTAGTCTTCACAATCTTCATAGAAGAAAAGGCTCTTTCAACGATTGTTGTGACTACTGGCAAAATCACTGTTAACTTCAACAGAAGAAAAACGCGTGGATAAACAATATGTCTTCCATTTTCAACCAACTTCTCTGCTAGATCACCAATTCCTTTTAAAGATGTAAATTCAACATTCCTATGCATATCAATGATGTAACTCCCAAGTTCATTATCAAGCCTCACCAAATCAGCTAAAGAGAATTCATGTGGATAAAACTTTGCAAGTTCAACAAGTTTTTTTCCTTATCAAAACGAGAGAACAAGTTGATTGGACTAAGACAAGTCATACAAATTAGCATGATTAAGATGATATGCGGATATTTTAATGCGTTTTCCCAGATCCGATGGCAAATTTTCTAAATTAATTTCAACGTGTTGACAATGGGAACTTGTTTCGCCCGATTGTTGATCGTGTGGTGATAATTTTCTCTTGAAGTAGTTTTCCATTGTCTCTTAAAATTTAAAAAAAAAACAATTCAATAAACAATTTAATTAATCAAATCAAATGTGTAGCAAACAGAATCCCAAATCCCAATTGTTCCCATTTCCCAAATCCCAAATCAATAAACAATTTGATTTGAATAAACAATCCCAAAACAGATTCCACTAAGTAATCCACAGAATTAACAGATCCAATTACATAAACAATTCAACAAAATCCCAACTTGATAAAAGAATCAAAACAGATAGACAAAAGCATTCAAAACGAATCCCAATTCAATAAACAATTTAATAAACAACTTAACAGAAACCCAATTCACATACTGCAGATTCAAAACGAAATCGCAAAACTCCGAAATCAAAATGCAAAACAAAGTCGAACTCGAACCTTGAAGAATGAAGAGAAGCGGCAACTGCGGCAGAAGTGAGAAAACAGAAGGGCGTATGGGTTCACGGAGGGAGAAGGGAGGCCCCCGCGTGGGTGGTGGTTCCGGTGCATGTTGACGACGTGTTGACAGCGTGTTTTCTACTTCTGCTGCGTGTTGACGATGTGGTGGTGCGACTTTTTGTGTTGTGCTTTTTTTTTGTCACAAGTGAGCGTGTTGTGTGTTTGGAGTTTTGGGTTTGGGCTACAGTTTTTTTGGGTTGAGCCTAATTAGTGACTTAGTGGTGCACTGGTGCAGAGGGTGTGCAAAAAGTAAATAATATGGGGTCAATAAAAATTTATAATAGGGGTATCATGGCAATTTTCAAAAGGTGAGGGTGTGCGGCTGCACACCCTGGGCCTAATGTGAATCCGCCCCTGCCGGTTAGGATTAGGTATAAGAAATTGAGTAGATATCTCGAGATTTCAATGATATCTTCTGAGTGGAGGTTAATTTCGAAACATTGAATTCAAATTGGTGCAAAATTTTAAATAGAGGAAAATTTAAATTTCGTTTTTAAATTTTTTTTTAAATGTTTTATAGGTAAGATTTAAATTTAAAATGATTGAAATCTCCATTTGTTTTTTCGGTTTTAGAGGTATTTTTTCGGTTTAGGAATTTTTAATCTTTTAATGTCATTATAGAAATTAATAGAGTTGCCTATTATTAAACCGTGAAAATGGAATGTTGTGATTCTTACTAATTAATTTCCATTATTGATAATGAGCAACGATTTTTAATGGCTATTGAATTACTATCCATTTTTTTATTACGTGGCTGCCATGTGTACTATTAACGATGACGTGTTATTTTGTCATCAATAACGTAATTAAATTGGTCTGGTGACGTGGTCATGTGATGTGGAATATTCATGGTTTATTATTATTAAGATTAAAATTAAGATTAAGATATTACACACATCGTTAACACCAAAGAGCTTAGTAAATATGATAAAATTGAATTCACCAAAAATGATAAAATTAAAGAAGTATCTTAAATATTCTCCTATATTATTAAATTTTCATACTCATGTGTCACTTTCTTGGGATGTTTGCGGATTGGATTAAATTGACTTAGGGAAAAAAATCATTTAATCTAATCCTTACAGTTTTGCAGTTTTATCATCCAATCAATTTGGTTTTAAAATCAAACCTGATTTGATCCGATTTACTTTGGTTTGGTTTAGATTGAATTTTGTCTTTTTTATTCTCTAAAATTGCTTACAACACAAATTAAAAATAACATTTGTTTCATAGCATCAAAGTATGAATATATATATATATATATATATATATATATATATATATTAATATTATAAATCTAATTACAATATTACCCATATAATATTATAAATCTAATTATATATATATATATATATATATATATATATATATATAGAGAGAGAGAGAGAGAGAGAGAGAGAGAGAGAGAGAGAGAGGGGGTCAATTTGGATTGGACCTGTTCCAGATGAGGAAATCGAAAACCAATCCAATCCAAAATTTCGATTTTTTGTGGTTTTCAGTTTTTTGGTTTTCAATTTTTTTTTGGTTTGCGGTTTTTGGTTTCGGCCGCAATGGTTTTCAATGGATTGGACCGATTATGAACACCCCTATAATAAACTCATATTACAATAAATAGGATAGCTCGGTGAGAATGTTGATGAGAGAGTCTCACATTCATTTGCCTTTGCAAACTTTCATATCTGTTTTTTTTATAGGCAATGTTAGTGGGGGTGGGGGGACATGTTAGTTTCCCAGGTTTGAACCCGGCCGAGACCTCTCCTTCTTGCACTCATTTGGTGCACTCTTTCAGTATCTCTTAACTCGCCAATTGAGCTACCTTCTTGGGATAACTTTCATATCTGTTGCTAATGAGCTTTTGATGGTTTTCAAGCTGGGTAGACAACACCCCATATTGATGGTCCATGCGCTGGTTGCTTGAAACTTCTAATTCATATGTTGTTGTGAAGCATGGACAACATCCTCTATGTGATGATGTGCTCCTTGGATAGCATCATCCAAGTCTTTGGATGTAGGGTTTGTGGGTTTAGGAGGCATTGAGAACAAGATGGAAACACCAAATAATAGACTACACTACTACTAATCACTAGATATAGCCTACAGGGCTGCAAGAGAAGAAATAAACAAAATAACTGCATCAGATTTTTCATAACCTTTGAAGAGAAACATTACACCTTAAACACTTAGGGTTCTTAAGACTAGTGGATCAGAAACTACGGCCCACATGCCACTTAAGAAAAATAGAACAATGAAAATAAAACAGACAAGATCCATTACTAATTGTACCATAAAAAAATAAACAAAGTCTTTCAACCATCCTAATTTTTGGGCCATGCGAATGGCCTGTTGAAGCCCAACTCCATATTACTAACATGGATTGTTACTTATTCTTTTATTCTCATAGGAACAAAAAATTCTCACCTCTCATGAAAATATAAAGTAGTAAAATCGTGTGTAAATTTTATTCCTAAGAATAAATAATATCTGAAATTTCTTTTTATAAACTCATACCAAACCTTAAAATCTTGTATTTTCAAGCATATTTTTCCAATAATGTTGGGTAAATAACTATTTTTGTCCGTAAATGTGTGAGACGTCGTCATTATAATCATTGAGTATATCAAAATTACAAATACATCCCAAGTGTCAATTTAGTCCTTAAATGTTTCGTTCATTAATTAGTTATTTTGGTCCTCGGATTTGTTTTTTGTTGGTTATTTTAATTCATAAATATAAAGAGGTACTCAAAGATGTATACAATTTTGTGACATTCAAGAATTATAATGAGAGCTTATCTTACACTTAAGAATTATGATTTAATTTATATACACGATAAGTGTATAATTGTTTTACAATATCTACTAATTATTAGGGGTATTCGCGGTGCGGTTTGGTTCGGTTTTGAGATAAAAAGTGGACCGAACCGCAAGGTAAAATTACATGCGGTTTGGTTTGACTCGGTTGGCTTCCTAAAATAAAACCGAACCAATCCAAACCAAACTAATGCGGTTTGGATTGGTTTGGTTGGTTCGGTTTTTTCCAAGACAAAACATAATTTAAAACGAAGTTAAAATTAACTAACATAAAAAATGGCTAACATAAATCTTTAAGAAAAAATCTACTCAAATATATGTAGTATATAAATTACGCTCTTTTAATTGTTTTAAGATAGTTAAGACAATGTTTAAAAGAATCTGAATTAAATATTTTATTGTAATTTTTAAATATAGCATAATAATATAGATTGTTTGTAAGTGAGTCAAAGAATTAATTGTATTTGGGCTAGTAAGTGAGTGAGAACTGGGTTTTAGTTGCATTTGGACTAGTAAGTTAGTAAGGAAGGTTGTAAGTCAATAAGTCTTAGTGTTACTTGCGGTTTGGTTTGGTTTGGTTTGGTTTCTATAATCAAAACCGCGAACCGAACCAAACCGCGCGGTGCAATGAAAAAAAGAACCGAACTAAACCAATAAAAAGCGGTTTTTTGCGGTTTTCGGTTTAGTTTGGTTCAGTTTGCGGTTTTCTATTGGTTTGGTTTGGTTTTGAACACCCCTACTAATTATAAACTGACATGTCACTAAAATAAATTAGTCAATTAATAACCATCTTATATGTCATTATTCAATGAATTGTTATTAGTCGTACCGGTAATCTATACATAAATAAATTAAACTCTAGAAACCTTGAAAAGAACATCTGGTAACGTGGAGTGACAAGTGTAAATCTTATCCGGTGACTGCCTTTACTTCACGTGGCCATATATGCCCTCTGCTCCAATGCTTGAGGAGATAACGTGCTTGCTTGACGTATTGTACAAACAAATATTTACTTTTCAATTTCATAGTTGAAAATGAAAACTCCTTACTCTATTTATTTAATTTTTAATCTTTTCATCCGGCTGTTCAAATCTTTGAATTTCAGTGTTTCAAATATCTTGATACCAATCCTCCAGGGAACAATGTTTATCGACCAGCAAAGCAACCGTTCTGGATTAAACCGGTGCTGGGTATTATTATTGCCTTCCAAAACCTATTAAAACCATCCAATTAGCAATAGGCGTGTTTACATGAATATATCATATAGGCATATATTATACTCCATTTAGGAAGAAAAAACATAGTGCTTATTCAGAGAGTAGTTTTATAAAAAAATTTATCGTTGATAAAATGATAAATAAACACTATCTAAAACTATCAATAGTAAAATCTGGGTTTGAACTCAGAAGTCGGTGTCCTCATGTTGCTGAAATTGCCAATGCAAACAAATAGAGGGGACAAGAGATTTATACAACTACTTCAAGTAGCGTCTGAAAAAATGCTATAAACTAACGAAAAAATGTTATAAGTGTTACCAAACACTTATATTTTATTTTTGTGAGCCTATCTGTTATAAATTATCAATTAAATACTACTCATCAGCCTTATCAAATAGAGCCTCGTAGTAATAAGTCTCTTGACCCTACATTTCATATTTCAAGCTTATCCTACTTTACGACTCAAGATCTCTACTTTATGTGTGTGAGTTTACGAGTAGTATTTGTCACTCTCCCTGAGGACAAAAAAACAAACTAGATGGATTAAAGGTGTAATTAAACCTATTTAAGCCTATTTAAAATAACTACACCATAACTGATACATAGTTACAAATTTAAACATGTATATTTATAATGATAATGATGATTATTTTAAAATCTAAACTCTTAGTGTGTGTTTGAGTGAGGTATTTTAAACTCTTATTTTAAAATTTAAAATTTGTAGTTCAAAATTTTGAACTAAAATTTTGAACTAAAAATTTTCAACTCCTCCCAAAAATTACATTATTATTCCAAAAAATACCCTATTCAAACATACCAATAATGATATTATGTCAATGTGATCACTGATCCACAATATAAAAAACAAACCCTACATCACAAATACTAAAGAATGACATTAAAATCAACTATTCTCATTTAGTAAAGTTAAAATGTTAACTACTTTCCAAAATTGCTCTTTTCATGACTTAGACTACTAAGCAAATCTTTAGTATTTTTGCTAAAAGGTTATATAGGTAATTTGGTTATTAAATTAAAATAGGCTAATCAATATTAAAATAGGCTAATAAGTATAGGCGAAATATTTGGGATACAAGCCTAAAATCATGGAACAGTTACACAAAACCAAAAATCATGGGATTGTTGATATTTTTTTTTCATTATACGGCTTCTTCTGTCTATGGTTCCATCTCTCTTTTGTTCAATAGAGTATAACCACATATGTGCACCTCCATGGTCAGCTGTCACTAACCACTAAATTGATATAGTGTGGTTAGAAACCAGCTTCAACGGATTTGCCCTGTATTTTTCATAAAGGACTTAATTACGCGCAAGTAACCGTGAAAAACTGATTTTAGTCCCATGTTCATCAACTGCATAATGAGACATCAATGGCGTAAAGGAAGTGTGTCCTTCAATGGCGTGGATCAACTGTGTCGTCCGTTTTTGCAACAATTGTGGGCGTCCTATTTCTTTGCGTGAGTGCGTTTTTTAGACTTACTTTTGGTGATGTAATGGCGTGCGAAGAAGAGTGTGGAATATATAATAAAGATCATGAAAAAGAAGAAGAATAAAAAGAAGAACGTGAAAGAAAAAAAACGTGAAAAATAAAGAAGATGAGCGTAAAAGAAAGAGAAAATCTGAGAGAAAATCGTGGAAGGGAAATTAATGGAAAAAAAAACTGATTTTTTTTAATTGTCCCTAAAAAAATGGCCCATTAAATGGTTAATTAAATTAAATTATTTAATGTAATTAAAACAAAAAAAAGACTATGACACAAATACCCTTATTCAATACTAGCCATTAGATTGAATTTCTTTGAAATTTTGTGAATCCAATGACTAGTACTTATTTAGTAAATATTACTAAACAAAAAGGCTTAATAACACAAGAGATAGCCTTTAATTTGACTTATTTTGGACCAATAAAAAATACCTTTTTGTTTCTTATATTGTGGATAGGCTTATAATTAAACTGAGTTTTTATAATTTTTCGTGCAAATTATAAATTAATGTAACCTCAGCTTTAAATGCCAGAGTGGTTGAGGTCTCTTATGTTCCTTTATAGCAAATTTTGTTTTTTTTTAATCTTCCTTGTCCCGGTTCTATCTATATCTAACAATCTTTCAGAATCTTTTCAAGAGTGAGCTAAAATAATGGTGAAATTGGAGATGATTTCAAGGTATATCAGCTGAGATATTTTGTAGGTGAATCCAAATTCCAAACATGGAAGGGGGAATGAAAGATGGATCACAAAGAAAAGACTTCATTAGTTCTCAAAAAGGATGCACAAGGGTACCCTATCCCTCCAAGTCAAAGAGCAGTGTTGCTGAAAATGTGGTTCATGAAGCTGCCAAGAAGAGCAAAGTTGATGCTGATGGGTATAAAAAAGCAGAAGAATCTCTTAGAACTGTTATGTACTTGAGTTGCTGGGGTCCTAACTAAAGGATCAGGTTACTGATGGCAAGTATAGTTTACTTTTTGTTAAGGTTTTTTAGTTTTTAGTATTATACTTGCTTTTTGTTGTGATGATTTTTGAAAATATATGCAGCAGCCGAATGTACACAGAGTTTTTGTAAATAAACGTACCTTTACTTTCTTTTGTGTCTTGGATAATTGTGTGTGAAAATTGATAAAATTGTTCATAAATGGTGATTTATTATATTCGAGGACGATATTTGTGTAATTTACAGCGACAAAGATGGTGATATGAGAACTGTGGTGGATAGAGTAGTGTTGCTTAAAATTTGTCATCTTTATCCAAAATAGTACATAATGATTAATGAAAGTTAATTAATGGTAAAGTTAACTGAGATAAGGATAAACAAGGAAATAATGTGATTAATAAAGTTTGCAAATATTGTTATCCTTCCTTTCCTCCTATTCTCTGCCCCATTTAACTTCTTCAAGTGTGTTTTTAACCACGGTGGAGTGAGTTGAAACTCACGTCCACCTTGACTCTACTAGTTGTGCATGTGTGTGCTTATAAACTATCATTGACATTGGTTCTCAAACAATGTGAGACTTTTTGGTGTATCAGAACAGTAGCCCTTCGAGTCATGGCATGTGGGCCTCCTACCCGACACGTCAATGTTTTGATTTCAAGTCTCGACATCATTTTCCTAGGTACTATCCAATGTTTCGATCTCAAGTCCTAACATCATTTTCCAAGATATTGTCCGCTTTGGTCCCCATGTGATGTGATCCTTCGCAATTTTGTCATTAGTTAAAAAGTACTCGATGTGTTAAGGATGTGTATGTTTATAAGTCGGGATTTGAGATCATACCAATTGAGCACCAGGAAAAATGACCCACGATGGGAGGGCCCGTACAAATGGGGACAGGCTCGAATACGATTGTTACTAATTGCTATTATTACTATTTAATTTTAAGTATATCCAACTTTAAAAAATAAATCCATTAAACATATATCTAACTACTAATATTTTGAATATATTTATTTTGCAAAATACTATCATGTGTAATATTTTAATAAGTAGATTTGAAAAAACAATGATCGTTTTTTAATTGAGTTATGGTGATTTTTATGTTATTTATTATTATTTCGCAGTTAAAGTGCGAGTAACTGGGTACAGACACTTTAGTGTCAAGAAGATACGGGGACAAACACTAAAGTTGTTGACCATGCGTATGTGGGCTCTAGTACGAGTACCATAGTACCCTATCTAGATGGTGCCCAAATCCCAATGTCATCCCTACTTAACTGGGAGGGTATTTTCTGATATACTTAAAACTCTCAAATTGCATGGGAATCAAAGTAAGAGTTGATTACAAACACACAAATCTTTAACCCACCAAAGCGCCTTTTAAGTTTTAACTAAAGGATAAAACCATGAATGCTCGCATGAAACTATGTAAGCCAAAGCGGACAATATTTCAAAAACTGATGTTGAACTTGAGGTCGGAACAAAACCTAGCATAAAAATAATAGATTAAAAAGATAGTTTAGCCAATACTTTTTCTTTTATTCATTAAATTGTTATACTAATACCAATTAAATAATCTAAAAACTAACCTGTTTGAAATTCCCTTTTAAAATCAGTTTTTAGTTCTCTAAAATTTTGAAAAAACAAATTTATTCTGTTAAATTTTATAAAATAAAAAGTAGTTTTTAAAAATTAATTCAAACATGCCGTTAGTGTTTAGGTTTTATTCTGTCTATACTAGTTCATTTTTTTACAATAAAATTCAAGTTAATATTTAAGATTTATGTTTTTATATTGATTTTATACTATTATCTTATGTGATGTTAGGGCACTCGCACATGTATCATGTAGTGTCTATGCTTTGTAGCAATGAACCTACTCGTGTACCAATTAAAACCCATGTTTGAATACATGTTCTTTTGGACCAATTGTCCCCGAGCCCTGTTAACATGTTTTTTGGTGATTACGGGCTAGAAAAAAAATATATCATTTTCAATGATTTGGCGTAAATTAAAATTTCATAGTCTACTAGTGTAGACAACGAATTATATAATGATAGTTTCTCTACTCTGCCAAGGATTTGGATCTTGTCATCAGATAACATGTCTATGTCAGTCATCTTAATTTCTTGTAAGCATGATAATATTGTAGACTTTTTCTAAAGACTATGACAATTTCAGTTTTGTAAATCATAAACAAATCCTCTGTCCATAAAGAGATATCCCGGTAAATATCAATTTATTGTATTCGCATAAAAGTGGAGGAACCGACTTCTTAGCATGTTAGGGTTTTTAAGTGTAAAAGTGAAGTGTGTTTTCATGTGTCTGGAAGGTCCGCAAGTAGGGTTTGCTCTTAACAGACATGGGGTGCTTATTACGGAGTGATTGGTTCAGTGTCATGAAGATCGCCTAGGTTAGCTTCTTGCTCACGTAGTGCGAGCTTGATAAGCTGATAGGCGAGTTGGGCCTATTAGTCAGACGCATAGGCGAGTTAGGCCTATGTTCTGATGTCATTGGGCTACTGGGCCCTTAGTGGGTGATTTGGTCAGCCTCACATGCAGTCCCCCATAAGGGCCCACTATGTCAATACACAGCCCTACGGGCGCCCTTGAGCTACTTGCCCTTCTATGGGCAACCTACTTTCTTAGTTTGGTCCTGTTGTAGTGAGTGTGGCGTCCTCCCAAAATGTTGTTGATAAAGTACATTAGTCAATGATCTATAACAGATGGTTCTTTCTTGTTAAACAAATTGGTAACTTCAAACGGGAAAAACAGGACACGCTTTTATCTAAAAATAAAAACATACAACAACGTAGTACTTGGCTAGTCATTACTGGAGAAACTATTGAGCACATGCTGTGGATATTTTAATTATTTTAAGACTAAGCTGCTTCATGAAACAAACTACATATAATCATAGAAAAAGTATTTATTTTGGTCCCCAAAAGATGAGATGCATAAGCATTTCAGACTTCTCTGCTTCTTTGAATTTGCATTTCCTCTTATCACCTCTCTCCATATTCACCTTCTCTTTATCACCACAAAGACGAACATGAAGAATATTTTTCATCACAGGCATGAGGCCCTTTGAGTTTGACGCATGCTCTTTCATGGCTTAGACTCAAAACTTTGTTTTTTGCTTAATTCCACTAATGGGTTGGATCTCAATATATGCAAGTGTGAGATCTCAATATATGCAAGTGTGAGTGTCTTTTCGTGTATGAAAATATGTATTTCAACAAGGGGTCATCTAATTCATTGGATTAAACAGGGTGGCATTTATGGTTAAAGTAAACCATTTATATGGATAAACATGACGTTTCATGAAAACTTACAGTGTATATGTGTAATGTAGTGGTAAAAGGCCATGTTAGAATTAGCCATATTTGAACTTAGATGGACAAATATCAAATCAAGGGACAAAATGCGTATTAACATTTCACCGTAAAATTAAAATAGTACACCCAAAAAATTCACCATAAAATAACATATACTTGGTAGCTCAGTTGGCGAGTTAAGGGATACCGAAGGAGTGCACCAAATGAGTGCAAGAAGGAAAAACCTCGGAAACTAACACTGCCTATAAAAAAAACATCCACTAATCATATTAATCCTATATTTTCATAAAATAAAATATACATGAGTTTTTTTTTTTAAAATAAAATTATACATCAGTTAAGAGGTACATTGTATTTAACAAAGGACCATTATATTTACAACCCTTTTTTTTTTGAAAAGTCTAAGATGCACATCCACTAATCATATTAATCCTATATATATTTTCATTCATTGACTTTGACATTAAAGTCTCTACTCTCTACAAGTCCAATTACCGTGGTCACTACTGCAAAGTTGAGCTCTACTCCAGACACATGAATTGTTCACTAGCTCTCATCTGCGATTTTCGGTGATGCCAGCAATGTCGGTAGGGGAAATAAGGAAACAAATTTTAGGGGTAGTTCTAGTGAGCATCTTGTATCTTTTGAAGTTGGGGATGAAGCGCTTGATCAATTTTCGAAAGCGATGTTGGGAGAGGTACTTTGGTCGGGTAAATCTTATTCCATTCAAGATGAATTTATCCGTCAAGGAGTCTTTTCCATTAAAGCAACGGCAATGGGGGCTAACTTGGTTTTTCTAGAAGGTGCAAAGGACGAGGACGATTTTATGGGATTCGTGGACGAAGCCAAAGAATGTCTCTTTCAAAGGTTCAAGTGGATTCAGCCTTGGAAGACTAAAGATGTGGACCATGAACGAGTTGCCTGGGTAAGATGTTTTGGGGTCCCCATGCATGTTTGGAACAGTGATTTTTTCTCTAGATTAACTGAACATGTTGGAACTTACTTGTATGCAGATGACAACACTGAGAAGAGAAGGTCGCTAGATGTTGCAAGAATTATGATTCGCACAAGTTCATCGGAAAGTTTGAATCAAACTGTGAAGGTGTGTATCAATAATGAAAGCTTTGTCCTCAAGGTGATCGAAGATTGGAGTGGACCGCTCCAATGGAGTATTGGGAGCACGAAGAAGTCGGAGGTAGAAGATTCGTCAAGTTCCGACGAGGAGTTTTTCAACGACCATATTTCCGGCGACGGTGTCTTGATGGAAGACGTGGAGGAGGACGATGATGATGAGACATCATTAAACAGGTCATTGATTAATTTTCATAAATCACGTGATCCTCAATTATTGAAGAAGAATCATATTGGTCAAGTTATTACGAGCAGTAATAATGGGGATCTTGTGGATCAATTTCAAAAGAGCATTAATGTAGTTGACAAATCATTGCCAAGTAATGAAGTTGTGGCTGAATCTCCCTTGATTGGCGGGTCTATCATTCAGCCCTTAATTCCAACGCAAGCCAGGTTCAATTCAAATAATTCTGGGCCGTCTCGTTTTCATGGGCCAATCTCAGCCCTTAATTCGAGTCTAAGTGCAAATTCGGACAGCAACTCAAATAATTTGGGCCCGTCGCATGTCAGTCCTACCAATGAAGTAATAGAACTCCCTTCAAGCCCAAATATCAACGCCTCTGTTAACCCAATAATGTGTCCGCGGAATGGGCCCAAGAAGCAACACAAGCTGAAGTTTGTTAGTGTGAAGCGAAAACCGAAGGTAGGAAAATTTCCAAGGGCTGTCCGTGAGTTGACTGAAGTTTCCGCAGAGTCCTTAGTGGGCGCTACTCTTGGACCCTCCTCGCTGCAGACAAGGGCACACTCTTCTTCCATATTTTCAGCAGGAACAGTGTTATGTGACGGCTCAATTTCAACCACCAATATTGAACAATGTAATAATAAGTTTTGGGCGTTACATAGTAAAGCAGTTGCTAGAAGGGTTTGGGAAGCATCTAAAGAGTTGGGTGTGACAGGAAAATCACCAGATGACCGGTATATAGAGTTGATTGAGGAGGGTGAATTAAGAGATGAGGAGGCGAGTGGCACAAGGGCGAACCCAATCGGTGTACCATGAATTTGTTATCTTTGAATATTCGTGGGTGGGGCGACAGTGGTAAGCGTCGCCGGTTAGCGTCTATTATTCGTTCTAGCAACTTTAATTTCATTTGTCTTCAAGAAACAAAAAGGGAGGTGATAGTGGATAGGGAGGTTAGTTTATTGTGGGGGAATCAACCATTTAAGTGGCATGCCCAACCTTCTAATGATTTGTCCAGGGGCATTTTTTGTTCATGGATTGAGGGCTCCTGTTCTGTTTTATCAAACTTTACTGGTGATGGCTTTGTTGGTATTACTATTGACTTTCATAACGTCATGATTCATATCGTGAATATTTACGCTCCTTGCTCTATTAGTGGTAAAAGAAGATTATGGGCTGAATTGTTGAGTGTTAAGCAGTCTGTCAGCATCGGTGAATGGTGTATTGTTGGGGACTTTAATGCGGTCACTAGCGTATCTGAAAGAAAGGGAAGGAGTGGTGATAGCTCTATGGTAGAAATTGATGATTTTAATAATTTCATATCTGATATGGAGCTTTTTGATGTTCCGGTCTCAGGTAAGGAGTTTTCCTGGTTTAGTCCAAACGGTTTTTCTATGAGCAGGCTTGGCGGGTTCCTCATCTCGGAAGGTTTGATTGATTTGTGGGGTATCTCTGGTCAATGGATTGGTAGTCGTGATATATCGGATCACTGTCCCATTTGGCTTATTCGGTCAGTTAAGGATCGGGGCCCTAAACCATTTCGTGTTTTTAACGCTTGGTTTGAGCACCCAGATTTTTTATCATTTGTATCGGAGTGTTGGGGAAGCTACAACGTAGAAGGAAGAAAAGATTTTGTTGTCAAAGAGAAATTCAAAATGCTAAAGGAAATTTTAGGGGTAGGAATAGAGAAGTCTTTGGGAAACTAGAATTGAATATTAAAGGGTTGGTCAAAGATATGAATGCCTTGGATTTGGTTCTTTGTGAAGGTTGGTCCAATGAAGTGGTGGTGAATAGAAGGGAGATTTCGGCTTCTTTTTGGAAAGAGATTCGTTCCAAAGAGGCAGTGCTTTCTCAAAAATCAAGATCAAGATGGATTAATTAAGGAAGGGGACATGACCTCTAAATATTTTCACTCTTTGATGAAATATAGAAGAAGCAGGTGTAACATTGTGATTCTTAGAGATAATGGTGAGATGATAGAGGAGGTGGCTGAAGTTAAGGACACGGTTTTGAGGCATTTTATGGAGTGCTTCGTGGAGCAAAATCATTCTCGTCCCACCCTTGACGGTCTTCCTTTCAATCAATTATCAGGTATGGATTCCGCTTCTTTAATTGAACCTTTCTCCAAGGATGAGATTAAGTCTGAAATTTGGAGATGTGATGGCGACAAAAGTCTGGGGCCGGATGGTTATAATTTTAAGTTTATAAAATGTGTTGGGACTTGTTGAAAAAAGACGTGATCGATTTTCTCAACGAATTTCATGTAAATGTTTTTCTTCCTAAAGCGCTTTCGGCATCATTCATTGCTCTTATTCCTAAAAAGGAGAACCCCCAGGGGTTAGGCGACTTTCGGCCTATTAGCTTGATTGGTAGTCTCTATAAGATTTTGTCTAAGATTCTTGGTAGTAGTATAAAAAGGGTGCTCCCAACTATTATATCGCCTTGTCAATCGGCCTTTCTTGGAGGTAGGTAAATTTTGGATGGTGTTGTGGTTGTAAATGAGATTGTGGGTTATGCTAAGAGATCTAAGGATTATTGCTTGCTGTTTAAGGTTGATTTTGAAAAAGCATATGATTCGATTTCTTGGGATTTTTTGTTTTATATGATGCATAGGCTGGGCTTTCCTCGGAAATGGATTTCTTGGATGAAAGCTTGTGTTTGCTCTAGTACCATGTCAGTGTTAGTGAATGGTAGTCCAACCGGTGACTTTAAAGTCCAAAGAGGGTTGAGGCAAGGGGGCGGCGATGGTTTGACGGCGATGGTGAACAAAGCGGTAGAGATTGGTTCTTTTCATTGTTATACTATTGGTGATTCTTTGAGATTTTCCATCACGCAATTTGCGGATGACACGATGTTGATGGGAAAAGCTTCTTGGGAGAATTTATGAGTCATCAAATCTATTTTAAGAGGGTTTGAGTTTGTGTCCGTTTGAAGGTGAACTTCCACAAGAGTAAGCTTATTGGTGTCAATATTTCGGAAGAATTTTTAGCTACCGCATCCACTTTTCTTCATTGTAGAATGGGGTCTATTACGTTCAAGTTTTTGGGGATTCCCGTGGGGGCTAATCCGATAAAGGCTTCAACTTGGAAACCGGTGCTTGATATGCTTAGAAAAAGACTTTCTTTATGGAAAGGCCGCAATTTTTCAAATTGGAGGTCGGATAACTCTTATCAATTCAGTATTGAATAGCATCCCTCTTTATTTTTTCTCATTTTATAAAGCTCCTAAGGGGATTATAAATGCTATGATTAAGATTCAAATGGACTTTTTGTGGGGCATCAATGAAGGAGAGCGGGGAATGTATTGGATAGCTTGGGAGAAAATTTGTAGACCAAAGAAGGAGGGTGGTCTAGGCATTAAAAATCTAGAGAAGTTCAATATCGCCTTGTTAACTAAATGGAAGTGGGGGACTTTGTTGGACGTTGATACTCTTTGGAAGGGAGTGTTGAGATATAGGTATGATGACTTTGCTTCATCTTTGGTTCATGGTGCTCACGTTGCTATTAGTAGGGGCCTCAAAGGTTCTATTTGGTAGCGGGATTTGCTTTTGTTGAATCATAACGAACTGGAGTGTAAATTCAGCTCATGTATTCGAAGGAAATTGGGTAGCGGCAATCTTGTTGATTTTTGGAATGATCATTGGTTAGGACATGCTCCTTTATCTGTGGTGTATCCGAATCTTTATGCAGTTTGTGAGTACCAATCTATATCTATAGCTGAAGTTGGTTGTTGGCATGGTGATTCTTGGCGTTGGATTCTTCCTTGGATGGAGCATGGTCGATCCGACAGTACTGCTGCTGTGCTATCGGTTCAGCGCACATCAGCACCTATTGCTGCTGGTTCTCTCGGCCAGCACCTCCCAGCAGTGGAGGTTGATGATTTTGTTGCGGTTTTGCAGGGTGTATCCCCTTCTAAGGACGTGTTGGACTCTTGGTTATGGTTGTTGGATCCTTCTAAATCTTTTACAGTCAAATCGTGTTATAATTGGCTTGCCAATTTTAACGATAATAACGATTTGGAAGAGGATCTAAAAACAAGGCTAATGTCGTTATGGAAGTGCGTTGTCCCTTCCAAGGTTTCTATTTTCTGTTGTCGTTTGCTCCTGAATACTTTGCCCACTCGTGGTTTACTCTTTCATCGTAAAGTGATAGCGGACATGGTTGATGCTTACTGCCCTTTTTGTATGTCTAAACCATACATGTTTTTAAATTCTATTATTCCAGGGCCAAGTAATCCAACAGCTGGTATTGACATATATTTGCAACCATTGATTGATGACCTGAAAAGGTTGTGGAATGGTGTTTTAACTTATGATGCAGCACGCAAACAAAATTTTGTGATGAGGGCGGCTTTGATGTGGACCATTAATGACTTCCCTGCCTATGGAATGTTGTCTGGATGGGGGACACATGGTAAGATGGCGTGTCTGATTTGCATGCTTGAGACAAAGGCTTTTACTCTTAAATACAGAGGGAAAACTTCATGGTTTGACTCGCACCGTAGGTTCTTACCTATGGATCACCCATTTAGAAAGTAGAAATATGTGTTCATCAAGGAAAATGTTGAAATAGCTGGACCTCCTCGTAGGTTGACACCAGAGGAAGTTTGGAATAGTGTTAGGGATATCCCTCCTGTGGAAGTCGTAGCGGGTGTTGTTTCTCGTCCAGATGGCTATGGACAATGGCACAATTGGACAAAAAAAAGTATTTTTTGGGAACTTTCCTATTGGAAAGATAATCTATTGAGACACAATCTCGATGTAATGCATATTATGAAGCTAAACCTGGCGGACCTGTCCAATATAGATGGATGTATCCGTTTGAAAGGTTAGTTAATTTTTATAATATAAGAAACAAGTTTAAAATATATGATTATTATGTTAATTAATATCATTTTCTCTAGGTTCATGGGTGATTCAAAAAGATCGGTGAAAAACAAAGCTAGAGTTGAAGGATCGATATGTTCTTCTTACTTACACCGTGAAACAACCCATTTTTGTTCTTATTATTTCAAGAATGAGTTTGCTCCTGGAAGCAGTCGAAATGAAATGCATACTGAATGTCCTAGACATCATTTAGCTTTGTCTTTCTTTTGTCTACCTAGTCGTCCATCTGGGAAGGAGTCAATTCACTGGCTAACAGATGAAGAGTTAAGTTCAGCACATGTTCATGTGTTGATAAACTGTACTGAGGTGCAACCATTTATTGAGTATGTTCCTCAACATTAAGTATCGATCTTAATTAGTTAATATAAAGTAGACAAATGTGTAACAATTAATTATTTCTTTTTAGGGAATTCTTGTCATCAAAGGACGTAAGTGAGCAACAATCTTCTGCTCATATTAATGCACATTTTCCAACGTGGTTTAGGCAACATGTTTATGCCCTCCCACCAACTCCTACCAACCAACACTTGAGGAACATATCAGACGGTCCTCGAAGATGTGTTAAAGAATGGCACACATACTTTGTCAATGGATACAAATCTCACACCAATGAATGGACACAAGGCAGAGAAACAGTCAATAGTGGAGTTTGCATGAAGGGTGTCACTGGAGGAGGTGAAGATGATTTTTATGGTGTGGTTCAACACATATATGAACTTTCGTACCCCCATCTAGATTTTAGTCAGAAGGTAGTGGTTTTTTATTGTAATTGGTTTGATCCGTCTGCTCGAGGAACAAAGATGAATCCAAAGTCAAATACAGTGGTCATTAAAATGAATAGTAGATATCGACTGTATGATCCGTTCGTCATTGCACAAAACGTGAGACAACTCTATTATGTCCCTTATCCATCAACGCGGACCGATAGACGTGGTTGGTGTGTCGCAATTAAAACAAAACCAAGAGGTCGCCTTGAGACAAATGATGACACGGTGGAAGATGTGTCATATCAAATGGAAGAGATGTCTAATGTAAATCGAGTGATTCAAGTTGAACCCATTACTCATTTATGTGATGAGCCAAACACCGGCGATGAAGTTGATGACGAAGAAGATGATGATGAAGATGCAACAGACCACATTGGTGTATCAAGAATTCACTCCTCTGATGATGATGATTTTGAGAATGAATGGGATTCCAATTAATTAGTTATTTTATGTTAACCTATTTTTAATCAAGGATGTAATTTATGTTTGTTTATATATTTTTGTTTAGTATGTTTATGTTAACCTTGTTTAGTATATGTTTGTTTGTTTAAATGTATATGTCTAGATACGGTAATGGCATCGTCTCACTCAGGATCCGATCATGACGACACATATGTTCCTCCACCTGTCACGGGTGATGGCGCCAGCACTAGCAGGAGGAAGACTTCTACTCGCCTAGGGCGTCGGCGTCAGCCTGCTCGTGTTGTTGTTTCTGGTGGCAGATATTTGCCACCACCTGGGTCTGAGGGTGCTAGTAGTAGTACTGCAGGGCAGCCAGTGATTCCTGATAGTACTGAGGGCTTAGCACCGATAGATGTTGATGCAGATGGGGTACGCACATTTACTGTTAACCAGGAGGTGGTGAGGTATACAGCTGATGGTCGTATCATATTGGAGACTGCTGGCGATTCGTAACTATTATATATTATTATTTATTAATTTATTTTTGTTGCCTTTTATATAATTTGGTGTAATAAAATTCATCTTTTTTTTAATGTAATACAGGTTTCTTCCTTCGAAGGCTACAGCTACTGCCATCACAAAAACAATTAAGGAGAATTTCACCGGCAGCTGGAAGAATTGGACGGCGGTTAGAAAAGATAAAGAGGCAATTGCGATGATGTTAAGATCATTCTTGGTAAGCTGTTCTACGAAATAATTAATTTGGTGTATTATCTTATTGACTTGATTAACTAATTTGTCTTATTAACAACATTATTGTAAATTTCTTAAATAGGAAAAATGTACGTGGTTACCAAAGCAGCAAAAAGAAGTTGAGAGAGTGTTCCATAAGAGATGTTCTCATCGCTATTCTGAATTACTGCGGGATGCGCGCAATAAGAATGTGAAGCCATCTTATATGGGAGACTCAACTTGGGATTGGTTTAGAGAGTATTGGGAGACACCTAAATTTAAGAATTATTGTGAGAAAGCCAAGAAGAACCGTACTTCTGAAAAAGGTGGTTGCATACACACAGGGGGGGAGTGTTAATACTGCAACCCATCACAGGTGTTTGGTAAATTTATTACTTTATTACTTGATTAATTAATTATTTATAATTAACTAGTCATTTTCATGTGTATTAATTAATAACACTATATGTATATATATAGGAGGCGATGCATCAAAGGACAATCAATTTGCATGAGTTGCATCGCTACCTTCATATGCGAGAGGACACTGGTGAGTTTGCTACAGATCGAGTACTTTTACAATTATATATTAATGTTTATTATTTATATTTATCTTTATATATATATATATATATATATATATTGTTTTTATTATATTATATATTACTATTAATAATTAGTTATTTATTTATTTGTTGGGTTATTTTTTTCAGGAGAGCTTCCGGGATGGGCTGGCTGAGTACCATGAGTCACGGCAGAGCAGTAGGACAGATATCGATCCTGTGGAGGAGGCTAGAGTAGCTCGTGATATTTGGGAGAGAGCAGTTGGTCCCCAAAAGAGTAATCTTATGGTAGGATCTGGTGGTATTGGACCAGCTGCTTTCAGAACAAGCATTATTCTGAGTCTGTCTTCACATTCTGGGTTGTCATACCCCAATTTTGTCCGGCTTAGGTCCAAACCCTAACTTTCAACACAAAAATTACATAGTAGATTTAATTTATTTTTCTTGTTACAATATCTTTAATTAAAAAAAACGAAAATAAAAAATAAAATAGATAAGAAATAATACAAATTACAAAAGAAAATAAAAAAGGGGAGGTGCAATAAAAGATTATTATTACACAAAAGGAGAATGTCCATGTACCTGACTTGGCCCAAGAATGTCAAAGTTACAAAAATACAAAAATAAACCAAGTACCCAAAACTGCAGCTACTTTGCAAAGGTTTTTCTACTTTTTGCGAAGGCAATTTCTCTCTCCTCAGACCTCGTTTCGACGATCCGAACGGTAGAAGTGAAGATGGATGTCTCATGAACCTGGTGTCAAAAAACAACGATGATCCAACGGTTAACGAATCCGAAATCGCATTGTCAATATGGCTGGCTTGAGAAAAACGAAAATTGCTTTTCTATGTTGTTTTAGTCCCACATTGCTTGGGAGAAACAAGAACTACCAAGTGTAGCGACCGAAGAATCCGAGGAGGGATTCCTTCGTTGCTTTTGAACAATGGAGCCGCCATCAATATTTATTTTTAGGAAAACATTGAAAAAACCTATGTTTTTGGGTTCGGGGGTCGATTAAGTGCGGGGAAGGTGCTAGCACCCCGCAACATCCTAAAAAGGTTACCTTTTAATTAAATGTGTAGAGAAAAAAAATTAGTTTAAAGAAAACATTTTGATTTACCCTTTTTGTTATTTGCAAAAAAAAAACGGAAAAGAAGACTTAATAAAAATTTTAGTTTTTTGCGCTCGACGGGAGTGGGCCCCCGCTCCTACGTATCTCCGGGTGCGATGGAGAAATCAAAGCTACGTAGTTCTTGGGTAGAAAATATTTGTGTGTTGGTATTTTTTTATTTTTTGAAAAGTTTGGGAAAACTAGAGACCGTTCATGGTGACCAAACAGATAAATCCAGAGTGGTCGTCATTAATGGCTTATTCGGAAAAGAAGGTATTTATAGCGTTCAAACAAGCAAGGCCCAGAGTGACCGCTATAGACAACCTATTTTTTGCGCGAATTCGATTTTTCGAAAGAAAGAGAAAAAAAACGGTTCGGAAGCATCACGTGGTGAATAAAAGCGGAGTAAGTGATAAAAGGGGGGTGCAAATAGTAAAGGAGTTGCATTAAAAAGGGAGGTGTGAATAGCGTTTTGACGCTAGAAAAAAAGTGGTTGCCGGGGGTGCAAATAGCGTTTTGACGCTAAAAAAAAAAATGGTTGCCGGGGGTGCAAATAGCGTTTTAGCGCTTTTGAAAAAATGGATGCCGGGGGTGCAAATAGCGTTTTGACGCTAAAAACGATTGATTGGTTTATTATTTTTTTTATTCTACTCTAGGACACGTGATTCTTGAAGCGCTTTTTTCCTAAAAAAAAAACTAAACTAAACAAGTGATATGAAGAAAAATTCTTTTGTTTTTTGATTATCCTAGTTACTATTTAATAAAAAGGGTACCTTGTTTTTTTTTTTTTATTTATTTGGAAGAATGGTCATTTGTTATTATATTTTTTTTTTAAGGTTTATTTCAAATCCGAAAATTAGTAACCATTTTTTTTTGGCTTAAATATGTTTTAGGCCCCTGCAAATATAGGGTGTTTTGGTTTAAGCCCCTGCAAAATTTTTTTTTTGTTAAAAACCCTTGCAAAATGAAATATTTTGTTATAAGCCCTTCTCAACATATCCAACAATCATAGCATTCCATGTTAAGACTAACATTTTAGTCATAGAAGGGCTTATAACAAAAGATGTCATTTTGCAAGGGCTTTTAACAAAAAAAAATTTTTACAGGGGCTTAAACCAAAACACCATATATTTACAGGGGCCCAAAACATATTTAAGCCTTTTTTTTTTTAAAAAAAACAACATTTTTTTATCCCTTTTATTAAATCCGAAAATTAGAATAATTTATTAAAAAAAAGGCACAACATTTTTTTTACTTTTTTTTTTAAAACCGAAAATATTAGTACCTAAATAAAAAGGAGCACATTTTTTTTAACACTTTTTTTTAGGTTTATTTTAAATCCGAAAAAAAATAAAAACAAGGAACACATTTTTTTAACACTCTTTTTTTGGTTTATTTTAAATCCGAAAATAAAAAAGGGAATACATTTTTTTACTTTTTTTTTTGTTTATTTTAATCCGAAAATAGTAACCATTTTTTAAAAAAACAAATTTTTTTTATCACCTTTTTTAATCCGAAAATTAGTAATTGTTTTAAAAAAAACAACACATCTTTTTTTTATCACTTTTTAATCCAAAAATTAGTAATTATTTATTAAAAAAACAACATTTTTTTTTACACCTTTTTTTACTCCGAAAATTTGTAATTATTTATTAAAAAAAACAACATTTTTTAATGTTATTATTTTAAGAGAAACTTCATTTTTATAAAACAGAATATCTTATTGTAAATGATTTTTTTTTGAAAATAACCAATCTAATGCCTAAAAATTCGAAAAAAAACAGCAAAAAAGTAAAAACAACAAATTACAACAATGAAGAAGCAGCAACAATATATACAATAACAATAATTACAGCAACTACAAGACTAAAAAAAAGCAACAAATTCGAAATTACAATACCTTAAAAACCCGAAATGTTGAAAAACTTTCCTTGGACCTCCTCAACAATAACAGAATGTAAACTAAAAAATAAAAATTGTTTGTGAAAGGAGAAAAATAAGAACAGTGAACAAGCCTCAACTGTTTTTTTCAAAAAAAAAGGAAAACCTAACCTCTCTTTTCTTTCTCTCTAAAAAAAAAAAACTCTTCCTTTTTTTCGAAAATCTTTTTCTCCTTCTTCGAAAATCTCTTCCTTTAGTCCATGGCAAGAACCCTATTTATACTAAAAGATGGAATGCCTCCTTCGTTTTTGTACTGCTTTGTACAGTAGCTTGTCACTGTAGCTTGACATTTCGTGATGACTGAGAAGGATATGATGACCTAAGGTTTTGTGGGGAGTAGTTGGTGACAGAGAAAAAAAAACTTGTGAGAGGAGGGGAGAGTGAGATATGCGAAGGTATGGGGTTGACAGAGAAGGGAAATGATGGCTTGTGTGTGAGAGAGAAGAATGGGGGCGTGAAAGGAGGGGAGCCATGTGAGGGAAATGAGTGTGTGAGTGTGGGTGTGTAGGAGAGGGATTGGAGAAGAAGGATGTGAAAAAAATGGGGGAGGCCGTAGGTATGGAGAGAGAGAGGAGGGAAGGGTTGAGTGTGAGAGAGGAAAGAGAGAAAGGATGGTGGAGTGTGAGAGAGAGAGAATGGGGTCGAATGGGGGAAGGGGTAAGGAGAGAGGGAGGAGGCGTGGGGGAGTGGAAAAGAGAGAGGGAGTGATGGGAAGGGTGGAGTGTATGGGGAAGTGGATGTGGGGAAGTGGGATTGAGAGTTCCAAGGAGGGAAAGAGAGGGGGTAGGTCGAATATGGGGGGGAAAAAGAGGAGTGTATGTGGCTTGATTTTGGGGTTAGGGGGGGATGGTTAAAAAAGAAAAATTATTTTTATTTTTTTATTTTTTAAAAGGTGGCCGAATTTGAGGGTTTTGGGGGGGAAAAAATTAGGGTTTTGGTGAGTTGGGTTGGATATGGGTTATGGGTTGGGTGGAGGAGTGTGAGGGTGAATTGGGCTAGGGTTTAGGAATTGGGTTGGGTTTTAGATGGCCCAATCCAATTGCACCTCCATTCTTTTTTTTTTACAAACCCCCATTATTTCCTCCTTGGCTTATTTTTTGTTTCTTTACTTCTAAATAATATTTTTTGATGATTAAAACTCAAAGCAATAAAAACAAGAAAATAATACATGACATAAAAAAAGATTATTATTTTTTTTTTTAATAAATAAAATTTCTCAATTGATCGGACAAAATTAGGGTATTACAGCTGCCCCTCTTTATTTATGTTTTGCTAGGAAATCGGAGGGGTTCCGAGTTTCTCGAGGAAAATAGAAATAAAGATAACAAGACGCTAATTTTGTCCAGACTGAGACTTTTGGTTTTTTTTTTGAAAATTATGAAAGCAGGGTTGATTTAGACTGAAAGTAAACAGGGAGCACCGGGGCTCTGGGGGATCGCTAGGGATCTGAAGGAGCACTGGGGCTCTGAAGGAGCACTGGGGCTCTGAAGGTCTAGCTCAAAATCAATGCTTGGCGCATCGACCTGAGTTCGACTGAGGGACCGTCGGGGTCTGAAGGGCATGCCTAAGCCTGAGGGACCGATGGGTCTGAAGGAGCGCAACTAGCTTATGGTACTAGTAATACGGTCTAGGGGTGGCCTTTTTCGAGCGGCCATTAGGGTTAATCAGGTCCGGAACTGATATAACCACGAAGGACGTGCACTGTGCTTTTTAGGCGGGCACAGCTAGTCTGAAGGGCCTGGGGCCGGATGATCCGTCGGTTGCTCGATAACGCGACGTGCGATCTGGATTGAAGGACCATTGTTGGTCTGAAGGAGCGCCTGGGCTCTGAAGGACCGCTGGGGATCTGAAGAATTGGTGCTAACGACACCAAATAAAATTACCTTAACAGACACTTGCAATGAATGATGCATGCGTGCATGTAGTTAAGTAATTGATGACATGATGGATGGAATGTGGAATGATTTTGTTTTTTTTTTTTTTTTTTTGCTTTTGTTCTTGGCCTCTTTTTTTCTTCTTTTTTTTTATTTTCTTTTCTTGCTCTTTTGCTCTTTTTGCTCTTTAGCTCTTTTTGCTCTTTAGCTCTTTATTGACTTTGCTGGCATCATCAACTCGCGTGACTCTTGACGTGGGATACGAGGGTTGCCTCAAGCAGTGGTGCCAAACTGCGGGTTATTTAAGATTTGCTGAAGTGATTATGCGTTGGTCCTTTTTGCAAATTTGTGAGAGATCATCTCTTTTTGTGATTTTTAGAAATTTCGCAATGAATATAATGCTTTCGATTATGCACATGTTTCGCAAATCAATATCATCTACCATAAAACATCTTTCCAAAGTAAATAGGGAGGTGAGAGAATGAAGAAAGAGTTTAATATTCAAATGGAAACCGAGTGTGCCGAAGGTCACACTGGCTGAAAATTACATTGAGAGTTTAAACTAAAAAGAAAGAAGAAAAAGAAAAAGCAAATCTTTTGATTGTTTGTATCTTGGAGGTAACAATGCCAATCATCCATACACATGCCCTTGAGCATCCATCACCCAACTTTCGGAGGACTGCCTTTGCATTTGTTCCAAGTCCAACTCATTGACCCTAATTTTTGCCTGGACTGCTCTTTAGAGTTTTCAATCCACCAGGTCGCTCTAATTTTTGCCTAGGCCGCCCTTTCGGGTTTTCAACCTAGCGAGCTCATTTTTGCTTGGCTCATCTTTTTCTTTTTTTTTTATATATTTCTTTAGGCATAGTACTTCTTAACTGCATCTGAGTTTACTGGGAGTGGGAGGTCTTCACCGTCCATTTTTGTGAGGATTAAGGCTCCTCCAGAGAATGCTTTCTTTACCACATAAGGCCCTTCGTAATTTGGGGTCCATTTTCCACGGGAATCCTTTTGGATAGGCAAAATTTTCTTGAGCACTAGATCTCCTTCCTGAAACTGCCGGGGTCGAACTTTCTTGTCATAAGCTTTCTTCATTCTTTGCTGATACAACTGCCCGTGACACAAAGCTACTACCCTCTTTTCTTCTATGAGGTTCAACTGATCCAGACGAGCTTGAACCCATTCTGCTTCCTCCAATTTTGTTTCCATTAGCACTCGCAGGGAGGGTATTTCCACCTCGATGGGAAGAACTGCTTCCATCCCATATACTAGTGAGAATGGTGTTGCCCCTGTTGACGTGCGGATAGAGGTCCGATATCCATGCAGAGCGAAAGGTAACATTTCATGCCAGTCCTTGAAGGTCACTACCATCTTTTGCACGATCTTCTTTATGTTCTTATTTGCAGCTTCGACTGCCCCATTCATCTTTGGACGGTACGGGGAGGAATTATGATGTTGGATTTTGAAGTCGTCACACAACTCTTTCATCATCTTGTTGTTCAGATTGGTCCCATTGTCTGTGATGATTTTATTTGGCAGACCGTATCGGCAGATCAAATCTCTTTTTATGAACTTGATAACTACCGATTTGGTTACACTGGCATAAGAAGCGGCCTCGACCCATTTGGTGAAATAATCGATAGCGACAAGAATGAAGCGGTGCCCGTTTGATGCCTTAGGTTCGATGGGACCAATGACGTCCATTCCCCACATTGAGAATGGCCATGGTGCTGTCAGGACGTTCAACGAAGCAGGCGGCACATGGATATTATCAGCGTAGATTTGACACTTGTGGCATTTTCTCACATAGTTAAAGCAGTCGGTCTCCATTGATAACCAGTAGTAGCCGGCCCTTAGGATTTTTCTTGCCATGGTGTGCCCGCTAGAATGGGTTCCGAACGAGCCTTCATGGACGTCTTTCATAATTCTTTCTGCTTCTTCTTTTGCAACACATCTGAGGAGGATCATGTCGTGATTCCTTTTGTAAAGCACCTCCCCGTTTAGGAAGAAACCCATTGATAACCTCCTAAGTGTTCTCTTATCATTCTCAGTGGCACCGGGAGGGTATTCTCTATTTGTGATATAGTGTTTGATATCGTAATACCAAGGCTTACTATCAGGCTCTTCCTCGATTGCCACACAATGATGCGCCGGTAGGTCTCGATGCTGGATTCGGATGAATGTCAGACTTTTGTTGTTATTGATATTGAACATTGATGACAAAGTCGCCAAAGCGTCAGCCAACTGGTTTTCTTCGCGAGGGAGATGGTGGAAAGTGATCTCCTCGAACCGTTCAATCATCTTTTGGATGTGATCATGATAAGGAATCAATTTGGGATCCCTGGTTTCCCAGTCACCTTTTATCTGATGGATGACTAACGCTGAGTCCCCATATACATCGAGTCTTTTGACTTTCCATTCAAGGGCTGCTTTGATGCCTAGGACACACGCTTCATATTCTGCAATGTTATTGGTGCAATAGAAGCTCAGTCTAGCAGTAAATGGTATGAAGCGGTTATCGGGAGAAATCAACACAGCTCCAATCCCGTGCCCATACAAATTAGAGGCGCCATCGAATGACATCCTCCACCTTTCATCGTCTGGAGATTTTCCTTCTCCGAACAAAGCCATTATATCCTCGTCCGGAAAATCATACTGCATTGATTGGTAATCCTCAATGGGCTGATGCGCCAAGTATTCCGCTAAGGCACTACCTTTGATTGCTTTCTGAGTGACGTACAAAAGGTCATATTCGGATAGTAGCATTTGCCAGCGGGCGATTCTTCCTGTGAGTGCAGGTTTTTCAAAAATGTACTTGATGGGATCCATTTTAGATACCAACCAAGTCGTGTGGCTCAACATATACTGCCTCAGGCGACGTGCAGCCCAGGCCAAAGCGCAACATGTTTTTTCCAACAATGAATATCTTGTCTCGCATTCGGTGAACTTCTTGCTGAGGTAATAGATGGCATGTTCTCTCCTTCCGGACTCATCATGTTGCCCCAGTACGCAACCCATTGAGTTGTCTAGCACTGTTAAGTATAGAATGAGGGGTCTGCCCTGCACCGGTGGCATCAGAATCGGTGGATTTTGGAGGTACCTCTTGATCTTTTCAAAGGCCTCCTGGCACTTATCGTTCCACTTTGTTTCTTGGTTCTTGCACAGCAATTTGAAGATTGGCTCGCAGGTCGATGTCAATTGGGATATGAATCTAGAGATGTAGTTCAACCTTCCTAGGAACCCACGAACTTCCCTTTCGGTTCTAGGCGCTGGCATTTCAAGAATTGCTCGTACCTTGTCTGGATCTACCTCTATACCCTTCTGACTGACTATGAACCCCAACAACTTTCCTGATCTTACACCGAAAGTGCATTTGGCGGGGTTTAATCTGAGTTTGAACTTCCTTAGGCGTTCAAATAGCTTTCGCAGATTGACGATATGTTCCTCTTCAGTCTTGGATTTTGCGATCATGTCATCCACATAGACCTCTATTTCTTTGTGCATCATGTCGTGGAACAACGCTACCATCGCCCTCTGGTACGTTGCCCCAGCATTCTTCAAACCGAATGGCATTACTTTGTAGCAAAAGGTGCCCCAAAGAGTGATGAAGGTGGTTTTCTCCATGTCTTCTGGGGCCATCTTGATTTGATTATATCCGGAGTATCCATCCATGAAGGAGAAAAGGGAATGCTGAGCTGTGCTATCCACCAGGACATCGATGTGAGGCAAAGGGAAGTCATCTTTTGGGCTGGCTCTGTTCAAATCTCGATAGTCGACGCACATCCGAACCTTCCCATCTTTCTTTGGGACCGGTACAATATTGGCTACCCATCGAGGGTACTTTGCTACCGCCAAAAATCCTGCATCGAACTGTTTCTTGACCTCATCTCGGATTTTTAGTGACATTTCTGGTTTCATTCTTCTTAACTTCTGCTTTATCGGCGAGCATTCAGGTTTCACTGGTAACTTATGCTCGACTATGTTGGGGTCCAGTCCCGGCATGTCTTGGTATGTCCATGCAAAGATGTCAACATAGTCGATCAAAAGTCTAATCAATTTCTCTCGCTCACTGTCTTTTAAGGTGGTGCCAATCTTGACTTCCTTTTCATCCTCTTCCGTGCCCAAGTTGATTGTTTCGGTTGATTCCTCGTGGGGTTCGATTATTTTTTCTTCCTGTTCCATCATTCTCATTAATTCTGGAGGAGTTTCCCAGTTATCTTCAATATCTTCCTCAGTTTGATTAATGGGGTGCTCAAAGTCACAGTATGAATTATTGGCGTTGTTATTTTCAACAGTGTTTTTTTCAAATCTGCATTAGTATAAATTGATGGAATGAAAAACGAGCCAAAAGAAAATAAAACGCAAGTGCAAAAGAGAACTGAAATTTATTGGAGAATCTGAAATAACATTTTATTGATATTGATATTGAAAGGAAACATGTGTGCCCGAATGAAATGTCCTAAGGCCTTGGGCAGAGCCATAAGATTGCATTACAGAAACATTACTTTGAACTAAAAACTACAGGAAAATTGACGATCTCCCAATTCTTGAGCTTTTTGCTTGCTGGACAACGGCGCACAAGACTGACACCGCCATTTTCAGCGCTTGAATCATCTTCAATAGCTGTAACCTGGTTAGGATCTAGCATTCCTGCACTCTGAAAGCTTTGCTTTATGTCGCAGATGACAATCTTCTTCATATTTGGCTCCCGACCCTCAAGTTTGGCCAACCTCTGCTCCTTTTTTCCTGCGGCGATCCTTCCTTTGTCAGTACGACTAGGCCGGTACCCTATCCCACATCTGTCCTTGTTTTCACGCAGCTGTATGGGTGTTAGGATCCCTTGTTCAGTCTTCCCTAAACCACTTCCAGCTTGATAACCCTTGCTTGTCATGACTTTAGCAATCATCAATGCAGCTTTGGACAGCTTTGGTTTTAATGATGGGGCCCCGTCCCCCACAAAGGTAGCATTTGCAATTTCTAGTGCTTGGAATGCGGTCTCGAAAGATTCTTCTGCAGCCTCAACATAGCGTATAGGAAACGGCTTATTGACTAGCAACTCTTCTTCTCCTGAAACGACCACCAACTTGTTGTTGACTATGAACTTGAGCTTTTGGTGTAGAGAAGAGGGCACAGCCCCTGCCGTATGGATCCATGGTCTTCCCAGAAGACAACTGTAAGACGGATTGATGTCCATCACTTGGAAACTCACTATGAAGACTTCTGGACCTACCTGTACAGGTAACTCCATCTCTCCGATAACCTCTCTTTTAGACCCATCGAATGCCCTGACCAGTGTAGAACTGGGTTTCATGTATGAACAGTCTACGTCTAGCTTGTTCATGGTTGATTTGGGTAGTACATTCAGGGACGATCCGTTATCGATGAGTACTCGAGCTAGAGAGTATTCTCCACATTTTACGGAGATATGCAAAGCCTTGTTGTGCCCTCTTCCCTCGACGGGGATCTCATCATCTGTGAAGGTGAGGTAATTGTTTGCAACGATATTTCCGACGATCCCGTCAAACTGACCAACTGTGATGTCGGGAGTGACATGGACTTCATTCAGCACCTTCATTAGTGTCGCTCGGTGGGTTTCCGAATTGAGTAATAGCGATAGCAGGGATATCTTAGCGGGAGTCTGATTCAGCTGATCCACTACCTTGTACTCGCTCTGCCTCATAATCTTTAGAAACTCACTGGCTTCTTGCTCAGATAGTGCCTTCTTGCCCGTATTTCTTCAGATGGCTCTACTTCTTTGTCTTTGCCTTTATCAATCTTTCCTCTTTCATTTGATTCTCCTCCTCTGGGTCTTTCAGGGGCATAGATGCGCCCGCTCCGAGTCATTCCGCTGCTTCCCGAGACATTTGTGACATCAGGATTGCTCTGAGGACCTTCCTCTTGGACTTTCGTATTGTAGTTCCAGGGGACTGCTTTGGTGTCGTTGTAGGGGAAGGGAGCTGGCACTTGGATAGTGATTGGTTTAGGCATACCCAGGGACGACTTGGAGTCCTTAGTATAGCGGATCTCTAGCGGCTTCCGAGTATCCTTGTTCTGGCCATTGCTCGATAGGATAGTTGACACCTGGTCCTCCCTTTTTTGAAAGCCCACTTGTATTACATGTCGGTCCAACAGGTCCTGAAGCACTTGTTTAAACGCCTCACAATTCCCAATGCAGTGATGGTTATTGCATGGATTCTTTCCAGTACATTCTCTCTCAATAATCCCAAAGGAACACAGATTAGCATGAATCACTTCCAGGGGTGTCTGGATGCATTCTACCCTCCTGATTAGGGACGGTTCTGCAGAATCCTCAATTGCATTAGTTGAGGGCATCCCATGTCCTGGTAATGGGTTGGTAGCCACATTAGGACCATTTTCCTTGAAGTTCAACCAGCCCGAGGCGATTAGATCTTGGACGACATACTTCAATGCTTTGCAATTTTCTATGGAATGGCCGACCGTTCCCGAATGAAATTCGCATGTGGTGTTTGGGTCGAAGCCTCTAGGAAAAGGGGGCTGGATCTGTCTCATTGGGCGGGTGGTGATTAAATTATGGCTGAGCAGGTGGCGGAATAGGTCGGAGTATGACATTGGGATTGGGTCAAAGTGGACGAACTTTCCGACTGAGTAGTTTTGTGTTTTATGGCCTTGGTTATTTTGGGTAGGTGGGGTAGGTAGTGTTTGTGCTGAGAACGGATTGGTGTGAGAGGGATTGGAGTAGGAAGTTTTTCCGGTTCCTGTGATGGCGTTGGCTTCTCCTTCTTTCTTTTTAGGAAATCCGGAGAAGGGCTTTCTCTGGTTAGTGTTTCCGGGGGAGGTATAAGCGATTTTCCCATTCCTCATTCCGTTCTCTAGCCTTTCTCCGATAACGACCATGTCCGAGAAACTTGACGATACGCTCCCGATCAGTTTTTCATAGAAGGGTGAAGGAAGAGTTTCCATGAACATAGATACCATTTCCCTTTCAAAAAGAGGCGGTGCTACCTGTGCTGCTAGTCCTCTCCAACGCTGAGCATATTCCTTGATGGACTCATTATCCCTTTTAGTCATGTTTTGTAGCTGAGTCCTATCAGGAGCCATATCAGTGTTGTACTTATACTGCTTAAGGAAAGCATCAGCGAGATCCTTCCAACACCGAATATGAGTGGGTGTCAACTGCATATACCAATTTGAAGCTTCCCCAGCTAAGCTGTCTTGGAAGTAGTGGATAAGTAGCTTATCGTCATTTGCGAATGCAGCCATCTTCCTGCAATACATAGTTAGGTGGCTTGCCGGACATGTTGCTCCTCTGTACTTATCAAAATCTGGCACCTTAAACTTAGGGGGAATGACCACGTTTGGGACGAGACATAAATCTTGTGCATTTCTCGCACCAACACTGAATTCTTCAACCGCTCTCAACCTTTCTTCCAGCATTTGCAGCTTTCCTTGGGCTTGAGGGTTCTCCATAGAGTAGTCGTGAGGAAGCCCACTCATACCATAGTAAGGATGCATCATCGGAACTATGGCTGGGTTCACATTTGGGGTATGTGAATGAGTGGGATTCCTGAGGTTGGAACCCTGAGCTTGAGCGTTAACTATCGGCGGTGGAGGGCAGCCAAGTGGGAGTCCTTGTGGTATGACGACGGGGGTCGGGTTTTGACCTTGTGGTGTCCCCGGATTACCATCGTGACCCGTTGATGTAAGCTGTTGTTGGCCCGCGACTCCTGAGGGACTAGCATCGACTGTCGGAGGTGTGTAACCTTGTGGAAGTCCGTAAGGAGGCCATATGTAACCTTGGCCATTAGGCCCAGTATGGTGCACTGTATGCGGGATCCCGAGTCCATTGGGAGGAGGAGGGTTGGTAACTTGATTTTCTGTGTTCCCAGCGGAGGCATCTTCACTTGTGTCTTGGCCCTTCAAAGCTTGTAGAACCTTCAGGATTTCAGCAATTTGTTCTTTCATCCCATCTATTTCTGCCCTAAGCTCTTGATTGCCTAGGTTCTGAGGTGGATTGCCTTGATCCGGGATATCTTGAGGCGGATTATCCTGATTTTCTTCCATGTTTCTGGCCTGAGAACGAGTCCAGTAGCGATGTTGACGCACCAGCTTGTCTTTTACTCTCTGTTGGTGGGACACATGGTATGAGTATATGTATGAGTATATGAATGGATGAAAATGCGAATGATGCATGTGCGCATGAGTCTTATTGTTTTAGGTCGGGAATTGCAAGCGCATCCTGATTTGTCATAAGTACACAGATTAAAGTTCCACAATATTTTCAAGATAAAGGATCAGTATGTGAGACAAACAAACTTCATTGATGGAGGAAAGTACAACATTTTGGAAATAAAACTTCGGAAAAGGAAAGTACAATGTTCTTTAAATTTCACTCAAATACATATGGCTTTCATTTTTCCACTCCTCTCTCTTTTTCTACTAGTAGTGCTGCCAGCCTTCTCCCGGAGTTCGGCAATCAGAATCTCGCAAAACTCCATGAATTCGGAAACTTGGACCGGAGTGTTAAACGGGTGCATTGCCGCGTTAGCCTCCTTTAGACGTTTGGGGATTCCTACGATAGCTTGATCGGCCAGCCATGCCAACTTTGAGAATCTGTCTTTCCAGTATAAGCTTTCGTTCTTCAACTCTATGAAGACTTCATGGTTTTCTATCTTGCTGACCAACTCCACAAAGCGGTTCTCCCAATAGATGCTTTCTGTCTTCAGCTGGTGGTAGACCTCCTCTTGATATCTGATATGGTCGTTCAGCTCATCAGATTTTTCATGCGGTTAGGCTTGCTGGTATTCTCGGAGTATCTCTTCAATGGTATCTTTATCCCGCTTGATACTTTTCACTTGCTCTTCAAACTCGGCTGCCATCATCCGGGACTCTCTCTTTGATACCATTAGTAGGCTCTGTGCGGTCTTTTCAGCCATCATTGATTCTTCCCATAACTTTTTCCATTTGTATGTATCATCGATGGCTTGGTCCATTTTCAGGTTGCAACGTTTGATTTCCTCTTTCGCCCCTCTTAGGTACCTTTGAACCTCTAGTTTGTTCTTTTGTTCGATCTTGAGCTGCTTGCGGCTGTCTTCAATGGCCACTGACTTACTTGCATTCTCTTCCTCCAACTTCTGGTTCTTTAGGAGCACTTTCTCTAACTCTGCCTGTAAGCCCTTCTTTTCTTCCTCGGCCTTTGACAATGCCATTTTAAGCTTATCTAAATCTTCGACAGTGGGAAGGGTAGGTTCAGGTATTTCTTCCTCAACCCGTAGTGCACTTTGGTAAGGCAATCGGGTGTCTTGGATCCTCTTTTGGAGCCATTGACGAAAGGTGGTTTCCTTATCGCCGCTCTTCTTAGTAAGCTCTTGTCCCTTGCGGACGACCATATTCCACGCTTGAGAAATCTTCCGGAGCATGTCAACCTCTTTTGGGCTTCCCTCATGGAGGTAAAAAGGGATTAACATGTCTTCGGTGGGCGGATTTCGCATGGGGTACCCCAGCTGTCTTAGAGTTAGAGAGGGGTTGTAATTTATGCATCCTCTTGTTCCCATGAGTGGGACATTTTGGAAGCTTCCACATTGAAAAACCACTTCAGGCCTATCTTTCCACCATGATGGGTGCCAACGAACCTTATATTCATGAAGGCCCCCCAGCACTTGCAACCATTCACTAGTGTTCATTGTCTTCACGTCACACCCTCTGGCGTCTTCAATTGGGCCTTCTACCCTGACTTTGTTAACGAAAGCATGGGTGAGAAGCCAAACATACAAGGCGTGCAGGCAGCAAGATATCCTTTTTCCCCTTAGCTCACTATAATGAGTGAAAGTACAGTAAGTGTCTGCAAGCATGGCTGGAATCGGATCTTTGAAGGATAAGAAGACGCCAATAGCTGTTGTGTCCACATATCTTTCAAGGCGTGGAAATAGGACAATGCCAAAGATAGTCAAAGCTAACACCTGCTTAAAAGGACCCCAATTTCTAGCGTCGGCGAAGAATTTCATTTGGCCTTCCAGATACTCTTGTGGGAATCCTGCAATGCCATTTCGATTTTTCTTCCGGAGCTTCAAGTTCTCTTTGCTGGTTTGTAACATTGAGGCGAGTTTCTCATCTGTGTAATATTGTCCCTGGTACTGGTAGGGTCCATTGTCTTGTTGGGGAAAGCCGAAGATCTGTGTATATTCTTCCAGGGTAGGTGCCATCTGGAAATTTTTGAAGGTGAAGCATCTTAATGAAGAGTCGTAGAATTGGCTCAAAGCGGCAATGGCATCCGTTTGTACGTCCAATTGTAGTAACATAATAATCTTCCCATACACTCTATCAAAAGACCTGCGCTCGATGGGCGGCAATCGACCAGCACATTCCCTTAGACTTGTCAGATTAGGCTGCTTCATTATAGGGTAGTTCAGAGTTTGGATTGCTTCACAGTTTGATCCCATATTTCCTTGCTTATGACAAAACTTTCGAACCTCTTACAATTCCCGACAAACCTAAATGAGATGAATAGCATGCGATGTGAGGATTTTTTTGTATTTTTTGTGAAATAATGATGATGTATGATGAATTAAAGAAAGACGTTACATGCGTTAATAAAAGCATATTTTGGTGATTCAAATTTTGAGGAACATTAACCATGTCATATACGTAAAGGAAAAAAAGAATAAATGGTTTTCATTATTTGATTTTTTTTTTGAAAGATAAAAAGTTTTTGCGATGATGCAACAGGTAGGTGAGTTGCTTTTGTGTCCTAAACAGGTTATGTCTTACATATAGGTCACGGTCTAGGGTCACTTATGTGATCAACCTCTCAGGTAGTTCTATTCATTTCCTCACAAAGGTTTCCAGAGCTAAAATCCCTTTCACGATATGCCCCACAACGATAGCGAGCTACCTGGTGTGGGATGCCGCGAAAGAGCATACTCTGGTTGAGATTTTCATGAGAGTCAGACAGATAAATCCAGAATGACTGTCACTAATCATCCCCGCTCGTCCTAAGTTTATTTTTCAGACCCGGGTATAGGGCCCCACTCAGAAGTGTGTGAATAAATAGGTGTAGGTGATGTGTGTGATATAAGCAACCTAAAACTACCCAAACTGCAAAAGAGTAAACAGATAGCAATATAAAAGTCTTCTACCCTAAGGTTTGCAAGAAAACAAATAGCAGTATAAAAGTCTTCTATCCTAAGGTTCAATATGCGAATATAAAGACTAAGGGTAAATAAAGTACTAAACTAATAATTTACACATTTAACTAATTAGGCTTGACCCTCTGAAAAAAAAGTCCCCAGTGGAGTCGCCAGCTGTAGCGACCGAAGAATCCGAGGAGGGATTCCTTCGTTGCTTTTGAACAATGGAGCCGCCATCAATATTTATTTTTAGGAAAACATTGAAAAAACCTATGTTTTTGGGTTCGGGGGTCGATTAAGTGCGGGGAAGGTGCTAGCACCCCGCAACATCCTAAAAAGGTTACCTTTTAATTAAATGTGTAGAAAAAAAAAATTAGTTTAAAGAAAACATTTTGATTTACCCTTTTTGTTATTTGCAAAAAAAAACGGAAAAGAAGACTTAATAAAAATTTTAGTTTTTTGCGCTCGACGGGAGTGGGCCCCCGCTCCTACGTATCTCCGGGTGCGATGGAGAAATCAAAGCTACGTAGTTCTTGGGTAGAAAATATTTGTGTGTTGGTATTTTTTTATTTTTTGAAAAGTTTGGGAAAACTAGAGACCGTTCATGGTGACCAAACAGATAAATCCAGAGTGGTCGTCATTAATGGCTTATTCGGAAAAGAAGGTATTTATAGCGTTCAAACAAGCAAGGCCCAGAGTGACCGCTATAGACAACCTATTTTTTGCGCGAATTCGATTTTTCGAAAGAAAGAGAAAAAAAACGGTTCGGAAGCATCACGTGGTGAATAAAAGCGGAGTAAGTGATAAAAGGGGGGTGCAAATAATAAAGGAGTTGCATTAAAAAGGGAGGTGTGAATAGCGTTTTGACGCTAGAAAAAAAGTGGTTGCCGGGGGTGCAAATAGCGTTTTGACGCTAAAAAAAAAAAATGGTTGCCGGGGGTGCAAATAGCGTTTTAGCGCTTTTGAAAAAATGGATGCCGGGGGTGCAAATAGCGTTTTGACGCTAAAAACGATTGATTGGTTTATTATTTTTTTTATTCTACTCTAGGACACGTGATTCTTGAAGCGCTTTTTTCCTAAAAAAAAAAACTAAACTAAACAAGTGATATGAAGAAAAATTCTTTTGTTTTTTGATTATCCTAGTTACTATTTAATAAAAAGGGTACCTTGTTTTTTTTTTTTATTTATTTGGAAGAATGGTCATTTGTTATTATATTTTTTTTTTAAGGTTTATTTCAAATCCGAAAATTAGTAACCATTTTTTTTTAAAAAAAACAACATTTTTTTTTATCACTTTTATTAAATCCGAAAATTAGAATAATTTATTAAAAAAAAGGCACAACATTTTTTTTACTTTTTTTTTTAAAACCGAAAATATTAGTACCTAAATAAAAAGGAGCACATTTTTTTTAACACTTTTTTTTAGGTTTATTTTAAATCCGAAAAAAAATAAAAACAAGGAACACATTTTTTTAACACTCTTTTTTTGGTTTATTTTAAATCCGAAAATAAAAAAGGGAATACATTTTTTTACTTTTTTTTTTGTTTATTTTAATCCGAAAATAGTAACCATTTTTTAAAAAAACAAATTTTTTTTATCACCTTTTTTAATCCGAAAATTAGTAATTGTTTTAAAAAAAAACAACACATCTTTTTTTTATCACTTTTTAATCCAAAAATTAGTAATTATTTATTAAAAAAACAACATTTTTTTTTACACCTTTTTTTACTCCGAAAATTTGTAATTATTTATTAAAAAAAACAACATTTTTTAATGTTATTATTTTAAGAGAAACTTCATTTTTATAAAACAGAATATCTTATTGTAAATGATTTTTTTTTGAAAATAACCAATCTAATGCCTAAAAATTCGAAAAAAAACAGCAAAAAAATAAAAACAACAAATTACAACAATGAAGAAGCAGCAACAATATATACAATAACAATAATTACAGCAACTACAAGACTAAAAAAAAGCAACAAATTCGAAATTACAATACCTTAAAAACCCGAAATGTTGAAAAACTTTCCTTGGACCTCCTCAACAATAACAGAATGTAAACTAAAAAATAAAAATTGTTTGTGAAAGGAGAAAAATAAGAACAGTGAACAAGCCTCAACTGTTTTTTTCAAAAAAAAAGGAAAACCTAACCTCTCTTTTCTTTCTCTCTAAAAAAAAAACTCTTCCTTTTTTTCGAAAATCTTTTTCTCCTTCTTCGAAAATCTCTTCCTTTAGTCCATGGCAAGAACCCTATTTATACTAAAAGATGGAATGCCTCCTTCGTTTTTGTACTGCTTTGTACAGTAGCTTGTCACTGTAGCTTGACATTTCGTGATGACTGAGAAGGATATGATGACCTAAGGTTTTGTGGAGAGTAGTTGGTGACAGAGAAAAAAAAACTTGTGAGAGGAGGGGAGAGTGAGATATGCGAAGGTATGGGGTTGACAGAGAAGGGAAATGATGGCTTGTGTGTGAGAGAGAAGAATGGGGGCGTGAAAGGAGGGGAGCCATGTGAGGGAAATGAGTGTGTGAGTGTGGGTGTGTAGGAGAGGGATTGGAGAAGAAGGATGTGAAAAAAATGGGGGAGGCCGTAGGTATGGAGAGAGAGAGGAGGGAAGGGTTGAGTGTGAGAGAGGAAAGAGAGAAAGGATGGTGGAGTGTGAGAGAGAGAGAATGGGGTCGAATGGGGGAAGGGGTAAGGAGAGAGGGAGGAGGCGTGGGGGAGTGGAAAAGAGAGGGAGTGATGGGAAGGGTGGAGTGTATGGGGAAGTGGATGTGGGGAAGTGGGATTGAGAGTTCCAAGGAGGGAAAGAGAGGGGGTAGGTCGAATATGGGGGGGAAAAAGAGGAGTGTATGTGGCTTGATTTTGGGGTTAGGGGGGGATGGTTAAAAAAGAAAAATTATTTTTATTTTTTTATTTTTTAAAAGGTGGCCGAATTTGAGGGTTTTGGGGGGGAAAAAAAATTAGGGTTTTGGTGAGTTGGGTTGGATATGGGTCATGGGTTGGGTGGAGGAGTGTGAGGGTGAATTGGGCTAGGGTTTAGGAATTGGGTTGGGTTTTAGATGGCCCAATCCAATTGCACCTCCATTCTTTTTTTTTACAAACCCCCATTATTTCCTCCTTGGCTTATTTTTTGTTTCTTTACTTCTAAATAATATTTTTTGATGATTAAAACTCAAAGCAATAAAAACAAGAAAATAATACATGACATAAAAAAAGATTATTATTTTTTTTTTTAATGAATAAAATTTCTCAATTGATCGGACAAAATTAGGGTATTACACCAAGCCTTTGGCTATAAAAGATATGGAGATGCAAAGGCTATGGACATGGGTGATTGATGGGGTAAGTGATCTTTTGAGCTAGCATTTGCAGTCCATTAGATTAAAAGCCTGTCTTTAATTCTTTTGGACTAGCTTTTGCAGTCCGTTAGATTGAAAGCCCGTCTTTAGTTATTTTTGGGATGGCCGTTGAGGTCCTTTACTTGGTGGTTTTCGGGTGAAAACGGACCAGATAGGAGTCCGGTTCGCGGTTGATATGGTCAGATTGCTCGGTCCGTTTCGGCGTTGATCGCATTGATCAGCTGGAGGTTAGTTTTGCATTTATTTATTTAATTTATTTATTTATTTTTGTATATATTTATTTATTATGTATACTGTTTATTTATGTACATACTTATTTATTATTTATATTGTTTATTTATCTATGTAAATAATTATTTATTATTTATTCATTTATTTATTTATATGTATAGTTATTTATTTATTAACTTTACGCTTTATTAATTGTTAGTGTCGTCGTTAATTTTATTAACTTGCGAAGCCTTTGCTTGCATGATTATTAACAATGGAGTGCTAATGGTGGTCACTTGGAGCCTTTGCTCAATTGATCATCATGAAAGCTCAATTCTCACAATTAAACAAGATAAAAAACAAAAAAACATTTTCTACACAGAAGAACTACGTAGCTTTGAGTTCTCCATCGCACCGGGAGATACGTAGGAGCGGGCCATGTCCCGTCAAGCGTTTTTTCTAAAAAACCATTTTCCCCTTTTTTTTCATAATAAATAAAGATTTTCATAAAGAGTTTTTTCAATGAGAAGTAGAGAGGCAAAATTAAGTATTTTCAAGTCAATACACTAAAAACCACACATTTAATTAAAGGTTCCCTCTCAGTAGAGAGGACGTGTGGGGTGCTAACACCTTCCCTGCGCGTAACCGACCCCCGAACCCTATTCTCTAGTTTCGCAAGACCAATCGCTTTCCAAAAAAGGTTTTCCTAATATTTTCCTTAATAAGTATTGGTGGCGGCTTCATTGTCTTAAGAAAAGTTATGAACGAGGAAGGTTCTCCCTCGGGGACTTTTTCGGGCGCAACATGGGTCAGAGAGTACAGGTCGCTCTTATGTTCCTAATTCTAGTGAGTTGAATGTTGTTACACAATTGACCCAGCAACTGAGCGAGGCCCATCGTCAGTTTGCCGAGCGGCAGGAGCAAAATGAACGGGAAGTGCAGGCGCTTCGGGAGAAAGCTAGGATAGCTGAGGAGCGCATGGAGGAGCAGGCTAGGATAGCTATGGAGCATGCTAGGATAAATGAGGAGCGCTTTAAGCTTTTGCAGGATCAGCTGATGTCTCAGCACTCAAGGCCATCATCCTCACATATGCCATCCTACCTGCCGCAGCAGCATTTCGGCGGTGCATTTCAGCCGTGGCCTCAGCCCCAGTATTCCCAGCAGTTTGCACCTCAGTATTCCCAGCAGTATCCACCGCAGCAGGTTCAGCACCGCCAGCAGCAGCCATACCAGCCATACCAGCACCCCCAGCAGCAGTCACCTCAGCAGCCCAACTCAAACATCGATCTTAATATCTATGCGATTAGTGCTTTTCTTGCATCAGATGATACCTATTATCATGGTGATGAGTCAGACCAGCAGCCATCCCAGTAGCTTTGGATTGTTTTATTTTGTTGTACGGATATTTAAAATTAATTACTATAATCTATTAATTAATAAATTAATTAATAATTAAATTAATTATTAATTTTCATTCCTAATTTTTATGTTTTTAATTAGTAAATTAATTAATAATTAAACTAATTGTTAACTTTTATTTCTTTATCAATAATTAAATTTTTTAATAAAATAATATTTATTTTTAAAATAAAACGAAAAATAATTTCCGGCGGATTTCAAGTTTTTTTCGGTGGATTTTTTTTTCAAAAAAATCCGGCGGATTTAACGGGTTTTCCGGCGGCTTTTTATTTTTTATTTAAAAAAAAAATTTCAGGCGGATTTATCGGGATTTCCGGCGGATATTCCGCCGGTAATGTTATACGATTTTTTTTGGAGTTTCCGGCGGATTTTTCGGCGCCATGAAATCTGCCGAAAATTACCGACGAATAATCCGCCGGAAACCATTTGCTGTGAGCTGGCTACCGGCGCGAAAAATACGCCAGCCATCTTTTCTTGTAGTGAGAGAGAGAGAGAGAGAGAGAGAGAGAGAGAGAGAGAGAGAGAGACATGGCAACAAAGAGAAGACAGTGGAGAGGAGACGAGTTTGGCTGTGCGGTGAGGGTGTGGGTTTTGGATGAAGCAAGGGAGGAATGGGGAGAGAGATCGAAAGAGAGATTGAGAGGAAGGGTGAGGGAAAGTATTGCGTGTGTGTTTTGTTTTGTGTTTGACACACACTCTACTCTTCCGTGTGGTCAGAGAGAAAGAAGGAAAAAGGGTCAAAAGTGAGTTAGTGTTGCCAGAAATAGCTGACAACCTCACATGGGTGTGGCAGGAAAGATGTTAGCGCCAAAAGGAGGGAAAGGCAGAAATTTTGGCGCCAAAGGGTGATGGAGTGCTGACATGGAGAAGCCCTCAAGATGTAAATATAGAGATACCTCTTTTTTTAGGCTAAATATATATTTTGGCCCTTTATCTTTGGGGTTGTGGTCACTTTGGCCCTTTATCTTTTTTTTTTCTCATTTTAGACCCTCATGTTTTTTGTGTGTGTCATTTTGGCCCCTGCCGTTATGTTTATGTTTTTTTAGGCAAATTTTTAAGGACGAAAATGAAATCAATTAAAAACATAAGGGCCCAAAATGAAATCAATTAAAAACATAAGGGACTAAAATGAAATCAATTAAAAACATAAGGGACCAAAATGATAACGGCAGGGGCCAAAATGACACACACAAAAAACATGAGGGTCTAAAATGAGAAAAAAAAAAGATAAAGGGCCAAAGTGACCACAACCCCAAAGATAAAGGGCCAAAATATATATTTAGCCCTTTTTTTATAAGTGTGTTTGGTTCATACCTATACCCATGCAAGAATTTATCTTGTTTTGATTCTTTAGCAATAATACCTCTGTCCATTTTAATGTTTATGTGGAGCCTAAACAGACTGGAATAATAATCCAGAGGTGTGGTTGAGCGGTTGGGGCTCATTCTCTCTTAACCAAGTGTCGAGGGTTCGAACCTCGCATTGGGTACGGAGCAGCTTTAAATCCCCTGGTCTCGACCAAAAAACAGATTGGAATAAAAGCAAAAGTATCTAAACCCTCTTATTAAAATTTTAGTTCGCTGTATCCATTTTAATGTTTATGTGGAGCCAAAATCCTCTCCATTACTTGTGTTGTCCATTACTTTTATTACTATCGTATAGAAGATATTTGGACCTAATTTATTATATTAATTTTCTCAAAACTATAGTAATAAAAGCAATGGACAACAAAAAGACTGGGAAAAAAAAACAAAAGAATCTAAACCCACTTATTAAAATTTTAGTTCATTGTAAATAATTTTCTTCATCTTATACAAAAAAATATTTCTAAACTATCCTCAATGATATTTGTTGTTGAAGAATTATAAATTGTTTTTATGGAATTAAGTTTGTTGATGCAAAAAAATAATTTTCTTCATTTTATTTAATGTCATTAAATAAAATGAAGTTTGGTAAAATTACTTATATTTTGGGACGAAAAATTTGGGGCTATAGCCTATAGTTGAGTTTGAAGGAAGTACAACTAAGTATACCGAAGATTATTACTTACAGCCGATGTTTGTTAATACACCCCCATATAAATTCCCATCTTCTATTTGTTCTCTCTAAGTTTATTGTTGTCTTGTTAATACACCCCCCGAAGTATCATGGTTTTCTTGAATGGGGACTTTCAGAGTCGAAGAATGAAAGCCATAGTGTCTTATTTTTTTTCCTTGCTAGAGTATTTTTTTTCCTTGCTAGACGATGTATTAACAATGACGGTCCAATAATCATTTGTTACCAAAAAAGAAATCATTATTTCTTGAAGTTGAATAAGTAAGCATAAGCATAGACTACTACACTACACTCTACAATCCTACTTCTACACCCTATCCACTAAAAGACAAATTCATATGCATATAACAACAAGTGTATAAGTCGGCAATGCCAAATACGTTGTACTTCGATTCCAACCGATATCTTTGAGTTGTTTACAAACACGAAGTGACCCATATGTCCCCACCTCATCACATCACCCTCTTTATGTAAAAAAAAAAAACAATGGTATCACTCACTCCCAAACTAACTAGTAATATTGCAAAACCACGTGCTTGTAGTTGCTACTTAAATTAAATGGGACTCCATGTTAGAATCGAGTGAAAAATGAAAGCTCAAACTTTTTATTGATGATCAGAAACGATATATACAATATGTGAGAGTAGCTCAACAGAATTCAGTTTGAGATGCTAACTGAAAAGAGAAAATAACAGCTAATTAAAACTGTGAGCTAACTAAGGCTAACTCTTGGTTACTTCCTAACTATGCCTTTGGTTAAATAATTGAAAATAACAATTACAATTGATAAAATAATATATCTAACACCCCCTCAAGCTGGAGCATGTATATCTTTCATGTGCAGCTTGGATAGGAGAGTAGTAAACTGTGTAGCATGTGGAGGCTTAGTGTGACGATCAGCAAGTTGAGCCTTAGTTGGAATAGGCATAAGGTGAATTACCCCAGCTTGTACTTTGTCACAGATTAGATGACAATCTAGCTCAATATGCTTGGTTCTTTCATGGAAGATGGGATTTTGGGCAATTTGGATTGCAGAGTTACTGTCACAGTAAAGCAAAACAGCTTTGTTATGGAATTGATGTAAATCTTCCAACAGATAGATCAGCCATTGAATTTCTGAAGTTGTGAGAGCAAGAGCACTGTATTCTGCTTCAGAAGAGGAGCGAGAAACAATGCTCTGCTTCTTAGATTTCCAGTTAATAAGAGAGGAACCAAAAAACACATTAAAACCTGTAATTGACCTTCTGCTGTCAAGGCATGCAGCCCAATCAGCAGCACTGAAAGCTTTCAGCAAGCCATCAGAAACAGAACTATAGAACAAGCCAAGACCAGGACAGCCCTTGATGTACTTCAGAATGTGAGTAGCAGCAGCCATATGGGTGTCCATAGGAGTGGACAGAAACTGACTGATTTTATGCACAGCATAACAGATATCGGGCCTTGTATTTGTGAGGTAAATTTGACGCCCAATCAGTCTTCTGTACACTGTAGGATCAGGTAGAGGAGTGCCTATGGAAGCACTTAGCTTGAGTCCTGGTTGCATAGGTGTTGGAGCTGGTTTACAAGCAAGAAGACCAGCATCATCAAGTAGTTCCAGAGCATACTTTCTATGTGATAGAACAAGACCAACAGTAGATCTTGCTACTTCTAATCCAAGAAAAAACTTGAGAGTGCCAAGATCCTTGATTTTGAAATGTTGATCAAGAATAGACTTGACAGTTGTAATTTCTTCCAAGTTGTTCCCCGTGAGAACAATATCATCAACATAGATGAGAAGGAAAGTCAAATATGAATCTGTAGATTTGACTAAGAGGGAGTAGTCATTCTTGGATTGTTTGTAACCTAAGGAAATCAATAAGGAAACAAGCTTGGAATTCCATTGTTTACTAGCTTGTTTTAAACCATAGAGAGCTTTTTTTAGTTGACAAACTTGTTTGGGGCTGGAAGTAGGGAAACCAAGAGGAACTTTCATGTAAACCTCTTCATGTAAATCACCATGAAGAAAGGAATTATTTACATCCAATTGATGAAGGTGCCAATTGTGTGCTGATGCTAGGGCAAGAACAAGCCTGACATTTGTAATCTTAACAACAGGGAGAAAATTTGAGTAATCCACACCTTCCAATTGAGTAAAACCCTTGGCCACAAGGCGGGCTTTGTATCTTTCAAGGGTACCATCAGACTTGAGTTTGACCTTGTAGACCCATTTACACCCAATGGGTTTCTTACCATGAGGGAGGTCAGTGAGAGACCAAGTGTTGTTGGATTCCAAAGCTTTGAGCTCCAAAGCCATGGCATCTTTTCAACATTGATGTTGAACGACTTGATGGTATGTGGTGGGTTCAATAAAACTCGAAACAGATGCAACAAAAGAGCAATGGGAAGGGGACAAATTATCATAGGACAAAACTGAATTTAAAGGATATAGCATACCTGAGGATGAAGGATCACTAGAGGAAGTAGAGACCATACCACAGTGATAGTCTTGTAGGTAGGAGGGTTTACATTTTGGTCTAGTGGACTGTCTAATGGGTATAGGCTCAAGTGGAAGTCTGATGAGCAAGGATCAGTGTCAGGTGAGGGTTCAGAAGTTGGATGGGAAGGGTTGGAGGTATTATCTTCAGGGTTTTCCCTGAGAGGGCTTGAAGTGCTGACTGTGTGAGTGAGTTCTGTAGGGAGAGGAATAGGGACAGTGTCTATGTTAAGGGCAGTTGAAGGGATCGAGAATAGGTTGGTAAGATTAACTTTGGATGGTGTTGGTATGGAGGAGTGAGTATATGAGGTGGAACTAGGTTGAGTTTGATGTGTGTTTTGTTGGTAAGGAAAGATGTGTTCATAGGATGTGACATTTCTAGAAAAAAAAAATTTCATTGTTTTGAAGATCTAGTAGAAGGTAGCCTTTGACACCTTGAGTGTGACCAATGTGGATACACTTTCGGGCACGTGGTTGGAATTTTGTACGATTGGCATGAATAGTGGTAGCATAACAAAGGGATCCAAATACCCTAAGAGTGGAAATGTCAGGGTTAGTTTTGTGGAGAATGAAATGAGGGGATTGTGAATCAAGGGAAGGAGAGGGTAGTTGATTAATAATGTGGACTGAGTGTGAGATGGAGAAGTCCCAAAATTGGAGGGGAAGATTGGATTGGAACATGAGAGATCTAGCAACATTCAAAATGTGTTGGTGCTTTCTCTCTACAATTCCATTTTGTTGAGGTGTCTCAACACAAGTCCTTTGGTGGACAATGCCCTTTTTAAGGTAGAAGTCATTCATTAAGAACTCTTTCCCATTGTCAGACCTAATGCATTTGATTGTGGTATTAAAATGTGTTTGAACATAGGCAACAAAATGAGTTAGGGCAGGTCTTGTTTCAGTTTTGTTTTTTAGGAGCTTGACCCAAGTGAACCTAGACTTATCATCTACAATGGTGAGGAAATATTTGTTTCCATTAATGGATGGGATGGCCATGGGCCCCCAAATGTCCCCATGAATGAGATCAAAACAGTTTTGAGTGATAAAAGTATGAGTAGGAAAAGGTAATTTTTTCTGTTTAGCAAAATGGCAAATATCACAAGTATTATTGATCAAATTTGGCATGTTACAATGGATTTTGCGAGCAAGATTATAGCTAGAACTAGATGGGTGGCCTAACCTATGATGCCACAAATCAATGCTAGAAGAACTGAGAGAAACGGAATTACAGAGTATATGGTTTGAAGCAGAGGCAAATTCCTTGTGAGATATCACCAAGTGGTATAGCCTTCCATTCAATTTAGCGCTTCCAATCATCCTCTTCGATGGGATATCCTGCAAAATACAATTATTTCCATTAAAAATGGCCTCACAATTGCTAGTTTCAGCCAATTGGCCACCAGAAATGATGTTAGATTTAAAATTTGGAACATAGAAAACATCATATAGAATGAGAAAAGCGAATAAGACCACAGTTCCTTTGAAGCATGAATAGGTAGTGTGACCACTTGGATGGTTAATGGAGATAGGTTTGATGGCTCTATAGGAGGTGAAGTATGCAAGGAATGAACATATATGGTGTGTGGCACCGGTGTCAACAAGCTAGAGAATGTAGAATGTACCTTGATCAGTGAAACCATAGGTGATGTGGTGTGCACTGACCATGTTTGCAGAGACTGTGGCTGTAGGTGATGAAGAGGGAATGAGTGAAAGGAGGCCTTGTATCTGCTCAATGGTGATACTTAGAAGAGGAGAGGGTGGCGAAGCATCAGAGGATGTAGGCGAGTCAGTGGTGACATGTTGAACAGATTTCTTGTTGTTCTTGAACCCAGGAGGGTAGCCATGCTTCAGAAAACAAGTTTCCACAGTGTGGTTTGTTCGATTGCACTGTGTGCATAGACGAGTTCCTCGCGTAGGCAGTGGTTTACCTCTGCCACGGCCTGCGCTAGGGTTAGGTTGCGTAGTGACATGCGCAATCCGAGGATCAGGAGTCACAGCAGAAGAATTTGAGAACGCACCGCAGTATAGTTGTCATTGAGACCTTGTAGAAAGCTCATGACGGTGTCACGTTCACGATAGCTGTTGACCGTCTGAGAAGCTTTGCAAAAGCAATCAGTAGGAGAGGCACAAGCAGGAATTGGAAGAAATTTGCAAAGTTCATCCCACAATACACGCATCTTAGTGAAGTAGGTACTTACAGGGAGATCTGCTTGTTTGAGAGAGAAAATTTCCTGCTGAAAGTGATAGATGCGAGTGTTGTCGCCTTACGAAAACCGATTGCGAAGTTCTTTCCAAACATTGTACGCCTCAGTGATTGATAACTCATATTTATATTGATTATTTATGCTCTTATCACTTAAATCAACACAAGTTCTCAAGTAATATTTGTGCTTTATTAGGTAAATATTAGTTATTTAGAGGAAAGAAGGGTTAGGAGCTTGTTTGTTATCATTTGGCACATTTGGTGCCTTTTTGAGTATTTTAATGTCTCTGTTGAGTGCTGCAGCGGTAAGCCAGCGGTAGACGCTACAGCGCCTATATGACGGTGGGACATTGGGATATTTGTGTAACCACTTGCTGAAATGCTGAGTCATCACCCTTATCTCTTATCCTCAGCATGACATTTCAGCCCCCAAGTGGATGCTACAAGACACTTGGCGCCTCCTACATGTGTCCCATGTGATAGTTGGTGATTTTAATCATCACACCTTTTTGTAAAGTAGCTTTATGAATAATATCTAATAAGGATATTATCTATTAGGGATATATCTAATCCATCTTGTTCAATAAGTAAGTAGAATTCATACAGGGAGAGAGTTTTAACATGGAGGAAACTATCTTGACATTGTAGCTTTCCTCCATTGTTATTCCACTCTTAAGCTTTTATTTTTAGTATAGTTTCTAGATTTCATTCAAGGTTTGCTCACGCCATAGCTTCATCCTTCGTATGTGACTTGGGATCATTGGAGTGTATCTTTTGCAACCATTCTCCTCTTGTCTTCCTACGGTAATATGAGCTTTTTAGTTTGTATTATGTTGATGAAACTTGTTATGAGCTAATCACGTTGTAGTTGGATTGTTCTTAGTGTGTAATGAACTTTGAGTAGCTTTTATGTAATATTATGATGTTTGCGTTTTATTCATTGTGTCATAATATTTTCAACTTTGTTTTGGAAATGGCCAACTAAAACAAGAGGGCTTTGTGGGTACAGACATGGTTCACAAAGAGAACTCAATGAATGATATGAATGAAAAACCTTTTAAAGACATTTAAAGGAAGTACTACTTAACTCTAGACATAGGGGAGTAATAGTTCATAAGGTACATGCTGTAAGATCTTAAAATACAGGGGTAAAACTTATTTAGAGCCTAGACATAGGAGTCTTGTAATATAGCCCTGACGATAGTGACTGAAAGGCACGCCACCATGCCGCTACAGCGTCTGTTGACATTGTAGCGGTACAGCGCTTAACGCTATAGCGTCTAATATTATAGAACACTACTCTTGGGAATTTACATAACTACTGAGCTATCGAACTCACTCTTAAATACTTTCAATTCATTACTGTTTTCACATCTTTATTTATTCATTTGCATTTATGTTACTTACAATACTTGTTGACAACTTGTTATTGTTACTTGTTTTTCTTACTGGCTAAATTACTAATTTAAATATAGAAGTAAACTCAACAATCTCCGTGGGAACGATCTTTACTTATCATTATATTACTTGTTGCGATTGTGTATACTTGCACATCTACTTTTCGCACAAGTTTTTGGCGCCGTTGCCGGGGATTGTGAAAGTTAATTTCTATTGTTTAGTTGGTAAGTTTAGTTAGTTTAGATTCTTTTGCTTAATGTGTTCTGTTTTTCCAGCAATTTTTTTTATTTTGTATTGTGTTTTTTGTTTGTAGTGTGTTTCTCTTTGTTGTTATTTGTGTTTAGTTGAAAGAAAAAAAAATTCCACTTTATGCCATGGACCATTGGAATTTTTACTCCATGCAAGCAAGGAATGCTCAACAACAATTTGTCAACTATGATTTCCATGGGAGTGAATATGAAAGGGGCTGTTGTGAGACAAATTTCATGCCCATGACATCCCAAAATTTGGATTATGGCATGGAAAATATTGTGTGTGAGCAAGATTCATATTCTCAAGCTCAAACCGAAGGATCACATGAGGACAACTCTAATCTAAAAGAACTCTTAGCTCAATTCCTTGAAGATAGCAAAGTGGATAATGACAACTTTGAAGCTTCATGAAAGAATATAGAGGCCCACTTTAAGACTATAATAGAGCATCTAAAAGAAGAGAGTTGTGTTGAAGAAGTGGTTGAGCTAGAAGAAAAGAGTTGTGTTGAAGAGGTGGTTGAGCAAAAGAAAGAAAAAAGTGTAGAGTTTGAAGATGACTGTTATCATTTGGGCAACTCTGATTTTAAAGAAATTTTTGCTCAATCCATTGAATCTACTGAATTGGTTGAGCAAGAGGAAGAAAAAGAGAATGTAGAGTATGAGCTTGAATATGGTCATTTGGAAATAGTGGAAGAAAAACAATTTTTTTTTGTAGTTGTAGAAAAAGAAAACTTCAAAAATAGTGACAAGGAAGAGAAACCAAGGTTGAGGAATGAAAAAAGTCACGTGACAAGTGAGACTCAACCCTTGGTACTTAAAGAAAATATCCCTCCGCAAGATGAGCTTCAATTTTTTCAAAAAAAAGGGAATTCCTATCCCAAATGTTTGGTTGGGGCATGAGAACACTTGCTTCCCTATACCAAATACATGGGATTTCTGACCAAAAAGAGAAAGCGGAAGGATGATATTTTCTTCTTGTCCTATTATCCACCCTAACAAGGGTTTTGAATGTCAAGTCTAGCTAAGGACTCTTAAACAAAGCGCTACTGAGAGGCAACCCAGATTTTTGAGACTAATTATGTTTTCTATGTGTTTTTTTTACTATTGCAGGTATGAATAAGAAGACTTGTGGTATGTATGTGTTGTCAATTATGCGGAATTCTGATGCTGTAGCACCATGTGCTATAGCACTCGTAGGTAAGGTGTTGAGAATGTGGTTAAAATAGTTAAAAAGAAGATGATGAGAAAGATGAAGGAGAGCATAATAAGAAAGAAGAGGGAAGTAAGGAGTATCCCTCATTTTGCACCAAATCGCACCACCCACCCAAAACCTTTCCACCACACCTTCACCTAAACCATCACCAACCAAACAACCATACCCTCCATCTATAACACCTCCAAATTCTCACAGTTCCAGCCATTAATCTATCCTTACCTCAAGCCAAACCATCAAACCTTATTCAAATACCTTCCCCCTTTCCAAAACAACCCACTCCACACAAGTCCCCATCTCCTAAGAAACTTCCCTCACCAAAACAAAAATCATCTCAGTCTCACAAAAGAACAAAATCCACAAAAACTCAGTCTGCCACAAAGCAACCACCAATGCTATTGGAAACTAAAGTGCAGAGAATGAATGCTGTCACAAGTGGCGCTACAACATCAGTATCAGAAGGCAGTGCTGCAGCATCTGCTGTAGCACCAAAGAAAGTTGTAAGAACAAAAATGGTGGCCAAAAAGAGGCCAATGGTACCTAAATCTGTTGTGGAGGAACCTAATTCTCCTACACGAGAGCCGCCATTAGCCCAAGATACCTACCACAAGACTTAGTCTGGCTGAGGACTCTTAAACAAAGCGCTCCTGGGAGGCAACCCAAGGTTCTTAAACTAACAATTTTGTATTTTTAATTTTTCTTTTGTGCAGGAGTAAATTTTGTGAAGTGAGAAAAGAAGCCACCAAAGGAAAAACCCTGGGACCAAGTTGGCAAATGACCCTCCACAAGAAGAAGTGCCAGTTAGCGCTGTAGCGGCTGATGCTACAGCGCCTAACGCTGTAGCGGCAGGAAAGAAAAAAATCCAGTAGCAGAGCCACCACAGTGCCCACCAGAGCAAGCAATAGGCTCAAATCTGGGTTAGCAAACAAGTACGCTAACCCTTCTTTTAAAAAAAATGTTGTTTGTTTGTTTTCAATAAATCTGTTAGGTGCTATAGTGTTTGTTCTTGCATCTAACTGTATGTTTAGAGTTTTATTTCTGTTGTTTTTAATTCTGTTGAGTTTTAGTCATAGGCCTCTCCCATTAGAATTGCATGAGTAGTGGAAACACTGTTAGGTCTTAAGTTGGGGGGAGGACCTTAAATGTGTTTAATGTTATATGTGAAATGTTAATGTTATGTGTTTAATGTTATGTTTGTTGAATGAAAAGCATGATCGGTTGCAATTCCTAGTTTTTCAATAATAGGATATGTGTCTTCCTGGGCTAAATTTAATGATGATTATGTGTTGTGAGTAGAGTAGCCTTGTTTGAACAATGACTAGTCTTATTGCTGCTTCACACAAAACTCTAGGCTTAGCAAGGAACCTAGTTAGCTCCGAATGATAAGGTTTAGTCAAGTTTTTACTAAAAATTGAGAGTAGCATTTGAAGCTAAGTTTGGGGGTGCATCGGTTATGTTAAGGCTGGGAACAAAGATGATAGTTTGGTCACTGCAAAATGAAACAAAAGTGTGCAAATAAGGAGCTCGGTAGTAAAGGCAGCAACTAGTTTTGTTCATCAAATTGCCAGCGCTGCAGTGTCTAAACGCTACAGCGACTGAGAAATCACCAAATTAAAACCTTTTGCACTGACCAATGATCTAAATTGCCTAATCAAAGCCCTTTGCTGTGCTTTGAAGCCCCTCAAGTCTTATGTGAAGTTGTTAGTCTACTCTCTCTTTTGAAAAAATTCTTTGGCTAAACCAAAAGAAGGCCACTCTTTCCAAGGCTAGGAGAAACTAAGCCTAGTAGTCACACACTCACAATTGAGCAGTAATAATTTTAGATGTTGTGAAAAACAATGATGTTGAGTGTGTGTATGTGTGAATCTGAAAATTTTGGCCCACTAAGAACATTTTTGAAAAATTGTTTGATTGAGGGATGCAACTGACATTGTCTTTCTATGTTGTTCTTATTCTATTTTAAGTTAGTTTGTTTATCTTTATAATGTGTTATTACTTGAGGACAAGCAATAGTTTAAGTTTGGGGGTGTGATAACTCTTATCTATAAGAGTTATTTATGCTTTTTAGACTTAAACAAATGCGAGTTCTGAAGTAATAATAATAATAATTTTTTTTATTTAAGAGAAAGATATTGTTGTTGTTGATTTGTTTGTACAGTTAATCTATGTAATTGTTTCTTTGTTGTTGTGTTGTTTTTTCTTTGTCAAGCGTCCTTACTTGAGGACAAGCAATGGTTTAAGTTTGGGGGTGTGATAACTCATATTTATATTGGTTATTTATGCTCTTATCACTTAAATCAACACAAGTTCTCAAGTAATATTTGTGCTTTATTAGGTAAATATTAGTTATTTAGAGGAAAGAAGGGTTAGGAGCTTGTTTGTTATCATTTGGCACATTTGGTGCCTTTTTGAGTATTTTAATGTCTCTGTTGAGTGCTGCAGCGGTAAGCCAGCGGTAGACGCTACATCGCCTATATGACGGTGGGACATTGAGATATTTGTGTAACCACTTGCTGAAACGCTGAGTCATCACCCTTATCTCTTATCCTCAGCATGACATTTCAGCCCCCAAGTGGATGCTACAAGACACTTGGCGCCTCCTACATGTGTCCCATGTGATAGTTGGTGATTTTAATCATCACACCTTTTTGTAAAGTAGCTTTATGAATAATATCTAAGAAGGATATTATCTATTAGGGATATATCTAATCCATCTTGTTCAATAAGTAAGTAGAATTCATACAGGGAGAGAGTTTAACATGGAGGAAACTATCTTGACATTGTAGCTTTCCTCCATTGTTATTCCACTCTCAAGCTTTTATTTTTAGTATAGTTTCTAGATTTCATTCAAGGTTTGCTCACGCCATAGCTTCATCCTTCGTATGTGACTTGGGATCATTGGAGTGTATCTTTTGCAACCATTCTCCTCTTGTCTTTCTACGGTAATATGAGCTTTTTAGTTTGTATTATGTTGATGAAACATGTTATGAGCTAATCACGTTGTAGTTGGATTGTTCTTAGTGTGTAATGAACTTTGAGTAGCTTTTATGTAATATTATGATGTTTGCGTTTTATTCCTTGTGTCATAATGCTTTCAACTTTGTTTTGGGAATGGCCAACTAAAACAAGGGGGCTTTGTGGGTACAGACATGGTTCACAAAGAGAACTCAATGAATGATATGAATGAAAAACCTTTTAAAGACATTTAAAGGAAGTACTACTTAACTCTAGACATAGGGGAGTAATAGTTCATAAGGTACATGCTGTAAGATCTTAAAATACAGGGGTAAAACTTATTTAGAGCCTAGACATAGGAGTCTTGTAACATAGCCCTGACGATAGTGACTGAAAGGCACGCCACCATGCCGCTACAGCGTCTGTTGACATTGTAGCGGTACAGCGCTTAACGCTATAGCGTCTAATATTATAGAACACTACTCTTGGGAATTTACATAACTACTGAGCTATCGAACTCACTCTTAAATACTTTCAATTCATTACTGTTTTCACATCTTTATTTATTCATTTGCATTTATGTTACTTACAATACTTGTTGACAACTTGTTATTGTTACTTGTTTTTCTTACTGGCTAAATTACTAATTTAAATATAGAAGTAAACTCAACAATCTCCGTGGGAACGATCTTTACTTATCATTATATTACTTGTTGCGATTGTGTATACTTGCACATCTACTTTTCGCACAAGTTTTTGGCGCCGTTGCCGGGGATTGTGAAAGTTAATTTCTATTGTTTAATTGGTAAGTTTAGTTAGTTTAGATTCTTTTGCTTAATGTGTTCTGTTTTTCCAGCAATTTTTTTTATTTTGTATTGTGTTTTTTGTTTGTAGTGTGTTTCTCTTTGTTGTTATTTGTGTTTAGTTGAAAGAAAAAAAAATTCCACTTTATGCCATGGACCATTGGAATTTTTACTCCATGCAAGCAAGGAATGCTCAACAACAATTTGTCAACTATGATTTCCATGGGAGTGAATATGAAAGGGGCTGTTGTGAGACAAATTTCATGCCCATGACATCCCAAAATTTGGATTATGGCATGGAAAATATTGTGTGTGAGCAAGATTCATATTCTCAAGCTCAAACCGAAGGATCACATGAGGACAACTCTAATCTAAAAGAACTCTTAGCTCAATTCCTTGAAGATAGCAAAGTGGATAATGACAACTTTGAAGCTTCATGAAAGAATATAGAGGCCCACTTTAAGACTATAATAGAGCATCTAAAAGAAGAGAGTTGTGTTGAAGAAGTGGTTGAGCTAGAAGAAAAGAGTTGTGTTGAAGAGGTGGTTGAGCAAAAGAAAGAAAAAAGTGTAGAGTTTGAAGATGACTGTTATCATTTGGGCAACTCTGATTTTAAAGAAATTTTTGCTCAATCCATTGAATCTACTGAATTGGTTGAGCAAGAGGAAGAAAAAGAGAATGTAGAGTATGAGCTTGAATATGGTCATTTGGAAATAGTGGAAGAAAAACAATTTTTTTTGTAGTTGTAGAAAAAGAAAACTTCAAAAATAGTGACAAGGAAGAGAAACCAAGGTTGAGGAATGAAAAAAGTCACGTGACAAGTGAGACTCAACCCTTGGTACTTAAAGAAAATATCCCTCCGCAAGATGAGCTTCAATTTTTTCAAAAAAAAGGGAATTCCTATCCCAAATGTTTGGTTGGGGCATGAGAACACTTGCTTCCCTATACCAAATACATGGGATTTCTGACCAAAAAGAGAAAGCGGAAGGATGATATTTTCTTCTTGTCCTATTATCCACCCTAACAAGGGTTTTGAATGTCAAGTCTAGCTAAGGACTCTTAAACAAAGCGCTACTGGGAGGCAACCCAGATTTTTGAGACTAATTATGTTTTCTATGTGTTTTTTTTACTATTGCAGGTATGAATAAGAAGACTTGTGGTATGTATGTGTTGTCAATTATGCGGAATTCTGATGCTGTAGCACCATGTGCTATAGCACTCGTAGCTAAGGTGTTGAGAATGTGGTTAAAATAGTTAAAAAGAAGATGATGAGAAAGATGAAGGAGAGCATAATAAGAAAGAAGAGGGAAGTAAGGAGTATCCCTCATTTTGCACCAAATCGCACCACCCACCCAAAACCTTTCCACCACACCTTCACCTAAACCATCACCAACCAAACAACCATACCCTCCATCTATAACACCTCCAAATTCTCACAGTTCCAGCCATTAATCTATCCTTACCTCAAGCCAAACCATCAAACCTTATTCAAATACCTTCCCCCTTTCCAAAACAACCCACTCCACACAAGTCCCCATCTCCTAAGAAACTTCCCTCACCAAAACAAAAATCATCTCAGTCTCACAAAAGAACAAAATCCACAAAAACTCAGTCTGCCACAAAGCAACCACCAATGCTATTGGAAACTAAAGTGCAGAGAATGAATGCTGTCACAAGTGGCGCTACAGCATCAGTATCAGAAGGCAGTGCTGCAGCATCTGCTGTAGCACCAAAGAAAGTTGTAAGAACAAAAATGGTGGCCAAAAAGAGGCCAATGGTACCTAAATCTGTTGTGGAGGAACCTAATTCTCCTACACGAGAGCCGCCATTAGCCCAAGATACCTACCACAAGACTTAGTCTGGCTGAGGACTCTTAAACAAAGCGCTCCTGGGAGGCAACCCAAGGTTCTTAAACTAACAATTTTGTATTTTTAATTTTTCTTTTGTGCAGGAGTAAATTTTGTGAAGTGAGAAAAGAAGCCACCAAAGGAAAAACCCTGGGACCAAGTTGGCAAATGACCCTCCACAAGAAGAAGTGCCAGTTAGCGCTGTAGCGGCTGATGCTACAGCGCCTAACGCTGTAGCGGCAGGAAAGAAAAAAATCCAGTAGCAGAGCCACCACAGTGCCCACCAGAGCAAGCAATAGGCTCAAATCTGGGTTAGCAAACAAGTACGCTAACCCTTCTTTTAAAAAAAATGTTGTTTGTTTGTTTTCAATAAATCTGTTAGGTGCTATAGTGTTTGTTCTTGCATCTAACTGTATGTTTAGAGTTTTATTTCTGTTGTTTTTAATTCTGTTGAGTTTTAGTCATAGGCCTCTCCCATTAGAATTGCATGAGTAGTGGAAACACTAGAATGACCTGAATTACAATATTGAAAATTCATCTCAACCCCGATAACATTTCCCTTCGGGTTCAAAAGAAGTAACTAACGCACCTTTCGAAAACCAAACATTTTCCAAATCAGCCGAGAAGTCAAAATCAAGTTTAGTAATATTAGTCACCAATCTCAAAAGTAATAGCTTTTTAGAATTAACGATAACATGAAATATAATCCACCCTTAAAATCGTTAAATCAAGAAACTTATTATTTTTAAAAGTAGATATAGCATGCCAGTCTAGGAATAACACTTAAAAACAATTAGTTAAATAACTCTACGAAACCCTCAAATCCTCGTTTACAAAATCACTTAATGCATGTAATCAAGGTAGATCATAGTAGCCCAGAATATGTGATTTTAGAGATCAAGGAGACAAAAGTAGTCAAACAAATGCCAACAATACAAGGTTTACACAGAGAAGACACAGAGTTCACACCTCGGAAACGCAATACAACACACAGTACCAGTAGGGGTATCTCCCCCACTAGTTCACTTACCATTAGCAACTCTTGGTTTACCTGCAACACAAATATTGGTCAGCACTTAAAAGACAGCAGTTGGTCGTACACCGACACAACGACTCGACGACTTGGCCGGACAGACCGAACTGCTCTGATACCACTATTGTAACACCCCTTTTCTACCCCTTAGTTCGCACGTCATTATCAGGGTAATTTCATTTTCAAAAATGTTAATTGAGTTGATAGAAAAGAAGTGCCACATCGTCATAAAAATTGAACTTCACCAAAAATTCAACACGCCACAGCGGAATAAAAATAATAACTCGCTAAGCCTCTCGAACACGTCGCATACACTCCACATAGTCATTAAACAGTTAAATTAATTAAACTATCAAACTCCAGCCACGCCCCCTAGGTGCTACAGTATCATAGAGCGACTCGACAACATCCCACAGCTAATAAGGAAGGCAGCAGGTCCTTCACTCGCGGTTACCTGCAGCGTTGCCACAATAGAGCAACATTCCAAGCAGAAGGGTGAGCTCAATTCAATCCATATAATAAATCACATGATAAGCAGTAAGTCAAGTCACAGCACTAGAGTAAACACATCACAAATCATCAATCACGTCATTACAACAACTCATAGAGTAAACACATCACAAATCATCAATCACGTCATTACAACAACTCATCACAATGCCATGCGGCTATATGAGATGCAACCCCCACCAGGGCATATGCATGATGGTACCATACTCGTCACTGCCACTATGGGCGAACATCGTCACTGCCACTATGGGCGAACATCGTCACTGCCACTATGGGCGAAATGCACATGCTATGAGACACTATGGACACATGTGCAACCACAAATCATCATAATCACAGCATCATCAAAATATGGACCACTAAGGGCAACAACGTCATTTAATTAGCCACTAAGGACATCATCGTCATAATCATCCATAATCACATCTTCATCAAAAATATTGGCCACTAAGGGCAAAAGCGTCATTTAACTAACCACTAAGGGCATCATCGTCATAATCATCCATTTTGATACTAAAACGTTAAAACTGCTGGTTGTGCGCAAAAGGATTTTCAAAAATAAACTCAACATGGCTTCACAACGTCATGGGATGACCACCGGGGACAGCCTCTTGGGCGCCCAGAAAACACCAGAAAATGATAAGTTTTTATTTTAAAAATATGACACACAGGTAGACAACCGAAAAAGCTTTCCAACACTTTTTGAAACGTTTAAAACGGGTGCCCGAGTCAAAAGATATAGCGAAAACAGTTTTTATTAAAAATCGGGAACATCCTGAAAATGGCGCCCAGGCACAGGGATCCGGTGCCCAGCAACACAGAATTTGGCAACACAGACAACAGGCGCGCGCACGGGCGCCATGCGCCCAGGGCAGCAACACACGCACTGGCGCGCAACACAGCGCCCAGGAGAGGGGATCCGGCGCCCAGAAACTGGCGCAGCTTAAACACAGTTTGATTCCAGAAATTTGACTCAACTTTGGAGACCCATAACTTGAGCTACACAACTCCAAATTGAACGAAACCAGTTCCAAAACGACCGGCTTTAAGTCTATTTTCAAAAGCAACCAGCCACGTAATTTTTGGATTAACAAAACAATACCAGTTTTAGAAAAACCGAACAGTGTCCAGAAATGCACACATATGGCGCCCAAGGCGCCTAGGAGTTACAAAATCTTATTTCTCATCAATTAAATTACTAATTCAACACCAAAATTCAATTACCAATATGAACATCAAATTACCACGGTCCTCTCCAATTATCATCAATCAAAATACCACCAAAACATTAATCAAACACTTGATATGCAATTCACCCTTTTAACAATTTGAACATCACTCTTGCAATTTTAATCATAGAATTCACAATCCAAATCATCATGATCATCCCATGCATACATTCATAAATCAAACATGAAATCACACACATATCAAGAACATGGATAGATCTAGGATGTCCTAACTTACAACCCATCATGCCACCTATTATATAAATCGAATAAAACTCCCCTTACCTCTTAAACGTATGCTCCTTAGGAGATGACCGAATGCACCACTAGAAACCACCGCAACACACGAGCCAAGGCCTTCAAATTGCGCAAACCTCCTCTCCTCTTCTCTCCAAGTCGCAAGCCTTCTCTCCCTTTCTCCTCATGTGCGCCACTCTCCCTCTCAATTCGCCTCACCTCACTCCTTTTTCTAAAAAAAATGTGCTAATGAGCACTAAACCCTAATTTTTTTTGATTAAATATGCGCCTAGGTCATGGGTCATGGGCTCTCCTCAGCTTAAGCCCAATTTAATTGTCAACACCACCTCCTACTACAATACCACACCTTATTATATGCTATAATTTTTAATTGTACTAATTAAATAAAATAAACACCTAAATACTTAATTAAATAAATTAATTAAATATTTGGGGTGTTACAACTCTCCCCCACTTAGAATAATTTCGTCCTCAAAATTCCTATGCTAATGCTAACACTCCTCCATTAAACGACTACGGTATCTAGGCAACTAGTGCCATCTATCCCGCTGATTATTATTCCTTTGATTACCGGCGATAAGTGATTGGGCGGCCGTCCCTCCTACTTGTTCAGCCAGGTAACTTCAAGTAGTAGTAATCAGGTTCCCTCTCTACTCCGCTGTGCCACTCTGGCAAACTGACTTGCATTCTACCTCACTCATCCACCTCATGGGTTCGCACACTAACAGACTGCTAACGGCCTGGTTTCTATGACAATGTCATTACAACAGACAATATATAGCACGCCACAACAATCAACATCATTACAACAACACATATTCATCAACACAGTCAGACTCCGGGACCAAATATCCCTTTTTAAAACAAGGGCCATAGGCCCACAACATCATGAAACTAATCAAACAATTCGGGCCGTCCAGCGGTACCCTCAACAAGACAATGTGGGCCATTCGGCGATACCCACAACAATAACAGCATAATAACTTGGGCCATTCGGCGGTACCCAAGACAACAACAAAACAACAACATAACTTGGGCCATTCGGCGGTACCCAAGACAACAACATAAGCAACGACATAATCATGACAATGGGCGCTAATGCGCCAACAACCCACAACAGCAATAACAAATCAACGATCAACTGAACTTGCCACTCAGGCACCTCAACGACGACAACAAAAACATATAAATGGCAGCTTATCAACATAGAAACAGCAGCTTAATAACATAAAAATAGTAGCAATTACAGCACAGAAACAGCAGCTTCAACATTATATAAACAGCATTTTTAATTCTGAGAAAACAGCACTTTCAATTTTAGTAAACAGCACATTAAAATTTAAGCAAACAGCACGTTTAAATTGAGTAAAACAGTATCTTAAATATAAGTAAACATCACCAATTATATTGAGGAAAACAACTCTTTAAATCTTAAGGAACAGCAACACCAGTTTTTATAAAGAAAATCGGCAACATCATCTTTTATAAAACAGCAACAGTAACTTTTATTTACGGCAACAGCAGTATTCGCTTAACAGCAACAGCAACAATATTTTCCTAAAAACAGTGTCCGCAACAGCATTTAAAATGAACAGTGACAGCAACGACATTTTTATAAAAACAGTGACTTGTAAAAAATAATAGTAACAACACCATTTGTTTCGTAAAAACAGCAACCTTAACTTAATAAAAACAGCAAAATATTCGTTATAAAAACAACACTATTATTTCCAAAAACAGCAGTAAAATCAACTCAAAAACAGCAACATTTAATTGCACAAACAGCAGCTAAACAGAGTTAAAAACAGCGACAACAGCAATACACAACTACTACCACAACAAGAATAATTCGACAACAACCATAAACACTACAACAACAACTACTATTGGAATAGTCCCAACAGAGTGACATCTTTATTATCTCATCTAATAATATTTAACAGCAACGATAACAACAACAATAGCAACCGCAACAAGTTCTACAGCAACTTATATCGATACATTCTCTAGAATAACAACGTTATCACCTACTTGAATTATAACAACATCAACAATAGCAACAAGAACGACCGCAACAACAACAACATCATCGGCAACCACAACAATTACAATATCAACAACAATTTTCTAGAGTCCAAATAATAAGCTACATATCATCTATTAGACACAGTCAATTTATCAAGAATCCAGATAAGGCATTATTGCATCTAAGATCACATGTATCTACACATGGCACAATGACAATACATCAATTAGAGTCATTTTTAATTTTAGCTAGATATCTTCCCATAACAATTAAACTGATACTAAACGATTTGTTCAATTGCTCCTACAATGAACACACCTCGACTAATGATTTGGTCATTGCTCATACAATGGTTCACAAATAGCACATAACACATAAACACAAATCGGGGTCACCGGGTACCCCAAACGAGGAAATACTCACTGCACAAAAACTTTAGACAGCACAATAGTCACACAATTGACATATCACTAAAGTGATACCTCTACCCCAGAAACATTTATGAGACGAAGTGCGAAAAACGAGTGAAAACTGTCTTTCAAACAAAATCAACGATTTATTTCAGGAAATGATTTTCGCAAGAGGAAGGTGTCATCAACTCCTCAAATCATATAATAATCATTTAGAAGAACATCAAAGCCCATGGCGGTAAAACATTTCTTTTGATACGATAACTAGAATGACCTGAATTACAATATTGAAAATTCATCTCAACCCCGATAACATTTCCCTTCGGGTTCAAAAGAAGTAACTAACGCACCTTTCGAAAACCAAACATTTTCCAAATCAGCCGAGAAGTCAAAATCAAGTTTAGTAATATTAGTCACCAATCTCAAAAGTAATAGCTTTTTAGAATTAACGATAACATGAAATATAATCCACCCTTAAAATCGTTAAATCAAGAAACTTATTATTTTTAAAAGTAGATATAGCATGCCAGTCTAGGAATAACACTTAAAAACAATTAGTTAAATAACTCTACGAAACCCTCAAATCCTCGTTTACAAAATCACTTAATGCATGTAATCAAGGTAGATCATAGTAGCCCAGAATATGTGATTTTAGAGATCAAGGAGACAAAAGTAGTCAAACAAATGCCAACAATACAAGGTTTACACAGAGAAGACACAGAGTTCACACCTCGGAAACGCAATACAACACACAGTACCAGTAGGGGTATCTCCCCCACTAGTTCACTTACCATTAGCAACTCTTGGTTTACCTGCAACACAAATATTGGTCAGCACTTAAAAGACAGCAGTTGGTCGTACACCGACACAACGACTCGACGACTTGGCCGGACAGACCGAACTGCTCTGATACCACTATTGTAACACCCCTTTTCTACCCCTTAGTTCGCACGTCATTATCAGGGTAATTTCATTTTCAAAAATGTTAATTGAGTTGATAGAAAAGAAGTGCCACATCGTCATAAAAATTGAACTTCACCAAAAATTCAACACGCCACAGCGGAATAAAAATAATAACTCGCTAAGCCTCTCGAACACGTCGCATACACTCCACATAGTCATTAAACAGTTAAATTAATTAAACTATCAAACTCCAGCCACGCCCCCTAGGTGCTACAGTATCATAGAGCGACTCGACAACATCCCACAGCTAATAAGGAAGGCAGCAGGTCCTTCACTCGCGGTTACCTGCAGCGTTGCCACAATAGAGCAACATTCCAAGCAGAAGGGTGAGCTCAATTCAATCCATATAATAAATCACATGATAAGCAGTAAGTCAAGTCACAGCACTAGAGTAAACACATCACAAATCATCAATCACGTCATTACAACAACTCATAGAGTAAACACATCACAAATCATCAATCACGTCATTACAACAACTCATCACAATGCCATGCGGCTATATGAGATGCAACCCCCACCAGGGCATATGCATGATGGTACCATACTCGTCACTGCCACTATGGGCGAACATCGTCACTGCCACTATGGGCGAACATCGTCACTGCCACTATGGGCGAAATGCACATGCTATGAGACACTATGGACACATGTGCAACCACAAATCATCATAATCACAGCATCATCAAAATATGGACCACTAAGGGCAACAACGTCATTTAATTAGCCACTAAGGACATCATCGTCATAATCATCCATAATCACATCTTCATCAAAAATATTGGCCACTAAGGGCAAAAGCGTCATTTAACTAACCACTAAGGGCATCATCGTCATAATCATCCATTTTGATACTAAAACGTTAAAACTGCTGGTTGTGCGCAAAAGGATTTTCAAAAATAAACTCAACATGGCTTCACAACGTCATGGGATGACCACCGGGGACAGCCTCTTGGGCGCCCAGAAAACACCAGAAAATGATAAGTTTTTATTTTAAAAATATGACACACAGGTAGACAACCGAAAAAGCTTTCCAACACTTTTTGAAACGTTTAAAACGGGTGCCCGAGTCAAAAGATATAGCGAAAACAGTTTTTATTAAAAATCGGGAACATCCTGAAAATGGCGCCCAGGCACAGGGATCCGGCGCCCAGCAACACAGAATTTGGCAACACAGACAACAGGCGCGCGCACGGGCGCCATGCGCCCAGGGCAGCAACACACGCACTGGCGCGCAACACAGCGCCCAGGAGAGGGGATCCGGCGCCCAGAAACTGGCGCAGCTTAAACACAGTTTGATTCCAGAAATTTGACTCAACTTTGGAGACCCATAACTTGAGCTACACAACTCCAAATTGAACGAAATCAGTTCCAAAACGACCGGCTTTAAGTCTATTTTCAAAAGCAACCAGCCACGTAATTTTTGGATTAACAAAACAATACCAGTTTTAGAAAAACCGAACAGTGTCCAGAAATGCACACATATGGCGCCCAAGGCGCTTAGGAGTTACAAAATCTTATTTCTCATCAATTAAATTACTAATTCAACACCAAAATTCAATTACCAATATGACCATCAAATTACCACGGTCCTCTCCAATTATCATCAATCAAAATACCACCAAAACATTAATCAAACACTTGATATGCAATTCACCCTTTTAACAATTTGAACATCACTCTTGCAATTTTAATCATAGAATTCACAATCCAAATCATCATGATCATCCCATGCATACATTCATAAATCAAACATGAAATCACACACATATCAAGAACATGGATAGATCTAGGATGTCCTAACTTACAACCCATCATGCCACCTATTATATAAATCGAATAAAACTCCCCTTACCTCTTAAACGTATGCTCCTTAGGAGATGACCGAATGCACCACTAGAAACCACCGCAACACACGAGCCAAGGCCTTCAAATTGCGCAAACCTCCTCTCCTCTTCTCTCCAAGTCGCAAGCCTTCTCTCCCTTTCTCCTCATGTGCGCCACTCTCCCTCTCAATTCGCCTCACCTCACTCCTTTTTCTAAAAAAAATGTGCTAATGAGCACTAAACCCTAATTTTTTTTGATTAAATATGCGCCTAGGTCATGGGTCATGGGCTCTCCTCAGCTTAAGCCCAATTTAATTGTCAACACCACCTCCTACTACAATACCACACCTTATTATATGCTATAATTTTTAATTGTACTAATTAAATAAAATAAACACCTAAATACTTAATTAAATAAATTAATTAAATATTTGGGGTGTTACAACTCTCCCCCACTTAGAATAATTTCGTCCTCGAAATTCCTCTGCTAATGCTAACACTCCTCCATTAAACGACTACGGTATCTAGGCAACTAGTGCCATCTATCCCGCTGATTATTATTCCTTTGATTACCGGCGATAAGTGATTGGGCGGCCGTCCCTCCTACTTGTTCAGCCAGGTAACTTCAAGTAGTAGTAATCAGGTTCCCTCTCTACTCCGCTGTGCCACTCTGGCAAACTGACTTGCATTCTACCTCACTCATCCACCTCATGGGTTCGCACACTAACAGACTGCTAACGGCCTGGTTTCTATGACAATGTCATTACAACAGACAATATATAGCACGCCACAACAATCAACATCATTACAACAACACATATTCATCAACACGGTCAGACTCCGGGACCAAATATCCCTTTTTAAAACAAGGGCCATAGGCCCACAACATCATGAAACTAATCAAACAATTCGGGCCGTCCAGCGGTACCCTCAACAAGACAATGTGGGCCATTCGGCGATACCCACAACAATAACAGCATAATAACTTGGGCCATTCGGCGGTACCCAAGACAACAACAAAACAACAACATAACTTGGGCCATTCGGCGGTACCCAAGACAACAACATAAGCAACGACATAATCATGACAATGGGCGCTAATGCGCCAACAACCCACAACAGCAATAACAAATCAACGATCAACTGAACTTGCCACTCAGGCACCTCAACGACGACAACAAAAACATATAAATGGCAGCTTATCAACATAGAAACAGCAGCTTAATAACATAAAAATAGTAGCAATTACAGCACAGAAACAGCAGCTTCAACATTATATAAACAGCATTTTTAATTCTGAGAAAACAGCACTTTCAATTTTAGTAAACAGCACATTAAAATTTAAGCAAACAGCACGTTTAAATTGAGTAAAACAGTATCTTAAATATAAGTAAACAGCACCAATTATATTGAGGAAAACAGCTCTTTAAATCTTAAGGAACAGCAACACCAGTTTTTATAAAGAAAATCGGCAACATCATCTTTTATAAAACAGCAACAGTAACTTTTATTTACGGCAACAGCAGTATTCGCTTAACAGCAACAGCAACAATATTTTCCTAAAAACAGTGTCCGCAACAGCATTTAAAATGAACAGTGACAGCAACGACATTTTTATAAAAACAGTGACTTGTAAAAAATAATAGTAACAGCACCATTTGTTTCGTAAAAACAGCAACCTTAACTTAATAAAAACAGCAACATATTCGTTATAAAAACAGCACTATTATTTCCAAAAACAGCAGTAAAATCAACTCAAAAACAGCAACATTTAATTGCACAAACAGCAGCTAAACAGAGTTAAAAACAGCGACAACAGCAATACACAACTACTACCACAACAAGAATAATTCGACAACAACCATAAACACTACAACAACAACTACTATTGGAATAGTCCCAACAGAGTGACATCTTTATTATCTCATCTAATAATATTTAACAGCAACGATAACAACAACAATAGCAACCGCAACAAGTTCTACAGCAACTTATATCGATACATTCTCTAGAATAACAACGTTATCACCTACTTGAATTATAACAACATCAACAATAGCAACAAGAACGACCGCAACAACAACAACATCATCGGCAACCACAACAATTACAATATCAACAACAATTTTCTAGAGTCCAAATAATAAGCTACATATCATCTATTAGACACAGTCAATTTATCAAGAATCCAGATAAGGCATTATTGCATCTAAGATCACATGTATCTACACATGGCACAATGACAATACATCAATTAGAGTCATTTTTAATTTTAGCTAGATATCTTCCCATAACAATTAAACTGATACTAAACGATTTGTTCAATTGCTCCTACAATGAACACACCTCGACTAATGATTTGGTCATTGCTCATACAATGGTTCACAAATAGCACATAACACATAAACACAAATCGGGGTCACCGGGTACCCCAAACGAGGAAATACTCACTGCACAAAAACTTTAGACAGCACAATAGTCACACAATTGACATATCACTAAAGTGATACCTCTACCCCAGAAACATTTATGAGACGAAGTGCGAAAAACGAGTGAAAACTGTCTTTCAAACAAAATCAACGATTTATTTCAGGAAATGATTTTCGCAAGAGGAAGGTGTCATCAACTCCTCAAATCATATAATAATCATTTAGAAGAACATCAAAGCCCATGGCGGTAAAACATTTCTTTTGATACGATAACTAGAATGACCTGAATTACAATATTGAAAATTCATCTCAACCCCGATAACATTTCCCTTCGGGTTCAAAAGAAGTAACTAACGCACCTTTCGAAAACCAAACATTTTCCAAATCAGCCGAGAAGTCAAAATCAAGTTTAGTAATATTAGTCACCAATCTCAAAAGTAATAGCTTTTTAGAATTAACGATAACATGAAATATAATCCACCCTTAAAATCGTTAAATCAAGAAACTTATTATTTTTAAAAGTAGATATAGCATGCCAGTCTAGGAATAACACTTAAAAACAATTAGTTAAATAACTCTACGAAACCCTCAAATCCTCGTTTACAAAATCACTTAATGCATGTAATCAAGGTAGATCATAGTAGCCCAGAATATGTGATTTTAGAGATCAAGGAGACAAAAGTAGTCAAACAAATGCCAACAATACAAGGTTTACACAGAGAAGACACAGAGTTCACACCTCGGAAACGCAATACAACACACAGTACCAGTAGGGGTATCTCCCCCACTAGTTCACTTACCATTAGCAACTCTTGGTTTACCTGCAACACAAATATTGGTCAGCACTTAAAAGACAGCAGTTGGTCGTACACCGACACAACGACTCGACGACTTGGCCGGACAGACCGAACTGCTCTGATACCACTATTGTAACACCCCTTTTCTACCCCTTAGTTCGCACGTCATTATCAGGGTAATTTCATTTTCAAAAATGTTAATTGAGTTGATAGAAAAGAAGTGCCACATCGTCATAAAAATTGAACTTCACCAAAAATTCAACACGCCACAGCGGAATAAAAATAATAACTCGCTAAGCCTCTCGAACACGTCGCATACACTCCACATAGTCATTAAACAGTTAAATTAATTAAACTATCAAACTCCAGCCACGCCCCCTAGGTGCTACAGTATCATAGAGCGACTCGACAGCATCCCACAGCTAATAAGGAAGGCAGCAGGTCCTTCACTCGCGGTTACCTGCAGCGTTGCCACAATAGAGCAACATTCCAAGCAGAAGGGTGAGCTCAATTCAAATCCATATAATAAATCACATGATAAGCAGTAAGTCAAGTCACAGCACTAGAGTAAACACATCACAAATCATCAATCACGTCATTACAACAACTCATAGAGTAAACACATCACAAATCATCAATCACGTCATTACAACAACTCATCACAATGCCATGCGGCTATATGAGATGCAACCCCCACCAGGGCATATGCATGATGGTACCATACTCGTCACTGCCACTATGGGCGAACATCGTCACTGCCACTATGGGCGAACATCGTCACTGCCACTATGGGCGAAATGCACATGCTATGAGACACTATGGACACATGTGCAACCACAAATCATCATAATCACAGCATCATCAAAATATGGACCACTAAGGGCAACAACGTCATTTAATTAGCCACTAAGGACATCATCGTCATAATCATCCATAATCACATCTTCATCAAAAATATTGGCCACTAAGGGCAAAAGCGTCATTTAACTAACCACTAAGGGCATCATCGTCATAATCATCCATTTTGATACTAAAACGTTAAAACTGCTGGTTGTGCGCAAAAGGATTTTCAAAAATAAACTCAACATGGCTTCACAACGTCATGGGATGACCACCGGGGACAGCCTCTTGGGCGCCCAGAAAACACCAGAAAATGATAAGTTTTTATTTTAAAAATATGACACACAGGTAGACAACCGAAAAAGCTTTCCAACACTTTTTGAAACGTTTAAAACGGGTGCCCGAGTCAAAAGATATAGCGAAAACAGTTTTTATTAAAAATCGGGAACATCCTGAAAATGGCGCCCAGGCACAGGGATCCGGCGCCCAGCAACACAGAATTTGGCAACACAGACAACAGGCGCGCGCACGGGCGCCATGCGCCCAGGGCAGCAACACACGCACTGGCGCGCAACACAGCGCCCAGGAGAGGGGATCCGGCGCCCAGAAACTGGCGCAGCTTAAACACAGTTTGATTCCAGAAATTTGACTCAACTTTGGAGACCCATAACTTGAGCTACACAACTCCAAATTGAACGAAACCAGTTCCAAAACGACCGGCTTTAAGTCTATTTTCAAAAGCAACCAGCCACGTAATTTTTGGATTAACAAAACAATACCAGTTTTAGAAAAACCGAATAGTGTCCAGAAATGCACACATATGGCGCCCAAGGCGCCTAGGAGTTACAAAATCTTATTTCTCATCAATTAAATTACTAATTCAACACCAAAATTCAATTACCAATATGAACATCAAATTACCACGGTCCTCTCCAATTATCATCAATCAAAATACCACCAAAACATTAATCAAACACTTGATATGCAATTCACCCTTTTAACAATTTGAACATCACTCTTGCAATTTTAATCATAGAATTCACAATCCAAATCATCATGATCATCCCATGCATACATTCATAAATCAAACATGAAATCACACACATATCAAGAACATGGATAGATCTAGGATGTCCTAACTTACAACCCATCATGCCACCTATTATATAAATCGAATAAAACTCCCCTTACCTCTTAAACGTATGCTCCTTAGGAGATGACCGAATGCACCATTAGAAACCACCGCAACACACGAGCCAAGGCCTTCAAATTGCGCAAACCTCCTCTCCTCTTCTCTCCAAGTCGCAAGCCTTCTCTCCCTTTCTCCTCATGTGCGCCACTCTCCCTCTCAATTCGCCTCACCTCACTCCTTTTTCTAAAAAAAAATGTGCTAATGAGCACTAAACCCTAATTTTTTTTGATTAAATATGCGCCTAGGTCATGGGTCATGGGCTCTCCTCAGCTTAAGCCCAATTTAATTGTCAACACCACCTCCTACTACAATACCACACCTTATTATATGCTATAATTTTTAATTGTACTAATTAAATAAAATAAACACCTAAATACTTAATTAAATAAATTAATTAAATATTTGGGGTGTTACAACTCTCCCCCACTTAGAATAATTTCGTCCTCGAAATTCCTCTGCTAATGCTAACACTCCTCCATTAAACGACTACGGTATCTAGGCAACTAGTGCCATCTATCCCGCTGATTATTATTCCTTTGATTACCGGCGATAAGTGATTGGGCGGCCGTCCCTCCTACTTGTTCAGCCAGGTAACTTCAAGTAGTAGTAATCAGGTTCCCTCTCTACTCCGCTGTGCCACTCTGGCAAACTGACTTGCATTCTACCTCACTCATCCACCTCATGGGTTCGCACACTAACAGACTGCTAACGGCCTGGTTTCTATGACAATGTCATTACAACAGACAATATATAGCACGCCACAACAATTATAATTGATAAAATAAGGCTAACTCTTGGTTACTTCCTAACTATGCCTTTGGTTAAATAATTGAAAATAACAATTATAATTGATAAAATAATATATCTAACACTCCAAAACAAGAGTGACAAAGAAAAACCTCTGGCTATCCACATACTCTAAACCACGTGCAATAACCAAAACCATCATATCTAGTTTTAGCCCCACAAAAACACAAACCTCGTGTCTCTCACAGTCCAATAATCTATATAAGCAAAGCAGCCACGTACTCAAAACTCACTACTATCTTGTCATAGTAAACCTTCAATTATTCTATTGATATCAAATCACAGAATACAGTGTAAGATCTCAGTGAAGCTCTAGCTTTCAAAATGTGTGCAACACGCGGAGCTTTGATTGTTGCAACAAGTGTTGGAGTTGTGGAGACTTTGAAGGATCAAGGGTATTGTATATGGAACAACACCATGATCATGTTAATGGCACAACATGCCAAGAACCAAATGAGATCCTCAGCTCAGGATAAGAAGTTGTCTCCTCCTTCTTCTTCAGGAATTTCACGAAAGATGGGAGATGAAAAGCAGAGGAAAGCAGAGGAGTCTCTTAGAACAGTCATGTACTTGAGCATCTGGGGTCCCAATTCTTAGAACAATATGTGGAAAAAAATGTTGGTATAACTCAGCATGACAGAAAAATATGATGTCACTGATATTCAGCCATGTATTTTTCTTTGTAAAACTAAAGAGCTGAACTTAGTGCTCATAGCTTTTTTCGTTGTATATGTTGGTGGGTGTGTTCTTGCAGTACTGCGATTAGCTGTGAATGTAAATTCGTTGAATCAGTAAAAGTTTATCAGCTTTGGCCACTAAAATTTGTCTAGTAGTTTTCTTTCCCCTTGATATATAGAAATAAAGTGGGTGTTAATTATTTTTATGAAAAATAAAATAAAAGCATCTTTCTTACGAGAATTATTATATGGGAATACAATTCTAACAATGAATTTGAAACTATCCTTCAAAAAAAATGAATTTGAAACTACGCGAATAATATCAATATAGCATTTTTCTCTGAACACCACAGCGGAGTCAAATACCCCTACACCAAAAAACAAAAATCAATATAGCATTTGAAACTAATCAACGATTTGCAGTTCAAGAGACCATTTTTAAATACTAATAATATGGGTACTTTGTTGATACATTCCTATAAAAATTTTTTAGGGAGTTTGTTCGGATATTTACAATTTTTAGTTTTACCAATACCGAATTTATTTCAATTTATAAAATGCTTTTGGTCAAATGGTCAAAACAATCTTAAATAATTTATCTGGGACACTAGCATAAAGTAACATTGATGCTTGTTGGTCACACGCCATAGCCGCTAGAGCATCTGCACATTTGTTAGCTTCTCTGTAAACATGTGAAATTCGAACCTCCCAACCTGTATCTTGAATAAGCTCTCTGATTTTTTTTTTACACGATTTTGATCTCCTATTATTTCAATTTATAAAATGCTTCCCGTTGCCAAAATTGGTCAACCAATTGGTCGATATGGCACCCACTTCCACGTTTGACTGCCATATAGTTTTTTTTGATTAAAAAAATAATATTTTTAATATAACAATTTGGTTTTTAAAAAAGTACTAATAACTTAAATAATAAAAACACTTTTTTAAAAACAAATTGTTATATTGAAATTATTTAAAAAAGAAAACTTATTTATGGAATTTATTTCATATGTATAAACACTATTATTTTTTTATCTTGACGAATTTTTACTAGTAACTTAATTTTTGGCAATTACTAGTAACTTAATGACATGTTGTTATTTCTTATGATGAAGTAATTTATTTACTTTCTTAATTTGAACCTCTTTATATATCCACACATACATATATAGGTTCAAGTATTTCTTCGATTGCTGGTTTTCTTTACCTTACAAACTTTGAAACGGTTTCAGCTCACGCATCATCCCACACTCTGGTTCCGTACTACACGCAGTTTGAGTTGAGAGGATGTTAGTGCACTCAAAAACGCGTAACTAACACCATCTTTTGTCGTTTCCAATGACGCAGTTGTGTGGGTCCTACGTTGTTCAATAAAGTTCAAGACACAAGACTTCCGAAAGATTAGTATTAGTTATATTGTACACTACTACAATCCCGTACCACCCACCCTTGTATTATTATATAGATCGGTTGATTAGCAATACCCAAATTTTACATTATGATGTAACCAATGTTTTTTGAGAATACGTATACTACGTAAGAATGTATAGGCGATTCAGATAAGGATCCAAATTTATCACCCCACAAACCAAAACCATGTGCCTTTTTGCCTCTGGTTTTGCCCCTAAACTAGCAGCATCTGGGATATTTTTCATTGCCTTTATCCCACACTATATATTAACAACTTTAGTTAGCTCATCAACATTCATCAAAACACGTATCCAACTTTACACTTCCTTCCTTTCAACTACAATCAACATAAAATCACCAGAATCATCAGCTTCCAAATAGTTCAAGAATTGTTCTCTTTCATTCTCAAACACACAAAAGAATTTAACAATGAAATCAACAAGCTGTGCTTGGACATGGACCGTGGCAGCGAGTGTTGGAGTGGTGGAAGCATTAAAAGATCAAGGCATATGTAGGTGGAATAGTGTCATTAGATCAGCACAACAAAATGCTAAACATAATATCAAGTCTTTGTCTCACTCTCACACCAACAAGAAGCTTTCTTCTCATTCTTCTGCAATGATTTCGGGGAAATTGAGGGATGAGAAAGCAAAACAGTCAGAGGAGTCTTTGAGAACCGTCATGTTCTTGAGCTGTTGGGGTCCCAACTAAACAATTTTATTGTTTGGTTCATCAAAGGATGAAGTTTTAGATAGAAATTTCTGTATGTATATATTGGATTTTATTATATGAACTTTTCTCTTAAAAACTTGTTCTGTGTTACTTGTGGACTGTGGCGTATAATCAAAAGATTCAAAGAGAAAGTTAATTAAAGGAAATAAGATTTGCACCCTTCAATAAATATCAAACCTTAATTTAATAAATTCTCACTATTAATCCCAGCTTCAATAATGAGGGATTAAATATATTGAGCCAAAAAAAAAACAAGATTATGTGTCACGTGGATTCTTAACGTTGTCATGTAGGCAAATTTAATTGACGGTTTCAACATTAGATGGATGGAGAGAGTAATTTGTCCCTGTTTGAAAAATGTCAAGAACTAATTTATCCTAAAAAAATTGTCAATGAACCAATTTGTCAAAACAAGAAATTGTCGGACTAAAATGACCTTTTTTGCTCTAATTTGATTATTTTTTCTGTTGAGGGGAGCATTCTCCTATTAGGTTTAGGAGGATGATGTAATTTAATTTTGTCAAATTTGCTCTAGCAGTCGTTAAGTTATTTATTGAATTAGTCCTTTAAGTTTCAAAACGTTAACAGGATTGACCTTTTTTAGTTTACATCAAACCCCGTTAAATAAAGCTTATGTAGCTTACGGGTAGCGTCCTCAACCTTCCAACAAAACAAAACCTGTGTTTTCCTTTCTCATTCGATTCAACACAATTTTGCTTATACTTTTTGCTTGATCACAATGGGTTTTGTTCCAAATTTGAATTCCAATCTATCTATCATAACAATCTATCCTTCATTTCGTAATCAACATGGACTCCTAAAAAAGAACCCTAACCATATGAATGTGTTCATCAACTTTCTCCTTTTATTGTCAAAAAAAATTCATGGGACTTGTTCCATTGAATTTGTATGAACTCGGTTTATAATAGCTAGATGGTTTGGTGTTTTTATTTTTTGCAAATCATAGTTTGGGCAACAAATTAGTTTTGGGTCTTTGATAACGAAGAACCCTAACTTACTTTTTAATAAAATATTAAATGAAAAGAGATGACTCAGATAAAAAAAAGTCATGTTAAACATGGCATATAAGCACTGTGATGTCCAAATAAGCGCAATAACAGCCACATAAGCTTTTTTTAACAATACTTGATGGAAATTGAAAAAAAAGGCAGCAGTGTTAATAAAGGAAAATTTCAAAAAAAAAACACACACACATAAATGATAACTTGGTACAGAAAAAATAACTTAAACAACTGCAAAAGCAATGTTACATTTACTCTTATGTTGTTTTTAAAATCACATGGTGGTGGTGGAGGTGGTGGCGGCTCGCCAGAGCTGAGTGTCGTGCTCATGGGGTGGAGGTTCTGAGAGAGAGAGAGAGAAAATTTTAAAACCCAAATCTAGAAAATTTTAAAACCCATATCCGGTCCCTCTTTTACCCAAAATGCGGTAACAATGACCCATCATCTTCCCCAATACAGAAACACAACACCCATCTCCCACTGCAGCTGCCATCGTGCAACCCCTCTCTCACCGCCGCCACCGCGTGTGCCATCACAGTGCCCTGCGTCGCCGTTGCTCTCTCCATCCTGCTCCGCTGTTGCTCCATGTGTTCCGTTCATTGTAGTCTGCATTTCGTTCAATGTAGGAAATCTGAAACCCTTAAATCCTTCAATTTCTTCATCTTTCTCAAACCCATAAAGCTTCAATTCCAAACCCAGAAACCCACAGATTCAATAGGTTTGATTTGGAAGAAGGTGTGGTGTGGGGTTTGAATAGTTCAATAGTTGGATTTGCGCATGGATCTTCGATTTGGTAGTGTGATAACACTTTTTCGTAAAAACGTTACTTCCGTTCTAATACAGCAGTAAAATACTAAAGTATTAGGTATCGTATCCACAGAGACTTGGTGATATTATCGGCCATTCAATCAGATTTTTCAATCTTAAGTTATGAAAAGAAAATTGTTTGTTGTTTTGTGAACTTTAAAACTAAAAGCAATAATTTGATAAAAGAAATTAATAAGTGATAAAAAGATGTTGAGATTAGATTTTATTAACTTATTCCAATGTATTTAACTAGTTCATATACATAACTCTATTTTATTCATTAATTCATCATCACCGTAACATCCAAGTTAGCTAATTTCTTAGACTAATATGAAATCAACAACTAATTTGCAAAAATAAAGATTCCTCAACTATTTAAGCAAATAGTAGCATTAAGATTACGTGATATATTGACTAGAAAACATGATTCTATTCCTAGATATCAAGCTTAATAGGTGATTGAATTTAGTACATAATCAAAAGCTTATTTTCTAATACAACTTTTAAATTCAAAGATCAAGTATAGGAGATCAAACTATAACAAGCATTAAGAACAACATTCAAACACTAAATCAATTCATAAAACGAGATACATATATTCTTGAATTAGGTTCAATACATGGATATAAGATAATTAAACCTAACCTCAACAAAAGAGAGTTTAGCTACTCATTTTCATGATAGCTATCATACAAAATATAAAAGAGATGAAAAACCTCAAGAATGTAGCACCCTTGATCCCTCAAAATGATGCTCCAAGCCTTGATTCTTCACCCTCTTTCGTTTTTGCATTCAGTGTATGGTTCTCTCAAAGTTAAGAAATGAAGATCTATTTATAGGAAAATTTGCTAGCTAAGCTAAAGCATAAGGTTGCTTAGCTAACAAATGGTGTGCTACCGCCCTTGCATCTTCTCTCTTGTTAGCTAAGCCAAGGCATGAGGTTGCTTAGCTAACAAATGGTGTGTTGCCGCCTTTGCATCCTCTTTCTTGTTAGCTAAGCCAAAGTTTGATGTTTGCTTAGCTAACAAAAACTGTGTGCTGAAGTCTCTTTCTTGTTAGCTGAGCTAAGGCTTGATGTTGCTTAGCTAACAAATTGAGTGTGGCCGCCTTTCCTTGCTCTATCTTGTTAGCTAAGCTATAGTTTTGATGTTGCTTAGCTAACAAACTATGTGTGGCCCCCTTCTTTGTTCTTTCTTCATGGCGAAGCAACTCTATTCTGGCTCAGCAACTGTTAACTTTAGCTTAGCTACCAGTGTCTTCTGATTTTGCTTCTTTTTGATTTCTTTCGGCTTTGCTTCACACCTATTTGCACAACTTTCCTATAAAAGGATTAACTTCATACATTTTGCAATATTTACTAATATTTATGGGAAAAGTTAAATTAGTTTGCATTTAAATCAAATAAGTGCTTATAAATTGTTTAGGATTTTGAAGTAAATAAAGCACTTATCATAGTGCAGATCGCGGAGGAGTGAAAGAGGAATGGGTCTCTAATGCAACCAGACATGGTGCCTTTAGTTTCTGAGAGAGAGAGAGAGAGAGAGAGAGAGAGAGAGAGATCTTTTCAAAAAAATCCTCATGGTGTGATGTAATATGCTAGGTGGCAGGCCATGTAGGTTTTTAATATAAATAAAAATGAAAATAAATAACACATCAGATTTCTGTTAGTCAACTCATTTTTTTGTAACGTTTGACTAACAAAATGACCTATTTGAAAAAAATTAATTTTATAGGGGTATTTTTTTTTAAAAAAAATGCTGGGACTAAAATCAAAAGACCCTATATTTGCAAGGACTAAAAACATATTTAAGCCAATTATAAATTAAAAATGAGGAGGTTTAAATAATTTTATTTTAAAAGATCTATGTTAATTTGGTAAAAGGTAATTCTCATTTGATAATTTGCCCGTTAGGGAGTTTATATACAAGTCAAAAGAAGCAAGAGAAAAAGACTAAACTACCCTAAACTAGCTAGAAAAATTAAAATTAAATAAGGCTAACTAACTGAGGGTATATACAATAAGGCTAACAACTAATTGAGAGTAAATACAATAAGTCTAACACCCCCCTCAAGGTGGACTGTAAATGTTTTGCATGTTCAGCTTGGGTAACAAATTCTGGAACGGGGCAGCTTGGACCTTATCACGAACCAAATGACAGTCGAGCTCAATATGTTTAGTTTGCTCATGGAATGTGGGATTCTGAGCTATCTGAATGGCAGACCGCAATATAGTGGAACCGAAACTGTGTGAGGAACATGTAAATCTGTCAAGTGGTATAGTAGCCATTGGATCTCACAAGCAGTGGAAGCAAGAGCTCGATACTCAGCCTCGGAGGAGGACTTGGAGACCGTGCTCTGCTTCTTGAACTTCCATGAAATCAGAGAGGTACCAAGAAATATACAAAACCCTGTGACTGAAAGTCTAGTATCAGGACAGGTGGCCCAGTCCGAATCACTAAAACCTTTAAGTTTCAAATCAGAGTCAACAGCAAAGAAGATACCAGAACCGGGTTGCGCCTTTATATACCTGAGGACATGAAGAGCAACATCCATATGGGTCTGCCGAGGAGCGGAGATGAATTGGCTAAGCTTATGAACAAAAAAGCAGATGTCCGGCCTGGTGTTAGTGAGATATATCAAGCGACCAATGAGTCTCCTGTAACTAGAAGGGCCATCCAAAGGTGTGCCACTAGTAGCAGAGAGCTTGAAGTCTACCAACAGATATAATGTTTTTGGAAAAATTAGGAAGGTAAAGAACATAATACAGTATAAGGTTATGTGTTAAAAAGATAGTACCGCTGTAGGAGGAAATTGTCTTAGTACCATTAGGAAGAGACACTGATACTGGCCTGATTGCTTTATAAGTGGAACAAAATGTAGAGAGGATGCTATATGATCCGTCGCACCAGAGTCTATAAGCCATAGGGAAAGAGAGTTACTAGAACCCGTGAAGTTTGGTGTAACATGTTGTGCACTAGCTAAGGAGATAGTGGCTGGCAGTAGTAGTAGGCGCAGAGGAAGGTGTTACCAAGTGGCTTCAGTCTCAAGAGGGGAGGTGAATTGAGATTTAAAAACTTTTCAGATCTTTCGAAAACGTTTTTCCCCTTTTCAATGACTTAGATCAATTTCGCGCAGGTTAAGTGGAAGCGAAGGAATTAGAATATAAAGCAGTAAAGCGGTATAACAGTAAAGCAGGAAAGCAGTAAAGCACGCAGAGATTTATCCTGGTTCGGTCACCTCCTAGTGACCTACGTCCAGTCCTCACACCCTTGTGAGATTTTCCACTAACCAAAACAACAACGCTTACAGGTGCCTTGGAAAACCTTTACAGACTCAGGCACTCTCCTCCTAGGATACCCCACCTATGGAGAGCCCTCAAATCTAATATAACAATAACAAGAGATACCCCACCCCTGTTACAATCAGCTGCCCCAGAAAGATACCCCACTTCCTAGTACAAACAGCTACCCTAGAGAGATACTCCATTCCCTAGTACAAATCACAAACAATTAAATAATAAACAATTGTAAAGACAGAAATACCTCTAATGAAGGCAGATATTACAACTTGAAGAATGCAACCCCAACTAACTCTTAGCAACAGATCAGCTCAGACGGACCAACGATACGTGACGAGCAACAGTAAAAGCGTGAAGAGTTTTCTCAAAAATTTTCTGATTCGTGGAATGGGTTGCTGTAAAAATGAACGTGAAGCACTGCCTATTTATAGGCTATGAAAAAATTAAGTTTACGTTAAAAATAGTGCAGGAATCGATTCTTTGTTAAAGCATTTGATCTAGGAATCGATTCATTTAAGTGAGGAATCGATTTTGATTTGTTTGAAAAATAGAGACAATCGATTCTTGAGAACCATGGAGAGCTAGGAATCGATTCTGTACTTAGTGAAAATTTGTATGAATCGATTCTCAGCTTGCCTGAGACATGTAGGAATCGATTCTCAGTTAAGTGCAAAAGAGTGGGAATCGATTCTTCCTTTAAAAATGTTTGGCTCAGAAATCGATTTTTGTAATAAAAAATACATGAAGTGAAAATCGATTCTTCCTTTTATGATTGGCCTGAAAATCGATTTTGATGAGTGTATATGCAAGATGAAATCGATTTTTATGTTTTAAAGATGATAAGTATGTTTACGTAACTATGCATGCATCTTTGAAAAACTTGTGAGTGTGTGAGATTTTGACATACGAGCTGACCTTTGAAAGAGCTTACACTGTTTCCTAAGACACACCCAAACCCTAAGGACTACCCTTATATTTAAGGACTACCCTTAAACTTGAATCTCCAATCCTTGAGCTTGTTTGTCTTAGATTGTGACTTTGATGTTTTGTCACTTTCATTAACTTTGGCCATCAACTTTGGCTTTGGCCTTTTTACTATTATCAACTTTAGCTTTTGTCTTTTTCATCATCAAAACCTCTTAACCACTTCATCATCAAAACTTAGCCTGCAACACAAGATATCCACATTCTCCCCCTTTTTGATGATGACAAAACATTTACTCATCTCAATGTGGGAGGTTAGTTCAAACAGAAAATGCATATATATGATACTCCCTCTATCATGATGCTCCCCCTGTTTTATTGACTATATGCATAATGATAGATCTATATGCTCATTCTATATGCTTTATGCAACCCTATATTTCTCTCCCCCTTTTTGTCATGATCAAAAGGGTCGATATATGATAAAGTTTGCGAATCGAATGTCACAGCTATTTGACAAGGTAAAAGAACCATTGCTGATCATCAAAACTTGAAGAAAAACATATTTGAGACCATGAAGAGAATATTTTATCAAACACAGGTAAAGGCTAATTATGAGTCTCAAAAACTGTGAAGTAGTTGTTTTAAGCTTTATACATTTCATGCTGCTTAGTTTGAAAGTTGGTGGTGGCAGCCAGAATATGGGAGAAAAATTATTTTAGGTAAACAACGATTGTGAGCATGTATTCTGAAAATTACTAGCAATTGATTGTGACAGGAGAAAATAGATTTAAAAAAAATAGCGCTTCAACTGCTTTTAGAAAATGCTTTTTGAGCACGCAGAAATTCACAAGTCACAATTTTAAATTCACATTTATAAAATCACTTGAGAAACATTTAATTGAAAAATCATTTGAGGAACCAGGTTTTCTTTTGCAATGGATTTGTGAAAACATCAACTAGCTGATTGTGACGACTCAACTGACTCAATCATACAGTCGCCTTTCTAACCATAACCTCTAAGAAGGTGATGTATAATTTCTATATGATCAGTCCTAGAGGGTTGACCAGAATACTCTGTTGATTCCTGTTATTCTAATCATGCCTTATAAATATTGTTCTTAATGATGCATGAAATTAGTCTCTGTTTCACTAGTCACATATTTGACTTAATAAACTATTCTTAAGCACATTTTCAAAATAGAGGTGAATAAAAATTTAACCAATCTGACCTTTACCGGTGATTCTTCCTCTATTTATCACAAGTCACATGACGGCTTTTTCCGGGGGTGAGTGTTAAGAGTTTTATTGCGTCTCCGGTCATGCGCTTTGAGTCTTTGCTGTCAAGGTATCAATCTTCCCCCATACCTTGAAGCATACCTGCAATGATCTAAAACCAAGTTCTAGGTACCTAAATCTCTTTGGGTCCTTGTGGGTTAGTGTTTGGTATGGTTCCTTTAGGAATCCATACCTTTTTCATATTTTGTTTACCTCTTGCCCTGCAAACGGAAGCTGTATGTCCAGGTTTATCACAATAATAACATTTAATGTATGGTCTAGTGGAAAATTTTGGTTTATGATCCACATGCTTTTTCACAAAATTATCTCTTGGAACCCTAGGATGCACATGTTGTAAGTTGGACATTTTGCCTATTGTATATTCAAGCTCATTGATTTTCTTTTCATGTTCTATACACTTATCACATGCATAATTTTCCTTGAAATAGACAAGATCATCATTTTCTTTTCTAAGTTCTAATTTTTCTTTAGTTAAAGCAATAATATCATTTTCAAGATGAGTGATAACTTTCTTGGATTTGCTTAGAGCTTTAGCTAATTTTGAAGATTTATCGTGTAATTCTGTAAAAGCTTCATATAATTCATCATAGGAATCTTGTAAAGATTCAGAGTTAGAATATACCTCAGTTTCGTTTTCACTGTCGTGGTCAGCCATGAGAGCAACTTGAGCTTTTTCATTTTCTGAAATATCTGATGAGTTCATGTCATTGTCTTCCCAAGCTGTGTAGGCTTTTCTACCATTGTTTCCTTTGGACCCCTTTTTCTTGAACTTTGACAATTTTCTTTCTAAGTTCGGGCACTTCATCGTCAGGTGTCCGGATTTACCACATTCGTAGCAAGTTGGAGGACTTGAGAAGTTTTCTTTGCTTGAGCCTCTTTTGGTTGGAGAATTCTTTTTGAGAGATCTTTCCCTTCTCATGAACTTTTTGAACTTACTAACCATTAGTTCCATTTTCTCCTCATCTTCATCTTCATCTTCCGAATCATCACTATCGTTGATCAGCGGTCGTACGCGGGTCAAAATATTTGAAAAGGATTAAGAATGTAGTACAAGGTGAGAAACCTTGGTCGTCTCACAAGGATCTCTAATACTAAGATTTCCAGAATCAGGAACAAAATTAACAATAAAATAGGGGGGTTTGTTTATGAAGAAAACGATTTGTGTTTGAGGTGTTTAACAATCTTAAAGTGACAATCGATTCACCGGTTTCCGGCTACGCGTCTCGGATTTATCATTGGTTCCAAATATTCGTGCAAGACTCGTTCAAGGTTTCAGTTCTTGATTGATAATAAACTAATCAAGCAAGCGTCAATTAGTTTAAACGAATTCGCACCGTTTTAAAGCAAGCGTCAAAACGTGTTCAATCAATCATGATGGTGAACAAGCGCCACTAAACACAATCAATATCATAACTGAATTCAATCAATCCTCTATCAATTCCTACTCGAATTAAATAAAACAAGCGATTAAATAACCCGAATAGTTAAGAGTTGCGAAAAACAGATTCACATATAAACAAGCGTCATATATAAACGATTCGCGTATTGCAAATAAGCGTAATCTGAGTAATTAAGCATCACACAAAGACGAAAATTTGCAAACAAAGAATTCAAATGTGGAATTGATAGAGAAGAAAGAACTGAAAACTAAAAACGAAATAAACGAATTAACATTAGACACCGAACCTCAAAATCCGCAGACGAGAGCCTTTCACCGATGAATCAACTTAGGAATTTAGGCTTCCATGGAGGCTAGAGCACAAAAGTTTTGTAAAGTATATGATAATGCGTAAGATCGATAAAACGGCTGTTGACCAGCCAAATCTATAAGACTAAAACGAAATACCTAATCACTAAATGGGCTATTGGATAAAAGCCCGTTAACAAATTAATATTCGGTCCAAAACCCGTTTTACACAGTACTGCTTCGGTAATTCGCAGTTTTCACCTTCAATACTTCAGAACTGGGTTTCCAGCTCAACAGAAGAATTGTAGCTCTGTTCCTTAGCTTTCCAACGCATGCTCGCACGCCTCAATCGGATAACCACAGACAAAGTTATGACCTTCAGAGTAGATAGGGGTCAATATGCAATAAAACAAGAATTAATCGTGAAATTACTATATTGCTCAAATAAGACCCAAAATCTAGAAACGCGCTAAGACTTAAATATTAGACACAGAACACAATCAAAAATACCAAGTGCAAAGCTATAAAGAGTGCATTAAAATGCACTGATCAAATTCCCCCACACTTAAGCTTTTGCACTCCGGGCAAAACACACAAAACAAGACACGAAAACAATGCATGAGTTTCCAATGAACCCAAAGAATGCAAAGTCATAAGAGAAATACTTTTCCTAGGCTTCAAGGAGAACGACAATCAAAGACTGCACTTAATTACAATCAAGGCAAACAAGATGATAGAGCACTAGAGAGTGAATCATAAGTGATGAGTCCTCACAAGATATGTATAAGTAATGCTCTCAATCACTCAAGTGTCTAGGCTTGTGTTTACTCTCATATATATATAATAAGCACATCAATGAAAGTTAGCACTACCATATGCTTGACAAGCTTCTGACATCCACACTTAAGAACACATGCACATAAGATCAAAAGGTCTTTATAAGGGTTGTAATGGGGCCAAGGTCAAGGTGGGATAATCCTAAGGGGGAACTAAACTAAAAAGAATCATAGAGGATAAAGAAGCAGTGAAAATCAATTGTAAAGTGAGCATGAGAGGGTCCAACTTCAACAAAGTATGATGAATTTCTCTATTTTGATATACTTCTCCACATAACTCTCTCTACACACTTTCATTCTTCTTGAAACAAAAATTAAAAGAAATACACACACTTTTTTTTTCATTCTTTTTTTTTTCTTCTCTTTTTTTTCTTTTTGGGGAATATTTTTCTATACAAATGTACTTGCCAAACTTTCTATTGAGAACCCAAGAACAAACCCAAGTGAGAACCACAATTGCACAATTTGGACACCCCCACACTTATGGATTTAACAATTCTCAATTCAAAGCTCCTTCACCCTTTAAGATTGGGTAATAACATTGTTTTTCACTTTTGGGCTTATAATGAGCTATAAAACAAAGAATGGGATAAAAGGCTCAAAGGGGCTTACACAAAGGGATAAATTCAGGGTAGGCTTATTTGGCTAGTAGCTAAAAAACAGAATTGCCTAGATCATTTCAAACATGCATGTGAACAAGTGTTTCAACAAGAATCGAGTCAAGTTCTAGAGTAACTAACAAACATGAGTGAGTCACACACAATAAATGAGAGAATGGAAAAATGTTGTCCATCCATTAAAAGGCTCAATTCTCACCAGGGACACTGACTATCACAAATGATGCAAAATCTAGTGCTCATATCCAACTTATTATACCAAGAGGAACAAGAAATCAATCAAGTCATGTCAAAACACCTATGGTCCTAGAATAGCAAAATCACTCACAACGTATGCAAACTAAGAACTCATGGAAAAACATGCAAAAATAACAATTTTTTGTTTTTTTTTTTGTTTTGAAGGAAAACTGAAAAGCAAGCCAAAAATTAAAAGAAAAAGGCAAACTACTAAGCTACTAAAAGACACCCCCCCACACTTAAATCATACATTGTCCTCAATGAAAACAACAAGCATAAAATAAGAGTTAGGAGGAGGGATTCCCTGGTCAATTTGTAGTGTAGGTGGGATGTTTCAATGAGAGTTCTCTTATGGTTGCACTTCAGTTGCGGAACTCTCATAGAATAACTTGAGACGCTTTCCATCGACTTTGAAAACTTTGTTTGTCGCCTCACTTTTTATTTCTACTACACCATGAGGAAAAATGTTAGTAATAACAAAAGGACCAATCCACTTGGATCGATGTTTCCCAGCCATAATTTTCAGGCGGGGTCTGAACCATAAAACTCTATGCCCAATGGAGAACTCCTTTTTGTAAATCATCTTATCATGCTTAGCTTTCCACACTTTCTTGGCAGGAATGCCCGTCATGGTTAAACCAATGTCGCTCCTATGTTTCCTTAGGATTGGCAGCTTCTTTTCCTGTTCAGATTTAAGCCCTGTTATATTAGTCTCATGAAGCTTCCCACTCCCCTCTGAATATACAAAATTAAAATTTTTAGGGGGTGGTTCAAGCTCTAAAACAAGGGGCTGCTCAATGGCAGTAGCTACATCTACAATGTCAGCTATAGGAGGTGTGTCAACCTGCAAAGTATCAACCAAACCATTAAGCAATTCAATTTTACAAAGGGAAAGCTCTTCCATGGGGTGTTTCTTATCATTAAAGATGTTGAATTTTTCAGTGGTATCACCGAATTCCATGGAAAGAGTCCCTGCATGTACATCAATTTTAGTTTTGGCAGTCCTCAAGAATGGTCTGCCTAAAATGATAGGCGACCTGTTGGACTTAGTTTCTTCCTCCATGTCTAGAATGTAAAAATCTGCAGGAAAGATCAAATTATTAACTTTAACAAGAACATCCTCAACCAGTCCAGCAGGTCGAGCATTGCTTCTATTTGCTAGCTGGATGGTAACACCTGTTTCCTGCAAAGGTCCAAGAGCAAGAGAGTTAAAAATAGATGTGGGCATTACATTGATTGAAGCTCCTAGATCTAACATGGCATCATCAAAATGACTGTTGCCGATGGTGCATGGAATGGAGAAAGTTCCTGGATCCTTGCACTTCTGGGGCATGGGAAACATGAGGGCAGAAACATTATACCCCACATTGACTTTTTCAATTCCTTTCAGTCTTCTCTTTCTCTTGTATGTGCACAACTCCTTCAGAAATCTGGCATATTTTGGAATCTGCTTAATTGCCTCAAGAAGGGGAATGTTGACTTCCACCTTCCTAAAGGTATCTAAAATCTCATTGTCCCTATCTGCCTCATCTTGTTTTTTAGTAATAGATGCTCTTTGAGGGAATGGGAGTGGTGGTATGTATTCCTCATCATCATCTGGCTCAAGTGCCTTTCTATTTTTCAAAACAGCAGTTTCAAGCACCTTTGGAGTGTCAACAGTCTTCCCAGATCTCAATGTGATAGCACTAACATTGGGGCTTGATGCATTCGGATTAACCACTGCTTGAGCAGGCAGTTCGTCTGCCCCCTGGGCTTGCATCTGATTAATTGCAGTAGCCATCTGCCCAATTTGTGTCTGTAAATTCTGAATTGAGGAATCTGTTCTCTGTTGGAACTGGAGATTCTGGGCAGCCATCTGCTTAACTAGATCCTCTAATGAAGGTTCAGGCCTAGCAGCAGCTTGTGATGGATTAATTTGCTGTCTGGGCTGTTGTTGTTGTGCAGTTGGATTTCCCCATCTAAGGTTTGGATGATTCCTCCAGCTTGGGTGGTACCTGTTAGAAGACAAATCAACATTGGCTTGAGGGTTAAATATATTAGCTGCATATGCTTGAGGGGTATCAGCATTAGAATCCTCTTGAGGTGTAGGACAAGAATCTGTGGGGTGCTCTGTAGAGGTACAAATACCACAAACCCTGGCTGTCGGACCTGTTGCCAACTTTTTTACCAAAACTGTAAGTTCATCTAACCTGTTTTCTAAGCTCTTATGATTAGTAGCATGTATCTCATTTACTCCCCTTGTTAGAACTGCAGAATTGCTTCTGGTTGTGAATTGTTGGGAGTTAATGGACATATTATCTATTAAAGCTCTTGCATCTGTTGGGGTCTTGTCTACAAGGGCTCCTCCACTAGCAGCATCCATAATATTTCTGTCCATGGGCAATAAACCCTCGTAGAAATACTGGATGAGTAGTTGCTCAGAGATTTGATGATGAGGGCAGCTAGCACACAATTTCTTGAATCTCTCCCAGTATTCATGTAAAGACTCAGTGGAGTTTTGCCGGATACTACATATCTCTTTTCTAATTGAAGCAGCTCTGGATGCAGGAAAGAACTTCTCTAGAAACAACTTCTTCAAGTCATTCCAATTTTCAACAGAACTTGGCTGGAGGTAATACAACCAATCCTTGGCTGCATCTTGGAGTGAGAAAGGGAAGGCCCTCAGTTTAATGTGCTCCTCTGGAATTCCTTGTGGTTTCATGGTTGAGCACACAATGTGGAACTCCTTTAGATGTTTGTGAGGATCCTCACCTGCAAGACCATTAAACTTTGGCAACAAGTGTATTAAACCAGACTTCAATTCAAAAGGAACAGCAACATCAGGATAATTAATACATAGAGCATTGTCAGTAACATCAGGTGCAGCAAGTTCCCTAAGAGTTCTACCAGCCATGTTATGATCAACAAAATCAGAATCAAAGAAGTTATGACTAAAATTAAGGAAAAAAAATCAAAAATGAATCAAAACTAATCTAAAAAATATAAAAACACCACTAAAAATCTAATAAAATCAAAACAAGATCATTCAAATTTTTTTGGATTTTTTTGAGATTATAAAATATTCGAATAATTAATTAAAAATAGAAAACGAATGAATTTAGGATTTTTCGGCCTAGGCTCCCTTTTAGGGAGTCCTCCTCCTTGACTTATTTCGGATTTTATGACCAATTTTCGGAGCAATCTGACCAGATCACCTGAAAATCGTTTTTTTTTTTACCTAAAAAAACCAGAATTCAGCAGAATGCCTACGACCTGTAACAAAACCTGAAAACTCAACAAAGACACAAACTAAAATGTTAGTACTGTTAGTGGGATCCTGAAGTTGGCAATCCCTAATTAGAGATCCCCGGCAACGGCGCCAATTTGATCAGCGGTCGTACGCGGGTCAAAATATTTGAAAAGGATTAAGAATGTAGTACAAGGTGAGAAACCTTGGTCGTCTCACAAGGATCTCTAATACTAAGATTTCCAGAATCAGGAACAAAATTAACAATAAAATAGGGGGGTTTGTTTATGAAGAAAACGATTTGTGTTTGAGGTGTTTAACAATCTTAAAGTGACAATCGATTCACCGGTTTCCGGCTACGCGTCTCGGATTTATCATTGGTTCCAAATATTCGTGCAAGACTCGTTCAAGGTTTCAGTTCTTGATTGATAATAAACTAATCAAGCAAGCGTCAATTAGTTTAAACGAATTCGCACCGTTTTAAAGCAAGCGTCAAAACGTGTTCAATCAATCATGATGGTGAACAAGCGCCACTAAACACAATCAATATCATAACTGAATTCAATCAATCCTCTATCAATTCCTACTCGAATTAAATAAAACAAGCGATTAAATAACCCGAATAGTTAAGAGTTGCGAAAAACAGATTCACATATAAACAAGCGTCATATATAAACGATTCGCGTATTGCAAATAAGCGTAATCTGAGTAATTAAGCATCACACAAAGACGAAAATTTGCAAACAAAGAATTCAAATGTGGAATTGATAGAGAAGAAAGAACTGAAAACTAAAAACGAAATAAACGAATTAACATTAGACACCGAACCTCAAAATCCGCAGACGAGAGCCTTTCACCGATGAATCAACTTAGGAATTTAGGCTTCCATGGAGGCTAGAGCACAAAAGTTTTGTAAAGTATATGATAATGCGTAAGATCGATAAAACGGCTGTTGACCAGCCAAATCTATAAGACTAAAACGAAATACCTAATCACTAAATGGGCTATTGGATAAAAGCCCGTTAACAAATTAATATTCGGTCCAAAACCCGTTTTACACAGTACTGCTTCGGTAATTCGCAGTTTTCACCTTCAATACTTCAGAAATGGGTTTCCAGCTCAACAGAAGAATTGTAGCTCTGTTCCTTAGCTTTCCAACGCATGCTCGCACGCCTCAATCGGATAACCACAGACAAAGTTATGACCTTCAGAGTAGATAGGGGTCAATATGCAATAAAACAAGAATTAATCGTGAAATTACTATATTGCTCAAATAAGACCCAAAATCTAGAAACGCGCTAAGACTTAAATATTAGACACAGAACACAATCAAAAATACCAAGTGCAAAGCTATAAAGAGTGCATTAAAATGCACTGATCAATCGTCGGATGAGCTTGAACTGGAAGCTTTGAGAGCTAAATTTTTGTTCTTCTTGTCTTTTCCTTCATGCTCTGCTAGGCGAGTGAGCTCTAACTCGTGCTCTAGTAGTTTCCCAAACAGGGTGGCGAGAGTCATGGTAGTCAAGTTTCTTGACTCAGTTATTGCAGTCACCTTTGGTTGCCATTCTCTGTTTAGGCATCTTAGAACTTTGTTGATCAAGTCTTCGGGAGGAAATGATTTTCCTAATGAACCCAATTTGTTCACTATGTGAGTGAACCTTTTCTGCATCTCTGATATTGTTTCACCTGTATTCATTCTAAACAATCCGTACTCTCTGGTAAGAGTATTTATTCTTGCCCTTTTCACTTCACTTGTACCCTCATGAGTAACTTGAAGATTATCCCACATTTCTTGGGCAGTTTTACAGTTTGAAACTCGAAAAAATTCATCAGCACTCAAAACAGAAGTAATAATATTTTTAGCACGTAAATTAAGTTGCACTTTTCTTTTCTCATCATCAGACCATTCATTTCTACTTTTTATTGTAAGAATACCATCTACTATGTGTGTGGGGACGAAAGGTCCTTTTTCCACAGCATCCCAAACATCTAAGTCTACCCCTTCAATAAAGATTCTCATTCTTTCTTTCCAATATGCATAGTCTTCTCCGTTGAATCCCGGAGGACGGAAAAGAGAAGCACCCTCTTGCGTAGACCAACCTGAAGCCATTTCTCTTGAAGCTGCTAGGCCCTTTATACAAGAGTCTAGCTTTGATACCACTTGTTACCAAGTGGCTTCAGTCTCAAGAGGGGGGTGAATTGAGATTTAAAAACTTTTCAGATCTTTCGAAAACGTTTTTCCCCTTTTCAATGACTTAGATCAATTTCGCGCAGGTTAAGTGGAAGCGAAGGAATTAGAATATAAAGCAGTAAAGCGGTATAACAGTAAAGCAGGAAAGCAGTAAAGCACGCAGAGATTTATCCTGGTTCGGTCACCTCCTAGTGACCTACGTCCAGTCCTCACACCCTTGTGAGATTTTCCACTAACCAAAACAACAAGGCTTACAGGTGCCTTGGAAAACCTTTACAGACTCAGGCACTCTCCTCCTAGGATACCCCACCTATGGAGAGCCCTCAAATCTAATATAACAATAACAAGAGATACCCCACCCCTGTTACAATCAGCTGCCCCAGAAAGATACCCCACTTCCTAGTACAAACAGCTACACTAGAGAGATACCCCACTCCCTAGTACAAATCACAAACAATTAAATAATAAACAATTGTAAAGACAGAAATACCTCTAATGAAGGCAGATATTACAACTTGAAGAATGCAACCCCAACTAACTCTTAGCAACAGATCAGCTCAGATGGACCAACGATGCGTGATGAGCAACAGTAAAAGCGTGAAGAGTTTTCTCAAAAGTTTTCTGATTCGTGGAATGGGTTGTTGTAAAAATGAACGTGAAGCACTGCCTATTTATAGGCTATGAAAAAATTAAGTTTACGTTAAAAATAGTGTAGGAATCAATTCTTTGTTAAAGCATTTGATCTAGGAATCGATTCATTTAAGTGAGGAATCGATTTTGATTTGTTTGAAAAATAGAGAAAATCGATTCTTGAGAACCATGGAGAGCTAGGAATCGATTCTGTACTTAGTGAAAATTTGTATGAATCGATTCTCAGCTTGCCTGAGACATGTAGGAATCGATTCTCAGTTAAGTGCAAAAAAGTGGGAATCGATTCTTCCTTTAAAAATGTTTGGCTCAGAATTCGATTTTTGTACTAAAAAATACATGAAGTGAAAATCGATTATTCCTTTTATGATTGGCCTGAAAATCGATTTTGATGAGTGTATATGCAAGATGAAATCGATTTTTATGTTTTAAAGATGATAAGTATGTTTACGTAAGTATGCATGCATCTTTGAAAAACTTGTGAGTGTGTGAGATTTTGACATACGAGCTGACCTTTGAAAGAGCTTACACTTTTTCCTAAGACACACCCAAACCCTAAGGACTACCCTTATATTTAAGGACTACCCTTAAACTTGAATCTTCAATCCTTGAGCTTGTTTGTCTTGGATTGTGACTTTGATGTTTTGTCACTTTCATTAACTTTGGCCATCAACTTTGGCTTTGGCCTTTTTACTATTATCAACTTTAGCTTTTGTCTTTTTCATCATCAAAACCTCTTAACCACTTCATCATCAAAACTTAGCCTGCAACACAAGATATCCACAGAAGGAAGCAAGGCGAGCAGACTTTGAATTTGAGCTTTTGTGAAGCCTAAAGAGGTAGAAGTTGTGTGATTGGTGACCACCTTCTTGGACTTGAAATCCGGAGGATAACCATGCTTGAGGAAGCATGTGTCAATAGTGTGATTGATCTGATTGCAATGAGCGCAAAATCTATTGCCAGGAGTCATCAGTGGAAGTGTACAAAAGGGCAAATCCAATAACCGTAATAATCAGCAACGAGTAACAATCAGCAATAATCCAATAACAATAAACAAATCTAGTAGGCCGGAATCAATAGGCCAGAGAAAAAATTTAGGCAGTAACAACGATCAGCAATAACGGTAACAGGCAACAATCAGTAACAATCAGCAATAATCAACAAACAAGAAAGCAGTGATTTTAGTAATCAAACCAGAGAGTGCGGTTTCAGCAAGAAATCAGCGATTGCAGCAATTATACCAGAGTGTGATTTCAACAAGTAACAAGAAATCAATAGAAGAAACGCGTTGAGAAGGAAAGAACATGAATCAACTAGAACACCAAAGATGAAGAGATGCACTACCAGCGATCCAGAATCTCATAATTAAACGCAGTGAGAGAGGGACGGTCCAGAATAAAAAAAAAAGCGATGCAGTAAAGACGCGATCCCGAATAACAAATGTGATCCAACAAAATGCGATGCAGATCTGGAAAATGCAATGTAGATTCAGAAAGATTGCGAATCTGAAAAACATGATGATGCAGATCCCAGAAAAACGCGATGGAGAAAATCGGGATGGAGCAAAACGCGATTTCTAAAAAACGAAGATCTCTGAAAAACGTGTGAAGGAGAAAAACGCGTGAAGATCTCGGAAGCTAGATGTGATGAGAAGATGAGTGATCCAGAACACGATTGAAGGAGAAGAGCTGGTCGCGATTTAGGAAGAGGAGTGTTTCACTGAGAAAGTAGTTATCTCTGTGAGAGAGACTCGCGAGAGAGAGAACAGAGAGCGAAGAAAAAGGTGTTCGCAAGAAAGAGGAAATTTTAGAGAAAAAGGAGGGTTTCATCTGATACCATGTTAATTTGGTAAAAGGTAATTCTCATTTGATAAATTGCCCATTAGGGAGTTTATATACAAGTCAAAAGAAGCAAGAGAAAAAGACTAAACTACCCTAAACTAGAAAAATTAAAATACGATAAGGCTAACCAACTGAGGGTATATACAATAAGGCTAATAACTAATTGAGAGTAAATACAATAAGTCTAACAATCTATTCGCCCTTATCCCTCCAAAAAAAATTCCAATATTAGAGAGGAACTAAAATTGGGTTTGGATGGAAATTTTCAACTTCCTATCTGAAAAAAGTTTAAAATAATCCCCTTCCACACTCCTCCAAAGAACACCACCTAGTGTTAATTTATCTAATGACGGAAAACCCTCCTCCCCATTCCCTATATGATAGCTTATTTTGTTAATATATATTCACCCTTTGTGGATCCCAATTCCTATTTTAATTATAATAAAGTAAGAAAAATAATAATATTTTGACCCTTTTTAATAAGTAATTTGTTTATAAAGTGAATTTATAGGGTATCATAAAGGTTTTTACATGTGTTAGAGCCAACACATGTAAAAACCTTTATCATAAAGGTTTTTCATTAGTGCGCATTCATTGTCCATTGTCCATGTGTTAGAGCCAACGTGATAAGCTAAACCAACCAAAAACAATAACTACAATCGACATAAAATGTTCAGAGCCATCCAAGCAAAATCAAACTAATATCTCGATCCTAATTTCCATCCTATCAAAATCTTCCTCACATAGTCGATGGCAATGGTTTAATTCTATCCAATTACAAATTATTATTATTATTATTATTATTATTATTATTATTATTATTATTATTATTATTGAGAACTATAAGCACTTTTTTTTTTAGATTAAACTATAGGCACATTTGGCTACATGCGGTCTTGGTTAGTCCAAATTAACTCTTTGATCGAAAACCAATGAGAAGTCAAGAAAAAACGAAAGATTGCTGTAGGCCTTAATTGAATATGCACTCCTTTTGTGGGAGTGCATATTTGTTATCTCAAACAATCGTGTTCTTTGGAACTTTTATCATACACCTCCTATGCATTCAAAGAAAGCTTAATGTTGTACCTATAGTTATGTGACTCTTTGGGTTGAGCTCTTCATATGGGCTTAAGCCACAAAACTTAGTGCTCTAGCTAGTTGAAAATTGGGTAACGGAAAGGGCTACTTATAGCCTGGATTAGGACTCCACCGAATATGGATAAATGAGTGAAATCATCAAATGAGAATGGGTTATACCACCGGGTCAGTACCAGTAGAGTGAAAGTCAATGTGAGCGTCGACTCTTAAAAGGGGTAACAATGTTGTGAGTTCTACGTTGAGTAATGAAGAAAGTTCAATGTAGTCCTTATTACTTAAGCCATAACGCTCTTCCACCTACTAAAATAGTTTCTTGAGTTGGGATGTCCCCATGAGCTTAAGTCATAACTGCCATATGGCTTTGGTGGAGGGTGTGTGGGTCCATACATGACGGTGGTGACAGATATGAGACTTGATCGATTTCGTTGGTTAATATTTCAATTTCAATACATTAATTTTTTATTTAGTTTCTTTTTAAAAAAAATATTCCTACTGCTAAGCAAATATTAACAGTACTGGATATAGGTCCCGGTTGAGGAGGAGGCCGAGATACTTACCAAGTTGAGAAGCTAGAGTACTCCAAATGAGATGCCGAGATGGTCTTGCTCGCATGATCTGGCGAGGGGTGTGGTACCTGCTCACACTCGATGCTTAAGCCAGTATGGGGAAAATGTGATATGTTGTAATAAATGCGTACCTGACATACTGACGGGACAACGTATTTATAGGAAATTGTTAATCCGAGTAGGTTCCCAGGAAAGAGAGGTGGGTCACAATGGACACTTTTAAGTACCAAGTCTTTCCTAGCCAGAACTTTCCCCAAACAACACTGGTTTCAAGAACAAGTCGAAGAGATTACTGGGATGAGTCGCGGACTAGGTCGCTCTCTTTAAGACGTTTCGTGGCACTGCTCCACGGTGCAAGTAGGCTAATAACCACAACTTGCCCAGGATAAAACAGCCCAGTCGAAACTACTACGAAAGTTCACTGCACCGTGAAAATTAGCCTATCCAATGTGGGAATTTTTCTGATTCACACACAAGAGTTCTATCCAATGTGGGACTTTTTCCAATTCCCACACAAGAGTTCCAACAATCCCCCACTTGAATTTAAAAAGTAGTTTAAGAAGTAACGTCAAACGCTTCCATAGGATTGTACATAAACAGAGATGTCTTACGACTTGAACCTTTGCATAGCGGTTAAGATTTAGATTCAACAAGAGTGACTCGTAGTCTTGAACTCTATCTCTAACATCAAAACCACACACAACCTTTTCCATGGGTGTATTCTTATAAGCCCGTGCTTTTATGGCCCTGCACGTCTATCCCGGTTTAGTGAACGCTTTAGGAATCCTGCCAACGATTCCATAGGAAGCGGCCCCACTTCCACATTCACAAAGGTGAGTCTATTAAGAGTACTCCTATAGCCAGGTACTCTACTCCACATCGAGTATAGATCTCATTAAGAGTTTCTATTGCCTCAACTTTACGTCGCTTCAGGAATCATGCTTCTTTACTTATAATATCATGTTCATATCGTATCACTTCACAACTTGTTATTACCCATTGAACCTAATTCTTGGGATCTCCAGTCTTTTAGGTCGGGTTACCATCGTGAGTGACTCATGATTCTAAAGGCAGTAGTCCCATCCTTTGAGATGTATTTTGGACTTTCTCCCTAGCTAATCCCTTCGTCAAAGGATCAGCTAAGTTCTGATCAGCTAAACCAGAATAATAAAATATTGAAGATCACAACAAATTTAGCAAGAATAATAAAATATTGAAGATCACAACAAACACCTATTTGTCTTTGTTACGAGAGCCTATGAAAATTGTTTAGTTCTTAGCAAGAAGAAGGCAGAGGTTGCAAAACAAATGATTGATATCAGGTTAGCCTGCGAGGCAGAGCTTGACCTGTTCCTACACTTGCATGTCATATGACCTGGTCTCTCGCAATTGAAATAATTAAATGAAAGAGCAGCATCATTTCTAGGTGGTGGTAGTTGAAGCTTAGAATATGGGAAATTTGGGGATCCCATTCCAGTTGCTGTTCTTTTGAGCCTGATTACAGTTTTAATTTTGAAAGGTTTTCTAGAAAATTATATTGCAATTTTCATTATTATATATTGCAATATATCGTGAAACACGTAACTTCTCAAAAAAAAAATATTATTACTATTGAGAACAAAACCAATTCTACGATATAAAATCATTAACCGTTAAGTGTTAACCACTAACAGCAACAAAAATGTGAGTAAAAAATAATTTCAAAAAATATGAATTAAAAAAATTCATTCTTATAGAGATTATTATTCTCTTTCCGTAGAATCACTACAAGAAAATCGCGCATTTGCGACGGCAATTTCCGTCGCAAATGGGCCTTTTTCCGTGGCAAATTCACTTTTGCGACGGCATTTGCGACGGACAAAAAGTCGTCGCAAAACAGCTCGTCGCAAATGATTTGCGACGGACTTCTTCGTCGCAAATTGCCCGTCGCAAAGCCGTTGCAAATGTCCGTGGCAAACTCGTCGCAAATTTGTCACAGATTTCCGTGGCAAAATCGTCGCAAATCTGATGTTAAATTGTTTGAAAATTCCGTCGCAAATTGTAATAATTCCGTGGCAAATTCAGTAACTATCAAAAAATATTCGGACGCAAATTCCGTCGCAAAGCAAAATATAAAAAATTCTACCAAAATTTGACATTTGCATTGTCATTCCTTTTAGCAATATTCCCTGCCAATTTAATTCAGACCCCAATCCACCAATTCAAGCATAAATATTAAATATCAAAACACATCACTAATATCAAAAGTGTCAATCTAATATCAAAAGTGTCAATCTAAACCATCAACTTAGTTATAAACTACACTAATGTTCAACCCAATCCACCAAATTAGTTAAAAGTGACATACATACCAAATATCAAAACATGCCACTAGTTTACTCAAATATATCAAATGTGCCCCTAGTTTATCAAAATATACCAATACACTAATGTCGAGTAAACTCAAAAAATTCTGACGAAGCATCTTCAAGTCCAGCTCTGAAAAATATACCTAACAAATCAAAAACGATAATGATTACTAATTAATTCATAAAACTAATATATTTTGCACATTAATTAAAACATAGATTACCTAGATCTCGTCAATAAACGTTATCATAAACGTGGTCTCCATCATCTGCATCTTCGCTCTCATCCTGATGGGCAGACTGACCCTGCTGGGCAGGCTGACCCTGCTGGGCAGGCTGACCCTGATGGGCAGGCAGGTCTTGCTCGGGAGGCTGCCAATCAGGTGGAGGTGTTGGAATTCCAGAATGGTTAAATACGTACTCAATTAGTCGTTGCTGTCGTGCAAACCGCTCTTCAAATTGTTGTGACATTTGTTGGATGATCCTACGGGCCTCAGGAGACAGGCCCGCACTCGTCGAAGCTCTAGAGTCTACCATATTGTCAGCTATGCCTCCTGTCCCATACACACCACGACTCTTATAGGGCCCTCCAGCAGCCTGCTCCCACAACAAACGCTTTAACTTAGCCAACTCAACGGGGTCTACTGGTATATCTGACTGAGAGAACAACCGCTGAAACTCCTCCTATCAAATATCAAATGCACAAGTTATAATAGCTATAATAGTAGTTCTTGTATGCAATATGCTATATGCATGCTTCTTGATTTCCCTTAAATAGCTATAATAGTAGTTCCTGTTTCTGTTTGGTTATAGTAGTAGTTCCTGTATGCAATATGCTATATGCATGCTTCTTGTTTGGTTATAATAGTAGTGGCTGTATGCAATATGCATGCTTCTTGATTTCCCTTAAATAGCTATAATAGTAGTTCAGAAACTATCAGAAACAGAAACTATCAGAAACAATATGCATGCTTCTTTAGTGGCTGTATGCATGCTTCTTTAGTGGCTATATGCAATATCCATTCAGAAACAATATTCTTGATTTCCCTTAAATAGCTATAATAGTAGTGGATGTATGCAATATGCATGCTTCTTTAGTGGCTGTATGCAATATCCATTCAGAAACTATCAGAAACAGAAACAAACAGAAACTAAACATACTATGCAGAAAACTATCAAAAACAGAAACAGAAATTGCTAAGGTTAATACACTTTCTTGCAGAAAACTATCAGAAATTGCTATCAGAAATTGCTAATAGAAATTGCTATCAGAAACAGAAACTATCAGAAACAATATGCATGCTTCTTTAGTGGCTGTATGCAATATGCATGCTTCTTTAGTGGCTGTATGCAATATCCATTCAGAAACAATATTATTGATTTCCCTTAAATAGCTATAATAGTAGTGGCTGTATGCAATATGCATGCTTCTTTAGTGGCTGTATGCAATATCCATTCAGAAACTATCAGAAACAGAAACAAACATAAACTAAACATACTATGCAGAAAACTATCAGAAACAGAAACAGAAATTGCTAAGGTTAATACACTTTCTTGCAGAAAACTATCAGAAATTGCTATCAGAAATTGCTAACAGAAATTGCTATCAGAAACAGAAATTGCTTCTCAGAAACTGAACTAAACATACTATGCAGAAAACTATCAGAAAAAGAAATTGCTTCTCAGAAACTGCTAACAGAAATTGCTAACAGAAATTGCTATCAGAAACAGAAATTGCTTCTCAGAAACTGAACTAAACATACTATGCAGAAAACTATCAGAAACAGAAACAAACAAACAGATGGGTCCTCCTTTCCTAAGGTTAATACACTTTCTTGCATTTTCACCCAAAAAACTATCCATTGATTCTAGAAAAATCAGTTTAAATGCAAAAACGTAATAGAACTACTTCATATTGCATAAATCAAGTTGTATGGCTGTATGCAGATCAGTTCTATCAATTTCAAATGCAATCCTAGAGTTCCTACCATCTAATAACAACCACCCAGAAAATCATGAAAATCAGTTTCCAGTAATTCCTTTCATCTCAGAAATTAGTTCCTACCATCTAATTCCAGTAATTATGCAGAAACTGAACTAACAGGAAACTGAACTAAGTCAATGTGAGAATCAATTATGCAGATCAGTTGTATGGCTGTATGGAGGGAGATCAGAAACTGAACTAACAGGAAAATCATGAAAATCAGTTTCCAGGAAAATCATGAAAATCAGTTTCCAGAAACTGAACTATACAGTTGTATGCATTTTCACCCAAAAAACTATCCATTGATTCTAGAAAAATCAGTTTAAAATAACTGTTTTATACCTGAGTAATGCGAGCGCGGTCCTCTACAAACTCGCCTGTGCCCTTCCTAACTTGAGTGTGGCGATGAAGCTCATCTACATGTGGTTTCCTCCCCATCTTCTTGGTCTATTATTAATAACTTAAGTTTGTAAATGGTAAATTATAATTAATTATATTGACATTAGGAGAATATACGCTTAAGAATATACCATTCTCTCTGAATGCTGCAACATAGAGACAGAACCCCCAGTGTGCAAGCTTCCACCTTTTTCTGATGCTCTGTTCTTCTTATTCTGCTCACACTTAGCTATGAATTTTGGATCATTCCAGATGTGATCTCTTAGGTGATTATAGACTTGATCCCCCATCCAAAGAGGTCTACGCCTCCCCAAGCGGACACGTCTGAGAATATCACGGAGTCGGAGAGCAGCATTCGTATGAAAAAGATCCTCAACGGCGGCCTCCTGAGACTTATGCCATAAGCAGGGAAGTCATTAATGGTCCACATCAAAGCGGCTCTCATCAAAAAATTCTCCTTCCGTGCGTAATCGTAGGTCGAGACACCATCCCACAACCTCTTCAAATCATCAATTAGTGGTTCTAAATAGATGTCAATGCCTGCTTTTGGATTTCCTGGGCCAGGTATCAGACAAGTCAAAAACATGTAAGGTTTAGTCATGCACATCTCAGGGGGAAGGTTGTACGGGGTAACAATAACGGGCCAGCAAGAATATGGTGAAGCCGATGCTTGGGTATATGGCGTAAAACCATCAGAGCATAACCCAAGTCGTACGTTGCGTGGATCCGCTGCAAACTCAGGTTGTACCCGATCAAAGTGTTTCCATGCTTCCCCATCAGACGGATGACGTAACACACCGGGACATTTATTCTCAAAATGCCACGTCATATTCCCTGCAATGTGCTCGGATGCAAACATTCTCTGCAACCTTGGAATTTTTGGCAAATAGAACATTGACTTCACCGGAACTTGTTTATTCTTACTACTAGTCCCCCTTTTGCGAGCATGATACCTCGGCGCATTACAAAATTTGCATTCAAGTAGTGCAGCATCTTTTTTCCCAAACTCATTGTCATAATACAACATATGACCTTCCGGACAGCAATCGATCCTTCTAGCTTCCAATCCCAACTTAAAAACTAACCTCTTAGCCTCGTAAAAATTCTTTGGCAAATTTTCATTCATAGGTGTCACGCCTGACATCATATCACATATCAAGTCCATTCCCACCTCAGATGTATTACTCAATGATTTGAGAGCTAAAAGCTTCGCACAAATCGATAACTTTGAGTTTGATGACCCTTCAAACAATGGTTTGTTTGCATCTAACAACATATTATAGAATCTCTGTGCTTGCTCATTCGGAAGCTCTTCCATGTTATCATATTGCTCCTCCTCGAATGACACATTCACCCCAAGACCGTCACAAACCATATTCTGCATCAAGTTGATTTCTTCACCACATCCTATATCTGCAGAATTACTAGCATCACCCCTGCAATTTTCGCCAACCAATGGGACGACATCAAACCCTTTCTCACCATTACTCGTCCAAATCCAATAATTAGGCCTAAACTCAACTCCCTTCAAGTGATCAATGACCTCCGATGGATTCCTAATCTTTCCACATTTGCATTTGACGCAAGGACATCGAATCCCCCCTTCAACTCCAAATTGTTCTTGTGTCATTGCAAAAAGAATAAATTCCCACACGCCATCTACAAAAGATTGTTTCAAACCCGCTCTTTTTGGAAACAACCTATCATACATCCAAAGGCGATGCGAAGGAGGAAATTCCATTTTGCACATTTAAAATTAGAGAGAGAGAGAGAGATGGATGAGATGGATGTCCATGGAGATAGAGAGAGAGAGAGAGAGCAAGACAAGAATGTAAACGATGGATGCCCATCGAGAGAGAGAGAGGGAGAGTGAGTGAAAAGCTAAACGAACATGTACTAATTATTTTTGTTTTTCATAAGAGTTTAATTTATGTACAGTATACATACAACATAGCTAGGCGGGATTATCTGTTCTGCTTAATAATTGTGTCTCAGTTATTATGCAGCAACCTATTTTACCTGAACCAATTAAATTTCGTTTTCCGATCAGCTCACACTCATAGTTTAATCATTTAAAATAAAAAAGATTTTGCTTTTCAAAACAACCAATTTCTTATTTCCTTGGCAATAAGAAATTATTGGTTAGTTCCTAGAAATACAAATTTGAGTTACTTTATCACTATCAGCTGTTTTCTATTTCATTTACTTTACATTAGTCTTTTTAACAAGTTTCATACACATGTTAATAAAATATGAGTTGCTAAACGATTGCACCTATGTCCAGAATGTCAGCACAGTGATTTTGCTAATAAAATGGCTCCAAATAGCACCAAGTTTCATACCACCAAACACAACAACAACACAAATAGAATCAAACACATTTTTAGCAGTAAATTTAAGCACAAATCGAAGAACTCACCGGAATTGAAGCCTAGTTCGAAATTCTACGAATTTCACCGAAACCGCAACTCAAAACAACAACACAACACCTCCCAGGAATTTCCAGCAGTACCCACAACTCCCAAACACTCCAAATGGAACTTCCTGATGCAATTAAAACCCAAAACAAGCTTCATTTGATACTCTCGATAGTTCATTATTAATTAATTAGCCAAGGAACGCATCCCCACATGAATTGTGTAGAAAGAATTACCTCAAAGATCTTTGCTCACTCCGCCTTGGTTGCTGAAGCTCTAGCTCTCACTCCGCATAGGAACTGCCAAACAATCTAACAGCAGCAGCAATATGATAACATTATTAATCAGAAATGCAACATTATTAATCAGAAATTCAAAAATGACTTGGACAATGCAGCATTATTAGAGACAGATGACGGGAAACAAAACCTACCCCTTGTAGAAACCTAATATGCAAATGTGAATGCTCACAACATGCAAGTAGATGAACTGTCAAATTATATTCAAGGCATTAAAACAACTAAGAAAAAAAACGGTTTGCTTCTGGAATTGGAGGTTGCTTCGGATTGGAGGTTGTGAAATACTGTGAGAGAAGGGTTTGCTTCTGGAATGCCATCGGATTAAACGCATCATAAAACAGAAATCAAAGAAAAGGGAAGAGATGAAACTGAAATCAAAGAAAAGGGAAGAGACGAAACTGAAATCAAAGAAAAGGAAACTGAAATCAAAAACCCTAAAATGCATCATAAAACAGAAATCAAAAAAAAGGGAAAAGGGAAAAGGGAAAAGGGAAGGCGATTTACCTGGTAGAGACGAACGGCGTGGAGTTAGGAGGGCGAAGAACGCGAGTTCGCGAACGGCGTGGAGTGAGGAGGGCGGAGAACGCGAAGGCGTGAGGAGGGGAGGGCTGAGTCAGGGGTCTGAGAGAGTGAGGAGTGAGGAGTGAAACGGTTCTGTGAGAAGAGATGAGTACTGTTCGCGTGATTTAAAATTAGACTTTAACATTTGCGACAGGCTTGCGACGAAATATCCGTCGCAAGTTTGCGACCAACATCATTGCCCGTCGCAAATTAGTGACGCAAATGTCTTCCCGTCGCAAATTATGAGCGGGATTGTTACCGCCAACGCACAAATTCACTTTCCGTCGCAAACCTGTCGCAAATTAGCGACGGGTAGTTGTCCGTGGGAAACTTTCGTAGCAATATTGACTTATTCTTGTAGTGAATTAAAAATTATAGAGATAATAATCATTCTCTTTTTATTATTAGACTGTATAGAGAAAACAATTCTCTTTCTATTGATAAATAGTATAGAGAAAATTATTCTCTTTCTATAGGAATATTTCTTTTTCTGAGCATCACAAACATCCCTGGCGGACTTATAGGTACTGTAATAATCATAAAGATCACCAGTTAGTCCGTTTAAAATAAAATTCTTACAGAGATAGTCATGCTCCTTCCATAGGAGTATTTCATTTGTTGTTTTAGTCTGATCAGCTATTTCAGCGGAACCAGCACCAGTAATTTCTTCGGTTGTCATGGCTGAATTAGAAACGTCTTAAAAATGTTAATCCGAGTAGGTTCCTAGGAAAGAAAGGTGGGTCACAATGGACACTCTTAAGTATCAAGTCTTTCCTAGCCAGAACTTTCCCCAAACAACACTGGTTTCAAGATCAAGCCGAAGAGATTACTGGGATGAGTCGCGAACTAGGTCGCTTTCTAAGACGTTTCGTGGCACTGCTCCAAGGTGCAAGCAAGCTATCAACCACGACGTCCCCAAGATAAAACAGCTCAGCCGAAACTGCTACGAAAGTTCACTGCACCGTGAAAATTTGCTCTAAGATATACACCCTCAATATGGTTATGAAAAATCACTCTTTAGAAACTAAGCTTGGAAATGCTTCGAGTTTTCTAAAGAAGAAAGAAATTTTTGGTTATAAAAAACCACTCTTTAGAAACTAAGCTTGGAAATGCTTCAAGCTTTCTAGAGAAGAAAGAAATTTAGGGAGAAGGGAGCAAACTTGAAGAATGATTTATCATCAAGTGGTGTGATTTTCAAATGAGGAGAAGCTCTCCTTTTATATGCTTTTTCCACTATATAAGTGCTTAGCCTATCCAATATGAGACTTTTTCCAATTCACACACAAGAGTTCCAACAGAAATAATGTGAGTACGTGGCAGAATTCTATTGGGGGAGTATGCCTTGGTAGAAGGGCATTTGAGACATATGATGAGAGGATAAATTTGAGCCGTTCAATCTCAATGGACCATAGGCTTGATTTATGATAGTCCAAAGGCGTTGTCCAATCTGGAATAGAAAGTGAAACGTGTTTTCAAAAATTTAGATTCTCTCAATTTCTCAAAAAAGTGAATGAGTTATAGAGCTCAAAAAGGTTTTAAATAAATGTCTTCTACTACTAATTGCGTTGACAATTTCAGTGACATAGAAACGCCGATTCTTAGATTCAAATCTGGGTGTGACCGTATGATAATATAAGTTGATAATTTCGTCTAACATGACTAAAAAAGGTTTTGAATAATTTAATTTTACTAAATGATAATATAAGTTTGATACACCAAATCTTATCTTTATGTCTATCTTAATTTCAGCTGCGTTTTACGTGAGACCGACATGTGTGTGAGTGAATCCATATATCAATTATTTAAAGCATGCATGTATTAGGATAATGAATCCATATCTATCCACGAACTGGATATATACTTGAATTATTTTATTATCTGTGAAGGTGGGACTGATAAGTGGTCCAAGGCAGAGCAAACAAACGTACTCATTCATTATGGCTTATGTCGCTTTCTTGTTTTATTCACACATAAAAAACCACCTTAGCACACAGCCTCTGGTTTCTCCAAACCAACTTTGTCTCCAGTTTTATATAGCACCTGGTATCTACCATAATACTCTACTACAAATAATGGTTTCACCTATAAATAAGAACAGCTATCACTCCTTTTTCCTCCAACAACAATCAACATACATTTCTTCATTACCATTTTAGAAAGTGCTATTAATTAGTTATTTGTGAAGTGTGAAGATGAGTCGTGCAATAAGACCAACAAGAAAAGCTTGGATTGTGGCTGCTAGTGTTGGAGCTGTAGAGGCTTTGAAGGACCAAATGGGTATCTGCAGATGGAACTATGCTTTGAGGCAAGCTCAGCAGCATCTTAAAAACCATGTTAGATCCTTCTCTCAAGCCAATAATCTCTCTTGTTCTTCTTCTGCTATTGTTGCAACTAAATTTAAGGATGAGAAGGCCAAGCAAGCAGAAGAATCCTTGAGAACTGTCATGTACCTCAGCTGTTGGGGTCCCAATTGATACCACAATATTGATCTTTTTATGTATATTGATAATGATTAATAGATTGATTCATTGAAGAAAGTTTCTTCATCGGTTTTTATCAACATTAACAAAGAAAAGTTTCTTCATTAGCTCTTGAAGAAAGTCAAAATCCTCCCTTTTTTAATTATCTTTTTTTTACTAGCGGCTTCACTCGTGAGTCGAACGGGGTAAAGACTCTAGTTAATATAGAATTGTTTTTGTGTAAAATTTGTCTCTAAAATTGCAACCTGAAAAAATCTTGTTAAAATTGAAGGAAAGTGTGAATTAAAAAAATGGTGTAATAAAAAAATATAATTGCAAACTTTAAAACTAAAATAGAGTGTGTATATATATAATTCAGATAAATTGTTCCATACACATAATTCATAGTAACGGTATTGGTTTGTAAAATATATAGTCTAATATCTGTGAATAAAAATTAAATTATAATTATAAATTAATTAAAATGATTATAAAATTGAAATTGGCTATATCCATAGATACTAAGGAAAAAGGAATTCAATAAATAAATTAGTAGTGATCGAACTAAATGAATTTAAAAACTATTTCGGGTTCAGAAAGAAAAGGAGAAGAAGTATAAAAATAAATTATTTCTTAAAATATTCAGAAAAATATGGTCCTAAAAAGTATAAAGAGAAGAAGTATATAAATAAATTTATTTTATTTTTTAAAGTGGTGGAATCTCTTAAAGGGTGAGTTGCAAGGGTCTGTGTCACAAAACTAATTTTTTTTTCACCAAACCACTTATTGAGGAATGAACTTTGAGTATTTGAAAAGCTAAAAATTTTCTGAATGCTAAAGCACTACAAAACACACTGCTTAGCATCACACTTTACGTATTTGACACGAAATTATTATTTGTTTCAACAAATCGGTTATTGAGGAATGAACTTTGAGTATTTGAACAGTTAAATTTTTTTCCTAATACTAAATTACCCAAAACACGCTGCTTAGCATCATAATTTATGTATTTTGTCATGAAATTGTATTTTTTTCCCCCACCAAAATGGCTATTGAGGCACAAACTTTGAATATTTGAATTTTTTGGAAACACTAAAGCATCTGAAAACACACTACTTAGCATTGTACTTTACATATATTGTCATGAAATTATTTTTTCCCCCAAACTCGTTACTGAAACAAACTTTTCGTATTTGAACAGTTAAATTTTTTTTGCCCGATAAAGTACCTCAAAACACTCTGCTTAGCACTGCACTTTATGTATTTCATTACAAAATTACTATTTTCTTTCAACAAACCGGTTATTGAGGAACGAATTTTGCATATTTGAACAAATCAAATTTTTTTGAACCCTAAAGTACCCGAAAACACACTACTTAAAACATGAAAAAAAAAACGAAACTACCCCAAAATAGAGTGCTTATTAACGCACTTTATGTATTTTGCCACAAAATTAATTTTAAGATTGAGGAACGAACTTCATGTATTTGTACTTCTAAATTTTTTTTGAATTCTAAAGTGCCCCAAAACACTGTTTAGCGTCACACTTTACATATTTTATTACAAAATCAATTATTTTTAACGAAATTGGTTATCGAGAAACAAACTTTGCGTATTTGAAAAGTTAATTTTTTTCCCGGATTCTAAAGTACCCCAAAATACACTAACAAAAATCACACTTTGGGTAATTTATCACGAAATTAATTTTCATCTTCATTAATTTATAGATCTAATTTTTTTCCTAAATGAAAATATGAAAAAAAAAAAAAGAGAGGGACAGGGGAGGGGTAGGGGGTAGGGTGGTGGGAGTTTTGGAGCGAAAGTGGAGCGGGAGACTCCCTAAGATTTATATTCTTAAGATTAGCTACTCATATTTTTTTTCAATTTGATTTTACTGAATTAGAATTACTTTATTTCATAATCAATAAACAAAGAGATACAAAATAGAACATTTTCCAATTTGATTGACAGAGAGATTATATGGAGAGGAATTTGTTTTGAAAAAAAGAGATGAATTTTTCAAATAAATAGAAAAATATATACCGATCAATAAAAAAATTCAATAATTAATAGTGCTTAACATGGAAGGTTTTTTTTTAGATAAGTGTAACAACTTAAATTCACAACTAGGTGAACCAAAAGTATTAACATAATCATAAACAATCAGAGTATAACCTGCTCATAATAATGGACCAAATAAAAATTAAAGCGGACTAAAACCACTTACTTAACTTTGAGATAAAAATTTCTCAATTACACTTCCGAAATAAGTACTCAAAAAGTACATATTCGATAAGATAAACATGACTATGGTCCATCTACAAGACAAGGTTACAAAATACTACCTAACCTTGATATAATTCAAGGATTTAAAACTTAATGATACATGAGAAGGGAAAAAGCAAAATACATCGTAAAGATCACCAAAGGATCTTCCCTCTAATTAACTAAGTAGCTAAGGCATCCGCTACTTCTCCTTAATTTGCTTTGCTTTACCCTGCACATCTAAAAACACCACCTACAAACAGTGAGATTACAAATCTTAGTGAGTTCTTTCTGTTGAACCAAGGGTAAACACTCCTTTATTTTGTATGATAACAAATTACATCATATCTACTAATGTTTCAAGTTGAGCAAAGTGCAGGACTTAATTTAAAGAGAAGAAGACACAAAAGAAGAGAAGCTTGAAGAAGAAGCAACATATGAAGTTCAAAACCCAAATTTGTGTCTAAGCCTTCTTTACGACACCTTGTAAGGTCCTATCACCTAAAGTGTATGACACTTTAGTTATTGAGAGAGATGACTTTTCAAAACATGCATGATGCATAAAAATAGTTTTTGAAAAATATTTTAAAATTGCATGCATGCATATGGTGGAAACCTAAACCCTAAAAATAATTTTGTGGAAAGCTTGGAACCAATTCCTACCTTTTTTTTAATAGCATAATCGATTACCATCCTATTCCCATTACATACCATAATCGATTATTGTCCTGTTTGAAAGCAAATAATCGATTACTTGCTCAATTCCACTACAAAGGATAATCGATTATGATGCATTCCTCACCTTCCATTTTTAGAACAATAATCGATTAGTGACTCAAATGAACTCCATACCATAATCGATTATTGTCCTGATTGAAGGCAAATAATCGATTACTTGCTCAATTCCACTACAAAGGATAATCGATTATGAGCCTATTCCTTACCTTCCATATTGAGCCATAATCGATTATCACCAATTTGCACTACATGAGACAATCGATTATCTCAAGCCATAAATGATTTTGCAAAAATCGAACCTCACCTATCACTATAAATATGAGCCTGATTTCACTTCTCAAAACCACCTCCAACATCTCTTCATCTCACAATTTCTCTCTATACGATTCTAGATCTATACTTGTGCTTCATAGTTTTATTTTGTTAAAAGCTTTTGATTTCGAAATTGTCATATCATTTCCAAAAGCTTTTATGTTTTTATAAATCTAGATCTAAGATCTTGAGCTTCATTGTTTTGATCTTGTTAAAAGTTTTTTAAATTTCGAAATTGATATATCATTTCTAAAAGCTTTTTTACTTTTGCAAAGTCAGCTTCCATTGTCATATCTTCTTTAAGCTTTTTGCAAAAACAAGATTTCATATTCCATATCATTTTTAGAGCATCTAAAAATCCTAAGATCACTCATCTCTCTCAGTATCTAAACTGACATACTACAAGAAGTGATTGGATCATAGATCTCAAACGTTGTACTCTTTATTTCGTAAAGTTGTTATTTTGAAATCCTGGGAGGTTCTCTTGGGTCTCTCAATCGGGTGATTGAGTTGGTTGAAATCCTTAGCGGGTGCTTGGGTTCTCAGTTCAGGGGAATTGAGATTCACTAGTATTGAAGTCGACTGTTTGTATTAAACTCTCTTCAATATAGTGGTTGCTAAGTCCAAGGGTTGAAAAGCCTAAGGCCGAGGACGTAGGGGTTTTATCCCGAACCTCGCTAAATATCTGTGTCCCTCTATCTCTTCTCTCTTTATATTTTGCACTATTATTATTACCGTTTATTGTTAATATTACTGTGCTTAAATTATCAATACTCATAAATCATCTTCTACTCCTCTTCTCTAAGATATACTATATCTCTTATATCATCTTCATCTCACTAATAGATCTAATAAATTCAATATCCTGATTATCTATTATAATATCTTTATTGGCAATATTGAATACAATTTAAACAACTCCTGCTTGTTTTTATATCCAAAAGTTCAAATCACATTTTCCGCATCCGATTTGAAAAAGAATATAATCATCAGTTGCGAAAAGAATCCATATTTACTCATAACCTTATTCACCCCCCCCCCCCTCTAAGGTTATATAATAAGTCTAACAAGTGGTATCAAGAGCTAGGAATTGCATATTAGAGCTTTACATCTCGCAATTCTAAATTTATCCTTTACATATCTGTAATTATGGGTTCTTTCATGAAAGAAGGAATGTCCTCTAATAGGCCTCCTCTATTTGATGGTACTAACTACGATTACTGGAGTAGTCGTATGAAATGTCATGTGCAGGCAATTGACTTCACTCTATGGAGAATCATAGTGGATGGTCCTCTAATCCCGATGAAGATCAAGATCACAAAACCAGGTAATACTGATGGTGACACTTCAAAAATTCAAGCCACCGACAAAGCTGAAGAAGTACCGGTGGAAGACATCTACACCATCGACCTGAGTGAGTTAAGAAAATCTGAGCTTGACAAGATATCCCTAAATGCAAAGGCCATGAATATCCTTCATCTATCACTCTGTGAAGAAGAATATGGTAGAGTAAAAGGGTGTCAAAGTGCAAAGGAAATCTGGGACTGCCTACAAGCCACTCATGTCGGGACAAGCCAGGTAAAAGATACTAAAATTAGAATTCTCACCTCTGAATATGAAAGTTTTAAAATGAAAGAAGGTGAGTCTGTCGCAGCAATGCATCAGAGATTAAATTTAATTGTAAACAACTTGAGGGCCTTAGGAAAGAAATACACCAACAAGGATTTGAATGGAAAGATCCTTGAATCCTTAACTGGTGATTTCTTCCCTAAGACTTGTGCTATAACCGAAGCCAAAGACATTGGCACTTTACCTCAAGAAGACCTTATTGGATCATTGCTAGCATTTGAGGTAGTTCTGGCTGCCAAAAAGAACCAAGAAAAAGAAACTGTAAAAGAGAAGAAATCTCTTGCCCTTGCTGCTAAAACTTCTAAAGTAGCAAGGAAAGAGGTTGAATCTGAAGAAGAAACCGATGATGAAGACATGGCTATGCTTGCCAAAAATTTCAAAAAATTTATGAGATTCAAAAAGTTTGGAAAAGGTGACTTTTCAAAGAAGTCCGGATACAACAAAGAAGACAGGTATGAGAAAAAGGATGATCAACTAAAGTGTTTCGAATGCAACAAACCTGGTCACATCAAAGCAAACTGTCCAAAACTGAAATCCAAGTACAAGCAAAAGAAAGCAATGAAAGCAACATGGGACAACACTGATACTGAAAGTGAAACCGAAGAAGAAGAGGAAGTCGCAAATGCTGTCTGTCTCATGGCAAAGAACACAACTGAAGCAACATGGGATAATCTCAGCACTGATGGTGAATCAGATGAAGATGAGCAGACTGACAATGCTATCTGCAATATGGCAAGTGACGCATCTAAGGTAAGCCTTAACTCCTCTAGTCTTTCTGATTCTTCTACACATGATGATTCATTTGATGATGCGTGTAGTAGTCACAATTTGAGTGAAGCTTTTGAAGCTCTTTATTTTGAACATGAAACTCTTTTGTTAAAATCTAAGAAATTGACAAAGAGAAACAAAAGCATGCTCACTCAAATCGAGACACTTGAAAATGAGGTAGTTAAATTGAAGAATGAGCTACATAAAACAAAACCTTTCAACCTTGAATTTCTTGAGCTTAAACAAAATTTTGAAAAAGTCAAGGTTGAAAATGAATTTTTGAAAGAATCTTTGAAAAAGTTTGAGGTTGGTGAAAAGACCTTGACTCAGTTGCTTCACTCTCAACATCAATATGTTGATAGGAGAGGAATTGGGTACATAGGTAATTCCACCTCCTCTGTTTTGAACAAGAAAATAACTTTTGTAGCTACTACTTCAAGTTATACACCTACTGTTTTCTCATGCACCTATTGTCAAAAAGGGAACCATAGCTCTCTTAGATGTCCTATTCGTAAATTATGTGAGCTAGGTACCCTTATACCTGCCTGTAAGAAACCAAGGTGGATTGTGAAAGCAAACCCCTTGATGACTAACCCCCAAGGACCCAACAAAATTTGGGTACCTCGTACTAGTTGTTAAATGTTCCTCTTGTAGGTTGGTCCTTCATCTAAAAAGAAAAACGTGTGAATGGTTGATAGTGGATGCTCAAGGCATATGACTGGTGATGCCTCACTATTTCTGAAATTGAGCAACAAAGCTAGTGGATCTGTAAAATTTGCCAACAATGAATCTGCTCAAGTAATAGGTAAAGGTTGTGTGGGTAAGGAAAACACAATTAAAATTAAAAATGCTTTATTAGTTGATGGCGTTAAATTTAACTTACTAAGTGTTAGCCAATTATGCGATAATGATTTTGATGTGCACTTTTCTGTTGATAAATGTGTTATTACCCATATGACTTCTAAACTCTACATTACTGGATTTCGAGAAAACAATGTATACTATGTTGATTTTGATAATGTAAGTGATGATATAGTATGTATGCCTACCTTGATTGATGATGTGGATTTGTGGCATAGACGCTTAGGACATGCTAGTGTAGAACATCTATCTAAGTTAAGTAAGAATGAGCATGTTAGAGGTCTACCTAAATTGAAATATGAAAAAGGCCAATTATGTGATGCATGTCAACTTGGTAAAATGCACAAAACCTCTTTTAAATCAAAACCGGTTATTTCCACCAAAAAAGTGCTTGAACTGCTACATCTTGATTTGTTTGGTGAAATTGATGTCGTAAGTCTAGGAGGGTCTAAGTATGTCTTTGTTATTGTTGATGATTATTCTAGATATACTTGGGTTATCCTACTTGCAAATAAAAGTGATGCTTTTAACGAGTTTGCTAAGTTGTGCAGAAAGCTACAAAATGAGAAAAACTTAGCCATCAAAGAAATTAGAAGCGATCATGGAGGAGAGTACGAAAATTCATCATTCAAGACTTGGTGTGAAAAGTATGGCATTCATCATAACTTTTTAGCTCCAAGAACTCCTCAACAAAATGGTGTGGTAGAAAGAAAGAACAGAACTATACAAGAGATGAGCAGGACAATGCTGAATGAGCACAACCTTCCCAAGTACTTCTGGGGTCATGCAGTAGATACAGCTTGTCACGTGCTAAATCGAGTATACTTAAGGCCATCTCTCAACAAAACGCCATACGAGCTGTGGAATGGTAGAGCTCCTAATATTTCATATTTCAAAGTGTTTGGAAGTAAGTGCTTCATTCTCAACACAAAGGACAAGTTGGGTAAGTTTGATGCTAAATCAACTGAAGGTATTTTTATGGGTTATTCAAATCATAGTAGAGCTTATATCGTTTACAATAAAATTGATAAAACTATGCAAGAATCTATTCATGTTTCTTTTGATGAAACTAACCCGTTTGTCAAGAAAGCTGATGATGAGGATGAAGTGATAGAAATGATCGAAAATAGATCACCTGAAACTAACAATGAAAGTGTAGAAGAAGCAGAGGTGGAAGTTGAAGCTCAAAATGAAGTTGAAATGGAACGAGAGCCCCAAGACATCGACGACCATATCCATGGAAGAACACATGATGATCTGCCCAAGTCATGGAAATCAGTTCGAGATCATCCCCTGGAGCAGATTATCGGTAGTCCTTCAAAGGGAGTAAAAACTCGTTCTTCCCTTAATCTTTTATGCTTTCACAGTGCTTACGTCTCTCAAATAGTCCCAAATAATATCAAGGAAGCTTTAATTGATCCAGAGTGGGTTTTGTCAATGCAAAAAGAACTTGAACAATTTGAAAGAAATAAAGTTTGGCACTTAGTTGAAAAACCGGTCGATCGGACCATCATAGGAACTAAATGGGTTTTTCGTAACAAACTTGACGAAAATGGAACAATTTTATTAAACAAAAGTCGTCTAGTAGTTCAAGGTTTTAATCAAATCGAAGGGGTGGATTTTGAAGAAACTTTTGCTCCTGTGGCTAGATTGGAGTCCATTAGGATAATTTTGGCATTTGCCTCCTACATGGATTTCAAACTACACCAAATGGATGTCAAAAGTGCCTTCCTAAATGGTTTCTTAGAAGAAGAAGTTTATGTAAAACAACCCCCTGGCTTTGAAGATTTTAAAAAAAAAATCCCGATCACGTCTTTAAACTTGACAAAGCCCTCTATGGATTGAAACAAGCCCCTAGAGCTTGGTATGAGAGATTAAGCAAACATTTAACTGCCAATGGTTTTAAAAAAGGGTAAGATTGATTCTACCTTATTCCTTAAAACCAAGGGCAAACATATCATAGTAGTTCAAATCTATGTTGATGATATTATCTTTGGATCTACTAATGATGATTTGTGCAAGGAATTTTCTGAGATGATGACTAGTGAATTTGAAATGAGTATGATGGGAGAACTTAACTTTTTCTTGGGACTTCAAGTGAAACAATCAAATGAAGGAATCTTCATATCCCAAACAAAGTTCTCAAAGGAATTGCTGAAGAAATATAACATGAATGATGCAAAAGAAATCAGCACTCCTATGGCAACAGCAACTAAACTAGATAAGGATGAGCAAGGTAAACCGGTAAATGAAACTATGTATCGAGGTATGATAGGTAGTCTCTTATACTTAACTGCATCTCGACCTGATATTATGTTTGCTGTATGCTTGTGTGCTCGATTTCAAGCATGCCCAAAAGAATCACATTTAAAAGCTGTAAAACGGATTCTTAGGTATGTTAAAGGGACCATAGACTTTGGTTTGTGGTACCCGAAATCGAGTACGTTTGATTTAGTTGGTCTTTCTGATGCTGATTTTTCAGGTTGCACTCTTGATAGAAAAAGTACTAGTGGAACTTGTCATTTTCTTGGTCCTTGTTTGACCTCCTGGTCTAGTAAGAAGCATAACAGTGTTGCTTTGTCCACAGCTGAAGCTGAATATGTGGCTGTTGGAAACTGCGTCGCACAAGTTCTGTGGATGAAACAAACTTTGGAAGACTTTGGTCTAATTTTTGAAAGTGTGCCTGTTTTGTGTGATAATACAAGTGCTATTAATATTGCTAAGAACCCTATACAACACTCTAGAACTAAACACATTGACATACGACATCACTTTATTAGAGATCATGTGTCTAGGGGGAGCATTGCACTAAAATTTGTAGGCACGGATGACCAACTAGCGGATATCTTCACTAAACCCCTAGCCGAAGCTCCTTTTTGTAAAATCCGTAGAGAGCTAGGGATGCTTGATTATGCTAGTTTATAAAATGTTTTCTATTTGTTTTTTCACCCCCCCTCCTTTTTGATGAAAACAAAGGGGGAGAAAATATGCAAGTTACTATTATATGTGGGGAGAAAATAGGAGAAAATATATGCTTATGCTTAGGGGGAGCTTTTTTAAAAGAATTTTCATTATTATCAAACCCTATGCATAATGTAATTTGTTATCATCAAAAAGGGGGAGTTTGTTGAACCAAGGGTAAACACTCCTTTATTTTGTATGATAACAAATTACATCATATCTACTAATGTTTCAAGTTGAGCAAAGTGCAGGACTTAATTTAAAGAGAAGAAGACACAAAAGAAGAGAAGCTTGAAGAAGAAGCAACATATGAAGTTCAAAACCCAAATTTGTGTCTCAGCCTTCTTTAGGACACCTTGTAAGGTCCTATCACCTAAAGTGTGTCATACCCCAATTTTGTCCGGCTTAGGTCCAAACCCTAATTTTCCACACAAAAATAAATTCTGCATTTTGGATCCTAGAAACCGCTCCAAAGTTTTTGAAATCATTTTTAGGGTTAGAATGCACTTTTTAAGAAATTAGGGTTTTGAAAAATATGTTATGCATGCATGGCAAGCTTTGAAAAATATTTTATGCATGCATGGCAAAGACCTAAAAGCATTTTTTTGGAAAGCAAGAATTGATTTCTATTTTGTTCCAAAGGCCAAGAATCGATTTATAGTATATTGCATAGGCCTTGAAATCGATTTTCAGGCTCTTCCATAGGCCATGAATCGATTCCTAATTGTTTTAACTAAGTGAAGAATCGATTTTCACCTATTTAGGATGTCCTGAAAATCGATTTCCCTCTTCTTGCATAGGCCATGAAATCGATTTTTAAGCTCTCCTAAAGGCCAAGAATCGATTCCCACTTACCTTAACTAAACATGAAATCGATTCCTACCTTTTAGGATGTCCTGAAAATCGATTTCCCTCTTCTTGCATAGGCCATGAAATCGATTTTTAAGCTCTCCTAAAGGCCAAGAATCGATTCCCACTTACCTTAACTAAACATGAAATCGATTCCTACCTTTTAGGATGTCTCAAGAATCGATTTCCTTCCTTTTTAAAACACAATGAAATCGATTCCTATCATTTCAGGAAGTCCAAGAATCGATTCCCACTAATTTCTAAAGCCCAAGGAATCGATTCCTATGTTTTCTAAAAGCAAAGAATCGATTATACTATATTTTGCCTTCATCAAACAATCGATTCATCCTTGCAATAAATGTTTTTAAAAAAAATTCTACGCTTTCCTAAGCCTATAAATAGGCAGCCTCAAGTCACATTTAGAGACACACATTTCACGAGATCTGAGAAGACAACTCTCGCAAATCTCATTTTCCAGTTCTACGCTTCATTTTTGCTCTATTCGTTTCGTTGGTCTGTCTGAGCTGATCTCCTGCAAGAGTTAGTCGGGGTTTGCGTTCTTCAGAGTTGTAATATCTGTCTTCATCAGAGGTATTTCAGTCCTTTCATTTGTTAATATTTAGTTATTGTGATCTGTGTGAATTAACTTAGCTATAGTCTTTATTTACTCGTTCTTGTATATTATCGTCCATTGTTGATGACGAACCGTATGATTCCCACTTATGCCTAGTGCATCATGTTCTAAAGTGGTGAAGATGGTCTCGGATGATTCAACTTGTCCCTTCCAAACCCTTTCAAAAACATTTTTTAATTAGAACTACGTCGCTTTGATTCTCCACCCGGAGATACGTAGGAGCAGGGCCACGCCCCTGTCAAGCGCAAAAATAAACAATTTCTAAAAATAAAGAATATACAAACACATCTCTTTCATTTCAAAAGTCTTATTTTCAAAGTAGGGGATTAAGTCGGTTGTACGGCCGGGTTAATCATCGTTTTAGGATAAGTGAACTGTGGTCCTTCAGAGCCCCAGCGCTCCTTCAGCCCCCAGTGGCCCTTCAGAGCCCCAGCGCTCCTTCAGACCCCCAGTGGTCCTCCAACACAGATCACACAGTCCTAAAACCCCTGCATTAAAAAACACCAACCCACAAACATTTTTACCCCAAGAACTACGTAGGTTTGAATTCTCCATCGCACCGGGAGATACGTAGGAGCGGGCCATGTTCCGTCAAGCACTTTTTCTAAAAACCCTTTTTCCCCCTTTCTCGCCAAAAATAAAATTTTCATTAAGTTTTCCCGTTCACTTTCAAACAAGAAATAAATAGGCAAATCTAGGTATTTTTCAAATCAAACGTTAAACCCACACGTTTAATTAGAGGTTCCCTTTCGGTAGAAAGGGCGTGCGCGGTGCTAACACCTTCCTCGCACGTAATCGACCCCCAAACCTATATCTCTAGTTTTCAAAAGACCATCCGCCTTGTCCAAAAGACCTTTTTTCAATGTTTTGGTCTTAAAATTAAAATATTGGTGGCGGCTCCAAAATTTTTCCACGTTGTACATTGAGAAACCCCAAAGGGGGATTTTTCGGGGTGCAACAGCTGGCGACTCCACTGGGGACTTTTTTTTAAAGACGAGGGTCAAGCCTAACTAATTAAAATGTGTGGTTTAATGTATTGTTGATTTGATTGATACCTTGTTTGCCTTTCTTTCTTATCATTGATTGTAGACATATGCATTTGTCTTCTTTGTTGTTCCCTATCTCTTCTTTTAATCCTTTTCTTTTTATATGTTTATGCTCATGCATTCTTCCAACCCCCATGTTCCCTTCTTTCTTTGCTCCTTTTCTTCAAGGTAAGCTCATGCATTTCTCCCCAATTCTATCATGTCCCTTCTTCTCAGCTCCCTTTCCGAAATAAGTAATGTGTTTGTTGTTGGTACCCTAGGCTAGTTGTATTTGAATGATATTAAACCCTAGGGTAGACGACATGCTATTGTCTGGACTGTCTGGATTTTCATTTGCAGGTGGGGTAGTTTTGAGGAAATGCCCTTCGCACACACTACTTGTACCTTGAGATGATATGCTTTGAGAAAAAGACCATAACCCAGGTCTGTGAGAGTATCTTAGGATGAGTGGATTCGAGTAGTGGGAGCCCATCAGGACCTTTGTCCATTTGGCTACTCGCGAAAGTTTCAATCAGAGTTGTGCTCTTCCATGATACCTTGTACCTAGCAGTTTGCTGCATTTACAAGGAATTTCGTGAAAGAGACAGTGGCTCTGATGACCTTTGTGAGGAAGTGAATAGAGCTACATGGGAAGATTACCCTTAAATTGCCCTAGATCGTAGGTTTCACCTCTTTTAGGTCACAAGGGCTTTCCAAATTGTGTGCTGCATCGTTGCATTCAGTTCAACCAATTTTCCCTCAAAAATTTAAAAAAAAAAATCAAAAATATGCTTTTTCCTTTTCAATAAATGCCTATGTGAGGTGGCATATAGGTTGCAAATTCAAAATACCACTCCATGCACAAAAAAAAAGGCATCATTGCATTATTACATCATTTGCATACATCCCCGCATAACATAAAACATAAGTCTCTGCAACTCATGCACGCATCATTGTATGGTGTGGAATCACAAGGTAATATCTTGTCATAGGCACGGTGTGGAATCAAAAGTGAAACAGCGTACACTCCGAGGTGTTTGTTTAAGTTTGAATACATGGAATGTGCTTTGTTCCGCTTATTGATTCTAACCTTGTTGTGTCTGAAAGAAAAAATAATCAAAATCCACCGTTAAACCTATGGCAAGACATAGTACACCGTGATTCCCGGCACTAAGATAAACAGGAAATCATACATGTTGCATTGCACTTCCATTCAAACAAGTATTAGTGCATACCGTCTTTTATTCACATTCATCCATTCGTATTCTCATTTCATTCACATTTATTCATTTGCATTCTCATTTCATTCGCATTCTCATTCCATGCGTATTTATCCATTTTGCATAATGCATAAAAAATGAGCATTCTAAAAAAAAAAAATTTGTGATGAGAGGTGAGACGTTCTTGCGAAGATTTTTTATTCGTCTTTGGAAAAGTTTAGTCTTACTTAGTTGCAAACTCAAGGTGTTTCAAGGCACTCGTATTTTCAAAAACAGCAGTTTGTTCACATTTTTCAACAAAGCATTGCATCTCACCCACCCCATGATGAATGACCGAAATGGTCCACAAAAATGTTTTTTTTTCACGTTTTAACTAATGTTAACTCTCTGCGAAGCATTCGTGTAGTAACTTCTGTGTGACGTGTGTCTTTGTTTGAGTCGGTTAGCGTCCCTACATTGTCATCATCCCTCGCCCAAGTCTAACCCCACCCTGACCACCCATAAAGTACATATCCCCCAGATTAGTGCATAGTTGGCTTTTGGTTGCCCCTAAAAAAATACCACTCTTGGTCCTCCATACTGGGGCAAATTTGTCGTCACTAGATATCTTGTTAACATTGTATTCCTTTGGTGCAAGTCTTTTTTTAAGAAAGTAAAAAAAAAAAATCAAAAAAGCTCGTTAGGTCGGAAACTCGTAAGAGCGGCCTAAGCAAAAATTAGAGCATGAAAAGAAATAAAGAAAAAAGAGCAAATGTATGAAAGTAAATAAATTATTGTCCTTAGGTTAATTTTTGAGAAAACAAGCAATCATGATTTTGAAATGAAGTTTGGCCATCATTCCATATCCAAAAACACCTTAAAGCCAAAAATCCCAAAAATCTCAATCACCCTAGACAGGGATCAATCTCACATCAAAATTGTGTATCACCTTTATCAGCTCACTTAGCTCAAAAGAAAGAGAAAGAAAAATCACACCAAAAAAAAAGAAGAAAGTGGAAAAAGAGAGGATTGAAAAGGAAAAATCCTGAAAAAAGAAGCAAAAGTAGTAGAAATGGTGAGCTGATACCATTAAATGCATGAGAGATCCTTGTCTGAAATAAACCCTAAAACACTTCCTTTGGCCTATCCTCCATAAACCCTTGACCACGTTACAACCCTGAAACAGGTTCATTTTACTGTAAGGCACATAAGAGGTTCTCATCTCAATAAAACCTCAAGCACCTCATCGAGCCTAATAACTCATTCTTTCCTAGCCAAATTATACCACTAAAAAACATCCGTTCCATCAATCATCAAATACTTCTTTGAGCCCAATTATCCCTCCCTTCATAAATCATTAACCATTAGCCACATCACAACTCCAAAGATCCATTCTGATCAATGACCGGTTGCTCCTGTTTTCTCAAAGTTTTAATCTTAGGACAAATAAGTTTATCTATTTATGATGTGTTTGCTCAAAAAGAAAAAACAAACAAGCAGAAAAAAGAAAGCTGCTCAAAAGAAAAACAAACAAGCAGAAAAAAGAAAGCTGCTAAAAAAAAAACAATCAAAAAAGGAAAGTTGGTAAAAAGGAGAAGGACTTGCACTCCAAGATGCATTCATGTTGCATTAAAACAAGTCATACTAAAAAGTCAAAACTTTCATTGCATTTGAGTTGTTCTTAAAGAGAACCAAAAGTGTGTACTAGGGGGCATTCCCTTCACCTCTCACTCCACTCAACTTTGGGGAGGTTCATTCATTGCCCACCCCATTCATATATCACCCTCAGTTCATAACCGTCACCATAACTCTGTCGCCTTTCACAACCCCACTAGAAACAATCATTTGAAATACCATTCCAAAGTGGGGCAATCCCGTCACCCTTCACTCCACCTAAAGTCGGGGAAATTCGCCTACGCCCTACGCCCATCTCATCCCCACGTCATATTCACATCCATGAGACCACACCAGGGAAATTTCTCGACCCACCATGCTAAATACAGCCTTTTACAAACTCGAGTTGGGGCAACCTTGCTCTCGTCAAGATTAGGGCCACACCAAACATCGTGGGTTGAGACAGAATCTCTTGTTTGCCACCCTTCATTCCAAAGTCATGGTATTTCCAATTCATTATTCCTCTACAACCCTGGCTGTTGTCACCACTAGACAGGGGCAAGTTTTGCACTTACCTTCACCAGTAGTCTAAATTGGGGCAGTTTCACCTTTCATGACTTTGGCAAAAAGCTACCTTTCATCCCCCCACGTGTCATATCTGTCATACCAAGTCAACTGACTCATTCATCTGTATTTGCACTACTCTACATGTTTATGCTTTAAAGAGAGAGAACACAAGTTAATAATGTGAAGTCGGAAACTCACTCAGTTAACTTTGTGGACCTAAAAAATCAATCATCATGCGGCACCATCATAGGAGAGCAAAATAAGTGAGTCTGCAAATACGGTCAAATAGTTTTTGCACATCAGTGTCTGTGAATAACAACCTTGAGATTGCCATGTCTAAATTCAAACCTCTTTCTAAGGAATGATTATTCCAGAGCACTCACCTCTCCACCCCTTGCATCGAAAGTCTCATCTCAAAACAAAACACATTTGCATGCATTACTATTATACCATATCATTGCACCATACAAGTCATGCATCTACCACAACTATTGCATTTAAGCATTACCTGTGCGCACTCATCCATTTATTCAAAAAAGGGGCAAAAATCATCCACATTGCACCCATTGCCCCCACCAAAGCATAAATCATTCCATCATACAGCCAGCAGTACATTTGCATTCGCATGTTATCTGCATTCGCACACAGCTTATCAATTTATGTTTCTGACCAACTTCAACATCCATCATTCACGGGCCTTTTGTAGTCCATTTACTTTCTCATTGCACATTCATCACATTGCATACCTGTAACACTTTTTTGCTTCGATAGACGGGCCAAGTGCCGGTCTCATCGTTGCCAAAAGCTTTCTACATCACCAATCATATCATTTGCTACGCATTCATGTGTTTCCTTTATTCACCATAGCATTTGCATCAAAGTATTACATTCGCATCATATTCACATTCGCATTGCATGCGTCAAGAAAAGAAGCAAAATAAATAAGAAAAAAGCAAAAAGAAAAATCTGTCCATCATTCCATCAGGTTCAACACCCATGGTATACCCATTTCATTCATCATCCCATTACATGCATGACATTGTTTGCTTCGATAGATGTCCAATTGCCGGTCTCATCGTTGCCCCCAAAAAAAAAGAGTTTTTCACATCGCTAATCATATCTTTGTACCATGCATGGCATTCGCATCAAAGCATTACATTTGCATCACATTCACACTTTGCATTTCATATACTCATACCAAAGGAAAAAAGAGAAAAGCCAAAAAAAACAAAAGGAACAAAATTGCTCATTCCATTACATTCATCATTAATCAGCACAATCACATTCATATCTTACCTGCATTCACATACGTTGGTTGTCAACCTCCATGTTCCATCAATTTCAGCTCACATCATCTGCCCCGCTTCATTCATCCCATCGGATGCCTACCATTTCACACACCTATATTGCACGCATACATCATTCATTGCATTTTTAGACATGCCAAATATAGATAGCTTTTCCCGTCTCAGGTAAATGCATTCATTAGGTATGTTCTAGGCAGACACGCCATGTACCAATCCCAATAGTTTGTCAGTGCTCCAAGCGCTAGCCTCATATAACAATTCAGAGTCCCAGTACCCTTGTTGACCCCCGGTGGTCCTTCAGAGCCCAAGCGCTCCTTCAGACCATCAATGGTCCTTCAATCCAGATCGCACGCCGCGTTATCGAGCAACCGACGGATCATCAGACCCATTGGTCCATCAGGCTTAGGCAGGCCCTTCAGACCTCGTCGGTCCTTCAGTTTAATTCCAGTCAATGCGCCAAGCATCGACTGCGAATTAGACCATCAGAGCCCAGTGCTCCTTCAGATCACCGGTGATCCTTATTTACTCTTGTTCTATGTTAACCCAGTTTTTCAAGAATTTCTACAAAAAAAAAAAAACAAGAGCTAATCAGGAAAAAACAGTCAGACCAAAATAAGAACTTCAAGAATGTTCCACCACATTCATCATCACACCAAAATCATAGCATTGCATGCACATGCATAACATGCCCTTGCATAACATGCACTCATACTCCATGCACTATTCCTTGCATCAACTGACGTGTGCAGGTACCTCAATCCAGTGCGGCAGCATTGGTCATTTCAATCAATCAATCAACAGGATTCGTGAATCCCTTCAGGACCCAAGTGTCCCTTCAAAAGCAGACTTCACCTCGTATTCGAGCTGCGGGTAAGTCCTTCAGACCCCGAGTGGTCCTTCAGACTAGTTGTGTCAGCCTAAGACACAGCGGACGTCCTTCATGGTCAACATATCAGTTCCGGATCTGATCTTGACCCATCATGGCCGCTCGAATGCAAAGGCCCCCTCAGACCGTTTTACTAGTACTGTTGCTAGTTTGCGCTCCATCAGACCCATTGGTCCATCAGGCTTAGGCATGCCCTTCAGACCTCGTCGGTCCTTCAGTTTAACTCCAATCAATGCGCCAAGCATCGACTGCAAATTAGACCTTCAGAGCCTTAGTGCTCCTTCAGACCCTGAGTGGTCCTTCAGAGCCTTAGTGCTCCTTCAGACCCCGAGGGGTCCTTCAGAGCCTTAGTGCTCCTTCAGACCCTGAGTGGTCCTTCAGAGCCCTAGTTCTCCTTCAGACCCTGAGTGGTCCTTCAGAGCCTTAGTGCTCCTTCAGACCCTGAGTGGTCCTTCAGAGCCCTAGTGCTCCTTCAGACCCTGAGTGGTCCTTCAGAGCCTTAGTGCTCCTTCAGACCCTGAGTGGTCCTTCAGAGCCCTAGTGCTCCTTCAGACCCTGAGTGGTCCTTCAGAGCCTTAGTGCTCCTTCAGACCCTGAGTGGTCCTTCAGAGCCTTAGTGCTCCTTCAGATCCTGAGTGGTCCTTTAGAGCCTTAGTGCTCCTTCAGCCCCTGAGCGGTCCTTCAGAGCCTTAGTGCTCCTTCAGACCCTGAGTGGTCCGTCATTTTCTCTCTCGGTTAATGCGCCAAGTGTTGACCATTTCCCGTTTATTATCAAGCCCGTCTCCTGAGCCCTCTGTGCTCCCCCTAAGCCCTCTGTGCTCCCCCCTGAGCCCTCTGTGCTCATCCTGAGCCCTCTGTGCTCCTCCTGAGCCCTCTGCGCTCCTCCTGAGCCCTCTGTGCTCCTCCTGAGCCCTCTGTGCTCCCCCCTGAGCCCTCTGCGCTCATCCTGAGCCCTCTGTGCTCCCCCTGAGCCCTCTGCGCTCATCCTGAGCCCTCTGTGCTCCCCCTGAGCCCTCTGCGCTCATCCTGAGCCCTCTGTGCTCATCCTGAGCCCTCTGTGCTCCTCCTGAGCCCTCTGTGCTCCCCCTTGAGCCCTCTGCGCTCATCCTGAGCCCTCTGTACTCCCCCTGAGCCCTCTGCGCTCATCCTGAGCCCTCTGTGCTCCCCCTGAGCCTTCTGCGCTCATCCTGAGCCCTCTGTGCTCCTCCTGAACCCTCTGTGCTCCTCCTGAGCCCTCCGCGCTCATCCTGAGCCCTCTGCGCTCCTCCTGAGCCCTCTGCGCTCCTCCTGAGCCCTCTGTGCTCCCCCTGAGCCCTCTGCGCTCATCCTGAGCCCTCTGCGCTCATCCTGAGCCCTCTGTGTTCCCCTTGAGCCCTCTGCGCTCATCCTGAGCCCTCTGTGCTCCCCCTGAGCCTTCTGCGCTCATCCTGAGCCCTCTGTGCTCCTCCTGAGCCCTCCGCAGCCCTCTGTGCTCCTCCTGAACCCTCCGCGCTCATCATGAGCCCTCTGTGCTCCTCCTGAACCCTCTGTGCTCATCCTGAGCCCTCCGCGCTCATCCTGGGCCCTCAGTGCTCCTTCTTTACTGCTTTCTTTACCGCATTCTTTACCGCTTTATTTCCTACTGTGATTCAAAAAAAATCCAATCTGTTTTGGCATGCATATTGCATTTTTCATCTGACATCAACAAAAACAAAAAATGAGAAAAGAAAAATGGGAAAATGTGGGTTTTCCCCAAGAGGACAAAATCGGTATAATTTCTGAATTCTTTATCTTCATTTTGCCTTGGAATATGTTTCGGCCAATTCATATTCCTCGTTAAAATTCAGATAAAGAGGGGCAGCTGTCATACCCCAATTTTGTCCGGCTTAGGTCCAAACCCTAATTTTCCACACAAAAATAAATTATGCATTTTGGATCCTAGAAACCGCTCCAAAATTTTTGAAATCATTTTTAGGGTTAGAATGCACTTTTTAAGAAATTAGGGTTTTGAAAAATATGTTATGCATGCATGGCAAGCTTTGAAAAATATTTTATGCATGCATGGCAAAGACCTAAAAGCATTTTTTTGGAAAGCAAGAATTGATTTCTATTTTGTTCCAAAGGCCAAGAATCGATTTATAGTATATTGCATAGGCCTTGAAATCGATTTTCAGGCTCTTCCATAGGCCATGAATCGATTCCTAATTGTTTTAACTAAGTGAAGAATCGATTTTCACCTATTTAGGATGTCCTGAAAATCGATTTCCCTCTTCTTGCATAGGCCATGAAATCGATTTTTAAGCTCTCCTAAAGGCCAAGAATCGATTCCCACTTACCTTAACTAAACATGAAATCGATTCCTACCTTTTAGGATGTCCTGAAAATCGATTTCCCTCTTCTTGCATAGGCCATGAAATCGATTTTTAAGCTCTCCTAAAGGCCAAGAATCGATTCCCACTTACCTTAACTAAACATGAAATCGATTCCTACCTTTTAGGATGTCTCAAGAATCGATTTCCTTCCTTTTTAAAACACAATGAAATCGATTCCTATCATTTCAGGAAGTCCAAGAATCGATTCCCACTAATTTCTAAAGCCCAAGGAATCGATTCCTATGTTTTCTAAAAGCAAAGAATCGATTATACTATATTTTGCCTTCATCAAACAATCGATTCATCCTTGCAATAAATGTTTTTAAAAAAAATTCTACGCTTTCCTAAGCCTATAAATAGGCAGCCTCAAGTCACATTTAGAGACACACATTTCACGAGATCTGAGAAGACAACTCTCGCAAATCTCATTTTCCAGTTCTACGCTTCATTTTTGCTCTATTCGTTTCGTTGGTCCGTCTGAGCTGATCTCCTGCAAGAGTTAGTCGGGGTTTGCGTTCTTCAGAGTTGTAATATCTGTCTTCATCAGAGGTATTTCAGTCCTTTCATTTGTTAATATTTAGTTATTGTGATCTGTGTGAATTAACTTAGCTATAGTCTTTATTTACTCGTTCTTGTATATTATCGTCCATTGTTGATGACGAACCGTATGATTCCCACTTATGCCTAGTGCATCATGTTCTAAAGTGGTGAAGATGGTCTCGGATGATTCAACTTGTCCCTTCCAAACCCTTTCAAAAACATTTTTTAATTAGAACTACGTCGCTTTGATTCTCCACCCGGAGATACGTAGGAGCAGGGCCACGCCCCTGTCAAGCGCAAAAATAAACAATTTCTAAAAATAAAGAATATACAAACACATCTCTTTCATTTCAAAAGTCTTATTTTCAAAGTAGTGGATTAAGTCGGTTGTACGGCCGGGTTAATCATCGTTTTAGGATAAGTGAACTGTGGTCCTTCAGAGCCCCAGCGCTCCTTCAGCCCCCAGTGGCCCTTCAGAGCCCCAGCGCTCCTTCAGACCCCCAGTGGTCCTCCAACACAGATCACACAGTCCTAAAACCCCTGCATTAAAAAACACCAACCCACAAACATTTTTACCCCAAGAACTACGTAGCTTTGAATTCTCCATCGCACCGGGAGATACGTAGGAGCGGGCCATGTTCCGTCAAGCACTTATTCTAAAACCCTTTTTTCCCCCTTTCTCGCCAAAAATAAAATTTTCATTAAGTTTTCCCGTTCACTTTCAAACAAGAAATAAATAGGCAAATCTAGGTATTTTTTCAAATCAAACGTTAAAACCACACGTTTAATTAGAGGTTCCCTTTCGGTAGAAAGGACGTGCGCGGTGCTAACACCTTCCTCGCACGTAATCGACCCCCGAACCTATATCTCTAGTTTTCAAAAGACCATCCGCCTTGTCCAAAAGACCTTTTTTCAATGTTTTGGTCTTAAAATTAAAATATTGGTGGCGGCTCCAAAATTTTTCCACGTTGTACATTGAGAAACCCCAAAGGGGGATTTTTCGGGGTGCAACAAAGTGTATGACACTTTAGTTATTGAGAGAGATGACTTTTCAAAACATGCATGATGCATAAAAATAGTTTTTGAAAAATATTTTAAAATTGCATGCATGCATATGGTGGAAACCTAAACCCTAAAAATAATTTTGTGGAAAGCTTGGAACCAATTCCTACCTTTTTTTTAATAGCATAATCGATTACCATCCTATTCCCATTACATACCATAATCGATTATTGTCCTGTTTGAAAGCAAATAATCGATTACTTGCTCAATTCCACTACAAAGGATAATCGATTATGATGCATTCCTCACCTTCCATTTTTAGAACAATAATCGATTAGTGACTCAAATGAACTTCATACCATAATCGATTATTGTCCTGATTGAAGGCAAATAATCGATTACTTGCTCAATTCCACTACAAAGGATAATCGATTATGAGCCTATTCCTTACCTTCCATATTGAGCCATAATCGATTATCACCAATTTGCACTATATGAGACAATCGATTATCTCAAGCCATAAATGATTTTGCAAAAATCGAACCTCACCTATCACTATAAATATGAGCCTGATTTCACTTCTCAAAACCACCTCCAACATCTCTTCATCTCACAATTTCTCTCTATACGATTCTAGATCTATACTTGTGCTTCATAGTTTTATTTTGTTAAAAGCTTTTGATTTCGAAATTGTCATATCATTTCCAAAAGCTTTTATGTTTTTATAAATCTAGATCTAAGATCTTGAGCTTCATTGTTTTGATCTTGTTAAAAGTTTTTTTAATTTCGAAATTGATATATCATTTCTAAAAGCTTTTTTACTTTTGCAAAGTCAGCTTCCATTGTCATATCTTCTTTAAGCTTTTTGCAAAAACAAGATTTCATATTCCATATCATTTTTAGAGCATCTAAAAATCCTAAGATCACTCATCTCTCTCAGTATCTAAACTGACATACTACAAGAAGTGATTGGATCATAGATCTCAAACGTTGTACTCTTTATTTCGTAAAGTTGTTATTTTGAAATCATGGGAGGTTCTCTTGGGTCTCTCAATCGAGTGATTGAGTTGGTTGAAATCCTTAGCGGGTGCTTGGGTTCTCAGTTCAGGGGAATTGAGATTCACTAGTATTGAAGTCGACTGTTTGTATTAAACTCTCTTCAATATAGTGGTTGCTAAGTCCAAGGGTTGAAAAGCCTAAAGCCGAGGACGTAGGGGTTTTATCCCGAACCTCGCTAAATATCTGTGTCCCTCTATCTCTTCTCTCTTTATATTTTGCACTATTATTATTACCGTTTATTGTTAATATTACTGTGCTTAAATTATCAATACTCATAAATCATCTTCTACTCCTCTTCTCTAAGATATACTATATCTCTTATATCATCTTCATCTCACTAATAGATCTAATAAATTCAATATCCTGATTATCTATTATAATATCTTTATTGGCAATATTGAATACAATTTAAACAACTCCTGCTTGTTTTTATATCCAAAAGTTCAAATCACATTTTCCGCATCCGATTTGAAAAAGAATATAATCATCACTTGCGAAAAGAATCCATATTTACTCATAACCTTATTCACCCCCCCTCTAAGGTTATATAATAAGTCTAACACTTTCGCACCCCCTCGCAATTCCTCTCTCGGTGTTTTCCTTGTCTATGAACTATTCTTGTTCATGTTTTTCTTTTAATCTTGTCTGTGGCTTAGCATAATCCGAGAAATAATGCGAGGTATTCTAGAATACCCAATTTCAACGGAAACCCCAATTCGTATACCTATACTGAATAATGTCAGCGCCCTAGCTTCGGGTTCATGACTCCCCTCAGCTAGGTATGCTACATGAAACTCGGGATCGTCATCCCCATGGTATCTTTTATTATTATCTCGGACATTAAGTCCATTACTCGACACGAGGTCGTATTCTTTCATCTTATTACATGAACTTAGACGCTTAGGTCTATTACTTGATACTTGTGTCGTTTTCTCACTCGTTAGTAAAGTATACGGTTTAATAACAACAATTATAATTCAACTGTCAACCAATATACATCTCAATCATAAGCATAAATGAAGTATTATCATTCATATATTATTAGGGAAGATTGGGAAAAAGATTGGGAGAGGTTTGGAACCAAAAGGAAGAGAAATAAAATATTTTAAGGGGGTGCATCAGATGGTGGCACAGTCCGTGCCAGTTTCTCCGCACCTCCAAAACTGCATTTTTTGAGTAATTTCCGCGCCCTTTTCAGTTCCGATTCGTCCCTGATGCTAAACCCAGCCCAATGCCTCATCATACTAGTCATAAACACAATTAAATCAACGAAACAAACAAGTTTGGGCTAGTTTTCACTAAAATCCGTCAATGATTCAGTTTAACGGTTTTTCAACAAAATCGCTATACAATCACACATCAAACCGAAACAACAACTCAACATACCAAATTTCATCAAATGGAACATATAACGGAGTAAGAACTCACCTTCACATCGGAATCCACACAAACGAAACGAAAGGTGAAAATTTCCCCAATTTCCCCAAATCAAACCCTAGGTACCAACAATCTTCCAAACACCAAATCAAGCTTCAATCCTCCATTAATCTACCATGGGTTACTTCTAAACATCTAGAAACCTTCAAAATCATCATTCAACTGAAAATCAAAACTCACCTCATCTCCCTAACTCACAAATTTCGCAACCCAAAGAAAGAGGAAAAAGAGGAGATGAACTTACTAGTGATAGGGAAATCAAAAATGGAAGGAAAGGAGGTGATGAATCAAAGTTAGGGTTGGGTGGGTTGAAGCCCTTCTCTTCTTCTTCTTCTTCTTCTTCTTCTTCTTCTTCTTCTTCTTCTTCTTCTTCTTCTTCTTCTTCTTCTTCTTCTTCTTCTTCTCTCTCTTTTCTTTCTTCTTTCTCTTCTCCCTACGACTTCTCTATTTTTTTCTCTCTTTTTATTCTTTTCTTTTTCTTTTAAAAACAATCATAAGTGAGGGTGTGGGGTGAAATGACCTCTATGCCCTCACTCAACTCTAATATCCTAAAAATACCATTTTCTATCTATTATTCACTTAAAAACCCTACACCAATCAATAACAACTTCTACAATTTATAATTATGCACCCAATTAGTGAGATAACTAAACTCAAACATCAAAGTAATTAAAATAATTACTTTGGGTTGTCATACTTAACAACAATTAATTCAATTGTAATTAAATTGTGTACTAATCAATAAAATTAAAACAATCATCTAAAATAATTGGAACAATTATTTTGGGATGTTACAATAAGCAATTGTATTAAATGGCGCACAAGGGGTGCACCAATCCTTACAACAAAAGTGAGGTCTCGTTAAAACCTCGAAGGACCAAAATCCATTGAGAAAAAGACCCAATGAGGAAAAAGTACCCCACATATACCGAATATTACCATGATAGTAAACAGCCTATCAGACAATTGAACCAATCTACTGAATATTACAATGATAGTAAACAATCCCCAAGCACTGTATTTAATAGCCAATAGAATTTATGATATAGAAGCTACATCCCCCTTAAACACTACATTGTTCCTTGCTCTCCATATTCCAAACTACTGCCATCCAAATAAGATGCTTCACCCCTCTACTTTTATTTCCCTTGACTAGTTTTCCAAATTCTACAAAGTTGTTCAACACATCGTCATTTTGATTTGCATTCACTCCCAGCCACTGAGACACCAACTTCCACACATGATCGGAAACTTCGCACGTCCCGAAGAGATCAGACACAATTTCAGTTTCTTTAAAGCAAAATACGCAGCAAAGGTCTCGTTGCGACACCTGAATACCATGCCTAAACAAAGCTTCGCGTGTTGCTAATTTGTTCAGCAAAAGCTTCCATGAGAAAATTAACACTTTCGATACTACAACAAAACAGGAAAGCGGCGGCGGTTGAAAAAGCATTCTGCGGCGGTTTTAACCGCTGCAAAATTCCCTTCGCGGCGGTTCCCAAACCGCTGCAGTTACCTCCGCCGCGAGGAAACTCTGCGGCGGTTTTGGCAACCGCTGGAATAACCGCCTGGAGCAGTACTTAGCGGCGGTTTAAGCGGCGGTTTTCGTTTTGCGGCGGTTGTAACCCGCCGCTAAACTGTCGGTTAATATCCCATATTTCTGCAGCGGTTTTGTGGAATTTTGCGGCGGTTTGCTATTTGCGGCGGTTTAGAACCGCCCCTAAACTATTTCTAATGCCAGTATCCTTAACTATCTGTGACGGTTTTGAGGATGTTTGCAACGGTTCAGAACCGCCACTAAACGATTTATGTGATGGTATATTCCTTACTTATCTACAGCGATTCCGGGATGTCTGCGGTGGTTCAAAACCTGAGGACGAAACTGCTTTTAGCTTTAAAGGCTCAAATAAATTGTTTTGTTATTTATAACAACTTTTTCTCAAATTATTTAAAAACATAAAATTATAAACCTACATAAATAATTAAAAAAGTTCATTCATTCATACTTAAATAAAATAACACAATAATATCAAAAGGTAGTGTTGTCCCAAAATATCAAAAGATATGTGGTTTAGGAGTATAAATTTCCCCAATATAAGAACATGTTTTTCAACATTACTAGTTAATAACAAATCCTAAATCTAAATAGTAGATATTGGTCCATGATGTGTTGGGGCATGACTAGCAGATGAAGAGCGCATTGCTTCAGCTGGCGAACGTAAATTGGCGGCCTGAAATTAAACAAAAATAAAGTTATGAAGTTACCAATTATCACCACAATGAAAACTAATCTAAAACCACAAAACTAAAACCAACTATCCTAGAGGTTATGAAAACTAAAACCAACTAAATAAAGTTATGAAGTTCCTCAAGGACAGTTAGTTGGTCCCACCATGTCACTATGCTAGAGCAAATATTTGTTCTCCAAAATGGAAAATTATGAAAGTTATTAAGTGATTCAATATGCAACAACTTATACTAACAGCACTAGAAGATGTCCACATCAATAAAGGAGTGCACATCTAAGTCCTAGTCCTCAACCATAGTCACCAACGTTTCTAATGTACAATTGTTTAGTAACAATTACTCTCAACAGAGAAGGAAATCAAGACCACAGAGTTATGCTTCATACTAGAAATGTCTTCTTTTTATACACGAGGAAGCAAGAAAGCAAGAAAGCATCTGATATACAGAGTTATATATGCTTCATACTAGAAATGTCTTCTAGAGGTTATGAAAACTAAAACCAACTAAATAAAGTTATGAAGTTCCTCAAGGATAGTTAGTTGGTCCCACCATGTCACTATGCTAGAGCAAATATTTGTTCTCCAAAATGGAAAATTATGAAAGTTATTAATCTAAGCATATGTACAGCATCAGTAGAAGTATATAAGCAGGAAACAGAATTCAATGTATGTGCTAGTGAGCTGAAGTGTTGTGAAATGTGTGTTAGTGTTTCCATGTAGTATTAGAAGAGCAAGTACAACAGATGGTTACAACAAAGCTAAAAGAAACAGAATGTTCTCAGTGTTCTTACAACAGAGCCAGAAACAGAACATTTTAAGGATAATAATTGAATATACTGGACCGATTGCAGATCATTAGAGATCTTCGATCCATACACAGACATATGAACCAAATGAAATCTTATAAGCTTCAATATCATGAAACAATAAGTGGAAATGTTTGGAGAAACGAGTTAAGCAGGAGCAAGATGCAGAGTAGCCTTAGATACAAAAATATCAAATAGTAATTAAGTGATTCAATATGCAACAACTTATACTAACAGCACTAGAAGATGTCCACATCAATAAAGGAGTGCACATCTAAGTCCTAGTCCTCAACCATAGTCACCAACGTTTCTAATGTACAATTGTTTAGTAACAATTACTCTCAACAGAGAAGGAAATCAAGACCACAGAGTTATGCTTCATACTAGAAATGTCTTCTTTTTATACACGAGGAAGCAAGAAAGCATCTGATATACAGAGTTATGCTTCATACTAGAAATGTCTTCTAGAGGTTATGAAAACTAAAACCAACTAAATAAAGTTATGAAGTTCCTCAAGGATAGTTAGTTGGTTCTACCATTATGAAGTTACTAATCTAAGCATCTGTACAACATTAGTAGAAGTATATAGCTACAACATCTACCCAAGTCAAAAACTCAAGTGAAAACTAACAAAGCCAAAAGACCTTCAACAAATTCAATCCACAAAAATCAAACCTTTTCTGGACATCCCATTCCTCCAAAACACCCAACCAAAACAAAAACTAATAGGGTAACTAACAGCAACCAAGTTATGCAGGACCATTCAATAAAGGATCACATTATACCATCGAAACAGTCTATCATCAGAATTTAGTGATAAAATGAGTTTAAGAAGCATATGACCATGTCAATACAAACAAGACTTAAAGACTAGTACAGAACAGAACAGTAATTATCATCAGAAAAGAAAAAGATGGACAAACAAGATGAACAGAACAGTACAGAACAGTGATTCACCAAGGAAAAAAGAAGACACTAATTATCAAAATAATTTGAAGAAAAATATGGACAATAAAAAGACTAGTACAGAACAGTCAATAAAAAGACTAAATCTATGTACATAAATCCCATTCCTCCAAATCACTTAACCAAAACAAAAACTAATAGGGTATGTAAAAACAACCAAGTTATGCAGGACCAGTCAATAAAGGATCACATTAGACCACCAAAACAGTCTATCATCAGAATAGCCGGACAAGTTATGCAAGTACCTCGTTAGATCTAGCCGGACATTGACCACGAGCCTGCTGCATTAGAAAAGCTACTTGTTCCTCTAAAGTTCGAACTTTCGCTACTTCTCCCTCTAAAGCTTCAACTCTTGCATTACTCGCTTGCAATTCCAACTTTAGCCTATCATAGTCAGCCGTTGTGGGACCACCTGATGAAATGGTTGAGCTCCCATTACGAGAATCAGATGATAGGTATTGAGTGGGGGTTGGGCCAAATCCCATGCCACGCATACGTCCGGGGTGCTCTTTCCCACATACTTGAATATAAATATCTTCGCCAGAAGATGTCTCATCTACTTTGTCCAACAAATCCTACACAAAGTTAACCAACATTCAGTTGAACACATAAATGTTAAATATAATTATCCTTAACTTTCAATAAAAATAGAAATAAATAACGATTATACTCACACTCTTTTGTCTAGCCTCTTCATTGACAAATGATCCATCTTTTTTTTTGTGTGCGATGGAATACATCTTTGCTCGACCAAAAGGCTTCCCAGTTTTAGTTTCCTAACAAATTACAAGTGAGAAAACATTATAAGTTCATATATGGTCACAGTTAACTTGTGTATACATACTACAATTGGCTTTTATTACCAATGTTGGTAAACTTAAAGAAAGAAATACCAATTCATGTCTTTTCCTAGCAATTGTTTTTGACCCAAGTGTATGAGGAGTTTTTTGCTTAGCCCTATTTGTCGTGTTTTTTTCACAAATTTCCTGCATTATTAAATAAAACAATTAGTAAATGATTAATCTTATCACAACATTCTCAACACATAATATATTACCTGAGTTTCAGGTTTCAAGCGATATTCCAAAAAAGCTGCCCATTGATCTACACGGATGCCATCGGGGCGAAACTCAAGATTTTGTTCCCAACTACGAGTTTCATCATAAAAATCAGTAAACAGCCGACAACGAGTGTCTTTCCATTTCTTTCCTATATTCCCCAATATCCATTTCTTGCGACAATCATCGATTAGGAATACTTTCTACAATAGGCAAATTAAGTTTTGGTAAGCTATATATATATATATATATATATATATATAAATGAATTATGTTATATTTATAGTTCATACCTTTATCATCTTGTCCCACACGTCATTCTTGGGTTGCTTTGGAACCTTTGGCCATTTTACATAATTGATAGGGAAGATATCATAGCTAGCTGCAAGAGCTCCTAAATAACCCCCTAAAAGACCAGCAGCATGTCCAATTGGTTGACCCTCTCGATTCCAATCTAGGATCACTTTCTTATCATCAGGAAACGAAAACAAGTCCTGAACTCTTAGACGATCTTCTTTAGGCTCTCCATCCCCAACTGAATATAAAATAAAAAAATGAAAGTTAAAATTTGTAACTCATTAGAAATTATTAATTAATCCAAACTAATAAGAAGTAAATTGCATACCAATGACATTAACCGGCCAATATTTAGTGGGCTTTTTTGTGTCAGTGGGGAAAAAACTTTCATCGTCAGTGTCAAAGGAATTGTCAAAGTCAAGAGATGGGTCAATATCACCTAGAGGATCACTTTGTGGTGATAGGTGAGATCCACTTTGATTCATATTTGGAGCATTCTCTTGAACTTGAACAGGTGCGGACTGAGTTCTGGGAGTAAACCTCTTTCTCTTAGCCATTGCTGCAAAACCATATTTAGATAATGAGAGTATGTTTTAGACAAATTGTGAAGGAAAAAAACACATAACTAGCAAAAAAAAAGGTACATAAATTTTATTGAAGAAAGGTGAACTTCTGTTGAAAGCATATTGCGATTCAGAAATAGAGACATAAATAAAATGTTCAATCATTAATTTAACAATGGACATATGCTAATACAAGTAGTGTAACATAACTATAATTTCAACATAGCAGCATCATTCTTCTAATAGAACTTGACAACTAAACCAACTTTAACACCATAAAAGAAATCACTAGTTAATAATTAAGATGCTCTATTAATGTAAGGGAGATTTTAGTATATCACTTTCCCTTAAAGAAAATAATCACACAATATCATTTGAAGAAAATAATCATAATAATAATAATAACAACAACACAACAAAACAATGTCTAGAAATTTTACCAGTGCTTGTTACATATCCATGTTGTCATTACAATCATCAACATTTTCATTCAATGTTGATGTTGGAGGATCATCATCTATATCAGCTCTTGCTAATTGTATGTATGGTGTATCATCAGGAAATATTTGTTCTAAGTTTTGTGTTTCATGAACCCCATTAGACATCATTATCTCTTCATCATCTTCTCCCATGTCATACAAGTCTCTTGGCTTCAAATGAATAGGTATGCTCCATCCCTTTTCTTTCTCATCATCTACATAATAAACCATTTGGGCTTCCGATGCTTTGATATATGGCTCATCACTTTCATGGACACCAGTATCTCTGAGCCTCAAAAAGTTGATTGAGGTAAAACCCAAATTATCTTTTTTCATGCCTCTAGAAGTAGTGGTATTAGCCCATTGACATTTAAATAAAGTAACTGTAAATACACCATTATAGCTAACCTCAATGATGTCTATTAATTTACCATAGTAAGGTACCCCTCCAAACCTCATTTGGGTATCGCGGTTACTTGAATAACTTCTAGTCCCAAATGTGCAAAAAACCCCACTATTTTGAGTTTTTAATCTTTCATCTCGTTCCAAGGTTCGAAATTTATATCCGTTGACATTATATGCAGTGAATCTTCTAGCTTTGTCAATAGGACCTCTAGCAAGCCAAAGAAGAACATCTTTATCTGGTTCAACAAGATTGTCCATCTCTTTAAAAATCTGAAATTAGAATTCTGTTGTGTTAGTGACATGCATATTACCAATGCACATGCAACATACACATGGCATCGAGTGAATTTTTCTTACATGATTAGAAAACCAACTAACGAACTCTCTATGGACCTTCTTGTCTATCTCATTAGTACTCCTTGTGCGACTCCTTAGTTGTCTCCGGACAATTTCTCTATATTCCCTATATAGATTAAAGTTAATAGACGCACTAAAGGATAATCTAGGTACTTAAATTTCATCAAGTACTTACTGGAGATAGCGATCAACTAGAGAGCAGTTGGTTAGCACATGTCGGTGCGCTTGTAATTTTTCAGTGGATGTAAGAGTGAAGTGTGAACAACCACCAATAGGTTTTCCTTCTCGCGGGAACAGTTCATCTTTTCGTGTTTTAGGTTGTATGTCACTAGGTTCATCATCTACACGACCAACTCGATTCCATCTTGTCTCAATATTATCAAGATACCTTGAACAAAATGTTAAGATCTCTTGCATTAGGTATCCTTCTGCTATAGAGCCTTCTGGCCGCGCCCTGTTACGTACATATGATTTTAATGATCCTAAGTACCTATCAAATCATAACAATGATTTTTATTAATATAATCATCCAAATCATTATTTGATTTAAAATGACAGGAAAGTTACCTCTCAATAGGATACATCCATCGATAATGTACCGGGCCTCCAAGCTTAGCTTCTTCAACAAGGTGAACAATTAGGTGAACCATCACGGTGAAGAATGAAGGGGGAAATAACATTTCCATGTGACATAAAGTGAGCACAACATCATGTTGCATTTTGTCTAAAGTTGAAACGCTCAACCCTTTATCACATAGTTGCCTAAAGAATGAGCACAATTCATTTAAAACTGCCGATACCTCTTTAGGCAATCCTACTCGCATGGCCAGCGGTAGAAATTGCTCTACTAATACATGACAGTCATGACTTTTTAGCATCCCATTCAGCCGAAGGTTGTCCACATCAATGCACCTAGAAAAGTTGCTCGAATAACCATCTGGCACAGCGATATTCTTTAAAGTTCTTAAAAAAGACTTCTTTCCTTGTTTAGTCATTGTATAAATTGCTAGAGGATACTTTCCATTTTCATCTGGCCAAAGATCATGCCTAAAGCCCATTGATTGTAGGTCTCTTCGAGCTCCAATGTGATCTTTTGACTTTGCACTATCATTTAGTATGGTATAAATAATATTGTCGCACACATTCTTCTCAATATGCATAACATCAAGATTATGACGTAACAAATTATGCTCCCAATACGGAAGCTCAAAAAGTATACTTTTCTTTTTCCACTGTTGAGTACCATCTTGCAAGGTACGTCCATCACCACGTGATCTTTTTCCCCTTCCACTTGTTTCAGCTGTTTGACCAAAGGTGACATTGATATTCTTAACTTGTTCAAGGATTTCAGAACCAGATAAAAGTTTAGGTGGATTGCGCATATCTTGTTCTCCATTAAACCGAATCCTATTCAGTCTAAATCTGTGTCTGCGATCGAGAAAACGACGGTGACCCATAAAACACCACTTCCTACTATGTGGCAAGCGGCAAGGAATAGAGTCAAAGTTACAAGTTGGACAAGCTCGTCCGGTATATGTGTTCCACCCAGAGAGAGTTCCCAACCCAGGAAAGTCACTAATTGTCCACATCAAAGCTGCGTGCAATTTGAACATCTCTCGAGTTGAAGCATCATAAGCATCTACACCGTCGTGCCATAACTCTTTAAGCTCTTTAACTAAAGGTTGCATGTAAACATCTATATTATTTCCAGGCATTTTTTTACCAGGAATTATCGTTGAAAGGATAAATGATGTCGACTTCATACAGACCCATGGTGGGGTGTTGTAAGGTATGAGAATAATTGGCCAAATGCTGTAACTTGTACTTAAATTACCAAATGGATTAAAACCATCAGTAGCTAATCCAAGGCGAACATTACGTGGATCTGATGCAAATGACATGTTTGTTGAGTCAAATGTCTTCCAAGCCATTGAATCTCTTGGATGTCTCATCATGCCATCATTGTTATTATTCACAGCATGCCATCTCATATCCTCAGCTGTCTTTGAAGACAAAAACAATCTCTGCAAGCGCGGTTTAAGAGGAAAGTAACGAAGAACTTTTGCAGGCACCTTCTTCTTACCATTTTCATCATTGGACGCCTCAACCTCACCATCCTTTTTCCTGGATTTCCATCTGCCCTTGTTACATACTTTACATGCTTGCCTATATTCATCTTCACCCCAATACAACATACAGTTATTTGGACATGCATGTATCTTTTCACAATCCAAACCAAGCTTTGATATAGTTTTCTTTGTCTCATAGAATGAACTTGGAATTTTTGCATGCTCAAATGCATCATTTAGTAGTTCTAAGATCATTGTCATAGCCTTATCGGTCATCCCACAAAGGCATTTGATATGATACAACTTCACTATAAAAGCAAGTTTAGTATACTTTGTGCACCCTTCATACAAAGGTTGTTCTCCATCCCTAGCTAATTCATAAAATTCTCTAGCTTCCCTCCCTTCTTGAGTTACATTTGGAGTCACTCTTTCACCTTGTGCGGTGTCTTCATTTGTATCATTTGCGAGATTCCTATCAACTCCAAAAGCATCGTTAATGATGTTCTGAATTGGATCTTGAACGACCACAGTTTCTTGTGCCGCATTTGGTACATTTCCACTTGCAACATTACTAGTATGTCCTTGGTTAGACTCCCCATGAAATAACCAAGTGGTGTATCCTCTTGGGAATGGTTTACAAACTAAATGGTCGTACACATCTTGCCTAGTTTGGCGTCTTCTAAAACCACACAAGGAACAAGGACATTTTATTTTTCCATCAACAGCAGTACGTTCATAAGCAAATTGAATAAATCCTCGAACCCCTTGCTTATACTCACGTGAACCTTGTGGCATTGTAATCCATGACTTATCCATTGTCATACAATCTTGTTTCTGAATTAAGAAATATGAAACAAGACATAAAGTACTCAACAATAAAGGAACTACAAGTTAATATAATCTCAAACATTTATATAGGATCGTTGGTAACTACTAAAAGGCAGATTGTAGTAAAATATAAAATGTAGCTGCATAGTCAAACATAACCAACTAACAGTGGGCATATGCAAATACAAGTAGTGTAACATAACTATAATTTCAGTGTAGCAGCATCATTCTTCTAATAGAACTTGACAACTAAACCAACTTTAACACCATAAAAGAAATCAATAGTTAATAATTAAGATGCTCTATGAATATCATACCAGCAATATCATACCAGCAATAACACTTATGAAGATTCATCACATACACAAACTAATTGCGATTCAATTGATAAAAACTCATTAAAACCTTTGAACCGGCTATATATGCATATCTGGACCATCAAGCTAAGCTTTAGAACTCCAACTTTGATGCTCCTAACCCAAACCCAACTCTCCTAGTTCCCAATGTAATCCTCTAATTCCACATGCAAGCCCAAAGATTCGATTTTGGTTCTCCCCAAACCACACGCAAGCTTTGACCAATACTTGAGGAGGAGGTGAATCAAAACTCTGCTTTTCAAATGGTAAGGGTAATGTAAAATTCTGGTTTTATATCAACTTTGGGATAAAATGTAGGTGATAGAAGTAGTGAGATGTTTGGTGGCATAAGATAGATAGCTGGTGTTCAGCTCCCCCAAAGTGTTCCTCATCTAAAACCTTCGACATGCAACAACTCTTCCAAAGCGTAGAAAGGGCTTTTGTACTAAGCTTTGAGCTTTAGGGTTCTTGAGGAGGAGCATTCGGATTTTTAAGAAAGGAGAGTGAAGTGTAGATAGATAACAAGAAGTGAAGAAGTGTTGGTCTTCTCTCAAACTCTCCCTCTCTCTCTCCTTCGACCTCACCCTTTATTCTCTCTAAGTTCTCATTTCTTTCCTTGTATTAACTGAATAAATGAGGGAAAAATGAGTGTGGGCCTAATGGGTTGGGGCAAAAGTTCAGCCCAAGATGTGATCCAGTAAAAATGTAAATTGCTAACAACACCCCTTTTTCACAAAACTTTATCGTATGTAATTAACTCACATCAAAAGTAATATTTGAGCAACCAATTTCACCCAAAGCAATTTAAAATAGCAATTATCAAGCAACAAAATGCAATTTAATTCACATAACTATAATTCCACCAAGGATTCGATCACTTAGTCAACAAAGTAATATAATTACTTTGAGGGATGTTACAAGTATTTTCTTTAATTTAGATATATTTTAACAGTTTGTTTATTACCTGTTTATTTAATATTTATAATAGTCCCTAGTCTATCTATACTCTATAAAAAAGACATGATTTTTTTTGAAATTTTTTGTTCTGTAAAAACCAATCAAAATGCAGGTTCTTTAATTATTTTGAAGTCGTAGTAGTATAGTATGTTTCTGTATAAAAACAACGACTTGGAAACAATGTTTTTTGTTCTTATATACGGGACAAGGACAACCACGTTTTTTTATACAAAGAGGACATCCACTTTCTCTCTTTTTTTGACAAATAGTGGACAACTTTCAATTTCACATTTTTAGAGAATCAAATAAATTTAAGTATTAGGGTCCATTTGATGGCTAAGTGGTTTTGGTGGTAATCTTGGCCACTGTAGCTCTTTCAAATATGAATTATGGATTGGTTTAAATGCCTTAACTCACAGTATCTATAACCAAAAGTTATGATACTCCTAATTCCTACTTCCAGACAGACCTAAAATTGTCAAGGACAAGCTATTAAGCTGTATTCCCTGTTTCAGTCATTAAACATCAATTACAATTCACACTTGTGAGATATATTTTTAGATGATTTCATGTTTGAAGCCAAACACAGATGTCTTAGAACTTTTTGGACTTGCAAACTCTAGTAAAACAATACCTATCAGATTTTGAAGCAAAACAAACACATCTTACACCCACTACTTTCCAATCCCTTAAAAATGAAACAAAACTGCTTTATATGTAGTTAAATCTATTTAATTAAATTTTCTACCAGAAAATACCCTTGGAAAAACATGTAAGAAAACACTTTCTAGCTAGGCCACAAACCCCATAATTAGGAGGGTGGTCTATCCAAATGAACACAAGCTTCATAGCAGTTAGCCTTTGCCAAGGTTAGCTAACCAAAACTCATTGTCAGATTCTAGATTTCAAGAGTAAGATTTTACTATTGAATCAGTCAAAGGAGCACAGGAATGTGAGAGAGTCACTGATTTTTTGTCACCTAGTTTACCACAAGAGTAAGAATCAGACACAAATACACAATCCACAAGGATTACAAACCTTTGTTCCAATAAGCAGCATAAAAGCACTGTATAAGAATAGTCATCATTAATGTCAATAGTTTATTTATACCGTGCTTGGCCAAACAAGTGGTCCATACCATTTTACCATCTCCCAGAAACACTAACATCTGTTATATACATTCACAACCACCAAAAATAATACCTCCTAACTTCGTGCTCCACATAGAGAGCTGTTAGATTGTTTTCTCATATTAGATAATAATATCACTTTAAGTATTCACACATCTGTTATGACAAGAGAAACCATAGCAGCATCATTCATAGAAAGAGAGGAAGAAAGAAGAGGAACCTGGTTCAATTGAGGGTTCTTTGTTATGAGGTTCTCTGAAGCTTTCTTCTTCTTCGTCTTCTTTGTTTCACGCGTTCTCTCAAAACCCTAAAGAAAGGGGATTAAAACTGAAAACCCTAAAAAAAGAGAGAATTCGAGAGAGAAAGAGAGAGTTCGAGAGGAAGAAAGAAGACGTACCTGGTGCTGCGTGAGAGAGAGAGCGAAGCTGCTGCTTCGTGAGAGAGAGAGCGAAGCTGTTCTTGCGCAGGAATAAAACTGGGTCGTGCGTGAGAGAGGAATGAAACTGAGAGAGAGAGAGTCGTGAGAGAGTCGTGAGAGAGAGGAGAGTCACGCGTCCTATTTTTGTTTTAATATTTTTATTAAAATAAAAATAATTAAATTAAAATAATAATAATAAAAAAAAGAAAAGAAGCGCGTAGGTAAAAAAAGGGGAACGAAAATTTCACAACCGCCGCAGTATGAGCCCCTAACCGCCGCAGCATGAATCCCATTATTTATATTTTCAGAACCGCCGCAGTATTCCTCCAAACCGCCGCAGTGTACGTACTTATTGAAGCGGTTAATTTCACCGCCGCGTAAACCGCCGCAAGATTTACACCGGCGGCGGTTTTGCCATAACCGCCGCAGAATAACCGCCGCCGGTTGCCATTTTTGTTGTAGTATCGTTTCTCCACAACGCTTTGCATGCTTCAGCCATTAGATTGTCCACTTGTCCTCTATTACTTGCGAAAGAGAGACACAGCCAGTCATAGCAACATTTAACCGAGAAACTGTTTGTTGAATCTAGTAGTCAACACCATTTATCTTCTTCATTTCTTGCAGGTTCAACGCCCAACAACAGGTTTTTCATGCTGTCCACATTCTGATCTTCTATTGATGGTGGCTCCTCGGTCCAGCCCCAGTCCCAGCTCCACCCCATCTGTGACCAATTTCCCATGTCAGCTATCATTGCTTCCTTTGTGTTACAGCTGCTGAATAATGAGGGATACAAGTCTGAAAAAGACTCTCTGCCCAACCATGTATCAGTCCAAAAACACATTGTATTTCCTCTTCCTAATTTCTTTCTTACTAGCTCATTAAACCATCCCGGAACCAAATATGTGCCTTTGCCCAATAGATTTAAATCCCTCTACCAAAGCGATGTGCTCTTCCATCCTCTACAGTTCTCAACCTCTTCTCGGCACAAATATCCCATGGTCCATACCTATCAATCAATATTTTTTTCCACAAATTATTGTCTTCTTTTCCACAATAAGTCTCCACCTCCATTTTGATAGGTGTGCCAAATTGAAGGCTTCAAGATTTTTTTACACCAAGTCCTCCTCTACATTTGGGCGTACAAATCAAATCTCAATTAATCCAAGCCATCTTTTTATTTTCGCTATCACCCCCCCCCCCCCCCGGCGCCAAAGGAATATCTGTTGCAATCTCACTATTTCATCATTACTTTTTTGGATGCTTTGTAGAATGAAAATAAATATAAGGGAGGGAAGATAATTACTTTTTTGGTCGCTTAACATGGAAGGTTGTACGAATTTGAAAAATATAATTAACTTATGTAATTTGAATCTCAAGCTTAGCTATATAAAGAATCATCACTGCAATAAAATAACTTCAAATCATTGGGAGCATGCTTCCATTGCTTCAATAACTCCATACCACTATGCTTGATAGATAAAGGAGTTGAACACACTTTATCCCAAATTTGCTGATTATATAACCAACAACGTTGGCTTTGTAGCTTAATCTATCTTAGGACACGGAGAATCGATCAAGTGCTTTCTATGTTCGATTCCCGCATTGGACAACTAACGCGACCCAATTGAGATCCAACTTGCTCTATCAAGGAAGAAGGCCTATTTACTTTTCTATTGAACCTCTTGTCCACGTAATAGGTTCAATTGTTCAAGTATTTCTTTTAAAAAAAGCCTTTTAAGAAAATTGATTTTTTTTATCACCCCACTAACCAAAACCATGTGCCTTTTCCACAACCGTCTCCCACACCAGTATCTGGGATATTTTTTATTGCCTCTGGTTTTGCCCCCAAACTATAGCATCTAGGATATTTTTCACTTCCATTAACCCACACTATATATATATATATATATATATATATATATATATATATATATATATATTAACAACAACAACCTTAGTTAGCTCATCAAATATTCATCAAAACACAACAACCTTCCACTCAGCTACATTCAACTCAACATAATATCATCAGCATCAGTTTTCTACTTCCAAATAGTTGAAGAGTTCTCCTTTATTCTCAAACACACAAATAGATTTTTAATTTAACAATGAAATCAACAAGCTGTGCATGGACATGGCCGTGGCAGCGAGTGTTGGAGTGGTGGAAGCATTAAAAGATCAAGGCATATGTAGGTGGAACAGTGTCATTAGATCAGCACAACAAAATGCTAAACATAATATCAAGTCTTTGTCTCACTCTCACACCAACAAGAAGCTTTCTTCTCATTCTTCTGCAATGATTTCGGGGAAATTGAGGGATGAGAAAGCAAAACAGTCAGAGGAGTCTTTGAGAACCGTCATGTTCTTGAGCTGTTGGGGTCCCAACTAAACAATTTTATTGTTTGGTTCATCAAAGGATGAAGTTTTAGATAGAAATTTCTGTATGTATATATTGGATTTTATTATATGAACTTTTCTCTTAAACTTGTTCTGTGTTACTTGTGGACTGTGGCGTATAATCAAAAGATTCAAGGAGAAAGTTAATTAAAGGAAATAAGATTTGTATTGGTTTTTTAATAAAAACCTAAAATAATCTCAAGAGTTGGCAACGGCTATATCATACACCAAATAGTCGTTGCCCCAGCAGTTCTCATAAACAGAAAATCTGTTTGTATAGTTATTACAACTTACAAGTTTCTGTTTTAAAACAGAAAAATCAGTTACAGTTAATTACACATTGTAACTAACCATAACAACCCACTGAGGGGTATTTCATGTATATATAAACATTCAACCTGTACAGGACACACAATCAAAAAAAATTTTACATTGCAATTTATCTTCCTTCAAGCTCCTCTTCTTCTTCTTCTTCTTCAGATACTGTGTATCTATTCTCTGTCTTTCTTCTGTGAGTGCGTGAGAGGGTTTTGTCAAGGTAAAGTGTGACTTGCAAAACAGAGAAGAACAAATTAGTCAGTATTTGTTCAAAAACACAAACAGAACAGCAATAAAGAGAATAAGAAAAAGAGAGAGATTACCTTGTGTGTTTTCCTGGGTAAGGTCTCTAAGTGTAAGATTCAGTGCACATCCAGATTCAGCCAATAAACGAGAAACACATAAGAGAAAGACTGAGTTAGGGTTTTATTTGTTAAAACAATAAACAAAGGAAAATCACAAGAGCAGTTGCTGATTTACCTTTGCTTAAATATGTGTCTTCTTCGTCCTTGAACCTGTTAACACAAAAGGCGAGATCAGGTTTTCTGGGTTTCGTATCATCTCAGCAAACCAGTAACAAAGGTGAGAAATATACCTTCGTTTATGGTGTTTGAGCCTTGCGGTGACACGATTTGATACTTGCAAGAAAAGGAAGAAAACAGAAGGTTAATTTTGAAACTAGGGTTTCAAAATCAGAAGTGAATCAGAAGAAATGAAGAAGGGAAAAGAGTCATACCTTTGTCTTCGTTGCTGTGTGAAGCTTCGTTGAGCAATTTTGAGATGGACGAAGATTATGTATCACTTATAAGATGTCACGTGGGTATTTAACGTGCCATGTAGGCAAAGTTAATTGACGATTTCAACATTAGATGGACGAAGAGAGTACTTTGTCCCTGTTTGAAAAATGTCAAAAACTAATTTATCCCAAAAAATTGCTAAAGACCAATTTGTCAAATGAAGAAATTGTCGGACTAAAATGGTCTTTTTTACTCTAATTTGATTTTTTTTGTTTACTGAGGGGAGCATTTTCCTATTTGGTTTAGGAGGATCAGCAATCGTTTAAGTTAATTATCGAGTTAGTCCTTTAAGTTTCAAAATGTTAACAAGATTGACTTTTTTTAGTTTTCATCAAACTTCATTAATTGAAACTTTTGTAGCTTACGGGTAGTGTGTCCTCAAGCTTCCAACAAAACAAAACACATGTTTTCCTTTATTACGCGGTTCAACACGATTTTGCTTATGTTTTTGCTTGATCACAATGGGTTTTGTTTCAAATTTGAATTCCAATCTATCTATCATAACAAACCTTAAGTTTTGACAATCAAATCCTTCATTTCGTAATCAACGGGGACCCCTAAAAAACAACCTTAACCATGAATGCATGTGTTCATCAACTTTCTCCTTTTATTGTCGACAAAAATTCATGGGACTTGTTCCATTGGATTTGTACAACTCAATTTATAATAGCCAAATGGTTTAGGGTTTTGATTATTAATTTGCAAATCATACTTTGTGGAACGATTTTTTTTGGGTCTTTGTTGATTAAGAACCCTAACTTATTTTTTAATAAAACATTAAATAAAAAAGTCATGTTAAACTTGCAAAATTCGTGTAGCTTATGTGTCTATTATTGCTGACATAGTTAGGGTTTTAATTTTTTGCAAATCATAGTTCATACAAATCCATTTTTAAAAAAAATGAATTTTCATGAACTTCGTTTAAAATAGCCAGGTGATTTAGGGTTTTAATTTTTTGCAAATCATAGTTTGGGGAACGATTTATTTTTGGGTCTTTGATGATGAAGAACCATAACTTATTTTTTAATAAAATATTTAAAAAATTATGACTCAGATAACAAAGTCATGTTACACATGGCATATAAGCATTGTCACGTCCACGCCAGCTTAAACTTTTTTTTAACAATACTTGAAATTGAAGAAAAAAAGGACATCAATATTAACATTTTGAAACTTAAGGACAATTTCAAAAAAAAAAATGAATGACAACTCGACACAGAAAAAATAACTTTAACCAACCGCAAAAGCAATCTTACATTTACTTTTTTTTATCCTTATCATCTTTTATATTATATTATAAATGAGGAGGTTTAAGTAATTTTATTTTAAAAGATCTATTGTCCCTTATCCCTCCAAAAAAATCCCAATATTAGAGAGGAACTAAAATTGGGTTTGGATAGAAATCTTCAACTTTTTTTTTTGAAACAATATAAATCTTCAACTTCCTTTCTGAAAAAAAGTTTAAAATAATCCTTCCACACTCCGCCAACAAACACTACCTAAAATTAATTTATCTAATGATGGAAAAACCTCATTCTCCCCATTCCAATGGGATATTTACTTTTGTTAATATTATATTCACCCTTTGTCACTACAAAAAAAGCAGTTCCGTCACTAATGACCAAAAATCCGTCGCTAATGTGTCTTAGCGAGGGAATTAGCGACGGAACAAATCTCTCGCTAAAAATGGCCTCGCTAATGGTTAGTGACAGAAATTAGCGACGGAGTTTAGCGAGGGAAATTCCGTCGCTAATCACTTCGTAATCCGTGTTTTTTTGTTAAAAAAAACGCGTCTCGAAAGAGTCGCCGCGAATGGTGAAAAATTTGTCCCAGTTTTCTTTGCTTGTGAAGTCTCCGAGGGTTTCTAGAAGATCCTCTGTACCCTTCGTCTTTGTCTTGCTCTTTGCTCTTTGAAAACCAATTGTGCGCATCTCATCAGTTTTTGAGTATCTGACCATTTAGCTGAATTTTTTTAATTTTTTAATAATTCAACATATGACAACGATTTCTCAGCGTTGCCTAAAGCTCAACTAAAAAACCGTTGCCTTAGACCTTTAAGCAACGGTTTTAAACTGTTGCCAAAAAATTTTAGTAAAAAAAAATTGTATCAACAACGGTGGCAAAAAAACGTTGCCATTGCTATCTAAGGCAACGGTTTTTTAGGCGTTGGAATTTTAGGCGTTGCCATAGGGTCAAAATGTTGTAGTGAGTATATTATAAAATTATTGTTATAATAATAATTATAATATTATAATATTATTAATATTCGGTATATTATAAAATTATTGTTATAATATTATTAAATTATAATATTGTTATAATATTGTTATAAAATTATTATAAAATTATTGTGAAATATGGTGGTGGTGGTGGTGGTGGTGGTGAAATATGGGAAGGAGTTTGTGTAGAGAGAAACGGGTACACACACACACACACACACACACACACACACACACACACAGAGAGGTATGGTTAGAGAGAGGAGTGTGGGTGGAAGTTAATTTTGTGGTGGTAGTGATCGTGGTGGTGGTCGTGGTGGTGAAATATGGGAATGAGTTTGTGTATAGAGAAAGAGAGAGAGACGGTTAGAGAGAGAGAGGGGTATGGTTAGAGAGAGGAGAGGGTGGAAGTTAATTTTGTGGTGGTAGTGGTGGTGGTGGTGGTGAATATGGGAAGAGGGTTTGTGTAGAGAGAGAGAGAGAGAGAGAGAGAGAAGTGTGAGGATGAGAGGAGCTATGATGTGGTGGTGGTGGTGGTGTGGTGGTTGTGTAGGGTGGGTTTGGGTAGAGAGAGAGGAGAGTAAGGGAGAAAGAGAGTGAAGTGTGAGAAAAGAAAAGAAAAGAAGAAGAGAAGAGAGAATAAGTGAGGAGGATTCGGTTTAATAAAAAAAAATTAGAATTAGCGACGGAAATTTTAGCGACGGAAATTCAAATTAGCGACGGATTTTAAAATGGTGCAATTTCCAAGGAATTAGTGACAGATTTTTTGCGACGGAAATTCAAATTAGCGACGGATTCAGAATTTTACGCATTCCAAGGTCTGTGCAACGGTCACGTCAGCTTAGCGACGGATTTTTTGCGACGGATTTTAAATTTAGCGACGGAATTTAAATTTTTTGTTAAAAAAAGCGCGTCTTCGTCATTATTAGCGACAGATTTTGGTTCCCTTGCTAAAATCCCTCGCTACTTAAACATTAACGACGGATTTTGGTTCCCTCGCTAATTTTCCGTCGCTAATAAGGCGTTTTTTTGTAGTGTGGCCCTTTTGTAGATCCAAATTCCTATTTTAATTAATTATAATAAAGTAAGAAAAAAATATTTCAACCCTTGTTTAAGTGATTTTATAGGGTCTTATAAAGGTTTCTACATGAGTCTATGTAAGGCCGGTTAGATTCATATAAGTTTACTAAATGATAATATAAGTTTGATACACCAAATTAATCTTACTTTATGTATATCTCAATTTCTCCTAAATAGAACCTCCTACTTTTTTTTTTACAAAATACATGGGGGGATCTTAATTGGTTGTACGTGAGTCGACCGACATGTGAGTGAATCGATATATCAATTATTTGAAGCATGCATGTATTAGGATAATGAATCCATATCTGTGGAGGTGGGACTGATCGATAAGCAAGCAAACGTACTCATGCATTATGGCTTATGTCGCTTTCTTGCTTTATTCACACAAAAAACCACCTTGTCACAGCCTCTGGTTTCTCCAAACCAACTTTGTCTCCAGTTTTATATAGCACCTGGTATCTACCTTAATACTCTCTCTACTCCAAATAATGGTTTCACCTATAAATAAGAACAACCATCACTCTTTTTTCTCCAACAACGATCAACGTACATATACTTCTTCATTACCAACTCTACACCACTTTAGAAAGCACCATTAATTATCTGTGAACTGTGAAGATGAGTCGTGCAATAGTGGCTGCCAGTGTTGGAGCTGTAGAGGCTTTGAAGGACCAGATGGGTATATGCAGATGGAACTATGCTTTGAGGCAAGCTCAACAGAACCTTAAAAACCATGTTAGATCCTTCTCTCAAGCCAAGAATCTCTCTTGTTCTTCTTCTGCTATTGTTGCAACTAAATTTAAGGATGAGAAGGCCAAGCAAGCAGAAGAATCCTTGAGGACTGTCATGTACCTCAGCTGTTGGGGTCCCAATTGAGACCACAGTATTGATCTATTTATGTATATATTAAAGAAATTAATAGATTAATTCAAATGAAGAAAGTTTCTTCATATCTGCTCATTAATTATCCTTTTTTTTCTTATTTATTAACATTTTTCATTTTGATTGGAAGAGAGATTACATGGAGATGAATTTTGTTTTTGATGGAAAGAGATGAATGTTTAAAATAAATATAGGAAACTAAATACTCAACAACAAAATTGAATAATTAATATATAACACTTAACATGTTCATGGTTTGCACAAGTTATGAAAACTCAATTAACGTATTTGATTTGCATCTCAAGCTTCCCTATAGTGTTCTGACATCATGTATTGGAAATAATTGTCGATGTTTACAACCTTCTTGGTTTAACAAAGACACCAATTGGTTAGAATATTCACCTCGCAAGGATGTTGTATTTTTGTTAAACTTACAAATGCTTTTCCTGAAATGGGATTTATAAGTTTGAAAAAACGATGGAAATAATTGTGCATTTTATGTCACGAAAATTCAAATCATAAAAGATGCCAAAAATTTTGAGACAATTTAATGAAGAATTGCTCAATATATCTCATCTAGTATATTAAAAAGAAATACTATATATTATTGCTAGAAGAGTATATGCTGCGATACATGAAGAAGTTGGTGATTCTAAATTTTGTCTTATCATTGATGAAGCTAGAAATGGACTGGCTCAAGAAGGGCAGTCTAATTGTGAAATCTGACCCTAAAGTGGTTCCTGCTTGGGCTAAGTCCACCTATACCCCTGGCACATTCGGTTCTTTGATAACAAATTTCGCAACATGATTCTTATGGGCCTTGAAGAATGTCTCACTTATTCATATATAGGACTAGAGAATCAAACTATCTTCCAGATAGTCTTTCCAAAGAAGGTGCATCCTTGCACCGCTCCTGGGTTAAGTGGTTTGATGAGGTATGTGGGAAACAAACCGGTTAAGGGTGTCTGTTGTAACCTAGTCTTAAGCTCTAGGGGTGGATGTTGTCCGACGTTGCTCTCTCGGGTGTTTCTATCTCTCCAGACAATCTGTTGGACTCAATCTCCTTGGACTTGGCCTATAGTCCATCTGGTGGTGTGGTACTTGGGATTGTCATGCCGGCGACCTACCCCTTGCCTTGTTCCTGCTCTTATATATTGTCCTTGTATCCTTATCTTGCTTGCTGTGAATGTTATGCTGTGTTGGTTTGCATGTCTTGTCCTTGCATGTGCTTTCGCTCTACACTAACATCAGAGCTATCATTAGTGGTTTTCTTGTCTGTCATTGAAACATATAGAGATATGGTTACTTGTGCTCAAAACCAGCAAGTAGACAAGCCATAGGAGATGCAGTTTTTAGGAAATGATAGATCTGAATTTTAATGCCTTCTTTTGTGCTTCAGTGGCAGCTTAGTGTCATCTATTGGTGTGGCTCTCTACTGGTTCAATTTCTCATCCATATTGTTGCCACGTTGGAGTGTTTATGCTACTAGTGCTTCGGTTACAACATGTTAAGTAAGTACTCTATGAAGATTAATTCCTTCTTGGTGCTGGACCAAAGATAAATGCCTAGAGCACATATTGGGCCATGCTACCGATATATTCTGGCTGATGCATACCAGTAGCAGTGGTGCTTTTGTGACTGGTTTGTGCGGGTTTGATGGCTTTGGCATCAACAAGCCTAGAAGCTGCAGCCTCTGTGGTGTTTGTTTTTGGCCAGGAATCTCAAGTGAAGGACATGCTGCTATTCTTTGCCTGACTTTCTGAGCCTCACAGCGTTTTTAGCCGGCTACTGTGTTATCTTGTTCTATTAGGAATATTTTTCCTCTTATGTACCTCTCTAGCTTTTGTTCCTAGGTGCTGGTGTAGCTTTTAGAACCTGATGTTTTGTTTCCTCCTATATTAGGTGTTTTGGCTTGTGAGTATCTTCTAGTTATTAGAAACACTCCCTCTATGTACTCCAGGTGTCTTGGACGCTAGAAATGAATCAAAAGAGAATAAATGGCTATTATTTTGAGATTTGTGGATAAAGATGAGTTTGTTCAAGAGAGATTTTTTGATTCATTCATGTTGCTGACACTTCTTTGTTAACATTATATAAACTTTAGGTGTCATTTCTTGTCATTGTGTGAATTTTCAAAATCAAGAACAACTTTTTTATGTCCTTATAAAAAAAATTATTTTGAACCCCTCAATTTTAAAGTTAGTACCCGGACTCCTAAATTTAGTTTACTACAAGACTAATGCATTACATCACTCAATTGAGCAATGTTATTTAGCCAAAATGTTCCAGTCAAAAATAACCAAAAACCAAGTTACAACATCAATTAACCAAGATGTATAAGTCATTAACCAACCTGCTTTTTCACAATTTTCTAGACCATTGACTAAAAACTGTGAAAAAACAGGTTGGTTAATGGCCAATAAAACTTGGTTAATTGGTGTTGTAACTTGATTTTTGGCTATTTTGGGTTAGAATATTTTGGCTAAATAACATTACTCCTCAATTTATATGGGATGAGTAGTTGTCTAATGACTTATATTAAGAGAAGTGTGTTTAATAATATCAACAGTGAACTCGTTATTCAACGATTTTAAAACATCAAATCACTTAACGGACATTTTGTTGTGTCTAATTTATTTTATTAAATTAAAATTTTAGTTTTATGATATTTTTAAGGCTTAAATATTATTTACCCCCATGCAAATATCAGTTTATCCATTTACCTCCTTGCAAAAAAAAAATTAAAATGAACCTCGCAAATACAATGTGTTTTTGTAGTTAGGTCCCTGCTGTTTATTTTTGTTAACAGCGTTAACTTAAGTTGACGTGGACTTACAAGTGGCAGTACACGTGGCTAAACGTTGGGTGAAAAACTCTCTTTCCTCTGAATTCTCACCTCACTCTGGCATCACTCTCTCAGCTCTCATCTCATTCACTCTCAGATCACTCTCTCAGCTCACTCTCACTTCTCCAGATCTCTTCTCAAGCTCTTCTCCAGATCTGTGTTCATCTCTCTTTCGTTGTCGCTCGTTCTCTCTCTCTCTCTCTTCTCTCGCTAGTTCTCTCTATTCTCTCGCTCTCCTCTGCATAGCGCGCCATTAAGATCTAAGAGTAGGATTCGGGAGTTTTACATCATTTGCTTCCTTACTTCCCCACTGGATTCGTTATCATCACTATATATCTAGCTGCCATGTTCGACTCTGGAATCTATTTTGGGGGCGTATTTAATCTGATATCTAATTTAGGGTTTTCGTAATTTGGGGTTTTCGTAATCTGGGAACCCGACTGAGAAACACGTCGAAGATGCAAAATCAAATGCGAAGGTAAACTGAAATTGAGGCGAAGATCGAAGTAAAGTCGAAGGAAAATAGATGTAGTGCGATGCGAACGTGAGAAGACCAAAACTACTTTGCGAGGCTTGTTTTTAATGTTAATTAAAGAGATGGATGTTAATGTAATGTGAATGTTAACTGAATGTTAAAGTGATGAATGTTTATGATGCTGCTGCCGAGTGTTGAGAGTTCTTTGAATGTCCAAATTGGTGAATCTTCATAGTTGCAGAAGATGAACTATATTATGAGGAAGAAGATGGATTTTTTGAAAGAGATGAATGTGTTTGCCACGTGGCACTGACGTCAGTGCTGACATCATCTCAGTTTGCCACGTCATTTTTTTAACACTAAAGTTAACAGTAGGGGATAACTAGAAACACTTAATATTTGTAAGGTCCATTTTAAAATTTATTTTTTGCAGGGAGTAAATGGATTATGGTGATATTTACGGGGGGTAAATAATATTTAATCCTATTTTTAACTATGCAGAGTGATAGTGTGTGATATTTATTTGTGTGCGTAATTTTCTATCAGTCAAGGATAATTTTTGTAGGTGCGGATATATATAATTATATAATATATGGGCAAAGTTATCTAGTCTAGAGTTGACATTTAAGCATACTTCACTTCAATAGTGTCCGAATCATACCCCACAGCACACACAAAAACCATAGTCGATCGAGAAAACCACTAACAATAATACACAAAAGAAACAAAACAACTATAACAATCGCTTTCAGCTAGCCCCTAGTTTGTTTTCCTAATCTTTGGGCGTTTCTTTTGCCTATCAACTTGGGCATAGCATGCATATAACTCAAGCTCCCTATATATAACAACCTTGTTCAATCTTCTTGCTCCATCGAAACACAAACACACGGAAAGATACACACAAAAACAGTCTGATTTCAAGAATCATTGTCATTATTTACTACAACTACAAGATGAGTTCAGCAAGCAGAGCTTGGACAGTGGCAGGCAGTGTTGGAGTTGTGGAAGCTTTGAAGGATCAAGGAATATGCAGGTGGATTCATGCTCTAAAATCAGCTCAAAATCATCTCAAAAACCATCTCAAATCATTTTCTCAGGCAAAGAACCTTTCTTCGTCCTCTTCAGCTGTAGTTTCCAGCAAACAAAAAGAGAAGGCAAAGCAATCAAAGGAATCTTTGAGAACAGTCATGTACTTGAGTTGCTGGGGTCCCAATTTGTAGAGTCTAGAAAGTAAGATGAAGGGAAATCTTGATCTGTATTCATTGATTAACCCATTTATAGAGGGTAGAGCAAATACAATTTGTTATGCAACTTCTAACTGTTATTACAACAAACTGTTATGACAGCTGGAAACTAACACAAGTGCAAGTAACTGCTAAAACTAGAAGTATTACACTGATATACTATTAATTGCTCTAAAACACTGCTTTATTGACTAATCATCACTTAACATCCTCCCTTAAACTGATAAGTGTTCAACAGTCGGTTTAATTCAGTGAGTCTGCACATTCCAAGTTGATTTCTGAACTTCTCAAAAGTCTCAAGCTTGAGAGCTTTTGTCATCACATCTGCTATTTGATTCTGAGTTGCACAGTGCATCAGCTCGATTTTGCCTTGCTTGCTCAGTTCTCTAAGAAAGTGAAAACGCACATCAATGTGCTTACTTCGACCATACATTACAGGATTTTTGGAGAGTTTGATTGTTGATGTATTGTCACATAGAATTGCCAATCTGTCTTGATGATCAAACCCGAGCTTGCTGAGAATTCTACCCAACCAAATTCCTTGACAGACACATATAGCAGCAGCTATAAATTCTGCTTCTGTTGTTGACAGTGTTACAATAGGCTGTTTCCTAGAACACCAAGACACAGCAGCACTAGCTAGCAGGAAAACATTTCCAGATGTGCTTCTTCGATCATCTTGATCTCCAGCATAGTCACTGTCAGAATATACTTCAAGTTTATCAGATCCTTCCTTTCTATATAGAATTCCAAAATCACTTGTTCCTTGCATATATCTCATTATTCTTTTAGCTGCCATAAGGTGTTTCTCAACCGGTTTCTCCATGAATCTGTTGACATAGCTTACTGCAAAAGCTATATCCGGTCTTGTAGCTGTGAGGTACATAAGGCTCCCTACTATTTGCTTATACATTGTTCCATCAACCAGTTTTCCTTCATCACTCTTGGATAACTTTGTACCAGTTACAATTGGAGTCTTGACAGGTTTGGAATTCTGCATTTCAAACCTCTGCAGAATTTCTTGAGCATATTTCTTTTGTCCGATGAAAATTCCATTGTTTCCTTGAACTACTTCAACACCTAGGAAGTATCTCATCCTCCCTAAGTCTGTCATGTCAAACCTTCTCTTCATTGAGGCTTTGAATTCCTCAAACATGTCTCTGTGGCTGCCAGTAAAAAAAGATCATCTACATACAGACTTAAGATAAGACAGTTGCCATTTTCATCATGCTTTGTGAACAAGGTATGTTCATATGGACATTTCACAAACCCTTGTTCATCAAAATATGATTCAATCTTGCTGTACCATGCCCTGGGAGCCTGCTTTAATCCATATAAAGCCTTTTGCAACCTGTAAACTTCACTTTCTTTTCCTTTGACAGTGTATCCTTGTGGCTGGTCTACATAAACTTCTTCTAAGAGTTCACCATAGAGGAAGGCACTCTTCACATCAAGCTGATATACAATCCAATTCCTCAAGGCAGCCACTGCTAATATGCTTCTTATAGTGTCCGATCGAGCTACCGGAGCAAATACTTCATCAAAGTCAATCCCATGTGTTTGAGAATATCCCTTAGCTACCAACCTTGCTTTATGTTTCTCTATCTTACCAGCTTCATTGAACTTAGTTCTATAAATCCATTTTACTCCAATCCTTTTAGCACCTTTGGGTAAAGGAGTGAGTTTCCAGGTCTTATTTCTCTCTATGGATTGAATTTCAGCATCCATAGCCTTTCTCCACACTTCATGAATAGCTGCTTGCTCATAGGTGATAGGATCATCCATTGAGCTCATGACAGCTAAGTTGCAGAAGAGAGAGGTGTCAAAGTCATTTAACCAAGTAGGAGGCTTTCTTACTCTTGGTTCCAAGGTCTCTGCTTCATTGTTTATCAGAGTTTCTGTCTGAGATGAACTAGCTGTAGCAGTAATGTCTTGTTGTCTTTCTGCAGAAGATTCTATTTCACTTTCATGTCTTACTCTTTCACTGTCATTTCCTGCTCTTACAGTTTCTGCTTCGTCTTCTTCTATACATCCAGTACCTGCAGCTTTACCAGATTCTGCTTCCCAATTCCATTTTTCATTTTGAGAGAAAATTACATCTCTACTAACAATAATTTTCTTTGAAATGGGATCATATAGTCTATAGGCTTTGGATTCATTGCTTACTCCTAAGAAGATGCACCTTACACTTTTATCATCTATTTTCTTTCTCATAACACTGGGAATGTGAACATTTGCTATATACCCAAATATTCTAAAGTGACTAACATCAGGTTTTTCTTCTTTCCAGGCTTCTTCAGGGGTTACATTCTTCAATATCACAGTAGGACTCCTATTTATCAGATAAACAGCCCAATTTACTGCTTCAGGCCAGAAACTTTTAGGGATAGATTTGCCTGGAAGTAAGCTTCTAGTCATTTCCATTAGGGTCCTATTCTTTCTCTCAGCTATGCCATTTTGCTGAAGACTATATGCAGCAGTTAATTGCCTCTTAATTCCATTTACAGAGCAGTACTCATTGAATTCATTTGAGGTAAATTCTCCCCCTCTATCAGTTCTAAGGCAAGCTATACCTTTTCCACATTCCTTCTCAACTAGAGTTCTAAATTTCTTAAAACAAGATAGTGCAGCAGATTTTTCTATTAAGAAATAGACCCAGGTTTTCCTACTGAAATCATCAATGAAAGTAAGAATATACCCGTTTTCCACTGGATTCTGGTGTAATTGGTCCACAAATGTCCGAGTGAACAAGTTCAAGCTTGCTGCTAGCCTTCCAGTTTGATGATTTTGGAAATTCATTTCTGTGCTGCTTGCCTTTCATGCAATCATCACAGTTTCTTTCTGATTCCTTGATTTCTGGTAGACCTTTAACCATGTTCTTTTGAGCCATTTCTTTCAAACTTTTCATGTTAAGATGTCCATATCTTCGATGCCATAAGTAAGACACATCCTCCTTTGCAGTATAAAGACATGATGAAGATACTGCAGTAGCAATCACAGGAAACAACTTGTTCTTGGTCATTCTTGAAGTAATGATGAGTCCCTTATCTGAATGGTAAACTCTGCACTGATCTTGATGCATTGAGATTGACAATTCAGTCTTCTGTTGCAGTTGTCCAAGGCTAATCAGATTGTTCTTTAGTTTTGGAATGTAGTAAACATCTGTTACTACCAATATCATTCCTTTCACACGCAATTCCACAGTACCTTTGCCTTCAACAGTTATCCTTGAACCATCCCCGAGCTTCACCGATTCTCTGAAGGTTGTGTCAAGTGTTGAAAACCATTCTTTCTCACCACACATGTGGTTGCTGCACCCTGAATCTAGGTACCAGATCCTTTCAATTCTTTCAATTGCAGATTCTATAGCAGCCATCAAAAGCACCTCTTCATCTTCATCAAGTTCTGCATAATGTGCCTTTTCTTCACCATTAGGACATTCATATGCAAAGTGTCCTAATTTCTTGCATCTATGACATTCCAGGTTATCCTTGTAAGACGTTCTACCTCTACCTCTTCCTCCTCGTGTAGAATTGCGTCCCCTTCCTCTTGTGGAGCCTCTGCTAGCACTACTCACCTTTAAGACTTGTTCTTCCTCCTTTTGAGGAAACATTCTTTGCTCATGTACCAAAAGACTCCCTTGTAATTCATCAACCGTCATCTTTGTTACATCATTTCCTTCATCAATTGCTGCTATAACATAGTTGAATTTTTCAGGCATTGACCTCAGTACCTTTTCAACAATTTCACCTTGATCTACCTTGTCTCCATAGATCTTCATCTTATTGACAATGGCAAGAGTTCTTCCGAAGTATTCTGAGACGGTTTCTTCATCTTTCATACCGAGCAGTTCAAACTCTCTCTTTGCAGCGCGCAATTGTGAACGTTTCACCTTCGTTGTTCCTTGGAATTTTTGTTTCATTGAATCCCAAATTGCCTTTGATGAATCTTTATCAAGAATTGTTTCGATGATCTCTCTATCAATCGATTGAAACAGATAGTTTCTGGCTTTCAGATCTTTCAGTTTTCCTTCTTCGTTTGCTTTAGTGCTTTCTGCGGTTGCAGGCGTCGACACCCTCGGTATTCCACCTTCAACGATGCTCCAGTATTCTTTAGAGCGAAGAAGATTTTCCATGAGCATTGCCCAGTGCTCATAATGCCCATCAAACTTGGGAATTGATGCGTGCATATAGTTTCCATTGTTCTCCTTTTCCGCCATAGCTACAAGCTCGATGATTCTTGAATTTCTTTCAGGTCCCTCTCTCTTTTAAGCTCTAGATACCAAATGTAGAGTCTAGAAAGTAATATGAAGGGAAATCTTGATCTGTATTCATTGATTAACCCATTTATAGAGGGTAGAGCAAATACAATTTGTTATGCAACTTCTAACTATTATTACAACAAACTGTTATGACAGCTGGAAACTAACACAAGTGCAAGTAACTGCTAAAACTAGAAGTATTACACTGATATACTATTAATTGCTCTAAAACACTGCTTTATTGACTAATCATCACTTAACACAATTAGCTAGAGATCAAAAGGCATGGAATATGGAAATCTTTGAGCCTTTTATCTCTGGTCTCCACCAACAATAATATCAATATGAAAGCTAGCTCCCAATTAGTGTAGCTATAGCTCTAAGATTATGGTGTAATTAATATGTATCTACTAGGATTCTCTTCTAAGAAATTTAGTTTGGGCTTTTTTGACTCGTATACTTGCCATTTTCAACAACTGATCTGAGATATATTGCTGTAAATTATGGATTCTTTTAATAAATATAATTTGATTATATATGAGCTTTATTATGCCAAAATTATCAATTTGTTTCCAATTTGTAAATATTTGACTTATACCACACCAAAGCATCGGATTCAAATTTCATTGCTAGTACTGTAAATATCAATTGCTGCGTTGTATGTAAGTAAATTTGTAAATATTTTTTTAGTTTTGAGGTTTTTCTTATCCTTGATGACTCTTAAGCATGCCTTGCTTTAGTCCTCCAATGTGTTCCTAAAATATCTCTCATTCGCTGCACACTTTTGCTACAATTTTCTGTAAATTATAAAGATTTGGATGTTATGATCACCCATGTGTACCAGAAGGTGAATAGTTGTGTTGACTTCTTGACTAGGAAAGGATAAACAACCTTCGTTCCTTTTAAAACTTATACTATTAGAGGGATTTCATTTAAGGTCGGGTAAATCTATTTTTCATCGTAATAAAATCAAATGCCAGCAAATTGTCCAATTAATTTAGACATCTTCAAAATCTGCCACGTGTCATTTTTAGGGGTATTTCAGTAAAACATCCACAAACTGTCGAAAGAAATCATTTTTTCAGACTGATGCGCGCTGACAGTGACTGACGCACGCTGACGCGCGTAAGTTATTTTTTTTAAATCATTTTTTTTAAAACTGTTTTTTTTATAATATTTTTTTAAAACACATTTTTTAAAAAATTCTATTTTTTTCGTTTTCTGTTTTACGTTTTTTTTAAAATTTGTTTTTTTTTAACTTTTTTTTAAAAACTGTTTTTTCAAATTTATTTTTTTAAAAACGTTTTTTTACAAAGTCTTATTTCATAATTTTAAAAATATTATTTTTTGGTCAAAAAAAATATATTATTTAATTAATATTCTAAAAACTGTTTTTTTTTAAAATCTGTTTCTTTTTTTAAAAATGTCTTTTTTCATCATTTTTTTTGCCAACAGGAGTGTCAACGACAGTAGTAACGAGAGCGCCAACGGGAGTACCGACTTTTTTTACACTTTTTCCAACACAACTATTTTAAAAAAAAAAATTATTTTTATAATTTACTCAAACTATTAAAATCAATCAATTTAACCACCACTAATTGTTAAAAAAAACCTTTTGTCAAAAAAAATATTGTCAAAAAAATCCATACCTTTAACAAAATTTTAAAAAAAAATTCCAAAAAACTAAATTATTAAATTCATATTATACTCAATAAATAAATAATCTAAAATTTATTATTTACTATAATCTCTCTATTAAAACTACTAAAATTACCAAATTAATCTCTCTATTAAAACTACTCAATCAATTTAACCACTACAAAAAATTACCAAATTAGTATTTTATAATTACAACATGAGGGCCAATGAGAAGGCCAACGAGGATGCAAACGGGAGGGCCAACGGGTATGCATATTTTACCTAAAATCTCATTTTCATTTTTCTTCGTTTTTACTCCATTATTAACATTATAAGAAATACCGACTATTTTTAAACTTTCTCAAACACAATAATTTTAATAAATTTGAAAATATAGCATTTTATCAAGTTTTTCCCTTTTTTTATTATATTTTGCAATAATTTCATAAGAAATTATAACAGATACAGTATCACCCGCGTGTCAGTTTTTTTTAAAAAAAACTGTTTTACTTTTAAAAAACTGATTTTCTTTTAAAAAATACTGTTTTTCTTTTTAAAAAATTGATTTTCTTTAAAAAATAACAGTTTTTTTGAATTTTTTTAAAACCGTTTTCTTTAAAAAATTTTTTGAAAACCTATTTTTTTTTTTAAAAAAAGTCTATGTTCATAATTTTAAAAATATGATTTAATTAATATTTTAAAAATATGATTTAATTAATATTTTAAAAAGAAGTAAAATGCCAACGGGAGTGCCAACGAGAATGCAAACGGGAGAGCCAACGGGGAGGTATATTTTACCTCTAATGTCCAAATACATTATTATGGATCAATGTAATTCGGATTGTCAATGTGGATGCATATTCCACTTTGAATTTCAAATCATACATTTTGGACATTGTTCACAACTTATCAATATCTTCCAAATTATTATTATGACCTCTTGGCAATACACCGACCATTTAGTATCACCCGTGCGTATGCACGGGTAAAAAAACTAGTTGGATATTTAAAGTTGAGTGTCGGCCCGATTTTTATTAAGGCGACTTTTTATGTTAGGAAATGTAAAGTTGGACCAAAGCCCGACTTAAAAAGTATGATTTTTAATGGGATTTTTTTATACCCCCACATAATTTCTAAAACTCGATAATACCCCTACCCAACGAAAATTCCCTCGGATTTACCCCCCCCCCCCCATTTAAGGTAAATCCGACTTTAAAAATAACAAAGCGGATTTACCTCAGATGGGGGTACATCCGCTTTGTTATTTTTAAAATCGGATTTACCTAGTGGGTAGATAAATCCGATTTCCCTAAAAAAAGAAAATCGGATTTACCCCAGCTAAGGTAAATCCGATTTTGTTATTAAAAATAATTATTTTTTATTTAAATTTTTAAAAAAGTTTATAAAAATGCTACTAAAAATCCGTTAAAGAGTCAAAACTAATCCAAAAAATATAAAAACACCACTAAAAATCTAATAAAACCAAAATAAGGTTATGCAAATTTTTTTAAATTTTTTGGAAATTATGTAAAATTAAAAAAATTAAGAAAACCGATTTTTTAGCCTAAATTATTCGCTTGACATACAACATTGTCACGTGTTAACGAACTACACACTAAACAGAACCAAAAGACGGTCGAAATTCGTATCTAATTTTTTAACTGATTTATTTATTTATTAATTAGGTTAAAAATGCGGATTTACCCCCACATAAGGTAAATCCGCTTTTGTTATTTAAAAGCGGATATACCCCCACATAAGGTAAATCCACTTTTAAAAATAACAAAATCGGGTTTACCCCACACCTAAGGTAAATCCGCTTTGTTATTTTTAAAAACGGATATATCCCCACCTTAAATAAATCCGCTTTTAATTTTTTAAAATTTTCAGTGGAAATCGGATTTACCTCACAGATACATAAATCCGATTTCCAAAAAAAAATTGAAATCAGGATATGTTCGGGTTTTTTAAATTTTGTGAAGGGCAATTACGTCTTTTCGCAAGGTTCGTGGGAGTATAATTGAATGTGATGGGATAAAAAAAAAAAGGCCATTTTAAATTGGCTCATCCCTTCTATTGGAAATTGGTCGCTTTCTTTTAAGTGATGCTTTCGATCTAGATCTTAACTAGTTTGCTTTCTTTTATTTACTAAATTCAACAAAAAATATTGACTATATAAATTTAATTAACGGGTTACTTTAGTGATGAAATTAGTTATTCTAGGGTCTGCCAAAGGCCCATCCTATTTTTTTACGAAAGGATAGAGTAAAGGAAATTCATTATTAATTTCGCCTAGGTGACACAAAAACATTATACAAAAGCAAATATATTAAAAAAAATCATTATATAAACTGTATATACACATAAACGTATGTAGTTTACATTATACGCAATTGCAAATGTACATATGTGAGCGTGACACATCCGTGATAAGGGCATGTGTGGCCTACAATTTAATACTCCTTATATTGGACTTGTTGATTCCGAAACTTCGTCCCAACAAAAAACAAAACCAAACCACGGTTTCTTCAAAACCAGTAGCTAGCTAGATATAGCCCCTTTATTTTATGCCAGTGGTTTTCCCTTAACTTTTGCAAGCCTGACACACAAGCTCTTACATGTGTATATATAAACAAACACCTTCACTCAATTCTACTCTCAAACTCAATCCCAAATCTTCTTCTATTTCCCACTAATTAAGCAAAGCAAGTATCAACTTGTGTTAACTTTTTGTCATCTGAAAAGCAAATTCGTGATGAGTTCAGCAAGTAGAGCTTGGACAGTGGCAGCTAGTGTTGGAGTTGTGGAAGCCTTGAAGGATCAAGGCTTGTGCAGGTGGAATAATGCTTTCAAATCAGCTCAACATCATGTTAAAAACCATGTTAGATCATTGTCTCAGACAAAGAAGCTTTCTTCCACATCTTCTGCTATGGTTTCTAGCAGATTAAAAGAAGAGGAGGCAAAGCAATCAGAGGAATCTTTGAGGACTGTTATGTACTTAAGCTGTTGGGGGCCCAATAACTAAAGCCATAAGCCCATAAGGGCAATTAGGGATAACAAATTGTGTCTTTACTGAACCTCATGGGTCATGTTTAGCACCAAAATTTGCTTTTCCCTTGTGATATTAGATTAGATTAGAAGTATTAATTGATGTAAATTTTTATAAATGGAAGTCAAAATGTTGAGCAAAATTACAAATTTTGTGTATTTAGTTTCATTTAGACTTTCATAGGCTGTGATACCAGATCCTAATTGTTTTGCTATATATTATTTTGTCTCATTGCATCTGGTAAAGCTCGCTTTATAATATCTCTATCCTTATCTTTGTCAGTTTTTGCAATGACATGATCCATGGGAAATTGAGGTTTTTTTTGCTCAAGCGGATTTTTTCGTCTAACATGGGTGCCAGCTGGGCTACGCCCTCGGCCCAATACTATTTTTTAGGTCCCAAAAAAGATGAAGGAAGGTGAAGGTATTTCTGATTTCTTTATAAGGTTAAAGAAAATCACTAATACTATGGCAATGTATGGGGAAACCCTTACAGAAAGGGTGATTTGTAAGAAAGTCCTAATATTCTGATTTGTAAGAAAATCACTAATATTCTGATTTCTTTAAGTTTTCTTTTAAGGTTCTTTAAAGTTCTTTAAGGTTTTTTTTTCAGTTTTACCTGCACAATCTGATTGTGCAGTTTTGTGTTCTAACAATTTCAGTGTTTTAAGTGTTTTTCAGTTCTAAAAGATGACTAGTACTGGGACAGGTCTAAACACACAAATCCCAAAGCTTGATGGGAAAAACTGGGACAGATGGAGCCTACAAATGAAGGACATTTTTGGCTGCCATGGTGTTCTCAGAATTGTTAGGAATGGTTTTGAACCATTGGGTGAAGAACCAACTGTTGCTGAAACTAATTTGTTCAATGATAACGAACAAAAGGACTACAAGGCAATCTATCTCATACACCATGGGTGTGATGAGGCAAACTTTGATAGGATTAGAAGCTATGAGACTTCTAAGGCTGCCTGGGATGCCTTAGAGAGGTATTACACTGGTGCTGCCCCTATCAAAGAAGAAAAGTTGCAGGCTCTAAGGGCTCAGTATGAAACACTAAAGATGAAGGAAGGTGAAGGTATTTCTGATTTCTTTATAAGGTTAAAGAAAATCACTAATACTATGGCAATGTATGGGGAAACCCTTACAGAAAGGGTGATTTGTAAGAAAGTCCTAAGGTCCTTAACTAAAAAGTTTGGCTGGGTAGTCAACAGTATTGAAGATACTACTCTACCAGATGACTATAAAGTGGAAGAGCTCCAAGCAAAGCTTGAAGCAAAGGAACTAAGGATCAAACTACTAGAAGGTGAAGAAGAAGATGAGCAGGCCCTACTCACCAAGTCTAATGGCAAGAAGTGGTCAAAAGGCAGCAAAGGTAAGTCAGGTAAACCTAACTCTAAATCTGATTCCACTAAGAAAAGTAGCAATGCATCTAAGAAAGATAAATCTAAAGTGCAATGCTACAGATGTGATGAATATGGGCACTATGCTACTGAGTGTCCTACTAGAAAGGACTCTAAGCCCAAAGAAGCTGAATCTGAAGCCAATGTGGCTAAAGAAGATTCAGATTCAGAATCTGATCATGTAGTTTTTAGCATGATAATAGATGACTTAGAAGAAACAGAAACTAATGAAGCTTCTGTGGATATAGTTGAACTTGAAACAGAAACTAAGGAAGTCTCTGTATGTTCAAAAGCTAAAACAGAAACTAAGGAAGTTTCTATGTGTTCTGTGACTGAACATAAAGCAGAGACTAAGGAAGTTTCTGTGATCCCTAAGGCTAAACTAGAAGCAGAATCTAGGGAGGTTTCTGTGAGTTTAGAATCTGAGTTTTCAAAGTTGGTGAATTTTGAAACTGTGAAATCTGTGTTTTCAGAAACTGTGGAGTTAGAATCAATGTTTTCAAAAACTGTGAACTTTGAAAATGTAAGTGTAAAAACTGTGTTTTTGGAAAATGTGAATTCAGAATCTATGATTTTTAAAACTGTGAGTTTAGAAACTGTTGATTCTGAAACTGAAACAGAAACAGGAAATAAGGCAATTTCTGTGATAACTAAAACTGATCCTAGGATAAGGAAATACTGTGAATATGCTACTTGTGCTATTTCACCTAACATTGGCAGGTTTATTGAAGTAATGTGGTCCTTGAACTATGGTTGTTCAAGCCACATGGCTAGTCATAAGGAATGGCTGATTGACTCCTATCCTAGAAGGAAAATTGGTAGTAAAGATAGTGAACTTATTACAGCAACTGGTGTGAGGAACTTAAGGTTCAAAAGGGAAGTTGGACAGGTAATATCTACTAAAAATATTTCCTATGTTCCAGGCACTACTTGTTTAATAGGTAAACTGTTTGTGAAAAAGCTGAAATCTGATATTAAGGAGTTAATTCAGATTGGATATTCATCTACTACATATGGGCCACTTAATGTGTTTACATTAGGTGCCAACAAAATTATTTTAGCTTGTGTAGATGAATATGCAAAGCTTTGGATCTATTTGATAAAAACCAAAGGGAGAGCTTTGGTATGCTTTAAACTGTTTCAGGGTAAAACTGAACTACTTGGAAGCTGTCCTAAGGAGGAAAGCAGCACTAAAGACTCTATGATGAGGAAACATGACACTGAGGAAGCTGTACAGCAGCAAGCAGATGAAATTTCCCTCTATAAGGAAGCTGCCAAGCCATATTCAGAAGAAACTGACTACTGTAAAGCTCTTGAGAGGAAAGAGCTGAGAAGTACTACAATTGAGGAGGAGCTAAACTCCACTTATAAAGACTTAGGGACTCTATGTGATGGCTATGAACTAGAGTTCCTAAGGGCACCTAAAAGCTCTACTCTACAACAACTAAATTGTGCTAAGGGAGTCCTAGCAAGGATTGACAAAGCAGATTGCAGTTCTGCCAGCAACAATGCAGAATGCTCTCTGGGTTTTAAAGCTGCCACTCAAGCAGCTTGGCTAGAAGCATTGAACCACTGCTCAACTAAAGAGCAGATGGCTGACTTTTTACTAAAGGCTCTAAAAGGTAAGGTTTTAACTAAAGCTTAGGAGACAGTTAGGTGAAAGCTAACATCTGGGGGCTTGTCCCAGATCATCTCTAATAATGCCTAACAGGGGGTTGTCCTGGTATTAGAATCTGTCTCTAAGCCTAACTCCTTATTATGCCTAAGGAAGGGCTCTAAGCTTTAGTGGTTTTTAGCTTAAGGAAGGGTATTGGGTTTTAAGCAAAAAACCTAATATGCCTAACAGCTATATTTTCAAAACTGAAATATAGCTGTTGGAAATTCTGTGACCAAAAGGTCCCTGTATTAACAGTTTAGTTACAGCTGTTTAAATTAGTTACTAACTAATTCAGTTAGTTTGTTAAATCAGTTTTTAACAAACTGAGTTGTTAGCTGCAACAACTCCTATACATCCAGTAAATGCTATAAATAAGCTATGTACATACAGTTTTTAAATACAATCAATAAAGTTTTACAGAATTGTATTTTTTACATTGCTGTGCAATCCAGTCCTTCTTCTGTGTGTGTATGTGTTCTTTCTCTTCAATGCTATTCCCTTGAGTTCTTGGTGAGTTTATTCTTCAAGTGTGTTGAAATATCTCACAAGCAAAAGAAAAGAAGAGTATTAGCAAACTGTTTTGTGACAAAACAGTGAAGTAAAGAAGAACAAGAGAGAAAGGGAGTTATACCTTTTCTGTCAGATTGTGTGAAGGCCTGAAAGGCGTGATTGTTCAGTAAGAACAATCACGAGGAACCTGCAAACAAGAACAGCAATTAGGGTTTTTGAAATAAGTCAAAAACAGAACCATAAAATCACTAAGAGAGTGAAATACCACCTCATGTGTGTCGCTCCTCCATCCAGTCACTGAAATCCAAATCACCTTCGTCACAGTGGTTCAACCAGAAAAAGAAACAACACAAGAATCAGGTTTTGGTTGTATCAAGCGAAAGAAGAAAGATATCAAAGTTTGGTTTGAGGATTTACCTTCACAGTGGTGTCCGGTGGAAAACCCAAGAAGGTGGAAGCCATCTGAGCAGAAACTGAAATTAGGGCTCTGAGAAAAGTGCTCAGTTCTGGAAACTGAAGGAGGGGTTTTGATCACTGAGCTGCGATCTTTCCATTGGTGGTGTCGGTTTGTAGATTGGAGGTCAGCTGCTAGGTTTTCCAAGAAACCCTAGCAGAGCTCTGTGTGTGAAGAAGAAGCTGCTTCAGAGAGTGAGAGAAGAAAGAACACGAGGTGAGAGAGAAGTCAAGAAACACGTGGTGTTTGTTGTCTCTGAACCGGGTTGCAAAGTGGACTCTCAAACCCACTGTGCTGTGAGTTGGGTTGGGCCAAGTGGGCCGTGTCCAATTTGTTTTCTGCACCCCTGCATTTTAATCACAACAATCAGTAACAAATTAAAAAATTTGCAAAAATTTAACATCTTTAGCATTCTTTACAAGTGTGATTCGCGAAAATCACGAATTGTTTTGTAAAGCAGTGTGGTGTAGGAATTTATCTAATGAATAACCTATGTGTGCTGAGGCATCAAAATCTATAATCCACATGTCATGCAAATTTTCATTAAAAGATTGAATTAAGGAGTAGTTCATTCATATCAATTGATCGATTGGGGGGGGGGGGGGGTGAATGAGATGCATTGGTCTAATTAGCCATCTGATCTTGGAGTAATGCAATCAATTATTGACACTGGTTGGAGTTCATCTAAGATGTATTTAATGTATCATTACGGCTTACCAAATTGAACTTGTGTGACTGGGTTGTCAGTTGTCACCACTCCTCTTGTAAGCAGATAGGTCAGTTTTTTTGGTTACAGCCATTTTTGGTGTTGTGTCGTGTTCTTTGGAACTTCTTTCTGCTTTTCTTCTTTGTAAGATAAGTGAATCTACCCCATATATGATTAAGGACCTTGTTGTATGATTCACTTGTATCTGATTTCTCTCTCTCATTTGTGGTTAATCGTATGAGTTTGTTTTCAAAAAAAGTTCTCTATATGAGAAAAGCTCTCTACATCAAAATCAAGTTATATTTTATTAAGTTTTTTGAAAATAATTAATTGTTTTTTTATGCGTACACTATAAAATAAATTTTATATCTTTGTTATTGTTGCATTTATGAAAGAAATTTCAAAATTGTTAAAATTGTATTTACAATTTACTGTGTCACAATATAGATTAAATAGTACATGTTTTCACTTTATCAAGAGTAACTTTTAAAATAAACTTGATTATAAGCAGTTTATTAAAAAATTTAGAACAAAAACATTCAAGAAGAATAATATTTATAAGATTATGAGAGCACAATTATGTCAAAAAAAAAAAAGATTATGAGAGCACAAATTTCTTAGTTTGCATAAGACACTCAAAATCTAAGGATTGACGTATGATATATCTATGAGATCCACAATGGTGGGTGTTTTCCTTATTTAGCACCAAGCTAAATAAGCACCTCATGGGTTTTAGAGCATTTCAGGCTTTCAACGAAGCTTTTTTGGCAAAGCAAGGATGGAGGTTAATGACAAACCCAAATTCTTTGCTCGCAATGTGTTACAGAGCTCGTTATTTCCCAAGAGGTACTTTCTTGAATTCCAGTGGGCTATAACACTAGTTTCACATGGAGAAGTATCCATCATGCATCATGGGTTCTTAAAAAGGGGGAGTGTGGACAGTGGGCAATGGTCAAAAAATTAATGTGTGGGATGATAATTGTCCGCCTTATCAATTTGGGTACAAAGTATGGACGTCAAAACCACAAAATTGTGAAGTTCTCAAAGTGGCGGATCTTATTGAAGATGGTTCTTGGAGATGTGATCTTATTGAATCAATTTTTTTGCCTTTTGAAGCAATGCAAATTATTCAAATTCCCCTTCCTCAAGAAGTTCAAGAAGATAGTATTATTTGGGCTCCAAATAAGAAAAGCTTTTTCACTGTCAAATCAGCTTATCATAGCATTAAGCAGTGGAAAAGTGCTTTGGTTACATTGGAGGCAACTACTACAAATAATAATGTCTTGTGGAAAAAATTATGGAGTTTGAAAACAATTCCAAAACATATTCATCTACCTTGGAGGATAATCAACAATTCTCTTCCGGTAAAGAACAAGTTGGCACCGAGGGGAGTTGCATGTGATTGTTTCTGCTCAAGATGTAAAGATAAACTGGAAGATATCAATCATGTGTTTAAAGAATGCCATTGGGCAAAACTTATATGGTTTTTATCTTTTTTGGGAATAAATTTTGAGAATATTGCAGAGAATTTTATTGATTGGCTGATTGATTGTATCTTACGACTACCAGAAGAGGTGATTGTTCATATTTTATCTTTGGTATATTCTTTGTGGTGGACGAGGAAAAGACATTGTTTTGAAGCTAAACAATTGTCAGTGGATGAAGTCTTAAAAAAACATTCAATTGTCAGTGGATGAAACCAAACAATTGTCGTTACTACTGACTTTAACTCATCCATCTTGCCCTAAGGTGTAGCATTGTTACCATCTATGCCCGATGGATTAGCGCCTGGCCCTGTTCCTAAAAAGCTGACTAACCCGATTGTACGACCGACTTAATCCCCTATTTTGTTTTTAAAAATATTTATTTATTTATGAGAGGAAAATGAATATTTTGTTTTTCTGTTTTGTATATGGACGAAAAGTTAACAAAGAAGAAAAAATGAAAAGTGCAACTAGTGAAAATAATTATCATTAATATTTAAAAATAAACTAATTAAAAGAAAAATAAAATAAAAAGGGAGGGGAGAGAGAGAGAGAGCTTCGCCAGGAGAGGGAGAGAATGTGTTGAGTGTTCTTGTTGAATCACTGCGGTGTGTTTTTCACCGTGGACAGAGCCTCCTTTTATAGGTGAAGGGTAAGGTGTGGAGACTTGCTAGGCAAGCACACTTGCTGGGCAAGTAGACTTGTTGGGCTGAAGGCTTGCTGGGATGAAGCTTGATGCTACTAACACCCCCTTTTTTTATGATTTTTTATTCTTCTCTATTTTTTTGATTTTTATGTAATTTTATTTTTGCTTTGGTGATAATGTAAATAAAAGACTGATTTTTAAGTTAGAGAAATGGTTATTTTAAAAAGACAAATATAGGAAAAGGACAAGCTGGGCCAAAGCCCAAACGAGAAAAATCTAACATAGCCCCATGTAATACCCCAATTTTGTCCCCCTAATTGAAAAATTGTATTTTTGTGAATGCCCAATTTTAACGGGTATTTTTCTTGTTTTTCAAAAAGCCCAAAAATATGTTTTGATGTGCTCACACATTTAGTTTTTAATCGTGTATGCGCGTCTTTGTAGTCGTTAGCAGTTTAGCGTTATTATTATCATTTAGCTATTATCATTATTAGTTGTATTTACTTATTAGTAGTCATCAAAAATAAGAGACATAATCAATAATCAAATATAATATTTTTATTTATTTAGATGAGACCCTTTTTTACAAAAACAAAAAATAAACATAATAAAATGAAATGTTTGTTACTGGGACAAGCAAAAATGAAAAGGTCAAACAAAAAAAGGGGGATGTACGCCCCTGCTGTTGTTGCTCAGAGAGGTAAATCAATTTGAGCTACAAGCTCCAACTTCCTTCTTCTTGTCTCCTTGGATTTTTCCTAAATTGCACAAGCAAAGCTGCTTTTGCAGCAGCAGCAGCACCACCTCTTGGTGGTTTGTTTTGGTCTTCAGAAATCTGTCCCCTTGGATTGTAATCCACTGCTCCCCACACCACACTACACCACAATCCTCAGCCTATAAATACAAATGAATAGAAACCAGTAAGGGGGAGACAGTCAGAGCAATTCACAAAACAGTAACATACACACGGCAATACACAGAGAGGCAAAAACAAAGACACCAAAATAATAGAAAGAAATCATATCTTCAAGATATAGAGAAAACGGATTCGGTTGAAAGGGGAGGAGAAAAGCAGTTTGCCTATCAGAACTAGGTTAGTTCCTGAATTTATTTAGCCATTTTCATGTCTCAATTTTCTTTACTCATATAAATGACATGTAGTTTTCTTAGTGTATAGAAACAGAAGCAAAAATTCTTTTAAAGAAAGCACCTCCCTTATTATCTTTTTTTCCGTAAACACATGTAATGATAGACCATGGAACTTTCTTGTGATAACATAGAGAAAAAACATGTCCTTAGGGTCAGCATAACTTAAAGCTCAGAATAACGTTTCTGAGGAGCAAAAAACAAGTTAGGGTCAGAATATTTTTGTTTAAGTACAGAATAGATAGCACAAAAAACAACATTGTTGAGGTATCAGAAGGGAGAGACAGAAGCTGGCCGTTTCATGAAAAACAACACGTTTTGTTTTTTTTTTTTAAAAAAAGGGTGTATAGTGTAAGACCAAAACTAATCTCAGGATCAAAACAACCTAAAAATAAAGCAGGAGAAGAATGGAATGGGGGGAACCGAAAAAGAAACAAAAAAAACGTATTAGAACTCACCTCAGTCCGGCCACCGTAGACGACGGTCGTTGTCCGCAAACCACCGTTGTCGCCGTCGCGAACCTCGCCACCAACGACCAAACCCTCTCCACCACTCCTTCGCGGCCATCGCGTCCCAAAACCACCCCTGGAACCATCACCGAACCACCCCCTAGCAACCCCTCCTCAAGCTCGAATCGAACCCAACATAGCCACCACCGTCGAATCCTGCACCTTCGCGGCCACTGCGTCCCAGACAACCACCACCAGAACAACCACCCCCCCCAAACTCCCTCACTGTTCTCTCCCTTCCACCGTGAACATCATTCACAGCCACGACCAAAAACAACACCCCGTCGCCCATTTCAGCCATCAGCGACAGTGAGAGAAGAAAAATGATTTGGTGAAGAGAGGAGGAGAGTAGCGCGTGGAGAGGAGAAGCGAGATTAGGGCGGAGGTGAGGAGATGGACGCGGCGGTGTGAGGGGAGAGGGAGGAGTTCGCACGGCGCATTGAGGAGAGAAGGGAAAAAATTTTAGGGTTTTGGTTATTTTGGGGTGGGGCGCCGCGTGGAGAGGGAGGATAAAAATTAGGGTTTCTAGAATTAGATTTTCCTTTTATAGTATCAGCGCAAGGGTAGTTTCGTACTTTCACATTTTTTATTTTTTCAGATTGTTATTTGCACCCCCACAGTTTGCTCCGCACGCCCCCCTTCTGAAGCCCATGTTTTTTTTTTGAAACGCAGCCCAGCTTATAAAAATAAGCTGGGCTCACTATCTGCACCCTCTTTTTAATAATACAGCCTTCCTTTTATTTACACCCTTATTTTACTACTACGCCCCCTGCTTCTTTTTTTCAATTTCGTTTCTTTTTCCTTAGCGAACTTATTTTGCGAACCCTTTTTTTTCCCAAATAATAAATTTTCTTTTCCCTAAACGAACTTATTTTCTTCTCAAACCTTTTTTAAAAATGATGGATAAATGTTTCCCCGAACAAAAATCAATCCAATTGCAAACTCCTTTCATCACGACGTTCTCTCCAATTAAAATCAACGAAAACACTTTTCAAAAACAAATCTTTTCAAACGTCGAAATCAAAACTAATCATCACTAAGGATCACTCGCGCCGTTGCCGTTTGATTGTGGGTGATGATTTCATTCCTGTGGGAGCTAGTAGTGTGGCCACTCTAAACCGTTGTTGTTTGGGCCTCACAAACGCTCTCCTTCAATTGCGAAAACATTTTCCATGCTCAAGATAAAAACCGATTATCATTAATCACCACTCGCGCCGTTGCCGTTTGGTCGTTAATGATAATTCATTTTCATAAGAGAAGTAGTGTGACCACTCTAAACCGTTGTTGTTTGGTTACTGCGAACGCTCAACCCTTTGCGAAAAACTCCAAAAAGATTAAAAAACAAAAACCCTTTTCAGGATAAACAAGAACTACGTAGCTTTGAATTCTCCATCGCACCAGGAGATACGTAGGAGCGGGCCACGTCCCGTCAAGCACTTCTTTCTAAAAACCCTTTTTTCCTCCTTTCTCGCCAAAAATAAAAATTTTCATTAAGTCTTTTCATTCTCTCTTCGAAAAAGGGGCAAATTTAAGTATTTTCCAAATCAGCACTTAAAACCACACGTTTAATTAAAGGTTCCCTTTCGATAGAAAGGAGATGTGGGGTGCTAATACCTTCCCCATGCCTAACCGACCCCCGAACCCAAATCTTCCGGTTTTCCAAAAGGCCATCCGCTTTCCAAAAAGGTTTTTCTTCAATATTTTCCTTATAAAAAATATTGGTGGCGACTTCATTGTTTTTTTTAAAAGGTTGTAAACGAAGAAAGATTCCCTCGGGGACTTTTTCGGGCGCAACACCCCAATAAAGTGAATTACTAAGTACAGACCCTATAAAATGAAATAGCGTCCAAACGAGCCCCAAAACTCCTGCGGTAATTTAGACGAATAAATTATCTGAGTAGTAAATTGGAAGCGGACAAATTTGGGTATGACAAACGAAGAAACTCGTGATAAGTGCTTGATATTACTAGTAGATAGTATTTTTTTATTAATGTATACTATTTTTTTATACGCTACTTGAAATAACGTTTGAGTTTATAGTATTTCATTTTTTTCTTTACTTTTTACCTCATTACTTTGATTAAGTTCTTCATTTATCATTCAGTAAATATTCGTTTCTCATTTTTAAACATAACAATTTATTTATATCATTTTATTTTTGTAAGCTATTTAATTACTAATTTTACCAATCGTTTTTTTTGGTAAACCAAAGTATCCTCCACGGTGACTGTGGAAACTAATCATTTGAGGCATGAAGATCTATTTAAAAGCTTGACCCCTTACCAACAGATGTTTTTCCATACACACCAACCAAGAATCGAACAATTTTACGAATCATTTTAAAACCAATGTTATCTGCTATCATCATCAATTCATCTACTACAACTTAGCTTAGAGCAACTCCAGGGTAGGGGTGTCAAAATGGATGGATCGGATGGATTTGGATTTGGATTATAATGGATGGATTGAAGACAATCCATTTATCCATTTATATCCATTAAAATTGTGTCAAAAAAATCCAATCCAATCCATCCGTTTACAAAAAAATTCATCCAATCCATCCATTTGCAATTTTTTTATGGATGGATATCCAATCCATCCACTATATGTATATATAATATTATTAATATATATATATATATATATATATATATATATAATATAATATATAAATATGTATTTAACTATATGTATATATAGATTTACTATATGTATATATAAATATGTATTTAACTATATGTATATATGTATATATAATATTATTAATATATATATATATATATATAACTATATGTATATATAATATTATTAATATATATATAATATAATATATAAATATGTATTTATATATGTGGTGGTGGGGGGGCGGCCGGTGGCGGAGCTCCGGCGGTCGGCACGGTGGTCGACGGCGGAGCTCCGGCGACCGGCACGGCCGCCGCCGGCGGACCTCTGGTGGCTCCGGCGGCCGGCGGTGGTTCCGGCGGTGGCAGACGGTGGTCGGAGGTGGCTCGCGGTGGCCCTCCGGTGGTTATATTATATTATATATATATATTATATATATTATATATATATATATATATATTATATTAATCTTTGAATGACTTTTTTGGTCAAAAAAAAATTTTTTTAGAATGAATTTTTTTAAAAAAGGTTTCTGGAAAAAAATCTATTTTAAAATTTTTTTTTTGGTAAAAAAGGTATTTTTATAATTATGCAATGGATTTGTTAAAAAAAATTAATTATCCAATGGATTTTGATTTTTTAGTTATTGTAATCCAATGGATTTAGAAAATATAATGGATGGATCACAACCATCCACAAAATCAAACGGATGGATTCAATCCAATCCATTAATATTTTTTTTTTGTAATAGATGGATTGGATGGATTTTGCTATGGATGGACCGGATATCCGGTGGATAAATGGACCATTTTGACACCCCTACTCCAGGGCTCACTTCTTATAGGTGTGCTTAAGTTTTTTAACTGAAAGCTAAGAAAAATAAGCATTGGACTTGGTCTATGTGGACATGTTGTTTGCTTAAGTTACGAAAAATGTGCTTCTATAAGCAAATGCAAGGATGATGTCTGCTTATGAAAAAAATAGGCTAAATTATAGTTTTGGCCTCCCTATTTTCAAAAATTCAGATATTTGGTCCCCTTATTTTAAAACTCAGACATTTGGTCCCCCAATTTTAAAAAATCAAATACATTTAGTCCAAAGAGGGACCAAATGTCTTTGATTTTTTAAAATTGGGGGACCAAATGTCTTTGATTTTTTAAAATTGAGGGACCAAATGTCTTTCATTATTAGCCATAAAAAACTGAAAATTCCTCTTGGGACTAAATGTCTTTGATTTTTTAAAATTGGGGGATCAAATATCTGAGTTTTAAAATAGAGGGACCAAATATCTAAATTTTTGAAAATAGAGGGATCAAAACTATAATTTAGCCAAAAAATAATAGTACTTTTCTCATCCAAAGCAACAACAACCTTTTGGTTTATTTTTCTACCATTTGTTCTATGAATAAAATAATAGTACTATTCAAATGTTGCTTATTTTTTAGCATTGGAGTAAAATGATGCTTATGGGTTTATGGGTTTTCGTTCCAATTTTGATTTTCGTTTGCTTCTGGGTTCTGTTTCTGGATCGCATCTAAAATGGCGTGAGGTAATTGGGGATTAGGGATTTGAGGATTATCATGAGGTAAAAGACGATGAATAGTAACAGATGACAACTGATTTGTCCCTTTTTTAAATTGTCAGGGACTCATTCGTCCCTTTTTTAAATCTAACGTGACACGTGGCAGTTAGCGTGTCACGTAGGAAACGTTTACTGTGCTGCTAACGGTTAAATGGATGGAGGAACTAACATGTCTCGTTTTGGAATTGTCACGGACCAATGTGTCTCAAAAAAATTGTCAGGTACAAATTCGTCGTGCAAAAAAATTGTCTGAAACGAATTTAGGCCTTTACTTTAAGATTTATGCAACCAAAAGTAACTTGTTTATTTTTCTCCCTCTTATCTCCTAAATTACGCGCTACTTTCTTTTTATCCAAGAAAGCCTAACAAAACAGATGTGAAAGGGCATGGGAGGGTTAGTGGGTTTTCCCGAGTTGTCATTCTTAATAACACCACTAGGCATTGGTAGGTGATGTTCAACTACCATCATATCATCATCATATAAGAAAAGAAACTTTTCTCTATTCTTTTGAAGCACAATGAGAATCAAAGAAAAGGAGGGAAGAAAAATGAAGAAGTAAACGTCAATTTACTAAAAGCATAAATCCACGGAATTTTTCCTCCGGGTTATGTTGTTAATCTTTTCCTTTTTATGGTTTAGATATGAAGCTAGCCAGCCAGCCACCTACATTGTGTGTGGATGCTGATTTTACTTTTGTTCTTATCTATATAAATTGCTTTTTGGTATTACTTTTCTTGTATTACTTTTTTTATAAAGAAGGTTGGGTTACGTTAGCGCTTTGTTTGAAATTCAGATTCACAAGGTTGCAGCGGATTTAACTAATGAATTTGACTGGCAGATGAAAAAAATTAAGGTGTTTCACAAACAGTAGCGGTTAGCGTTTATAGTGTTTTTTGAAACGCTATAAAAAGGTTGGGTTACGTTAGCGCTTTGTTTGAAATTCAGATTCACAAGGTTGCAGCGGATTTAACTAATGAATTTGACTGGCAGATGAAAAAAATTAAGGTGTTTCACAAACAGTAGCGGTTAGCGTTTATAGTGTTTTTTGAAACGCTACTTCAAGTAGCGTTTGAAGTTATAGCGTCTCATTTTTTTTAGTCATTTTTACCCTCATTAATTTTATAATATTCCTTCTTAGACCCAAATAAAGTAAAATATAATTTTTAATTTTAAATTATACTCATTACGTCACTTGTGATTCTTGTTCGTTCCTGTCTTTTCTTTTTTATATGGGGAAATTACAACCACCTCCCCAAAGGTATGATTAATGACATAGACACCCCTTCTATTTTTTTTAAATGAACACGCACATCCCTTATTTGCTGAAAAAGTTTCACCTACCTCCCTTAAATTTTATTTAAAAACACAAACACCTCCCGTCTCTATCCTCTATTTTTGCTTAATAGAGGGGGAGATGTGTGTAATCTAAAGAAGGTCAATGTCTTTTGCAAAATAGAGGGGGTGTATGTGTTATTTTACCTAAATTGAGGGGAGGTGAGTGTAATTTTCCCTTTTATATTATTTAGTCAAAACAATTATGTGTGTATGTAATGCCAACAGGATAGAATATAAATTAGTTTATTAAAATATTAGTTTAAAATATTTGATTCATAAAAATCTTTATAATTTTTTAATTTAATTATATAGTGAAATAATTTATACATATTTAACACATTTTATATTGATTAAATAAATCTAACCATTAATTAAACATGTCCTTTTATGTTATTTTACATTTATCAGCTAGCTCAACTGCTAATTTTACCAAACACTTTAGTCGTCATGAGCTAGCTTATCGCTATATGCTATCCGCTCTCAACTACCTTATCCGCTATAAGTTCATCCGCTTTCCACTAGCTTATCTGATATCTGCTATTTTTTTTGCCAAACAGAGTTTAAATGAGTTGGGTTCTTGATTTATAGAATCTCTACATTTAAATCTTGAGGGTGTGTGACATCATCAATTGAGGTGGGCCCTCCCCCACTTTTGGCTCCAAATTTTCCCTCCCTCCCCCCTTTTGGCGCCAAACCTCCAACCCCCTCCCCCTCTTTTTTTTTCATTTTTTAAGAATACATTTAAATTTAAGAAAAAAAAAATATTTATAAATAGGTGAAGTTTGTTCCTCAATAATCGGATTAGTGAAAAATGAAAATTAATTTCGTGATAAAGTACTATGCTAAGTAGTGTGTTTTCGGATGCCTTAGTGTTCGCAATAGTGTATTTTTTGATGCTTTAGTGTTCGCAAAAAAATTCAACTATTCAAATATGCAAAATTTGTGCCTCAATAACCGGTTTGGTGGAAAAAAAAATATTTTCGTCCGCGTGTTTTGACATATTTTAGTGTTCGGAAAAAAATTAACTGTTCAAATACTCAAAGTTCATTCTTCAATATCGAAAATTTTTATAACTGTTCTAATACGCAAAGTTTGTTCCCCGGTAATCGGGTTGGTGAATAAAAATTCAAAACAAAATAAGTAAAGTGCGATGTTAAGTAATGTGTTTTTTGATGCTTTAATGTTCGTAAAAAATTCAACTATTCAAATATGCAAAGTTTGTTCTTCAATAATCGATTTGGTGAAAATATATATATATATTTTTTCGTGACAAAATACATAAAGTGTGATGCTAAGCAGCGTGTTTTGGGATACTTAAGTGCTCGGAAAAAAAATTAACTGTTAAAATACTCAGAGTTCATTCCTCAATAACTGATTTGGTAGTGACATGTTGTGTAGTGTGTTGTTCAGCTGCAGTTAGCTATCTCCCTCTCTCTCCTCTCCATTGTTTTTTATTTATTTATTTATTAAAGAAAATTAAAGGACGGGATTAAATGTTGGAGGATCCAATGGTGTATGTGTGTGATGACTGCTGTGACTGCAGTCAAAAATGACTGCAGTGAATCGCGGTCTGTGTTGTTCCCTAAGATCTTATGTAATGTGATAATGACTTACTTGATTATCATTTATTGTCTATATTTTAATGGATCAATTTCATTTATGTCACTAACTCCATTCTTTTCATTCTATGCAACATTCGAGTAACATTAACATGATTTTGCCAATAAACATTAATCTATAATAATGGACCCAATTCTCTTATAAATGTGATACAAACTTCAATTTATTTTGTTGTGTTGGTGCTTTTCTACGATCGTTGTTTTCCTTGAATTTCTAGACTTTTTAGATTTTTTATTTGTAATATTATAACATGCATCTCCCTTTAATTTGTGTGACCATTTTCAATCTACCCAACAAATTTTAATATTACAATAATTATGTATTCACCGAAAATCTCAAGACTTAAAAAAACATCTATCAACCAAGTCTTTACGATGAAGCAAATTTTAAACTAACTTGTAAATTGTAAACTATGAGATAAATCTTTACCAACCGAAACAATTCTAGTTGGACTTTTATGGTATTATTCTTTACCACTAATTATGAATTATGTCATCAAATAAAGTGAGGGGCGAAAAATAATAAAAACGACACATAGTGATAGTACATATGGATGGATGCAGCCATATCCATGTGCTGCGGCCAAATCATTTAGCAGACAATTACACGTCAATCCGAGTAACACCAATTGTAAAATACTATTATCAGCCAAACTTTATAAAAAAAACAGATAATTATAATAATAATAATTTTTTTTGAAGCAAATAATAATTATAATAATAATAATAATACTAGTATAACTTTCTTCGTAATTAACACACCAAGTAAGGACAAATAATCAAATTGGTTTATTTCTTAATACACCAAATAATGGAAATTACCATATGGTATAGAATATAGATAGGAGATGAAAATCGAAAAGGTGGAATCTCAAAAGTAGAAAATTGATTGATGAAATAGTAGAATGAGTCATCATTCATAATATATACCTACCAACTGTAAATTGTGAGGAGAACACATAAACATAATACGGACCTGAAAACAAAAATCAAATTGACAAAATAATAAAGATTGAGATCCGAATTGTTCATTAATTCCATGATCACAGTAAAATTCACGCGCACCCAATCAAATTGTCTCACTCATAAAGCCACCAAACCAGTAACTGGACCGATTTGGACAAAGCAAAAAAAGTTGTGAATCAAATATAACCAAAAGGACACATTCAACAGTAGTAACACAACAACAACCTTGGTGTTTTCTACGTTTGTTTACTTACACTTCACAAACAGAAACAGCATAACCCAAATCAAAGCCAAACAACGTTTATCTTACAACTTACAATTTCCAAATCCAGCTTCTTCAGTTTCAAACGACCCATCACTCACTAAATAAAAAGTTTAAAACTTTTCAACAATTTCTGATACCCATTTACCGGAAGTGGTGATTTCCGGTGAGATTCCGGCCAAAGATGGAGGTGGAGAGTGAAAAGCCGCCGTCTGATGGGAAAGTTTGGAATTTTTGTAGAATGCCATTTTGGCAAACAAACCATAATCCTTCATCATCTGTTTCTTCTTCTTCATCTACATCTTATATGCACAATGTTCCTCAACAAAATCAGAGTCTTCATTCCATTGACAGATCCGTTCCTCAGTCTTCAGCCACGGTTTCATCAGTAGCTAAGTCTTTGCTTCCTACAAGAAGGAGACTCCGTCTTGATCCTTCTAACAAGCTCTTCTTCCCTTGTATGTGTCTCTTGAAAGCTTCTTTGTTCCCTAACATGTTTATTTTATTTTATTTTATTTTGTGAATCTTTATTTGTTCTGTATCTTATTGAGATATGTTTTCTTATGATGGATGGAATCTTGAATATGATTAGATTTTCTAGTAGATTTAGGTTTAATGTTGGTCTTTATAGCTCTTTATTTATGTTTGGGGAATTTAATGTTTTGAGAAACTCATAGATATTGGATTCTTTTTTAAATATTTCTGTTTTTGTAAGTAGTTGTTGAAAATTTAATCTAAACTGACTCTTTGTTTGATTTAATGTTTTGAAGATGAACCTGGGAAGCAAGTTAGGAGTGCAATCGCAATTAAAAACACTTGCAAGTCTCATGTAGCTTTCAAGGTATGTCTTATGTCTCCATTTATGTTTTTGTCATTATTTTCTTGTGTTCATAATTGTTATTTGACTGAACATTATTATATGTTACTCATTTGATAAATTGGCGAGGAACTCTCTGACATTGTGTGTTGCAACCTTGTTGATGAAATTTTGGTAATTTTTTTAATGGCAAGTGTTAGTTGTTGGCGTGTATTATGTTAATAGCCCGAATGTGAACCCTGGATCTCCTTTTCCAACTCTTGATAGCAGTGTTTAAAAATTGAACCAAGTAGACGATTCAACCGGTTAAACTATGACCGACACTGTCTTTGGTTCAGTTATTTGAGCCGTTCAATCGCAGCTTCATCTGGGTTTGAGTGGTTTAAAACGGTTGAAATATGACCCAGAGGTCTCACCGGTTTGATGTCCGGTTCGGTTTTCAAAACATTGCTTGATAGTGTCCCAGCTCAACCACAAATGGTTAAATTTTCTTAGCTATACTAATGGTTAACCACCAATGGTTAAAATCTCCAACTCTTGATAGTGTCCAACTCGTGGGGATAAAATTTTAATCGTGTTTTAACCTACAAAATTGAAGATTAGAATTATATTTTGAAAGTTTCTTGGCTATACTAGATTGCTTCAACAATGGTGACAAAACTGCAGAAACTTTCCATTTGAAGATTGAGAAAGTTTTCATCAAAGGAGTTTTCCATCAAAACAGTTTCAAAATTTTAGATAATTTTTGCTATAGTAACTAGATAGATGATGATAAAGGATGATGTGAACACTTTTATTCTTGTAATCTGTGTTAGTTATATTCTAATTGCTATTTTGTTGCCTTTTCTATTTATCCACTCCTGAGTATACTACTAATGGTGATATTTTCTTTTGTCTTAGTTTCAAACAACTGCACCCAAAAGTTGTTACATGCGCCCTCCAGGTGGTATTCTTGCACCCGGTGAAAGCATAATTGCCACCGGTAATTTTTCCTTCTAAACTTGAATTAACCACATTGTCAAATGCTTGGAATTTGGTGAATCCTCCAACAATTATTATCTGACATATTTGGCAGTATTCAAGTTTGTTGAGCCACCAGAGAACAATGAGAAACCAGCTGATCAAAAGAGCAAGGTTAAATTCAAAATCATGAGCCTAAAAGTGCAAGGTGAAATGGACTATGTACCAGAACTGGTAATGTATTATTGCTCCTTTCCATCACATCTTGCATCAACTTTCAGGTTAAAATGGACTAAGTTAAAATGTTTCTTTCTGTTGTTTAGCAAATTGAAGTTTTCATGATTTGCATAGTTGATAACATCATGTTTTTTCCTTAAAGGGGGGATTTTCATCATAAGGTTTTAATGAGGCTCCATATCTCTTTCTTTTGCTAAAAAAAACAAAGATATGAATAAGAATACTCTCAGATGCTGAACAAAATTGTCCCATAATTTTTCCTGCAGTTTGAGGAGCAAAGAGATCAAGTAGCTGTAGAGCAAATTCTGCGAGTTATTTTTCTGGACCCTGAACGGCCTACTCCCGTAAGCAAATATCTCAATTATATTTTATAACCTCTACCATTTGATGAAGAGTCATAGTTAAAAACCTTTGTTTCTTTAAGGCCTTGGATAAGCTTAAACGTCAGTTAGCTGAGGCGGAGGCTGCACTGGAAGCACGAAAGAAACCTCCAGAGGAGACTGGTCCTCGAGTAGCCGGGGAGGGACTTGTTATAGACGAATGGGTTAGGCATTATTATTTTTTGTTAACACTTATTTTGTCCTTATTTTTGTATAATGTATGCTCACCTTCCATTTTCTCATGAATTATTTTCTTGTGTAGAAAGAAAGAAGGGAAAGATACCTGGCAAGGCAGCAAGTTGAAGGTGTTGTTGATTCGGTGTAAACTGTAAAGTCTTTCTTCCTTTCCTTTTTTGCCCTTGAGTCAAAGCCCTTAATGTTCTCCAATTTTATGTTCTGAAAGGGAGAATAGGACACTGATTTGTCAATTATTGTTGAGTGAGCTATGAAATTGCTATGAAGAGATAGTGTGGGAACACTTCGTTTTTCATTTTCCATGATGTTTATGGTGTTAAATGTAAGTGAATTAATACTGTGATCGGCTGTACTTAATTGTTCTTTTAATTCATCTTCTTTAACTTGTAGATAGCTTGTTTATTTTAACTGATATTGTTGAACTAGATTTTCACTTTCATGTGTATTTATTATTGTGGTTGATTTGCCTCAGATTCCATACTTTGTAGCCTCCTTGTTTTCCCATGTCATCTTGGAATACCATTTTCATTAACTTCGAAGGGATTTGGGCTTTAAAAAGTGAAAGATTCAGTTTAGAGATAAAAGTATACAGTTGTATCTCTTGGTGAAAGGTAGGTGTCCGGAGTTTAGACCCCGCTCCCCCTCCCCTTTAACAACTAACGCAGTAATAATGGTAGTTATAACCAAATGTTCTCGGCTTGCAAAAAAGCGAAGGGAGAGTCTTAGAATGTGGTTTAGGCCTACCTCAATCTCTCAAAATCGGCTTGTAAGGTGAAGATTCCCTTTCATTATATATTCTTATATGACTATATCTCTAGTCAATGTGAGATTTGGGTTTCTGGCAATAGAGTTTCAGAACTTGTATAAAAAGTCCATCATTGTTGGTTGTATTGGTAATTTCAGTAAAATGGAGACGCCGACTACCAGGTTTGAACCCGACTGTATACGTTGGATAGTGTGTGCAAATTGTTTATTTGTTATTTCGTTTAAGCTAACAAAAAAATATGCAAAGTATGAAGAACAAAAACAAAGATATGGCTCATCTTTTATCATTAATAAAAGAACAAACATATTAATTAAAACTCGGCATAAGGGGGCTCCATGTCATCATCAAGTCCTCATACCAGAGAATTGCGAAATCAACCACTTAACAAAAGATTAAAAAAAAAATACATCATAAATTAAAAGAATAATAATAATTAAACACAAGAAAACACCATTCTTCAACTTTGTAGCCATGCATATTTCATCTCAATTTGTGTCTTATAGAAGTTGTTTCAATAACCGTTAGATTGGGAGGTGCAGAAGAAAGGTTTGATAGAGTACAATTTGGTCTTATTTTCAAGGAGACGGTAAGAAGAAAGAGGAGCACCACTGATTCCATGATTAACATCAGTGGGAATTTTACATGTTTCTAATGGAGAACTCTCCAAGTATGACTTGCATTCAGTAAGCTTCAAGTTTTTTGACTTCAAATCCAACTCCTCAAGTGGCAATGTAGCTAAGAAATAACCTTGGCTATTTGTTATATGACTCAACACTGATATAGGACCTGTCTCATACCCAAGCTCATTTTCACATCCACATGTAACTCGCGCCACCGCCCCTACAATTTGTAACAAACATTAAAATTGGATTGACTTATTTGAACTTATCTATTGATGTAAACACGTGTGAGACTATTATTTACCTTGAATTGGGAAATAATTGGAGCCTGATTTACATAGAACCATTCCTTGGACACTAATGATTGTGGGGAGTTGCAGTTCATCGTTTCCTTTTGGTTTGGGGACACCATAATCAGGCTTTGTGAGGTGTAGTTTGTAATCTCTTACGGGTTTGGGCTTTTCAATATTGGGTGCTGGACCATACCCATAATCAGTTGCAGAGGCAATGTTGACTAGCAATGCTAAAAGAAGCGTAAAGATAGCCAAGATAGATCCAAGGTAAGCCATTGTAGATTAGTTTCTTTGTAATGTTTCAAAGTAAGGGGTGAGGTACCAATGCATTGAATGAATACATTGGATATTTATATAGCGTAGTGAATGTGCAACGATCTTATGCATCATATGTTATGGAACTGAGGGAGAAAAAATAGTATTGGATGAAGCAAGATCATTGGTTGCACGTTATGACATGCAAACCACGAAAATCTTGGTGGTTTCCTTGTGTGACTAGACTGTTTTCTTATTCTAACAATGTCATAAGGTTAATGGTTAGTATTAAAGTTAATTTAGTAAAAGAAATGACGACAGGTTAGGTTATGTTTTGCAATACCAACATGCTAGTAGCGAATAAATTTTTTTTAAGTATTTGACACAACTAACTTACAGTATTTTTTGAAACGCTATATGAAATAGTGTTTGAGTTTGAGCTTATAGCTTATAGCGTTTCATTTTTTCTCTCATTTTTCCTTTGTTATTTTAATTAAATTCCACATTTATCCTCCATTAAATGAATATTATCTCTTCTTTTCGGGCATTAATTACTGTTAACACCTTAAAATTGTTAAGTTGTTAGCCGAGTCAGCCCTCAGCTGAGGTGAGTTCACAGTCGAGTCTGGGTGAGCTGATTGCCTCAAATTCTTACAGAGCAACTCTCAAAGGACTATTGGAGACTTATGCTTCTCACTTATTTCTTATTTTCTCAAGTTATCGCTAAATATCACCTACAAAGGGGGGTCATGGCGAATTACAGGTTGCCTTAGCATGACTGATTTAGCCGAGGGACAATAGCTGAGGATCCAACAATTGAAGATTTTGTACTTGAGGATAATATTGCTTGCATAAGGAAATTACTTTGGAAGCAAGAAAGCAAGCCATGTAGAAACTACGTTGAAGATTGTTGGAGAAACGTGGGAGTGGTTGAGAAACACTTCTAAGCACCTAACACATATATAGCAAAGTGTGGCCATTTCCCATGATCTGTGCCAGTAGGTTGTTAGTTGGGCAATTTCTTAGGACTTTAGCGCATATTGGGCTTGATGTACGCTATTCTTAGCCGAGTAACCATTTTTGTAATAGTAGTTAGTTGTAGGCAAGCGATCATGGCCAATAGAGACCATTGTATATAAATACTTAACTTGTAAATATTTTAGACACACAACATTCAATCAAACTCTTATTTTCAAGCATTTTACTTTTTCCTTTACGTTATGCATTGGTTTTGGAGTAGTTAAGAAACTCACAACTGAGGAAGAGTTCCTTCCTCAGTGTAGTTGCTTGAAGAAAGGGAATCACAAGCCTCAAGCTTTAGTCCATCATCAGCTAATTTTAAGTTTAACAACAATTACAAATGTCTATTTATACCATTTTATATTTATAAACTAGTTCTACTGCTAATTTTACTAAATACTTTAAAATCAATCTGATAACTTACCTGCTAGCAAATATACACTATCAGCTCATCTGCTAAAGCTAATTTAACTGTTTTCCGTTAGCTTATCCACTATCCGAGCCTTAATCAACATATAACAAGTTAGCTCTCACTATTTAAAATGTTGATTTAACTAACTTAATAAGATTACGAAATCTCTGAAGATCCACAAAGTGGTTAGGTCCATAAATATAATAGGTAGGCACACAAGCTTATGCCCTTTTTGTAAGCACATTATTTAAGTGCCCATTATTATGGGGAATCATTTGTCAACAAAAATATATTATAGGAAATCTTTATTTAATCCGAATGTTACTGTCATTAATGATTCAGCAACAGCTGTGCGTGTGATAGTGTTAGATACAAAGCATAAAAAATTAACCAACAAGTTGTGGCACTGTTGTTGGAGATTACAAGATCCCTTAAGTATGTTATTAGGAGTTCAATCTTTGTTTTGTAGAAACCACGTTTAGAGCAAGTGTATTTCATTTCAAAAGTAGTACTAGAATATTTGTCCCGTGACCTTGTAACTGAAATTGGATCCCACCTCAAGGTCTCGGGTTCAAATTTTGGGTATGGCAAAAACTCTGTTGGGAGGGGAGTAGCACACGGACCGGCAAAGTCGGGTATACACGTGGCCAGCCAGGTTCCCCAGCGTAGATTAGTCATCGACAAAGCCGGTGGAAACTGCGCACCAATAACATGGTAACCAAAAAAGAATATTTGTCCCGTGCCATGCACGGGCATAAGCATGCTATTGAAAATTGTTGTCGAATAATTTATACTCCATCCGTTCCTTTTTTTTGACCAAAACTCCCTCTGTTCCTTATTACTTGTTGCTTTTGAATAAAATTGTTGTTTCTATTTACTTGTCATTTTCAAAGTTAAAAACAACATTTATTATTATTTTGTCAATAATGCTCTTAAGTATTTACTGTAGAGAGAAAAATAGATGAAATGAGATAATAAATTATTAAGGGTATTATAGGTGAATGAGAAATAGTTGTATCAAAAGAAACAAAATTTATTGATGTCATTGGTATGTGTAAAAAGTCAAAAAAGTACAAGTAAATAGGAACGGAGGGAGTATTTTGTAAGTTGGTAGAAAAACTCATGTATAAGTAAATGATGCTATTTTTTGTGTTTTGAAAATAATATTTAAACTATCAAAATTTCATATTAATTTGTTATTTTTAAGCACAGTATCATATTGTGGTGATTTGTCCCTCACTGTTGGTTGTCTTGCCAATTTCAGTGACATGAGGACGTCGGCTCCCGGATTCGAACTCGGGTGAGCAGTGGTAGTGTGTGTGTGTGGTGTTTATTTGTCATTTCATCTAAGCAGACCAAAAAAATATTGTGGTAATTAGAGTTCTTCATCGCATATTTATCTCTGAATATGACGATATTAATGAGCATATCATAACATGGTCATGTCAGGTCATATATTTGGTCAAGACAATCCACTACCGAGTCGTCTACCTCCCAATCAAGACTGAGTAAAAAAATACTCGAAGCTTAGAGAGTAGTGCTTGTAACAAAAATATCTCAATATCAACTCTACATGTTTTTGGGTTTTTCTCCTTTTGCATTTCTGCTATCTATCGTTTTCCATCGATCCTACAAACTTTTATATTAGATATTGCAGCAGCCACCATAGAGAATTATCAAAGCAATCTTAGCAACACCCATATAAATCAATCATTCAATATAAATCAATCATTCAATGCAACAACCTTCCAATTTCATAAACTTGTCACTAATTCCTTCCCCAAATTGCAAAACAGTCTATATGTAAATATCATCCTGCTGATAAGTGATAACCAACTAAACTCATGAGAAAATTATCCTGTTCATCAGAAATGATTTTGCTAATTTTTATAGCAACAAAATTTAACAGCTGGTCATATAATATTGCCACTGAGATACTATACGTGAAGAAGACATAATGAAAGAAGGCATGTGCTAACATACTCACACTTGCTTTTTAGTAGTAATATGTTAGCAATGTATACACTTTCTGTTTGGACTAAAAACCAGTCATATGCTAATATACTCACACTTGCTTTTTAGTAGTAGTATGTTCGCAATGTATACACTTTCTATTTGGACTAAAAACCATGGTTTAGAAAATCGGACCGGTCGATTGAACAGTGAATCGGAGAGGGAAGCAGTTCAGTTGAGGCTCAAAACCGTTGAACATTTAAACCGGATTAAAAATCGGAGAACCGGTTAAAAACCGCTATAACCAAAGAACAAATGGTTTAAAACAGTTCAGGGAAAAAAATTCAACTACCTTTTTTTTAAAAAAATGGTTGGCCAATGGACCCCACCTTTTTTTTTATAACAATCACCCACGTTGCTAAATCTATACATATCCGATGTGGGACAAATTTAGAGGATTAATGCTACTCAAGCACTCTCTTAGTTTTCATTAAACCCTTGAACCTTGAACCAGTGCCTTCTCTGGTTAAATTACCAGTCCAATTTTCTAAACATTGCTAAAAACCCATCACTTCCTTTTAAACTGAATTTTTTAATTTAAATTTTTTTAATTTCTCTCCATATCATTAATATTGGGATATCTCTCTCCTCATAATTAATATAATTTGCCTCTTTTAAAGAGAATCAATATTAAAATTTATTTTTTATATTATATTTAGTGATTATCAATATAATTTTTGGACTAATGATTAGTTATTTTTTATATCGAGAGGTGCATTAAAAAATGTCATTTCAGTTTATAGGCTCCATCAAGAGTACTTTTTTGTCTAAAAAAAATGTCAAAAAATATAATAAAACTTGAACTTTGCTTGTCTAAACAGTTGTTAACTTTTTTTTCAACACAGTTAAAATACACGTTATCTTTTTTTACTTTAACTATTATAGATTTATTCAATAAAAAATGTCTTCCAATCTAAACAAAACCAAATGTCTTTCTTATTTCTAAGTGATTCAACCAAGGACAAAAATGAACAAAAAAACGCTTTCATATGGATTCATTAGTAAATATTAAATTAATTAAGATTTTTATTAATTAAACTAATGTGTGGTTGTCTTAAAAAGTGGGTTAGGCGTAACTCAACCTTACAAAACTGCTTGTAAGGTGAGAGATGTCCTTTTATTATATACCCCCGAGCACAAATTGGGTTTGGTGCGTAGATAATAGTGGGTGACATGATGGATCTAGGATAGACTCTATACCTGGTGGCTGAAAAAGTGTGCAAGTATACACAGTCACAAACAAGTAGTATAAAAGATCAAACCCACAGGGATTAGATTAACTCTTGTAGCTTAAAAGTGTATAAATTAGTGTGAACTATACTACTCACAAATTGGGATGATGGTGATAAGTAAACAGAATGCAAATAAGTAATAGAATGTAGAGGAAATCAGTTTAGAATGAGAGTTGAGATGTCTTTACCAAATAAGTCACTTTCAAGAGTTTTGTGCATTTAAGTGGTGCAGGTGCACTGGATGCAGCTGCATCAGTATGTGCTTTTCAGTCACTTTCTCCAGAGTTTCATTACAAGCTTCCTGTGTCTAGGCATGCTAAATAAGTTCACTCCTGTAACACCCCTTTTCTACCCGGTAATTTGTTTAAATAAAAATATCAGAGTTTTCAAAATTCAATTACACCTCAAGGGATGTCACACTTACTTCGTCAAACGTCACACTTCAAATAACTCGCTTTTCGAAAACAGTCTTATAATAACTTCAAAACATCATTATCAATTAAATTACAACTTCGCATCCAAAATCCAACAGTTTAATCAGAAAAGGCATTACAACTATGCCAGGCTTGCAACACTAAAATCCAATAACCACAACAGTCATAATGACTTACACAACATTCATTCCCCTCCCTAGTGTTACATATCAGAGCATGACGACTCTACTCAAGGAGTGACGCTAAAGGCCTTCACTAAGAATCACCTGCACGTTACCAACATGGGGGCAACATTCAAACAGGAAAGGGTGAGCATCATTTCAATCCATATAATAGAAAAGATGATAAGTACTAATCCTGGGCCACGCACTAGAACAATCAGCATCCAAAAACACCAAATATCACATCACAGTCATCATTCGCATCGCTTACAATAACTCATCTCATGTCATGTAGATTTATGAAATGCAACCCACTCGCGGGTATATGCATGAAGGTACCTTTTCACAAAACGTCGCTTAGCCCTTAAGGCCTCATCGTCACTTAGCCACTCAGGCCCCAAAAACGTCACTAGGTTTATGCATATGGGCATGAGACACTATGATATACACCACTCACAATACACAAACACACAATTATTCAATTCATGGTCAACTATGTGACCCGTCACTTACCGGTTTGCTCGCAAAGAGCACAGCACCTGTCAAATTCACAATCAGCACACAACGTCACTAGGCCATTTAGACCTTAACATCACTTAGCCCTTCGGGCCTCAAAACGTCACTGGGTTTTCATCGTCACTTACACATAATTATCAATCAACTCAAATGATAGCCACTGAGGGCAAAACGTCATTTTCACGTCACTATAATAATAATAACCACAAAGGGCAGAACAGTCATTTACACATCACTATAATTAACAACAGCCACTAAGGGCGGAACAGTCATTTACACATTACTATAATTAACAACAGCCACTAAGGGCGGAACAGTCATTTACACATCATTATATATAATAATCACCACAAAGGGCAGAACAGGCTTTTACACGTCATTATAATTATTATTAGCCACCAAGGGCAAAACAGACTTTCACACGTCATAACTAATAATAAATAGCCACTAAGGGCGAAACAGTCATTTAACTAGCCACCAAGGGCATCCTCGTCATTTACACATCATTATCATTAACTTTAGCCACTAGGGGCAAAACAGTCATTTTGACACTACCACGTTAAAACTGTTGTTTATACACCAAAAGGGGTTTTTAAGGAACTCCATGTCAATTTTCAATGTCACTGGGACGATCACCGGGGACAGCCACTTGGGCGCCCACAAACAGTCAGAAAATAACAATTTTTCATTTCAAAAATTGGACCCATAGATAGACAACGTAAAAAGCTTCACGACACTTTTCGAATCGCTCAAAACGGACGTCTGAGTCAAAAGTTATGCTAAAAATAAGTTTGGGAAAAATCAAGCAACATCCTGGAAATAGGCGCCTTAGGCGCCCAGGCAACCAGGCAACACGCGCACTGGCGCTCAGCGCCCAGGCGCGCAACACAACGCACACACACAACACAACGGGCGCTCAGCGCCCAGCGCCTGGCGCCCAGCGCCTTGGCGCAACACGCAGCAACACACACGGGCGCTCAGCGCCCAGCGCCTGGCGCCCTGCGCCTTGGCGCAACACACACACACACGCTTGGGCGCTCAGCGCCCAGCGCTGGCACCCAGCGCCCAGCGCCCAGCCACACAGGAAAATTTGGCAACACACAGCAACCCACACAAGCCACAGGCGCCCAGCACAGGCACTTGGCGCCCAGAAAACAGCAACAACAAACCCAGAATTTTTCCAACAACTCTTCAACACTAAAAACCAAAAATCACCATTTTTCCAACAATTTTCCAAAACACTAAAAACTGATTTTTAACAATTTAACTCATCAAAATCTTATATTTTTCAACACTCAAAATAACACTTAGTTTAGTCAATTAACAAAATTCCTTTGAGCACCATTATCACATCACCTTGGCACCTAGGCGCCTATGCACACATTCATCCAATATTGCGAACAACACAAACAATCCATCATACCAAATTTCAGTTTCATGAATACTCAAATGCCACAAGTCATCAAACGACGCATAGGTCGCAATTACCTCAATGATTATAATTCCAACAATTCAATTCGCATCCATATATAAAACGCAACAAATCAATTCGCATACACATACACCAAAACTCAACCATTCAATTCGCATACATATATATATAGAGCCCAACATCAACAATGCATCAAGAACACATCAAGAATTCACGCATGCATCAATTCGCATATACTCATAACAAACATATATGAAAGTTATCATCAAGAACATCAAGAAACGCAAAAGAACATCAAGAACATCATGGATCTAGTAGAAACCTTAGATCTAGGACCTATCATATGATTTATTAGATAGAATGATAGAGCTCCCCTAACCTTTTCAAGAAGAAGAATTCGATGCCCTAGGAGAAGTCACCTACAGAGCCACAGCAACAACGGAGATCCTTTCCTCTTGATCTTCGAATCCTCTTCTCCTTCTCCTCTTGGCCGCCCCCTTGCTCTCTCTCTCTTTCTCACGCTCCTCTCTTTCTCTCATCCTTTCTCTTTCAATTTCGCAACAATAGCCAAAACCCTAACCCTCAATTGGCTTGCCCCCCTTCGCATATGATCTTGGATCATGGGCTTGGGCTTTCCACTTAAGCCCAAGTCTAACTAATTGGCGCCCTACTCCCTTAATACCACCTACACCATTTAAATATAATTTTTAATTAATTAAATTATACCCAATAAATTAAATACATTCCTAAATACTTAATTAAATAAATTAATTAAATAATTTAGGGTGTTACAACTCTCCCCCACTTAGAATATTTCGTCCTCGAAATTCACCTGCCAACGCCAACACTCTTCCACTAAGGCCACTTAGACAACTAGTGCTATCAATCATGCTGACTACTATTGCTCTGATTACCGGCGGTAAGTGCTTGGGCGGCCGTCCCTCCTACTTGTTCAGCCAGGTAACTTCAAGCAGTAATAATCAGACTCACTCTCTACTCCGCTGCGCTACTCTGATAAACTAGCTCGCATCCTACCCCACTCATCTACCCCTAAGGATAACAAAATACTTCAATCATCATAGCATCACAACGCAATTCACAGGGTGCATAACAGTCGTGCAACAAGTCTCATAATTTTAGTAACACGACAAACAACATCCACAACAACTCTGCCACTCAGGCGACATCAACAATTACAACTGCCACTCAGGCGACATCAACAACTACAATTGCCACTCAGGCGACATCAACAACCACAATTGCCACTCAGGCGACATCAACAACTACAACTGCCACTCAGGCGACATCAACAACTAAAAACCAACAACAGAGCAACTTCATCAACAACAACAATATTAACAACTCAGTCACACAATCGGGCACTAAGGCACCGGCAACGGTTAACAATCGAATCAGGCACAACTCATAAAAATAGAGACAGTCCACAACCCCTAAACAGGCACAACTCGTAGATTAGCAGCAGTGTACAAAAGTAGGGGCAGTAACAGTACTTTTCGGTACGGTGAAAGTAATTTTTAAAGGCGGCAACGATGATTTTTCAGGAACAGCAACAATCACCTCAGGAGGACAGCAGCAGGAGTTTTCAGAAAACAGCAATAATAGTTTTTCGAAGATCAACAACATTATTTTCTGAAAACAGCAATGATCATTTTTCCGAAACAGCAACAATTATTTAAGTAAAACAGCAACAGCAGTTTAAACAAAACAGCAGTAGCATTCGACTTTTTAAAACAGCATGGCATTTATCATTCAAACAGCAATAGCAATTAGCTCAGGATAATCCACGAAACATTATCAACTAAGTACACAGGAACACGGTTAACATTTAAAACCTTATTACAACTAGTCAGCCCAAAAGAATAGTTACATTAACATTGACAGTAATTAGTTAATTCGGCCCAAGTGTACAAGCGTCCAAAATGCACATTTTTAAAACTTAAGGTTTTTAAAACCACGTAACGCATATCGCAAGAGTGCAACTGCTAAAACAAAATCCGAATCGTTTATAAAAGTAATTTTCAATGCTAATCTCGGCATCCAGCCGTAAAAGTGTTTAATGGACGTTCAAAAGCACTTTCAGAAATCACTTTACTTTTAGATTTTCAAAACCACATGATAGAAATCCATAAGTAACAACCAAGAGATTTTGTCATAAAACTCCGGCACGCAAGGTTACACCTAGAGGAAATTAGGCAAGTCAAAATAGTAACTCAATGATGTGGTAGTTCTCAGCTAAAATATTTACATCCGGTCGCAATTTTCCAAAAGAGTTGAGGACCAAATTAGTACACTTGAATGAAAACATTTTCACTTGTAGTGATTAAAACACCACGGTAGCTACTAGTGCAGTAACAACTTAAAATAGTCCATAAAATAATTTTACAACGCATTTGGTTTCCAAACATCAAATCACATTGCACAAGACTTCTCACAGAGGCTTACCGTCGACTACTTAAGACAGTTCGGACAAAGCAACATAGGAGGGTAACATGCAACAAGGTAAGCTATCAGTAGCATACAGGCACAGCAGACACACATGACAAGGTCAGTCAAGCAACATAGGCTGTAATTACCATTTTAAAATGCAATCATGTTTGTTCACACTCAAGGGACAACCAACTCAGGATGGTGAGCATGTAATATTATACTTTACAAATGCATGAGCATGCGAATACATGTCAAGTCAACATCTAACAACAAACATCAATTACAAGAGCATCTGAGTGCATGTCAATCTAATATTTTACAACAAGCGGCAATTAATTTGAATATGATGCAGGGTACACCGAGCTCAATACCAACCAAAACACATGTGCGCATTTAAACAACAGAGCATACCATTTAGAAACACGCAGCAAGGAGGTCAACAATAAGGACCACAACCCACAAACGCAATTCACACACCGAAAACACAATAAGGCACACAACACTAGTAGGGACATCTCCCCCACTAGTTCACTTACCGATGGAAACTTTTGGCGTACCTGCAACATAAACAATGGTCAGCACTGAAAGACAACAGTTGGTCACTATCTAACACAACGACTCGATGACATGGCCGGACGGACCAACCATTGCTCTGATACCACTAATGTAACACCCCTTTTCTACCCGGTAATTTGTTTAAATAAAAATATCAGAGTTTTCAAAATTCAATTACACCTCAAGGGATGTCACACTTACTTCGTCAAACGTCACACTTCAAATAACTCGCTTTTCGAAAACAGTCTTATAATAACTTCAAAACATCATTATCAATTAAATTACAACTTCGCATCCAAAATCCAACAGTTTAATCAGAAAAGGCATTACAACTATGCCAGGCTTGCAACACTAAAATCCAATAACCACAACAGTCATAATGACTTACACAACATTCATTCCCCTCCCTAGTGTTACATATCAGAGCATGACGACTCTACTCAAGGAGTGAAGCTAAAGGCCTTCACTGAGAATCACCTGCACGTTACCAACATGGGGGCAACATTCAAACAGGAAAGGGTGAGCATCATTTCAATCCATATAATAGAAAATATGATAAGTACTAATCCTGGGCCACGCACTAGAACAATCAGCATCCAAAAACACCAAATATCACATCACAGTCATCATTCGCATCGCTTACAATAACTCATCTCATGTCATGTAGATTTATGAAATGCAACCCACTCGCGGGTATATGCATGAAGGTACCTTTTCACAAAACGTCGCTTAGCCCTTAAGGCCTCATCGTCACTTAGCCACTCAGGCCCCAAAAACGTCACTAGGTTTATGCATATGGGCATGAGACACTATGATATACACCACTCACAATACACAAACACACAATTATTCAATTCATGGTCAACTATGTGACCCGTCACTTACCGGTTTGCTCGCAAAGAGCACAGCACCTGTCAAATTCACAATCAGCACACAACGTCACTAGGCCATTTAGACCTTAACATCACTTAGCCCTTCGGGCCTCAAAACGTCACTGGGTTTTCATCGTCACTTACACATAATTATCAATCAACTCAAATGATAGCCACTGAGGGCAAAACGTCATTTTCACGTCACTATAATAATAATAACCACAAAGGGCAGAACAGTCATTTACACATCACTATAATTAACAACAGCCACTAAGGGCGGAACAGTCATTTACACATTACTATAATTAACAACAGCCACTAAGGGCGGAACAGTCATTTACACATCATTATATATAATAATCACCACAAAGGGCAGAACAGGCTTTTACACGTCATTATAATTATTATTAGCCACCAAGGGCAAAACAGACTTTCACACGTCATAACTAATAATAAATAGCCACTAAGGGCGAAACAGTCATTTAACTAGCCACCAAGGGCATCCTCGTCATTTACACATCATTATCATTAACTTTAGCCACTAGGGGCAAAACAGTCATTTTGACACTACCACGTTAAAACTGTTGTTTATACACCAAAAGGGGTTTTTAAGGAACTCCATGTCAATTTTCAATGTCACTGGGACGATCACCGGGGACAGCCACTTGGGCGCCCACAAACAGTCAGAAAATAACAATTTTTCATTTCAAAAATTGGACCCATAGATAGACAACGTAAAAAGCTTCACGACACTTTTCGAATCGCTCAAAACGGACGTCTGAGTCAAAAGTTATGCTAAAAATAAGTTTGGGAAAAATCAAGCAACATCCTGGAAATAGGCGCCTTAGGCGCCCAGGCAACCAGGCAACACGCGCACTGGCGCCCAGCGCCCAGGCGCGCAACACAACGCACACACACAACACAACGGGCGCTCAGCGCCCAGCGCCTGGCGCCCAGCGCCTTGGCGCAACACGCAGCAACACACACGGGCGCTCAGCGCCCAGCGCCTGGCGCCCTGCGCCTTGGCGCAACACACACACACACGCTTGGGCGCTCAGCGCCCAGCGCTGGCACCCAGCGCCCAGCGCCCAGCCACACAGGAAAATTTGGCAACACACAGCAACCCACACAAGCCACAGGCGCCCAGCACAGGCACTTGGCGCCCAGAAAACAGCAACAACAAACCCAGAATTTTTCCAACAACTCTTCAACACTAAAAACCAAAAATCACCATTTTTCCAACAATTTTCCAAAACACTAAAAACTGATTTTTAACAATTTAACTCATCAAAATCTTATATTTTTCAACACTCAAAATAACACTTAGTTTAGTCAATTAACAAAATTCCTTTGAGCACCATTATCACATCACCTTGGCACCTAGGCGCCTATGCACACATTCATCCAATATTGCGAACAACACAAACAATCCATCATACCAAATTTCAGTTTCATGAATACTCAAATGCCACAAGTCATCAAACGACGCATAGGTCGCAATTACCTCAATGATTATAATTCCAACAATTCAATTCGCATCCATATATAAAACGCAACAAATCAATTCGCATACACATACACCAAAACTCAACCATTCAATTCGCATACATATATATATAGAGCCCAACATCAACAATGCATCAAGAACACATCAAGAATTCACGCATGCATCAATTCGCATATACTCATAACAAACATATATGAAAGTTATCATCAAGAACATCAAGAAACGCAAAAGAACATCAAGAACATCATGGATCTAGTAGAAACCTTAGATCTAGGACCTATCATATGATTTATTAGATAGAATGATAGAGCTCCCCTAACCTTTTCAAGAAGAAGAATTCGATGCCCTAGGAGAAGTCACCTACAGAGCCACAGCAACAACGGAGATCCTTTCCTCTTGATCTTCGAATCCTCTTCTCCTTCTCCTCTTGGCCGCCCCCTTGCTCTCTCTCTCTTTCTCACGCTCCTCTCTTTCTCTCATCCTTTCTCTTTCAATTTCGCAACAATAGCCAAAACCCTAACCCTCAATTGGCTTGCCCCCCTTCGCATATGATCTTGGATCATGGGCTTGGGCTTTCCACTTAAGCCCAAGTCTAACTAATTGGCGCCCTACTCCCTTAATACCACCTACACCATTTAAATATAATTTTTAATTAATTAAATTATACCCAATAAATTAAATACATTCCTAAATACTTAATTAAATAAATTAATTAAATAATTTAGGGTGTTACAACTCCCGCCTCTTAAGTACCCACTGGATCACCCTAAGGACTATGTTATCCTATGTCTAGGACTTAACATGGAATTAACATAGGTTTCTTTATTAAAACAAGTTAACAAAGACTTTATTAAAACACTCACCCTTATTAGTTCTTGAGTTCTTAATTGTAAACCATGTCTGCTTTTATAAATCTACTTATTTCAAGCGATCAACCTTAAAACAAGTGTTGAAAGAAGTGTTACACAAGAACTAAAATGCATACATCATATAAAAGCACAACAACTTACTTAAAAGATCATTATAAGGTTAGAACATCTCAACTAAAGAAATTTAGCTCATGTTAGACATTGCAAGACATATATAAACTGAATAGAACATGTTTATATACTTGAAATCATAAAAGAAAGCAACAAGGTAAAGGCTACACAAGTTGGAGTTCCTTTGCATGAATTCCCAAGCAATGCATGTGCACTGATTCCCTACACTTAGCTAGCACTACGTGGAAGTGAAGAAAGAAGTTGTCAATTCCTTCCTTACCTTCCTGAAAACTTAAAAACTATCTAAAACTAATTCTAAGGATATCTTGTTGATATCTTGAGGTGTGTTTTCAAACGAGAACTGAGGTTCCTTTTATAGCCTTCAAAAAGTGAGACTCCCTTGGAGATTAAGTTAACTTGAGAAGCTAACTAGGGTTAAATTTCTGAACTTCAAACAGCAAATTGAATCCCACACTCAAACACAAATGGAGGTCCAATAATGGATGGTCAAGTGTCCCTAGGTGAGTGACTCTTCAAAGCTAACTTCTATGGTAGGCGTCGAAATTGGCAAGTTGCATGTGCCCCATGTGATCCATGACTAAGCATGATGTCATCAATGAAGTGCTGGTGCATTGATATGATCTATGGTGCTTCTTGCATTTGTAATCTGTTTTCAATGCAGGAGCATTAAGTGCAGGTGCACTGTTGTTTCCTAGTGCAGATGCACTGAACAAACACATCAAACATACCAATATCTAATATCTATTTATACAAATAAACCTCCTATGAAATTACCAATTTGGATTTCTTATTAACAAACACATCTAATTTAAGGGTAAAAATGTCATTACCCTTTCTTTCTTTCTTTTTGTTCTTACACTCTATTTCTTCATTTTTTCTCTTTCTTCTTACACTCTCTTTCCTCCTTTTCACTTTTCTCTTACACTCTCTTTCTTCCTATTTTCTTTTTTACTTTACTTTTAATTTTCCCATAAACAATTCTTCATTTTCTCTTATCACTTCATTTTAGTTTTTTTAACTAAATTTCTAAATTTATACAAACACTACTCTACTAAAATTACCTATAAAAATGTAAATGAGTCACACTAAAAAACAAAAAAAAAACTATCACCTTTTTGGAAAAAGCTATCACCTTTAAATTTTAATTTTTCTCTCCGAAATCTGTTTACACTCTTATTGATAATCTACTATCACCTCTTATTGATAATCTATTATCTATCTTTTACTATCTGCTATAATCTACTAATCAACTAAAATAATCAATTGAAACTACGAGATAACTGCAATGATATATAAAAAAACACGGGATAACTGCACTGATATATAAAAAACACAGGATTAATATGTCATTGATAATTAATTTTTTTGAAAACTATGATAAACCAACTATCTAAAAAAAAGAAGATTTAATGACTATTTAAACTACTGATTAATGTTTAAAACAAATATTTCTTATTGATAATCTACTATATCTATTTTACTATCTACTATAATCTACTAATCAACTAAAATAATCAATTGAAACTACGAGATAACTATACCGATATATCAAAAACACAGGATAACTGCACCGATATATAAAAAAACACAAGATTAATATTTGTTATTGATAATTAATTTTTTTGAAGACTACTACTACAAACCTACTATCTAGAAAACAAGAAGACTTAATGAATATTTAATTTACTAATTAATATTTAAAACAAATATTTCTTATTGATAATCTACTATCTAACTTTTACTATCTACTATAATCTACTAATCAACTAAAATAATTAATTGAAACTACGAGATAACTGCACTGATATATAAAAAAAACACCGGATAACTGCACTGATATATAAAAAAACACGGGATTAATATTTGTCATTGATAATTATAATTTTTGAAGACTACTATAAACCTACTATCAAAAAAATAAGAAGGCTTATAATGACTATTTAAACTGATTAATATTTAAAACACACGTGTCAAATATTTGTCACTAATACCTAAAAAAGGACAAATAATTGTCACTAATTATTTTACTGATAACCTACACAGGATAAGTATTTTTTATTGATAATCTACTATCTATCTTTTACTATCTACTATAATCTACTAATCAACTAAAATAATCAATTGAAATTATGAGATAATTGCACTGATACATAAAAAAACACGGGATAACCGGATTGATATATAAAAAATACGGGGATAACTGCAATGATATATATATATATATATATATATATATATATATATATATATATATATATATATATATATATATATATATATATATAAAACCACGGGATATCTGCACTGATATATAAAAATATTTTATCATACCTTTTCCCTGGGACAGCTCCCACAACAAAGTCACTAGCATCACACATTAATTCAAAAGGCTTGCTCCAGTCTGGTGTGACAATTACTGGTGCAGTCACTAATGCCTTTTTGAGCCTTTGGAATGCTTCCATACATGGTTCATCAAAGTTGACAGGCGCATCATTTTGTAAGAGTGTACATAATGGCTTAGATATCTTTGATAAATCTTCTGTAGAAGCCTGCATGACCTAAGAAGCTCCCAATTCCTTTGATAGTTGTTGGAGGTGGTAGTTTTTCAATAACCTCAATCTTGGCCTTATCCACTTCAAGACCTTTCTTTGACACTTTATGGCCCAACACAATGCCTTCTTGTACCATGAAATGACACTTCTCCCAATTGAGCACTAAATTTGTTTCCTCACATCTTTTGAGAATTTCTTCTAAGTTAGACAAACAAAGTTGAAATGTCTCTCCAAATACTGAGAAATCATCCATGAATACTTCCATTGATTGCTCAATGAAATCTGAGAATATTGACATCATGCATCTTTGGAATGTTGCAGGTGCATTACATAGTCCAAATGGCATCCTTCTAAATGCAAAGGTACCATAAGGGCATGTAAAGGTTGTTTTCTGTTGATCATTAGGCTCTATAGCAATTTGATTGTAGCCTGAATATCCATCTAAGAAACAATAAAACTCTTTACCTACTAATCTATCCAACATTTGATCTATGAATGGTAAATGAAAGTGATCTTTTTTGTGGCATTGTTGAGTTTTCTGTAATCCATACATATCCTACAACCTGTAACAGTTCTGGTTGGTATTAATTCATTCTTTTCATTGGCTATAACTGTCACCCCCCCTTCTTTGGTACACATTGCATAGGGCTTACCCATGCACTATCTGAAATAGGGTATATGATTCCAGCATCTAGCCATTTAATAATTTCTTTCTTTACAACCTCCTTCATGATAGGATTCAACCTTCTCTGTCCTTCTATACTATTCTTGGAATTGTCTTCCAAAATAATTCTATGCATGCATATTGAAGGGCTGATTCCTTTAATGTCCATTTGCCAACCTATTGCTTTTTTATGCTTTCTTAAGGTACAAATGAGATCATGCTCCTGCTCTATTGATAAGTCAGAGGCAATGATCACTGGAAGTGTATCATCTTCCCCTAAGAAAGCATATTTCAGATGTTTGGGCAATTCCTTCAATTCTAGTTTTGGAGGTTGTTCTATTGAGGGTAGGGGTGTTCGCGGTTTGGTTCGGTTTTGAGCAAAAAAGTGCACCAAACCGCGAGGTAAAAAATAGATGCGGTTTGGTTTGGTTCGGTTGGCTTAAAAAAAAAAACCAAACCAAACCAAACCAAACCAAAGCGGTTTGGATTGGTTCGGTTTTGTTCGGTTTTTGACGAGACAAAATAATTAACCTGGCAATATAATTCAACAATTCAACATAAAATCAGTGCACAATTCAATTCAACAAAACCGAAGAATCTAATTCAATTCAACATAAAATCTAATTCAATTCAACCGAACAGTGCACAATTCAATTCAACATAAAATCTATATCAACAAGTCTCCAATATCAGTGCACAATTCAACATAAAATATCAGTGCACAATTCAACATAATTCAACCGAACAGAGTCTTCAATATCCACAATTCAACATAAAATCAGTGCACAATTCAACAAGTCTCCAAACATAATTCAACAAGTCTTCAAACAGAAAATAAAATCTAATTCAACAAGTCTCCAGCAAGTCTCCAAAGGCATTATCCACTACTCCAGCAAGTGTCCTACAAAGCAAATCAGTAAATAAAATCAGTAACTAAAATCAACAAATGATAAAGTAATAAAATCTAACAAGATTCAACCGGATTCAAGTACATACCATTTCATTTGATTTAGCTCGAAAATACATCTAATCGTCATCCGATTCAATATCAGAAAGTCCTTCATTCAGTTGTGGGATCGGAGCAAGTTCTACAAATGTATCAAATATATTAACAAACGTTAGACAAAAGAAATAATTATAATTTCACAAAACAGAATTTACAAATCATATATACCTTCTTCCAGCTTTTCCAAGTCTTCCAAGAGCTCTTCAATATCCACCGACAAAGGGGAGGATCTTAGCCAATTTTGTGCACAAATTAAAGCCTCAACAGTGTGTGGTGTAAGAGAGCTCCTATAAGAACTAAGAACTCTACCTCCAGTAGAGAAAGCGGACTCCGAAGCAACAGTAGATATGGGCATAGCCAATATATCTCTAGCCATTAGACCAAGAGTAGGGTATTTAGTAGAATTTACCTTCCACCAATTCAAGATGTCAAAATCTGGACATTTCTTCTCCCTAGGCTCTGTGAGATACATATCCACTTCATTTTTACTGAGATTCTGATCTAAGTCCATGTCCTTCTCAAATTCATCATCAATTTGATCAGAAGATGCAACAACATCTGATATTTCCACTCCTTGTGTAGCAATTTCAGCTTGTCCTTCATTATAGAAATCCCTATAGCTCTCAAACATTTTGTATAATGTTTCCTTTACCTTTTCACACAAAGAATCAGCAACCTCCTTCTCATAACCCTTATTCAAGCCCCACCTAATAAACTGAAACTTACGCCGAGGATCAAAAATCACAGCAACAAAGACCAACATATTCATTTTTGTGACATCCCCCCAATACTTACTATATTTAGCCTTCATCTTTTCAGCCATTTTTGCAAGTAATGGATCACCAAGTCCCATCCAATTCTTGAATGCATCCAATATAGCACAATGTTCAATGAAATATGCAGAAGATGTTACATAGGTTGAACCTGACACCTTCTTAGTGATTTCAAAAAACAATTTCAAAAATTTCACAAAACACTTGGCATTTTCCCAATCCTCTAATTTTGGTATACCACATTGCAACGTTGCATACTCAACACACTTCTCACCTAATCTCTTAAAGGCCTTTTGAAATATCAATGCACGTTCAAGCATAAGGTAGGTGGAGTTCCACCTAGTAGGACAATCCAACTGAACTGTAGACTTGTCTTGTATCCTAACTTCCTTAACACATGTTTTAAACCTATCCAAACGACCAGCTGATTGACGAACATATCGAACTGCACTCCTAATTTTTATAATTGAAGAATGCATGTCCTTCAATCCATCATTGACAGTAAGATTAAGAATATGTGCACAACACCTAACATGCAAATGTTCCCCTTTTAATGGATGTGAATTCCAATTAATCCTCCATTCTACCTTTTAGGTAACTTATAGCAACATCATTAGAACTAGCATTATCAACTGTGATTGTGAAAACCCTATCAATTATCCAACCCTCCAAACACTTTTCAATCTTTTTGCCAATTATCTCTCCCCTATGAGACGTAATCGGACAAAAATTAAGAATTCTTTTATGCAACTTCCAATCTTGATCAATGAAATGTGAAGTAAGAACCATATAGTTAATATTTTGCACAGAAGTCCATGTATCAGTTGTTAGACTAACACTTTGATTTGTTTTAGTAAACATGCTTCTTAACTTATGTTTCTCACTTGTGTAAAGAGCCAAACAGTCCCTAACAATTGTAATCCTTCCGGGAATCGGGAGTCTAGGTTGTGCAACACTCATAAAATGACGAAATCCTTCATTTTCAACGAACGAAAAAGGCAACTCATCTACAATTATCATTCTAGCTAAAGCTTGTCTACATGTATCAAGATCAAAATGGACACCAACAAGTGCACTACCATTTCCTTTTCCATCTTCTTTTTTAACACTAAGAGTGCTTTGAGTAGGATCACGCAAATTTTGGGGAAACTTCTTACATTGTTTCTCCAAATGTTTTTTTAAAGTAGTGGTACCATTTATATGTGAATCACATGCATAAGATGCCCCACACCAATTACATTTAGCCCGTTTATTTGAAGCATTCTTTGTAAAATATTCCCAAACCCAAGATTTAGGCCTACAAGGTTTTCCTTTACCTGGATCTCCACCATTAGGTTCTTCATTTGCATTTGTAGGTGCTTCTCTGGTTTTCCTCTTCTTTTGAGGATTGGAACCTTCCACGGTTTCCAAATTAATAGCTTGCGGTTCCGTTGTTGGCATGAGTGAAGGGCTATTTTCAGCCTGCAAATGACATAAAATAGAACATTAGATAAAGTAAGAATGGCAACTACGGCAGCAACTATTCAGATTCATTAAATTGTGATATGGGAGTAATTACCTGATTTTCGATCACAGAAACATCTGGGGCAGCAACTACGGCAGCAACTGAGTTTACTTCGGTATCAACGGTCATGTCTAAACAATGATATAACAATGTAATAACATAATCAGGCACAAGCACCATGAAAAAACAATCGAACCACAACAATTTTAATCACATAACTCAACTTGGAATGTAACATAACTACCAAAATCAGGCACAAACAGTAATGTAACATAATCAGGCACAAACAGTAATGTAACAAACAGTAATCAGGCACAAACAGTAATGTAACATAACTACCAAAATCAAAACACAACAATTTTAATCACATAACTCAACTTGGAATGACAGTATGAAACAGCAGACTAATTTTAATCACAAAACAATTTAACTTTAATCACATAACAACAACAGAGTCACAAATCAGAAAACAAAACAATTAAATCACAACAGTTTAATTTTAATCACATAAGTCATAACAACAACAGAGTCACAGCTTGGAAACGATTCTGAAAATCACATTTTAATAACAAGAACAGTTCAAACCAGACTCACAGAAGTACATTTTAATGATAAATCAAAATCAAAAGTACATTTTAATGATAAATCATAGAACAAGATCAGATCAGTGACTCTGGATTTTAATAACAAAAGTACATTTTAATGATAAATCATAAGTACATTTTAATGATAAATCAAAATCACATTCTGAAAATCACATTCTGAAATCACATTTTAATCATAAGTACATTACGAAATCACATTCTGAAAATCACATTTTAATGATAAATCAAAATCAAAAGTACATTTTAATGATAAATCATAGAACAAGATCAGATCAGTGACTCTGGATTTTAATAACGAAAGTACATTTTAATGATAAATCATAGAACAAGATCAGATCAGTGAAACTCATAGAACAAAAGTACATTTTAATGATAAATCAAAATCAATAGTTACTAACCTGTTGTTGAACAACACAAAACGCAGAAACTTGAAGGAAGGGGAGAAGTGTTGCTGCTGCGAACTTGAACTGAAGCGTGCGAAGTGCGAACTGAGAGAGTGAGTTGAGTGTGGGTTGTGGTGGGCGGTGGCTGCGGCCGTGGCTGCGTTGCGTTGAGTTGAGGCGTTGAGTTCAGTGCGTTGAGTTCAGTGCGTTGAGTTGAGAGAGTTCAGTGCGTTGAGTTGAGAGAGTGAGTGAATCGTGGGTTGTGGTGGGCGGTGGCTGCGTTGCGTTGAGTTGAGGCGGTGGTGGCTGCGGCCGTTGAGAGTTGAGACTGAGAGAGTGAGTTGTGAGAGTGAGTTGAGTTGTGAGAGCTGCGTGAACAGATAGGGTTGAGAATGAGAGCTGCGTGAATTGAATCTGATGGGCTGGGCTGGGCTGCGTGTTTTTATTTTTTGGTCCAATAGAGTATGTATTGGGCTGGGCTGCGTATAATTAAAAAAAATGAAATAATAAATAGGATTTTAGCGGTTTGGTTTGGTTCGGTTCGGTTTCTGAAATGAGAACCGAGAACCGAACCGAACCGCTCGGTGCAGTGAAAAACAAAACCGAACTAAACCGCTAGAAATCGGTTTTTTGCGGTTTTCGGTTTGGTTTGGTTCGGTTTGCGGTTCTCCTATTGGTTTGGTTCGGTTTTGAACACCCCTAATTGAGGGTAAATTCTTTTTGAGGTTAGGATCTTCTAGATTAAGAGGTTCATAAGTTTTGGTCCATACCTCTTTAGTTGGTATTTCACTTGGCAGAATGTCTTTTTCCAGGTTTTCCTCATCAAGCAGTGCAGGTGCATCTGGTGCAAGTGCACTGGCGAGATGAGCATACTGCTTATGGAACTGCTTCTGCACTATTTGATCAAAGGAGATGATGACTGAGTGTAACGCCCCAAAATAATTTAATTATTTATTTAATTAAGTTATTTAAGGCTTACAATATTTATTTAATTTAATTAACTAATTCAGGATTTAATTTAATTTATTTTTATTTCATTTGTTTAGGAGGTGTGGTCACGAACTAGGTGGTGTGCATGGGGGCCCATGACCCACAAGTAAGCCCGTGGCCCATTGCCTAGTCATGGAATTCGACTCACTAGGGGTCTTGTGAGTGAGTTTTCATTTTTTACTCTATTGCAAAAGAAAGAAAAAGAAACGTAAAAAGAGAGGAGAAGTGAGAAGAGAAGTCGCGACTTGCAAGAGGGAAGGAAGAGGAGTTTTCGTGGAGCACTCAAGGAGGAGGGAAAGTTGTTGGTGTCGTGCAAATTCCTTGGAACCTTGCCTAGCAATTTCGACTTCTAAGAGGTTAGGGGGTCCTCTTTTTATCTTTAATAGCTTATGAGATTTAGTATTGCCTAGGCTTGGGTTTTAGAATGATTTATATGAATGAATTGTTGTGTTATTGATTTAATCGTAGTATTGTGATATGTGATTAGGAATTTCCTATGTTAAAATCGCATAATTGGTGTTTTGATTATTGCTAAGGTGAATTGTATGTCACGTGTTTGAGTATATGACTTGTTGGTGTTTGTGTGGTGAGAATTGAGGATCATGGTGATAATTGAATTATATATATATATTTGGAGGTTTGGTGAATTTAATTTGGTGATTGAATTAGAAAAATTTTGAGTTTGGGAGTTCCTAGGCGCCTTGGGCGCCATATGCCTTGTTGCTGATTTCTGTGTCTTAGTCATGGGCACCAGGCGCCCAGCCACTGTGTCCTGCGCCAGTTTTCCATGTGCTGTGTTCCTGTGTTGCCAGATTTGGCGCTATGCGCCTTGTGCCATGGGCGCCAGGGGCCCCAAATTTTCTGTTGTTCATTTTGCGAAATTGATACTGGGTTTTCATGTCCAAGCTAAATGGCTCGTGTAAAATCATTTTTGGGGTCATAGGAGTTGTGGTTTGTCTTGGCCTTAGGCGCCTAGTCCATGGGCGCCAAGGATGCATGTCACTTTTTGCCAAAATTTTTGTTGGGTTCTCATATTCTGAGTATTTGGCTCGTACAAAATTAATTTCGAAGTAAAATGAGTTTTCTTGCGTGTTGGCCTTAGGCGCCTAGTGCCTGGGCGCTGTGTTCCCCTGCGCCAGTTCCTGCGCCAATGCGCCAGGCCAGTGTTGCTGTTCCTGGGCGCCAGCGCCTATGCGCGTGTTGCTGTTCCTGGGCGCCAGCGCCTATGCGCGTGTTGCTGTTCCTGGGCGCCAGCGCCCATGCGCCAAGTCCTGTGTTGCTCCTGGGTGCCCAGCGCCTGGGCGCCAGTTTCCAGAATGTCTAAGTATTTTTCCGATTTTGTTTTTAATGTAACTTTTGACTCGGTTATCCAAATTTAACGGTTCAAAATGCGTTTCGAAGCTAATTTCGGTGTCTATCCAAATATTCCGGTTTTAAGCAAAAATGAGTTATTTTTACTGGTGGTTCTGGACTGAAGTTGTTCTAGGTGCCTAATTCCAATTTTTATTCATTTTCCCTATGTCGTGTCAAATCCTAAATTGGCCTAATTGAAATTGGTGTTGGTGTGAGTGGTGGGTTGAGTTGGTGAGTGTATTATGGTGTGATTGGTGAGCAGAGGCTTCGGTCTACTTTTAATTGGTGAGCTGAATTAATACAATGGTGAGAATATGAATAAAATGGTGAATTAATGAATTGTGTGGTGTGTTGTGGTGCATCTCCATAGCATCTCATGAAACATATGCATTATTGGTGAGCAGAGGCTTCGGCCTAATTTTATTTTGGTGAGCAGAGGCTACGGCCTATTTGTATCTGGTGACGGATCCGACATGCATGTACCCGTGGAGTTTGGGTTGCATTTCATGCATAACCACATATTATGTAGTGTTGTTTGGAAATGTAATTTTGATGTGGTTGTTGCCATTGTTGTGAATCGGTGTGCTTGGTTACCTTTTTCCTATGCAGTGCTTATTTCCATATGTTATTAATTATGAAAAGAGACTCACCCTACTGCTTTTATGTTGCTTCTTATGTCGGCAACGTGCAGGTAATGATGAGTGAAGGTTACCCTTATGCCTTCGTCTGGTAGGAAGTGTCATGCTCTGATACGTAGCACCGGGGGGGCGTCTTATGCTTATGTGTTATTGTCTTTATGATGTTAGACTATTATTGGTGCTGTATTTGGTTTTGTTTTTCGAACTTGTTATTATTCCGCTGCTGTAGTAACTGTACTTGGTTGATGCGAACTGAACGATATTTCAATGGTGCTATGTATCTTGTGGTTTTAACCGAACTATAAAAATTGAAGTTGTTGATTTGATGAAGTAAGTGTAGCACTCGCTTAGATTGTTTTCAAAAAAAAAAAAAAGAACTCTGATTTTTATTAAATAGTAAGGTTATTAGAAAAGGGGTGTTACACTGAGCATTCTTCATTATCCTCTACAGGATACTTCAAAGCATTCATCACATTGAATTTCACCTCTTGGTAATTTACTCTTATGGTTAGTTCTCCCTTCTGCATGTCAATCAGTGTTTTCCCAGTTGCCAAGAATGGTCTCCCAAGAATGACTGGTACTTCTTTATCTGCATCAAAATCAAGAATAACAAAATCTGCAGGAAACACAAATTTGTTAACCTTAACCAAAATATCTTCAATAATTCCCTCTGGGTAGGCTATTGATCTATCAGCAAGTTGAAGTGTCACTGTAGTAGGCCTAACATTTCCAATTCCAAGTTGTGTAAATATGGATTTAGGCATCAAGTTGATACTTGCACCTAAATCACACAATGCACGGCCTGTATAAAATTTTACAATTGAGAATGGAATTGTAAAACTGCCAGGATCCTTCAATTTCCTTGGAATTTTGTTTTGCAAAATTAAACTACATTCTTTAGACATAGCAACTGTTTCAAAATCCTCTAATCTTTTTATTTTTGAAAGCACATCTTTCATGAATTTAGCATAATTAGGCATTTGTTGAAGTGCTTCAACTAAGGGAACATTGATGTGTAATTGTTTTAAAATTTCAAGAAACTTACTGAATTGCTTCTCCTCATGTGCCTTTTTTAATCTTTGAGGATAAGGAGGAGGAGGGTATTCAGGAACTAACCTTGGCATTTGAACTTCTTGAGATGCAGGTGCATGAGGTGCTTCTGCATCTTGCAAAATTTTTTCTTGTTTGTTTTTATTTTTTTTCATTTTCTACCTTACCTTCACCTTCAATCTCATAAGGTTCTGTAAGATCCTTTCCATTTCTAAGAGAAATGGCTTTCATCTGTTCCTTACCTGGCCTGTGGGATGTGGTAGCTTCTGTGTTTGATGGTAGTGTACCTGTTAGTCTTTGATACAAAGTTGTTGTTAATTGTCCCACTTGATTCTCCAATTTCTTTATAGATGCCTCGTGTGCTTGCCTAGCTGTTCTAGTTTCACTAATGAAGGATTTGAGCAAGGCTTCTAAGGAGTTATCATTGGCAGGTGGTTGTTGTCTTTGGTAGTTCTGAGATTGAAAACCTGGTGGTGTGGCTGGTGCAGCTGCATTATGTGCAGGTGCACTAGTATTGTTCCATTTAAAATTTGGGTGGTTCCTCCAGCCAGGGTTATAGGTGTTAGAGTAAGGGTTGTTATTCTTATTGTATCCTACATAATTGACAGAGACAGGGTTGATAGGACATTCCTCATACAAGTGACCTCCTCCACAATACACACAACTTGTAGACCCTGGGGGGCTTGTTCTATGGCTGCTGCAGTGTTTTCTGTTGGTGCAGCTGCACCAGGTGCAGGTGCACTGGTTGAAGTGAAGTTTTTAAACATGTTTGTTAGTGAGGCTACTTGAGCGGATATGGCTGATACTTCACTAATTTCATGTACCCCTGATGGTCTCTTTTGGGCACTCACCCTCTCATTAGGCCAACTAGAACTATTTGTTGCAATTCTATCAATCAATTTACATGCTTCATTATAAGACAATTTTAATAACACACCCCCAGTTGATGCATCAAGCATTATTATGGTTTGGGGTTCTAAATCAGTATAAAAAGTTCCCATTTGAATAATGACAGGCAGACCATGATGTGGACATTTTCTTAAAAGCTCTTTCCATATTTCCCATGCTTCAAACAATGATTCAAATTCTTTTGTCTAAAAGATGTAATATCATTTCTCATTCTGGCATTTTTGATGGGTGGAAAATATTTTGCTAAAAACTTTTCAGTCATTTCATTCCATGAATGAATAGAATTAGGCTCTAATGAATTCAACCAAGATTTAGCCTTACCTTTCAAAGAATATGGAAATAGCTTAAGTCTAAATGCATCTTCACTAACACCAGGAATGATAAAGTTACTACATACTTCTAAAAACTGTTTTAAATGCTCATGGGGATCCTCATGGGGAGATCCACCAAATTGACCAATTGTTTGTAGCATTTGGAACATCATGGGTTTAAATTCAAAATGCACAGCATCAATATGAGGTCTTGCTATACTTGTTTTCATATTCTGATGATCAAACATAGCATAATCCCTCATGGGTCTATCTCTATCATTAATCATACATATTGGTCCCATGTTGATGAATTGATTTTTGTGATCATCCTCAGGTTCATGATGTGAGCCTGGACCACCTCTAACTGATCCACGAATGGAACCCGGTCTAGATCTCTCTTCTTCACCTTGTTGAGACATTGTGATTCTGCAGCTTTGAAGTCTTTGTTTATGGAGTCTAAGTAACTTTCTAAACCTTCTCTCTATCTCTAGATCTAATTCATATTTTAGTGATTTGGCCATTTGCATAAGCTAGTGCATCCTGTGCACCTGCACTAAGAAACAAACTACCAGCGTAATAAAACACTAATTTATAAATCTATACAACAAAAATTAATGGCACTCCCCGGCAACGGCGCCAAAAACATGGTGGATGAAAAAGTGTTCAAGTATACACAGTCACAAACAAGTAGTATAAAAGATCGAACCCACAAGGATTGGATTAACTCTTGTAGCTTAAAAGTGTATAAATTAGTGTGAACTATACTACTCACAAATTGGGATAAACAGAATGCAAATAAGTAATAAAATATAGAGGAAATCGGTTGAGAATGAGAGTTGAGATGTCTTTACCAAATAAGTCACTTTCAAGAGTTTTGTGCATTTAAGTGGTGCAGGTGCACTGGATGCAGCTGCATCAGTATGTGCTTTTCAGTCACTTTCTTCAGAGTTTCATTACAAGCTTCCTATGTCTAGGCATGCTAAATAAGTTCACTCCTGCCTCTTAAGTACCCACTGAATCACCCTAAGGACTATGTTATCCTATGTCTAGGACTTAACATGGAATTAACAAAGGTTTCTTTATTAAAACAAGTTAACAAAGACTTTATTAAAACACTCACCCTTATTAGTTCTTGAGTTCTTAATTGTAAACCATGTTTGCTTTTACAAATCTACTTATTTCAAGCGATCAACCTTAAAACAAGTGTTGAAAGAAGTGTTACACAAGAACTAAAATGCATACATCATATAAAAGCACAACAACTTACTTAAAAGATCATTATAAGGTTAGAACATCTCAACTAAAGAAATTTAGCTCAAGTTAGACATTGCAAGACATATATAAACTGAATAGAACATGTTTATATACTTGAAATCATAAAAGAAAGCAACAAGGTAAAGGCTACACAAGTTGGAGTTCCTTTGCATGAATTCCCAAGCAATGCAGGTGCACTGATTCCCTGCACTTAGCTAGCACTACGTGGAAGTGAAGAAAGAAGTTGTCAATTCCTTCCTTACCTTCTTGAAAACTTAAAAACTATCTAAAACTAATTCTAAGGATATCTTGTTGATATCTTGAGGTGTGTTTTCAAATGAGAAGTGGGGGTCCTTTTATAGCCTTCAAAAAGTGAGACTCCCTTGGAGATTAAGTTAACTTGAGGAGTTAACTAGGGTTAAATTTCTGAACTTCAAACAGCAAATTGAATCCCACACTCAAACACAAATGGAGGTCCAATAATGGATGGCCAAGTGTCCCTAGGTGAGTGACTCTTCAAAGCTAACTTCTATGGTAGGCGCCGAAATTGGCAAGTTGCATGTGCCCCATGTGATCCATGACTAAGCATGATGTCATTAATGAAGTGCTGGTGCATTGATATGATCTATGGTGCTTCTTGCATTTGTAATCTGTGTTCAGTGCAGGAGCATTAAGTGCTGGTGCACTGTTGTTTCCTAGTGCAGGTGCACTGAACAAACACATCAAACATACCAATATATATATACATGATGCTAAGCCATGAGTGTGACCCTTCTTAAAAACCTTAAATGTTTTTATTTTATTCATACAACTATATTTAACACATATTGTACTTGAGTTTAGGTAATTATTTAGGTTTAGATGCATAAAAAACTCTATATAAAATAGAGTTATCAATACCATCTTAGAATGTTGGTTGGGCCTAACTCAACCCTACAAAGTACAAACAGGGACAGACCTACATTGTTTTCAGGGGGTTCAGCTAAACCCTTGGAAAGAAAATGTTAGTACTAGTATCCCTATAAAAAATTATTTTGAACCACATGAAAGTTTAAATTTGCACTACACTACAAGAAATTTGACATATACCAACAGACGTTTATAGTGACGATAGTTTTAACTGTAAGAATAGGTATCTTATACCCACAAATGTTTTCAAAGCCGTGGGTATAGGGGTTCTATACCCATGAATACTAAAATCCGTCGATATATGCATTAGCGACCAACTTAATGTCGTAGGTATAGACATTGTTTTATTTTACATCCTAAATTTAATCCCGCGAGAACTGAAATAATTCACTCCCTCCTTCTCGCGAATAAGTCGAAATTATGTTGCCCTAGTCTCTCATTTTCACTAAGAAACGCTTGTAGAGAAGGAAAGAGGGAAATAAGCGTTGTAGGAGTCACCGTTGTGGCTCTGTGCACGGCGGCCACCAAGTGCATAGCGATTTCTGCTTCCAGAAACCTATTTCCCAATCGCTTTAGATTTCTGCTCCGATTTCTACTTCCAAACCTTAGGTCTCAATCGCATTCGATTTGTGCCAAACTGTTGCCAGCGCCGTCGCCGTAAAATTTGGTGCTCGAGGATCAGAACCCCCTGGGGGATGTTCAAATCCCAAACTGGTAACTCGTTCGATCTCTCCCTCCAAGTTTCTCTCTTTTTCCTCTTTCGCCAATGAACTTTTCATCCCTTCTCTTTTTGGTCGTTTGATTGTCGTTGTTTAACTGTATGCCCCTTTGATTTTTGGTTTTCTTAGGTTTCAGTTTCTTATTTTATCAATCTTTATAAAAGTGGTTCTGAAGTCTAAACCATTTTCCTTGACAGGAAGACATCAAGCTGATGTCCTCTCTTGGGATAAATGTGAATCAATTTTCGATTTCCTTGGCTAGGATTCTACCTAGTAAGTATTCCAGAACTCATATAGCTATTTCACCACAATCTTATCTTTCAAATTATCTGCTTATTTCCATGTTCATGTGCTGTAACTGGAAGGATATGTGGGGACAGAAACCCAAGTGAGATTATGTTCTACAATATTATTATAGACAATCTTCTGCTTAGAGGCGAGTAATTGGTTCCTTTTGTATTTTTGTTTTTGCTAATTTATTTTGATTTTAGAGTAATATAGTTTTCAATCTTGGCCTATGTGTATTCATTGCTGATGTTTATACCAACTAGATAACTAAGTGATGGGAAGAGACATGGCTGCTTAGCTTGTTAGATCTTTACATGGGTGCTTAGCTTTCAGTCTGTCTGGATAAACACTTTCCTCCTCTGAAAAGTAAAAACACACATCTCATTATTTTAGTAATTACTTTGTAGTTGTTACTTGTTATTCAGAATCCTTGCCTGAGTGTTTGCGTCTGAGTTAGCTAACCAACCAGGGTAGCTGTTTCATTCATGGTAATTAATTACTGCTTATATGGTTGCTGCTAAGAGTAAGAAGAGATTCAAAATTGATTTTGCAGGGTGTTGAATTGGGGGGAAGGGTATTACAATAGAGATATTAAGACAAGGAGTGGAACGTAATTGTCACCAAACAGGATTGCAAAGGAGTGACCAGCTGAGAGAGTTATTCAGATCCTTCAAATTTGTAGAAACAACTCCTCAAACTAAAAGACCTTCAGATGCACTCTCTCCTAAAGATCTCAGATACTGAGTGGTATTATTTGGTTTGCATGTCCTTTATATTCAACATTGGCCAAGGGTATGTAGTAAATCTCCACTCAATTTTTTACCAGGAAGAGCTCTAGTGAATGGAAAACATATTTTAATTGTCACGATGTATTAGCTTGTTGACTATAATTCAATTCATTATTGAATAAGGTGATAATTGGCCTCACCCGCACACACCGCACACATAAGGTGATTATTCTTCCCCCCACTGAAATTCTTCCCCACTCACACGACAACCTAGGTTTTTTCCTCTTTGTTTTAGTTTTTTATACCTCTGTTTCGAAAAAAATTTCACCTGCAGAAAGGAATTTTGGTATGATTGAGGTTTGGAAGAAAATTGGGATCTTCTCCAATTTTATTTGTTCTGAGAGGTGAGTATGTCTTTGTTGATAATGGATTTTGTAAATTGTTTGCTTTATTTGTTTGACTTGTTTCTATTTTTGTCCACCACATACTGTTGCTTTCATGAAGTTTTCTATTTGATTTGGTGCAGCAACTATTCTTTCTCTTTTGATATGATTGTGCTTGCTTTCCTTCAGCAATTGATGTTGGTGCTTGATGTATTTTTGACCCAAGTTCTAGCTTACATGAGCTTAATTAATTAAAATAAGTTTATGGTTCTTCACTCACTGCTTGTATAATGAGAGAGTTTCTAAACTAATAGAGATTCATAAGATCATTTTAACCTAAATGAGAAGCTATTGCTTGAAAAACTCAGTTATGATTCTGCTTGTAAAATGAGAGAGTTTCTTGAAAGATCTGTGTTAGCCTTCCATGAATGATTCAATTTCTTAAATTTATTTTCACCTTGAACTTCATAATGTTAGGTATAACTTGTAAGTTTCTCTGTTTTTTTTTTGTTGTAGTAAAATAGAAGGAGAACGACACTGTTTTGATTTTAAGCTGTGAAAATAAGTTGTGAGAATTGTACTTTTTTTTGAGCTGATATAGTAAAATTGATTTTTTTGCTGCAAGGAACCACCAGTTTTGAGTTTTGACAGTTTTTAGACCATATATATTTCTTTTTGGTAGCCAGTTGAAAGCTATTGATGCTTGTCCTATGATTGACATGTGTGACTTACTACTCCCAACATGTGTTTAATTAACTAATCATATAGAGCATAGCTTAAATTTGTCACCATTGAACTTGTTCATTGATATAGATTTTGAGATTAAAACATTACATTATGCAGTTCTCAAATTATGTTTCCAGGCACTTCTCAAGTCTAGAAAGATAACTGTTCATTGACATGTAATTGTCTTATTGCAATGAAGTGATTCATCTTATTTATGACTGATATAACAGTATGACTGTTACTCGTTCACGGATTGAAGCTTCAATTCCTCGCAAGCATGGACCTGCTATTGCTGGTTATGAGAAAGTATGTTCTCTCTCTATTACAATGATACATCAGTGAATGAGTTCGACAACTTGACTGTTATGATTCTAAAGCATCATCCTTTTTTTTAGGCTTTGAATAAGTTCTTTTACAATGTTTTGCAGGTAAGTTCTGCCCAAGGACTTTTACTTCTCATGTTTTATTCTTGTTATATATATATATATATATATATATATATATATATATATATATATATATATATATATATATATATATATAATATATTCCATATGTAAATTTAAAATGGTTTTATTATGATTTAAAAAGCTTACTTTATATATATATATAATATATTCCATATGTAAATTTAAAATGGTTTTATTATGATTTAAAAAGCTTACTTTGCATTACAAATGAATTCATTCAATTTAGAGAATGAGTGGTACTAACATGCTGCAAATTCATATACCCTTCCAATCTCTATAACCTGATTCGTGTGGCCTTGCTGGTTTATGGTTTTTTTGCCAAAATAGTTGATGTTGTTTGTCTAATATCTGTCTATTATTTGTGATGTTATAGGAAGAATTAAACAAACACAATTGTGAGGCTGGAACATCTCAAGTAACCCAAAAGTCTCAAAGTCCAGACAATGGTGAAGATAATGGCACTAATGAAGACTGGAAGCTAATTTTTTCTGTTGAGGGAGTAGGCTTAGAAGTTTAAGTGAATGGAATTCGTTTTTTTTGTAATTTTGGTATTATTATAAGCTTTTTAAATGCCAATATGGTACTCTTATATTGACATTTTTAACTATTTTGTAATTTGATATGTTTAGACTTATGTTAATTTTCAATATGAGTAGAGTTTGACTTTGTTTTTGTTTTATATTTAGTTTTTAATTGGTTTAATATTTAATATAAAATATAAAATTATCGTAAGTGTTATTAATATAAAAAATTGTAGATACAGGAAAATTTTCTTTTTTACTAAATCTATAGTGATGGAGGTCCAACTGTGGGTATAGCAAAACTAATAGGTGATTTTAATACTTATTCCAACAGAATATAGGCGTGGGTATAGCAAAAATAATAAGTGTTGATAAGGCCAATACCAATGGAAATGTAACCGTAGGTATAACACCAGGGTTTTTCCAACGGCTAAAGAAACTGTCGCTATAGGCTATAGCGACAGCAAAAATTCGTGGTCTTAGGCCGAAATCCACCACGGTAATCAACATGCGTTGGTATAGGTTTTACGGCCTATACCTACGCTTTTCGACCCTTTACCCACGGAAATTTGCTGTCACTATTGGTCAATTTTCTTGTAGTGCTAGTATCCTTATTTTGCACCCAATTTGCACCCAATTTTTAATAAATTTGCCTTATTAATCTCTGTTAGAGACTATTTATAAAACTTTATGAAATAATTTTATCGATATCAAATATTTTTACGGACTACTTATTTTCCTATACTTTAGGACTTAAATAGGTAATGGCAGGTAAACTTAGAGACTAATTTGGTAATTTACTCTTAAATAAATTTAGAGCTAGATAACTTGATTCATCAATTTTAGTAAATTAAGTAAGGATATTTGAAAAAGAAAAAAAAACAATTTGATGAACCAACATTTTTGATAAAGAATTTTTTTGCACCCTTGACTTAGGGTCCTGGATTCGCCACTGCCTACAAAACCGGCTTGTAAGTTGTGAGATGTCATTTCAGTATATACTCTTTTGAGACCCTATTGCTAGTCGATGTGGGGCTTGGATTTCTCCCAATAGGTTGAATTGTTTACCATAACCAAGTAGTAAACAATCAAAAACAAGCATGGTTTTTTTTTTCATTTCAACTTTTTTTTCTTGAATTTTTTGGTTTTTTTTCAATATGTTTTTTGTGCAAAATAATGAGATGAACCAAAACTTAAAGACAACATATGCTCTGATTGCTAGATAATATGGTCCTCAGGTTAGTGGCTAAAGCGAGAATTGTTTGGTGGAAAGTGTGAAGACACCGGACTTTTAGAGAATGATAAGTCAAATGACAATTTGCCACAAAGGTGCGAAAACCTTTGATAAAAAATCAAGAAAGTTCACAAAAAATCCAAAATAAACAAAGATCTTAAAACTCAAGCTACCAAATGAAGGAAAACACAAAGCATTAACTAGAGCATATTTCTCCCTCCTTTCGATAATGAATGCAATGACTAAATGGCTTGGCTGTTAGTAGGCATTATGCATGGGGCAAACCCTATCCCAAAGATCTTTCTAGTTACACCATAACTCCTTGTTATTCACACTCATGGCTAAACAATATGCCCTAATGCAAAAACTAAATTTAAAAATCCAATTCCATAAATAAAAACAAAACAACTAATTGAAATTCATGCCATATATACACTGGCCATTGGGTTTTTGATATTGGATTTTAATCAAAATCCTAAACCTGCCCTTTAATTACAAGAGCTATGTTTTTAAATTCAAAAACTAGTCGTTAGGAGGTAAGAATTAAGTGTCTATAATAACCTTTAAATTACAAACAGTTAAGTTTGTTAAGATAGGTAAGTTTGTTAGAAACTAAAACAAGTTTGTTTCTAACAAACTAAACAACTTATAGCCGTTGGAAGTAATTGTATAAACAGTCTAGTCTTTGTAGATACATTACAGTGAATAAAAACTTTACAAGCATTTTTTTCAGTTTCACCCTAAGTCTTTAATCAAGTTCTTCTGCTTCTTCTACTTCCATATTGTTACTGAGTTGTGTGTGTTCATTCAACAAGTGGTTGATACATCGCAAAAGAGAACAAGAAGGGTTAGTAGATACTCAAAGTGTGAGAGAAACGGAAGTAAAAGAGAGAGTAGAGAGGGTGGAATATATACCTGCTTGCGTGATTCTGTGTGAGTTTCAAGGGGTGAAACTCAGTGTGTTTCCGATGTTTGTTCACAATACATGCAAAAACAGAAACCCTAAGGTCAGAAAGGGTATGAACAAAACAAAATCAGAAGAAATCACAAAGAAAGTGGTTTCATACCTTCGCTGTTCTTCGTTGTCACTTGCGAACCAGTAATCATCCTTGATTCAGTACATGCAAGTGAAAGAAACACAGAAAGATTAGTGTACGCTAATCTAGGGTTTAAGAAATCAGAAATTAACAAGTGAAAACAAAGGGGTTTTCACATCTACTCGTTGACGAAGTGATTTGCAGTAATCTTGAAGTGATTTCAAGTTCTAATTGTTGCAAATCATCAAGGATCCGCAAACCCTAGTAGAGGGTGAAGAGAGAGAGAGAGAGAGTTCAGAGAATTCAAAGAAATCGAAAGAACAAGAGAGAGAAAAAAGTGGAGGAAAAAAAACGAGTAAAACCCTAATATTTGGTTTTATACTTGGTAAGTTCGGGTCAAGAAGATCCGTGCTTTTAGTCGGCTTAAACGGGTTCACGTCCCGTTTTAACCCGGTTGGACTAGGTTGGTTTTTGTGAACTGGATCTTTGTATTTTTGGTTCATTAGGTTGGGCCTTTTGGGCTTCATTATTTTTAATTGCACCCCCTCAGTATTACTGGAGTGTGAAATTTTTACATTTAGAGTAGTGTAGTTTCCACACGTATGGTAAGTTGGATTTTTAATGTTTGTTATTCTACAACCAGCATTAAAGGATCCTTTTAACATTTAAATCAGCTCACCGATTGAGCGCTTTTAAAATCTGTTGATAAATTTTAAAGTCAGTTATTCTACAACCGACATTAATCGAATTTTACTTCTTTTCAGGTTTGAGAAAGTTCTACATTAGTAGTGGAATCAAAAATATACACAAAATTATTTTTAAAAATAAACGGTGTTGAATGTTAAGTCTGTTAAATGTTTAAATTCTTTTTGAAAAGCCACACTTGGTTTTGATAAACAATTAATCGGCGTGGAATATGTTAAGCGTGTTATACATTTCAGTTCTTTTTGAAAGATCACGTCGAGCTTTTAGAAAGAACGAGTGTAACATCTTAAGCGTGTTAAAGTTTATTTACATCAAAGATATCATGTGTTCTGGACCGGACCAAGAGGCCTATTAAGCAATTAGATATGGATTGGTTCAATCACTGTGGTGCATATCCACAATATAGAAGCCCAATTATGACTATCATACTTGGATGACTCAGATCAATTCTATCAATCTGACGGCTCACAACGGGCATGATTCCCTATAAATACCGGCTCACATTTCCATTAATAGGTACATTCTCATTCCTAGAATATTACTAGTCTCTCATTCCCTATACTGACTTGGGCGTCGGAGTGGCATCGCAGGTGCCCCCTCCGAGATTCATTCAACACTCCGCTCGGATTGCAAGAGACCTACCAACAGCAATCACCGCAGCGCTGCTAGGTACAGAACATTGGCGACCACGGTGGGAGATATATATCTTTCACATCAACTCTGCTTTTTCAACCTTACCTTGTTCTCCCATGGCTCTCAGAGGTAGACCCCGAGTTCGAAGCATTGTCGTACCTGCACCACAGCAAGAGGGTACGCCTGATGGCAATGTTGCTTCCCTACCTGACGAAGGCAGCCCCGTCCAGGCGCCACTGACAGGCTCCCCTCAGGAGCAGGTGCAACCTCCAACAGTGAATCAACTTTTGGATCTCCTCTGCAACCGCACTCAGACTATGCTGCAGCAGGAAGCACGCCTCAGGCAGATTGAAAGGCGGGTAGCTTCCATGCCCGAACAGCCTCCGCCCCATTGGGGAACCCCTACTCAGACAACCGTGGTATCAAGACACCACCATTCTCCCCCTCGAAGGCATCACTCCCATCACTCCCCCCAAGGCGGAAGCATGCGCACCGCTCACCCCCTCGGCGTCATAAGCGCCATAGATCAAACACACCTCCATCCTCCCCAGATGAAACCTACCGACCAGATGAATCTCCTTCCAGAACTTCCTCGCATGCTTCCTCCAACTCTCGCGAAAGGTCCAGAAGCCGAGCAAAGATACACAAGAGGCGCCACCGAGGATCACCGTCGAGGAGATCCCCCGATCGGCATAGGTACCAAGACAATGACTTCGGAGACTGTTCACCTCGCAACTCAAGGTTCTTCTCCAACGAAGGACCTTTCACCAGAAAGGTGGATGAATGCCCGATCCCGAGGGCTTTGGAGAAGTTGTCAGCTCTCAAGATGTACGATGGGACTGGAGACCCAAACCGCCATCTCGCACATTTCTCTCTGATGATGCGCTATAGGGGCGCCAGAGAACCCGTTCACTGTAAGATTTTCCCTCTCACTCTTGAGAACTCCGCATTAGAGTGCTTCCAAGAGCTGAAGCCAAACTCCATAGCTTCTTGGAGTCAGCTGGCCAGAATGTTCTCAGCTCGTTTCACGGCTTCCCAACTGAAGCCCAAATCAAAAGAGGTTCTAAGGGCAGTCAGGCAGCGGGAGGGAGAGACTCTAAGGGAGTACATAGAACGTTTCAACCAAAAGGCAGCATGCGTTCGAAACCTGGAAGACAAGCAAAGATTGTTTTGGATGAAAGATAGCCTCAAGAAAGGAAGTCTCTTTCAAGTTGATGTGGGAGTGAATAAGCCCAGAAGCTTGGGGGAATTCCTTCAGAAAGAACACAAGTACATGGACTATGAAGAGGACGACATTGCCTACCGCGAGGCAGCGAAGGTTGGTAACGAAAAGGAAGATGCTCGGGAAAACCGTCAGCGGAAAGAGACGGGAGGAGGGCACCGTGAACCACGAACACGGAGGTTCGCTAAACACACACTCCTCAACGCATCCCGGGCAAAATTTTTAGCTGAGTGCGGAAATGCTGAATTCAAGAACATCAAGAGACCCGAGCCTTTGGCGTTAAGAGAAGGTCAGAACCCTTCCAAGAAGTGGTGCCGCTACTATCGGAGCGGAGGTCATGACACTAACGGCTGCTGAGCCCTCAAAGATGATATTGAAGAGCTAATTCAGAAGGGGAAACTTTTGCAATATGTCAAGAAAGAGGGCGATCCAAACAATTCACGAAAGAGACCACAATTACCCTCAAAGAGATCTAGATCACCCCGCAAGGGTAAGGCCCCGACAAGTGAAGTCTTCAAAGCTACGAAGGATGATGGTAGCGAATCTTCTGAGAAAGAAGACACCCGAAAATCTAAGGGGAGACCGATGGCCATGGTGATCCATGGGGGCGATCCTCTAGATGGGTATGGAACCAATAAGTCAATTAAGAGAAGATGGAAGGAAATCTTGAATGTTGCATCTACCTCGACCCCAAGGGAAGGACCTACCAGGCCACCCCTGACCTTTGAAGACCGAGAATTACTCGATGGAAAACCCAACAAATACATCCCGCTGCTGATCACCGCCGTCATGGCCAATGTCGAAGTCAGAAGAATCCTGGTTGATCAGGGCAGCTCAGTGGACATCATTTTTGAAGACTTGCTGAAGGTGTTAAACATTTCCCCCAACGACCTGACTCCCTACCAGGGAAGAGACTTAACTGGTTTCAACGGATCGAAAACCAAGCCACTTGGCCACTTGGAGCTGATGGTCACCTATGGAGACCCTGATGGCGAGCAACCACTATTCAGAACTGTAAAGACGGCTTTCCTGGTCCTCCCATGTAAATCCATCTACCAATGCATTATCGGGAGGCCGACATTGGGCAAGCTAGAGGCAGTAACCTCAATAGTCCACTTGAAGATGAAGTTTTACACCTTGGAAAACGAAATTGTGACCCTCCAACCTGACCTGGCCGCAGCACGCAGATGCTACTACCTAAGCATCAAGGATGATCAAGAGATTGCTGAAGTAAGGAACCTGGACAAGAAATCCGGAAATGAAACTGAAGTAAACCTGGCAGACCTGGATGCTAGATATGACCCAGACAGCAAGGAAGAAGAGGATGATAGCGCCCTCGCCAAAGAGCTGAAGAAGCGCATGAAGAGACCAGAGCCAGACGGCGAGTTCATCTCCATTCAGTTGGGAGAGGATCCCGCTAAGACTATCTTGATAGGCTCTGACCTCCATGAGGAGGTCAAGAAAAAACTCACTATCTGCCTGAAAGAAAATGCTGATCTGTTTGCGTGGTCTGCCGCAGACATGTCAGGAATACCACCCGAGGTAGCCTGCCACCACCTTGCGGTTAATCCCAACACCAAGTGGGTGGCACGAAAGAGAAGAGTCCAGAAAGGGGAAAAAGCTGAAGCTGCTGCTAGGACTGTGAAAGACCTCTTAGAGGTAAATTTTGTAAAAGAAATTAAGTACACCACTTGGTTGTCCAATGTAGTCCTTGTTAAGAAATCCAATGGAAAATGGAGAATGTGTGTTGATTATACTGATCTTAATAAGGCATGTCCAAAAGATGCCTTCCCCGTCCCTAGCGTAGATAAACTAGTCGATAGTGCCTCAGGCTTTCGTTTGTTATCATTCATGGGCGCATACTCAGGATACAATCAAATCCCGATGTTTCCACCTGATCAAGAGAAAACAACATTCATGACCGAACAAGGGAATTTTTGCTATCGTGTAATTCCCTTCGGACTAAAGAACGCTGGGGCAACTTATCAAAGAATGATGAATAACGTCTTTAGGAACCAAATGGGGAGAGTAGTCGAGGTATATCTAGATGATATGATCGTTAAAAGTAAAAATGACCCAGACCATATCAAGGATATAACCGAGGTATTCGCAGAAATTCGAAAGAATAATATGGGATTAAACCCGGAGAAATGCACCTTCGGAGTCCGGGCAGGAAAATTCCTCGGTTTCTATCTCACTGAGAGAGGTATTGAGGCCAACCCTGACAAATGTAGGGCTGTAACCGAAATGACTTCACCAACTTCCAAGAAAGATATTCAAAAACTCACCGACATGATAGCAGTGCTATCTCGCTTCATTTCAAAAGCAGCACACAAGTCCCTACCTCTGTTTAAACTGCTCAAAAAGAGGCAGTCTTCAATTGGACAGCCGGGCAGGAGCATGCTTTGTCCCTTTTGAAGGAAACCCTCTCCAAACCACCCATCCTGACGCACCCCGAGGAAGGGGAAACCCTGTACTTATACCTCGCAGTCGCCGACGAAGCATTAAGTGCAGTTTTGGTTAGAGAATCCAACACCGGTCAAAGGCCTGTATACTTCGTAAGTAAGGCACTGCAAGGGCCAGAGTTGAGATACCAAAAGGTGGAGAAAGTCGCTTTGGCACTCGTTATCGCTGTCAGGCGTCTTCGGCCATACTTCGTAGCGCACCAAGTGGTAGTTCGAACTAACCAACCAATCAGGCAGATCCTCCATCGACCAGATCTGGTCGGAAGAATGATTAAACGGGCAGTCGATCTCTCATAGTTTGGGATCAAGTACGAATCAAGACCAACCATGAAGGCACAGATATTGGCAGACTTTGAAGCAGAAAGGACGACATCCCCACAAGAAGACAGAGGGGAGACCACATGGGCCCTCCACGTGGATGGGTCCTCAAACAGTAAAGGAAATGGAGCAGGTTTGATACTTGAAAGCTCAGAGGGTCTAATTATTGAAGCATCCTTGACTTTTTCATTCTCTACGTCCAACAATCAAGAGGAGTATGAAGCCTGCATAGCCGGCTTGCAGTTAGCCAGAGACTTCGGTGCAACACAAGTAGAGCTTCATACAGATTCGCTCCTAGTAGTCTCCCAGATCAATGCAGCATTCGGTGCTTACGATCCAGTCTTACAAAAATACCTGACTAAGTTGCGCGAGCTCTTAGTGTTGTTTAACAAGGCTGAGGTGAAGCATGTACCCAGGGGGACAACACCAGAGCAGATATTCTCTCCAAATTGGCCAGCACCCGGACACCCGGAAACCATCAAAGTGTCATTCAGGAAACTCTGTCCAGGCCAAGTGTCGTTCTAGACAATAGTTCACCTTCTGCAATACTCACAGTCGAGGCAAGTCAAATTTGGATAACCCCAATCCTCTGATACATCCTCGAAGGACATGAGCCTGCTGATGCAAAAGAGGCGACTTCCGTAAGAAGGCGAGCAGCGTCTTACTCGGTCGTCGAATGAAGGCTTTTTCGTAGAGGTTTCTCTATGCCTCTATTGAAATACGTAGAAGGAGCAGAGGCAGACTACGTTCTCGCAGAGATTCACGAAGGAATCTGCGGACAACACCTTAGCGGGCGAGCTCTGGCAGCAAAGGCTCTTAGAACAGGATATTACTGGCCTACCATGAACGAGGACTCACAGAATTACGTCAAGAAATGTGGCAAATGCCAAAAGTACGCTGATATGCATATTGCCCCATCATCAGACCTGACATACCTAAATTCACCTTGGCCTTTCGCCTGGTGGGGAATGGACCTCTTAGGCCCTTTCCCTCCAGGTCCAGGACAAATAAAATATGTAATTGTCGCAGTTGACTATTTTACCAAATGGATCGAAGCTGAAACTTTGACCACCATCACGGCAAAAATCTGTATAAAGTTTTTCAAGAAGAACGTCATGACAAGATTTGGCATTCCAGAAGTGCTCATCACTGACAATGGTACTCAATTTACAGATAAATGATTCAGGCAGTTGATGACTGACCTAGGCATCAAACATCGTTTTACATCAGTAGAGCATCCCCAGACCAACGGTCAGGCAGAGGCAGCTAACGGGGTAATCTTGTGAGGGCTACGAAGGAGACTTGACGAGGCAAAAGGTAACTGGCCAGAAGAGTTACCCTATCTCCTATGGGCATACAGGACCACCCCACACTCATCAACGGGAGAATCACCCTTCCGGATGGCATACGGGACAGAGGCAGTCATACCCGTGGAAATCGGAGAATTGAGCTGGAGGACTAAAAATCCGAACCCACCAGAAGCCAATGAACAAAGACTCCGAGAGGAATTGGACCTCGTAGAGGAATTCAGAAACCAAGCCGCTTTAAAGGATATGGTGATTAAGCAAAGGATGGCTACAAGGTTTAATGCCAAGGTGGTACATAGAACCTTCGAAGGGCTGACGTAGGATTAAAGAACGCACTGCAAGGAAAGCTAGCTCCTAACTGGGAAGGTCCATACAGAATAACAGCAGAAACAGGGAACGACGCCTTCAAATTGGAAACTTTGAGCAAAGAACCAATACCGAGGACGTGGAATGCGGACAAGTTAAGGAAATTCATTGTTTGAACGAAATACAGATACCAAAGCTAATGTAATAACATGTACTTTCAATATGCATGAATGAATGAAAGTTTGTTGTGAATCGAAATATTATTTTGCAATACTTACCGCTACTCGCGGGAAAGAAAAACTGGTCCAAACACTAACAAGGATGGATTAGGCGGATCAAAACAAAGCTTGACGGTAAAAATGGGCGGCATGAGATCGACACTACGATCGTTTGCGCATCCCTAAAAACTGAGGCGTGGGTCGAACCACTCGTTTCTCGAAGCGACTTAAAACGTGTCGCAACCCCTGGCCGGTGAGTTAGAATCAGACCATGTTCTGATAAACTACCTCCAGGGCTTACGCAATCTCGATATGACATGGCATGGTAGGCTCGGATATGCGAGGCATAGCTCATGCTAGATGCTATCCAAGATACACCAATCCAACTATCCGCACAAATAAAGATAAGAAACATAAAACTCAATACGAAACAGAGTACTGTCATACCCCAATTTTGTCCGGCTTAAGTCCAAACCCTAATTTTCCACACAAAAATAATAATAATAAAATGTATTGCATTTTGGACCCTAGAAACCATCCCAGAGTTTTGAAATCATTTTTAGGGTTAGAATGCACTTTTTGGGAAATTAGGGTTTTTAGGGTCAAAAAGGGCGTTTTGGTCATTTATCACTGAAGGTCTATGACTTTTAGTAGCTGAGAGATGAGTGTTTCAAAACATGCATGGTGCATCAAAATAGTTTTGAAAAATATTTCTAAAAATATTTTGGTTGAGGGCTTGAAATTAAAATCCTATTTTTTTACAAAGATAATGGATTATGATAATAGATTATGTGCCTGAATGTTTTCAGAGCACATAATCGATTACTCTCCTATCTTTACTAAAACAAATAATCGATTAAGAGCTTGCCTTTCTTTCCTTTTTTATAAAGCATAATCGATTATCCTAAGCAAATAATCGATTAAGAAGTAAATGAAAGTTTCCTTTTTCATAAACATAATCGATTACTCTTTCATTCTCACTATATCACATAATCGATTATGTGCTTGCCCTACTCTTCCTTTTTAAGATCAATAATCGATTATTTCCTTAATATAACCATATCACATAATCGATTATTGTCCTGTTGTTGTTGTCCCGATTGACAACAATAATCGATTATGCACTCCTATAACTTCATATGATAATCGATTATCAAGTCATTCCTTGTTTCCATATTTATCTAAATAATCGATTATGCATATGTTTCACACATTCAACATAATCGATTACTTCATGCATTTATTTTTCAAATCTTTCTACGCCTATAAATAGGCAAGTGTGTTTCACATTTCATAGGGACACTTGACACAAGATCAGAGAGAAGAATTGCTACACACATTTTTCACGAGATCTGACACACATTTTTTCACGAGATCTGAGAGACCGTTTCACGAGATCTGAGAGACATTTCACGAGATCTGGGAAGACAACTCTCGCAAATCTCATTTTCCAGTTCTCCGCTTCATTTTCGCTCTATCCGCGCCGTTGGTCCGTCTGAGCTGATCTCTTGCAAGGGATAGTCGGGGTTTGCGTTCTTCAGATCTGTAATATCTGTCTTCATCAGAGGTATTTCAGTCTTTTCATTTGTTAATGTTTAGTTATTGTGATCCATGTGATTTAACTTAACTATAGCATTCATCTACTCGTTCTTGTATGTTATCGTCCATTGCTGATGATGAACCATATGATTCCCACTTATGCCTAGTGCATCATGTTCTAAGTGGTGAAGATGGTCTCGGGTGATTCAGCTTGCCCCTTTTAAACCCTTTCAAAAACATTATTAGAACTACGTCGCTTTGATTCCCGTTTGGGATACGTAGGAGCGAGCCACGTTCTCGTCAAGCGCAACAAATAAAAATTCTTTTCATCCCCATAAACAAATTATTTTCATAAAAACAAACAAAAAGAATCATTTTCAAACCCATTGTTGCTAATAGCTCATCAGAGCCTCTGTTCGTTTAGCTATTAGTGGCAATGTCTTTTTCTCATAAGAATAATAAACGATGGTCCATCATAACCTTTGTTAGTTTGATCATCGTACAAATCAATCTCTTTCGAAAATCACTTTCCAAAAGGATAATAAAAAACGAGTTGTTATCAATAGTCCATCAGAACCTTTGTTCGTTTGACTAGCGGTACAACTCTCTCTTTTTTGAGTATTTAGTAGTGATTCATCATAGCCTCTGCTAGTTTAATCATTTGCTAATGCTCGTCCTATTTCAAAAACTCACTAAAAAAGATAAAAAAACAAAAACTTTTCAAAAAGACAACCAAGAACTACGTAGCTTTGAATTCTCCATCGCACCGGGAGATACGTAGGAGCGGGCCATGTCCCGTCAAGCACTTTTTTCTAAAAAAACCTTTTTCCCCCTTTCTCACCAAAAAAATAAAATTTCCAGTAAGTTTTCTCATTCGTCTTCAAACAAGAAATAAATAGGCAAATCTAGGTATTTTTCAAATCAAACGTTAAAACCACACATTTAATTAGAGGTTCCCTTTCGGTAGAAAGGACGTGCGCGGTGCTAACACCTTCCTCGCGCGTAATCGACCCCCGAACCTATATCTCTAGTTTTCAAAGACCATCCGCCTTGTCCAAAAGACCTTTTTTCAATGTTTTGGTCTTAAAATTAAAATATTGGTGGCGGCTCCAAAATTTTTCCACGTTGTACATTGAGAAACCCGACCCGGGGGATTTTTCGGGGTGCAACAGCTGGCGACTCCACTGGGGAACTTTTAAAAGACGAGGGTCAAGCCTAACTAATTTAAATGTGTGGTTTAATGTATTGTTGATTTGATTAAAACCCTGTTTGCCTTTCTTTCTTATCTTTTATTCCCTTTCTTTTATCGCTTATGCCCATGCATTTTTTCAATCCCCATGATCCCCTCTTCTTGGCTCCTCTTCCTAAGGTAAGCGGTATCCTTGTTTATAGATATTCTAGGTATGAAACCCTAGGGTAGATAACTTGTTATAGTTTGCTTTTGCCTGGACTGCTCTGGTTTTTTATTTCAGGTGTGGGTAGTACTAAAGAAAATGCCCTTAACACACACTACACTTATACCCTGTGACTATGTGTTTTGAGTGGGACCATAACCCAGGTCTGCAAAAACTTAAGAGAGTGGATTCGAGTAGTGAGAGCCCATCAGGACCTTTGTCCGTTTGGCTACTTGCGAAAGTTTCAACCAGAGTTGTGCTCTTTCATGATGCCTCACACCTAGCAGTTTGCTGCATTTGTGGGGAATTTTGTGAAAGAGACTGTAGCTCTGGTGGCCTTGTGAGGGAGTGAATAGAGCTACATGGAAGGATTACCCTTTAAATTGCCCTAGATCATAGGTCTCACCTCTTTTTAGGTCACAAGGGCTTTTCCAAAATTGTGTGTTGCATTATTACACCAAGTTTAGTTCATTTCCGCCAACATTTTTTTGAAAAAAACAACAAAATCAAAAAAGAATATGTTTTCCCTTCACTTTCATGAATACCTATATGAGGTGGCATATAGGGTATACTGCCCTAAAATTTCAAAACCCCCACCTGTAAATGTCTGTCTTTATAACAAGCATCCTCATCACTCGCATTTTACATCGTAACAGCATGCATTACATAAGCAAAATTCTGAAAAATTCATACAGCATTCCTCATGCATCTAATAACATAAAGCCATGTGCATATGCATTGCATTCATTTACGCATTCATACTTGTACTCATAAAAGATGTTCTATCATCAGAAAGAAAAACAAAAGGCAAGCTGGTTCGCCAACACCGATACTCTATCCGTCTACAGACAAGACTAATGGCTAGCAATCAACATCTCGAGAATGAGGACCCCCTGGGTCAAGATGAGTCGGTTGTGGAAATTCTTAACCCCGAGCAGCTGGCTCAAGAGAATCAAGCTTTGAAGACTAAAGTGGAGGCTATGGAGGCTCAGAGGGCCGAGATAATGAATATGCTGCAAAATCTGAGAAGTGGGACCGCTGCTGAAGCCATTCCCGTGGTGACAAGTCAGCCTGCTGTGGTTACTTCTAGTGGAGCTGCGGGTGTGCCACACATTCACATCCCTAGTCCCAGTATTATACCTCCCAGAAGTTCTTCTGCTCTTGCTCCGGAGATTATTGTGAATCCTCCAAGTGTTGCTTATCAAATGGGAAATTCCGCTCAGTATGGGGTTTACTACTTCAGTCCGAGGAGCTATCCTCAGGGCCAGATGATTGAAAGCCCACAGCCAAGAGACAGATATCACTTGCTAGAAGAACGATTGAAGGCAATGGAGGCCCAGATACATGAGATGATGGTCATATTGCAGAGCTTAAAGAGTGGGGCAGCTGTTGAAGGTGTCACTGTCGTGGGTCCAGTTGGTGTTATTTCTTTCATTCCTCCGCCACCACAAACTGTTCCATTCTCTGCTCCTGTGCCATCCCAGCAAGGCGGTGACAGTCACAAGGCTCAGGGTTATCAGTACAAGAAACGAACCAGTTTTGATCCAATACCGGTGACATGCACGGAATTGTTTAATCACCTGACTTCCAAGAACCTGATCAGCACCCGGCCAATGAAGGCCCTTCAACCGCCATTTTCCCGAAGGTACAATGCAAGTGCTACCTGCAGTTTCCACAAAAACGGGGTTGGTCATACTGTGGAGGAGTGCAGAGCCTTCAAGCATGCAGTGCAAGACCTGATAGATCGGTGCGTGATTCAGATAGGAACCCATGATATTGAAGATGGAAAAGAAATCAATGAGGAAGTAATAGCGGTGCCTATGAAAGAGGGATGTTGGGATACCCTAGGGGAGTCCAGTGGAAAGTTTGACTACTTGGTCAGATATGACGCTCCCGAGAGTGCTCAAATCCGAATAGAAGACATCCAGCCCACAGGATGGGATGAGGAAGAGGAACAACACGATCAAATTGCTGTCATCAAGGATGAGGTTGGTGCAAACCTGGTTTGTCGCTGCAGTGCTGGTGAAAGAATTAAAGAATTGAAAGACTGTTGATCCTCCTGGGACCTTTGATTTAAAGTAGTCATTTGTAATGCAACCCTGTGGCTCTGCCCAAGGCCACAGGACCAGTTGTTAGGGGCGCACATGTTTTCTAAATCATCATCATCAATAAAAATGTTGTTTTTGAATTCCAATCAATAAAAAATCGATTCCTTTTCATGTGTCTTTTCTTTATTATTTTTGCTTGCATGTCTCACTTTCCATTCTGCTTTTTCGCCTCGGCAAAAAGCAAATCCACAGTAATTGTCTCTCAAAATAACAGTGCCAACGGTCCATATTTTGACTTCGATCACCTTATCAATCAAGCAGAGTGGGACGTTGAGAAGGACCGGGAAAATCCTCCAGAAGGTTAATGAAGTAAGGAAAAAGGGTTATTCAGCATCACAGGGAATCCACTGAAGTGATCAACTTGGGGACCGCTGAGAACAAGAAAGAGGTCAAGATGGGTACTTCAATAAAGGAAAATTAGAGCGCAAAAAGGAAATAAAGAAGAAGGGCAAGTGCATGAAAATAAGTGAATTATTGTCCGAGAGTTAATTTTTGAGGAAATAAGCAATCATGATTTGAAAGGAAATCGGACTACCATTCCATATCCAAAAACAAAATCCTCTCCTAACCATCTTAAGCCAAGAAAATCCCAAAGAGAAAAACAAAATCCTCTCCTACCCACCGTAAGCCAAGAAAATCCCAAAGAGAAAAACATAATCCTTTCCGACCCATCTTAAGCCAAAAAAAAAAAAAAACCAAAAATCCAAAAGTCACCTTAGACAAGGACCATCTCAAAAAAAAAAACAGTGCATCGTTCTTTATCAGCTCACCCAAGCTCAAGAAAAAGAAGAAGTCAAAGAAGGAAAAATCATTCAAAAAGGAAAATTCCAAAACCAAAAGAAAAATACAAAAGAAATGTAAGTGGTGAGTTGGTACATGTTACCACAAAACCCAAGAGGCCCTTGTCTCAATAAACCTTCAAACACTTCCTCATTTCCATACACCCCTCCTCTCATAAACCGCAAACACTCTCCTTTGACCTCGACAGCCCGCCCTCCATAGACCCTTAGCCAGGAATAAAACCTCCTAATACCTCATCAAGCCAGTTAACCATCATAAATCATCGATCGACAGCCAACACCAAATAAACACCATCCTGCCATTAGCCCCAAATACCTCATTAAGCCTACTCATCTCTCCTCCACAAAACACCACAATCCCGAAAGGTCCATTCCGATCAATGATTGATTGCTGTTGTTTTCTCAAAGTTTTAGCTCAAGGACAAGTAAATTCATTTGTTTACAATATGCCAAGTGGGGCAATTCTGTCGCTCTTCACCCCTCCTACAACTGGGGAAACTGACCCTACACCTATCTCATCCCTTGTCGCACTCACATTCATTGAAATCATACAGGGGCAACCCCCTTTCCTCTCTAGTGTATGGGTCAGAAGCAGTTCTTCTCATCAAGGTTGAAATACCCTCTCTACGAGTAGTCATGGAGGCCAGGTTAGAAGAAGCAAAATGGATCCAAGCTCGTCTAGATCAACTGAATCCCATTAAAGGGAAAGAATTGCTGCCCTGCGCCATGGCCAATTGTACCAACAAAAAATGAAGGCAGCTTTCAGCAGGAAAGTCCGTCTTCGAGAATTCGGCGAAGGAGACCTTGTACTCAAAAAGATCCTACCTATCCGGACTGACTCCGTGGGAAGTTGAGGCCCACTTATGACGGTCCATGTGAAGTCAAGAAAGCTTTTTCCAGAGGAGCGCCGATACTCATAAACATAGACGGCGAAGATCTCAGGAATCCAGTCAATTCAGATCAAGTGAAGAAGTATTATGCCTAAAAGAAATAGATGAAAAAAGAGAAAGACAAGCCAAGTAAGAATTAGCTCGCTAGGTTGAAAACCCGCAAAGGGCGACCTAGGCAAAATCAGAGCGACCCGGTGGATTGAAAACCCGCAAAGGGCGATCCAGGCAAAAATTAGGGTCTGAAAACTTAGGCATGAAAAGTAAAGAAAGGCATACAACTCTCCTACAAGCTTGGATGAGGGAGTGATCAAGGTCAAGGACATAGATGTTTGGCATTGTTCCACAGAGACGGACAGTCAGAATTCAGCTTCTCTCCTTTTTCGTGTCTTTTTACAGTTTAAACTTTCAAGTGTAATAAATAATCGGCGTAACTTCTTGTGCGACCGGTTTCCACATTAATAAAGTTCAAATTTCTCGTATCTGTTCACTCTTTTATTTTCTGCTTTTTCTGCTCAAAATAAACGTTTTATGATGATGATGGTCCTGAACTGTAAAACATGTGCATATATCATAGAGCATTGCAAATCATTACGAGATTCTTAAGAGTCCTGAGAGAAAGCACATCCTCAAAATCAGTCAATCATGCAAGAGAGCAACTACATCCACGATTGCTTCAAACCAGCAAAGTCAAGACCAACATGCACTCGGCCCATGAGCCCCGCAAGTCCAACAGGTTCCTCAGTCTCGTGTCATGAGTGTCGCGGGTTGGCTGAACCAAAAAAAAAAAAAAAAAAAAGGCAATAAACAAAACACAGTCATGCATTACATTCATCATTACACCAAAATCATAGCATAACATGCACTCATTGCATGCACATGCATAACATGCATTTGCATTGCATGCACATGCATAACATGCACTCATAACATGCACTCATTGCATGCACATGCATAACATGCACTCATAACATGCACTCATAACATGCACTCATAACATGCATAACATGCCTTTGCATAACATGCACTCATAACATGCACTCATTGCATGCACATGCATAACATGCACTCATAACCTGCACTCATACTCCATGCACCATTCCTTGCATCAACCAACGTATGCAGGTACCTCAATCCAATACAGCAGCATCGGTCATTTCAAATCGACCAATCAACTGAATTTGTGAGCTCTCTGTGCTCATCCTGAGCCCTCTGTGCTCCCCCTTGAGCCCTCTGCGCTCATCCTGAGCCCTCTGTGCTCCTCCTGAGCCCTCTGTGCTCATCCTGAGCCCTCTGTGCTCATCCTGAGCCCTCTGTGCTCCCCCTGAGCCCTCTGTGCTCATCCTGAGCCCTCTGTGCTCCCCCTAAGCCCTCTGTGCTCACCCTGAGCCCTCTGTGCTCATCCTGAGCCCTCTGTGCTCACCCTGAGCCCTCTGTGCTCCCCCTGAGCCCTCTGTGCTCCCCCGAGCCCTCTGTGCTCATCCTGAGCCCTCTGTGCTCCTCCTGAGCCCTCTGCGCTCATCCTGAGCCCTCTGTGCTCATCCTGAGCCCTCTGTGCTCATCCTGAGCCCTCTGTGCTCATCCTGAGCCCTCTGTGCTCATCCTGAGCCCTCTGTGCTCATCCTGAGCCCTCTGTGCTCCCCCTGAGCCCTCTGTGCTCATCCTGAGCCATCTGTGCTCCCCCTGAGCCCTCTGTGCTCATCCTGAGCCCTCTGTGCTCTCCCTTGAGCCCTTTGCGCTCATCCTGAGCCCTCTGTGCTCCTCCTGAGCCCTCTGTGCTCATCCTGAGCCCTCTGTGCTCATCCTGAGCCCTCTGTGCTCACCCTGAGCCCTCTGTGCTCATCCTGAGCCCTCTGTGCTCATCCTGAGCCCTCTGTGCTCACCCTGAGCCCTCTGTGCTCATCCGGAGCCCTCTGTGCTCATCCTGAGCCCTCTGTGCTCCTCCTGAGCCCTCTGTGCTCATCCTGAGCCCTCTGTGCTCATCCTGAGCCCTCTGTGCTCATCCTGAGCCCTCTGTGCTCCCCCTGAGCCCTCTGTGCTCATCCTGAGCCCTCTGTGCTCCCCCTGAGCCCTCTGTGCTCCCCCTGAGCCCTCTGTGCTCATCCTGAGCCCTCTGTGCTCATCCTGAGCCCTCTGTGCTCATCCTGAGCCCTCTGTGCTCCCTCCTGAGCCCTCTGCGCTCATCCTGAGCCCTCTGTGCTCATCCTGAGCCCTCTGTACTCCCTCCTGAGCCCTCCGTGCTCATCCTGAGCCCTCCGCGCTCATCCTGAGCCCTCAGTGCTCCTTCTTTACTGCATTCTTTACCGCTTTATTTTCTGTTTGCACGCCAAGTGCCCATTTTACTTTTCTGTCTACTTTAATTGAACAATTCAATCAATCAACCAACAGGATTCGTGAATCCCTTCAGGACCCAAGTGTCCCTTCAAAAGCAGACTTCACCTCGTATTCGAGCTGCGGGTAAGTCCTTCAGACCCCAAGTGGTCCTTCAGACTAGTTGTGTCAGCCTAAGACACAACGGACGTCCTTCATGGTCAACATATCAGTTCCGGATCTGATCTTGACCCATCGCGGCCGCTCGGAAAAGGCCACCCCCTCAGACCCTTTTACTAGTACCATAGCTAGTAGCGCTCCTTCAGACCACGATGGTCCTTCAATTAAGGCCTAGGCAGCCTTCCAGACCCTGAGTGGTCCTTCAGAGCCTTAGTGCTCCTTCAGACCCTGAGCGGTCCTCCAGAGCCTTAGTGCTCCTTCAGATCCCGAGTGGTCCATCATTTTCTTTCCCTCGGTTAATACGCCAAGTGTTAGCCGTTCCCCGTCTGTTCTCAAGCCCATCTATTCAAAAAATATAGAAAAAGAAAAAGAGGAAAATTCGGGTTTACCCAAGTGGACAAAATCGGTATAATTTCTGAATTCTTTATCTTCATTTTGCCTTGGAATATGTTTCGGCCAATTCATATTCCTCGTTAAAATTCAGATAAAGAGGGGCAGCTGTCATACCCCAATTTTGTCCGGCTTAAGTCCAAACCCTAATTTTCCACACAAAAATAATAATAATAAAATGTATTGCATTTTGGACCCTAGAAACCATCCCAGAGTTTTGAAATCATTTTTAGGGTTAGAATGCACTTTTTGGGAAATTAGGGTTTTTAGGGTCAAAAAGGGCGTTTTGGTCATTTATCACTGAAGGTCTATGACTTTTAGTAGCTGAGAGATGAGTGTTTCAAAACATGCATGGTGCATCAAAATAGTTTTGAAAAATATTTCTAAAAATATTTTGGTTGAGGGCTTGAAATTAAAATCCTATTTTTTTACAAAGATAATGGATTATGATAATAGATTATGTGCCTGAATGTTTTCAGAGCACATAATCGATTACTCTCCTATCTTTACTAAAACAAATAATCGATTAAGAGCTTGCCTTTCTTTCCTTTTTTATAAAGCATAATCGATTATCCTAAGCAAATAATCGATTAAGAAGTAAATGAAAGTTTCCTTTTTCATAAACATAATCGATTACTCTTTCATTCTCACTATATCACATAATCGATTATGTGCTTGCCCTACTCTTCTTTTTTAAGATCAATAATCGATTATTTCCTTAATATAACCATATCACATAATCGATTATTGTCCTGTTGTTGTTGTCCCGATTGACAACAATAATCGATTATGCACTCCTATAACTTCATATGATAATCGATTATCAAGTCATTCCTTGTTTCCATATTTATCTAAATAATCGATTATGCATATGTTTCACACATTCAACATAATCGATTACTTCATGCATTTATTTTTCAAATCTTTCTACGCCTATAAATAGGCAAGTGTGTTTCACATTTCATAGGGACACTTGACACAAGATCAGAGAGAAGAATTGCTACACACATTTTTCACGAGATCTGACACACATTTTTTCACGAGATCTGAGAGACCGTTTCACGAGATCTGAGAGACATTTCACGAGATCTGGGAAGACAACTCTCGCAAATCTCATTTTCCAGTTCTCCGCTTCATTTTCGCTCTATCCGCGCCGTTGGTCCGTCTGAGCTGATCTCTTGCAAGGGATAGTCGGGGTTTGCGTTCTTCAGATCTGTAATATCTGTCTTCATCAGAGGTATTTCAGTCTTTTCATTTGTTAATGTTTAGTTATTGTGATCCATGTGATTTAACTTAACTATAGCATTCATCTACTCGTTCTTGTATGTTATCGTCCATTGCTGATGATGAACCATATGATTCCCACTTATGCCTAGTGCATCATGTTCTAAGTGGTGAAGATGGTCTCGGGTGATTCAGCTTGCCCCTTTTAAACCCTTTCAAAAACATTATTAGAACTACGTCGCTTTGATTCCCGTTTGGGATACGTAGGAGCGAGCCACGTTCTCGTCAAGCGCAACAAATAAAAATTCTTTTCATCCCCATAAACAAATTATTTTCATAAAAACAAACAAAAAGAATCATTTTCAAACCCATTGTTGCTAATAGCTCATCAGAGCCTCTGTTCGTTTAGCTATTAGTGGCAATGTCTTTTTCTCATAAGAATAATAAACGATGGTCCATCATAACCTTTGTTAGTTTGATCATCGTACAAATCAATCTCTTTCGAAAATCACTTTCCAAAAGGATAATAAAAAACGAGTTGTTATCAATAGTCCATCAGAACCTTTGTTCGTTTGACTAGCGGTACAACTCTCTCTTTTTTGAGTATTTAGTAGTGATTCATCATAGCCTCTGCTAGTTTAATCATTTGCTAATGCTCGTCCTATTTCAAAAACTCACTAAAAAAGATAAAAAAACAAAAACTTTTCAAAAAGACAACCAAGAACTACGTAGCTTTGAATTCTCCATCGCACCGGAAGATACGTAGGAGCGGGCCATGTCCCGTCAAGCACTTTTTTCTAAAAAACCTTTTTCCCCCTTTCTCACCAAAAAAATAAAATTTCCAGTAAGTTTTCTCATTCGTCTTCAAACAAGAAATAAATAGGCAAATCTAGGTATTTTTCAAATCAAACGTTAAAACCACACATTTAATTAGAGGTTCCCTTTCGGTAGAAAGGACGTGCGCGGTGCTAACACCTTCCTCGCGCGTAATCGACCCCCGAACCTATATCTCTAGTTTTCAAAGACCATCCGCCTTGTCCAAAAGACCTTTTTTCAATGTTTTGGTCTTAAAATTAAAATATTGGTGGCGGCTCCAAAATTTTTCCACGTTGTACATTGAGAAACCCGACCCGGGGGATTTTTCGGGGTGCAACAAGTACATGTACAACAAAGTCCCAAACAAATCACATGACAGAAAGTAAATAAACATAAAAGAACGATCAAGGAGCAATGACATCGAAGTCGCTCTTGTTGGAATGGTATCTAACAATCCTTCCATCAACGACATCATGTTCAAGCTTAAAGAAATCCGACTCTAAGACAACATCCGGATACACACATTGAACATGACCCAAAGCCTTCTGTTATGCGTCATAGGAAAAGTACACCACCCTGTCCGCCAGCGCCACCACCTTTCCATCAGCTTCATCCTTCCGTTTCTTCACATTTTCCAACTCAGATTGCACGTCCTCAAGCTGAGCTTGAAGCTCCTCTACCCTCCTCACACATGCATCTCTGTCAGCACAGGCCTCCTCCTGATATTTCTGGTGACGACGAACGGATGCATTGGCTCGGTGAAGTAACGCATGGGCGTCATGAAGCTCATCTCGAAGCTGCTTCCTTTCCGACATGAGATCGTCAACCTCTTTCCTCCCTGCACAAGGAAAGAAAGAAAACAAAATAAGCTCAAAAACACAAAGATTCAGGAACATGCAACATACTGGAACAGTTCAAGGAAACTACCTGAACCTTGACCTTTCTCAGCCCTCCACTTTGCATGAAGATCCGACCCAACGCTGACCATGCGCGTCATCAACTCGAAAGGATGCTCCAAAAACTGGTCACGTTGATCAGCCGAAAATTCAATGTGTGCTTCAGCTACCTCAGGAGAGGGACACTTAGCCAGAGAGGAAGGCTTACTAGAACTCTTCTTACGCTTGGATTTAGCATGCATCCCAGGAGTCATGGCAGCCACACCATCGCAAGTCCCATGTTCACGAGCTTCAATGGGAACCTTCGGTGTACCAGAGACATCTTTTCCAACCCGGCGAGGGGCTCCTAGGCTAAGACGCCCTCCCTTGGAGGGACGGGCAACAGCGAATGCAATGGCTGCAAGGCTAATTCCACCATCAAGCTCCGCACCTTGTGCTTTCTTCTTCCCAGAGGACATGGAGAGTATCTCATCAAAGGAAAGCGGGGCAGCCATTGAATCTGAAAAAGGGAAATAAGAGAGGTTAGCAACATGACAAACCATAAAGATGCTAAAGGACACAAAATCTGGCAAGTAACCTAAGGCCTCAACAGCATCATGAAAAGATGTAGTGCGAGACAGTTCTCCGCATAAAAATTTCTGAGAATTGGTAGTCAAGCGGTTAACGACAACCTCGAGTAAGTTCAAAGTCCTCAACTCAGAAGAGGTTAACAGAGTCAAAGGGACACGATAAGACCGACTGACTCGATCAGCATCAACATTACACCAGCCTAAGTGAAACTTATCCATGACTAAGGACCCTTCCTCGTCAAAAACACCCATGTTGCGCACCGCCTCTGGGCTCGAAGGGACGATGTAAAAGTACTTCATCTTCCATTCCCTCTGACTTTCAGAGTGCACTTGAAAGAAGGCATAATCAGGTCGACATTTCAATGCCACAAACTCGAATCGAGGACCACCTCCGGAACATTCTCGTCGGCGCTGAACCTCAAAGATGGTAAAAAAGACCTTCAGTGAACACCTCCTTCCCATAGCCGCCATCACAAGCTCGAAACACTTCAGAAAAGCCCACGCATTTGGGTGAAGTTGAGATGGAGCTATAGACAGATGATTCAGAACGTCCAGCTGAAATGGGGTAGAGGGGAGAAATTCTCATCTTACCGACAACACAATGATACATCATAAATTTTAAGTCCTCAGGAATCCGGTAAATCCAGTCATTTGAGGTCACTGCTTCATACCGCCGGGCTTTCCCAAGTATTTCCTTAAGGAAGCGAGGAGGATTCGTTCCCGGGAGATAGATGCTCCTAACAGTTCGTACACTTAGAGCAACCCAATCGTAGTTAATACCGCCAATCTCCACCACGTCGAGGTCAGACCCACACTCAACATCATCATCCGAAGAAGAACTCACAATAAAGCCAGGTATTCCTGACTCCTCAAGAGGCGCAATGTTATCACATATCTCAGACGATCCCCCCTATAGACCAACCAGCCTGCTCTATGGCAGGAAGGGGACCACGATATGACCCATGAACCCGGGCAGTCTCCTTCGTTCTAACCATCACTCAAACCTGCAGGAAATGGGGCAAAACAAGCGTCACAACAAAAATAAAAACTTGTTGACAACCCCCTCCCCTAAGGTCGCCTGATGAAGATTTGGACAAGACCCAGAATAATTACACTATATTTAAATGGAACATAGTGGCTCACGAAGGACTCATGTTTATGGCTTGCAAACAATGAAGTAGAAGGCAAGGGCGCCAAGGGCGCCAAGGTCCAAGGTGACGGCTTGCAAGGCATAGGTGCCAAGGGTGCCAAAGTCCATGGTGACGGCTTGCAAGGCATGGGCGCCAAGGGCGCCAAAGTCCATGGTGACGGCTTGCAAGGCATGGGCGCCAAGGGCGCCAAGGTCATGGTGACAGTTTGCAAGGCATGGGCGCCAAGGGGGCCAAGGTCAATGGTGACGGCTTGCAAGGCATTGGTGCCAAGGGCGCCAAGGTCATGGTGACGGGTTGCAAGGCATGGGCGCCAAGGGCGCCAAAGTCCATGGTGACGGTTTGCAAGGCATGGGCGCAAAGGGCGCCAAGGTCATGGTGACGGTTTGCAAGGCATGAGCGCCAAGGGGGGCAAGGTCAATGGTGACGAATTGCAAGGCATGGGAGCCAAGGTCAATGGTGACGGTTTGCAAGGCATGGGCGCCAAGGTCAATGGCGACGGCTTGCAAGGCATGAGCGCCAAGGGCGCCAAGGTCAATGGTGACGGCTTGCAAGGCATGGGCGCCAAGGGCGCCAAGGTCAATGGTGACGCCTTGCAAGGCATGGGCGCCAAGGGCGCCAAGGTCATGGTAACGGTTTGCAAGGCATGGGCGCCAAGGGCGCCAAGGTCTATGGTGACGACTTGCAAGGCATGGGCGTCAAGGGCGCCAAGGTACATGGTGACAGTTTGTGACTGCTGGGCACCAAGGGCGCCGGAGTGAAGGTCTAGTAGACAAACAACAAAGTCACGATTTGCATGAAGGAAATGGGGAAGAGGACATACACTTACCCAAAAGAAAGAAGAGAGAAGTTTGCTTCAAGCCCAAGTGTGTGATTTCAAGAAGCCTTACCCAAAGACATTCTGCACGACCCGACGAGGCAAACGAGCCATCGCGTCTGGCAAATCGACGAAAATCCTTCAAGTCAAGACCATCCTCCGGAATAATCTCGGCTCGGGGGGCAACTGTTCTGGACTGGACCAAGAGGCCCATTCAGCAATTAGATATGGATTGGCCCAATCACTGTGGTCCATATCCACAATATACAAGCCCAATTATGACTATCATATTTGAATGGCTCAAATCAATTCTATCAATCCGACGGCTCACAACGGGCACGATTCCCTATAAATACTGGCTCACATTTCCATTAATAGGTACATTATTCCTAGAATATTACTACTCTCTCATTCTCTATACTGACTTGGGCGTCGGAGTGGCATCGCAGGTGCCCCCTCCGGGATTCATTCAACACTCCGCTCGGATTGCAAGAGACCTACCAACAGCAGTCACCGCAACGCTGTTAAGTACAGAACACGGTGAGTCATTTGTGTACAACCGACGTCGAATGTGAGGCATGTTACGCACTAAAACAATATATAACATTCACTACGCCATAATCCGTAAAATTAGTCGCACACTTAAGCAGCGCTTTGGGGGAGCGCTGCTCATTGATAGTGATAAGCAGCGCTTTTGAGGGGGAGCGCTGCCTATTGAAGAAATGCGCTGAGTGATAAGCAGCGCTTTTAGGGGGAGCGCTGCCCATTGATCAAAGGCGCTGAGCAATAAGCAGCGTTTGGGGCTGAGCGCTGCCCATTAGTAAAATTCGTTGAGTGATAAGCAGCGCTTTTATGGGAGAGCGATGCCCATTGATACAAAGCGCATCCTAATGAGCAGGGCTTTTAGGGTAAAGCGCTGCCCATTCCTTTAATTTTATTTTTGTTACGCGTCCCTCTCACTCACAGTAGACTCTATCACGTTCTCACACCTCACTCACTCTCACTGTCCAGCAGCTATCCTTCTCACACTCACACTCATTTTCGTTCACTCTCACTCTCATTTTCGTTCACTCACATTTTCTTCCCCCTCTCATTTTCGTTGCCCACTACGCCTCTCATTCTCACCATTGTTTTGTTCGGTCCGTACGACGTGTTTCCATTTTCGTTGGGTTGGTTTTGTTCGGTCCGTACGACGTTTTGGTGAAGCTTGCATTTTCGTTCCACTTTCACCAAAGGTAATATCATTGCATTTTGGTCTAGTTATTTTAATGGCATTAGAACCTTAGGTTAGATGATTCAATGTTGATGCTAGCTTGTTGATTGTTTCTTTGAAAATATGTGTTTGTGTAGTGTTGATACAAAATCTAAAAGCGTAAGTGTTGGCAAGGCAAAATCTATTGGCAAGAAAGTGTCTCGGTCCGGCCCTTCTACACAAAATTCTCAGCCCGCCCCTCCTCCAAAAGTGACCCAGCCCACCCCTCCTCCAAAAGTGACTCAGCCCTCCCCTTCTCCAATTGTATCTCAGTCTCAGCCCTCGGCCTCTTCAATTAATGATTATAAGATTATTGGTTATATATGCTGAAATGCACGCGGAATTCAGGATGGATGAGGCAATCCCGCTTGAATTAGAGATGGATGACGAAATTTTTGGGACTTTAGGTCAAACACTGTCGATCAGACGTGAGGATATCAGTGATGTATGTAAATTGAACTGGGCAACCAGTACTGCTATTAGAGCATATGTTAGGTACGTATGTAATTGATTATTTGACATCATTGAATTTTTTTTATTAAATCGTTAATTTAATTTGTATATATCTCTAATTATAGGTACTTGTACGAGGACATTTTGGTCCCTTCGGAACAGACACTGAGATTTGTGTTCATGTGTCCGGATAATACACACCTGCATGATGTGTCCCAGAAGCTGCGTAATTATGAGATGCTTGTGGAACAAAACAAGACAGAGGTTAAAAATTATATCACTCGACGCTTCTGGGAAGTTCAAAGTAAAAGCAATGATAACATGTTTTTGGCACCGTGTCTCTTTCGGTGAGAGATTTAATCCATTCTTATATAACATGCATTTTGTAAATACTAGTCAATTACTTATTCAAAATCTTATTTTGTAGGGAACATTGGATTCTGTTAGCAATAAATCCGGGGAGAGATACGGTGTACTTCATTGATCCATTGCATGGTCATTTCAACAACTACCCCGAGTTGATCGAGTTATTTAATAGGTGTGTGTATTTCGATCCCTCTACATATTTCTTTGTTTTACTTATATACGTATATATGTATTTCGAATAATATAGTTATATGTCATTGTGTTCAGTTGTTTGAAAACATATTGGGGAGTGGAACAATCAAAGACCAAATGGATACCGATAGTTGTAAGTTTTTAATCAATGTTCTTATATATTTAATTACATTATTTTGTGAAAAAATGTATTAAATTAAATTTAACATTTAACTAATGTTTTGTTTTGTAGTGTCCAAAACAACCCAATAGCAATGATTGTGGGTATTATGTAATGAAATTTTTGAAAGAAATTATTACCCACAACCAAACGATTATTCCCCGACAGGTATCTAGAATTCTTTTTGATTTTGATATAATAATAGTTAATTCCATTTAACCATTTCAATTCTAATTTTATTTATTTATATAATTTCAGTATTTTCCTGATTGTCGGGTGAAGACATACTCTGAGGAACAGCTAGTTGAGCTTAGAGGAGAGTGGTGTCGTTATGTCTCCCGTTTTTTTTGATTTTGGATAGAATATGTAATACTGTAAGTTGTTAGCGTTTGATTTGGATACATACAACTAAGCTAGTTTTGGTTCATATTGAAGTTTAGCTAGTTTTGGGTACATATGAATTGGATAATAACTTGTTAGCTAGTTTGTTTTGGTTCAAGTGTAGAAATGGAATGAATTGGGAAACTTAAGCACTTGTTAGCTAGTTTTGGTTCATATTGTAAGTTTAGCTAGTTTTGGGTACATATGAATTGGATAATAACTTGTTAGCTAGTTTGTTTTGGTTCAAGTGTAGAAATGGAATGAATTGGGAAACTTAAGCACTTGTTAGCTAGTTTTGGTTCATATTGTAAGTTTAGCTAGTTTTGGGTACATATGAATTGGATAATAACTTGTTAGCTAGTTTGTTTTGGTTCAAGTGTAGAAATGGAATGAATTGGGAAACTTAAGCACTTGTTAGCTAGTTTTGGTTCATATTGTAAGTTTAGCTAGTTTTGGGTACATATGAATTGGATAATAACTTGTTAGCTAGTTTGTTTTGGTTCAAGTGTAGAAATGGAATGAATTGGGAAACTTAAGCACTTGTTTTGATTCTGGTGTATTTGGATATAATTTGATTTGCTGAGAAATAGAATTGGAAGGAATTGGGAATGTAAAAACAATTTAGTTATATGCTGGTTTACTTGCTGAAAAATAGCTGGTTTTGATTTTGCTCATAATGTTTGATTTGCCTTTTTGGATACATATAGCTAAGTTAGTTATGAGTATATATGTCCAGGAAAATTGCAATTGTAAAAAGGAAAATAACAAAAACAGAAAAAAAAAGCGCTGCTCATTGCCTTAGCGCTATTACGAATAGGCAGCGCTTTTAGGAGAAAGCGCTGCCAATTCGTAAAAGCGCTAAGGCAATGAGCATCGCTTTCTCCTAAAAAGCGCTGCCCATTCGAAAATGCGCTAAGGCAATCAGCAGCACTTTCTCCTACAAAGCGCTGCCCATTTGAAAATGCGCTAAGGCAATGAGCAGCGCTTTTTCCTAAAAGCGCTGCCCATTGCTATAAATGGACAGCGCTTTTAAAAGCGCTGCCCATTATTAGAGTGGAATCAGCAGCGCAAATATTAGCAGCGCTCAAAAGCGCTGCCCATTGATAAAAAAAAGCGCTACCCATTAAAAAATCTGTAGTAGTGATTTTAACTAAAACCCGGTGTTAAATCACAAATTTTAAAACATTTCACGTACTGCAGTAGCTTTGCGAAACTAAACACCGATGGGAGTGCAATGCCAGATTCATCAACCATTGGCTCAGGCAGCTTCATTGGATCAAGCATGGGTGCTTATAGCTTCTCTGAAAATGTTCAAATTGTTCGTGTAGTCCATAAGGCAAACAAGTATGTTGATTTCCTAACAAAACAAAGTGTTTGAACCTCTATCCCTCCCCTTTTGGTCAGTTTATTGAAAATGAACTGTTTTTTTATTTTCGACAATAGCATTTTTATTTCTTGGGGGCTGTCCAAAATGTCCTCATTGTGTACGCATGCACGTGATGCCCATCTTTAGCCCAATGCCAGGAGCAGAGGCTCAAACACAAGAAGCCATTAATCATCCATGAAGGTGTCATGTCTATACGGTTCAACGTGTCACGTGAATACGGTTCAACGTTGTATGTGAGTGACTACGACTCTACAAGTCATGAATCTCATGACTCACGACCTTAACAAAGGAAAAATACATTTTTTTTATGGGTGGATAATAAAAAGGTTCAATAATACAGTAGTACTTAGGTTCCGGTTTGGGAATCAGGATAGGATCATCTATAAGGACAAAAATACCCCCACACAAAATGGTGCTTCCTTTCTGGGCCAATGTCGATCGATACAAACAGATTATTTTATGAAATGGGACCCAAGAAGAGAGAGAATAAAACAAAGTAAGAAAGTGACAGAATTGAAATGTCAGAACATGAATAGTTGTTGGATTGCAATTGGTGTGGGTATGGATAAGCCTCACCCTCTCATCATAATCCTAATATTAATACCTAATACTTTGACGTGTTAGTACAACTTGACACTTTTCTTTTGTTCAAAGGTTGTCAAAACCGGACCGGACTCCTATTCGGTTCAGTTAAACCCCAAAACCAGATTGCTGAAGAACCGAGAATTGAACTGAACTGGAAAACTGGTCAAAAATCGGGAACCGAACTAAAAACCGATCAAAAACCGAGAACTGGACAGAAAACCGGAATTTTTTTATTTTTCTTAAAAAATGGTATATCATGTTGATTTTGGAAAAAAATGATAAATGATTGGTATATGAGATATTTTTTATACATTTTTATAATTAAATTGATAAAATAAATAAATAATTAAAAAATAAATGTGTACACTAATATTACTACGAGAGTATTTACATTATACTAGTATCTAACTATTTATGATTGTTGAATATTATAATTTTATTATGTCATACTATGATTTTTTTTATCTTTTATATTGTAAAAAATATATTAAATAATGTATTTAATTAATTCCGGTTCAACCGCCGGTTCAACCAGTTGAACTCAAGAACCCCTGAACCGCTACCTCTTCCGGTTCAATGCCCGGTCCGGTTTTGATTACCTTCAACTTGCTGCTAAACACTTTGTTCATTTTTAATTAATAAAATGATGGATATTATCACTTTGTTCAATAGTTAATTAATAAAATTTCTAAATATCTTTTTTTGAGGCGATTTTCTAAACAACATAAAAATATAGCAACTATTATAATTTATGTAACGCGATTATTTAAAAGATGAATAATTATCATAAATTGTTTAATATTTGATTACTAATACTTTTTCAAAAGTTTATGTAAGTGGACCATCAATTTGTTTGTCGTTTAGCCACCACTAAGAAAACCATCATGATTGAGAAAGAAAAAATAATAAAATAATAGTGTTATCATAAGAAAAAAGGCACCTTAATTAATAATGGTTCTCCTCATTTCCTCTATAAATAACTCATTTCCTCTTCTCTTCTCACAAAACGTTTCTCACAGCTTTTGAAGATAAATAAACAAGAAAAGAAAATTTCAAAGAAAGAAAAATGGGTTACTTGAACCGTGTTTGGATGGCAGCGACTGTGGCAGTGGCGCAGGGTCACACTGACCCCGGCTACAAGTGCAAAACGGCTCTCGGATCTATTCACCAAAACCGAAGCCGCCTCTTCACCGCCGGAGCTTTGTCGTTGGCCGGCGTCTTTGCATCGGACGTCGCCGGGAATTCGGAACCGGAAGAGAGGTTGAGAAGAACCGACGATTCTCTCCGGAAAGTGATGTACATGAATTGCTGGGGTCAGGTCTAAACTAAACAACTTACCTCAGTTACAGGTAGCGTTGAGTTAAGTGGAGATCGGAGATGTCACCGGAGAATCAACCGGAATCGACTGAGTCAGATCGGATGATGATGATGATGATGACTCGGTCGGAGAGAAAACAACAACGAAGATAGTTTGGTTTTCCATCTTGTAAATTGTAACTAACTGTACAGTGAGTGAATGAATGAATGAATGAATGAATGGGTTTCACTTTCATCAGAAATCGAACATATCTCTTCCAATTATATTATGGTCACCAATTAAATTCCTGGATATTCAATCCAACTTTTCAAAACATTAAGTATATTAATCAATCAAAGTCGTGTATATAAAAAGTTAAGAAGCGGGAACCCTAATTTTTTAGATCAAGAATTATACTTAGATATATAAAGTACTTTCCGAATCAAGGTCTGAACATACCAATCATAAATTAGAACTTTATCACGTATGCCTCACATCCTTGGGTTAATTCGACATGTTAATAATGGTTGATCCATCGATATTTGACATAATTTAGATTGATCAAATGATTAGTTTTTTTCTGATTGAAAATGGGGAAGAATACAGCAACTACAGGGGAACAAACACTCCTTTTAGCAACAGCAAGAAACAATGAAAGGCCAGTAAAAATATAATCAAAATATTGTAACAAACAATAAGCAGCATGTTCTTTTTGAGTCAAAGCATAATCACACTTATTTGCTTGTTTGTAAATATGATTCACTTCAAACTTTTCAACCCGGGAGATGATGGGAGTAACAGTAACTTATTCAAAAGAGGTTGAAGAAATTCATCAGGACGAATTTCAAATTGAATCATGTTAACCAAAATCTGAGAATCAGTTTCATATATAGCACAAGTTGGTGTCATTTGTTTGGCAAGTTTGATACCCAATATAAGACCCCAAAACTTGGCCAATAAAACATACTTGTTTGGGTATGACTCCTTTTACACCATGATATGGAACGGCCTCAAACATTAGTCAGATACAAATATTTCAGTTCTACAAGACCCATTGATTATGACTCTCTTTCTTACACAACAGTCTCATTGATTATGTGTAAGAAAGAGAGTATAAGGGAAAAATCATAGGCATTATTGGGCACAGAAATTTTGTAAAGATATTCCCTTCTCCATGCCATTCCCCTTCAGAACTTTTCTTCCTCTTTTCTTAGCTTCCTTTTTATAACTTTACGTGGGCAATGTACTATTCCCCTTGGTTACCATGGCCTAAGAGTTGGAATTGTTGTTGATAATCAATCAAATAGTACTCGCAATTCTCTTTTTCATGTCATCCACTATACATATTTGGAATCACTTCTAGTAGAGTCAAAAGTGATTTTGGAGACATAAAATTATTTTTGGCATGTGTTCTGTACCGTATCTCTAGACCTGTATCCGGTCTTAGACACAAGGTCCGATCCGAGATAGTTGGTAGGGGTTGGTCTTGATCAACCGAGCTCCGCTTCCGATCCGGGGCAGGTGGTACCAGCGAGGACACTCTGACGCTCAAGTCAGCTAGGGAACTGATTAGAGGTAAAGAGTAGGAAAGAGTGTGTACCTTTGACATTGCATCAATGTTTATTTATAGGTTTTGGAATCCAATGGAAACCATTGGATTTAGGTCTTTAATCTCCACCATTGATTGATGGATCTGCCTTTGATATTGGGCCTCAGTGAAGAGTACTGTAGCGGCCCAATCCATAACAGTTGCCCCCCAAGTCGGGTCGCCTATGAGGCGATCTTGACTTGTAAGCTAGTCTGAGCTTTGCGCAAGCTTTGAATTTGATGGTCGATCAACATGGCGACCTTCTTCGAGGCCGGGCTTATACCTACGAGGGTGTCTTCCCCCAACCTCGGAGTGCCCGAGATACGGGTCTTGTCAAATGTCTTCGAGGCCGGGCTTATACCAGTGAGGGTGTCTGCCACCAGCCTCGGAGCGCCCGAGATACGGGTCTTGTCAAAGGTCTTCGAGGCCGGGCTCATACTAGCGAGGGTGTCTGCCACCAGCCTTGGAGCGCCCGAGATACGGGTCTTGTCAAAGATCTTCGAGTCCGGGCTTATACCAACGAGGGTGTCTGCCACCAGCCTCGGAGCGCCCGAGATACGGGTCTTGTCAAAGGTCTTCGAGGCCAGACTCATACCAGCGAGGGTGTCTGCCACCAGCCCCGGAGCGCCCGAGATACGAGTTTTGTCAAAGATCTTCGAGGTCGGGCTTATACCAGCGAGGGTGTCTGCCATCAGTCTCGGAGCGCCCGAGATACGGGTCTTGTCAAAGGTCTTCGAGGCCGGGCTTATACCAGCGAGGGTGTCTGCCACTAGCCTCGGCAATGCATAAAACGTGACCAGCTGAGGGACTCGAGGTGTCAGTTTAATGCCGCCTTGAAGAAGAGGAAGCCAGAGACGAGTTGGGTCGAGGGGAACCCTCAGGATAGTAGGAATCATCTGGAGTCCGACCTGGTGGAGCTCCCGAACCTCTAACGGTGTCAAGCTCGGTGTCTCGGGTTCCGGTTTTAGCGTGGAACTTTAAGGCGATCGTTCGACCGATCCCAAATCCTTCCCTTCAACCTCGGAATTCACTTTTACTAAGCAATCAATGTGAGGAAAATTGTAGCCGATCCATATATATTAGATGGTTAAAAATTTACAAAGTCGGATTACATCACGCCCGTAGGCTCATTCCGAGACCTAGGTGAAACGTGACCTTCCTGCGCTTATCCCTTCTTCATGATCGATATACTTCTGAGATCGTTGGAGGAACTCGGCAAGCGACTCAGCTTGGTTGACCCCAACGTCTATCTGAAATAGACTTCCTTCACGAAGACCAGCCTCCATGAAGTAAAGTCGGAATGAGTCGTTGAGGTTTCGGACTTGAGCAGCTTCTCTATTGAATCTCTCTCTATGTAGTCCTGAAGGAACTCATTTTCTCCTTGCCGAATTGCTTGCAATACCTTCCGAGATTTAGGTTTCATCTTCGAGTGGGCGAAGTGTGCAGAAAAGAGCTTGGCTAACTGATCCCAAGAGGAGATACCCTCAAGACCCTAAGAATCACCAGGGGTCCGACTTGGGAGAGTCTCTGATCCTCGCCCTCCTCTACAACGAGGTGGAGTGCGGTGATGGTATCTCCTCCAAGCCGGAGATCGGTGGCGGCCGCGGCCATGAGTCATTCCACTTGAAGAGTTGCGCAGAGAGGAACTCCGATCCGGGACGTTACGAGCCCGGATCTCAGTAATCTGAGCTTCTAACTGGGTGTAGCGTTGGCTTTCCTTGCCGGTCGGTCTCGGCTTGCCGATTTAGGAACAGAACGAGTTGTTGAACAGCATCGACCGGTACCTGGACGGTCGGAGGGGGAGGTGGAAGTCGGTTCCAGGCTGAGCTCCCAAGAACCATAGCCGTAGCCGAGCTTTGAGCATGCGTCGGGCTAATGGGTAAGGTGACTGCCACTCCTTCCGGAGTCACCCGCTGCAGAACCGGTCCTTCAGCGACATTTGAGATAGTCCTACGACGTAAGGTCGGAGCCATTGTCAATCAAGGAGATGAGAGAGGAACTAGAGTTCAAGATCCTTCCACTGTGGTCGCCAATGTTCTGTACCGTATCTCTGGACCTGTATCCAGTCTTAGACACAAGGTCCGATCCGAGATAGTTGGTAGGGGTTGGTCTTGATCAACCGAGCTCCGCTTCCGATCCGGGGCAGGTGGTACCTGCGAGAACACTCCGACGCTCAAGTCAGCTAGGGAACTGATTAGAGGTAAAGAGTAGGAAAGAGTGTGTACCTTTGGCATTGCATCAATGTTTATTTATAGGTTTTGGAACCCAATAAAAACCATTGGATATAGGTCTTTAATCTCCACCATTGATTGATGGATCTGCCTTTGGTATTGGGCTTCAGCGAAGAGTACTGTAGCGACCCAATCCATAATAGCATGTTTAATCGTGCTCAAGTAAAATTGATTTCACCTTTAGAATTGATTCTAACTTGAAGGGTGGAACTTGTAGATTTTTCTTTCAACAATTTTTACTCTCAAATTCATTGTTCATCTAACTTTCACGTTAATTTATCCAAATATATTGGTAGGGTGAGCAGAGTTTAGGGAAAGTATGATTCCATTTTGTTGAGGAATCTAATTACGCTAGGTGACGATTTTATATGGTTCAGAATTTGTTTACGGCATCCGTGAATTGTGTTGTTGGGAACGGGAGACTTGTGAGTTTTTGGAACGAAAAATGGTTGGGAAATGAAGTGTTGGTTGTAACGCCCCAAAATTAATTAGACTATTTATTCAATTGGATTATTTAAAGTTACAATAATTAATTAAGTTAGTTTGAGTAATTTGGAGGTGTTTAAGTAATTCGGAGGTGTATAAGTAATTTGGAGATATTTAATTAAGTGAGATAATTAAGTTAGAGTTAATTACTTAAATTGATGTTATTTTATTGGGGAAGTGCATAAATAAATGTTGGAGGTGTAAATGGTAGACCCATAGTTCATTAATAAGCCCATAGTCATTAGTGGCCCATTAGTTGTTTTAAAAGGGATAAGGTGCTAGTGTGTGGTCTCATTTTTCCAACACAACTCAAAAAAATAGAATAGTGAGGAGAGGAATAGTACCCGCGGTACTGTTCATCAAGGGAGAGGCTTGCATTTTCGATTTTCTTGCTTGGTTAGAAGGATTGGGGCTTGTTTCTTGGTTCTAGCTTGCTAATTGTTGCTTGGGTTCTTCAATTAAAAGGTTAGGGGGCTCTCTTTCATCTATAATAGAGTAAATGATATGTTTTATATATGGTTAGGTTCTAGGGATACTTGTTGATATGTTTGTGTTGTTAATCGTGTATTTGTTGTTGTATTTGAAGTTGAATTGATGAATTGATGATGCTTTAATGTTGAAATGAATTATGAGTATATTGTGCCTACAAGGTGTTTGTTGAAAACATTCTATGAACTTGAAGAGAATTTATGGTGAATATGTGAAATGGCACTTGAGAATGACGATTATTTGTTGGTGATTGTTGTTAAATTGTGGTATTGGAAATGTTGGGTGTTATGCCACTATGTGGTTGTTGTTGTTGTTGTTGTTGTTCTTGAGGTTATTGTTGTTTGTTGGTGCCATGGCCTAGGCTCCTAGCCTTTGGCCCATGTGCTTTGGTTGTTTGGGTAGCGTGGCATGACGAGGCATTTATGCCCGCTTTGGGGCGCGCTTGATATTTGAATTAATTGTTGTTGTAGCACGGGCATGACGTGGCCTTAATCCCAATATTGTGGGCGTGCTAGGCGTGTGTGTGTTGTTCATGATATGGCACGGGCCAAGTGCCCATGTGCTTCGTTGAATGCTGCTTGGTTTTGTCTCGGTGCCTTGGTGGTTGTGGCACAAGTGTGCCTCGGTGTTGTGTCGTGGGGCGCCAACTTGGGTGTGGCGTGCCCCCTTGTTGTTGTGCGCGTTTCTGGACACTGTTTCGTATTTTAAAAACTGGTACTGTTTGGTTGGTCTGAAAATTAGGCGGCTGATTGTTTTGGAAGATAGACTTAATACCGGTCGTTTTGGCACTGGTTTCGTTTAAATCGGAGTTGTGTAGCTCGAGTTATGAGTCTCCAAAGTCGGGTCAAATTCTGGAACCAATATGTGTATAGGTTCGGTCTTGGCAAGTTTTGTGTCCTCATTCGAACTCCGTTTTTAATGATTCTTGCTTAGTTGGAAAGCAGACTCAATTACCTTCAAAATGAGCACTGGTTTCATCAAATCTCATTAAGAAAAGAGAAAGAAAAGTTGGTCGTAAGTTGGTCATGCAAACCTGTCCGAATTGGTACCTCAGTGTAGTATTTTGAAAAACGGTACCAACTGGATACTTATTTTGAAAAATGAAAATCATAGGCTGAAACTACACTCAAAGAGCTTTCCAATGAGTGGTCTTTTGTTGAAACCCGATGTCGTTTGCTATTTTAATTAATTCGCCGAAGTAGGTGCACTGTTGTAGGAATTCTGCAGTGTTGCTGCCCGGGCGTATGCCTTGGTGCAGTGTGCTGCCAATGTTGCTGTCTGCTGCGCCAGTGTTTCCTGGAAGTGTTGCCTGTGTGCCTGGCGCAGTGTTGCCATGTTGCTGCTGTCTTGGCGAATGTCTAGGTGCTGTCTCGGCGAATGTCTAGGGGCTGTCTGGGCGCTGTTTGGTCAAGTGTTTGGGGGCTGTTTGGTGGGTGTCTAGGCACTGTTTGGTGGATGTCTAGGTGCTGTTTGGGCGCATTTTTTGGCGCAGTGTTACCCGGTGTTGCCAAAAACTGTCTAAGTGATATTTTGTCTGTTTTTGCCTGTTGGCGTGTCGGTGTGGCCTGTTTAGGCTGTAGGACTCTGTCTAGGGTACCTGTCTTGTATCGTGGACTTGTGATAGTCTATTTAATTGACGATGGTATTATTGATGAATTAACTGCTAGCCTTAGAGCTATTTATTGACGATGTACTTGGTGTATTCAATTGATATGAGTTGGTGCTAGCCTTAGAGCTATTGTTTGACGATGCAATTAATGATGATGGTGGATTTAATGATTGACGATTATAGGCATTGGCCTTATGGTGAGTTTAATAATTGACGAATTTGGTGAATGATGATTGATGCATTGTTCATGGTGTCGCACGCTTCATGTGCATTGTTTATTGACGATTATAGGCTTCGGCCTTGTGGTTGATTATTGACGATTATAGGTGTTGGCCTTATATTGACGATTATGCCCGAATGGCTAACTAATGACGGTGATGGTACCACATGCATTATGCCCTTGGTGTTGGGTTGCATCTCATGCATTATTCCATGATTATTGACGATGATGCCTTAGTGCCTATGTTTAGTGACGATGATGTTTCTTGGTGATTATTATTGACGATGTTGTCTTGGTGATTATAATATATATGTTGTAAGAAGATGATGTATGCTTATGAAGTTGTGTATTGGTGCTTCTAGTTGCCTTGTCCTAATATATTGCTTATCATCCATTCTATTATATGTGTTTAGAGACTCACCCTACTGTTTCCGTGTTGCTTCTCATGTCGGCAACCTGCAGGTATTAGCGAGTGAAGGTTATTTCTGTACCTTCTCCTTGTCGGTTGGTCTCTGCTCTGATACGTAGCACCGGGGGGGGGGGGCGTTCTAGTTTTATGTAGTTGTCTTATCTGTTAATGATTAACTGTCTATTTGGCGATGTATAAGTATTTGATATACTTGTTGTTTTTCCGCTGCGTTGTCGATTATGTTTATGGTGGTGTAAACTAAACAGGTGCTTATGGGTTCGTCCCTTATGTTTTTGGGTGCTATGTATCATACTCTTTTATTGTTGATCTGTGCCTTTGAAGTTGATGGTTTTTATGAAGTAATGTAACACTTTCCTTTTAACGTCTCAAACGGTTTTCGAAAACTCTGATTTTTATTAATTAAATATTAAGTATTAGAAGGGGGTGTTACATTGGTTGTGGCGTTTCACAACTTATATTCGCTTTCATCTAATCCAGAGGCGGCTATTGATGATATGAGAGTGTGGGAGAATGGTCGTTGGCGTTGGAATTTGTCTTAGGATCGGGCACTTGATGTTGAGGAAGCGGTTGATGCAGCGAATCTTAGGCAGATTTTGCATGAGATTAAGTTGTGTTAGAGCACCATAGATGGGTGGAGATGGATCAGCAATAAAGGGAACTCTTCTTCCGTTAAATCGTGTTATATTTTTTTGTTGTCTGGTTTGCAAGAAAGTAATGTTGGAGAGGAGATTCAAGATGGTCTGAAAGGTCTATGAAAATCACATGTACCATCAAAAGTGTGTGTCTTTGAGTGGCGTTTGCTGATTGAGAAGCTTCCTACACGAGATAATTTAATTGTCAGAGAGGTTACTCTACAAGAGCGATGTTGCCCGATGTGTAATGAAAATAGTGAAACATTAGCACATCTATTCTTTGAATGTCCGTTTGCACATACAGTTTGGCAGGATGTTAACAAGTGTACTGACAGACAACCGGAGGCAGGGTTATCTGGGCTGAAGCATTTTATGTGGTATGGTGGTCTTGTAACAGGAAAACATTGCAGACAATTCAAATTCTTGATTTGGCTAGCAACAATTTGGGCACTGTGGTTGGAAAGGAACCGTCGAATATTCCAAGAGAATGTTTCTAATCATGAGGCGGTTATTAGCAATATCAAACATACTTCTTGGAATTGGTTTGCGAGTAGATTAGGAAGGAGATGTAATATGACGGTAGCCCAATGGTGGAACAATCCATTGGTAATCAATATTTATTAATATCTCTTGTATTTGGTTCGAGTACCATAGTGCTCCCATTTAATACAATTTCTCTTATCGAAAAAAAATTATCCAAACATAAATCATTTTATATTCAACCCTCCTTCATTCAAAATCAATTTTTGCCACCTCTTAAATCACGAAAACTAAGTTTTAAACCGATTAAAAGCAAATAATCATAAAAAAAGGAGTGCACCAAAAGAGTGCAAGAAGGAGGTCCCGGGTTCAAACCCCGGAATTTAACATTTCCCCACCCCCACTAACATTGCTTATAAAAAAATAATAATCATAAAAAAAATTGCACCTAATTTATAATTTTTCTATTTGACATTAGCAATTATTTTGATCCCTCTAAAAATGTTTTAATTTAAGCCCCTCCGATTTATAATTTTGCAGCCAAACCCCTAAATATCGATTACCTTACTGTGTGTCCTAATCTACTAGATCACTCTCCCTCTCCTGTCTCTCGACTGCCTCCCAGTCTCCCTCTCCTCTCTTCTGTTCCGTTTCGTTACTCACCACCACCATTCACCGCCGCCCTCCTCCTGCTCTCTCGCCGGCGACGTACTCCTCCGACTCTGTCTCTTCTCATCGCACGGTTGTTCCCTCTCTCTCTCTGGTGCCAGTACTGGTGAGTAACGAGCTTGTTTTGAATTTCCCCTAATTTGATTCAAAACTTTTAACCTTTAACCAGTCAGTATGCTGGCGTTAATTTGTTCTTAATTTACAATGATATATGATTTTGACTCCTCCTCATTGCTAATCAAAGCTTGTGAACTTCGTAAACTGAATAACACCTGTACAAAATTGAAATTGCAGAAGTAAAGCATATGAACGTCGGAAAGCATCTGTTACCCTCGTAGTACGAAAGCACTCACATTGGTTGGTAGCTTGAAAAGAAAAGGTATTAAACTATCAGTTTCTTTGATGATGAAACGACTATATAAAATTCAAGCTTGACAGTGCCTTCCTTTAGTTTATTAATTTCTTCTTAACAAGGCAGTACGTTTGTGTTAATTTACAAGTCAGTTTGTTGATGTTGATCAAATTCTTTAACCGTATGAATATGACATTTATAATGATGTGTGATTTAAAAAAGAATTGCACCCTTTAGTCCAGGGTCTTAGTTCAACCACTGGTTATATCTAAATGTTTGGTGATGTGAGACAATTAGCAAAATATGATTCCATATCATGAAAAGAAATGCAAGTAGGTAATAAATATTGTAGTGACTAGTTCAACAGAATGATAGGAAAATTTTTAAAGCAAGGAATATGCATGCTTTAGATTATTATTTTTTTGAATGGCAATTGTTAGTGGCTATATTTCTCCTTGTTAGTGAGGGGTGGAGTTCAAACCCCCCAACCACCTTGTTAGCCAACTCCTTCAATGTCTTCAACCCACTGCTTGGACTGCCCCCCTTGGACTGCATGCTTTAGATTTGAAATTTAGATTCATAGAATATGGGAAAAAGGAAGCTGAAGAACTGGTAAAGCTATTCAAATTAAGTCAAATCATAAGATACTAAGATGGTTCATCTGCCATTTTTTTTGCGTTACTGAATATCTTTTTTTACTTTGCTCATCCATCTGAATATGAAAATAAAATAGTATCTTTGTTTTATGTGACATGGAAGAAAAGAAATGCTCTCTGAAAGGAATAATGTCAACTCTCTGCCCAGAAAAGTGTAAATTGGCGGTAAATGTACTTTGGATTGTTGGGTTTGATATAATATACAACATAAAAAATGAGAAGTAAAAATTGCTTATTTCATTATTGACAGCTAAAATTATAAAAGTAACTTTAAGCCTAGCACTGTACTGTGCTTACTATCTACCATGAGATTTATATTGTATTACTCAATGAATTTGGACGCACAAGAATGAATTCCAGAACAAAATACACCTATATTAATAAGAACAGAATTCAAAGAACAAACCAATATATCCTTGCAAGAAAGTCGACCGTTCAATATTGTTGCTAGTTGCGAAACGTTCAATTAATTAAACACAGAAGAAATAAAAGTATCACTGTGGTTCTAATCCATTAAACATGCTGTTATTCTTCATCTCTGTTTAGTTTTTAATAATACACTTCATTTTGATTCTTTTCATCCTTGTTTCATCACAATTTCTGTGGCTAAAGAATATCTCTTTACCATAGAAGAAAGAGTAGCTAAAAGAGTAGCTCAATCAACTGGGAATGCAAATGTTGGTAATCAATCTCGTGTGACTGGGAAACAGGTCCGTATGATGTTTGATTGATGATGTCTGGTGCTTTAATAGCAAGGTCTCTCTATTGCTTTTGCATCAAGTTCCACTCTCCTTCTCTTTTAACAACCATCTGGTATGTCTCCTCTCTCTCATGTCACCAACATACCATCTTATTTCCTAAATTAAAAGTTCCAGTCCATTCTTTCTCATTCTTTAGATAAATAGGTTAAATCGAATTGCTTACTTATTTAACTCAAAGTATGAATGTTGTCTTGATTGCGGAAAGCAAAGTGAATGTAATTATAGTTCCTATGGTGGCTTTGATCTCTGAGAACTACCACAATACCACTGTTGTTGAAGCTCAAACGTGTGTTATGCTGAAGGCACATCTGGTTTCGACTGAGAAGTATAGAAAATCTTATTTGATATGTTAGATTAGAGCAGAGACCTCTCTTATTCTCAATCATTCATTCACTAAAAATGTGCTTTTCTATTTATTTTCCATTTCTTTCCGTGTTCCTATAAAAAACATCTGTTGATGCCTTTTGGATAAACTGTTTTGACATGGAATCATCTTGGATTACCACGAATTTGAACTTCTTTATGAAGAATGTACAGTTAATTAACTGAGGAGTAGTTTTTTGTTCTTAATGTTGACGACTCTCATTACAATATACAACTTTATCATTCTCATCCCAACCAATTTCTTTTGAATCTGGCTGTTTTTAACAAGTAAAAGTTAATTCGCTGGCAGGTTTCGGACTTTTTCAAGTTTAACAGAGACATATCTTGACAAAGAGAAAGCAACGAGTGAATTCTTAAAGGAGTTTCTCGCCGCCATTGAGAATGCTCCGGCGTCCAGTGTTAAAGTCTGTTGTGAATATATTGATAAGATGCGCAAGGCTGGAAACCTTTCAGCCTCAAGTCAAATGCTACAAATTTTAAGTGATAAGAACATTGTTGTTTCCCCTAATTTATATAATCTCATATTAGTGGAAGCAAGTCAAAAGAATGACATTGACCTTTCATGTCAGGTTTTCACGAAATTACTATTGTCTTGTGAATCCCCAAGTGCAACCTCATGCATTAAGTTTGCCCAGGCTTTCACAAAAGTAAATGATTGTGTGGAACTACTTAAATTTATTGAAGACATATCAGGGATAAGTTGTTCAAGTATGTCATCATTCATAAACAAGATCATTTTTGCCTTTTCAAAAAGTGGACAGAAGGATAAGGCCTTGGTGATATTTGATCATCTTAAAAGAAAGAAAAATAATGGTCTGGATTTGATCACATATAACATTGTTCTAGATATTTTGGGTCGTACAGGTCGTGTGGATGAAATGCTTGATGTATTTGCATCCATGAAGGAAACAGGTTTTGTTCCAGATACTGTGTCATACAATACTCTTATAAATGGTTTGAGGAAGGTTGGAAGATCCGATATGTGTGTTGCATATTTTAAGGAAATGAAGGAGAATGGAAATGAACCGGATTTGCTTACATATACTGCCATAATTGATATTTTTGGCCGATCAGGAAATATCGAGGAATCATTGAAATGCTTCAGGGAGATGAAACTGAAAGGGATCCTTCCATCAATGTATGTCTACAGATCACTAATCCAGAATTTAAATAAAGCGGAGAAGTCTGACTTGGCAACAAAATTTTTAGAGGAGATGAATTCATCGTCAACTTGTCTAGCTGCTCCAAGAGATTTCAAGCCAAAAAGAAGGCAAAGAAAGACTTCAGTAGCAGCTGACTGATGTTTCGAGTTTAGAAGTTTACATCGGTATGCCATTCTGAGCCTCGTCTTTGTTGCAACATGATGCTGATCATCATGAGTGGCTGACATGCTGATGTTAGAGGCATGCACTGACGACCTTAATATTGATCAGTCCAATATCGCCATTACTTACTCCAGGTTATGAGAATGATTAACCAATTTGTTAAGGCGTGGCTTTAATTTTATCATAAAGAATAGTGTGTACAATTTTGTAATTTTTTTCAATAAAGAATTTATTGTGTGGAAATGGCATATAATGCGATCCTATATTGATTGGTTAGGTTCATGTCAAAAGATGCTGAAATTCTTCGTTGGAACTATTTACTTTAAAATTCGCATTGTTTATAAAAAGGCACATATGATTATTGTTTCATGATGATGTCAAAGCATAATTGTAACGTTAGATAGATGGGTTGAAACAAAACTTAAGAGTTTTGTTGGTGTATATTTTGTAAATATTAAATAACACAATTGGACTTAAGGAGAACAGAACCATTTCATTATATCTACAGACCAAATACTACCTGTGGGTATGTTTGATTGAGTAAGTGAAACATGGAAATAGATAGCATGATTTTTAGATCGAGAGCGAATATGAAATACATTCCTTTTACTGCATATATTTTTTTTTTATATAGGCAGAGCAGGTACTGAGTGAATTGTTATAGCTGCAGAGAATCCAATTTCTCTTTGGTCGGTTTTTGTTTGGGTCCATCACATCGAAGGTATAAATCTAGTTATAAATTTTGATATGACAATAACATTTCAAGAAGATAATACTTTTTATATAATTTTGTGCATAAAAGGATATTTATACAGAATTGTCCATAGATATACTTCTTCACCTCAGGAACAGTAATGTTGACAGTTACAACGGTTTCAACTGGAAAATCGCACCAGGGTTAAAAAATAAAGAAGTTAAGATTTAATTAGACTCACTAGACCATGTTAATTGAAAGTTGTATTCTATATGTTCAACTGTTTCCAGTTTTCATTAGAAATCCAAGGGCAATAATTATTCATCCAAGTACAATGCTGGAAAATTACAATTGTAACAGAAGCGTGATCATCCAATAGAAAATGACAATTCTCAACTGTCTCCAATTGAATGAGGAGCTCAGCAAAGAGTTGTAACTTGTAACTTCACAATATCACTTTAATACACAGTGGTCAGTGGGTAATAGGTACAATAATTCACAGAGGAACAAAGGACTTCAACGTAATTCAAAAGTAACCTGGTTTAAGGGACTCAGATACGACTAGAATCTCTTCCAAATACAAATCTTCTTGTCCAATCTGATACAACCAATACTCTTGTACGCCAGCTCACTTGCTTACTGAATGTTGGACAGAGATAATTAAGAAAAACATTATACAAATATTACATGTTAATCATGAAAATTTCAACCATTGATCATCAGTCATTAGTACCTTGCATATACAGAATACCAAAGCCATTGAGTGCTGTGACCCATGGAAACCCAGTCTCCAGGAAGTTCTGCAGCTGCTTGCTCTCCACCCAGAGGAGCAAATTGCCCAAAATGCTTATACCTTTGTCATATTATAAGCAACCAATTTCAGTTATCAGATAGGGACTTAAGAGACAAAAGCACCAAAATGGCATAAAAAAACAAAAATGCCTTATTCATTAATTCATTGTCCTTAGAGCAAAAGCTAATTGAGTATTTGGGTGGGTGATTGATAACAAGATTTTTAATGGAATTGATTTATCTTATCTTTCTACAGCTCATTAACCCCAAAAAAATCACAATTTTTTTATTTAGCAATAGGTGTGATTTCTGACAACTGTGACAAAACTTTAAAGTCAGTATCTCATAATAATGTACAGAAAATATCTTGGGGATGTATGGGCTTTTGGTATAAAACATTGATCTAAAACCATTTGTTATTTTCATGGTTCTGATAACCTTGATTTTTTCACAAAATCTTACTGCCACTGATCCAAGCTTGCACTTGCAAATATAGAAGTCTACAAATCTATACCCACTTATATAATTGACATTATACAAGATGCTTACGAATTAAGATATACAACATGTATTACCTGAAGGGACGAAATCTATGACGTCCAGACTCTCTAAATCGTCGAGGACCTTCAGGATGCTCCGCACACTGATCCATGCGGTTAAAACATCCAGCAAGATATGCACCTTGTTGTGCAGCAACCTAGACATACCATGATACCAGTATATTAAAATTTTAAACTTTAGTCCCCCATGTATAACACAATATATTATCACATATTATATTTGAGTACAAAGGAGTCTGCACAAGCAAGCTTTCAGTTACTAATAAAGTGATGCATACCTGTGCAGTTGCTGGAAGACTCTTCATCTGTGAATCTACATGACTAAGAGCAAGCTTAAACCCTTCTATATCTATTTCTTCTTTTTCATTTCCTTGTGAATCTTTCCACACATGAGTCAGATCAGGAAGGTGTTGGCTCTTCATATAGAGTTTGAATTGCGGATATCTTAAGATGATATCATCCATCACATCATTGAATTCTTCCACAGTTAAGGTACCAGATTTGTCTTTGTCTGCAGCTTCAAAAACGGCCAAGATATCATCCTATAACAAATACAGGTGAATGAGTTAATTGTGACAGTTGAATTTCAGAATCATGATTTATATGTAGACTGTCTAAAGAAAGTCTCATTACTTCTCAGCTCCAATTTTTAGAAGAAAATTATAGCAGTTTAGTGAGTGAATGTAACAACATAATAACACGTTTCTTTGGGAAAAAGTAAAAAGTTTTATTAAAAAAATGTAGTGTTTAGTGTTACCAATATTGAATTAAATACTTTATTTTTCAATAAGAAATTTTCTATTTCTTAAAATCACTATTAAGTGTATTATCAGTAATATGTATAAGCAAGGTTCGCTCTAGTGGAACCCTTCTTGAATGTTTCAAAAAATAACTAAATTATAGGAACAGTGAGCTTAATTTGTTCACCAAACCTGAAAACAAGTCAAATAATTTGGTTCAGAATGTAGCTGCATGTTGTATATAACAAGTCCTTAGGTCTAGAAAATCTGTTAAAGGCTATAGAGATACCATGATTTTACGTTGATTTACTGAAGAACAATCACCAATAGCATACACGGAATCACATTCCTTCACTTTCAACCATTCATTCGTTGCTAGGACGTTCCTTTTAGTCTGCACACAGAGCGAACCTTGCTTATACATATGACTGATAATACACTTAATAGTGATTTTAAAACATGGGAAAATAACCATGACCTAGTGAAAACCATTAAATACACGTTTGCAGACCCCACACACACATACATGCAAAAGAAGTGAAGAATGAGTTTCTGAAATGCATGGAATTAAGCAACACCTGACCAATTTGTTCCATAAAGTCTTTAACAACTGGACGAGTCGCAATTCCAGTGGACCAAACAACCAATCCATGGGGTACAGAGCAAAACTCTCCAGTTGATTTCACTTTTAACGTTATTTCCTTGTCATTAACACTGATAACTCGACACCCTGTTTGAACTTCTATACCATCTCTTCCAAACTTCTCCTCAGCAAATGAACTAATTCTTTCATCAAACCTACAAGATTGAAGATGACATTTTATCCAAGTTTTAGTTTTTACAGTCTGTGGAGTGGAAGTATATAAGATTTAAAAAGCTAGTTGGACTTGCATGATTGGTTTTATTTTACAAATTAGTAATTCCATAAATTCAAGGGAAAGAATAATAATGGTTGCAGAACCTCTTTTTAAAGATTCCTAAGAGCATCTTCAACGCAAGCTCTTACTCGGTTCTTATAGTTAAGAACCCATCCCTGTTGAGTATCACCATTGGAGGGGGATGAGGCAGAAGACAAATGTAGGAGCTGTTCTTGAAGAATAGCTGCTTCTTTTACATTAAAAAATAAATTCTCCATGTTATCAGCACCAGAAATTGTGAAGAGTGGAAACTAATGGGACCTATTTTAAGTTCTTAGAAAGTTGTACCATTGGAGTGAAAATTTGTTGAAGTTATTAAAAATAATTTGGCGTAGTACGACCATTGAAAAGGAGTTAAGAACTTCCAAATTGGAGGCGCACTAACAGTAGTGACTAAGTATAGTTAATAAACAACAGAAGGTGGCCAAATTACTGGAAAAAAGGGTAATGATCTTAAGCTTCCACCAAGTAGCTAACAAGTCCTTTCATTAAAGCTACTAGTACAGCCTTAAAAAAGGTTTTATAGGATGAATTTTCAATCCAAGGGAAGGTGATGACAACGGAGAATGACGATGAATTTTCATCTGTTAACAATGCTTCAGTGAGCCTATAGGATATAGTTAAGTGAAAGATTGATATTCAAGGAAGCAATGGGGATGACGATGTCAACAGAGAAAAAACAACAAAACTTAACATTTGAATGTGGCAGATGGAATTCATAATTTTGAGCCAATGCATGATGATGCTAACGAACATGCAGCTGTTACAAAGGATATGCCAGGTTCTAAAGGGGTTCTTGAGGGAAGCTCCAACAAGAATCCAGCGCAAAGATAGAGAAAATAAAATATTCTTCTGGCGTTACTGGTGCATATTCTGCTATTCTAGCCGAAAAGGATGAAAGTTTTGAGAACTATGGAGCGGTAAACGAGGTCTGCATTGAATCCTTTGCAGACGAAAAAGAAAGCATGCAAGTTGAAAATGTCGCTCAAACTTTTATTGTTGGACATAGCTGTACATGAAGCAGAAGATCAGAAAAATACTTTGAGAGACTGGAAGCTGAAGCACAAGCAGCAGAATCCAAGGAACACGCCGCAGAAGATACTGAGTTTGACATTGCTAATGCATTTTCTTGTGTTGCAGATGGAACTTAAAAGCCTGTTTCCCATTAGCAGTTTCACTTGAATATGATGGAAGTTCCAACAATGGTTGACGATGACACTGACGTTATTTCTCAAGATATTTCCATTCCAAAATAGGAGTTTTATGTCTCTTTAGAGGTTATGACAGAAGCTCAAATCAATGCACAGAAGATTCGTGATACTGCCATTGAGTTAGTGGCAGAGAAAAGGAACATCCCTTTGCACTGATCAGATGGAAACAAAGGAAATTATAAATGAAACTGAAACAGTTCCAAAGATGACTAGTATTGAGGATGGTATGCGCAATCCTAATATAATGAAGGAAAACCTGATAACTGATTATTTTCATAGCATGAGTATGCGCGGATCAAGAAGATGTTGAGTAAGTTAGATTGTAAACCAAATGGCGTGACTGATAATTATTGTCCATAAGCAAGAATGATTTATTCGCTATCTAGTTTTTCTTCGTTCTGATAACAATGAAAAGTTAAAAATGCTACTTTATCTCTCTAGTACACTTGTTACTTTCAGTGCCTTCTGCATTAAGTGAGATGCATTGTGAAAGATAACGACAGTGGAAAGAGAGCTAGTAGGGACATAAAACCACAAATTCAATGTTGGGATTTCAAAATATTAGAAAATAACTAAGACAATTAAAGCTTTGCTTACGTGTTCAAGATGTGATCTCCTGATTGAATCACTGAAATCTTTACTATATCTTTGACGGATGGATATAATTTGACCAAATCTTCTTGGACAAAGTCATGAAGCTCTGCAGCAAATTCCACACCAGTTGGACCCCCTCCAACAACTATAAAATGCAGATTTGTCTTGCGCTCTTCGTCAGTTAGAGACGGAAGAACAGCCTTCTCAAAGCAATCTATTACAGACATTCTGATCCTCTGAGCATCCTCTACCTCCTGCCAATGATTACATCATATATAGTATATTTTTTGTTACTAAAACAATTCTGAACTGATAGACCAGCAATCACGAACAAACAGAAATGAACCATTTAATGGTTATGCCACTACATGTTGTTCAAAAAGCAAAGATTTATACATACCTTCAGAAAATGACAATTCTCCGTGACGCCGGGGGTGTTAAATGTATTTACTTGTGCTCCTATTGCTATAACCAAGTAGTCATAGTCCAAAGCAAATTCACCACTTCCCACTAAATTGTTGTCGATAGTAGACCGACATAAAACCTTTTTGTTTGCGGAATCAATCTTCAAACATTCAGCCTCCCAAAACTTAATTTCTCCTTTTCTCTGCAATAGGACAGAATCAACAGAAAGTTATTATTAACTATCTCAAAGAAAAGTGACGACAGAGTCAGAGTAATAGTAACAATCTCAAAGAAAACATACTAGTGTAGTAGTGTCACTAAATTTCTCATCACAATACAATACATGAAAACTGCAGTGATTTTGTTTTTTGTCTACCTTTTTAATGATGTTACGAACTGGCTCGACAATGCTGCGTGCTTCAACTGTCCCACAAGTAACACTGGGTAACAAAGGAGTGAATGCAAAGTAATTACGAGGCGAAACAACCTGAACATCATATAGCGATGCATCGAGATCCTTAAGGAAACTGGTACCAGCCCATCCAGTTCCAAGAACCAACACTTTTTTTTTCTTGGACTCATTATTTGGATGATCTATACCAAGAGCAGGAGGTTGATCAGTACCTGATTGTAATTCTGAGTATGACACCAAACCTCCACCACTGCAGTTTACATCAAACAGAAAAGTTTGTTACCTTAAAACTACCAAAAAAAACCAAACACAGCATAAGCATGAAAGACATTATTAATGCATGTCTTATATAAACAATTAGATAGATACTATGATTTTCCATATCTCCAATTGGCATAGATTTGAGATTCTACTAACCTAGTTACATTCACTCAAGGTTTTTAGTTCTCTCTAGATATCTCACTTTCTCTTTAAGGGTTTGTTTGGTCGAAGAGAAAGAGGGAAGAGAGAATCTCTTCTCTCTTTTTATTGTTTGGTACACTCTCTTCTCTCTTTTTCTCTTCCCTTACTCTCTCTTCCCTCTTTCACCTCAAACAAACACACTCTTAGTGCCATAAAAAGGCATTCTCGCTTCTCTCTTTCTCTCTTTCTCTCTTCCCTTTCTCTCTCTCTTCAACCAAACAATAGAGAGTCATTCTCTCTTCTCTCTCTTCCCTTTCTCTCTCGCTTCAACCAAAGAGACCCTAATCTTCTAGTACAATTTTATTCAATGATATTTTCTAGATCCTAATGCATCTTTATTTATTTTTTTCTTTATATGATAAATTGTTAATACACACAATCGCAGGCACAGATATGGAATTTTGCCACTACATAGGGAAATAGGAATGGGAATCATTGATATTTATACAAAATAAAATAAGAACCTGAGAGTGCAGAGGAGGATAAACTTGGAGTAGGAAGGGAAGGTGTGGAAAGCGTTGGTGAAGAAGGAAGCAATCTTCATTGATGAAAATTGGAAAGAGATGAAAATTGCACTTTTGTTTTGTTTTGACCAAAAAAAAACTCAAGATTCTTTTTGTACTCAAAAAACTCAACATCATTTTGGTTAGCTTAGTTTTTTAATGGAAATTATCTGACCATAGCCAAAGCCATTTTAGATTCGACTATTATTTTTTAGGCTTAATTACAGTTTTGGTCTCCCTATTATGATCAATTCACGTTTTTAGTCCCCCAACTTTTTTTTCCACGAATTTAGTCCCCCTATATTCCCAATTTCAAAAATCAATGTCCCTCTTCTGGCAAGCCACCTTAGAATGCCATGTGGCCTTTTTGTTTTAAAATATTATTTTAATCTATTAAATAAATAAAATATTATTATTTTTTAAAAATAATTATCAACTTGCTCTTCATCCCACGAACGCAGGAACATTACTCCCCCCACCACCGACAACACCTTCATCTCTCTATCGCCACCGGTCCTTCGAAGTTTACCTTCCCGGAGCTCGCCTCCCCCTCCAAGAACAAAGCCCGTCTCCAAAACTCCGTCTCCATCGTCTTTTTCGTTGTCGTCATCGTCTCCGTCGTCTTTTTCTTTGTTATTGCTGTGTTTGATTTTTCCACTTTTCTTGTTTGTCTTTCATTTTAGATTTTATCACACATCATGATATGATAATTTGAACTTAGATCGATGGATTCAGATTGTGAAACTTTCAGTTTTGAAATTCAACAGTTGGGAGAGTGCGATGTGAGGGAGAGAGCGATTTTAGGGAGAGAGAGAGAGAGAGAGAGGAATAGAGGGTAATTAGAGTGAGAGGGAAATGGAGAGAACGAGAGAGATGGGGGGGAGGATAACTATTTTTTAAAAGCTTGATGAAGCTGCAAAGAAGAAGTGTGGTGAAGCTGCAAAGAAGATGAAGCTGCAAAGAAGAAAAAGCATAATGTTGACCAGATCTGCCCGTAGAAGAAGTGTGATGCTCACATTTCTTTTCAATTTTTTTTTATTTAACAAATTAAAATAATAATTTTAAAATAGAAAGGTCAAATGACATTCCAACGTGGACAGCCACGCCAACTAATTAAGGACTATGTCAGCAATAAGTTTGACCAATTTTGAGAGGGACTAACATTTCACAAATTAGTAAAATAGAGGGATTAAAATTGTGGAAAAAAAAGTTGGGGGACCAAAATCGTAGATCAGTGATTATAGGGGGATCAAAAGTGTAATTAAGCCTATTTTTTATGTAGGTATTTTTTTTTAGTTAAATTAAATAATTAATGAGTTTATTGTCCTTATGCTTAATTTTTGCTTGTTTACCTTATACTTTGCTTGTTTACCTTTTATGAAGCCTTGATACTTCAAAAATGGAGACGTACCCGTGTTGGATATGTATCCGATATCGACACGCACCCGATACTTTTCGATACGTACTCAAAGAGTATCCAATAATTTTTTAATTCTTTTTAAAAAATATTTGACTCGATACTTTTCAGATATATCTTTGATACTTCTTACCAACTAAGGATACTTCTCAGATACATTTTTGATACCTCTTACCAACTAAGCACATGATTGTCACTCATATATGAAACACTTTAATACATCAATAACTAAAAAACAAAATTATATGTTTTTTCGTAACACAATAATAGAAGAAGTAATACATTGTGATATGGGTGGGATAAATATACGTAACTATCTCTACTTGATATGATCACAAGTATTTATTTCTACAATGTGATGATCATATATTGACTAATGATATGCTTATGTTTTATTGAGGAAATTCGTAATATCTCAATTTTTTTTCATATCTATAAAATGCAATTTCTGTTTTTCATCTTTGTTTTTTTCTATTTGTGTTTCTATTCTATTTTATTTTTTCTGTTATGTTTTTATATATTTAAATTTTAATTTAATTTTTTATTAAAGTATCACAGCCCTGTCGTATCATGATTTTTAAAATTTTACTGTATCCCCGTATCCGTATCGTGTCGTATCCCGTATCCGGGCTTCATAGTTTACCTTACACTAAGGACCGTTACTCGCGATTTATGAGAGTGCTAACTAACACGTGGAATATTGCAATTCTACGGGTAAGAAAAATATTATAAGGACCAAAAAAGTCCTTCTAAATTAAAATGCCGTTATCTGTGGGAAAATGTAGGTCCATTTCATTTCACCAAAAAAAAAATGTAGGTCCATTTCATCCCAGGGTAGGAGGGTGGATTTTTTTTCGATAAGCAGTAGGAGGGTGGATGATGGTAAGGTGGTGGTGGGGATTTATTATTGTTGTCAGTTAGTGGTGCTGGAGGAGATTTTGGGAGCTACTAGACATACGAATAATAGAATCCAAATGATCATGTGTGCGAATGAAATAATGAAATTTGAAGCCATATAAAATGCTTTGGAGATTGAAATCGATGCATATGAGATTAATTGTGTTGAAATGCTAAGGGAACCTTATGAATTTATAGCCACTACAAAGTTGCATTGAATTAACTTTATTTCACCGTGAACCTAATTGGTGGAACCTAATTGTAACTAGTCTTTAATTCCCACTTACATTTGTCTCTTTGTTTTTGACAAATATATCTTTTTAATTAATTTGCTCTCACCAATTTCACTCATGATTTCTTTAACTAAACAACACCAAGTACTTCTTTGATTACTCTTTTAACTATATTTATTCGGTTTTCTCGAATAATAAAAACAAAACACTTGTTTGAATAATTTCTTTTTAGAAAATTGTTTTTGAAAACTGTTTCAATTTTACTATTTTCAAATGTGAAAAATAGAAGCAGCAAAATGATGTTTCACTTTTTTAACTTTCAATTTCAAAGTCTCACGAAAACATGTGTGGTACGTTTTTCATTAATGACTAAATAGGTAAAATAAGTGATAATCTTTTTTGTTAAGGTTTATTGTTGTTAATATTTGGAATTAGAGACTCAGGATAAGAGGGTGGGTGGAAAAGTGGTGGAGGAGGAAATAGGGAAGGAGTTGGTGGAGTTGGAGATTTGTTATTGTTGTCACTTAGTGCTAGAGGAGAGCTTTTAGGAGTTACTAGACCTACAAATAACAGAATTCAACTACCATTATGAGCGAATGGAAAAATGAAAATTGAAGAGATAATAGCAGTGGTGGATATAGGGTATACTATATGGGGGCATTTGCCCCCATCAAAAAAAAGAAATTCATATACAAACACATAATATTTTGTTATTTTCCCCCATTAAAAAAATGTCTTTGCCCCCATTAATATTTATTTACCCAAACACACAAGTCCAACTCACTTTAGTACACAATTTCTAGTAAAGAATATGCTTTGCTTTTAGAAATTACAACAGTTGAAAGATATTTATCTGCATTGAGTTTTGTGAAGAATAGAATGTGCAATCATGAGAGATCAATAGTTGAATAATTCTTCAGTTACATCTTACATATATACTAAGAGAGATATTTTTTATGGGTGATGCTAACATCACAAAGTATTTCTTCGTGTAATCTCAGGAAGCTGACATGTCGGCCTTTTACGGAAGGAACATCTTCGCATTTGGTGGAAATCATGATCATAGCATCACCCAAAACCCCATTTGCTGGAAATAAATTATGGTACATGGGTTAAAAACTGAACACGTATTCTCGTGATCCCCATCGTGAATGTTTTTTTCGGGATAACTAGCATTATCCTTTTTTTATAGTACTGACAATGAAAATATCATTTTTGGAATTTTTCTTCACGTACATGATCGGAATATAAAAATGCCTAAATAATTAGTGTAATTAGTAGAAGCTTAGATTTTTTTTTGGAGTTTTTTCTTCACGTACATGATCGTGTATTTTCTGACAACTTTTAATATTTTTCTTTTGAGAAGCATTAGAGATAAATTATTTTATTGCCCCACTAATGAAATTTTCTGGATCCGCCACTGCATAATAGTATGCTTTAGAGAATGAAATCAATGCATACGAGATAATTGTGTTTAAATGCTAAGGGACTTATGAATTTATAGCCACACAAAGTTGCATTGAATTAAATTCACTTTACAGTGAACCTAATTGGTGGAATCTAGTTGTAACTAGCGTCTTTAATTTCCACTTACATTAGTCTCTTTGTTTTTGGCAAATATCACTTTCATTAATTTGCTCTCACCAGTTTCGCGTGTGGTTTCTTCAACTGCACAACACCAAGTACTTCTTTGATTACTCTTTTACCTATATTTTTTTCGGTTTTCTCGAATAATAAAAATAAAACACTTGTTTGAATAATTTCTTTTTAGAAAATTGTTTTTGAAAACTGTTTCAATTTTACTATTTTCAAATGTGAAAAACAGAAGCAGCAAAATGATGTTTCACTTTTTTAACTTTCAATTTCAAAGTCTCACGAAAACATGTGTGGTACGTTTTTCATTAATGACTAAATAGGTAAAATAAGTGATAATCTTTTTTGTTAAGGTTTATTGTTGTTAATATTTGGAATTAGAGACTCCGGATAGGAGGGTGGATGGAAAAGTGGTGGAGGAGGAAATAGGGAAGGAGTTGGTGGAGTTGGATATTTGTTATTGTTGTCACTTAGTGCTAGAGGAGAGCTTTTAGGAGCTATTAGACCTACAAATAATAGAATTCAACTACCCATATGAGCGAATGGAATAATGAAAATTGAAGACATAATAGTATCCTTTAGAGAATGAAATCAATGCATACGAGATAATTGTGTTGAAATGCTAAGGGGGCATATGAATTTATAGCCACACAAAGTTGCATTGAATTAAATCCACTTTACCGTGAACCTAATTGGTGGAATCTAGTTGTAACTAGCGTCTTTAATTTCCACTTACATTTGTCTCTTTGTTTTTTGGCAAATATATCATTTTAATTAATTTGATCTCACCAATTTCACTCATGATTTCTTGAACTACACACCACCAAGTACTTCTTTGATTACTCTTTTACTTATATCAATTCGGTTTTCTCGAATAATAAAAATAAAACACTTATTTGAATAATTTCTTTTTAGAAGATTTTTTTGGAAACTGTTTCCATTTTACTATTTTCAAATGCGAAAAGGAGAAGCCGCAAAATGATGTTTCACTTGTTTAATTTTCAGTTTCAAAATCTCATAAAAAAATTAGTGGTACGCTTTTCATTAATGACTAAATAGGTAAGTAAGTGATAATCTTTTTTGTTAACGTTTATTCTTGTTATTATTTGGAAGTAGACACTCAGGGTAGGGGGTGGATGGTAAGGTGATGGAGGGGGACATAGGGAAGGATTTGGAGATTTGTTTTTGTTGTCACTTAGTACTAGAGGAGAGCTTTTGGGAGCCATAAGACCTACAAATAATAGAATTCAAATGGCCATGTGTGCGAATGGAATAATGAAATTCGAAGACATAATAATATGCTTTAGAGAATGAAATCAATGCATACAAGATTAATTGTGTTGAAATGCTAAGGGCAGCTTATGAGTTTACAGCCTCTACAAAGTTGCATTGAATTAACTTCTCTTCACCGTGAACCTAATTGGTGGAACCTAGTTGTAACTAGTGTCTTTAATTCCCACTTACATTTGTCTCTTTGTTTTTGGTAAATATATCGCTTTAATTAATTTGCTCTCACCAATTTCACTCGTGATTTCTTCAATTGCAAAACACCAAGTAGATTTATTCAGTTTTCTTGAATATTAAAAATAAAACACTTGTTTGAATAATTTCTTTTTAGAAGATTGTTTTTGAAAACTGTTTCAATTTTACTATTTACAAATGTGAAAGAGAGAAGCGGCAAAATGATGTTTCATTTTTTAATTTTCAATTTCGAAGTCTCACGAAAACATGTGTGGTACGCTTTCCATTAATGAATAAAAAGGTATATAAGTTATAATCTTTTTCGTCAAGGTTTATGCTTGTTATTATTTGGATTTAGAGACTCGGGTTCGGAGGGTGGAAGGTTGGTGAGGGATTCCACTTGAGCAGATAGAGTTGTAACTTCTTTTAAGTGCTAACCCTAGTTGTGGGCCACTGGTAGCTATTTGTTGTCTTTGTCTTTATAAGATTATAGGCATCATTGTATGATGATTTTAACAACACTCCACCAGATGAGGCATCAAGCATAAGTCTGGTTTGTGACTCCAACCCATTATAAAATGGTTCCATTTGCAATATCCCATGGTGTGGACACTATCTTAGCAGCTCTTTGTATCTCTCTCATGCTTCAAACATTTATTCACTTTCTGTTTGTTTAAAAGAGGTAATTTCATTTCTCATCCTGACATTTTTTATTGGTGGAATATATTTTGTCAAAATTTTTTCTGCGATTCCATTCCCATCAGTGATAGAGCTATGCTCCAATGAATTAAGCCAATCCTTAGCTAGCTCTATCGTTAAAGGAATATGGAAATAGCCTAAGTCTAAAAGCATCATCTGTAACACCAGGAATTTTGAAATTACTACAAACCATTAGAAACTGTTTTAAATGCAAATGTTGGTCCTCAGTGGGAGTACCACCATACTGACTAACAGTTTGAGGCATTTAGAACATCATAGGTTTGCCTATAAAAATGTAAATGAGTCACACTAAAAAACAAAAAAAAACTATCAATTTTTGGAAAAATTTATCAGCTTAAAATTTTAATTTTTCTCTCCGAAATCTGTTTACACTCTTATTGATAATCAACTATCACCTCTTATTGATAATCTACTATCTATCTTTTACTATCTACTATAATCTACTAATCAACTAAAATAATCAATGGAAACTACGAGATAACTGTACTGATATATAAAAAAACACGGGATAATTGCACTGATATATAAAAAAACACGAGATTAATATTTGTGCTTGATAGTTAAAATTTTTTAAGACTACTACTACAAACCTAATATCTAAATAATAAGAAGGCTTAATGACTATTTAAACTACTAATTAATATTTAAAACAAATATTTCTTATTGATAATCTACTATTCAACTAAAATAATCAATTGAAACTACGAGATAACTGCACTAATATATAAAAAAAACACGGGATATCTACAGTGATATATAAAAAACACGGGATTAATATTTGCCATTGATAATTTATATAATTTTTGAAGACTACTACAAACCTACTATCTAAAAAAATAAAAAGGCTTAATGACTATTTAAACTGATTAATATTTAAAACACACGTGACAAATATTTGTCACTAATACCTAAAAAATGACAAATAATTGTCATTGATAAATAAAAAACACGGGATAGATATTTTTTATTGATAATCTACTATCTATATTTACTATCTACTATAATCTACTAATCAACTCAAATAATCAAATGAAACTATGAGATAACTGCAGTGATACATAAAAAACACTAAATAAATGCACTGATATATAAAGAAATACGGGGATAACTGCAATGATATATATCATAGCACGGGATAGCTGCACTGATATATAAAAAACATGAGATAACAACACTGATATATAAGAAAACACTGCACTGATGTATAAAAAAACAGGGGATAAATGCACAGATTGTTTTTAAATGATACTTTTACATTTTTAGATTTTAATATTTATCTAATTTTTATTTGAAACTCCTTTTTTTATCTACTTTTAATTTGTCTTTATTTTCACGGGTAATATTGATACTATTTAAATACTGTCTAAGTTTGAAAAAAAAAGTATTTTTTTTTTTTGACAAAAAAAAAGCATTTCTTAGAAACCCTAAATCATATAAATATCCTCTTCTCGCCAAACATAGTGCGTTAACTTTTCCCGTCAAAAAAATAGTGCGTTAACTTTTCAGCAAAAATAACGGTTATCTTTTCTTTCTATTGGTTGACTATGGCAGCTTGCTCTAGATCCAAACGATACCAAAGAATAGCAGATTAGCTCTGGATTTTCCTTACGTTTTCGTTAACCTGCACGATGTCTCCCGGGCTTCTCTGAGAAAAACCCTTGACGTGAAAGCCCCAATACACGTGCAAGATCGCCGTCGTTCGTGTTGCAATTCAGCACCGATTTCTTTCACGACTGATCTCTGTCAAAGTAACGGTAAAATCTCATCTCATCCCTTTGTTTTTTTTCCGATGTTGAACTCGCCTCACTACACCTTTAGCCTGTCTTCGAATACGTATCGTGAAAATAAAGCTATTCATAGAGACGTCAATTGAATCACGGTGGTTTTCACGCAATGTTTGTGCCTCTAAAAAATTCCGCCACACCTTCCCTTTTCAATCTTCAAGATTTGATTTCTTTCTTTTTTTCAGAATAAAGTATTGTGATTTGTAATCCTAATTTTTGTCTTTGATTACATACTGTCCGGTTTTAGTTTTCAAGATTTGATTTCTTTCTTTTTTTTCGAAAAAAGAAGTATTGCAACACTAATGTTGGCTGTGATTACATGTTATCCGCGCTTCGGATTTCTCAATGAAGTAAATCGGAAAAAATGGTCGAATTTCATGATATGAGCCAAGTTTTGATTTGCGATTCCTTTTTTTTAATTGAATGTGGTTTTAGATTCTACTTTGTGCTGCTTGTATTTTTTGGTGTCTTTGTTGGCTGTGAAGATGATTTTACAGCTTTAATGCCAGTTCTGCTTCTGAAAAAATTGTGATTAATAGAGTTGTGATAATATCTGAGCTCTTGGCAATTATGTTAAGTTATTCTTATGTGTTATTTGAGTGATTGATGTGCTCTTATTTCTTATCAATTGGCGATTATTTAGATTTTGAAATTAGTAATAATTTAATGAATTGGACCATGTTTCACATTGGTCTGTGATGATTATAGCCGATTGTTCTTGGTATTTTCACACCAAGCCCCTGTTTCTAGGGAGAGCCTTGGTGAAAGGAAAAGACGCTCATATGAGCTAAATGGATAAAATTGAGTCTTTTTATTTGGTAAATGTGTTATTTCTATTCATTATTTTATCATTTGAGTTACAAAATATGTCGGTTGTCAGGGAGTTTATGTTTTATCTTTTGAACCAATGATGTTATTCACAATCCAACTTGTCTAAGGTTGTAGTTTACCCAAGCCCCTGATTTTAGGGAGAACCTACTTGGTGTTGCTACATTTCCAGTGACATTAATTGTTTAACTGAGGTTCATTGGGTTTATAGTTCAGTTTATCCAATCCCATGTTTGATTTTAATGTTCAGTTTAGAGGTAAACATCAGAATGGCATTATTCCCGAGGGTCGATTGTTGGGTTTGAAATGGTTGTCCTTGGATGCGGTATTCTATGTTTTGATTATACAATGTCGCATCTCAAAATATTTAGTAAAAAAAATAATTTGACTGGTTTGTCTTACTCTGAAAGGAGCACCTTGTCTTGATTTTCAGTTGCCACTCACTTGAAAGTTTGTTGTATGGGTTTTTCTCTATTTATGTGCAATTAAATTTGAGCTAAAGCAAAGCTCTATTTGTTTGTGAGAAAGTGCAGTGTTATAGTTTTGAATGCCCTCTTCTATGTTTGTCAATGTCCTGTCTCAAAATATAGTAAATAATGAATTTGACAAGTTTATCTTATTCCAAAAGGAATGCGCCCGACGTTGTAGTTGCCTCGATTAAGAGTTGCCTCGATTAACGGTTGCCTCGATTAACAGTTGCCTCAATTAAAAAAAGTTGCCTTGATTATGAGTTGCCTTGATTGAAAGTTGCCTCGATTAACGGTTGTCTCGATTAAAAGTTGCCTCGATTAACGGTTGTCTCGATTAAAAGTTGCCTCAATTAACGGTTGCCTCGACTAAAAGTTGCCTCGATTAATGGTTGGCTTGATTACCAGTTGGCTTGATTAATAGTTGGCCGATTAACATTTGGCTGAATTTATAGCTGCCTCGATTAAAAGTTGTCTCGATCCATGGTTGCCTTGAATCTTGATCAACAGTGGCCTCGATTAACGGTTACCTTGATTAAATGTTGTCATGATTAAAAAATGCCTCGATTAATAGTTGGCTTGATTAGTAGTTGGCCCGATTAACAGTTACCCCCGATATACTGTTGCCTTGATTTTCACTTATTATTGCTACCCACTTAAAACATCAGTTTGATCAATTTAATATTTTTTAAGCTGATATGTGTTTCATGAAAGTGTTGTATCCGATTTTCTCAATTTTTGTGCCATGTAAATTGGAGTTCAAGATGTATTTGTGGGTTGGGAAATGTTTAGACTCTTAAATCCTGGTGTCAGGTTTGATGTGGTTTCTTTTTAATGCGACATTTTATGTTTGATTACATGATATCAAGTATCGAAATATTTAGTAAAATGAATTTGACATGTTTGTCTTATTCTGAGAGGAGTGCCATGTGATTTAGTTGCATTTATTTACAATTTTCTCAATTTTCAGTTGAAGCCCACTTACAATAGCTATTCAATCAAGGTGATATATTTGTTTAAACGGATACTACTCATTTTATGAAAATGTCCAGTTGTGCTTTTTCTAAATTTTTTGGAAACATCAGGTTGAGGAAATGCAGTGTTTTGGTTTGGAAACCATGCTTTTTAATTGCGTATTATATGTTTGACAATGTCTCGTCTCGAAATATTTGGTAAATAATGAATTTGACAAGTTTGTCTTATTTCGAAAGGATTTTCGGGTGTTGTTGTAGGTGTCCCGATTTACAGTTGCCTCAATTTTCAGTCGCTACCATTGATCAAGCTAAGTTTTTCTAAGATGATATTTGTTTCAAGAAAGTGTGTTGCTGCAGCTCTTCTTAATTTTTGTACAATGTAATTGGAGTTAAGCTCTATTTGTGCGTGAGGAAATGTAGTGTTATACCCTTGAATCTTTGTTTTAAGTTTTAAATGGTGTCTTTCTTTTGAATGCACTTTTCTATGTTTGATTATACAATATCATGTCTCGAAATATTTAATAAATGAATTTGACAAGTTTGTTTTATTCTGAATGGAATGCCATGTGATATAGTTGCCATGAAATATATAGTTGTCTCGAAATATCGATTCGCAGTTGCTACCCCACTTAAAATAGCTATTTAATCAATGTGATATTTGATTAAGCTGATATTTATTTTATGGAAGTGTCTAGTTTTTGTTTTTCTGAATTTTTGGGAAATAAAAACTAATTTCTGGTTCTATTCGTGGGTAAGGAAATGTTGTAGTATGAAACCCTTGTATCGAGTGAGAAAATGGTGTCTTTTGAATTCCGTATTCTATGTTTTACAATGTCCCATCTCGAAATTTCTAGCAAATAATGAATTTATTTTATGAAAGTGTCCAGCTTATGTTTTTCTAAATTTTTGGGAAATAAAAATTAAGCTATGGTTCTATTTGTGGGTAAGGAAATACTGCAGTATGAAATCCTTGTGTTGGGGTGAAGAAATGGTGTCTTTTGAATCCCGTATTCTATGCTTTACAATGTCCTGTCTCGAAATATTTAGTAAAATTTTAAATTTGACAAGTTTTTCTTATTCCGAAAGGAGTACCCAGTGTTACAGTTGTCTCGATTTTTCAAAATTATCAACTTTAAATAGCTATAAGATCAAACTGATGTTGGTTTCATGAAAGTCCATTGCTTAAGCTTTTATCTATTTTTGTGCAATGTAATTGGAGTTATAGCTCTATTTGTGGGTGAGGAAATGTAGGTCCTGTTTGATTTAAAAGGTTTTAAGCTGTTTGTAGAAATTATTCTGGATCATATATGTTTGGGCAGATTATAAGAGCAAGCTTGGAGTAAAGAATGAGTTGATATGAAGCTGCTGGTAATGAAGATAATGAGGCCGCATGAAGTTGTCCAGTGAAAAACCCTTGACGTGAAAGCCCCAATACTTGTCCACGATCGCCGCTGTTTGTTTTGCAAGTCAGCCTCGATTTCTTTCACGGCTGATCTGTGTCAAAGTAACGGTAAAATCTCATCTCATCACTCTGTTTTTTTTCGTTGTTGAAATCGCCTCACTACACCTTTAGCTTGTTTTCGAATATGTATCGTGGAAATAAAGCTAGTCATAGAGGCGGAAATTGAATCACCGGTGGTTTTCACGTGGGGGTTTAACCTTTCAATGTTTGTACCTCTAAAAAAATCCGCCACACTTTTCCTTTTCAATCTTCAAGATTTGATTTTTTTTTTCAGAATGAAGTATTGTGACCCTATTTTTTGGCTTTGATTACATACTGTTCCTTTTTAATTTTCAAGATTTGATTTCTTTCTTTCTCTTTTCAAAAAATGAAGTATTGCAACACTAATTGTTGGCTGTGATTACATGTTATCCACGCTTCTAAGATTTCTCAATGAAGTATATCCGAAAAAATGGTTGGATTTCTTGATATCAGCCAAGTTTTGATTGCAATTCTTGTTTTTTAATTTAATTTGGTTTTAGTTCCTACTTTGTGCTCTGCTTGTATTTTTCAGTGTCCATGTTGACCGTGTTGATGATTTTACATTTTAAGCCAATTCTGCTTCTGAAAAACTGTGATTGATAGAGTTGTTATTTTATCTGAGCTCTTAGCAATTATGCTCTTCTTTGTAATGCAATCATTTATATTAATTGGAATATGTTTCACATTGGTCTGTGATGATTATAGCCAATTGTTTGAGGTGTATTCACACCAAGCCCCTGTTTATAGGGAGAACCTACTTGGTGAAAGGACGTTCATATGACCTAAATGGATAAGATTGAGGCTTTGATTTGGTAAATGTGTTATTTCTATTTAATATTTTATCATTTGAGCATCATTATATGTTACTTGTCAGGGAGTTCATATTTTATCTTTTGAACCAATGATGTTTCTCACAATCCAACTTGTCTAGCCCCTAATTTCAAGGAAAACCTACTTGGTGTTGCTACATTTCCAATGACATTAATTGTTTAACTAGGGTTCATTGGGTTTATAGTTCAGTTTATCCAATCCCATCCCCTGTTTGTTTTTAATCTTCAGTTTAGTGTTAAATAACAGCATGGCATTATTCCTGAGGGTTGATTGTTGGGTTAGGAATGGTTGCTTTTGAATGCAGTATTCTATGATTTGATCATACAATGTCCCATCCCAAAATATTTAGTAAAAAAATTAATTGACAGGTTTGTCTTACTCTGAAAGGAGCGCGCTGTCTATTAGTTACCTCAATTTTATAGTTGCCTTGATTTTCAGATGTGCAATGAAATTTGAGGTAAAGCAAACTCTATTTGTCGGTGAGAAAATGCAGTGTTATAGTTTTGAATGCTCTCTTCTATGTTTGTCGACGTCCTGTTTCAAAATATAGTAAATAATGAATAGTGAATTTGACTAGTTTGTTTTATTCCAAAAGAAGTGCCCAGTGTTGTAGTTGCCTCAATTAAGAGTTGCCTTGATTAACGGTTGCCTCGAATAACGATTGCCTCGATTATGAGTTGCTTCGATTAAGAGTTGCTTTGATTGACGGTTGCCTCCACTAACAGTTGGCTCAATTAATAGTTGGCTTGATTACCAGTTGGCCCAATTAACTGTTGGCCCGATTAACTGTTGGCCCGATTTATTTACAGTTGCCTGGATTAACAGTTACCTCGATTAAAGGTTGCATCGATTAACAGTTGACTGGATTAATAGTTGGCTCGATTAACAATTGGCCTGCTTAACAGTTGCCCCAATTTACAGTTGCCTTGATTTTCACTTTTCTATTGCTACCCACTTGAAACTATTTGTGGGCGGGGAAATGTTATACTCTTAAATCCTTGTGTCAAGTTATGAGTGGTTTCTTTTGAATGCACTTTTTTATGTTTGATGACATGATATCATGTATCGAAATATTTAGTAAATGAATTTGACAAGTTCGTCTTATTCTGAGAGGAGTGCCAACTGCCAAGTGATATAGTTGCTTTTATTTACCGTTTTCCAAATTTTCAGTTGATGCCCACTTACAACAGCTATTCGGTCAAGATGATGTTTGTTTAAACTGATACTCATTTTATGAAGATGTCCAGTTTTGGTTTTTCTAAATTTTCGGGAAATGAAATCTGATTTATGGCTCTATTCATGGGATAGGAAATGCAGTGTTTTAGTTTGAATTTCACAAGTTTGTCTTATTCTGAGAGAATTGCTTAATGTTGTAGTTGTCCCGATTTGCAGTTGCCTCAAATTTCAGTTGCTACCATTGATCAAGCTAAATTTTTCCAAGATGATATTTGTCTCATGAAAGTTTGTTGCTGCGGCTATTCTCAATTTTTGTACAATGTAATTGGAGTTAAGCTCTATTTGTGCGTTAGGAAATATTCTCTTGAATCCTTGTTTCAAGTTTTGAATGGTGTCTTTTGAATGCACTTTTCTATATTTGATTATAGAATATCATGTCTCGAAATATCTAGTAAATGAATTTGACTAATTTGTTAATAGTGAATATAGTAGCTAAGTTTATGACCACAGTGGCATCTGTCTCTACATTCTGATATATGTAGATGATATTATTGTTACCGGTTCTTTCTCATCTGCAGTTCAAGAAGTGATTAACAAGCTTGGAGGTGTGTCAGTTCAAACAATTTGGTGCTCTTGATTATTTTCTTGGCATTGAGGTCAAGCACACTGTCACTGGTGTTGTTCTACTGACTCAAACCAAATACCTTCGTGATTTGCTGGAAAAGGCAGATATGGCAGGTGCTAAAGGCACCTCAACTCCATTGCCAGCAAAGGTAAAACTCTTTAAATTTGGCTCAGATTATTATCTACAGTATCCTACTATGTACAGATCAATTGTTGAAGGCCTCCAATATGCTACTATTACCCGTCTAGAGATAGGATTTGGTGTTGATAGGATCCTAAAATAAATTAGAGGTAGTGGAGGGAATAAGAATGGTTTGTTTAATAAGTAATAATTAAGTAGTGGTGGGGGAATATGAATGGTCTGTTTAATAATTAAGTAGTAGTGGGGGATATGAATGTTCAAAGTTGAAGAGTAATAAAGAGGTCAGGTTAGAGAATAAATAGAGTTGGGGAGTAGTAGAGAAGGCAGGCTGGTTTTGGGATTGGAATTGGGACTTGGGACTTGGCAATTCTATGTTGCCATTTTACTATTTTCTTCATCTTTGTAATCTGATCTCATGCAATACTGAGAGATCCTCAGGATTGTTGAATTAATACAAGGAGTTTATTCATTTTGTTCTTCATATTTCATGGGTTCTCATCAAGTGGTATCAAAGCATTCGATCCTGAGTGCTCAAAGAAATATCAGAGATGCTGCCATAGAGTTTAGGGAAGAAGCGTCTGTTCACAGTGAACCAGAATGGTTGTCACGACTTGAAGAAATCAAGCAGCTTTGGAAAAGAAGAAAGAAAGGAGATAGACGTCGTTCTCGGCGTGATCATGCTCCGTGTAGAAGGAGAAGAAGCGATGAAGTCTCGGAGAATAATTTCGAGATCTATTTAGATATGAAATTGCAGTCGTTGCAACAATTTTATGTTAATGCAAAATCAAGAAAAGCAGAGGAAAGAAGAGGAACAACCGAATTTGAGAAAGGGACCGATTGGGGAGAAGAGGGAGAGGACCTTGCATCTGACAAGGAGCCACTACCGGAATCACTGTTGTCGCCGAAGTCGCCACCGGAATCGCTGCCATCACCGGGATCGGAGTCGCCGCTGCCGCCAAATTATGGGGTGACCCTGGTTGAGTGGAAATCAATTCACGGTCTAGGTGAAATGTTGCTCTCTCTATGGGTCGAGATGTGTAACAGGAAAGAGAAGAAAGAGAAGGTTACCGAAGATCTTCATCGTTGGCCACCAGAACCGCCGGATCAAGCCACATTCGCGGTGGAGGAGTGGATGTCTCGCGTTTTGATAAAGGAGGAAAGAAAAATGGGTCAGCCACATTGTTTCACAAATTGAAACTGGGAGAGAACGACAAGGAATTTTGAACACAATCCAAATGGTATCAAATCGAAGCCATTTTGGGGGCTGACTAGTTTACAACTGAGACGAATTTCTTCCACTCTTGTGCTTGATTTTTTGTGTTGCTTTTTTGAGTTGTGCTCATGGCCATTATCTCTCACTTCTTCAATTGGTGGTGATAATTTAAAAGGTTATGATGCGAAGAATGTCAGAGCAATCACCCTTTATATACTTGAAGCTATTATAGTGGAGAACATGGAAGCCATGGTTCCTGAGACACCTACTTCAGTGGTTGTGCTTGTATCATCTTCACACTACCATGTGTCATTTCTTCATTCTGTGTTGTGTTTGTTGAAGCCTATCATTCCCTATTCTTTGTCCAAGAACTCTCATGATGAAAGGTTATTGGCTGGTGATTCCTGTCTGAACTTTGAGGGATTATGCTTTAGTGTTCTTTCTAGTACACTTAAACAGAAAAATGAGGCGAAGTATAGGAGGCAGCAAGATTATTTTGAGGCTACTTTAGTAAGAATTGGCCGAAGATGGTCCTTGTGGTTAATCACAAATAGCTATGTGCCAAGAAGTGATGATAACTTCTATTTCCAAGTCTCCAGGGAGAATTTGATGGGGTTTTCCCCAACTCTTAAGGTGGAAATTGTTTTACAAGTCAAGTTTGAAAATGATGATGGATCTGTTATAATGGATGCTTTAATATGTGTTATTTGTACTCAATCAAAATCTAATGGCCATGATTCTTCTATGGTCAAGCAAATAAAGTTGCTAGTGGAGGTTGGTAGGAGACGTGGCAGTGCATTAAGGCAATTAACAAATATTCCAATTATGGTAGAGTCTCCACTTGTCCATGAGTGGGATCCAGGTGGCATTAAAGAAGAAGGGAACATACATAAGAGTACCAGCAAGGGTGGGATGGAATGCCCTGGAAGTATAGTACATCTATATCATCAGGTATTTTTCAATTTCCAGCAAATCATAGACTTGGTTGGTAACTATGGTGGTGATTTTATGAGCTTTATGGTGCCAAAGAGTTCTGTTACTAAGGCTGCTTATTTTAATAATGAGAGGATGTGGTTGCAAGAAGCAATGGAAATAGAAAATAAATGGGTTCACTCAAGTACACTGTTGGTAGACATAAACACCGGAGTTGGAGTGCATGCAGAATCAACACTATTTCAGAATCAACTTCCTTTCATTTCTCATGATATAGCCATATGTGGGTATGGTGACTATATTGATCCATCCAAATCTTTTGCTCTGGTTCATGAAATCTCAATGAGTGGAGGTTCAATTTGTATGACTCTAGGAAATTCCTCTGTTGGAGAAATTAAAACACCACTGTTTCTAATTCAAGACCATGAAAAGGGGGTTACATCTCAAGAAGAGATTCACATTAGCAATTTTATACACAGTGAGTCTAAAATTTTAATTACTATAGGGGATCTTTATGAGTTTATGGCACCAACAGTACGTGGATCATCAATTGCTAATGCCTTGGAGTATTTCAGCTACATCAGTAATCAGCTAAAGAATTGTGTGCTCTCAAAATGGTTCGTTGCAAAAGGGTCGATGAGACAGATGTTTGAGTTAATTCTCACAAATGATATCTTGCACCAAAATGGAGCAGCCACGACACTCTGTTTTTTGCCCAAAAACACGGCTGGCAACTTGGCATTTGATCCAGGAGATAGCTCTTTAGTCTCTTGCATGGCTTGGCCTTCATGTTTCACACTATGGGATCCTGGCGGAAGACTTTAAGTATTGTTTTTGGTATCTTCACCTTGAGGACAAGGTGAATCGTTTAGGAGGGGAGTATTGATAGGATCCTAAAATAAATTAGAGGTAGTGGAGGGAATAAGAATGGTTTGTTTAATAAGTAATAATTAAGTAGTGGTGAGGGAATATGAATGGTCTGTTTAATAATTAAGTAGTAGTGGGGGGATATGAATGTTCAAAGTTGAAGAGTAATAAAGAGGTCAGGTTAGAGAATAAATAGAGTTGGGGAGTAGTAGAGAAGGCAGGTTGGTTTTGCGATTGGAATTGGGGCTTGGGACTTGGCAATTCTATGTTGCCATTTTACTATTTTCTTCATCTTTGTAATCTGATCTTATGCAATACTGAGAGATCCTCAGGATTGTTGAATTAATACAAGGAGTTTATTCATTTTGTTCTTCATATTTCATGGGTTCTCATCAGGTGTTAATAAAGCATGTCAATTCATGGCTCAACCACTTGAGTATCATTGGGTAGCTGTAAAACGTATCTTGAGGTACTTAAATGGCTCACTTGATCTTGGTCTTCTGCTGCAACCAGCTAAAAGTCCCCTGCCATTCACTTTACAAGCGTATTGTGATGCTGATTGGGCATCTAATGCGGATGATAACGATCCACTTCTGGTGCGTGTGTCTATCTTGGTCCAAATCTAGTCTCTTGGTGGTCCAAGAAGCAAACGTTGGTTGCCAAATCAAGCGCGGAAGCTGAATATCGCAGCTTGGCACTTGCTGCCTCAGAGGTACTTTGGATCCAATCTCTCCTTCATGAGCTCCAAGTTCCAATTCATGTGCCAGTTATTTACTGTGATAACCAGAGCATGGTTGCTCTTAGTCACAATCCAGTGCTACACTCGCATACAAAACCCATGGAACTTGACATATTTTTTGTGAGAGAAAAGGTGCTAAATAATTCTCTCATTGTCTCGGATGTCCCTGCTGAGGCTCAAATAGCTGATATTCTGACTAAGTCCCTTGCCAAGCCCGCGTTCTGTTCTTTGCGTGACAAGCTCAGAGTTACAAGCTTCTGTGAATATAGTAGCTAAGTGTCTATTTCACTTTGTAAACTCATAGTTTTATATTGCAATTCTTTAGTCAGTTAATTGCTGAGCTGTGAAGTGTTACATGTAACATAGAAATCCATTTTGTATATAATTCTGTTTCTGTTTCAGTTACGGTTAGTTTCTGTTTCTGTTATAGTTAGTTCAATATTTGTAACAGTTAATCAGTTAGTTACTGATTAACTGATTTAGGATCTGCTGTATCTGTTGTAGCATTCTGTTACATAACAGAATTATATCTTGTGGCTGAGAACTATCCAATGCTCTCTATATAAGAGCATCACTTGTAATCATTTATTCAATAATTCATTCAATGAAATATCAGTTTCTAAACTCTCTGTTTTCACTCTAATATGGTATCTAGAGCTTGAAATTCCACAAGTGTGGATCAAGATCCTCTCTTTCTTCCGCTTCTTCTATCTTTCTCTATTCTCTCAGCCATCTTCAATGGCTTCTCACCCACATACACCAAGAACACCACCAATCTTGGTGACACCTCCATCCACAATTACTCCTCTCTACCTTCAATTACAAAATTTCTGTGAAACTAGATGAGACAAACTATCTAGTGTGGCTTCAACAAATTGAACCAGTTCTAAGAGCACACAGATTGCACAGATTCTGTGTGTCCCCAGAAATCCCTCCTCAATACGCAAGTGAGGCAGATCGTCTTGCAAACGTGGAAAATCCTGACTACAGTAACTGGGAACTACAAGATCAGCTTTTACTCGCATGGCTACAATCATCTTTGTCACCAGCAATCTTACCATCTGTTATTGGATGCAAGCATACATTCCAATTGTGGGAGAACATACACCAATCTTTCCAATCGAAAACCAAGGCGCAGGCCAGACATTTGCGAACAATCTCAGAATTTCTTGCGAAAATCAAGCATATTTCAGACTCATTACTGTCGATTGGTGAATCCGTAACCCTTCAAGATCAACTTGACGTGATTCTTGAAGGTTTACCAAACGAATTCGAAGCCCTCGTAACCCTAATAAACTCAAAGATCGAATGGTTCGATTTAGAGGAAATTAGGGCGCTTCTCCTGGCTCATGAGCAGCGACTGGATAAGGCGAGGATCACTGAAGAAGCCTCGTCCCTCAATCTCTCCCAATCGCAACCAATTTAAAAAACCCCCAATTTGTCAAACCCTAATTTTGCGACAGAGAACCCGGTTGCGCCTCAGGCAAATTACACTGCAGGAAACGCTAATTCTGACAACTCTCTATCACAGAACAATGCGTACAAAGGAAACAATCCATGGCGTGGCCGTGGTGGTCGAAATGGCCGTGGAAATCGTGGTGGCCGCGGCGGTGGACGTGGTGGAGTGCAATGTCAGGTCTGTCACAAAACTGGGCATGAGGCATCTTACTGCTATCACCGTTTTAATGCTGCCTATGGTGCTGTTCAACCATCCATCAATGGAAATCCATATCAATATGTGAGGAATGTTGCCCCTAATGCCAATCAATGGCCTCAACAAGCTGCACAGGCCAATTACACTACTGGTTATGCTATTCATCCTACCTTGAACAACAATTTGGATACGTCAGCCACTCAACATGTCACTTTCTTGCCTCCTCCACCAGGCTCTGCTCCTCCTCCATCACATCTTGAAAACATTTTCCTCGGTAACGGTCAAGGTCTGCCTGTAAAAGCTATTTCTAACTATGCATTTATCTCTCCCACACACCCACAACACACATTGCATTTAAACAATGTTCTTCACGTCCCTAGCATTAACAAAAATCTCATTAGTGTCTCTAAATTTGCATATGATAATAATGCCTATCTACAATTTCACCCATTTCATTATGTGATGAAATCACAGGTCAATGACCAAATTATGCTTCAAGGGAAATTGGACTCTACAGGACTCTATCCCATTCATTCAAGAACTCTGTCATCTACACCTTCCAATTTTCCTACTGTAAACACTGTTGTATCTAGTCCTAGTGACTATTATTTCCTATGTCATAATAGACTAGGACATACAAATCTAGACACTTTGAATTCAGTACTCAAATCATGTAATATGTCCACTCTTAATAGAAATAAAACTGAATTTTGTGTAGCCTGTTGTCTTGGCAACTCTCATAGATTGCCATCTTCTTTATCTCAGACTACTTACAGTACTCCTCTTGAACTTATTTACTGTGATCTATGGGGTCCTGCCCCCATGCAATCTTCCACGGGCTACAAATACTATGTTTCTTTCATTGATGCATATAGCAAATATACATGGATTTACTTCTTGCATGCTAAGTCAGACACCCTCACAGTCTTCAAACAATTTAAGGCTCTTGCGGAGTTACAACTCAATGCAAAAATAAAGTCAATCCAATCGGATTGGGGTGGTGAATTTAGACCCTTCACAGACTACCTTAACCAACTAGGTATCATACACAGAGTCATATGTCCTCACACACATCATCAAAATGGAGTTGTGGAGAGAAAGCATAGACACATTGTTGAAATGGGTCTGTCTTTACTCTCTCAATCCTCTCTTCCTTACTACTTTTGGGACCATGCATTCCATACAGCTGTATACATCATCAATAGGTTGCCTGCATCTCATACTAATAATATTCCACTCAAAACCTTGTTCAATAAACAACCTGATTATACATTTCTTAAAGCATTTGGCTGTGCATGTTATCCTTTGCTAACCCCTTACAACAATCCTAAGTTTCAATACAGATCAAAAGAATGTACCTTCTTAGGTTATTCAACAACTCACAAAGGTTACAAGTGTCTTGACATGAGTGGCAGAATATTTATCTCCAAGGATGTGCTATTCAATGAGAAGCATTTCCCTCACCAACACATCAAACAATCCAACAATTCCACTACCAAAACAACCACTACAGCAGCTGTTCTAGGTGTCATACCTACCACTACACATACTATTCCACCATCTCCTACACATATCTCACCAAACAACATCACAACTTCAACTCAATCTCACAACCATTCACCAACAGCAAGTATACCACCATCTCCCTCACCTTCCCTTCCCTCTACGGCTTCCTCTACTATAGATCCTGACTCCCCAAATTCCTCAAACCCCTCTCTTCCTCACAACACTCATCCTATGCAAACAAGATCCAAAACTGGCCATCTCAAACCTCCTCTTTACCCCACCATTAATCTCACTGTCACTGAACCAACCACAGTGCAACAAGCTCTCTCTTCCACTCACTGGACAGCAGCTATGCAACAAGAGTTTAAGGCTCTTCAAGACAATAAGACATGGGATTTGGTGCCTCTACCACCCTCTAAAAAGGCAATTGGTTGCAAATGGATATTTAGGTTAAAGGAGAACCCAGATGGAACTATTAACAAGTACAAAGCACGTTTGGTTGCAAAGGGATTCCTTCAAAGATATGGTCAAGATTACACTGACACATTCTCTCCGGTGGTGAAGCCTATCACTGTAAGAACAGTTCTCACCATTGCTCTTACTCACCAGTGGCCTCTAATTCAACTAGATGTGAACAATGCATTCCTAAATGGGGTCTTACAAGAGGAGGTCTACATGCATCAACCTCAAGGATTTGTTCAAGGTGATTCATCTCTAGTATGTAAACTCAACAAGGCTATCTATGGTTTAAAGCAAGCTCCACGAGCTTGGTATGAGAGCTTAACAAAAACATTAATTTCATTTGGCTTTCAACAATCCAAGTGTGATCCCTCCTTGCTAATCTTCAACAACAGAGGCTGCTGCATCTTAATGCTTGTTTATGTTGATGATATCATCATCACAGGGTCTTCAAATACTGCTATCAACTTAATCATCACCAAACTCAACTCTGCCTTCTCATTAAAACAGCTGGGAACTCTGGATTACTTCCTTGGTATTGAATGCAAACTCACTAAGTCTGGTGCTCTTCGCTTGTCACAATCCAAGTACATCAGAGACATACTTCATAGGGCTGGTATGGAAGACTGCAAGGCCATAAATACTCCTCTGCCAGCAAATCTCAAACTCTCTAAAAATGGCACTGACTTATTTGAAGATCCAACCTCATACAGAAGCATTGTTGGTGCTCTGCAATATGTGACTGTTACTCGACCAGAACTGGGATATTCAGTGAATAAGGTGTGTCAGTTCATGTCTCAGCCTCTCACATCTCACTGGAGTGCAGTTAAACGAATACTAAGGTATTTAAAAGGCTCAATTGATCATGGACCGACACTTCAACCAGCAACACAGGGCACTCCTCTCTGCATAAATGCATTTTGTGATGTTGATTGTGTAACTCCCCAAAATAATTGATTAATTATTTCACTAATTGTTTAGGAATTATTTAGTAGAAAATAATGGAATAAATATATGTTAGTGTATGTGGACCTATTATTAGTGTTAGGATTAGTAAAGGAGAGGTGTTAGGGAAAAAGCCCATGATTAAGTCGCATAAGCTAAGGGAAAGCCCATGAAGTTAAATGAGTTGATAAATAGTAGGAAACTAGGTTAGGGTTTCATTATTAGAAAAACAAAAGTTTGAGAGTGAGAGAGAGCTAGAGGGCGCGACGACCAAGAAGAGAGAAGAGGGAGAGAGCGACGCCAAGAGGAGAGAGGAGGCTAGGGTTTCGTGATCTTCTAAGGCTAAGGTAAGGGTGGGGTTCTATCTCTATAATTGGGTGTATGAATGGCTCTATGTAGGAAGGTTATGGAACCCTAGGTGTATTAAGTTTAGAAAACCCTAGTTGTAGGAATTGAACTTTAAACGATGATGCTAATTTCGATTGATGATGATTGTTGCCATTTGACGACGCGTGATCATGCTTGTTGATGTTTTAGAACCAAAATTCTGTGCATGGGCGCCGTTTTTGATTCTGCCGTAGGGCGCCATGGGCGCCGTCCCGTGTTTGTGTTGCTGGGCGCCTTCCTGGGCGCCAATCTGTGTGTGTTGTTCTGGCGCAGGGGCGCCAAGGGCGCCAATGTTGTGGCTGTCCAGTTGCTGTTTTCTGTGTTGTTCTGGCGCATGGGCGCCAAGGGCGCCAATGTTGTGGCTGCCCAATTGCTGGTTGCTGTGTTGTTCTGGCGCAGGGGCGCCAAAGGCGCCAATGTTGTGGCTGCCCAGTTGCTGTTTTCTGTGTTGTTCTAGCGCAGGGGAGCCAAGGGCGCCAATGTTGTGGCTGCCCAGTTGCTATTTTCTGTGTTGTTCTGGCGCATGGGCGCCAAGGGCGCCAACGTTGTGGCTGCCCAGTTACTGTTTTCTGTGTTGTTCTGGCGCATGGGCGCCAATGTTGTGGCTGCCCTGTTGCTGTGGCTGTGTTGTCCTGGCGCATGGGCGCCAAGGGCGCCAAAATCTGGCTGCCCGTTGCTGGTTCTGGGCGCATGGGCGCCAAGATTGGCTGCCCAATTTCTGTTGTTGCTTGCTGTGTCTGGCGCAGGGGCGCCATGGGCGCCAAAATCTGGCTGCCTTGTTGCTGTGTCTGGCGCAGGGGCGCAATGGGCGCCAGAATCTGGCTGCCTTGTTGCTGTGTTGTGTTCTGGCGCTGTGGGCGCCAAGGGCACCAGTGTGGCTGCCTGTGTTGCGTGTTGTGTTGCGTGTGGTGTTGCTGGGCGCCATGGGCGCCAAACGAGCCAGTTTGGCTGCCCAAATGTGAATTTCACATTCGATGCTTGGGACGATGTGTTGATGTTGAATATGTAATTAGGCCCAAAGTTACTAAAATATTGGAAGTTGCTAAATTGTTGATGTGTTGCCAAAAATGTTGAAAGTTGCTAAGTTGCTAATTAGTGTTGATGATGGTGTACCAAGTTGAATTGCCTCTATTTATTGGGAGGTGGTATGTTGTAGGCCTATGGCCAACGATGATTTCCGATGTTGTTGCGTTGCTATGTAATCGTTGTTTATTGGTTGTGCATTTACATAGCGTCGCATACATAGCATATTTTTACGATGGAACTATGCTCAAAACACGATGGCTTGGACTGGCAAATTACGATGAAATGATGTTACGATGTTAATGCCTCTATTTATTGGCTGGATTATGGTACCACATGCATTATAGGGCGGTGGCCCTGAGTTGAGTCACATTTCGCATCCATGTTGCATACCTATGTGATTGAGATGGTGTTGACTGCTGTTAAATGATGAATTGATGCTATGACCTGAATTACATATTGTCTTTCATATGTCTGATTATATAGTGCGATATCTCACCCCTTCTGTTTGAATGTTACCCCAATGTTGGTAACGTGCAGGTAATCACGAATGAAGGCTGTTCACATTCGTTTGATCGAGTCGGTGTCGTCGCTCTGATATGTAACACTCGGGGGGAAATGAACACACGTTTTAATATTGCTGCTATGTTATTTCGTTGTTGAAACTTTAAGTTGTTACGTCTTTGTTTTTGAGTTGTCTTGAGTTGTTAAGACACCACGTCTATTTGAATTAACTTGTTATGAATCCGCTGCGTGGTAATTAAAGAGGAATTATTTTGAAGACTAAAAGGTTGTTTTATCGGTTCAACCGAAAGCGCTATGTATTTGTTTTGAAAAGCAAATTAACCCGTCTATTGTTTTCACGAAGAAAATGTGGCACTCCATTGGTTGTTGAAAAAGATTTTTATGAACTCTGATTTTGCATTATTTTACCGGGTAGAAATGGGGTGTTACATTAGTGGTATCTGAGCAGTTTTGGTCTGTCCGGCCAAGTTGTCAAGTTATTGTGTCATTGACGATCAAGTATTGTCAATTAGTTCTAACTGTTGTTTATGTTGTAGTGATTAGTTGAGATGGTTGGAAGGAACGATGCTGCTGTCGCTGCTGCTTTGGAAGGTCAGCAAAACGTTGGTGAAAATGCTGGGTCTCGTAGTTTGGTAACCTTTCAAATGGAGAACCCGCCTACTTTCAAAGGCAAGTATAATCTTGATGGAGCGTTGGCTTGGCTGAAGGAAATGGAGAGGATCTTCCGTGTGATGGACTGCACTCCAGCGCAGAAGGTTCGTTATGACACTCATATGTTGGCAGAAGAAGCTGATGACTGGTGGTTAGAGACTAGTCAAAGGTTGGTAGCTGCAGGTGAAGAGGTCACTTGGGTTGTGTTCCGTAGGGAATTTATGAGGAAGTACTATCCGGAGGGTGTTCGGGGTAAGAAGGAAATTGAGTTCCTTGAGCTGAAGCAAGGAAACCTGTCGGTTACTGAGTATGCTGCTAAGTTTGTGGAGTTGGCTAAGTTTTATCCGCACTACAGTGAAGCAACTGCTGAATTTTTGAAGTGCATCAAGTTTGAGAATGGGTTGCGACCAGAGATCAAGAAGGCCATTGGATATCAAAAGATCCGTGTCTTTGCTGATTTGATTGATAGCTGCAGAATCTATGAAGAGGATAACAATGCGCATTATAAAATTATTAATGAGAAAAGGAGCAAGCCTCAGAATCGTGGTAAGCCGTATGATGCTCCTGCTGGTAAGGGTAAGTCGAGAGCTGCTGATGGTAGGAGGACTAGTGGGGGAGATGCTCCTATTGGTATTGTGTGCTTCAAATGTGGCAAAGCTGGTCATAAGAGTAATGTGTGCAAAGCTGAGACGACAAGGTGTTTCCGTTGCGGTAAGATCGGGCATGAGGCGTCCGGGTGTGAGCATAAGGAGGTGGTTTGTTTCAACTGTGGCGAAGGAGGACACATCAGTAGTCAGTGTCAAAAACCGAAGAAGGAGCGGGCTAGTGGAAAAGTGTTCGCTTTGGCAGGGACAGAGACTTCCGAAGAAGATGGACTTATTAGAGGTACATGCTTCATTAATAATATTCCTCTATCTTCTATTGTTGATACCGGTGCTACCCATTGTTTTATTGCTGCCAATTGTGTTGAAAGATTGGGTCTTGCGTTGTCTTCTATGAATGGAGAGATGGTCGTCGACACTCCAGCTAAGGGGTCGGTGACTACTTCTCTTGTATGCTCTCAATGTCCTTTGTCGACTTTCGACAGAGACTTTGTTGTTGACCTGATTTGTCTGCCGTTAAGTGGATTGGATGTGATCTTAGGTATGAACTGGTTAGAGCATAACCATGTGCATATTAACTGTCGTAGTAAGTCTGTGAGTTTCTCCACTCCTGAAGAGGAGGAAGCTGGTTTGTTGTCTACTGGTCAGTTGCGGAAGTTGATGCGGGAGGAAGTCCAGTTATTCTCGCTGATGGCGTCAATGTCTGTCGAGAACCGAGCCGTGATTGAAGAGCTGCGGGTAGTATATGAATTTCCTGAAGTTTTCCCTAATGAGATTCCAGGTGTGCCGCCAGAGAGAGAAGTGGAATTCGCTATTGATCTTGTACCTGGTACCAGACCTGTTTCTATGGCACCGTACAGGATGTCGGCATCTGAATTGTCCGAATTGAAGAAGCAGCTTGAGGATTTGCTCGAAAAGAAGTTTGTGAGACCAAGTGTGTCGCCGTGGGGAGCTCTTGTGTTGCTAGTAAAGAAGAAAGATGGAAGTATGAGGCTCTGTGTTGATTATAGACAGTTGAATAAGGTAACGGTTAAGAACAAGTATCCACTTCCAAGGATAGATGATTTGATGGATCAGCTGGTGGGTGCTCAAGTGTTTAGTAAGATTGATTTGCGGTCGGGCTATCATCAGATTAAAGTGAAAGATGAGGATATTCAGAAGACGGCTTTTAGGACGCGTTATGGGCATTATGAGTATTCAGTGATGCCTTTTGGTGTTACTAACGCGCCGGGGGTATTTATGGAATACTTGAGCCGTATTTTCCATACTTACTTGGATCAGTTTGTGGTGGTATTCATCGATGATATTCTGGTCTACTCTAAGTCGGAAGGAGAGCATGCAGAGCATTTGAGATTGGTGTTGGAAGTCCTGAAAGAGAAGAAGTTATATGCAAAGCTGTCTAAATGTGAATTCTGGTTGAAGGAAGTGAGTTTCCTTGGTCACGTCATTTTAGGTAGTGGCATTGCGGTGGGTCCGTCTAAAGTAGATGCTGTGTTGCAGTGGGAAGCCCCGAAGTCGGCTACCGAGATTAGAAGCTTTTTGGGGTTAGCTGGTTATTATAGAAGGTTCATCGAGGGTTTTTCGAAGCTAGCACTTCCGTTAACTCAGTTGACTTGCAAGGGTAAAGCCTTTATATGGGACACTCATTGTGAAGAGAGTTTCGCCGAATTGAAGAGATTGACGACGTCTCCTATTTTGACGTTGCCCAATCCGGGAGAGTCTTTTGTGGTGTATTGTGATGCTTCCAAGATGGGTTTAGGAGGGGTGCTTATGTAGAATGGAAAGGTAGTTGCTTATGCGTCGAGGCAGTTGAAGACTCATGAAAAGAATTATCCTACGCATGACTTAGAGCTTGCTGCGGTTGTTTTTGTGCTGAAAATTTAGAGGCATTATCTTTATGGTTCTAGATTTGAAGTATTTAGCAACCATAAGAGTTTGAAGTATTTATTTGATCATAAGGAATTGAATATGAGGCAACGACGGTGGTTGGAGTTATTAAAAGATTATGATTTCAGATTGAATTATCACCCAGGAAAAGCTAATGTCGTGGCTGATGCGTTAAGCCGGAAGACCTTACACATGTCAGCAATGATGGTTAAGGAGTTGGAATTAATTGAGCAGTTCAGAGATATGAGTTTGGTCTGTGAAGTGACACCGCAGAGTGTCAGGTTGGGAATGTTAAAGATTAATAATGACTTTTTGGACAATATCAGAGAAGCTCAAAAATTGGATGTTAAACTGGTGGATTCGATGGTTAGGATCGATCAGTCGGAGAATAATGATTTCAAGCTGGATGCGCAAGGTGTGTTGAGGTTCCGTAATAGGATTTGTATTCCTGATAATGCAGAGATGAGGAAAGCGATTCTTGAAGAGAGTCATAGGAGTAAGTTGAGTATTCATCCGAGAGCTACTAAGATGTATCAGGACTTGAAGAAGTTGTTTTGGTGGCAAGGGATGAAGCGTGATGTAGCGCAGTTTGTGTATGCGTGTTTGACTTGCCAGAAGTCGAAAGTTGAACATCAGAAGCCTGCAGGGTTGATGCAACCGTTAGAGGTTCTAGAATGGAAATGGGATAGTATTTCAATGGACTTTGTGACGGGATTTCCTAATACCGCAAGAGGTCATGATGCGATCTGGGTGATTGTTGATAGGCTAACAAAGTCGGCTCATTTTGTTCCTATTAACATCACATATCCAGTATCCAAGTTGACAGAGATTTATATCCGAGAGATTGTGAAGCTGCATGGTGTTCCTATGTGTATCGTTTCGGATAGAGATCTGAGGTTTACGTCTGATTTTTGGAAGAGTTTGCAAATGGAGTTGGGTTCTAAGCTGAGATTGAGTTCGGCGTATCACCCTCAGACGGATGGTCAGTCAGAGAGGACTATTCAGTCGTGGAGGATTTGTTGAGGGCTTGTGTTCTGGAGCAAGGAGGTTCGTGGGATGCATACCTTTCGTTGATAGAGTTCACTTATAATAATAGTTACCATTCTAGTATTGGGATGACACATTTTGAAGCGTTGTATGGTCGGAAGTGTAGGACTCTTTTGTGTTGGTATGAATCTGGAGAAAATGTAGTACTTGGACCTGAAATTGTTCGAGAGACTACTGAGAAGGTGAGATTGATTCGGGAGAAGATGAAAGCTTCGCAAAGTAGACAGAAGAATTACCATGATAAGCGAAGAAAGAATTTAGAATTTCAAGCAGGTGAGCATGTGTTTTTGAGAGTCACTCCGGTGACCGGTGTTGGACGCGCTTTGAAGGCTAAGAAGCTCACGCCTCGTTTTATCGGTCCGTATCATATTTCGGAAAGAGTTGGAAATGTTGCTTATAGGGTGGCCTTACCGCCTAATCTTTCGAATTTGCATGATGTGTTTCATGTGTCGCAACTTCGAAAGTATATTTCAGATCCATCTCATGTAATTCATATGGATGATGTACAAGTGCGAGATAATCTCACTGTGGAGACGATGCCTATGCGTATCGAGGATCATGAGATGAAGACTCTAAGAGGTAAGGAGATCGCTTTGGTGAAAGTGGTTTGGTTGGGAGCTGCCGGAGAAAGCACGGCGTGGGAGCTGGAAAGCAAGATGCGGGAGTCCTATCCCTAGTTGTTCGAGTCAGGTAAATTTTCGAGGACGAAAATATTCTAAGTGGGGGAGAGTTGTAACGCCCCAAAATAATTGATTAATTATTTCGCTAATTGTTTAGGAATTATTTAGTAGAAAATAATGGAATAACTATATGTTAGTGTATGTGGACTGATACACCGCAAGTATACAGTTATATCGCGTAATAATAATATCGATCCACAGGGAGTTATATGTGACTACCAATCTAATTCTTAGTGATGATTAGCTGAAAAGGAATGATTAAGTAGGAAAATGTTTGATTTTTAATTTAGAATATAAAAAGCGTCTTGGGATCTTGGTTAGATCACAATGAAGGTATAAAAATAACCCCTTAACTATCCCCTATCTTATAATTTAGTTTGTTTTAAGGACAAGGTATTCTTGTGGTTTAATTCAAGTTTCCTTTCGGACAACAAGAACGTGTCTCGAAACGATGATCAAGCCTATTCTCATGGTTGATCATCGCCGAAACCCATTAAGCACAACCTTATTGTCCCAAAGTCACCTCGGCTATTCTCATGCTTTGGTTACTTTGTCTAATTCCATTTGTTCTAATGTCAAGCTTCACCTTTCGGTACTTCGCTTGACATTTGGGTTATACAAATTTGTACAATGGAATTAGATTAAAAGTCAAAAGCAATCATAAGATAGGGCCTAGCTTTGGGATTATTTAGGGACCATGTAACACCCCGGTATTTCTATTGACTAAAAATACCCAGGTGCACCTTAGTAACACATCAGAGATATTTATCCTGCTTAGACACTGAATATCACTATAAATTTTTCGCTGAATATAACCCAAACAGTCTTATATACAACAAGACAATATGGTTCTCAGACCATATACCATCAGCAATTATAGTATTCAGTATCATACAAGAAAGCGGAAGAAAGATATACACTAAATACATAATGTCTTAGTATACAGACAACAAAAGGGAAATAAGCTTAAACATAAAGCAAGGCTATCAGCAACCAGTCCGAGCTCAACCTACTCGTGCCTCTTGGATTTCCGCTGTCCCTGTGTCTCTGTAAAACAACAACATTTAAACAGTGAGATACAATCTCAGTGAGTTCTACCGAAACCCCTACTAACACTCTCGGTTCAGTTATTAGTTCTTTTATAACTTAACACGACACCGACTGCAAAACATTGCTACTCTCGGTATGTCGTAACATAAACAAAGTGCGGCACCGACTGCGGAACATCGCTAACCCCGGTGTATCGCACAACAAACAAAGTACGGCACCGACTGCGGAACATCGCTAACCCCGGTGTATCGTACAATAATCTTTAACATAACACCGACTGCGGAACATCGCTAACCCCGGTGAACCCCCTACCAATAGTACATTCTCCCATTGGCATGGAGCCTAGGGAAGGGGATCATGACTGCCCTGCCTAGTATGTTACACATGGGTCGTCACCCAACTCGATATACTATATACGTATATCTACAATACTATGAACCCATGGTCCATCAAATCAGACAATCAATGAAACACTTTAATCCACATTTTATAAAATCCACGTTCACACTCGCACTCTAATTGACCACTTTTCGACACAATTTTCAATATCAAAAACAGTTTATTTAGCCTTAAAAATAGAATATTCAGTTAGGCCTCTGAATAAGCTTTTCAACGCATCTTAGAACACCTCAATCGGGTTCCCGGATCAAAAGTTATCGCGAAACGAAAAACAGTGTTTGGTTGCTGAAATTCTGCCAAATGGCGCGCGAGTGGCGCGCCGCGCGCAAGTGGCGCGCGAACAAACAGCAGGTTCTGCCAATTGGCGCGCGAGTGGCGCGCCACGCGCAAGTGGCGCGCGAACAGACAGCAGGGGGGTCTGTCAAGGGCAGATTTTGGCGATTTCGCGCGAAAACCGCGATTCCGCTCAATTCCGATTTTAGTTCCGATCGAAAACAGTTTTGACAACTACAAAAACAGTCTCAATCAAAGTCACACAATCAATCAAATCAATCAAAAACTCATTTTAAACGAATTGTATCAAAACGCGACATATTTTCCAATTAACGGTTTTTAAGTCAAAATCTTTCGAAATCGAATCACCAAAAATTCCATTTCAACACAACACAACTCGAGACTCGCTCCGATCGATTCCTAACCCGAACAGACAATATCAAGTAATATTCCAGACCAGCGAAAGCGATAAAACGATCAATCAATTAATTCGAAAAACGAAAATCCTAAACGTGAGTAGAACTCACCCTTGAAGCGTGAACCACGATCGAGCCGAATTCTCCGAGTAACCACACGAACATTCCCCGCTTAAGCTTTCCGTTCCGACGACGCTCGAATCCGCTTCCAAAACTTTCCGCTCGATCACGAAACCTCTTTTTGACCGAAACGCCGAATTCCCCGGAATTCTCCACGGATACTATTCATCTTCTTCTTCAACCTCAAGACACTATTCACCAAAACCTCAAATCTTGATTTTTCAACCCCAAATCACCCAACTCGCTTCCAATCAACGATCCATCATCCTTGGGTTCGCGCCAACCACCATCCCAAGCTATCCTTGAGCTTCAACCATCAAAACCTCAATTTTTCCTCTCAAATTCGAAAATGGTGGATTTGAGGAGAGTGAGTTGATGATGAAGATTTTGGTACCAAAACGAAGAGGAAGTAACGCTGAGCATTTTTCGTGTTGGAAGGAAGTCGTTTCGGTGAAGTCTTCTCCTCCCTCTTCTCTTCTTCCTCACGCCATTTTCTTCTTTTTCTCTTCTTTCTCTCTTTTCTCTTCACTGTCTCTCGCTTTCTTTCTTCCTTTCTTAATTAATTCTTTCCTTTCTTTTACACACACACACACGGTTACATATATATATATATATATATATATATATATATATATATATATATATATTTAGTATATAATTAGCAACGCGGTCCAATTACCGTATTGATCTAATTCTCCTATTTCGATTCCGAAACTTCCTTGATCCGTATTACCCGGTTAACGATCCGATGACAATCAATAATTAATTTTAGCACTCAGTAAATTTACCAGTCGAGTACTAAATTAATTTAATTGGGTTAACATCCAAATAATCCCATTAATTATTTTGCGGATGTTACAGACCATCATTGGATTGTTTCCCATAATCCCAAGACTAAGAGAAGTCTACTCACAATTGCTGATTGTAGACAAGGGAGTAGAAGAGAAGAACATAATGTAAATAACGAGAAATAAAATAAAGCGTGTAAAAGACTGAATTGTAAAAAGGGCAGAATAACAATAACCTTAATAGAAACTTGCAAGAACTTTAACATAAACTTGGAGTGAAAATTACAAAGATCCAAGATGATTGTGAAGCTACATTGGGGGTCCTTTTTATAGGCCAAGATCAGAGACAAAGCACTAAATATCAATTACAATCCATAAAGATAGAATGGGAAGAGTTGTAACATTTTTGGCCATCAGAAGGGACGCACGGATCGCGCCTCCCAGGCGCACGGGTCGCGCCAGGGCGCACGGATCGCGCCTCCCAGGCGCACGGATTGCGCTCAGGGTTTTTTCAGATTCCTTCCATTTTGCGAACCAGGCGCACGGACTGTGCCTCCCAGGCGCACGGATCGTGCCAGGGCGCATGGATCGCGCCTCCCAGGCGCGCGGATCGCGCTCAGGGTTTTTTCAGCTTCCTTCCATTTTTTTCAACTTCCCTCCAAAATCTGATTTTTTCACCTTCTATTTCTTATTCTTCTCCCCATCCTTTTGCCTTTTTATCCTTTGCTCTTTAAGCACTAAAATTCCTCAATTGCTCCAATAATAACCTGAGAATAGAAACCAACAATTTGTAGTAAAATAGCTCTAAACTAGAATCAAAACATCAAATAAACTACTTAAAATAAGTACTAAAAACATACTAAAACATGACTTATCAAACTTGTCATACCCTAATTTTGTCTGTTAGGTTAAAGCGATTTGTTTTTCTAAAATAATAATAATCTTGTAGACATTTGATTTTAATCGGTTTCTTGTTTCATTTTCGAAAAATCCCAAAAAATGTTCCATGGTGCACACGTATTATTTTTAGTCGCGTACACGCGTTAGTCTTAACATTTTTGCGTTGTTGCGTGCACATGTTTTTTTTAACCACATACGCGTGTCATTCCTAATCGCATGCGTGTCACTTGTCATCATGCGCGCGTGTTATTCCTAATCATGTACGCATTTTTATTCTAATCGCGGGCGCGTGTTCACTTCTCGTCGTGTACGAGTGCTCATTTTAGTGCTCGTTATTTCATGGTTATAGGTATTAGTTTAATAAGAAAATGTAATAAAAATCAGATCTGAATAATTGCTTTTCTATTATTATTACTATAATCAGTTTTTTTTTACAAATAAAAAAGTCAACTTTAGTACATACATGTAGACAAAAAAATTAAATACAAAGTAGTACAAAAAAATTAATTAAAGAGCAACAACTAAATAAAAAGCAAGGCAGCACAAGCTGCTGTCCTTGCTGAAAATCTCTTTGAGCATTATGCCAAAGGCCATTTCTTCATCCTCTTTGATCCTTTCCATTTTTGCTCCAACAATTGCTCCAACAAAGCAGCTTTGGCAGGCACCACCCTGCTACTGCTGCCCCACTAACCTCTTCTGCTCCACTAACCTGCACAATTGACACAAAACAACAAATATGTATCAGCTCCAAAACAACCACTCCCTCTATAAAATAAGGGGGCAATAACACTGAAAAGGGGAGGAGGATACACAGATACAACACAGTGACACAAAACACACACAATCACAGAAAACACAAAATACAAAAAACAGAAGAAAAAACAGAAGAAAATTAAAGGAAAAAAAAAGGAGAAGAATGGGGAGCTTGAAGCTCCGGCCACCCTGTGGTGGCCACCTCCTCCGGCCACCCCCACGCCACCAACAGAACCACCGAACGTCCCTCCCTCCGCCGTCAGTCACCATAGCCGTCACCACCCCAAACCGTCGCACCACCACAACCAAAAAAACGCAACCACCATCGTCACCTCCCTTCGTTATCTCTCTCTCTCCGAACCGTCGTGACCTCCACTCCCCCCTTTTTTCCGTCGCGAACGATGTCGTTTGGTCTCCACCGGAGTTGTCGCCGGCACCACCACGTTACCACCGTGTTTGGTTCCCTCCGGCCTCACCTCTCTCGCGCTCTTCTCCTTTCTTTCTCGTAGATCTCCTTTCTCTCATCTTCGTCATCACCCCCTCCGTCGTGTTGCCGTACAAGTCTCGATTGTCAAACCGCCGGTGTCCACCTCCTCGTCGTGAGCACAGCCGCAGTCAGCCCGCCACCGTCTCGTCTCTCTCCTCATCGCGTATCTTTCTCACCACCGTCTCTCTCTCTCTCTATCCTCGCCGTGTCTCTCCTCTCTCTCTCCTTCGTTCTTTTTTCCTTCTTCTTTCTCTCTCCGAAATTTCTCTTTCTCTCACCTCAAAGTGGAAACGGCGCTGGATGTAGTAGAGCTAGGATTAGGGTTTTTTGATTGTTGCCTTATAAACGATTTTCTTAATGTTTATTTATTTATTTTTTATTTTTTTCTTTTTAACATTAGAATTATAATCACACCCCTGTATTGTATTGTTTGCGCCCCCCACCTGCCTGAGCCTTTTTCGCAGGCCAGCTTTGTTAAAAGCCCACCGACCAAAAACTTGTCTATTACCAGTCACACCCCTTTTTGATAATATTGCACCCTCGCAGCTAATTGCACGTTCCTCGCTCTTGTTTTACAACTTGCTATGTTTTGCCTATATTATTCGATCAAAAATCATTTTCCCCATAAATAAAAAGTACCAAACACACAAATATTTTTTACCAAGAACTACGTGCGATTTGATTCTCTACCAGGAGATACGTAGGACCAGAGGGCGGCCGACCTCTGTCAATTGCACTAATAAAAAACCTTTTTTTTTCTTTCTTTTAATTCATTTTTCTCAAAAAGTACAAAAAAAATAACCAACCGTTTATCGAGTTTTATTTATTATTATTAGGGTAAAAACATTATTTTTGAATTAATAAACGCTTACACATTTGGTTAAAAGGTAACCTTCCTTAGGAAGGATGTCGTAGGGTGCTAATACCTTCCCTACGCATAAACGACTCCCGAACTTAAATCTGGTCCGCAAGACCCCTTTATCCACTCAATAGGGATTTTCCAATTTTTGCCCTTAAACTAAAACTTTGGTGGCGGCTTCATTCAAGAACTTCGAAGAATCCCTCCTTCGGATTTTTCGGTCGCTACAGCTGGCGACTTCACTGGGGACAAATTAAGAGAGTCAAGCCAAATTGACTAAATGTGTAAGTATTTGTTAATTTTATTAATATTTTGTTTTTACCCTTATTCTTATATTATTTATTTATTAACATTTCTTTATATTATTGAACCTTAGGGTAGACGACCCTTTTGTTATTATTGTTGTATATCTTGTTCAGCTTGGTTAGGTTAGGTATTTTGCCCTCATCACACACCTCACCTACACTTTTGCACACACCTTTGAGTGGGGCCCTATACCCAGGTCTGTAAATAACCTAGGACGAGTGGAGATTATTAGTGACAGTCATTCTGGATTTTATCTGTCTGACTCTCATGAAAGTCTCAACCAGAGTACGCTCTTTCATGGTATCCCACACCAGGTAGCTCGCTATCGTTGTGGATCATATCATGAAGGGGATTTTAGCTCTGGAGACCTTTGTGAGGAAGTGAATAGAGCCACCTGAGAGATTGATCACATAAGTGACCCTAGATCATGTTGAAAATCCCAATTTAGACATGACCCACCTAGGACACAGGGGCACTATACTTACCCTCTCTACCAATCTGGTTAGTTTTTCTCCAAAATTAAAATCACTCAAAAAAATTTCATGCTTCCTTCATTTGCATGCATACGAGACAACATCATTCCTTTCATTCATCATACAAAAAATTATCATAAAATAAGATCATTTTTTTCATCATATGCATCACATTGCCATTTCCCTACCGTACCATTCATCATATATTCATAATTCATAACTATCGAAAAAAAAACCATCAAATAGTGTAGGCATCTTGTCATTTGCAACATCATTATTACAAATTGCATGAGACATTCTATAACATTTCTCCATACATGCATCATAGTCCAAATGCGCAATTTCTCCATACATGCATCATTTTATCCTAGTTGCATCATCTCTCATACTCATACATCGCATTGCTATTATAAAAATTTATTTTTAAATGCATCATCTTCATGCATCATAAAAAACAAGGACAAAAGTCATTTATTCCTATCCATCTCAAATGCATCAGTCCTTCAACATGCGTCAAAACAAAAATTATAAATTTCTTCATTATTGCATCATACTTTATTCAAAGAAAACACAAAAAAAAATCACCATTCATTCATACTAAAATCATTCTTCCATAAGCATTTCATTGTTATTACACTATCATGCATCGCAAAGGTATCATTTTTTTTCAAATTGCATTCATCTTGCACATCCGTACACCAAAAGAATATTACCCCCATATTATATAAAGGTTATGTTCATTACTCTTTTCCACGCATTAAAAAAAGTCGCTGCGAGTGTCATGCATTTTGTTTCCTCGCACACAAAAAAGGCAATAGCATCATAGGCACCGACATTCATTCATAATCATTCAAAGTCATGATCACACAGTGTAGGTACCGCATCATTCATAAGGTCTTGAATTACATTTAAAAAAAAACATAACATTCATACATCATTTCCCTCATGTGGTCATCCTAGTTTAAATCCAACAATTCCATATTCATGTGTCATTTCCCAAATAAAACAAAAAAATCATTTCATTATAATTGTATCATTTGAGTGTGCATGCATGTTGCACTGCCTCTTGAAAAAATAAAAATAATTGTATTAGGATCAAACATTTATTTCTTCATGCATACATGCATTCGCATTTTTCATACATATCTGTCATCATGGGCATTATATTTTGCTAGAAAATAAAAAATCACCATAGAACGAGTAACTTGTTTTCATATACATCTTGTTCTCATGGTACTAACATGCATATCATCCTCCAAAAAAAATAAAGACGCTACATAGTTGTCCAACTTTCATCATCTTGCATACTCAAAAATATACTATATTCGTTACTCCTCTTCATGCATAGAAAAATAAAAATGCATTAGTCATCTGACATGCAAAATAAAAGAAAAATAATAAAATGATGCCACTTTCTTGCATTATTCATCATCATATTGCATTGCGTCCGAAAAATCATTTCGGATAGTCAATCTTTTCAAGCGATCATTCATTCACATTCCTCGCATCTGAATCAGGCAACATTATTCGTTCATTCATACATTGCATTTTTCTTTCTTTTCGCGAAAAAGAAAAGAATAAAAAACATGATCACAATTAAAAAAATTGTGATTGAATATCTCATTTAGCATGCATCATCAAATAATATAGGCATTTCATCATTTGCAACATCATGAAATGCATAGCATTCACGCACCTTTTCACTCACCCAAAAAATTGATGTTTCATTAAATCATCCATACGCCATTTCATCCAGACACCGTTTCAACATGCATCATTTCAAAATTACGTCATCATTTTCGCATCATTCATAGATACGTACTCAGCATTTCATTCTGATACATGAAAGAGGCTCTGCATCGGTCACGTGCCGCATTGTCTCCAAAAATCATTTAGAATAACTGACCTTTCCAAGTGATCATTCATGCACGCATTTCATGCATTCGCATCTGCATTTTCGTCATTTGTCACCATGTGTTCCTTCATGCATTAGGACACAAGGTGCGTTTAACTTGATTATTCTTGTTGCGTGAGCATAGTTAGTCTTTCAACTAGAAAATAAAAAAATTATCATGCATTCATAATAGAATACGGTCATCGTTTACATTATCATGGTACCAACATGCATCTCATCATCTAGAAAATAACAAAATATCATATTTTTTATTTTACTTCATCTTGCATAAGCCACACGCCAAAATGAGAAAATAATATCACCTTGATATTATAAAAAAATTTACATTCATTATTTCATTACTCCTCTTCATGCATCATGAAGAAACAAAAACAAAGTCATTCATTCTCATGCATCTCAAAAACAGCTCCTTCATGCGTCATAAAGAACAAAAAACAAAAGTCATTTATTCCTTTCACATCCATCTCAAGGGCGTTAATCCTCTCACATGCATTAAAACAAAATTAGGATTCGCTTCATTTTCTTCTATTGTTGCATTATTCATCCAATAGTTTTTTTGTTGTTGTTTTGTTAGCCTCTCACTCTAGTTGAACTTTAAAAAATAAAAAAATAAAAAATCACACACTTGCTTAAGGTATCATTATGCATTCCATTCACCCGCATCATTGTCTGTGTACAACATCCATATGTTCATGCATTCTGCTTTATTCAAATAATTTTTCCAAAAAATAAAAAATGAAACTCATAAGTTTTTTGACATGCTGTTTGATGAGAGACGAAGCCTTCTTGAAAATATATTTTAATTGATTCCTCTTCCTTGGAAAATGTGGCCATACCCTAACTTGATTCACCAACAACAAGTTCTTCACTCTTCATCCTACCACATTTATGGAAACCACCTACCCACTTAACCATTCAACGGAATTCACCAATAACTCATTCACCATCATGGTCCCTACCCTTGGCCACTGCGTGCCCCACTAAGAGCACCAGCCAACATATATCTCACACCCGTGACAAGAAGCTTAAATGTCTATTTTGTTAACTTGTGTGGTTTTGACAATTAAAATTGTTCTATCTTAAGCGGTGTTAACTCTCCATGAAGCATTTGCAAAATAAACTAACCTGTCATGTGTGTTTACCGTTGTTTGAGTCAGTTATCCTACCCCCGTCTTTCCGCCACTTCCGAAACCAGGCCCAACCATTCATAAAAGGCACAGTCCCCACAAGAGTATTTCATTCGCTTTCCCCCAGTGATGAAATTTCACGAATAGCACTTTGTATGCTCCATACTGGGGCAGAGTAATGATCACTAAGATTTTCTGTCGGCATTCCAAACACTCGTGCAAGTCCTTTGAGTAAAACAAAAAACAACAAAAGAGATCCAAAAAAGAAAAGCCCGTTAGGTTGAAAACTCGCAAGAGCAGCCTGAGCAAAAATTAGGGCACAAAAAATAATAAATAAAGAAAAGCAAATATATTAAAATGAAGTTTTGTCCCATAGTTACAATTTCAAGAAAATAAGCAATAATGTTTTGAAGTGAAGCATGGCAACTTTCCCACATCCTAAAAAGAGAAATGCCCTTTGCCACCCACTTCGAGCCAAAAAAAATCAAAAATCTTTCAAACACCTTAGACAATGATCAATCCCGTATCTAACAGCTCGCTCAGCTCGAAAGAAAAAAGAAAAAGTCACAAAAAAGTAAAATAAAAAAAGAGGATCGAAAAATCTTGAAAACCAAAAAAGTAGAATTTGTGAGCTGACACTTCACACCAGCGAGCATATAAAAGATCATTGTCTGAAATAAACCCTCAAACACTTCCTTTGGCCTAAGCGTCCTATCCTCCATAAACCCTCAAATGCGCTACAACCCTAAAACAGGTTCATTCTACCATGAAGCGCATAAAAGATTCTTTGTCTCAACCAACCCCGAACACCCTCAGGAGCAAAGTAATCATTTCCTTCATGAATCATTAGCCATTAGCCATATTACAATCCTAAGGCCTAGTCTGATCAGTGATTGGTTGCTTCCATTTTTCTCAAAGCTTATACTATAGGACAAAATAATCAGAATAATTTATTTGCTAAAAAAAAACAAAGAGAAAAATATTATTACAAAAGAAAATAAGAAAAAAGAACTTAAAAGGGCTTGCACGCTCGAAGTTCATCAAGAAAAGATAATAGTGATCATCAACAAAGTGATTTTTCATCGAACCAAAAACTCTTGACTGTCTTAGCTTGTGGAATCCTTCCCAAGGGAAACCACAAACCCCTACTAAGGCAGTTACGTGACTTATCATATCAAAATGGGGCAATCCCCCACCCTCCATTCCACTCAAACTCAGGGAGATTTTTTTTAGCATCCCCAAAATACCCTCATCTTTCCCCCCGTTCATATAGTCGTACCAGACTAATTTCCAACCCATTATTCTAACTTTACCCCTGTCACAAATCCCACTCGAGATGGGGCAATCTTCACCTTTCATGGATTGGGGCAACCTTGTCCTCTTGTAGACCGGGGCATCATATCCCTCGGTCCGAAAGAATCCTTCTGCCTCTCATTCCATTCATTCCTAGCCACGCGTCACCCCAATACCTGCATAGTTCCCAATCCCCCCAACCAGTCTATATCCTTAGTTGTCATTGCCCTCCCTAGACAAAGGCAGACTGTTTCACTCCCCACTATTTGAAGTCAAAATTGGGGCAGTCAAACATTTTTACCTTGGGGCAAGCTTATCTCTCATAAGTTTGAGCCAATAAACCTCATCCTCCACTCCACTCATGTGTCACGCTTGACTATACCCTACATTTCTTGAACCCTGAGTCAATTGGCACATTCATTTGCATTCGCACTGTTTTTCATATTTATTAAGCAAATGCTTCAAAGAGAGAGACACACAATAATGACAATCCCTCTAAGTTGACATCTTAGACTTGAAAGCTTAGCCATCATGGGTCATCATAACCAAATGAGAACCCATCTGCAAATACACATCTCGATCTCTAGAAATGGCACTAATACATTGCTGCAAGCCACACTTTTCAAGATGACAATCTTGAGCTTACCAGAGTTCAAGTCCAAGCCATCAAAAATCTTTCTTACAAGGAACGATCAATTCAAAATGTTCAGCTCTCTGTTTCCAGCATCAAAAGTTTCGTTTCACATCAAACATTTTTGCATCCTTACAAAAACAAAAAAGTGTTGTTACCAACAAATCATGCATTGTACATGTCCTCATTATTCTAGAATTAAACCATGCATCTGATCATACCCATCACAACTCTTGTACATGCATTCACATTCCACTTGTTTTGCCTACACAATTTTGCTTCTTGTACATTACGCATTGCGTAATGTACAAGGGCATGCATAGCCACGCATAACATGTATCGCTTCAATAAAAATGCCAAATGGCGGTCGCATCATTACCAAAAGTCTGTCTACATCCCAATCAATCACATCAATGCACCATGTATTTAGGCACCATAGCGTTTGCATCAAAATATTACGTATCCATCACATTCACATTCTCATTTCATGCATTCATCAAATACCAAAAAGGCAATAAAGCGAAAAGACAAAAAAATCACCCACATCCCAACAAACATCCAATCATTGCATCATACAACATCAAGTCATGCGGCTACCACAACCCTTCATCTAAGCATTATGTGTGTACAGTCATTCATTCATTCATTCATTTATGCATGAAAAAAAAAAAGAGAAAACCACAAAGGCAAAAATCATCCACATTGCACCCGTTACCCCCACCGAAGCATAAATCATTCCATCATACCCAGCTTATCAATTTATGTTTCCGACCAACTTCAACATCCATCATTCACGGGCCTTTTGTAGTCCACTTACTTTCGCATTGCACATTCATCACATTGCATACCTATAACACTTTTTTGCTTCGATAGACGTGCCAAGTGCCGGTCTCATCGTTACCAAAAAGCTTTCTACATCACCAATCATATCATTTGCTATGCATTCCTGTGCTTCCTTTATTCACCATAGCATTTGCATCAAAGAATTACATTCGCATCATATTCACATTCGCATTGCATGCATCAAGAAAAGAAGCAAAATAAATAAGAAAAAGAAAAATCCATCCATTACATTCATCATCACACCAAAAATTAATCACTACAGTCACATTCACATCTCACACACCGTTGTCAACTTCCTCATTCCATCAGGTTCAACACCCATGGTATACCCATTTCATTCATCATCCCCCAGATACCAATCATTGCACGTTCATCACATTACACACATGACATTGTTCGCTTCGATAGATGTCCAAGTGCCGGTCTCATCGTTGCCCCCAAAAAAGAGTTTTTTTACACTACTAATCATATCTTTGTACCATGCATGGCATTCGCGTCAAAGCATTACATTTGCATCTCATCCACACTTTGCATTTCATACACTCATATACCAAGAAAAAAGAGAAAAGCAAAAAAAGGACAAAAAGAGAAAAATTGCTCATTCCATTACAGTCATCATTCCACCTTTATCTGCATTCACACACGTTGTTCGTCATCCTCCATGTCCCATCAACTTCATCTCACAGCATCTGCCACACTTCATTCACCCCATCGAACACTTACCATTTCACATACCTATATTGCACGCATACATCATTCATTGTATTTTCAGACATACCAAATATAGATAGCTTTTCCCTTCTCAGGTAAATGTATTCATTAGGTGTGTTCTAGGCAAGTACGCCATCTGTCGATCCCAATAGTTTGTTTCTTCAAAGTCAGTGCTCCAAGCACTGGTCTCATACCACAATCTAGAATCTCAGTACTCCTCCAGACCCCCAGCGGTCCCTCAGAGCCCAAGCGCTCCTTCAGACCATCAATGGTCCTTCAATCCAGATCGCACGTCGCGTTATCGAGCAACCGACGGATCATCCGGCCCCAGGCCCTTCAGACTAGCTGTGTCCGCCTAAAAAACACAGTGCACGTCCTTCGAGGTGCGCAAATCAGGTCAACGACCTGACCTTGCCCCCATGGCCGCTCGAAAAAGGCCACCCCCAAGTAGACCGTTTTACTAGTACCGTTGCTAGTTTGCGCTCCATCAGACCCATTGGTCCATTAGGCTTAGGCATGCCCTTCAGACCCCGTCGGTCCTTCAGTTTGACTCCAATAAATGCGCCAAGCATCAATTGTGAATTAGACCATCAGAGCCCCAGTGCTCCTTCAGATCCCCAGTGATCCCTATTTACTCTTGTTCTATGTCAACCCAATTTTTTAAGAATTTCTATAAAAAAAAAAAAAGAATCATGGTTTTGACAAAATTAGTGTCTCTTTATCTTTATTTCTATCTTACTCGAGAAATTTGGAAACTCTTCATACTTCCTAGTAAAATATAAATAAAGAGGCCAAGCATCGACTGCGGATTAGACCATCAGAGCCCAGTGCTCCTTCAGATCCCCAGCGATCCTTCTTTACTTTTGTTCTATGTAAACCCTTTTTTTATGATTTTCTCAAAAAGAAAAGGTTTTGACAAAATTAGTGTCTTTTTATCTTTATTTCTATTTTACTCGAGAAATTTGGAAGCCCTTCATATTTCCTAGTAAAATATAAATCAAGAGGGGCAGCTGTCATACCCTAATTTTGTCCGTTAGGTTAAAGCGATTTGTTTTTCTAAAATAATAATAATCTTGTAGACATTTGATTTTAATCGGTTTCTTGTTTCATTTTCGAAAAATCCCAAAAAATGTTCCATGGTGCACACGTATTATTTTTAGTCGCGTACACGCGTTAGTCTTAACATTTTTGCGTTGTTGCGTGCACATGTTTTTTTTAACCACATACACGTGTCATTCCTAATCGCATGCGTGTCACTTGTCATCATGCGCGCGTGTTATTCCTAATCATGTACGCATTTTTATTCTAATCGCGGGCGCGTGTTCACTTCTCGTCGTGTACGAGTGCTCATTTTAGTGCTCGTTATTTCATGGTTATAGGTATTAGTTTAATAAGAAAATGTAATAAAAATCAGATCTGAATAATTGCTTTTCTATTATTATTACTATAATCAGTTTTTTTTTACAAATAAAAAAGTCAACTTTAGTACATACATGTAGACAAAAAAATTAAATACAAAGTAGTACAAAAAAATTAATTAAAGAGCAACAACTAAATAAAAAGCAAGGCAGCACAAGTTGCTGTCCTTGCTGAAAATCTCTTTGAGCATTATGCCAAAGGCCATTTCTTCATCCTCTTTGATCCTTTCCATTTTTGCTCCAACAATTGCTCCAACAAAGCAGCTTTGGCAGGCACCACCCTGCTACTGCTGCCCCACTAACCTCTTCTGCTCCACTAACCTGCACAATTGACACAAAACAACAAATATGTATCAGCTCCAAAACAACCACTCCCTCTATAAAATAAGGGGGCAATAACACTGAAAAGGGGAGGAGGATACACAGATACAACACAGTGACACAAAACACACACAATCACAGAAAACACAAAATACAAAAAACAGAAGAAAAAACAGAAGAAAATTAAAGGAAAAAAAAAGGAGAAGAATGGGGAGCTTGAAGCTCCGGCCACCCTGTGGTGGCCACCTCCTCCGGCCACCCCCACGCCACCAACAGAACCACCGAACCTCCCTCCCTCCGCCGTCAGTCACCATAGCCGTCACCACCCCAAACCGTCGCACCACCACAACCAAAAAAACGCAACCACCATCGTCACCTCCCTTCGTTATCTCTCTCTCTCCGAACCGTCGTGACCTCCACTCCCCCCCTTTTTTCCGTCGCGAACAATGTCGTTTGGTCTCCACCGGAGTTGTCGCCGGCACCACCACGTTACCACCGTGTTTGGTTCCCTTCGGCCTCACCTCTCTCGCGCTCTTCTCCTTTCTTTCTCGTAGATCTCCTTTCTCTCATCTTCGTCATCACCCCCTCCGTCGTGTTGCCGTACAAGTCTCGATTGTCAAACCGCCGGTGTCCACCTCCTCGCCGTGAGCACAGCCGCAGTCAGCCCGCCACCGTCTCGTCTCTCTCCTCATCGCGTATCTTTCTCACCACCGTCTCTCTCTCTCTCTATCCTCGCCGTGTCTCTCCTCTCTCTCTCCTTCGTTCTTTTTTCCTTCTTCTTTCTCTCTCCGAAATTTCTCTTTCTCTCACCTCAAAGTGGAAACGGCGCTGGATGTAGTAGAGCTAGGATTAGGGTTTTTTGATTGTTGCCTTATAAACGATTTTCTTAATGTTTATTTATTTATTTTTTATTTTTTTCTTTTTAACATTAGAATTATAATCACACCCCTGTGTTGTATTGTTTGCGCCCCCCCCACCTGCCTGAGCCTTTTTCGCAGGCCAGCTTTGTTAAAAGCCCACCGACCAAAAACTTGTCTATTACCAGTCACACCCCTTTTTGATAATATTGCACCCTCGCAGCTAATTGCACGTTCCTCGCTCTTGTTTTACAACTTGCTATGTTTTGCCTATATTATTCGATCAAAAATCATTTTCCCCATAAATAAAAAGTACCAAACACACAAATATTTTTTACCAAGAACTACGTGCGATTTGATTCTCTACCAGGAGATACGTAGGACCAGAGGGCGGCCGACCTCTGTCAATTGCACTAATAAAAAACCTTTTTTTTTTCTTTCTTTTAATTCATTTTTCTCAAAAAGTACAAAAAAAATAACCAACCGTTTATCGAGTTTTATTTATTATTATTAGGGTAAAAACATTATTTTTGAATTAATAAACGCTTACACATTTGGTTAAAAGGTAACCTTCCTTAGGAAGGATGTCGTAGGGTGCTAATACCTTCCCTACGCATAAACGACTCCCGAACTTAAATCTGGTCCGCAAGACCCCTTTATCCACTCAATAGGGATTTTCCAATGTTTGCCCTTAAACTAAAACTTTGGTGGCGGCTTCATTCAAGAACTTCGAAGAATCCCTCCTCCGGATTTTTCGGTCGCTACAAAACTCCCCCATGCTTGAATCTTTGCTTGTCCTCAAGCAAAACCATAGAACTCATTGGGCCAACTTTTGGAAAAAACTCTGAATCCTTACAAAACTCCAAGCCGACTGGGGTAAACTTTTGCAACTTTTTGACTTGAGACATACAACTTTGGGCTTTTGTGATTTGTGAGATAAGTTTTAGGTACTATCACAATAGGAGGGATGTCAATGTCAGCATAGAACTAGTTCCCCAGCATTCTTAAGCTTGGGTCCTCCATTCAGTAGATCGGGTCTCAAAGGAGGGTCCTTATACGTTGGGCATTCAAGCAATATTTCTTTTTCCTTTTCTTTGATTTTTCTTTGATTTGGGCCAACCACTTTTTAAATGACAATTTTTTTTTCTTTTTTTTTCTTTTTTTTTTGACTAAAGTGGTCAGCCCTTTTGCTTGATTTTTCTTTTCTTTCTTTTTGCTTGATACCCCAACTCGGACGTTTTTCTCCAGTAACCACGCATCCGGTGAATGTCACCAAGGGAACTAAGTTTCTAGTTTCTTTTCTAAACCCCCTAAAGATACCAATAGCCAGAAACAAATCTCCAGTGTGTGCGTGAAAACCCAAAGAGCAGATGAATATTATGAATTTCAAAAATTTAATCCAAAAGAGGCCCTGATCAGATATAACATGCTTCAAAAACTCACAAGGACTTTCAGCAAGGGGAGATGAACTTTATTTATTGAAATAAACTAGAAATTAAAAACAAGAAAACAGTAAAACAGGGCAAGATACCCCCCATGCTTGGACTAGACATTGTCCTCAATGTAAAACAGAGTAAAATAGATGAGAGGGGGTAAGAAAGCTCACATTGATTGGTACTTTGTAGCTTTCTTCTTATTCCAAGACAAAGGTAAACCAATGGGTTGCCTCCCACGTAGCGCTTCTTTAACGTCACTAGCTTGACGGTTATGGTGATTATCCGGGATCCAACTTAGGGATGTCTGTCCCTTTAACTTTCCAGACTTTGAGAGGTTTTGAGTTCTTCATTTTCCCCCCTATATGTGACATTCTTCCTTTAACATCATCTACCCATGTGGGTTTTGTGAAGACACCTTTTCGACGAGCCCGTTTTTTCACTTTACTCTTGATCTTTTATGGTGATTTGTTCAAATTGTCAGATTTTGATTTAAGAATCTCTTTCTCATACTTGGGTGCTATACCCTCAACATCACTTGCCTCTAACAAATCAATCCTGCAACAAGAAACCTCAAAGGAAGGTTGGTTCATAGATTTAAATAAATTAAATTCTACCTTTTCATCACCAACATTGAAGGCCAACTTACCATGCTTGACATCAATTAGCGCTCCTGCAGTGGCAAGGAAGGGTCTCCCCAATAGAATTGGAACTTGGGAATCCTCCTCTATCTCCATCACAACAAAATCAGCTGGTATAAAAATTTCTCCTATTTTAATAGGAATATCCTCAAGAATTCCAACTGGATGTTTAATGGAGCGGTCAGCCAATTGTAAGGTCATCTTGGTGGGTTTTAACTCTCCTAGGCCCAGTCTTTTGAAAAGGGATAATGGCATTAAACTCACACTGGCTCCTAGATCACACATGGCTTTGTTTATGGGCTCTCTCCCTATCACACATGGTATAGAAAAGCTGCCTGGGTCCTTAAGCTTTGGTGGAAGTTTGTTTAGAATTATAGCACTACATTCCTCAGTCAGGGCTACTGTCTCATTGTCATCAATTTTTCTTTTCTTGGATAAAATTTCTTTTAAAAACTTTGCATATGATGGCATCTGAGACAGAGCATCTGTGAATGGAATGTTAATGTGAAGTTTTTTCAGTAAATCAACAAACTTTTTGAACTGTACTTCTAGCTTAGACTTGGCTAACCTTTGAGGGAATGGTATCTTGGGCTTGTAAGGTGGTGGTGGAACATAAGGTGGTTCTTTCTCTTTTTCAACCTCAGTTACCTCACTCTCATTTTGAATCTCTTTTTCTTTCTCATTCTCACTTTCATTTTGAATCTCTCTTTCTTTCTCATTCTCACTCACACTATCCTCATTAGTTCCCTTAGGCTCTTCTAATTGTCTACCACTCCTTAAAATGACAGCATTAATTTGGGCTTTGGGATTTGGCTCTGGCTGTCCAGGAAAGGTTCCGGAGGATCTAGAGGATGAAGCGACTTGTTGAGGCACTTGAGAAATTTGGTTTTCCAACATTTTGTTATGAGTAGAGATAGAGTCCACTTTTGTTGTTAACTTGACAAGAGTATCATTCAAAAATGAGTTTTGGTTTTTGAACTCTTCATTTTGCTTAGTTTGAGTTAACACAAAAGTTTCCAATAAGGTTTCCAAGTTGGATTTTTGAGGTGGCCTTTGATTTTGAAAACCGGGGGGTGTTCCAACTGCTGGTTGAGTTGATGGAGGATTTTTATATGAAAAATTTGGATGATTCCTCCATCCGGGGTTATAAGTGTTTGAAAATGGATCCCCCTTTTGAGCGAAATTAGCTTGCTCAGAACCAGCAATAGATGCCCCTAGGGTTTCACAAGAAGAAGAAGATGTAGTAGGAGAGACAACATTCACGCTCATTTTATCAAACTTAGCAAACAACGCATCTACTCTAGAAGCTATATGATCAAGGGCAGAAACTTCGTACTTACCCGGTTCTTTTTTTTGTGCAGATGGAGCCGTGACAGCCCTCTCGCTTGTCCACTGGTAGTGATTCTGCGCCATGTCTTCAATCAAGGCGTAAGCTTCCTCAATATTCTTGTTCATAAGGGCACCACCTGCAGCTGCATCAACAGTCATTTTTGTGGTGTACAACAGACCATTATAAAATGTATGGATGATCAACCATCTCTCTAGTCCATGATGGGGGCAAAGCCTTAGCATTTCCTTGAAACGCTCCCATGCATCATAAAGAGATTCCCCATCATTCTGAGTGAATCTTGTAATCTGATTCCTCAGTTGAGCAGTTTTACTTGGGGGAAAGAATCAGGCAAGGAATGCTTGCCTCAGTTGATCCCATGTTGTGACAGATTCATTGGGTAGTGAGTGAAACCAAGCTCTGGCTTTATCCCTTAAAGAGAAAGGGAAAAGTTTCAGCCTTATGGCTTCAGGAGTCACTCCATTTAATTTCAAAGTGCCACAGTATTCAAGAAATATTGATAAATGAAGGTTTGGATCATCAGTGGCTGATCCAGAAAATTGGTCCTGCTGGACCATAGATAGTAAAGACGGTTTAAGCTCAAAATTGTTTGCATCAACATTGGGATGCACAATAACACCATGGGGCTCTGCCGTAGAAGGCGTAGCATACTCTTTGAGAGTACGATTTTGATTAGCTGCCATTTGTTGGTTATTGCGCAATTCTCTTCTTCTTGTATGTAGAAATCTCTCAATCTCAGGAATTGGTTGAACAATTTCTCCGAGACTTCGGACTCTTCGCATTCAAAGAAGAAGAGAATAAGAAAATAAAATAAAAGGAAAAATTTTCAGTCTAACCGGTACCAAAATTTTGATCAATATCACTAACTCCCCGGCAACGGTGCCAAAAACTTGATACACCGCAAGTATACGGTTATATCGCGTAATAATAATATCGATCCACAGGGAGTTATATGTGACTACCAATCTAATTCTTAGTGATGATTAGCTGAAAAGGAATGATTAAGTAGGAAAATGTTTGATTTTTAATTTAGAATATAAAAAGCGTCTTGGGATCTTGGTTAGATCACAATGAAGGTATAAAAATAACCCCTTAACTATCCCCTATCTTATAATTTAGTTTGTTTTAAGGACAAGGTATTCTTGTGGTTTAATTCAAGTTTCCTTTCGGACAACAAGAACGTGTCTCGAAACGATGATCAAGCCTATTCTCATGGTTGATCATCGCCGAAACCCATTAAGCACAACCTTATTGTCCCAAAGTCACCTCGGCTATTCTCATGCTTTGGTTACTTTGTCTAATTCCATTTGTTCTAATGTCAAGCTTCACCTTTCGGTACTTCGCTTGACATTTGGGTTATACAAATTTGTACAATGGAATTAGATTAAAAGTCAAAAGCAATCATAAGATAGGGCCTAGCTTTGGGATTATTTAGGGACCATCATTGGATTGTTTCCCATAATCCCAAGACTAAGAGAAGTCTACTCACAATTGCTCATTGTAGACAAGGGAGTAGAAGAGAATGACATAATGTAAATAGCGAGAAATAAAATAAAGCGTGTAAAAGACTGAATTGTAAAAAGGGCAGAATAACAATAACCTTAATAGAAACTTGCAAGAACTTTAACTTAAACTTGGAGTGAAAATTACAAAGATCCAAGATGATTGTGAAGCTACATTGGGGGTCCTTTTTATAGGCCAAGATCAGAGACAAAGCACTAAATATCAATTACAATCCATAAAGATAGAATGGGAAGAGTTGTAACATTTTTGGCCATCAGAAGGGACGCACGGATCGCGCCTCCCAGGCGCACGGGTCGCGCCAGGGCGCACGGATCGCGCCTCCCAGGCGCACGGATCGCGCTCAGGGTTAGTTACTGATTAACTGATTTAGGATCTGTTGTATCTGTTGTAGCATTCTGTTACATAACAGAATTATATCTTGTGGCTGAGAATTATCCAATGCTCTCTATATAAGAGCATCACTTGTAATCATTTATTCAATAATTCATTCAATGAAATATCAGTTTCTAAACTCTCTGTTTTCACTCTAATATGAAGCCACATCAGCATACTAACTTGTGTAGCCTTGCATTATATAAGTTGTAGTTTCTCAGATTCAGAGAAACAGAATGTAAAAACAGAAAAGCAATGAAATGAATTCTCTCTGGAATTCTGTTATCTTCTACATCTTATTATGAGTGGAATGTCACGTGGTATAGTTGCCTTGAAATATATAGCCTTGTAATATATAGTTGTCTCGAAATATCGACTTTCTATTACTACCCCACTTAAAATAGCTATTTGATCAATGTGATATTTGATTAAGCTGATATTTATTTTATGTCTCTCGTGTCTTTGATTTTTCCGATTTTTGGGAATTAAAAACTAAGTTGTGGTTCTATTTGTGGGTAAGGAAATGTTGTAGTTTGAACTTTGAAGTCCTTGTGTCAGGTGAGAAAATGATGCCTTTGGAATTCCCTATTCTATGTTTTACAATGCCTTCTCTCGAAATATTTAGTAAATAATGAACTTAACAAGTTTTTCTTATTCTGAAAGGAGGGGAGTGTCGAGTGTTACGGTTTCCTTGATTTACAGTTGTCTCGATTTTTAGTTGTTATCAACTTTAAATAGCTATTAGATGATCAAGCTGATATTGGTTTCATGAAAGTCCACTGCTTAAGCTTTTATCAATTTCTGTGCAATGTAATTAGAGTTATAGCTCTATTTGTGGGTGAGGAAATGTAGGTCCTGTTTGATTTAAAAATTTTAAGCTGTTTGTAAAAATTACTCTGGATCATATATGTTTGGGCAGATTATATGAACAAGCTTGGAGTAAAGAATGAGTTGTTTAAAAATTTTCCTTTCCATTACTTCACTCTAAGAACACAATTTTTTTAACTAATTTTATAAGATTATTACTTTAGGTTAAGCTTCTTGATTATTATAAGATTATAACCAATAGGAAAAATTACAATTGGAAACAATGATAAAAGTAGAGATCATGATGATGTCTACTCTTTCCAATCACCTTCTGATGATGTTTATCCTGAATAAAGAAGACATTTTTTTTTGATCAGAAAAGAAGACATTATATCAATTAACGATATATGATAATTAGGATCTTGATAGAGACTTCCAACAGAAATAATATTGACATGAAATTTAGGAATGCAAAGTACATTTTTTAAGAGTTAAGACAGAATATATGATTACAGTACTTGTAGCAATGACAGACCTTATGATTGTTAGGGAATGTGACAAAAGTGTTTTATAAAGTAGTGAACAAAGAAAAAGAAGACAAAACAATGTGTATATGAGCTTTAGCTCTAGAGTCAATGATCTAATCAGTTGAATGTAAGAAAGAAGAAGCAAAATGCAAGGAATGAAAAGAAAAATGCAAGGAATGCACCATACCAGCACATGAAGAATCATTTTGATCAGGTGTTGTGAGAGCACCAAACCCAAGGCTATGTATGGTCCAAGATCAACAATTATTTAAACCCAAATCATAAAATGAACAAGAACCCTAGAATAGAGTTCATGGCCGAATGCACATGGAGTATGAGAATGAGTTTTCATTTGATGAAAATTAGGCAACTAGATTCAAAATACAAGCAAATGCAAGAAAACACAAGAACAACTCCTTCAAAGCCAAGGAGCCACCTCAAACACCCAAGCCTCCCTAAGTGCTTGTCAATAGTGTTTGAGATGGCTCCTCAAAGCAACAACAACAATATATGAAGGAGTTGAGATGAGGAGGAGAGAGATTATGCAAAAATGAAGAAAATACAAGAGTTTTGAAGTTTTACCTTGAATCCAAGCTATGAAGGGAGTGATATGAAGAACAAGACCACAAATCAACTAAATCCTCCACAAACCTCCATGAAACTTGCGCCCCTTGCCTTGATCCTTAGCTTTGAGTTGGTGATGATGCTTGAACTTTGAATGAGAAATGGAGGGAGTATGTGAAAGAGGGATGCAAAATGAGGTGAGTGGTTTGTTAGGGTTTTTGGTGTAGGAGAAAAATGGGAATGTTCCTTTGAGATGAAAGAAAACAAGATGAAGTGAGGAAGAGGAGGGGGGCTACGAATTTCTTGGTCCTTTTGGGGAGGAGAGGAGTGAGTTCCCTTATTCAAATCCTTGGGAGGCCAAAGATCTAATGGGTTTAAGGTTGTGAGAGGGAAATAAAGAAATTAGTGTGTATTTAGTGGTGTAGAGAGAAAGAAGGTAAAAATATGTTGTGTATTGAATGTTATTGGATTCAAAGGTGTGCTTGTCATGATGAAAGGCTTTTTTGTGATGTGCACTTGATGGGGGCTGAAGTGAAGGTGGAGTGAGGGAGGTTGTTTGCTTGTAAAATTGGTGCTTACTTTGGCCAAAAATGGATAAAAGCAAAAAGCACCTAAAAGGAATTAGCCCTAATTCTAAAAATACAATAAGCATCCAATATTATTTTGTTATTATTTTTTTTATTTTGATTTCAGATTTCATATTTTTAATTATACATATTTTTTGAGCCTTTTTGAAAAAAACCGTTACAATTGACCAAAATACCCTTTTTGACGCTAAAACCCTAATTTGCCCGAAAAATGCGTTTCAACCCTAAAAATGATTTCAAGAACCTTGGAATGCCTTCTAGGATCCGAAATGCAGTGCGTAAGGCTCTTCGCTCTTCAATTTATTCATTTTTGTGGAATTAGGGTTTTGACCTAAGTCGGACAAAATTGGGGTATGACAGCTGCCCCTCTTTATTTGGATTTTACCAAGAAATATGAATTGCGCGAGACATATTTCGAAGGTAAAATAGAAATAAAGAATTCAGAAATTATACCAATTTTGTCCATTTGGAGAAACCCGAATTTTCTTTTTTTGGAAAGATGGACACTTTCGTGTCGATGCGAAAACAGTAAATGAACACTAACGTGCTGACAGAAAAGGTAAAATGGGCACTTGCGTGCATACAGAAAAGTAAAACGGGCACTTGGCGTGCAGACAGAAAAGTAAAACGGGCACTTGGCGTGCAGACAGAAAAGTAAAACGGGCACTTGGCGCGCAGAAAGCGGTAAATTGGGAATTCGGAGGCTGCCTAAAACCTTCTAACGGACTCTTGTCGAGTCCGAGCTCTGGGGGGTGGCCTTTTCGAGCGACCGATCAACATCAGGTCCGGAACTGATTTGATCAATGGATTTACGCTATGCCTTAGGCTGACACAACTAATCCGAAGGACTTGACGAAGTCTGATGGATCCATTGCGTGCTCGTACACAATGTTGTGATCTGTGGAAGGAGTTCACTAACTCGGTGGGAGTTCACTAACTCTGTGGGAGTTCACTAACTCTGTGTTGAGGGAGTTTACTAACTCAGGGTTGATGGAGTTTACTAACTCGGGGTTGATGATTTTCTAAAAATGAGAATTTTGGGATTCTCTGGTCCGAAGTAACTTTTCTCTTGGATGGTGCATGAAATGCGTGCACTTGGATGTTTGGGGTGCACATGAATGCAATGATTGACTTTGGTGGGATGCCTTTTCTGTTTGGTTTTTCTCTTCTTTTCCTTTTGTTATTCTTTCGCTCTTCTGAGATGCGAATTTGAAGGCGTAATGTACTGTTTGATGCCATGGAGTGATGACTGGTATGGATGATATGAGAATGATGAATGATGTGAAAATGTTGTGTTCTTTTATGTTCCGTCTTCTGTGATTTTCTTCTCTCCTTTCTTATTTGCTCTTTTTTTTTTCTATGGAATGCGGATATCTATGTAAATGGAGTGTGAATGTATGTTATGCAAAGTGTATGTGATGTGATGATTTCAATGGAATGATGGATGCTATGAGATGCTATTTTTGATTTTCTTCCTTTTTATTTTGGTTAAGGATCAACACTTCAAGTGCCTACAAGGTAAACATCCTAATCCCCAAGGATTAAGGTGAGCACCAAAGCCCTACAAGATAACAACCTAATCCCTGAGGATCCAGGCGAGCACTAAAACCCTACAAGATAACAACCTAATCCCTAAGGGTCCAGGCGAGCACCGAAGCCCTACAAGATAACAACCTAATCCCTAAGGATCCAGGCGAGCACTGAAGCCCTACAAGATAACAACCTAATCCCTAAGGATCCAGGCGAGCACTGAAGCCCTACAAGATAACAACCTAATCCCTAAGGATCCAGGCGAGCACTGAAGCCCTACAAGACAACAACCTAATCCCTAAGGATCCGGGCGAGCACCGAAGCCCTACAAGATAACAACCTAATCCCTAAGGGTTAAGGCGAGCACTAAAGCCCTTCAAGATAACAACCTAATCCCTAAGGGTTAAGGCGAGCACTAAAGCCCTACAAGCGGCCAACTTTAGGCGACCCCCTCATGTGCTGAGATAGCTGGTTAAAGAATTTTTCCTATTTGTCTTTTTGCTATGTGAGGATGCAAATGCAGTATTTTGATGCATGATATGACAAAATTTTTTGGGGTATTCAAATACTTTTTTGTGAATACTTTCATAATGATGAGACGCGAGACTTTGGATGCAAAAGTGGGGGTGAATTTGATCATCCTTTTTCTTTGGAAAAACTAGTTTGGATTTAAACCGCGGTGTTCTCAAGGTTATTATTTACAAGCAAACCCATTTATGTTTTCCTCCATTCCATGATAACTGAACCTTCAATAACAATCTTGTGCTTTCTCTATGAAACATTGCCAAATGAACACACATGAACATGCAGACGCCAGGTGAGTGTTTAGGATGAATGCCAGACTGCCCCAATTCAGGCCTTCGGCGACTGTGAATGAATGACTTGCCCCTGTCCGGAGTGTGAAAGGAAGCGGAGTGAAAGAGCAAATACGCAGGAATTAGTGCCATGGCTGACACCGGGTGAAAGGATGAATGGCCATGGATGGACACTGAACAGACTCTCCCCGGACTAGGGTGGGCAGGTGGTGAAGAGAATACCCCAACTTTTAGATCTGAGTGGTGTTCTCAGTGCAAATCTTTGGTTCTCTGTGAATGTCTCAACTTTTGGCATGAAAGAAACCTTACTTGGTGATCACTAAACCTCGTTTTAATGCAACTCGAGTGTGTTTTGGAGTGCAAGTCCCTCTTTTTTTTATTTTGTCAGCTTTCTTTTTTCTGACTGTTCGTTTTTGTTTCCTCACTTCTCTTTTTTTCTGAGGGTTTATTCTTTCTTGATCAGCTTTCTTTTTTCTGATCGTTTGTTTTTTTCTTTTGAGCAAACACATTGTACATAGATAAGCTTGTTCGTCCTAAGATTAGAATCTGAGAGAACAAAAGCAATCGGTCATTGATCGGAATGGACTTTTCAGGATTGTGGTGTTTTGTGGAGGAAGGATAGTTAGGCTTAATGAAGTGTTTGAGGCTAAAGGGAGGATGAGTTTTGTTCGGCGTTGATTGACGGTTAATGGTCTATGAGGAAGATGGTTATTGGGCTTGTTTGGGCTCTGTTAAAGCAAATTCGTGTCTCATGGTAGAATGACTAAGGGGTTTGATGTTGAGGCCAAAGGAAGTGTTTGAAGGTTTATGGAATCAGGTGTTGGAATGGTGGAGTGTTTGAAGGTTTATTTAGACAAGGATCTCTTGTATTTTGTGGTAACATGTACCAGCTCACCACTTTATTTTCTTTTGTTTTGGGATTTTCATTTTTGAATCCCCTTTTTTTTTTTCTCTTTTTCCCTTTTTTTTTATGATTCTTTTCCTTTTTTGACTCGGGTGAGCTGATAAAAAGTGATGCACTGTTTTTTTATTTGGGGTGATCCTTATCTAGGGTGATTTTTGGATTTTGGTTTTTCTTGGCTCAAGGTGGGTAGGAAATGGACTTTCTGGGATTTTGGGGTTTTTGAGGAGATGGTCAAACTTCATTTCAAATCCCGATTGCTTATTTATATAAGACTTAACTTTAGAACAATAATTTATCTATCTTCATGTGTTTGCTCTTTTTTCCTTTTTTGTGCCCTAATTTTTGCCTGGACCGCTCTTTGTGAGTTTTCAGTCCACCGGGCGCTCCTTTTTTGCCTAGGCCGCCCTTTGCGGGTTTTCAACCTAGCGAGCTTGTTTTCTTGTTTATTATATTATTATTATTATTATTATTATTTTTTGAGAGACTTGCACTGAAGGAATATGATATTAATCAAGGGGAATTAATGATCACAGACTTGCCCCAGCATGGAGGACTTGAACCAAAAGTCAAATACGCACTGATGGGGAGAATATGCACTTTATGGGTGGACGGGGCGGGACTAGACTTGGACGGGAAACTGTGGTAAGGGAGGAAAACCAACGGACTCAAACAAGAGAATGTACTCATAGCATGCACGCTCATTAGAAGAATGTTTCACAGAGAGTTAACATCAGTTAAAAATTTGTTTTTTCTTTGATACACTATTTCAGTCTTTTGTCATGGATGGGATGCAGTGCTTTTGAAAAACTGAGTGCCTTGGAACACCTTGAGTTTGCAACCAAGTAAGGATAAACTTTTTCAAAAAGGATGATTGTTTCGCAAGAACGTCTCGCTTCTCATCACAACTCTTATTTTATGTAATGAATGAATGAACAAATTATGATATGCAAGTATGATGCAAATGCGTGGAGAATGACCACTCGAAGAGTGTGGCTTATTCTAAATAATTTTGTTATTTTTAATGCAAGACAAAACATGGAATGCCAATGCGAATGATGCAAGAATGATGCCCCTTTTTTTTTAAAATGATTTTTGATTTTGATTTTTTATTTTTTATTTTTTATTTTTTAGAGGCGAGACAAGGTACGAAATACCAATGCCCCCTTTTTCTTTTGAATGATGAAAGATGCAGGAATGATGTTTCTTTTTTTCTAAATGATGATTTTTTATAGGCAAGGCAAAGTATGAAATGCCAACGCCCCATTTTTCTTTCGAATGATGAAAGATGCAGGAATGATGCTTTTCTCTAAATGATGATTTTTTTTTTATTTTTTATTTTTTTATTTTTTTTTTAGAGGCAAGGCAAGGTATGAAATACCAATGCCCCTTCCTTTTTTGAAAGATGCATGTATGGAGGAATGATGTATTTGAACCAAAGTGATGAGGTTAATGAAATGATGCATGAATGCTACATTTTGAATAAATTTGATGATGATTTTTATTCATGATTATGAATGAAATACTTTCTTGTTTTCATTTTTGTGCAATGAAATGCATGATGCTCACAATGATTTTTTTGTTTTTTAGTTTTGGAACATGATTTTGAAAATTATTTGGAGATGCAAATAATTTATTGGAAAAAAGGTTTTAGAAAAATATGATTGACGGGGTATGACCCGCTCCTACGTATCCCCATTGTAATGAGGAATCAAAGCTTACGTAGTTCTACCGTGTCTTTTTTGAAATAATGCTTATGTATGAATGCCTCGTCTTGGATGAACTTGACGAAGATTTTTTTGCATGATTATAAATGAAATGCTTATGCTATGCAGATGATAATTGTTTTTTGTTTTATCTTTATGTAATGAAAGGGAATGCAAGATGAATGATTCTTTTCAAAATGGGAACTTTATTTAATGCAAATGACGCAATGATGTAATGATGCAGGATGCAAGATACTTCTTTTTGTTTTTTTTTGAAAAATGCGGGCTATACGTGGTTTCACATGGCCATAGTAAGAGAAAGGCTACAACGTCAGCTCGTTCTCTCTTTTTTTGAAAAGAGTGGGCCATATGTCACTTCGTACGGACCGGCAGAAGAAAGGCTACAACGGCAGCTCTTTCTCTACTTTTTATTTGAAAAACCTCCTGCTCTTTTTTGAAAACATGTCTATATTACGATGCAACACACAATTTGGTATGTCCCTTGTGTCCTACGAAGGTGGGGACCTAAGTTCTAGGACAACTCAAATGTTCCTCCCATGTGGGTTCTAGTCACTTCCTCACCAGGTTACCAAAGCTAATTCTCTTTCACAGTAGCACCCACAACGATGGAACGCCATCTGGTGTGAGGCATCATGAAAGAGCATACTCTGGCTGAAACTTTCGTGAGAGTCGGAAGGACAACAGTCCAATTGCCAGTCACTACTCGTTTCCACTCCCCTAAGTCTTGTCAGACCTTGGGTTTTAGGCCTCTCTCAAAGCACATAATCATAAGGGTGTGAGCGTGTGTGGTAAGGGCGTACCACTTAAAACTGCCCGACACATATTACCCCACCTGCAAGTGAGACGCCAGAACAGTCCAGAAAAAGCAAGGTAACAACATGTCGTCTACACTAGGGTTCAATATCAAATAAGCTAGCCTGGGGTTTCAACAACGATCAGGTACATTGCTTACCTCAAGAAAGGGAGCCAAGAAGAGGGGATCCGGATAGAATTGGGGAGAAATGCATGAGCATAAGCAATAAAAGAAAAGGAGATAGGGAACAAACATAGAAGAAGACAAATGCGTATGCCTACAATTAATGATAAGAAAGAAAGGAAAAAGAATGAAGGCAAACAAGGTATCAGTCAAATCAACAATACATTAAACCACACATCTTAATTAGTTAGGCTTGACCCTCGTCTTTTTTTTATTATTAAAAAAAGGTCCCCAGTGGAGTCGCCAGCTGTTGCACCCCAAAAAATCCGGTTCGGACTTCTCATTGTACAACGTGGAAAAGGTATGGAGCCGCCACCAATATTTTAATTTTAAGACCAAAACATTGAAAAAAGGTCTTTTAGACAAGACGGGTGGTCTTTCGAAAACTAGAGATATGGGTTCGGGGGTCGGTTAGGCATGGGAAAGGTATTAGCACCCCGTACCTCCTTTCTACCGAAAGGGAACCTTTAATTAAATGTGTGGTTTGAAGGGTTGATTTGAAAATGCTTTTATTTTGCCTCTTTATTGAAAAGGGAGTGAGAAGACTTAATGAAAATTTTTATTTTTGGCGCTTGACGAGAGTTGGCCTCTCGCTCCTACGTATCTCCTGGTGCGATGGAGAATTCAAAGCTACGTAGTTCTTGGTTGTCCTAAAAAGGTTTTTGTTTTTTAGTCTGTTTAGATGAGTTTTCGCAGTAGGAGTGAGGATTCGCGATGACCAAACAACAACGGTTTAGAGTGGCCGCGCTACTAACTCTTTTGAAAATGAAATTATCATTAACAACCAAACGGCAACGGCGCGAGTGATCATTAACGATAATCGGTTTTGCTTTTGATTCGCGTGTTCGCGACGACCAAACAACAACGGTTTAGAGTGGCCGCGCTACTAACTCTTTTGAAAATGAAATTATCATTAACAACCAAACGGCAACGGCGCGAGTGATCATTAATGATAATCGGTTTTTATTTTAGATGATCAAAAAGGGCTTTCGTAATCGAATTAATTTTGGTTTGTTGTGCTTGACGAGGACGTGACTCGCTCCTACGTATCCCAAATGGGAATCAAAGCGACGTAGTTCTAGATCTTTGGTTTTGAAAAGGTTTTTGAAGTAGGACGAGCATTAGCGAATGATTAAACTAACTAAGGTTATGGGTAATCATCGCTAAGTACTCATGCGAAATTGAAGACCGTTCATAGAGATCAAACTAACAAAGGTTATGGGTGACCTCCGCTACTTGCTTATTTTTGTTTATTGAAAATGCTTTGAAAATTAATGGGTTTGGAAAAGAGTTTTTAGAAAATAAATAAATCATTTTCAATCGAATTCTACGTCCAAAACCAAATGCAAAATGAATGAATGAAGTTCAAACATATTCAACTAATCAAGCAATCATGAACATGTTGACCATCAACTAAGATTAATCATGCCGATATAATCAAGAGATTTAATTGTCGAAGATGCGAGACAAAGTTCTCAAAACAATTGTGTTTGTGTGTGAAGGGGAATTGCTACACAAGTTGGGAGCAATCTCAAGAGGGGCACATATACCTCTATGCTACACATGTTGGTAGTCTTATAAGGGCACATGATTGTGTAAAAGGGTTTGTGCACAATTAAGTCAAGACATTCAAATGGCATCAAGAACAAAGAAATACAATTAATCATAGGCATAGAGTATTCTAGGTTAGGTGAATGAACATGTGAGCAATGATGCATGATTAGGCGAGCATGGGAACGCATGAGCATACAAGAATGCATGAGCATTTAAGTAGGATTATGTTTATTATGCAAGGCATACATACTTGAGGATGCATGAGAGTGTTGCATAAAATAGGGATGAATGAAGATGCATGCAAGTGGAAATGTTTTGGTAAAAGGTTTAGGTAAGAAAGTGGTAAAATGTTTTTGGGTTTTGGTGTTTTGGAAATGAGATGAAATGTTTTTGGTCTTGAAAGTGGTAAAAGTATTTTGGGGTTTATTTTATAAAGTTGAAAAAGTTTGAAATGCAAATGAGAAAATGTTTTGGGGTTTTTATGCAAAGATGCAAGTGGTGAAAACTTTTAGTAAAAAGTTAGTGAAATGGTAAATTTATTTTACTTGGAGTAGAAAGTAATTTTTGAAAATTAGTAAAGGTAAAAAGTGAAAAGTAACTTATTAATGAAATGGTACATGTGAAATGGTAAAAGTGAAAAGTTAATGAAATGGTAAAAAGTTAAAAAACACAATGACACAACTTGCATTTACTCAACCACAATCAAAATGACACATTTCATGCAATCAAAGGGGTAAAAACTCTAGTCATGGCCGAATGCATACAAGCATGGAATCATCAACTTATTTCATGCAAAAATTGACAAATTAACACACAAAACAACACAAAAGAAGAGGACCTAATCTATCATGCAAGTTCCTAAAACAAACACTAGCCAAATCATGCATTTATTCATTCAAAATTAAAGAAAACAAAACAAGCAACATGAACCCTATTTTCCTTGCCCAAACCCAAGGCTATGTATGGTCCAAGATCAACAATTATTTAAACCCAAATCATAAAATGAACAAGAACCCTAGAATAGAGTTCATGGCCGAATGCACATGGAGTATGAGAATGAGTTTTCATTTGATGAAAATTAGGCAACTAGATTCAAAATACAAGCAAATGCAAGAAAACACAAGAACAACTCCTTCAAAGCCAAGGAGCCACCTCAAACACCCAAGCCTCCCTAAGTGCTTGTCAATAGTGTTTGAGATGGCTCCTCAAAGCAACAACAACAATATATGAAGGAGTTGAGATGAGGAGGAGAGAGATTATGCAAAAATGAAGAAAATACAAGAGTTTTGAAGTTTTACCTTGAATCCAAGCTATGAAGGGAGTGATATGAAGAACAAGACCACAAATCAACTAAATCCTCCACAAACCTCCATGAAACTTGCGCCCCTTGCCTTGATCCTTAGCTTTGAGTTGGTGATGATGCTTGAACTTTGAATGAGAAATGGAGGGAGTATGTGAAAGAGGGATGCAAAATGAGGTGAGTGGTTTGTTAGGGTTTTTGGTGTAGGAGAAAAATGGGAATGTTCCTTTGAGATGAAAGAAAACAAGATGAAGTGAGGAAGAGGAGGGGGGCTACGAATTTCTTGGTCCTTTTGGGGAGGAGAGGAGTGAGTTCCCTTATTCAAATCCTTGGGAGGCCAAAGATCTAATGGGTTTAAGGTTGTGAGAGGGAAATAAAGAAATTAGTGTGTATTTAGTGGTGTAGAGAGAAAGAAGGTAAAAATATGTTGTGTATTGAATGTTATTGGATTCAAATGTGTGCTTGTCATGATGAAAGGCTTTTTTGTGATGTGCACTTGATGGGGGCTGAAGTGAAGGTGGAGTGAGGGAGGTTGTTTGCTTGTAAAATTGGTGCTTACTTTGGCCAAAAATGGATAAAAGCAAAAAGCACCTAAAAGGAATTAGCCGTAATTCTAAAAATACAATAAGCATCCAATATTATTTTGTTATTATTTTTTTTATTTTGATTTCAGATTTCATATTTTTAATTATACATATTTTTTGAGCCTTTTTGAAAAAAATCGTTACAATTGACCAAAATACCCTTTTTGACGCTAAAACCCTAATTTGCCCGAAAAATGCGTTTCAACCCTAAAAATGATTTCAAGAACCTTGGAATGCCTTCTAGGATCCGAAATGCAGTGCGTAAGGCTCTTCGCTCTTCAATTTATTCATTTTTGTGGAATTAGGGTTTTGACCTAAGTCGGACAAAATTGGGGTATGACAGCTGCCCCTCTTTATTTGGATTTTACCAAGAAATATGAATTGCGCGAGACATATTTCGAAGGTAAAATAGAAATAAAGAATTCAGAAATTATACCAATTTTGTCCATTTGGAGAAACCCGAATTTTCTTTTTTTGGAAAGATGGACACTTTCGTGTCGATGCGAAAACAGTAAATGAACACTAACGTGCTGACAGAAAAGGTAAAATGGGCACTTGCGTGCAGACAGAAAAGTAAAACGGGCACTTGGCGTGCAGACAGAAAAGTAAAACGGGCACTTGGCGCGCAGAAAGCGGTAAATTGGGAATTCAGAGGCTGCCTAAAACCTTCTAACGGACTCTTGTCGAGTCCGAGCTCTGGGGGGTGGCCTTTTCGAGCGACCGATCAACATCAGGTCCGGAACTGATTTGATCAATGGATTTACGCTATGCCTTAGGCTGACACAACTAATCCGAAGGACTTGACGAAGTCTGATGGATCCATTGCGTGCTCGTACACAATGTTGTGATCTGTGGAAGGAGTTCACTAACTCGGTGGGAGTTCACTAACTCTGTGGGAGTTCACTAACTCTGTGTTGAGGGAGTTTACTAACTCAGGGTTGATGGAGTTTACTAACTCGGGGTTGATGATTTTCTAAAAATGAGAATTTTGGGATTCTCTGGTCCGAAGTAACTTTTCTCTTGGATGGTGCATGAAATGCGTGCACTTGGATGTTTGGGGTGCACATGAATGCAATGATTGACTTTGGTGGGATGCCTTTTCTGTTTGGTTTTTCTCTTCTTTTCCTTTTGTTATTCTTTCGCTCTTCTGAGATGCGAATTTGAAGGCGTAATGTACTGTTTGATGCCATGGAGTGATGACTGGTATGGATGATATGAGAATGATGAATGATGTGAAAATGTTGTGTTCTTTTATGTTCCGTCTTCTGTGATTTTCTTCTCTCCTTTCTTATTTGCTCTTTTTTTTTCTATGGAATGCGGATATCTATGTAAATGGAGTGTGAATGTATGTTATGCAAAGTGTATGTGATGTGATGATTTCAATGGAATGATGGATGCTATGAGATGCTATTTTTGATTTTCTTCCTTTTTATTTTGGTTAAGGATCAACACTTCAAGTGCCTACAAGGTAAACATCCTAATCCCCAAGGATTAAGGTGAGCACCAAAGCCCTACAAGATAACAACCTAATCCCTGAGGATCCAGGCGAGCACTAAAACCCTACAAGATAACAACCTAATCCCTAAGGGTCCAGCCGAGCACCGAAGCCCTACAAGATAACAACCTAATCCCTAAGGATCCAGGCGAGCACTGAAGCCCTACAAGATAACAACCTAATCCCTAAGGATCCAGGCGAGCACTGAAGCCCTACAAGATAACAACCTAATCCCTAAGGATCCAGGCGAGCACTGAAGCCCTACAAGACAACAACCTAATCCCTAAGGATCCGGGCGAGCACCGAAGCCCTACAAGATAACAACCTAATCCCTAAGGGTTAAGGCGAGCACTAAAGCCCTTCAAGATAACAACCTAATCCCTAAGGGTTAAGGCGAGCACTAAAGCCCTACAAGCGGCCAACTTTAGGCGACCCCCTCATGTGCTGAGATAGCTGGTTAAAGAATTTTTCCTATTTGTCTTTTTGCTATGTGAGGATGCAAATGCAGTATTTTGATGCATGATATGACAAAATTTTTTGGGGTATTCAAATACTTTTTTGTGAATACTTTCATAATGATGAGACGCGAGACTTTGGATGCAAAAGTGGGGGTGAATTTGATCATCCTTTTTCTTTGGAAAAACTAGTTTGGATTTAAACCGCGGTGTTCTCAAGGTTATTATTTACAAGCAAACCCATTTATGTTTTCCTCCATTCCATGATAACTGAACCTTCAATAACAATCTTGTGCTTTCTCTATGAAACATTGCCAAATGAACACACATGAACATGCAGACGCCAGGTGAGTGTTTAGGATGAATGCCAGACTGCCCCAATTCAGGCCTTCGGCGACTGTGAATGAATGACTTGCCCCTGTCCGGAGTGTGAAAGGAAGCGGAGTGAAAGAGCAAATACGCAGGAATTAGTGCCATGGCTGACACCGGGTGAAAGGATGAATGGCCATTGATGGACACTGAACAGACTCTCCCCGGACTAGGGTGGGCAGGTGGTGAAGAGAATACCCCAACTTTTAGATCTGAGTGGTGTTCTCAGTGCAAATCTTTGGTTCTCTGTGAATGTCTCAACTTTTGGCATGAAAGAAACCTTACTTGGTGATCACTAAACCTCGTTTTAATGCAACTCGAGTGTGTTTTGGAGTGCAAGTCCCTCTTTTTTTTATTTTGTCAGCTTTCTTTTTTCTGACTGTTCGTTTTTGTTTCCTCACTTCTCTTTTTTTCTGAGGGTTTATTCTTTCTTGATCAGCTTTCTTTTTTCTGATCGTTTGTTTTTTTCTTTTGAGCAAACATATTGTACATAGATAAGCTTGTTCGTCCTAAGATTAGAATCTGAGAGAACAAAAGCAATCGGTCATTGATCGGAATGGACTTTTCAGGATTGTGGTGTTTTGTGGAGGAAGGATAGTTAGGCTTAATGAAGTGTTTGAGGCTAAAGGGAGGATGAGTTTTGTTCGGCGTTGATTGACGGTTAATGGTCTATGAGGAAGATGGTTATTGGGCTTGTTTGGGCTCTGTTAAAGCAAATTCGTGTCTCATGGTAGAATGACTAAGGGGTTTGATGTTGAGGCCAAAGGAAGTGTTTGAAGGTTTATGGAATCAGGTGTTGGAATGGTGGAGTGTTTGAAGGTTTATTTAGACAAGGATCTCTTGTATTTTGTGGTAACATGTACCAGCTCACCACTTTATTTTCTTTTGTTTTGGGATTTTCATTTTTGAATCCCCTTTTTTTTTCTCTTTTTCCCTTTTTTTTTTATGATTCTTTTCCTTTTTCGACTCGGGTGAGCTGATAAAAAGTGATGCACTGTTTTTTTATTTGGGGTGATCCTTATCTAGGGTGATATTTGGATTTTGGTTTTTCTTGGCTCAAGGTGGGTAGGAAATGGACTTTCTGGGATTTTGGGGTTTTTGAGGAGATGGTCAAACTTCATTTCAAATCCCGATTGCTTATTTCTATAAGACTTAAATTTAGAACAATAATTTATCTATCTTCATGTGTTTGCTCTTTTTTCCTTTTTTGTGCCCTAATTTTTGCCTGGACCGCTCTTTGTGAGTTTTCAGTCCACCGGGCGCTCCTTTTTTGCCTAGGCCGCCCTTTGCGGGTTTTCAACCTAGCGAGCTTGTTTTCTTGTTTATTATATTATTATTATTATTATTATTTTTTGAGAGACTTGCACTGAAGGAATATGATATTAATCAAGGGGAATTAATGATCACAGACTTGCCCCAGCATGGAGGACTTGAACCAAAAGTCAAATACGCACTGATGGGGAGAATATGCACTTTATGGGTGGACGGGGCGGGACTAGACTTGGACGGGAAACTGTGGTAAGGGAGGAAAACCAACGGACTCAAACAAGAGAATGTACTCATAGCATGCACGCTCATTAGAAGAATGTTTCACAGAGAGTTAACATCAGTTAAAAATTTGTTTTTTCTTTGATACACTATTTCAGTCTTTTGTCATGGATGGGATGCAGTGCTTTTGAAAAACTGAGTGCCTTGGAACACCTTGAGTTTGCAACCAAGTAAGGATAAACTTTTTCAAAAAGGATGATTGTTTCGCAAGAACGTCTCGCTTCTCATCACAACTCTTATTTTATGTAATGAATGAATGAACAAATTATGATATGCAAGTATGATGCAAATGCGTGGAGAATGACCACTCGAAGAGTGTGGCTTATTCTAAATAATTTTGTTATTTTTAATGCAAGACAAAACATGGAATGCCAATGCGAATGATGCAAGAATGATGCCCCTTTTTTTTTAAAATGATTTTTGATTTTGATTTTTTATTTTTTATTTTTTATTTTTTAGAGGCGAGACAAGGTACGAAATACCAATGCCCCCTTTTTCTTTTGAATGATGAAAGATGCAGGAATGATGTTTCTTTTTTTCTAAATGATGATTTTTTATAGGCAAGGCAAAGTATGAAATGCCAACGCCCCATTTTTCTTTCGAATGATGAAAGATGCAGGAATGATGCTTTTCTCTAAATGATGATTTTTTTTTTATTTTTTATTTTTTTATTTTTTTTTTAGAGGCAAGGCAAGGTATGAAATGCCAATGCCTCTTCCTTTTTTGAAAGATGCATGTATGGAGGAATGATGTATTTGAACCAAAGTGATGAGGTTAATGAAATGATGCATGAATGCTACATTTTGAATAAATTTGATGATGATTTTTATTCATGATTATGAATGAAATACTTTCTTGTTTTCATTTTTGTGCAATGAAATGCATGATGCTCACAATGATTTTTTTGTTTTTTAGTTTTGGAACATGATTTTGAAAATTATTTGGAGCTGCAAATAATTTATTGGAAAAAAGGTTTTAGAAAAATATGCTTGACGGGGTATGACCCGCTCCTACGTATCCCCATTGTAATGAGGAATCAAAGCTTACGTAGTTCTACCGTGTCTTTTTTGAAATAATGCTTATGTATGAATGCCTCGTCTTGGATGAACTTGACGAAGATTTTTTTGCATGATTATAAATGAAATGCTTATGCTATGCAGATGATAATTGTTTTTTGTTTTATCTTTATGTAATGAAAGGGAATGCAAGATGAATGATTCTTTTCAAAATGGGAACTTTATTTAATGCAAATGACGCAATGATGTAATGATGCAGGATGCAAGATACTTCTTTTTGTTTTTTTTTGAAAAATGCGGGCTATACGTGGTTTCACATGGCCATAGTAAGAGAAAGGCTACAACGTCAGCTCGTTCTCTCTTTTTTTGAAAAGAGTGGGCCATATGTCACTTCGTACGGACCGGCAGAAGAAAGGCTACAACGGCAGCTCTTTCTCTACTTTTTATTTGAAAAACCTCCTGCTCTTTTTTGAAAACATGTCTATATTACGATGCAACACACAATTTGGTATGTCCCTTGTGTCCTACGAAGGTGGGGACCTAAGTTCTAGGACAACTCAAATGTTCCTCCCATGTGGGTTCTAGTCACTTCCTCACCAGGTTACCAAAGCTAATTCTCTTTCACAGTAGCACCCACAACGATGGAACGCCATCTGGTGTGAGGCATCATGAAAGAGCATACTCTGGCTGAAACTTTCGTGAGAGTCGGAAGGACAACAGTCCAATTGCCAGTCACTACTCGTTTCCACTCCCCTAAGTCTTGTCAGACCTTGGGTTTTAGGCCTCTCTCAAAGCACATAATCATAAGGGTGTGAGCGTGTGTGGTAAGGGCGTACCACTTAAAACTGCCCGACACATATTACCCCACCTGCAAGTGAGACGCCAGAACAGTCCAGAAAAAGCAAGGTAACAACATGTCGTCTACACTAGGGTTCAATATCAAATAAGCTAGCCTGGGGTTTCAACAACGGTCAGGTACATTGCTTACCTCAAGAAAGGGAGCCAAGAAGAGGGGATCCGGATAGAATTGGGGAGAAATGCATGAGCATAAGCAATAAAAGAAAAGGAGATAGGGAACAAACATAGAAGAAGACAAATGCGTATGCCTACAATTAATGATAAGAAAGAAAGGAAAAAGAATGAAGGCAAACAAGGTATCAGTCAAATCAACAATACATTAAACCACACATCTTAATTAGTTAGGCTTGACCCTCGTCTTTTTTTTATTATTAAAAAAAGGTCCCCAGTGGAGTCGCCAGCTGTTGCACCCCAAAAAATCCGGTTCGGACTTCTCATTGTACAACGTGGAAAAGGTATGGAGCCGCCACCAATATTTTAATTTTAAGACCAAAACATTGAAAAAAGGTCTTTTAGACAAGGCGGGTGGTCTTTCGAAAACTAGAGATATGGGTTCGGGGGTCGGTTAGGCATGGGGAAGGTATTAGCACCCCGTACCTCCTTTCTACCGAAAGGGAACCTTTAATTAAATGTGTGGTTTGAAGGGTTGATTTGAAAATGCTTTTATTTTGCCTCTTTATTGAAAAGGGAGTGAGAAGACTTAATGAAAATTTTTATTTTTGGCGCTTGACGAGAGTTGGCCTCTCGCTCCTACGTATCTCCTGGTGCGATGGAGAATTCAAAGCTACGTAGTTCTTGGTTGTCCTAAAAAGGTTTTTGTTTTTTAGTCTGTTTAGATGAGTTTTCGCAGTAGGAGTGAGGATTCGCGATGACCAAACAACAACGGTTTAGAGTGGCCGCGCTACTAACTCTTTTGAAAATGAAATTATCATTAACAACCAAACGGCAACGGCGCGAGTGATCATTAACGATAATCGGTTTTGCTTTTGATTCGCGTGTTCGCGACGACCAAACAACAACGGTTTAGAGTGGCCGCGCTACTAACTCTTTTGAAAATGAAATTATCATTAACAACCAAACGGCAACGGCGCGAGTGATCATTAATGATAATCGGTTTTTATTTTAGATGATCAAAAAGGGCATTCGTAATCGAATTAATTTTGGTTTGTTGTGCTTGACGAGGACGTGACTCGCTCCTACGTATCCCAAATGGGAATCAAAGCGACGTAGTTCTAGATCTTTGGTTTTGAAAAGGTTTTTGAAGTAGGACGAGCATTAGCGAATGATTAAACAAACTAAGGTTATGGGTAATCATCGCTAAGTACTCATGCGAAATTGAAGACCGTTCATAGAGATCAAACTAACAAAGGTTATGGGTGACCTCCGCTACTTGCTTATTTTTGTTTATTGAAAATGCTTTGAAAATTAATGGGTTTGGAAAAGAGTTTTTAGAAAATAAATAAATCATTTTCAATCGAATTCTACGTCCAAAACCAAATGCAAAATGAATGAATGAAGTTCAAACATATTCAACTAATCAAGCAATCATGAACATGTTGACCATCAACTAAGATTAAGCATGCCGATATAATCAAGAGATTTAATTGTCGAAGATGCGAGACAAAGTTCTCAAAACAATTGTGTTTGTGTGTGAAGGGGAATTGCTACACAAGTTGGGAGCAATCTCAAGAGGGGCACATATACCTCTATGCTACACATGTTGGTAGTCTTATAAGGGCACATGATTGTGTAAAAGGGTTTGTGCACAATTAAGTCAAGACATTCAAATGGCATCAAGAACAAAGAAATACAATTAATCATAGGCATAGAGTATTCTAGGTTAGGTGAATGAACATGTGAGCAATGATGCATGATTAGGCGAGCATGGGAACGCATGAGCATACAAGAATGCATGAGCATTTAAGTAGGATTATGTTTATTATGCAAGGCATACATACTTGAGGATGCATGAGAGTGTTGCATAAAATAGGGATGAATGAAGATGCATGCAAGTGGAAATGTTTTGGTAAAAGGTTTAGGTAAGAAAGTGGTAAAATGTTTTTGGGTTTTGGTGTTTTGGAAATGAGATGAAATGTTTTTGGTCTTGAAAGTGGTAAAAGTATTTTTGGGGTTTATTTTATAAAGTTGAAAAAGTTTGAAATGCAAATGAGAAAATGTTTTGGGGTTTTTATGCAAAGATGCAAGTGGTGAAAACTTTTAGTAAAAAGTTAGTGAAATGGTAAATTTATTTTACTTGGAGTAGAAAGTAATTTTTGAAAATTAGTAAAGGTAAAAAGTGAAAAGTAACTTATTAATGAAATGGTACATGTGAAATGGTAAAAGTGAAAAGTTAATGAAATGGTAAAAAGTTAAAAAACACAATGACACAACTTGCATTTACTCAACCACAATCAAAATGACACATTTCATGCAATCAAAGGGGTAAAAACCCTAGTCATGGCCGAATGCATACAAGCATGGAATCATCAACTTATTTCATGCAAAAATTGACAAATTAACACACAAAACAACACAAAAGAAGAGGACCTAATCTATCATGCAAGTTCCTAAAACAAACACTAGCCAAATCATGCATTTATTCATTCAAAATTAAAGAAAACAAAACAAGCAACATGAACCCTATTTTCCTTGCCCAAACCCAAGGCTATGTATGGTCCAAGATCAACAATTATTTAAACCCAAATCATAAAATGAACAAGAACCCTAGAATAGAGTTCATGGCCGAATGCACATGGAGTATGAGAATGAGTTTTCATTTGATGAAAATTAGGCAACTAGATTCAAAATACAAGCAAATGCAAGAAAACACAAGAACAACTCCTTCAAAGCCAAGGAGCCACCTCAAACACCCAAGCCTCCCTAAGTGCTTGTCAATAGTGTTTGAGATGGCTCCTCAAAGCAACAACAACAATATATGAAGGAGTTGAGATGAGGAGGAGAGAGATTATGCAAAAATGAAGAAAATACAAGAGTTTTGAAGTTTTACCTTGAATCCAAGCTATGAAGGGAGTGATATGAAGAACAAGACCACAAATCAACTAAATCCTCCACAAACCTCCATGAAACTTGCGCCCCTTGCCTTGATCCTTAGCTTTGAGTTGGTGATGATGCTTGAACTTTGAATGAGAAATGGAGGGAGTATGTGAAAGAGGGATGCAAAATGAGGTGAGTGGTTTGTTAGGGTTTTTGGTGTAGGAGAAAAATGGGAATGTTCCTTTGAGATGAAAGAAAACAAGATGAAGTGAGGAAGAGGAGGGGGGCTACGAATTTCTTGGTCCTTTTGGGGAGGAGAGGAGTGAGTTCCCTTATTCAAATCCTTGGGAGGCCAAAGATCTAATGGGTTTAAGGTTGTGAGAGGGAAATAAAGAAATTAGTGTGTATTTAGTGGTGTAGAGAGAAAGAAGGTAAAAATATGTTGTGTATTGAATGTTATTGGATTCAAAGGTGTGCTTGTCATGATGAAAGGCTTTTTTGTGATGTGCACTTGATGGGGGCTGAAGTGAAGGTGGAGTGAGGGAGGTTGTTTGCTTGTAAAATTGGTGCTTACTTTGGCCAAAAATGGATAAAAGCAAAAAGCACCTAAAAGGAATTAGCCCTAATTCTAAAAATACAATAAGCATCCAATATTATTTTGTTATTATTTTTTTTATTTTGATTTCAGATTTCATATTTTTAATTATACATATTTTTTGAGCCTTTTTGAAAAAAATCGTTACAATTGACCAAAATACCCTTTTTGACGCTAAAACCCTAATTTGCCCGAAAAATGCGTTTCAACCCTAAAAATGATTTCAAGAACCTTGGAATGCCTTCTAGGATCCGAAATGCAGTGCGTAAGGCTCTTCGCTCTTCAATTTATTCATTTTTGTGGAAAATTAGGGTTTTGACCTAAGTCGGACAAAATTGGGGTATGACAGTAATGCTAAAGAAACAACTCATTGAGACTCTATGTAACATTCAACTTGTGTAAACCCTAGTTAGTGGCCAATGCAGGACCCAGAGTCGGTGGGTTCAAAAATTTTAAAAGCATGAATCGCTAAAAATATAATTAAAAACAACTTTAATATGTTTAAATAAATTATACCTCATATTTGTCCTAGTGACGTGTTTGTGTGACGGAATTTGGGTGCAAAATTAAGAGTCCTAATGCAAAATTATAATTTCAGGGGGTTCAAAATATTTTTATACAAGAGACAAATGGATATATTTTTTTAGGGGGCTCACATAGCCATAGGTCCGCCACCGACCCTAGTTTGGAAGTTAACCCTTACTAAACCCTAGGGTAACTCTCGTGGTAATCAAACTTAATCTCATTGATTGATTGTGTGCTGGTGTGTAATTACAAGTTCCATGTCTTCTATGCGTATTTGGATCCTAGCATAAGGCTATAACCGACCTATAATGGACAAAAAAAATGAAACCCTAGATTTTAGGGCCCGCAATAAGCATGGGTACAAGATTGAGTGTACCAACATTCCGATGTTGACTTCCCAACATTTAGGCATTGGTGTCAACACCGAGTTTATTCACTGCGGGAATCAAATGCAGAAAGGTCAACCCCCTATGTGCTAATGTAGATTAAGTCACTAGGTCACACCTAACTTTATTTGACAAGTGTGCAACACAAATGTTAATCTAATTTTATCATCTTAAACAAATGTAAATTTTATAATAGCAAACTTCATTTAATTGAATAAAACATAAAATTAGTCTTTTAAATATAGATTTAATTTATATACACAATATGTGTATAGGTTTTTTTTACACTATCTACGAATTGGAGACTGACACATCATCAAAAAGAAATTGGTCAATTGATAACCACCAATTAGTCGATTGGTAACCAACCATTACATGAATTGTGATTGGTGGTGGTCGTAAAAGTCTATGCATATGTTAAAAATTAAACTCTTTAAAAATAATATAATTTTTTTTTGAAAAAAAAAAGTATAACATAATGTGAGATGCGTAAAAATGAAAAACAGCAAAAGTAGCACCCCCACAAGACAAAGGAGCCCTTTGATTGGAGAATACTACACCGCCTTGGGCAGCCCCCCCTTGAGTCGAGAGCCTTCCACAAGAGAGGCGACGCTTCTCTTTCTATATCTTCTATCCATCTATTCACTGGTAAATAAAAATAATAAAAAAAAATAAAAAGGGTTGTGTAGCGGAAGAAGCGAGGGAAGGAGATGATGGCAGGTCAATTGGCGGCAGCCTACTCTTCTCTTCTCCGTCTTCCTTCATTTTATCCTTCTCACCGGTAACCTATCTCTTTCCTTTTCCCTTTCTCTCTTCCGATTACTTTCCTCTTCCTTCCACGTTTTCTTTTACGCATTCTTGTGATGTTGCTATGTGAATTTCTTTTTTAATTCTTGAATTCAAAGAATTATGATATTTATTGATTCCGCCCCTTTTCCCGTGATGAATTCAAACCTTTCTCGTTCGTGTGTTGCATGTGCTGCATTTTGGAACTTGGATCATATGGTATTGTAGGGTTCAAAGTTGGTAGCCCTATTGAATTCAACCGACTTTCGTGATCCATCAATCCTCTTTTATTTTCGTGTATTTTTTTATTTAGAATTTACTAGGTCTAGAGAATATTGTCTTGATTTTAGAAATACTAAGAGGGTACTTTAGAATATAATTTGAATTTGAGATTTATCTCTTTAGGTAATTCATAGTTAGGTTGTACAAGAAGGGATTTTGTAATAATACTGAATTTTTGTCCATCTTGAACAGTGCCAACTGGCATTTTTGTTCTAAAGAACAGTGTGAAAGTAACAATAGCCATGATTGTTATCTGTGTTGTTTTGAATATGTAAACAAAAGAGTTACGCTTCATAAGCAACCATTCTCTTGAAAAGCATGCCTTAAATAGTTCCCAGTTTGATATACCATACTTTTCTTTTACTAAGGCATCAAAGGGAACTCGAAGCTGAGTCACGAGTTGCTCTCCCATGTGAAATGAATTAAAGGAATCTACAAATTCAGAAACTGAAACATATCTGTAAGGTTCATCTCTTTAAAACCAATATTGTTGCTGGTCTTTCTTGGATGTCACTTGTAAAAACTCAGCAACTCCTTTTCTCTCTGGACATTTGAAACCCATGTTTTCAAAGAACTCTAACACATTCTCACGTGGACCTTGGTATACAATTTGCCCATCTGAGAGTAGGATAATGTCGTCGAAGAGTTCAAATGTCTCTGGTGCAGGTTGCAAAAGAGAAATCACCATGGTTACCTCCATTATATGAACCATTTGTCTCATGAACTTGCATATTTGAAAAGTGGTGGAACTGTCCAATCCTGTTGATATTTCATCCATAAACAGTGCTTTTGCTGGTACAACCAGCATCTCCCCTACAACCAGTTTACAACTACAACAGTTAGTAGATTAATAAATATTACAATTGCTTATTTGTAAGGAGAATAACACAAGTAGGAGTTAGTGTTTTATGATTTCTATTTGGAAAAAAGAACGTGTTCAGAAGGGAATTGAGCCCATTCAAATTTACTATTTCATTTAATTATCAAGTGTACGATTGAATGTTTAATAACTTGAGTTTTTTGGTTAAGCATCTAAAGAGAAGACATTAACCTGTCATTACTCGCTTCTTTTGTCCTCCAGAGATGCCTCTTCTCATTTCATCACCAACCATAATGTCAGCACAAATATCCAACCCCAACATCTGTTAACATAATAAAAGTCGGCTTATACAGAAACAGACAAAATAGAAGCATGGGGGTAATATACTAATAAGCTGAAGTTGAGATAATAGAGACGCAAACCTTGAGAACATAATCTGTTACTAAACTGGCCTTTTGGCCTGATAATGCTATAGCTTTCATGAATGCATCAATCTCAGGGTCTGGCTGAGTTCCTGCATCCCTCTCCCTCCTTCTTATATTTTTTGTAGTTGTTGAAAATTGTGAAGGTAGAAAGGCTTTTGTCACTGTGTGTAGATGTTTGTTTCATGCTTCAAAATTGATGAGTTTGTTGTTATGGGTTATGTTCTCCCTTCTCTATTTTTGTATTTTACAAACTCACAGTTTCTTTGTTTTTGTTTTTTAATTAGGAATAAAGACTTGATTCCAGAAAGACTTGCAATACACAGGAAAAAGAACCACACCATCACTGCTCTTGCAGGCAATTCTTTGGGTAAGTAAGCTTCTTGCACCCTAACAGTTTCAAGAATTTACTGTTTTTTAAGTAATAGGTCGTTGGCTGCCTAAATATTCACTGCAAGAGTAATGAAATCAGAGGATATTTGAGCCTTGTGTGTTGATATTAGCTTCTATCCTCATAACATTTTGTCTATTTTGATGCGAAGACATTTATACACTGTGCCATCCAATTATCCAAATGCAATTCCATTTTCAAATTGCACGCGTTATTTTTGTATTTGCCTAGATTGGATGATCTTATGTTTTACTACCTAATACTGAGAGAGATTTATATACTCAGTTTGACACGTATTTCCGGGGTAAAAAATTCCAATTGAATGGACTTATAATATGGCATTCAATGGTTTGGTCCATATGGTTATTCCACGATAAGGTTCTGTTTGAGGGTAGTTGTTTTGACTTGGTTGGGCTCTTGGCATTCAGAATGTTATTCTTTCTCAAATTGGTAATCTGTTTGAGGGTATTTGTTTCGACTTGGTTGGTCACTTGGCATTCAGGATGTTATTCTTTCTCAAATTGGTGTTACCGCCCATTTGAGTGTATCCAAGCTGCAGTAAAATCTTTTTTGAAGGTGTATTATTTGGAAAGGAGCCTGATATTTATTGTATTTTTTCTAGAATATGTTTGGGGGCATCTTCTGCTGCTGCATTATTTTGCGGAGTTAATTGTTCTGATACTGACCTGGCACTGTATAATGGTTGTTGAAGATAATTCATTCTGCTTTGTGTTTGCGGTTCTGTTCTGATGAATTTCATCTGATGTGGTGTTGCTATTAGATGTTGGCATGTAGTTCAATTGCTTCCCTGTAGTGGTGGTGCTATTTAGCTGCTTATGAAGTTTGATAGTATGTCTTGCTTTAGTTGTGTGGAATTTTGCTTAGTTTTTTTTCTTTCTGCTTCTATGGTCTGTGTATGATGGTTGTGTTGATGGACTTCTGCTGCGGTTATGCTGTTCTGATCTTTGCCTGGTGCTGAATTTTGTTTGCTGCTGATCGATGAACTTTAGTATTCTGTTTCTGGCCTGTTGGAATCAAGTGCAGCAGGCTGCCGCAACATATGTTATAACAGGCTTATTTGGTATTTATTTGCAGTGCTGTTAAAATGTGTTTCTGGATGAGCACTAGTGCTTGATTACTATTTAGGTGATTAAGCATTGGTAGCTGGAATGTGCTGTTGTCTTTCTCTGGACTTGCTCACAATATTTTTGTTGTTGTATAAGGCATAAGGGCATAACAGTAGATAGTTTGAAGGGGATGTTTTTTATTAGCTCAAGTAGGGTAAATCTGAGTTTTAGTTTCTGTAATTCTGTCCTAGTTTGTTTTCACTTGAGCATGTCTTGTACTCTTGTAAAGTTGCCATTGTTTGCCTTTCAAAAGAAAAAAAATATCGCATTTGTTATTTAGTGGCAGTGCGTTAAAATTGTTTCTACTTTATAATCCCCAAATTTTTTATTTCAGGAAAATCAGCTACCAGGCTCACTGCTGTTTCATCCCCACTGTTTACTGATAATCATGATTGCCCCACACTCAATGCTCCTATGCCTCGAAGATGCAAGTCTAATATCCGCACACAGGCGTATATATATCATTGGTCCGGCTTCCGAATCCCCGCAAATGCTGAGAAGCCAGAATGGTGGTGGAGGACTTTATCCTGTATTCCCTATCTAATAGCATTGCAGATGTCTGCAACTGGGTTTTATCTAGAACCTTTACTTGAGAAATTCCACTTATTCGAAAATCTGATCTTTTATATCCCTGGAGCTACCAACCGCTTACCAACCTGGTTCCCTATATTATATTGCTATTTGGCTATAGTAGTAGTGGTAAAAAACAGGGATTTCCCCCTTCTCTTCAGATTCCATGTAATGATGGGAATGCTATTGGAGATTGCTCTACAGATAGTATGGGTTGCAAGCAATTTCATGCCACTTATACACTTCAAGGGAACTCTTGGAATATATTACTGGGCTGGTGTGGCGTTGGCATATATTCTCATAACCATGCAATGCATTAGGTCTGCTCTTCTGGGTACTTTTGTGAAGATCCCTGTTATTAGTGAATCGGCTTTCCTTCATTCTCTCTTTAGTCTAGGTGGATTCCAGAGGCCGTTTTAGGAAGTAGCATATGTGGTTTATGTGTGGTTTTGCAGTGAAAGAAAGGATTGTCTTTGTTGTTTGTAGATTATAGTTACGATTTATTCTAATCATTTTTAAGGTAAGGGTTATCAATATTCTGATATGGATTCCAGTAGTCTCGTTTTTGTTATTTTTGAAAGCTGATATAATGTTCATTGATGGTTTAAGTTGTAAGGGTTAGTCAAAAAGAGAAGTCGTAAGCGTAGGAAAAAAGCGATACAAGCAAAGTCAAAGAGATAACGCTAACAAAAATGCATGCTTCATTTGTCTATTTCAACAAATTGTTTTTATCTGTTACGTAGTATATTGCAGCTCCTAACAATTTATTAATTACATGATTCATATATTTAAGTTATTTGGTTGCTTTCATCATACAACAACCAATTTTTTAGGTGATATTAATCTATACTCATTTTATTACTAAACTACTTTGTCAATGTCATTAGTGGCGAAAGTAAAGGATGAAAATGTTTTACCTATTAATGTAATGATATATATGGCTTAACTTCATATTTGTGGACAAATACTTTTTGAAGGTAGGAATTCGTTCGACTTTAGGTAAGGGATCAAAGAAATGGGATGTGAGGAAGCCATTATACCAGGATACTTACATCATTAGGTTTATTCGCTTTACTAAAAAAAATAAAAACACAGTCTCAAATTAGGGCTAGTATATAAACTTTTTGAATAATCATTTACATGTGATGTGAAATAGTATATTATTTTCCTAAGTCACCTTATTATTATTATAACAACTAGGGCGAACACCCGTGCGATGCACGGGGTGTGGTAGGGACGAACGGTGGTTGTGGTTGTGGTTCGCGAGGTGAGAGAGGGGGGTGAACGGAGGGGGAAAGAGAGAGGAGGAAGAGGGAGGTCGGAGGAGGATTTAGGAGCAGAAGGAAGAGGGAGGTCTGAGGGAAGGAAGGGAGAAGAGTGAGTGGGTGTGGGTGAATAGGAAGGGCCATTATGTCAGGGTGTGGGTGAATAGCGGGATACAAAATTGCATTTGAATTTTGCTATACGGTTCATGAATAGTTTTTTTGAGTTGCTATACTGTTCATGAATAGTGTTTGGAATTTGAAAAGTAGATCTACTTATATAAATGATAGATTATATAAAGGATAGATAAAGGATAGATTCATCAACTAATTCACTTTTGTTCCCTAACACAGTGAAGTTCATTGGTAGGGAAACAATGGATGAGTATGTGTGATAAGAATTAACCGTGTCAAAAAAATTAAAACATAATTGTAATGAATTCGTAAACTTTGGTAAGAGTGGCTTAGTTTATTTGATCGTGGCATACCATAATTTAAGAGCGGGTTTGTTTCTACTTAAATTTCATTTTATTTACTCTTGTAGAGAGGAAGAGCTACTTAAATTGGTATTATATCTATATAATCATCAACTAATTCACTCTTGTTCCCTAACACAGTGAAGTTCATTTATTTCTCAACATACTCGATTTAATCTGGTCCCCTAACAGGCAAGGCAAGTTTCATTTTATTTGACTTGTAGAAATGTGCACTCGTTTTAAGCACAACCTGATACATATCACAATATTCATTTGAAGACACAATGTGTTAACATTCCAGTAAACAATTATACGAATGCAATGTGCGTCATAAGGATTAAACAGTATTCGGAAGCTGATAAAACAATTTAATTGATATAAGAACATACGATACACAATGTAAATTACAGAACCAATATGACTATGTAACAACTTTGCCAAATCACCCAGAAGTTTAGTGTTCCCAAGACTAAATTCCATTACATAAATGCAAAGCTAATGCTGATTCATAGGTTCGAAATTCTGAACTTGCTCTTTCATCACACCCTAAGAATCCAAAGCTGATGCATAGGCCTGAAATCATGTTTCCCAACACAACTCAGCATGCTGCTTAAACCACTCTAGTGAAGAAACCAAGTAGGCCAACTGATGACATATGTTAAACAATTGAAGTAATACATATTTCTGGTAAACATTGGACAAAGTAACAAATTGCATGCTATCACTACAATCAGATATCGACTGCCATGCTATTTGGACTATTATGCTGCTCTGCTCGTGATTTTTGAGGAAATAGCTGAAGTATGAGAAAACTAAGGGAATATTTCCTACAACCAGATCTCGACTGCCATGCTAGATAATAATGAATACATGCAAGGAAATATTTCTTTGATCAAAGCAAAGATTAGGCAGAAACGTAAGGTCACATGTATAATTGATGAGTTATGCATATAAGTTGAGGATGTCAGAATGAACTTATTTGAGAGGTAGCAGGTTGCTTAAGTATCTTACAAATAGTGAAGCTTTGTCATATTCTCTAGCTTCGGAGGGATGAATCTAGAAAGCTTGTTTCTATGCAAGTACCTACAAACATTTCATAAATTGAATCTAACATATAAGAATCTACATACTTTTATGAAGATGTTGATAAGCTATTTATGACAAAGCTATAAATAGATTGAGGAGCTTACAAATAACTTACTATTGTTTGTGCAGTTTTGTTCAACAATATATTGAACAAAATATGAAACAACAATGACATATAGAATTACTCATGAACCTAAATGATAAATATGTGATTCAAGGATATTAAAAATCCAACACTTACGGCAACAATTCAATGAGACATTACATTACATTACTCATAAACCATTTCATTGAATTGAAGCATGAAAAGATAAATTCCTCATAAACCAGCATAGAAATTCATTTAAAACAAAAGAAATTAAACAAAAATTAAAAGGAAAAGAAGGTTAAGAACATTACATTACTTCTTTTCCATGCTTCGTGCACACGCTTTGTTGCCATGAAAATGAAAAGAAGAAGCTTTGCAGCAAAAATTCCTTCTCACAACACTATGCAAACACGAAACATGCAACTTCTTCTCATCTCGCCAAACGCGCTTTCGAAAAACCACGGTAACTGAATCGGTACTTCAATTTAGCGATTTCACCATACACAGCACTCAAACGTGCAAAGGCCTTACAAAGCATAACAGCGGGTATGTGTATGTTTAAATCAGTTTCATGAGATTCGCAAACCATCTTGCAAAGCTCTGCGGATGACAAAAAAAAATTGACATCAAAGAAAAAGAAAAATATAGATACTAATAAATACAGGTCAGTTTGGAAGATCGAAGGGAAACGATGAATCTGGTTTGGTATATTAGTTTGGAAGCCAATATTGACTTAATTTAAATCTGAGCAGATTATGCACATAGCATTCGCAAGCTTATCAATTATCTTTTCAAGTCGATCAACATGAACAATGTCCTTTGTCTTCCCATACAAATCACAATAACAGAATAGAACAAAGTGAACTAACTGCAAATTCAGGAAAGATAGAACCAAACATCATGACTTTAATAACGATAGAAAATACCACCACTGAACTCTAGCAGAGGTTCTACAATTTTAAGTAAAGAATTAGATTGTCAAAAGAACTGTTATTGGAACAAAGGGACATATTTTGTTTACTCTCTTCTCCCTCTCCATTCCTTCTCTCCTTTTTATTCTAATGCAGTTCTTTGTTAGAGTTATTTGATCCTTTAAATAAATATTTGGTCACAGACCTATTTGTTTTACGAAAGCAGAAAAACCAAACTGTAAAAAAAAATACTTACAAAGACTACTTTACCCGTCGCAACTGCATCCAACTCTGTGGTCTTGCTATTCTGCAGAGAGACACTTAGATCTTAATTATTCTTCTATAAAGGAGTGAGTTGAAAACATACTCCAAGGGTATAAGTGCAGAAATTTTGATTGAGACATTCATAACATCCACAACTCTGTTTCTGTCTTAATAATGTTTAATAAAAGAGTTTCAACATATATGCTGGGAAGACATGACAGGCAAGAATTATAGAAGGATAAGCAAGCAGTCACATACATTTTCACAAATAGGCTGAGTTAGGCTTATGCACAAATTACTAAATAAATTTTAACCATCTAAAGAACAGTATAAAGCAAGCCTGAGACACATAATAAATATTTAAATGAGATAGGTAGAGTTCAAAAAATTGATCAGAAGAGAAAAATATAATTTGGGTCTCTATTTCTTGCTAGCATATGCCTATTTGATATCACCAAATTGAATAGAATTCAACGTCTGCCAATATTCTTCACATATTTGTCATCATTATAAGTATGTAAATGTTAAACATTATTAAAAGACGAACATGTCATAATGGAGACCCTGACAGAAACATCTAAGAACCTATTAGCACAATCATATAAATGATAAAAATCCCATTTAACTTCTAGAAGCTGTATCATTGCAAACTTCATCCAAGTCATCCTACCAAAATATCAGGATGTAAGCTTCAATGGATTAGATAGGTTATAGAGAAAGAATGGAAAATGATCAAATGAAACAATCGGGAAGAACTATATATACCTTTCACTGCAACCTAAAGCATAGTAACAGAAAGTTAACACCAAATGATGAATTTTAGTAATTTGGCAATGTAATACCTCAAGCTTTCACAACTGTGCATATGCTTTAGCACTTTGGAGGTTTATCCAATCTTGGATTTTTGCTTTGTATGTATGACATCCTGCATAAAAACAATCAGTCAATTAGATATAGGAGAAATGTGACAATTGTGTATAATAACAATTTTCAGTTGAAATAAAATCAGATCTGTTACTTTTCTTTGTTTGAAATAAAATCAGATCTGTTACACTTCTCTCACATACGCTCCCCTTAACATGTGATTGATGTTACTGCACATTGTTGATGTTGCAATCGAAATCTTCCGGCTAGCAATTTCATATATAGCCAATTACATCACGGTTTTCAATCAATTTCCCCCAAATTCCATCAATTTCAGAAATTAGAAATTCGGGTTTTATACTCAAATTAGGGATTTCAATCACAGCCAAGCATTCAAAGAAATGAGGTCTTACCAGGAAATAGAGAGAAGAAGACGACGACAGAGCCGAAGGAGGCGACGTCCGGCGTGCGTGGGTCGTGGTCTTGTGGCGTGCGTCGATTGTTCCTCTTCTTTCGTTCCCACCTCAGAAGTCTCTGGCCTCTGCGATTCGCCTGCGCTCGTGGCTGGGGAGTGGTGGTGTTGCATGGATTTGGGTGCAGCTTCAGTATGAGATGTGCGAGAAGAGAGAAGGTCGAGAGAGTGAGAGAGCGAGAGAGAGAGTAGAGGAGCGTTGGGTTTCAGATCTCAAAAGAGCGAGGAGCGAGAGAGAGTAGAGGAGCGTTGGGTTTCATCTTCTCAAAGGGCGCTACTGTTGCTATACGAATACAAAACAATAGCTTGTGACGGAGGGTGATCTACGGGTTTGTCGGTGGTAGTACTCTAGAATACTTGGAGCACCATGTTGCTGCCAGAAGATTCGACACCGGAGGGACCGTGTTTGGGCGGAACCATGACAGGGGTGTGGCTGTCAACCGATTTAGGAAAAATCTCTATCTCTCGCGTAACGGTTCTGTGCGACAGAGAGGTGGAGGAGGAGAGGAGTCATGGAGTAGGAGAGGCGGTGGCCGGTGCGGTCTCGTTCCTGTTGGTGTACGGTGGTTGTGGTTCGCGAGGTGAGAGAGGGGGGTGAACGGAGGGGGAAAGAGAGGAGAGGAATCTCAGGGTGTGGGTGAATAGTGGGATACGAAATTGGGTTTGAATTTAGCTATACTGTTCATAATAATCAGTGGGTTAGAGGTGCTGTACTGTTCATGAACAGTGACTTAGGCTTATTTAGCCGCTTAAAACTGATGAATAGTGCATTTTATGGATGAATAGTGTGTTTAGCAATTGGAAAGTAGATTCACTTATATAAAGAATAGATAATTTCATTTCAACAATCTATTAAAGAAATCACAAATCTTTTTGTACACAAAAAAGAAATTACATCCTTTTGTTGGGAGGGGAGAATTAGACGGATCGACAAAGTCAGGTATACATGTGACTAGTCAGGTTCCTCGGCGTAGATTGGTCATCGGCAAAGTCGGTGGAAACGGCGCACCAATAACATGGTAACCAAAAAAATCTTTTTGTACGCAAAAAAGAAATGACATCTTTTAATTTGATTTTAAGTCTTGTGCTGAAAAAAGTTTTTATAGATTTATTTAGAGGAAAACATAAAGTGTTGTCAATGTTGAGTGTAAGTTTGAACATCGTGCAACATGGCATAACAAATGTGGAGTACTAATAATTCCCTTATATTATCGTATGAATGACGAAGCAACCGACATAAGATGTTACAAAAAAATAAAGAATCGAGATAAGAAAAGTCTTTCTATAACAAGAGAGATTAATACGTTTGAACGTGTATTTATGTAACTCATCCACAATTGAGGGTACAGATATATGCGCATTATTGTACCGACCCTACAAATCTGATCTAATTTTTAATCACTAGTTTTTTCTTAAGCTGGTGCATGAAGATTTCAAATCCAACTTGCCAACCAAAAAATGGATTGTAGTGTATTTCAAGGACTTGGTCAAAATGTATGCCATTTGTGTATAAGTGGAAACATAGCAAGGTTGGGGATTCTCTTAGGGTAGGTTTGGAAGGGGGTTTTGGGAGGGGATGACATGAAAAAGATTTGTCTATACTTTAATATATATTCGAGATTTTTAAAAAAAAAATAAAAGAATAACTTGATAGACAACAATATAACAACTTTAATAATACTTCATTTATGTTTAAAGACACATTATCGCCTTCTCAATTTAGAATTGAAAAATATGCCCTCCCCTTCATTCCCCTCCTAAAACCCCCTCTCAAGCATACCCTTAAATATTTCTTCCAACAAGCTGGCAATTTAGAGTGTAAAATATTTGAACAATTTGTAAATTATTCTAGTTTGTCGGGTTTTTATTTTGACAAATAGTTTGTCAGGTTAAATGCTTCTTAAACTCGTTTCTTTAAATAAATGAGTAAACCTCAAGCTTGCGATCGAGCTTGATTATTTGAATGATCCAAGCTCAAACTTTGTTAAGAATTCAAGTGTCTAATGGTTGATTAAGAAAGAGCTAAATGAAAGATATCGAGAATTGATACACATGCTCAATGTCTTAAGGTTTTGGGTGAAAATGTGGTGGTGTCCAAGTCTATTTGTGATCCTGATCATTGGTTTGTTGTTATTCCGAGTCCCGAACTCCCCCAACAAGCCTTACAAGCTCGACGTAAAATGACATGTGATAGCTCGTATATGTGTTTTGATCTCTTAAAGTAATTGTAATTGGTCTTTAATAGGGTGAAGTTGCTCTGCTACAATTGAACTAAATATCACATTTGTTTTTATATCGGTTAAGCTTAAATTATAAATTTGGAGCTTAAATAGTATTGGGCAATGACATATTTTTATGATGTTTTGGTCAAGCTTTCGAGGTTTCATTTTTAGTAGTAGCCAAGAAATCTCGACTTTCACATACCATATGTCTATTGATTATTATATAATATTAAAAAACTATTAAGTACTAAATTGATAAAATAAAAGGTAATTAAATATGTTGAGATTACAGCACCTATTACGAAATCAAACAACACGAAATGCGAATCCAATTTGAAACAAAACGAAAGTGCAAAATCTGAATTGAAATAAACGCAAGAACAGAAGAATTTGTTCATCCAGTTCAGCATCAAAGATGCCTACATCTGGGGGACTAAGCAATTGCTTAGTTCCATCTTCATTGAACCTTTCTTAATAGAGAAAATGATACAATCTTTAGAGAAACCAATGTGTTTCCCCCTCTCTTCCCTATTCCCTTCTTGTCTTGTGTTTCACTCCACACAAAACTCTTTTGCGATTCTAAATATATTCTCTCAATGATCAAGAGGACTTATATACATGAAGGAATCTAACAAACTAGAACTGAATAACAGCTTGTCAAAACCACCTTCCAACTGCCTTAACCGTCATAACTGACTTGCCAAGTTAAGCAGGATTTGGAGTCTTATGATTGCTATAGAACCATGAGGATCCCTATAGAACCATGAGGATAAGGTGCCAAGTGTATGCCACAATACAACAATCTCCACCTTGGCATACACATGAAGGTTCAAAATCTGGGAACACAGCAGCTACTTAGTCCAACCTTCCTCTTAGCCTTTATCAACATTCCTCTTAACCTCCAGCTACAATGTCTTTGATCCAGTGCAATCTAGTGTCTATGTGTTCCGTTCTTTCATGAAAAGATTGGTTTCTACATAGGTGTATGGCACTCTGGTTCTCACAAAGTAGCTTCACATGGTCTTGTTTTTCTCCAAGTTCATTCACAATTCCTCTTAACCATAGGGCTTCTTTCATTGCTTCTGTGATGCCTACGTATTCAGCCTCTGTCGTGGAAAATGTTACAACATGTTGCAGGAAAGCTTTCCAGCTGACAACATTTCCATGAAGTGTGAAAACATAGCCTGTAAGGGATCTTCTCTTGTCCCTATCACCAGCAAAATCAGAATCAACATATCCAATTACTCCACCTGACCTTTGGTCACCTTTGTTTGAATTGATTCCTAGCTTTGTACTGCCCTTTAGGTACCTCAATATATGTTTAACAGCAAGCCAATGATGCATTCCTGGTTTAGACAGATATCTACTAACCAGGCTCAGTGCATAGGCTAAATCAGGCTTAGTGCATACCATTGAGTACATGAGGCTACCTATAGCACTAGCATAAGGGATTTTATCCATTTGTCTTTGTTCTTCCTCAGTTTCTGGACAATCACTTAGTGACAGTTTAAACTGAGTGCCAATAGGAATGTTAGCAGGCTTTGCTTCATTCATATTGAACCTCTCAAGGACTCTCCTTGAGTACCCTTCTTGAGTTACTTAGAGTCCTTGACCATCAGGTCTGACTTTTATCTCCATTCCAAGTATTTTCCTTGCTTTCCCCATGTCCTTCATCTCAAATTCCCGCTTTAACAGCTCTTTGAGTTTAGTTATCTCATGTTGACTCTTGTTTGCTATAAGCATGTCATCTATATACAATAGCAAGTAGATGTAGCTATGATCTTCTAGTTGTTTGTAATAAACACAACTATCACAGTTACTTCTCTTGAACATTATGTCAATCATGTAACTATCAAACCTCTTGTACCATTGCCTTGGGGATTGCTTTAATCCATACAAGGATCTTTGTAATAGACACACTAGGTTTTCTTGTCCTTTCTCTTCAAACCCCTTGGGTTGTGTCATGTAGATTTTCTCCTCTAAAATTCCATGAAGAAAGGTAGTTTTAACATCCATCTGCTCAAGTTGAAGTTGATGATGAGCAACAAGAGCAAGCAACACTCTTATTGAAGTGTGCTTAACAACTGGAGAAAAAATTTCATTGTAGTCCACCCCTTCCCTTTGAGTGTACCCTTTAGCCACTAATCTTGCTTTGAATCTAGGAGAATCAGAATCACTGTTACCTTCTTTCCTTTTGAATATCCACTTACATCCAACAAGCTTTACACCAGTAGGTTTCTTCACTAGTTTCCAAGTCTTGTTCTTGTGTAAGGCATTCATTTCTTCTGTCATTGCAGCATGCCACTCCTTGTGATGCTTGCTAGTCATAGCTTCATGATAAGTTTCTGGTTCATCATTCATAAGACATTCAGCAGTATTGAGTGCGTATGCTGTGTTTGACTCATATCCAAATCTCCTTGGCGGTCTTATTTCTCTCTTTTCTCTGTCTCTGCATAACAGATATTCCTCATCAGCTTCACCATCCTCATCAGTATCTGATGCATGATCAATTTCATCTAATTGATTCTCATGATTTTCTTGATTAACTCCAGTAGCTTTAGGTTCTATTTGAGTATCTTTCAACTCCACCTCAATTTTGAATTCCTCACATTTGTCTTGCTTTTCTAGTGTCTCACTGCTGTTACTGGTTTCAGTTAGTTTAGACTCTTGAAAAATGACATCTCTGCTAATGATGCATTTCCTTTCATCACTCGACTAAATCCTGTAACCCTTCACACCATCAGGATACCCCATAAACAGTCCCTTCCTCGATCTTGGCTCCAATTTTCCTTCACTCACATGGAAGTAAGCAGAACAGCCAAAAATTCTCAAATTTCTGAAGTCTGGTGCCTTGCCTGTCCATATCTCTTGTGGTGTTTTAGAATTCAGAGCTGTAGAAGGGCTCCTGTTGATTAGGTAGCATGCAGTGTGCACTGCCTCACCCCAAAATTATTTTGGAAGCCTGGCACATGACAGCAAGCATCTCACCTTCTCCAACAGTGTCCTATTGAGTCTCAGCTAATCCATTTTGCTGTGGAGATTATAGCACCTATTGCGAAATCAAACAACACGAAATGCGAATCCAATTTGAAACAAAACGAAAGTGCAAAAGCTGAATTGAAATAAACGCAAGAACACAAGAATTTGTTCACCCAGTTCAGCATCAAAGATGCCTACATCTGGGGGACTAAGAAATTGCTTAGTTCCATCTTCATTGAACCTTTCTTAATAGAGAAAATGATACAATCTTTAGAGAAACCCAATGTGTTTCCCCCTCTCTTCCCTATTCCCTTCTTGTCCCGTGTTTCACTCCACTCCACACAAAACCCTTTTGTGATTCTATATATTTTCTCTCAATGATCAAGAGGACTTATATACATGAAGGAATCTAACAAACTAGAACTGAATAACAGCTTGTCAAAACCACCTTCCAACTGCCTTAACCGTCATAACTGACTTGCCAAGTTAAGCAGGATTTGGAGTCTTATGATTGCTATAGAACCATGAGGATCCCTATAGAACCATGAGGATAAGGTGCCAAGTGTATGCCATAATACAACAAAATAATATTCTCACAAACGCGAAAAAAAAGTTTATTTATAAATGAATTTAACAAGTCAAACTCAAGCTTTATTATTTTTTAACAAATCAAGCACAAGTGTTTAGTGAATCTCGTTTAGATGAGTCAACTCTAGCTGTTCTACTTTTTCACAAGCCAAACTCAACCTTCTAAGTGTTTCGCTTGGCTCAGCTCAGCTCGTTTACACCCGTAATGGCAATCCACTTCAAGATGTTTTGTAAATTCATGAAAACACCATTCGTTGTAATGTGAAAAACAACCTAACTATCGTGGTAAAGTCGTATGGACATGGAATGGGTAGTATCAAGGTTTGAGAGAATGCCCTTCACCCACTTAAGCTCATGTGTGGCATTAGCCGTAAAATGGTACATTTTTTTTTGTTACAACAGCTAAAAGGAAAAACTAAAGAACAACAATTAGTCTATCTCCTTAAGAATGAGACTCCTGCAGAATCAGCTGCAAGGTGTTTTGATGTCACATTTGAATTTCATCATGTGCATGTTGGTATCTGTTGATAATTTGGGAGTTCATCTCATAAAGTTTTGAGCATTCTGTAAATGTTCACCATGGTCAATCCACTTTGTTTGTATTCAACTAATTTTATCGTTAGTTGTTAAATTGTTGGCTCATTCACTATTGAAAAACGCTCCTTTGCATTCTCCTTATAACAAATAATAGAACGCAAAGTAGGTTTAATGGCGTTCATGATCCTGGACACTAACATCGATTGAACCATCCATCTATCCTTTAGCTTTATCGTTTCAATTTTGGTTTGTTGCATGGTGTCATCTACGACACCCACTTTTGTTGTGTACATGTAGAAGTTTTGACAGCCCTTTGACAGCCTTACACCATTATGTATAGTTCTCACCTTTAGTTAAACTTGGGCGATCACACTTCCTAGGTTGTCATTCAAAGTCAAACCATTTGGAGACCACACCCTCTTCATCGCCCTTGAATGTTCTGATCACTTCCATAGTAATCGTTAGGTGGTTAAAGATTACAATAAATTATGAAAACAAATTGCTATGGTTAGTGATCCCCGCAAATAAAGTCATACATTTACAATCAAATTCAATGAAATTAAATTCTAATCATCCACAATAAGGGGAAAGCGTTCCATCAATCTTGTTGGTCGAGCACATTACAGAGTCCTGCATCTGTCGGTTTGGTTGGTACAATACAATATATTTTTAGTCAATTTAAACGAAATGACAAATAAACATCACGTACACACAATATCTAACAAACACACTTGAATTCGAATCTAAAAACCGACGTCCACATCATATCACTAAAATTATCAATGCAACCAACAAAGGGAGGTTCCTACAATACAATATGGTAAGAATTTGCATCGTCCTATAACTAATTTATTACTTATCCTAATTTTTACCATTGATTATTCTTGAATAATAGCAACTCTAAGAATATACTCATAACAAACAAGTGACTTGATCCTAAGAAGAGAATGCAAACGATAGAGAACCGACGATTTTTGATGCGATTACAATAGGTCATCAAAACGTTAATTACAAGGTGACATGGCACGATCGTGACCGTCTGTCAATGTCACTGAAAATGAAAAAAAAAGCAGACACACAAACACAAACGCACACAATCAGAAGGGAAACAACTTCCATAAATCCCAACTGTTATCAACGTTGTCTATCACAGTAATCATCTTTCTGTTCTTCCCTTTTCCCACTTTACTGTAGTGAATCACGAAAACCTCTTCAACCGCGCATGCCCACTAAACCAAAATCAAATAGTTCTCAAAAGCTCGAATCTTTTTCACCCCAAATACCCAAATCCAAGAACCCCAGTTACTATAGATCTCGATAATACCTCGTGATCTGAAACTCCCTCTGTTTTGTTTTCCTCTGAATATTAATTTTCCCGGAAAAGCAGTTTCCTTTCCGGGAAAAAAAGAGAGGGTGGAATTGGGGTTTTGAAGATGAGGCGAAGAGCAACGGATTTTCGAAGGCCAGCAAGAAGAAGGGTTCCTGATGCGTTCTGGTGGGCATTGTGTTGTGCAGTGGTTCTTCTATTTATTTATATTCTGACTAAAGGTAACCAATTAGAGTCCAGACCAGCTTTGTCTAAGGTAATGATTATTACTTTTTGTTAATTACAGATTTGTGTTATTGGTTGCTTGATAAATGTGTTTGAGAAATTTAGCATAATGTTTTCTTTCTTGAATTGTAGTCTAGGCTATTGGTGGATGCTTCATTTTAATGTTTAGTTGAATTGATATGGGATCTTTAAACACATGATTGTACTCATGCTTTATTTTGTTAGGGTAAATTGACTAAACAGTTCGATTAAGCCCTAAACACCTGAATTCAATAAGGTATTTGAATTTGGCTATACACACTATTTGTTAAGATTGTTTTCATCATAGAAATTGATTGATTTTGAGGTGGATATGAACCTGAAAAGGAAAAGGAAGCTCTATGAGCTATTTTGGAGAGTATAATATAATAAACTGAAAACATCAATCAGCTATTTTTGTAATCTTATAAGCTCTTTTGAACAGTGTTGTTAAATAGTGGCTATAGCATAGCAGAATTTTAACAAACCGTTATTTTCCGTGATCTGCGGGCATATCAACAATGTCAAATAGCGGCTATGGTGGCGCAATAGTGCTATAGCTATCATAACGGAATTTAAAAAAGCCGCTATTTCCGCAATCCGCGACTGACAATACTGCTTTTGAAAACTTAAACATGTGTTTGTGTTCTTAGATAAATCCAAATATGTTCTAATCAAGCTTCAAGCGCCCCTTCAGTGTGATGTTGGAAATTTATTGTGATTTTGAAATTATGTACCATGTGTCTTTAGGAGGTTGTGTTAGCTGGCTTTTGTGATTGTTTTCTTTATGTACTTTTTATTTTTTTGGGTATTGAAAGGGGTTGGTCCATATAGTTATTTGTTAATTTTTGTTTTCGTTGTTTGGGCTTACATGGTTGATGCATTCCCAGCATAATCTTATTGGGCAAGGACAAAACAACTGCATTTGTGTTAAATTCATCCTTTTCTACTATGTCAGATAATATTTGTGTTCAGGACAGTGTTCAATTTTTTTCTTTTTGGTGTTTCATCCTTATTTTACATGGGATGAATGTTTAAGGGGTGAGTTGAATGGAATACTAGATTGGATAAAAAAATTAGAGTATTTCTATTTGGTATACAATACACACTTAATATATCAGACAGAATTTGAATGCCTAACAGTGGTGTTATAGTAGATCAGATGTTTTAAACTGCTATTTTTACTACGACGTCATTGGTTTGACAATTTATTTTTATTAATTGGTAGTCTAAGATGGTTCACTGACATTGCTTTCACAAGTTTTTAATTCAACTTTCGAAGCATGGAAGCGACCAACATCTAGTAATGAAGAAAAATTCAAGTAATCATTGGATTTAAAATTACTACAATTTTATGGGGAGCTTATTGGTCAATGTTGTTTTGCAATAGGAAGAATACTGATGTTTTTAGATTGTGCTATTGCCCTATGTTATGTCACATACATTTCATTTCCTTATTATAGAGTAAAACCATTTTCCCTATAGAGATGTTTTTATCATATTTTTTTCCTAATATTAGAACTGTAACTGAACAGTCAAACTTCTCCAGAAAGGATATTTTGTTGTGGATCATACAAAACAGTACTCAAATAAGTTAGTAGAACATAACTTGTATGGCATGCTTGATTTTTTTATTACAAAGAGTACTGTATCATTATTTTTATTTTGGCTGTTGTACAGAGAACTTACAAGAATGATAGGATTATGGAAGGCCTTAATATTACTGAAGAGATGCTAAGTTCAAACTCTGTGACGCGACAACTTAGTGATCAGATATCACTAGCAAAAGCTTTTGTTGTAATTGCAAAAGAAAGTAACAATCTCCAATTTGCTTGGGAACTAAGTGCACAGATCCGCAATTCACAGATTCTCCTTTCAAATGCTGCCACTAGACGTGCTCCTTTAACAACCAGGGAGTCAGACAGCGCTATCCGTGACATGGCATTGTTGTTATACCAGGCTCAGCAGCTTCATTATGACTGTGCAACCATGATCATGAGATTCAAAGCAAAAAATCAAGCTCTTGAAGAACAAGTGAATTCTGTAACTGAAAAGAGTTCAAAATATGGACAGATAGCTGCTGAAGAAGTCCCGAAAAGCTTATACTGTCTTGGCGTTCGGTTAACAACAGAATGGTTCAAAAATCTTAATTTGCAAAAGAAACTGAAGGATAAAAGACAAGTGGAGATGAAGATTAAGGATAGCAATCTTTACCACTTCTGTGTGTTCTCTGACAACATTATCGCAACTTCGGTTGTGGTTAATTCAACTGCATTAAACTCTAAACATCCCAACATGATTGTTTTTCATCTTGTCACCGATGAAATAAATTATGCTGCGATGAAAGCATGGTTTTCAATGAACGATTTCCGTGGCGTGACCGTGGAAGTTCAGAAGTACGAAGACTTCAGTTGGTTAAATGCTTCGTATGTTCCTGTGCTTAAGCAACTTCAAGACTCGGAAATACAAAACTATTACTTTTCTGGCAACAGTGATGGTGGCAAGACGCCTATTAAGTTTCGTAACCCTAAATATTTATCCATGCTCAACCACTTGAGGTTCTATATCCCTGAAGTTTTTCCCGCACTAAAGAAGGTCGTGTTCCTCGACGACGATATTGTGGTTCAGAAAGACCTTTCTGATCTTTTTTCCATTGATTTAAATGGGAATGTTAATGGAGCTGTTGAGACATGCATGGAGACGTTTCATAGATACCATAAATATTTGAACTATTCTCATCCTCTTATAAGAGCACATTTTGATCCAGATGCATGTGGATGGGCATTTGGTATGAATGTATTTGATTTAGTTGAATGGAGGAAAAAGAATGTAACTGGTATCTACCACTACTGGCAGGAAAAGAATGTAGATCGAACGTTATGGAAACTTGGTACATTGCCACCCGGACTTTTGACATTTTACGGATTGACCGAGCCCTTGGATCCTTCATGGCATGTATTGGGTTTTGGCTACACAAATGTTGATCCTCAGTTGATAGAGAGGGGAGCTGTACTGCACTTCAATGGGAACTCGAAACCATGGTTGAAGATCGGGCTCGAAAAGTACAAGCCTCTATGGGAAAAATATATTGATTACTCTCATCCTTTATTGCAACAATGTAACTTTCATTGATTTTGAGTGAAGTTTTAATTGGAACTTCAAACCTTGGTGGGCAGGGGAATACATCATTGACTATTCCCATCTTCTATTGCAATAGTGAAGCTTTCATTGACTTGTGGAATTGGGAGGCTTGGTGGTCTTAATTTTGTAGTCAAAAATGCTTGTACAATTTTAAAAAGGTCAAGTAATTCTGGTGGCTTTAACTTGGTGTCTTCATTGATTCCACATATCTTCAATTGTAGCATATAGATGTTCATTTGTCAAGTATTAGACAATATCAGTTCATAGTTTTTCTGTGTTTAGACAAAGTTGAGATTAGCTGTATACTTTTTATTGTCCACTACTATTCATTACAAGACCAATGCACTAAAACTTCTGCTACTGTTGTTACATTTTTTGTCCGAAAGAAACTACTGTGATTAGAGTTTGGTGGTTCTTACTTGTAACCAAACTATATTGCTTATTTATTTTGGAATCAGAAGTTCAAGATGGTTTTGTTGTCTGTGTCACTGTGGATTATGTGATTGTGTCTCGAGTGCTAGAGGTCTCTTATAATACTTTTGTCAATTTTGGCCCAGCCCAACGGGCCGGCCCAATGGACCCGTGTTTTGGGTTGGGCTGGGTTCATTAAATAGAGGCCCAGAAATGAACCAGGCTTTTTGGCCCAATCCAGTTGGCCCACAGGCCAAGTTGGGCTTGCTTTTTACGTTTTTTTGAACATTTTTATGGTTTCGTTTGTTAAAGTTAGACTGAGCCACGAGTCGGCCCGTTGACCTAGTGTTTTCGGTTGGGCTGGGTTGGGCTATAGAAATTACAGCCTAGTTGACAATTGGGTTGGCCCAACCAGTCCATGTTAACGTTTTGGCCCAATGGGTTGGGCCAGGCTGGGCGGCCCAGTTTGACAGCTATATTTTTCGAGTTGTTATATTTGAACACCCCACTTGACCAAAAAAAAAACACCCCATAAATTTAAACACCCATCTAACACATTGTTTTTCTCTATCTCTCTTATTTCTTTCACACAACTTACACATCATATCTATCACTTCTCCCCTGTATTTCTTTTTCACTCAAGGTGTAAGTGGGACCAGTTATTTTTGATACTGTCCTACATTGCTCCCCTGGTGGTAGGTCAAAGTATAGAGTTTGTCTCTGATTTGACGTATCGTCCTCTGGGTGTTATGGGACATTCGGAATCAATATATGTTCTAATATAGAATGTTGGACTTTGCAAAGATGGTTCTTCGTATTATATCACTTTTTTGTTGATGGTTTCTAGTGAGGGGGAATATCCGACCCTTGTCTCTTTTATGAGTGGTTTGTAGACCCACTTTTTTATAGAATAATCGAGTTGAGTGCTAATTTATTCTATCTAGAGGGTTCACATGGAGAAAATAGAGTATCTACTCTCATTTGTTAGGAGAGTACTACCACAACTAAACGGTATGTATCCTTAATCTTCTTAATGGAATTATACTTGATCATATCGAGCTCAACTAGTTGTACTCGACTCAATCTCATCCCAAAAAGATAGAATCCAAACTTCAACATTCAAATGAGAGAAAATTTTACAACTAACTAATTTATATAAAGAGGGCCAGGTTTGAGACACCTACTTACTCACTATTTACATTGTTCTCAACTTTAAGACGCCATCTAATTTAAGCATCAGAGCGTCTTTTACAAGTACACTTCTCGTCTAAGCTTTAGTGATATACTCAACCACAGTGTGATAGCATCCTGTGCATAGTTATTTTTGAATTCAAATCCAAATTGCTGTTTATCTTCTAATATCAGCATATATGTTTTTTTTTTTTCAAAAGAATATCAACATATCTATTAAAATCGGAATTAGTTATCACCTGATATTTACATTCAAAATAAGTTGTCAATTCAAACTCACGGTATTTGTTTTAAAAAAAAACAGTGAAAGGCCATTTCAACTCTTGAAACATATGGCAGCAGGTAGGCATTGAAGGGAAGGAAACTTTGACCCCTCAAAACAGAAGAAGCCGACTTGTATAGTAGTATTCTTTGTCTCTCTTTCACAATTCTAAACGTAAAACGTAAACGACTTCTCACTCACCATTCATTTGTCCATCAACAACAATAGTAGCTTCTCAACTGTGCCGGCCAGCTTGGTAACATTGACAAATGTAAATATGTAATGTAATGTAAGACCATTAAATAAATAAATAAATCATAAGTGGCTCACTCAGCGTGGTTAACAACACAACAAACATTTTTTAATATAATTCTTTTGCTTGCTATTATTTAAAAAATTCTAACCAGTAATACTGAAATCAATCTGTTAAAGCTTCTCCTAACAACCAACTAACTACTACTCCTTGAGTTAGTAATTGTGGCTTTGTTGCATGCAGATTATTAAGCCTCTAAATCTAAGATTACCTTTCTCCATTAATTCCACTTCCGATGAAGACGCAAAATACCTCTTCGATTAGTCCCTCTCCAAAACCTCGTCAACAAAGAAACCGTGAACTCACTTCACCTTTTCTCCCCTCTTCCATGGAATCCAGCGAATGTCTTTCCCCTTCTCATGTTCAACGCAAATCATTGTCCCCCTCCGACAATAACAACAACAACCGGAGACACAAAATAACTGAAGAACCTGTTTTCACGCGCCAACAACTCTGGCCTTCTTTGTCAAAAAACAACGCTGGAACTCTTGCTGAACACATCACACAAGACAGAATCATAGAACAGAAGCACAAAGATAAACCTACCAATACAAAAACACGTTCCATTATTTTCCAAAAAAGTTACAAAGAGTTTGAAAACGATGAAACTTCTGCAAGTAGTATTAGCTCTAGAGAAATCGGTGGGTCCATGAGATACACAGGAAGATTTTCTTCAACCAAAAAACTCGGTTCTAATTCTAATGCCTCGGTGATTGTTCCGGGAAGGTTATCTCTAGATGAAAATGCTAAACTTTTCACTTCTGCAAGAAAAAATGCGGTGGAAGTTCCATCGAGAAGAGCTAGAAGAGGAGCTTCAGATTCTAATATTGGAAAATTGAATAATAATAATAATAATGGTGATTTGTTGAAAGCGACTATTAAGAGAGTTAATTCAGTTACCGGTTATAATAAGAATTCTAAGTCTCAATGGGCTTTGTCGCCCGGGAGATCAGAGTTTTCGAGCCCTACTACTACTACTACTACTAAGGTTAAAGGTGTTGAAAAACTCTTCAATTTTGGTTTTGATCTCTTCAAGAGTAAGAAACATCTTGTTCTTAATTCACCCATGGTTGGTTTTGGAAACTCTGATGATGTTCATAAACTTCGTTTGCTTGATAATCGTTTTATTCAGTGGCGTTATGTAAATGCTAAATCACAATTAGTGAATGCAAACATTTCTTCTCAGGCTCAGGTATGTTTACTTTCCTTTAATTAGTACAACAACTACTGCAATTTCTGGGACCAAATCGGACATTTAATTCTTTGTTTTGATTTGTGAATGTTGTTGTTTAGAGCAACTTGATATATGCGTGGGATGGTCTCACTAAGTTGCGCTATTCTGTTATGAAAAAGAAGAAGATTCAATTTGCAAGAGAAAAGCTTGATATGAAGATTGCCTTTGTATTATATCATCAAGTTAGTAGTAAGCCTAGATTGATTAAGATTTGTCGAATATATTATCTTAATGAATTAGTTAATTAATTCTTAATTGATGATCAAGTTATATATTGTTCTGACAGTTGAAGTTATTAGAAGCTTGGGGAAGCATGGAAAGACAACATGTATCCTCAATTAATACCATTAAAGAGTCTTTACATTCTGTTGTATGCAGAGTTCCTCTTATAGAAGGTGCTAAGGTACATAAATATATATATCCAATGAAATTGAAAACTTCAATTCTATTAGGAAAAGTTCATTGACAAAACTCTCATTGCTTAATTTATAGGTGAATATACCATTGGCATCAATTGCTTTAAGGCAAACATTTGATCTCACGGCTTCAATTAAGTCAATGTTAACTAGTTTTCCACCTACAGTAAGTTTGTTGATAAAATGTGTATATTAGTTATACTAACTAATGTCTAATGAGAGAACTTACATTACATTGAAATGAAAATAAATAAAATGCTCTATTAACAGGTTGATAAGACTGTTGCAATGTTATCAGAGTTGGCAAAAGTTGTTGTCCAAGAAAAACAGCTACTAGAAGAGTTCTATGATCTTTTCCAAACCATCTCTATCTTTGAGGTATATATATTATTTATGACAAATATATATATATATATATATATATAGTTCCATTTAACACAATCAAAATTATGTGTTGTGATCAAATTCTTGGACTTAAGTAAGACTGTTTTGGTTATATTGGCAGCTTCAAGAAAGAAGTGTGAAGTGTGACCTCGTTCAACTCCAAACTTTGCAAAGGACATATCAACTACAATTATTGCCGAAGACCACTTCATAGTTTTCTGTAGATATATATAGATCAGTAATGTTAGCACATAGATGACTAATGGAAGTTTGACAAATGTTTATGCTATTCATATTATCAATCCTACCATAGTTATTCTTTGAACTAATTGACATGATTAGTTTACATACTTTAATGTGAATTCTTTCACATTTAAAATTGATTGGGGTAACACGTAAAAGGTTTACTCAAAGTAATGGAACATTACTCTAGGGTTTGTTTCCTTTTCATGGTCGTATGTATCACGTACACTCCATCCGTTTCTAATCTTTAGTACTTTTAGCTTGATACACACATATTAAAGCAAAGTAAATTAATTCATTTGTCACAATTTGAATTGAGATCCCAACACGAATACCGATCAGTACCTTGATTAAGTCAAGGTAAGTTATTGATACTAAATTTCTAGATCTCTGTTGTTGTGCTTGAATCACGACCGGCCTTTGATGAACTAATTTTCGTCACAATGGTCTATCATGCTCAAACAATTACACTGTCTTGGAACTTATCTCATCTTGACCACTATTATATCGTGTAACTCTTAATCCTTCACTCTCTCACCTAAAGCATATAAATAGTTCTTTGAATACACACAATTAATCTAAAGTAGTAACTAGTTCTTTGAATAAAACAATAAATAAAAATTAAATGACAACTCTTTGAATAAATGGTATGTTATGGAAAGAATCTCTATTCTTATTCAGAAGGGGAGAACAAATACAGTATATATCACACTGCTTCTAAGAGCAAGTGGATACTCAGTTACAGAATGAAAAACAAATGAGTCTAACAACAAGACTAACGAAATGAGCCAAGTTTATAAGCTACATGCCAGATGTTATTACTAATACTATCTGAAGCCAATATATCCTCCCTCAAGCTGAGCTCTGTTCAGTGATCTTTCACTGCATCAGAGTATTAACTCTGTTCAGTAATTTGCATTGCATCAGAGCTCAGCTTGCACATTCCAAGCATTCTTCTAAACTTCTGGAAACTTTCAGCCTTCAAGGGCTTAGTCATGCCATCAGCAATCTGTTCTTGAGTCCCACAATGCAACAATTCAATTACTTCCTTTTTGACCAAGTCTCTAAGGAAGTGAAATCTAACATCTATATGTTTACTTCTTCCATGTAGAGTAGGATTTCTAGACAGCTTTATTGTAGAGTTGTTGTCACACATTATCACTGTCTTCCCAGCTTGAGGATGACCCAACTTCTCCATAATTCTTCTAAGCCAAATGGCTTGACAGGCACACAATGTTGCAGCTATGAATTCTGCCTCAGTGGTTGACAGAGTTACAATGGGCTGCTTCTTAGAGGCCCAAGCAATTTCTCCATTTCCAAGAAGGAAAACATATCCTGAGGTACTTCTCCTATCATCCAAATCACCTGCATAATCAGTGTCAATGAAACACAAAAGATTGGTCATCTCAGATCTACTGTAGTGTAATCCTAAGCCTGTAGTTCCTCTTAGGTATCTCATTATCCTCTTAGCAGCCTACATGTGGAGCTCAATGGGATTTTCCATGAACCTACTGATCAGAGCAACAGAATACATGATATCAGGTCGTGTAGTTGTAAGATACATCAGGCTGCCTACTATCTGTTTGTAGTGTGTGGCATCTACTTTAGCTCCTTCTCCTTGCCTTGAGAGCTTGAAGCCAGGCACCATAGGTACTCCAACAGGTTTGCTGTTGTTCATCCCAAAACTTTCCAAAATCTCATTAGCATATTTACTTTGACAAATAAAAATGCCATATGAGTTTTGAATGACTTCAACCCCCAAGAAATAGCTCATCTTTCCTAGATCAGTCATAGCAAATTCCTTTTTCATGGAGCTCTTGAATTGCTCCATCATACTTAAAGAGTTGCCAGTGAATATGAGATCATCCACATATAGGCTCACCACTAAAAGTTCACTGTCAATGCTGCCTTTTATGTATAATGTATACTCTGAGTCACATCTCTCAAAACCCTCCTTCTGGAAGTATGCATCAATTCTGCTATACCAGGCCCGTGGAGCCTGTTTGAGTCCATAGAGAGCTCTCTTGAGCTTGTAAACTTTGTCCTCTGCTTCCTTGTGCAAGTATCCTTGAGGCTGCTCCACATATACATCTTCCTTGATCTCACCATGCAGGAAGGCACTCTTCACATCTAGCTGGAAGTAGGGGTGGGAATAGGCCAGGCCAGGCCAGGCTTTGAAAGGCCTGAGCCTGGCCTACGGTGAATTTTTTAAGCCTGAACCTGGCCTATGGCCTGTCATAGGCTTTTTTTAGGCCTGGCCTGGCCTTTTTAAAAGCCTGGCCTGGCCTAAAAGCCTATTTAAAAGCCTATGTCACATTAAGACCTCTAAATAGTCCATTTTATCTTTTTAGAGTGTCTCTTCAAATGACTAGTGCTAGCTCCTGCTCCCCCAGTGGCAAATTTTTGTTTACAATATCTACAAACAGCTTTCCTCACACCTTTGGAAATTTCAACTTCATCAAAATCGTTCCAAACAAGTGATGTTTTTTTCCTCTTTCTCCCAACAACATGACCTATATCTTCTTGAGCTATGTCATTTTCATTTACTTGTGTGTTAGCTTCTACTTGAGTTGAATCTACAAGCACATTTTCTTGAGCTATGTCATTTTCATTTGCTTGTGTGTTAGATGAATTTGGTTCACTTCTTTCTAATGGAGAAGACTTTGCAAAGAGAAGTATAGCTTTATATAATATGTAATATAATAATATGAATATAAATGTTATAATCGGCCAATTGGTGTAAATTAATGGCTTAATTGCAGTTTTGGTCCCCCTATTATGACCAACTCACGATTTTGGTCCCTAAAGTTTTAATTTGGCGATTTTGGTCCCCCTATTTTCCCAATTTGAAAAATCAAGGTCCCCCACCCCAATTTTGACTCAGTTGACTGACTTATCCTACGTGGCAGCCCACGTGGACTGCCACGTAGGCACACCCCCCCCCACCCCACCCCACCCCCCCCACCCACCCCACCCCCCACCCCACCCACCCCCACCCCCACCCCCCCACTGTAGGCAGCCCACTGTTTGTCTTCCCCACCCCAACCCCCCCACACCCCACCCCCACCCCCACCGTGAACCCCCCATCCCCACCGTGAACCCCCCCCGTCCCCTCCCCCTCCACTGTTCCCCTCCCCTTCGCACCTCCCCCCTCCCCTTCGCCCCCCTCCCCTTCGCCCCCCTCCCCTTCGCACCTCCCCCTCCCCTTCGCCTCTCCTCCCCTTCGCACCCCCTCCCCTTCGCCCCCCTCCCCTTCGCACCTCCCCCTCCCCTTCGCCTCTCCTCCCCTTCGCACCCCCTCCCCTTCGCACCTCCCTCCTCCCCTTCGCCTCTCCTCCCCTTCGCCCCTCCTCCCCTTCGCACCCCCTCCCCTTCGCACCTCCCCCCTCGATTTCCCTCTCTCTCTTGCTCACCGTCTCTCCCCTCCCCCTAGCTTTCCCTCTCTCTCGCTCACCATCGCTCTCTCTCGCTCACCGTCGCTCTCTCTGCGTCTCTCTCTCTCTCTCTCTCTCTCTCTCGCAGATCCGGTGAAGGGGGTGGGGGTGGGGTGTGGGGTGGGAGGGGCGAAGGGGAACAGTGGAGGGTGGGGGTGGGGATCGGTGGTGGGGGGGGTTGGGGTGGGGATCGGTGGTGGGGGGGGTTGGGGTGGGGTGGGTGGGTCGGTGGTGGGGGGGTTGGGGTGGGGAAGACAAACAGTGGAGGGGTGGGTGGGGTGGGGGGTGGGGTGGGGGGGGGGGGGTGGGGTGGGGGGTGGGGTGGGGGGGGGGTGGGGTGGGGGGTGGGGTGGGGGGGGGGTGGGTGGGGTGGGGGGTGGGGTGGGTGGGGGGTGGGGTGGGGGGGTGTGCCTACGTGGCAGTCCACGTGGGCTGCCACGTAGGATAAGTCAGTCAACTGAGTCAAAATTGGGGTGGGGGGACCTTGATTTTTCAAATTGGGAAAATAGGGGGACCAAAATCGCCAAATTAAAACTTTAGGGACCAAAATCGTGAGTTGGTCATAATAGGGGGACCAAAACTGCAATTAAGCCTAAATTAATTGAAGGCTGGAAAGTTGAAAGTTTTAATATAATAATACAAATGTAAATATAATAATAGACCATATAGTAATCTGCAGATGCTGGAGTATATGTGTCACATGATTGCTGGAAACTTGAAAGTTTCAATTTTTTTCAACCGTTTCAATTTGCATTGGGAATAAATGATAATAATACTAATATAAATGTATTAATAGGTTAGATACTCTGCACATGCTCTCTCTATACCATCGGGAATCAATGACAATAAATTGATGCTATTGCCTATAGGTTTCAAGAATAGCTAATATTGCAACGTTAATATCTGAGAATGTAGAACTGTGCAAAAATTTGGCCTATACATATTTCCTTCTTCTTTATCTAATTTAGTAAAAATAAATAATAAATAATAAAATATAAATATATATGTATATATAAACAGGCCGGCCTGTCAGGCCTAATAGGCTTTTTCATAAGCCTAAGCCTGGCCTATTTAAATTAATAGGCTTTAAAAAAAACCCGAGCCTAGCCTTTTTACTAAACAGGCCAGGCCATGCTAGGCTTTAGGTGGGCCAGGCCATAGGCCCCTGTCGGACGGCCCGGCCTATTCCCACCCCTAGCTGGAAGACACTCCATCCATGAGTTGCTGCTAAGGCAAGAATAGCTCTGATTGTGTCCCATCTAGCTACTGGTGCATAGACTTCAGTGTAGTCTATGCCATATTCTTGGGAGTAGCCCTTAGCAACTAGTCTTGCCTTGAATTTATCCACTTCACCTTTCTCATTGTACTTGGTTTTAAAAATCCATTTGACACCAATTACTTTGGCTCCTACAGGCAGAGAAGTCAGTTCCCAAGTATCATTCCTAATAATAGCATCAATCTCTTGATTCATTGCTTCTCTCCATTTCTTGTCTTTAAGAGCTTCCTCAAAACTAGTTGGATCTTCAGATACTGTGAATACTGCATATGCTTGCTCATCACTGTCTTCTTCAAGTATAAAAGCAGTATCATAGTCATTCAAGTATGCTGGAGGTTTTCTAATCCTCCCTTGATTCTGAGCATCCCCAGCTTCTTCACTATTATCATCATTGTTGACTACTTGCTCAGTATCAGTCACTGGAGCAGTATTTTCATTGCTTTGTTGTTCAGTCACTTCTATTCTTTGAGGCTCTTCTTCATCATGCCAATGTTTTTAAAACCGGACCGGAGATCGAACCGGCGAGGCCTCCGGTTCATGGTTCAATCGGTTCAACCGGTTCAACCATGGTTGAACCGGATGAGTAATTTATTAAATAAAAAATAAAAAATATTAAATTTTGGAGAAAAAAGTAAATTTAAAAATAAAAAAATGTATTTCGGGTGTGTTGCACCCCGAAAAATCCCCGTTTGGGTTTCTCAATGTACAACGTGGAATAAATTTTGGAGCCGCCACCAATATTTTAATTTTAAGACCAAAACATTGAAAAAAGGTCTTTTGGACAAGGCGGATGGTCTTTTGAAAACTAGAGATATAGGTTCGGGGGTCGATTACGCGCGAGGAATGTGTTAGCACCGCGCACGTCCTTTCTACCGAAAGGGAACCTCTAATTAAATGTGTGGTTTTAACGTTTGATTTGAAAAATACCTAGATTTGCCTATTTATTTCTTGTTTGAAGACGAATGAGAAAACTTACTGGAAATTTTATTTTTGGTGAGAAAGGGGGGAAAAAAGGGTTTTTAGGAAAAAATGCTTGACGGGACATGGCCCGCTCCTACGTATCTCCCGGTGCGATGGAGAATTCAAAGCTACGTAGTTCTTGGTTCTTTTTGAAAAGTTTTTGTTTTTTATCTTTTTAGATGAGTTTTCGAAATAGGACGAGTACTAGCGAGTGATTAAACTAGCTAAGGCTATGGGTAATCACCGCTAAGTACTCAAAAGGAGTCGCTACCGCTAGTCAAACGAACTAAGGTTCTGGGTGACTGTTGGTAACAACTTGTTTTTATTCTCTTTTTGAAAGCTTTTTTGAAAAGGATTGATTTGTTTGATGACCAAACTAGCAAAGGCTATGGGTGGTCATCGTTTACTGTTCTTTTGGAGAAAGGACATCGACGTCAATAGCTAGACGAACTACGGTTCTGATTAGCTACTAACAACAATGGGTTTGAAAAGATTTTTGTTTTGTTTTGAAAATGGAGGTTTAGGGGGATGAAAAGAATTTTTATTTGCTGCGCTTGACGAGGACGTGGCTCGCTCCTACGTATCCCAAACGGGAATCAAAGCGACGTAGTTCTAAAAAAATGTTTTTGAGAGGGTTTAAAAGGGGCAAGCTGAATCACCCGAGACCATCTTCACCACTTAGAATATGATGCACTAGGCATAAGTGGGAATCATATGGTTCGTCCTCAGCAATGGATGATAACATACAAGAACGAGTAGATGAATGCTATAGCTAAGTTAAATCACATGGATCACAATAACTAAATATTAACAAATGAAAAGACTGAAATACCTCTGATGAAGACAGATATTACAGATCTGAAGAACGAGCGAAAATGAAGCGGAGAACTGGAAAATGAGATTTGCGAGAGTTGTCTTCCCCGATCTCGTGAAATGTCTCTCAGATCTCGTGAAAATGTCCCTCAGATCTCGTGAAAAATGTGTGTAGCAATTCTTCTCCCTGGTCTTGTGTGAAGTGTCTGTCTGATCTTGTCCAGTCTTCCCCTCCGTGAGATGTGTGTCTGTGAAAATGTGATTTGAGGCTGCCTATTTATAGGCTTAGAAAGCGTAAAAATTTTTTTAAAACATTTATGGCAAGGATGAATCGATTATTTGAGCCTTTGGAAATGTGCAGGAATCGATTCTTTATTTTTTGAAATGACAAGAATCGATTATATGGCCTATGGAAAATGGTAGGAATCGATTTTCAGGACATTTGGAGATCCTGAAAATCGATTCTGTGGTCTTTGGAAACATGTAGGAATCGATTCTTTATTTTTGGAAATGATGGGAATCGATTGTATGGCCTATGGAAAAAGGAGGAATCGATTTTCACCTCTTTAAAATGGCCTGAAAATCGATTTCAAGGCCTATGAAAGGAGAGGGAAATCGATTTTCAAGACATATATAATAGGTGAAAATCGATTCCATGTTTAGTTAAAATAATGAGGAATCGATTCATGGCCTATGGAAGAGCTTGAAAATCGATTTTCAAAGCCTATGCAACATACTATAAATCGATTCTTGGCCTAGAAATCAATTCTTGCTTTCCAAAAAATGCTTTTAGGTCTTTGCCATGCATGCATAAAATATTTTTCAAAGCTTGCCATGCACATTTTTCAAAACCCTAGTTTCTTGAAAAGTGCATTCTAACCCTAAGAATGATTTCAAAAACTTTGGAGCGGTTTCTAGGATTCAAAATGCATAATTTATTTTTGTTTTTTTGTGGAGAAAATTAGGGTTTTGACCTAAGCCGGACAAAATTGGGGTATGACAGCTGCCCCTCTTTATTTGGATTTTGACAAGAAATATGAATTGCGCAGGACATATTTCGAGGCAAAATAGAAATAAAGAATTCAGAAATTATACCGATTTTGTCTGCTTAGGGAAACCCGAATTTTCCTCTTTTTCTTTTTCTATATATATTTTTTTTTTAATAGATCGGCTTGAGAACAAACGGGGAACGGTTAACACCTGGCGCATTAACCAAGAGAGAAACTGACGGACCACTCGGGATTTGAAGGAGCACTAAGGTTCTGAAGGACCGCTCAGGGTCTGAAGGAGCACTAAGGCTCTGAAGGACCACTTAGGGTCTGAAGGAGCACTAAGGCTCTGAAGGACCACTCGGGATTTGAAGGAGCACTAAGGCTCTGAAGGACCGCTCGGGATTTGAAGGAGCACTAAGGCTCTGAAGGACCACCTAGGGTCTGAAGGAGCACTAAGGCTCTGAAGGACCACTCGGGGTCTGGAAGGCTGCCCAGGCCTTAATTGAAGGACCATCGTGGTCTGAAGGAGCGCTACTAGCTATGGTACTAGTAAAACGGTCTGAGGGGGCCTCGAGCGGCCATGATGGGTCAAGATCAGCTCCGGAACTGATATGTTGACTATGAAGGACGTCCGCTGTGTCTTAGGCTTGACACAACTAGTCTGAAGGACCACTTGGGGTCTGAAGGGCTTACCCGCAGCTCGAATACGAGGTGAAGTCTGCTTTTGAAGGGACACTTGGGTCCTGAAGGGATTCACGAATCCTGTTGATTGATTGATTGAAATGTTCAATGCTGCCGCACTGAATTGAGGTACCTGCATACGTCGGTTAATGCAAGTAATGGTGCATGGAGTATGAGTGCATGTTACGAGTGCATGTCATGCAAAGGCATGTTAGGAGTGCATGTTATGCAAAGGCATGTTATGCATGTGCATGCAATGAGTGCATGTTATGCAAAGGCATGTTAGGAGTGCATGTTATGCAAAGGCATGTTATGCATGTGCATGCAATGAGTGCATGTTATGCTATGATTTTGGTGCGATGCTGAATGTGGTGAAATGCTATTTCTGATTCTTCATCTCTGTGATTTTCTTTGGTCAGCTTTCTTTTTTCTGACTGTTTGTTTTTTCTTTTGCTTTTTCATTCTTTGATCAGCTTTCTTTTTTCTGATCGTTTGTTTTTGCTTGCTCTTTTGCTCTTTTGGCTTATTTTCTTTTGCTGGTTCAGCCAACCCGCGACACTCATGACACGAGACTGAGGAACTTGTTGGACTTGCGGGGCTCATGGGCCGAGTGCATGTTGGTCTTGACTTTGCTGGTTTGAAGCAATCGTGGATGTAGCTGCTCTCTTGCATGATTGACTGCTTTTGAGGATGTGCTTTCTCTCAGGACTCTTAAGAATCTCGTAATGATTTGCAATGCTCTATGATATATGCACATGTTTTACAGTCCAGGACCATCATCATCATAAAACGTTTATTTTGAGCAGAAAAAGCAGAAAATAAAAGAGTGAACAGATACGAGAAATTTGAACTTTATTAATGTGGAAACCGGTCGCACAAGAAGTTACGCCGATTATTTATTACAATTGAAAGTTTAAACTGTAAAAGACACGAAAAAGGAGAGAAGCTGAATTCTGACTGTCCGTCTCTGTGGAACAGTGCCAAACATCTATGTCCTTGACCTTGATCACTCCCTCATCCAAGCTTGTAGGAGAGTTGTATGCCTTTCTTTACTTTTCATGCCTAAGTTTTCAGACCCTAATTTTTGCCTGGATCGCCCTTTGCGGGTTTTCAATCCACCGGGTCGCTCTGATTTTGCCTAGGCCGCCCTTTGTGGGTTTTCAACCTATCGAGCTAATTCTTACTTGGCTTGTCTTTCTCTTTTTTTTTATATTTCTTTCAGGCATAATACTTCTTCACTTAATCTGAATTGACTGGATTCCCGAGATCTTCGCCGTCTATATTTATGAGTATCGGCGCTCCTCTGGAAAAAGCTTTCTTGACTTCATATGGACCGTCATGAGTGGGTATCAACTTCCCACGGAGTCAGTCTGGATAGGTAGGATCTTTTTGAGTACAAGGTCTCCTTCGCCGAATTCTCGAAGACGGACTTTCCTGCCGAAAGCATGCCTTCATCTTTTGTTGGTACAATTGGCCATGGCGCAGGGCAGCAATTCTTTTCCCTTTAATGAGATTCAGTTGATCTAGACGAGCTTGGATCCATTTTGCTTCTTCTAACCTGGCCTCCATGACTACTCGTAGAGAGGGTATTTCAACCTTGATGAGAAGAACTGCTTCTGACCCATACACTAGAGAAGAAAGGGGGTTGCCCCTGTATGATTTCAATGAATGTGAGTGCGACAAGGGATGAGATAGGTGTAGGATCAATTTCCCCAGTTGTAGGAGGGGTGAAGAGCGACAGAATTGCCCCACTTGGCATATTGTAAACAAATGAATTTACTTGTCCTTGAGCTAAAACCTTGAGAAAACAACAGCAATCAATCATTGATCGGAATGGACCTTTCGGGATTGTGGTGTTTTGTGGAGGAGAGATGAGTAGGCTTAATGAGGTATTTGGGGCTAATGATGGTTAACTGGCTTGATGAGGTATTAGGAAAAAAAAAAAATTTTTGGCTAAAGGTCTGTGGAGGGCGGGTCATCGCGGTCAAATGAGAGTGTTTGCGGTTTATGAGAGGAGTGGTGCATGGGAACGAGAAAGTGTTTGAAGGTTTATTGAGACGAGGACCTCATGTATCAACTCACTATTTACACCTCTTTTGTATTTTTCTTTTGGTTTTGGGGATTTTCCTTTTGAATGATTTTTCCTTCTTTGACTTCTTCTTTTTCTTGAGCTTGGGTGAACTGATAAAGTACGATGCACTGTTTTTTTCTGAGGTGGTCCTTGTCTAAGGTGACTTTTGGATTTTTGGCTTTTCCTTGGCTTAAGATGGGTCGGAAAGGATTATGTTTTTCTCTTCGGGATTTTCCTGGCCTACGGTGGGTAGGAGAGGATTTTGTTTTTCTCTTTGGGATTTTCTTGGCTTAAGATGGTTAGGAGAGGATTTTGTTTTTTGGATATGGAATGGTAGTCCGACTTCCTTTCAAATCATGATTGCTTATTCACTTATTTTCATGCACTTGCCGCTCTAATTTTTCTTTATTGAAGTACCCATCTTGACCTCTTTCTTGTTCTCAGCGGTCCCCAAGTTGATCACTTCAGTGGATTCCCCGTGATGCTGAATAACCCTTTTTCCTTGCTTCATTAACCTTCTGGAGGATTTTCCCGGTCTTTCTCAACGTCCCACTCTGCTTGATTGATAAGGTGATCAAAGTCAAAATATGGACCGTTGGCACTGTTATTTTGAGAGACAATTGCTGTGGATTTGCTTTTTGCCGAGGCGAAAAAGCAGAATGGAAGATGAAACATGCAGGCAAAAATAATAAAGAAAAGAAGAGACGCATGAAATGAAAAGGGATTGATTTTTATTGATTGGAATTCAAAAACAACGTTTTTATTAATGATGATGATTCTGAAAATAAAAACATGATTGCCCCTAACAACTTGCTCTATGACCTTGGGCAGAGCCACAGAGTTGCATTACAATGATCATATTGAATTAAAAGTCACAGGAAAGGCAGCAGCTTCCCCATTCTTCAACTTTCTCTGGCAAGGCAGCGACGAACCAGACTTTCTTCAGCTTCGGATCCATTACCGATGACAGCAATTTGGTTGTATTGTTCCTCTTCCTCATCCCATCCTGTGGGCTGAATGTCTTCCATTCGGATTTGAGCACTCTCGGGAGCGTCATATCTGACCAAGTAATCAAACTTTCCACTGGGCTCCCCTAGGGTATCCCAACATTCCTCTTCTGACTTAAGACCATTATTGATGACAGCAATTTGGTCGTATTGTTCCTCTTCCTCATCCCATCCTGTGGGCTGGATGTCTTCTATTCGGATTTGAGCACTCTCGGGAGCGTCATATCTGACCAAATAGTCAAACTTTCCACTGGACTCCCCTAGGGTATCCCAACATCCCTCTTTCATAGGCACCGCTATTACTTCCTCATTGATTTCTTTTTCATCTTCAATATCATGGGTCCCTATCTGAACCACGCACCGATCTATCAGGTCTTGCAGGACTGACTTGAAAACTTCACAGGCACCCACACATAAAGGATCGGCGCATACACAGCCCTTCTTGATAACACCACGACGACACAACTCAGCATGTATATTTTCCAGAGGAGTCTGGATACACTTAACATCTTTTATTATTGTCTGCCCCACAGAGTCCTCTACTGCATTAGCGGATGGTGTCCCATGTCCCGGTAGGGGGTTTGTAATTGTACTGGGACTGTTCGGCTTGAAAGAGATCCAGTTGGCGTCAATCAAATCCTGGACTACATATTTGAAAGCCTTGCAGTCCTCCACCGTGTGGCCGACTCCTCCACTATGAAAGCTACAAGTAGCATCAGCATTGTACCCCCTAGGAAAGGGAGGTTGTATAGGCTTCATGGGGCGAGTATTGACCAAATTCTTTGAGACAAGATGATTGAACAATTCAGTATAGGTCATCGGGATCGGATCAAAATTAGCACGCCTCTTCTCTTGATAGTTCTGGGCTCTGTAGCCTGAATTAGTTTGCTGCGGAGAGTTGAAAGATAATGGCACCGCCTGCTGTGGAGAGCTGAAAGATGGGCCTCCCCCTGCGTAAATAACATTGGTTTCCCCTTATTTCTTCTTGGGGAAGTTGGGAAAGGGTTTCTTTTGTCCACTAGAATCGCCAAAACCTCCAGCAATCTTTCCGCTGCGCAATCCGTGCTCTAATCGTTCCCCAATGACAACCATATCTGAGAAATTGGACGAAACGCTCCCCACCAACCTATCATAATACAGCCCTGGAAGGGTCTCCATAAACATGTACACCATCTCTTTTTCAGTCAATGGCGGCTTCACCTGAGCAGCTATGCTCCTCCATTTTTGAGCGTATTCTTTGAATGACTCTCTATCCCCTTTGCTCATGTGCTGTAATTGAGACCGGTCTGGAGCAAGGTCCATGTTATACTGGTATTGTTTTAGAAAGGCTTCAGAGAGATCCTTCCAACTGTGAACTTCGGAGGATTGCAGCTGCATGTACCAATCTAGTGATGCCCCAGTCAGACTGTCCTGGAAATAATGAATGAGCACCTTGTCATCATGAGCATAAGCGGCCATTTTTCTAACATACATCGTCAAATGGCTAGATGGACACCCGGTGCCGCGATATTTGTCAAAGTCAGGTGCTTTGAATTTAGGGGGTCTAACAACATCTGGGACAAGGCACAAATCTCGGGCATCCCTGGCTCTAGTTCCTGATCCTTCCACAGCTCTTAAGCGCTCTTCAAGCGAGTGATATCGATCCCCATGCTGAGTGTTCCCAAACAAATGAACTTGTGGATAGTTCCCCGGACCGTGATAATAACCCCCATACTGAGCAGGGTTTCCCATATGATGGACAGCGTTCTGAGGGTTCACAGTAACTCCCAGAGTAGGACTAGGTGAACCTCTTGGCAGTACAGTATCAGGACTAGGAGTATGAATTGGTGGTCCCATAGCAGCTCCACCAGGTATAGTCGTGACAGGTTGACTCGACCCCACAGGAATAGCTTCAGCAGCAGGCGGCATATAACCCATTGGCATTCCCCAAGGATATATCGGTGCATTCAGATGATTCTGTCCGCTTGCCCCTGGAGGATGAGCAAAGTGACTGACCCCCTGTCCGTAAGAGGTGTGAGTAGTTGTAACTTCAGCGGACACCGGAGGAGAAACGAAGGTAACAACCCCTTCGGGATTTACAACAGCAGCGGCCCCAGTAGCGGCCCCACCCCTCAGATTCTGTAGCATACTCATTACTTCGACCATCTGTGCTTCCATAGCCTCCACTTTGGTCTTCAAAGCTTGATTCTCTTGAGCCAGCTGCTCAGGATTAAGAATCTCCACAACCGACTCATCTTGACCCAGGGGGTCCTCATTCTCGAGATGTTGATTGCTAGCCATTAATCTTGCTTGTAGACGAGTGGAGTATCGGTGTTGGCGAACCAGCTTGCCTTTCGTTTCTGTTGGTAGAACATTTTATAAGTACAAGTATGAATGCGTAAATGAATGCAATGCATATGGCTTTATGTTATTTTTGTATTTAGATGCATGAGGAATGCTGTATGAATTTTTCAGAATTTGCTTATGTAATGCATGCTGTTATGATGTAAAATGCGGATGATGAAGATGCTTGTTATAAAGACAGACATTTACAGGTGGGGGTTTTGAAATTTTAGGGCAGTATACCCTATATGCCACCTCATGAAAGTGAAGGAAAAACATATTCTTTTTTTTTGATTTTGTTGTTTTTTTCAAAAAATGTTGGCGGAAATGAACTAAACTAGATGTAATAATGCAACACACAATTTTGGAAAAGCCCTTGTGACCTAAAAAGAGGTAAGACCTATGATCTAGGGCAATTAAAAGGGTAATCCTTCCATGTAGCTCTATTCACTTCCTCACAAGGCCACCAGAGCTACAGTCCCTTTCACAAAATTCCCCACAAATGCAGCAAACTGCTAGGTGTGAGGCATTATGAAAGAGCACAACTCTGGTTGAAACTTTCGCAAGTAGCCAAACGGACAAAGGTCCTGATGGGCTCTCACTACTCGAATCCACTCTCCTAAGTTTTTGCAGACCTGGGTTATGGTCCCACTCAAAACACATAGTCACAGGGTATAAGTGTAGTGTGTGTTAAGGGCATTTTCCCTAGTACTACCCCCACCTGAAATGAAAACCAGAGCAGTCCAGATAATAGCATGTTGTCTACCCTATGGTTCAAATATTATTCAAATACTACTAGCCTAGAGTACCAACGACAAACACATTACTTACTTCAGAAAGGGAGCTGAGAAGAAGGGACATGATAGAATTGGGGAGAAATGCATGAGCTTACCTTGAAGAAAAGGAGCAAAGAAAGAAGGGAACATGGGGGTTGGAAGAATGCATGGGCATAAACATATAAAAAGAAAAGGAATAAAAGATGAGACAGGGAACAAACATAGAAGAACACAAATGCATACGCCTACAATTAATGATAAGAAAGAAAGGCAAACAAGGTTTTAATCAAATCAACAATACATTAAACCACACATTTTAATTAGTTAGGCTTGACCCTCGTCTTTAAAAAAAAGGTCCCCAGCGGAGTCGCCAGCTGTTGCACCCCGAAAAATCCCCGTTTGGGTTTCTCAATGTACAACGTGGAATAAATTTTGGAGCCGCCACCAATATTTTAATTTTAAGACCAAAACATTGAAAAAAGGTCTTTTGGACAAGGCGGATGGTCTTTTGAAAACTAGAGATATAGGTTCGGGGGTCGATTACGCGCGAGGAAGGTGTTAGCACCGCGCACGTCCTTTCTACCGAAAGGGAACCTCTAATTAAATGTGTGGTTTTAACGTTTGATTTGAAAAATACCTAGATTTGCCTATTTATTTCTTGTTTGAAGACGAATGAGAAAACTTACTGGAAATTTTATTTTTGGTGAGAAAGGGGGGAAAAAAGGGTTTTTAGGAAAAAATGCTTGACGGGACATGGCCCGCTCCTACGTATCTCCCGGTGCGATGGAGAATTCAAAGCTACGTAGTTCTTGGTTCTTTTTGAAAAGTTTTTGTTTTTTATCTTTTTAGATGAGTTTTCGAAATAGGACGAGTACTAGCGAGTGATTAAACTAGCTAAGGCTATGGGTAATCACCGCTAAGTACTCAAAAGGAGTCGCTACCGCTAGTCAAACGAACTAAGGTTCTGGGTGACTGTTGGTAACAACTTGTTTTTATTCTCTTTTTGAAAGCTTTTTTGAAAAGGATTGATTTGTTTGATGACCAAACTAGCAAAGGCTATGGGTGGTCATCGTTTACTGTTCTTTTGGAGAAAGGACATCGACGTCAATAGCTAGACGAACTACGGTTCTGATTAGCTACTAACAACAATGGGTTTGAAAAGATTTTTGTTTTGTTTTGAAAATGGAGGTTTAGGGGGATGAAAAGAATTTTTATTTGCTGCGCTTGACGAGGACGTGGCTCGCTCCTACGTATCCCAAACGGGAATCAAAGCGACGTAGTTCTAAAAAAATGTTTTTGAGAGGGTTTAAAAGGGGCAAGCTGAATCACCCGAGACCATCTTCACCACTTAGAATATGATGCACTAGGCATAAGTGGGAATCATATGGTTCGTCCTCAGCAATGGATGATAACATACAAGAACGAGTAGATGAATGCTATAGCTAAGTTAAATCACATGGATCACAATAACTAAATATTAACAAATGAAAAGACTGAAATACCTCTGATGAAGACAGATATTACAGATCTGAAGAACGAGCGAAAATGAAGCGGAGAACTGGAAAATGAGATTTGCGAGAGTTGTCTTCCCCGATCTCGTGAAATGTCTCTCAGATCTCGTGAAAATGTCCCTCAGATCTCGTGAAAAATGTGTGTAGCAATTCTTCTCCCTGGTCTTGTGTGAAGTGTCTGTCTGATCTTGTCCAGTCTTCCCCTCCGTGAGATGTGTGTCTGTGAAAATGTGATTTGAGGCTGCCTATTTATAGGCTTAGAAAGCGTAAAAATTTTTTTAAAACATTTATGGCAAGGATGAATCGATTATTTGAGCCTTTGGAAATGTGCAGGAATCGATTCTTTATTTTTTGAAATGACAAGAATCGATTATATGGCCTATGGAAAATGGTAGGAATCGATTTTCAGGACATTTGGAGATCCTGAAAATCGATTCTGTGGTCTTTGGAAACATGTAGGAATCGATTCTTTATTTTTGGAAATGATGGGAATCGATTGTATGGCCTATGGAAAAAGGAGGAATCGATTTTCACCTCTTTAAAATGGCCTGAAAATCGATTTCAAGGCCTATGAAAGGAGAGGGAAATCGATTTTCAAGACATATATAATAGGTGAAAATCGATTCCATGTTTAGTTAAAATAATGAGGAATCGATTCATGGCCTATGGAAGAGCTTGAAAATCGATTTTCAAAGCCTATGCAACATACTATAAATCGATTCTTGGCCTAGAAATCAATTCTTGCTTTCCAAAAAATGCTTTTAGGTCTTTGCCATGCATGCATAAAATATTTTTCAAAGCTTGCCATGCACATTTTTCAAAACCCTAGTTTCTTGAAAAGTGCATTCTAACCCTAAGAATGATTTCAAAAACTTTGGAGCGGTTTCTAGGATTCAAAATGCATAATTTATTTTTGTTTTTTTGTGGAGAAAATTAGGGTTTTGACCTAAGCCGGACAAAATTGGGGTATGACAGGGTGGTTCCGGTTCGGTTTCCGGTTCAAAGCGGTTGAACCGCGGTTGAACCCGGTTCTTCCCCGGTTCGATCCGGTTCTGTGCGGTTCAATAGGACTGCGGTTCAAATGGGGTTGAACCAATCGGCCGGGAGTCCGGTTCCTGGTTCAACCGGTTGAACCGGCCGGTCCGGTCCGGTTTTTAAAACATTGCATCATGCACCTCTAAGTCACTTGCCTTTTCTTTTCCTTTCCAATTCCATTTTTCTTCTTCATTGAAGACAACATCTCTGCTAATCAAAATTTTGAGTGACTGGATCATACAATCTGTATGCCTTTGATTCTTCACTGATTCCAAGTAGAACACACTTGGTGCTTCTGTTATCAAGTTTCCTTCTGTGAGCTTCAGGGATATGTGCATATGCAACACACCCAAAAGTCCTAAAGAACTTAGCAGATGGTTTCAAGTTTGTCCAAGCCTCTTGTGGAGTCTTGTCTTTTACTACCACAGTAGGTGATCTATTTTGGAGAAATACGCTCCAATTCACTGCTTCAGGCAAAAAACTTTTGGGAACCTCTTTGTCACTTAGCATGCTTCTCACCATATTTAAAATGGTTCTGTTTTTCCTTTCAGAAACTCCATTTCGTTGAGGACTATGTGCAGCAGTAAGCTGCCTTTTGATGCCATGTTCATCACAGTACTTCTTGAACTCATTAGATGTGTACTCTCCCCCTATCTGTTCTAAGGCACATGATCTTCTCATCACTTTCATTTTCTACAGCAGCTTTGAACTTCTTAAATGTGTTTAATGCTTCTGATTTGGCAGCCAGGAAGTACACCCATGTTTTTCTAGACATGTCATCAATGAATGTGATGAAGTATTTCTTTTTACTGTTTGACTCGGGATTTAATGGGCCACATATATCTGAGTGAACTAGTTCTAATTTCTTTGTTGCTCTCCATGATGTACTCCTTGGAAAACTATCTCTATGCTGTTTTCCTAACATGCAGCTTTCACACACCTTACTCTCTTCACTTAGCAATGGCAAGTCTTTCACCATCTTCTTTTCAGCCAGTAGTTTCAAACCAGACATGCCTAAGTGTCCATACCTGCAGTGCCATAGTTTGACAAGATCTTCACATTCCATCTTAAGGCAGTTTGCTTGATCATCACATTCTGTTTTAACACCATTAGTCACAGAAACAGGGAACACACGTTTTCCAGTCATCTTAGCCCTCATAATCAATCCCTTTTCCTTGTGATATACTTCACACACATTATCTTCGAAGTAAATGCCTAAACCCTTTTCTTGCAACTGACCAATACTCAACAAGTTGCTAGACAATTCAGGAATGTACATCATATCTGTTATTGTTTGCACTATGCCTCCAATTTTAATTTTCACATTTCCCTTACCTTTTGCCATTATGGTAGAATTATTGCCTAATTTCACAGATACCCTAAATGTTTCATCTAGGTCACATAACCAATCCCTAATTCCACTCATATGATTGCTACATCCACTATCTAGGAACCATAGCCATACCTTGTTTTTGGCGATGCTTTCCATGTCAGTGGTGGCCATTAGGAGTAGTTCTTCTTCTTCTTCTTCACATTTTGCAAAGTTGGCATTTTCTTCCCAGCTTGGACATTCACTTTGATAGTGTCCATATTTGTTGCACTTGTAGCATTGGATTGATTCCTTATTTGTGTTCCTGCCTCTTCCTCTACCTATGTTGTTTCTCCCCTTCCTCTGAAGCCTCCTCTGGCAGACACAGTGGCCTTCAACGCATGTTCTTCTTCACCTTTACCTTTGCACTCATTTATTCTCTGTTTATGCACCAAGAGGCTCACCTGTAACTCATCTACAGAGAGTGTGGAAGTGTCGTGTGCTTCCATGATTGAGCACACCACATATCCAAACTTTGCTGTCATTGAGCGCAAGGTTTTTTCAACTACACCAGATTCATCAATACTGTCTCCATGCGCTTGCATCTTGTTGGCGATTGACAGAGTTCTTGCCACATATTCATCTACACCTTCTTCTTCTTTCATGCCTAGCAGTTCGAATTCCCTTCGTAGGGCTTGAAGCTGCGCCTTCTTGACCTTGGTTGTTCCTTGATGCTTGATCTTCAATGAATCCCAAATTTCTTTTGCCGTATTCTTCTTCATGATGGTTTCTATGGTTCTTCTATCAATTGCTTGGTAAAGGTAGTTTTTGACCTTCAGGTCCTTTAATTTGGCGTCCTCCACTATCTTGATATGTTCTTGGTTGGCTCCGGCGGGGAGTTGTGGGATTCTGGTTTCCACGAGGCTCCAATACTCTTTGGACCTCAAGAGATTCTCCATTAGAAGCGCCCAGTGCTCATAGTGGTCGTCGAGTCTTGGAATTTCCGGTTGCACAAATGCCTTCTCTTCCGTCGTCGTTGCCATGATCGACGGTGGTTCTTGATCGCTGTAACTAACTGCGGTTATTTGAGCGAATTCTAGAGATTCAGTTACGATAGCTCTTGATACCAATTGTTATGGAAAGAATCTCTATTCTTATTCAGAAGGGGAGAACAAATACAGTATATATCACACTGCTTCTAAGAGCAAGTGGATACTCAGTTACAGAATGAAAAACAAATGGGCCTAACAACAAGACTAACGAAATGGGCCAAGTCTATAAGCTACATGCCACATGTTATTACTAATACTATCTGAAGCCAATATGGTATACCTGGCAACCAAGTGGGTGTGGTAAGTTGTTTGGGCCCCTTACGCATTTGGTCAGGGGTTCGATCCCTGGCCGGTGTGTATAGAGAGACATCGCTTGGGAGATGTCATCCCTTAAATAAACTCCAGCACCTCAAGGGATTAGTCTCCACAATCGCCGTGGAGGATACCCGGGTTTACCCAAAAAAAAATGGTATGCCTAGCAGGCTGGGCTTGTTCACCCGATTAATATTAGCCCACAAAAAAAACAAATATCTTCTTTGATTTCTGTTGCGTGAAAAGTCGAGGTCCTTTTTGTTTCGTCTCCACTCATCAGACTTCCACCAAATCTGGTATTTTATTGCTTTGTTAATTGTTATATATTTTATTTTATTGCAAATCTTCCACCCTTTCGTTTCATAATATAAATCTTTTGCTTGTGAAGGTGTCTTCTCATCTCATATTAAAAAGGTAACAAATTCATTGAAAATATCTAAGATAAGGCTTTGTTTGTGGTCTAAAATGGATTATGTTAACAGCTTTTGTGGTGAGTCATTCATTCGGCGCTGTCTCATTCCACAATGTTATGCAGTGCATAATTGCCAAGGATAAACAAAAAAAAAAAGAATGTTGAAGTCAATTCTAGGTTGCTGCAAAATTTATATATCAGAAAGCAGAAACAAGAGTGCATTGGAATCAATTGAAAAAGCTGCAAAGCTTTTTCCCTTGGCTCCGATAATTAACAAGTTTGAAGATGTTTCTTATAATAGAGTTGGTTATACCCTTGTTTCTGAGTTGGCTCCAGTTCCCTCTGGACAGCCATCTCAGTTGACAAATGCTGTGTTGGCTATGGTGAAGGCTGCTTTTGATACTATTGATTTTGAACTTCATAATGGAACTCATCCTAGACTTGGAGTTGTGGACCATATATGTTTTCATCCTTTGGTTGATGCTTCATTGGATCATGCAGCTAGCACTGCTAGGTGTTTAGCCACTCACATGGGTTCTAGTCTACGAGGTTAGTAGTATGACTTTGGGTTACATTATATAGCCACTCAAATTTCGCAATAGTTCAATTTAATTCCTAATGTTTATAATATAGTACTAACTTAGTCTTTCCTAATGTTTATAATATAGTATTAACTTAGTTTTTGAGTTTTACAAAAGTCTTTCACTTTAGTCTCTTAATTATATCAATTTACTCGGCATTACTCTTCGGCCACCCCCTGAGATCGACGAACTTCGTATCGGCGTTGTACCAAGCGAACTTAAGAGGGAGGTCGTAGGAACCAAACCTCTGTCGAAAGAGCGTGAAGCCATGATCAGCATTGGTGGCGGTGGGCCGTAGAACAGAAAGGGGACCAATGGAGGCAAAAATAGAGGGAACAGTGCTCTGGAAAGAAGAAGCCATGGTTGATCGAAGGAGAAAATCGCAAGGAAGACAAAGGGTTTTGTTGGGAAAACAGAAATGAAAGCATAGGCATCATTGCTATTTATAGCCTTGAGCCACAACCGTCGTGTCATTGGGAACCATCGAGCAATCGCTTCGATTAGCGCGAAGCGCCAAGTGTCACGAAACGACAGGATAGTCACTTCAAAACGGTCACATCAAGTCATCTCAAAGGGTTTTTTTTGCACTATCAGCGTGAAGCCAAGTAGTTCTGAAGGTATTCAATATTGGAGCGAGGAAAGACGTGCGCCTGTACCTGTGACCGCCAAGAAATGTGGCTGCTGGTTTCGCCGATTCTGTTGCGATAGACACCCCAAGAAAAGGAGAGGAAATGTGCACTCTGATCTGCAATGAGTCTAGCGAGGTCAGAAGGGAAGATCTTCGCACGGTGACGCCCCAAAGCCATGGAGTCGTAGGGGATAGGCACATGTTGAGCTACACCGAACTGCCGAGCTACAAAGTTTGGGTGATAAGGTTCGACAGTGAGGGGGTTGGTGTTTGAAGAAAGCCTGGCCCCAGCGACCAAATCACGGGCCACAAGCACACGACTCCAGTGCATTATCATGTCATACCTATCCTGAACAGAGGGATCCAAATCTTTTGGGACGAAAATCCACTGAGGACCAATGTCGGCTGTTAAGACTGGACACCAATAGAAATCTTCGAAAGGGTCCAGTTCCAGCAATGCGAAGCACCTTTGCGCGCTCCACCGGTAGAACGGGGGTGGCAGGGAGGGTGCCTCCGAGAACCTCGACGGCCTCCGTGGACCTGCCGGGGGCAAAGTTGGGAAAGTAAAGTTGAGCCCAGAGCTGTAGAAACCAGATAGGACCCTCAGCCTTAGAGTAAGAGCCTTTGTCCTTAACCTGCATAACAAAGCTATCCAGGCTTTTGTAAAGAAGGGCGAGGAAGAAAGAACCCCAGGCGTACTTCTGGCCTGTTTGCAGCAATTGGACAAACACAGAGAGTTTCTTAACAACGCCAAAAGATTTGGTGCTGAAGAAGAATTTGTTGAAAAAATACATCAGGAAGGCGTGGTGTTCTCCATCGGTAACAGGCCCCGCAGACTGGCGTTTTTAGACAGAAGGTTTGAGAAGGAAGGGGCAAAGATAAAAGGGGGGTCTTCGCCCATAAAATCAGGATGGCATGAACCTCTAGGCCACCAGCAGGGAGTACCAGAATGGCAGCCACATCCAATAGAGTGGGGGTCTGGATGCCCTAAGGAAAAACGAAGGCGTTGATGGTGGTCGACCAAAAGGACATCAACGGAAACAAGAGGTTGGCAGCGTAGGAAACCTCTTGAGTTGACACCATGATCATGTCATAGATTCCCCACTCCTTCAAGGAAGAACCTTTGTGCGTAGCCAAGCAGTTTACCCAAGCGTTGTACTCGGCATTACCCTTCGGCCACCCTCTGAGATCGACGAACTTCGCCTCGGCGTTGTACCAAGCGAACTTAAGAGGGAGGTCGCAGGAACCAAACCCCTGTCGAAGGAGCGTGAAGCCATGATCAGCGCTGTTGGCGGTGGGCCGTAGAACAGAAAGGGGACCAATGGAGGCAAAAATAGAGGGAACAGTGCTCTGGGAAGAAGAAGCCATGGTTGATCGAAGGAGAAAATCGCAAGGAAGACAAAGGGGTTTTGTTGGGAAAACAGAAATGAAAGCATAGGCATCATTGCTATTTATAGCCTTGGGCCACAACCGTCGTGTCATTGGGAACCATCGAGCAATCGCTTCGATTAGCACGAAGCGCCAAGTGTCACGAAACGGAAGGATAATCACTTCAAAACGGTCACATCAAGTCATCTCAAAGGGTTTTTTGTGCACTATCAGTCACGTCCTCGCGGCCACACGACAACACAAAAAGGGGGCAATTGTTAACACCCAAAAATAATTAGGTCGTAGACCGAAGACTGAATGAAGAAGGCAGTGGAGCTGGAGTATTGAGGCAGGTCACTAGACAAGGATTTTAAGAGATAATTGCCTGAAAAAATGATCAAGGGAAGCCCTCGGGGCATATCATTAGACAACTCCCTGAGGAAGGGGTTAGCCCGAGGAGCAATGAGCGAGACCGAGATGAGTACGACCTCATCAGCCTATAGAGTGCCACGGCCAGGGTAGGCTCGGGCGCCTGAGTTACTGTCTGAGGGCGAAGGCTAGCTGAGTGAACCAAGTGGCTGAGGTAAGGCGGTTTTACTTGGAAGGCACGTAAGAGACATGCACGAAGATGGAACGTGGGAGCAGTTGAAGATCAAGCGAAGGAGCGAAGCCTTGAACAGCGGAGTGAGGGAGTTCAACCCACTAACCGTGCTAGTGAGATCGTGGGTGGTTACTCCGCCTCCTTAGGGCTTAGGAACAATGATAGTCGTTGATCTTAGACTGATCCAACGGTAGGCAAATGTTGGCTATGTTAGTGGCCGACGAGGGCCTATGTATATAAATAGGAGAGTAATTGTACAGAAAAGACACACATCAATCAATCAAAAACTCTACATTTATTTCGTCTATCTGCTTTTATCGCACTTTATCTTTATTTTTATGCATTAGCCAGTAGTATAATCCAACCCTCGCAGTCCCCTCTCACCTAACCTGGCTCTTTCTAGAGGAGTCAGGATACCCACAGTCAAGGAGCAGAGTTCCCTCCTTGGCGCAATCGCTTGAAGAACAAGGAATCGAAGAACTTGCTCAAACCCGTGGCGGAATCCACGGCTAGGACTTAAGAGTTTGAACGAAGGAACAACGTAAGCTTAGGTAGACACAGTACAATTTTGTTCTAGCCATTTAGGAGGATTCTCTTAAATATAAAATTATCAGCCTATGCTCATTATGCAATAATGAATTCATAGATCAGCTGACTCTACCAATTAGCAGGAGCTACTTCTTTCAACATTGCCAATGTCATATAACTATTAACTTCAGAATCAGATAACTTATGTTATATAATTATGCTGTTTCAGAAGCTTGTAAACACACCTAGCAATTACAAATTGAAAAAAGGTAGCTTATGGATGCTTAAAAGGACGATATCAGAAGTTGAACAGTATTTACTTAATTCAGGGTTCATATTTAAGATTACTATAAAGGGGAAATAATCTCTTCATGAATTTTTCTTAGCTCCAAAGTTCAATTTGTTGGATATTTCCTTGTAATACATAACTAATTTCATGATTACTAATATATTCACTAAAAATGCTATTAAGAAACTATCTTTAGTGTGTCCATCATCCTTCTAAATTAACTCAATTGCACTTGCACATCAGTGATCATTGAAATTACATGCAGTTCCTACTTTCCTATATGGAGCAGCACATGAAGAGGGAAGGAAACTAGATTCAATCAGAAGAACATTTGGTTATTTCAGGCCAAATTCAAGCGAAAGCCAATGGATTGGAAGCCTCAAATCAAACTCTTTACCACTAAAGCCTGATGGTGGTCCATCTCAAGTGACTCCAAAAAAAGGTGTTGTAGTCATTGGAGCAACAAATTGGGTTGATAACTATAATGTACCTCTATTATCTTCTGATATTAGTGCTGTTCGTAGAATCGCGAAGCGAGTTGGTGGAAGAGGTGGTGGATTAACTTCTGTACAAGCCATGGCACTTACTCATGGTGAAGGTGTCATTGAGGTAGCTTGTAATTTGTTGGATCCAAATAAGGTTGATGGTGAAAAAGTACAGCAAGAAGTTGAAAACCTTGCAAAGGAAGAAGGTATTCCTGTGGAGAAAGGATACTTCACTGACTTTTCACAGGAAGAAATAGTTAAAAGTTACTTGAAGATGTTTGAAGAGAGAGTTTGATGTCAAAGAGGCAATTTCATTCTAGATATCAATGTTCAAAGAAGCTGTTTGAAACATATCAATGTTACAACTGATGTATTATTCACATTCTTTAACATTTTCTGTCTATTATCAAGCTATCAATCAAATATCATCTGTTTTATTGTGTTTCTTCCCCTATTGATCATCCTTGTTGTTCCACTACTTTTTACTAAAAAAGAGAAAAAAAGAAATTATGTATTCCGCAAAATATTATAACATCGAATCCTATAAAAATATTAATAGATAATAGACTATCTTTTATCCAAGTGACAAAAATAATTTCTGGATCACAAGTCATGCTTTTGGAAGTATTCCCGTCCGATTTAACGTCTTGTTTCCTATGATAATGAAGTGACGTGGCGCCACGTGGTGACATTTGCTGGATGATATTGACATCTTGTCTTGGAGTATTTAACTTCCACATTTATTATTACACGAGTTCCCATTTCATTTCCTCGTGATACAATACAATACACAGGTTGCAGCTGGAGTACTGGAAGATCACCATGGCTTTCAATTATACTACCAACAACAAGGTCAGAAAATCTTTTTCTCTCTTCAAAGTTGTTAACATTAGTTACTGTTGGCAATTTTATTGATTAATTAAGCAATTAAGCATATTGTTCTCCCTTGTTCCACTTTTATGGCCTCGTGAATACTCAGTATCTCTGAAATTACTCTATTACTTTAAATAGTTAGCCAAATACAAAGGGAATGGAAGGAAGTAGGAACCTGTAAGGGAGGTGTCCATTTTGGTTTATCTTCTAGCGTTCTTGTTTCATCAGCAGAATATAATGCTAAATAAAACAGCAAATGCTATGGATCGGAATAACAATTTTGAGTTGCTTCTATTTTTTTCCACACTCAATATTTAAACAAACTTGAGACATTGGATGGAATCCAAACCCAATTATCACTCGTACCAACCTTGTATATTAGTTAAAATCATTGATGATGATTAATCTTTTTCTCAGAAAGAATCTGAAAGTTCATCTGTTAACTTTCTTCTGCAAAATACAACAGCAAGTTAATTTTTTTTATTTATTATTTTTTCTAGTATTTTGACTTTTGGCCACCCAAATGTAAACTGCCTATTTTCTTTTATTTTTTAATATCATGTAGAAACTACTTAATCATTTATAGATAAAAGTCACGTGTGTGCAGTGCAGAAATTGTGGATAAGAATTCATCCTCATTTTTTTAGTGGTACATTATTATTAACTATTAATTATTAATAATATAATATCGATTGACAGTGACCTACACGGTGTCCCTTCTTGGGCAAGTATAACAGTGCCCACCTGCCGTGACACGCTAAAACAATCTTTAATTAGCGTATGATTTTTATTTTTTTCATTTAAAATGGTTCTTTATTTTATATCAATGTAATCCTATCTGTTTAAATTGTGGTTCACACAATCATATAAATAAAGGGCCATACTATTACTATCTTGGGATAACTTTTGCAAAATAAAAGAGAACCTAGGTTGGTATAACTTAACTGTAACTGTAACTGTATACCATGGCATACATGAAGTGGACAAAGTTAAAATTACATATGATCCATTAAATAAGAAAAGTAAAGAAGGTTAAAATTAGATTATTATAGATTTCTAAGGTTTATTTTCTTTCTCAGCAACACTTTTTGTAGAATTGTTCTCTTTTATAGGAAAAGGGAATCAATCACACTGGTGCTCATTTGAATTAGTAAGTGTTGCCTTTTTTTGTTCTTATAATGTTTCTTTCTTCTGTTCTAATGGGAATACTACTTGTACAGGAGCAAAAGAAAACAGTTGACCAGTCCATCTTATTGTGCTGCATGTTCTTTGTCTCCGAAGGGCGGAACATTGCTACTCTTGATGCAATCGAACGAGCTGCGAGGTTGAACCCAGAAACTGTGATTGTGAACAAATTTCATGACAGAGCTTACAACAGGTCAAGGTACACCCTTGTATCCTACGTTTTGCGTGACTGCACTGGAAATGCTATTTACAGCCCATTGCAACAAACTGTGGTATCCATGACTGAGGCTGCATTCAACTGCATCAACCTCGAAATGCATGAGGGAGCTCATCCTCGCTTAGGCGCCGTCGATGACATTGTTTTCCATCCACTTGCTCGTGGATCACTCGATGAGGCAGCTTGGCTGGCCAAAGCAGTCGCAGCAGACATTGGCAATCAATTCAATGGTAAGTCTACAAATACTAATAACGTAATGATGTATTGTTACTATTGAATTAGATCCAAATCAATCAAAGGTTAGGTTAGGATGTGGAGTGAACTTTATAAAGTTACTCTTGGAGTACGTAACTTGAACCCTTTTGCGTTACAATTAGCTAGTGTTTTACTAACTGACTAACTATTATGTTAGATCAGTTACACTTTCTGTTTTTCGGTTTCAATTCGCAATCAGCATCATGATACTCTAATATGATGTAATAGGATTACACTTACACTGCATTTCTTTTGGAATACAGTGCCGGTATTTCTGTATGCTGCAGCACACTCAGCAGGGAAGCAACTTGACACCATAAGGCGAGAGCTCGGATATTACCGACCAAATTTTATGGGAAACCAATGGGCAGGGTGGACAATGCCTGATATCCTATCTCAGTCACCAGATGAAGGGCCTATTGTTGTTTCAAAAGCAAAAGGAATTTCAATGATTGGTGCACGTCCTTGGGTCACACTCTACAACATACCAATCTTATCCACTGATGTATCAGCAGCAAGAAGGATTGCAAGAAAAGTTAGTGCTCGTGGCGGCGGGCTTCCTACGGTGCAAACACTTGGACTTGTTCATGGTGAAGATTCAACTGAAATAGCTTGTATGTTGTTGGAGCCTAATCAGATTGGAGCTGATAGGGTGCAGAACCGAGTTGAGATGTTAGCAGCACAAGAAGGGTTGGATGTAGAAAAAGGATATTTCACTGACTTCTCTCCAGAAATGATAGTAGATAAATACATGAACCTTATCTCTGCTAACAGGTCTTGATTAATTATAGCTTGTTAGTCTTGTTTATGAACAATCTAAATCAAACTGTGAGACTTTAATTGGCCTTGCAATTCAGTAAATAAAAATATTGTAATTGCCTAAATGGTTTGCTGCAAAACTGAAAACTATTCATGCAAGCATAAACTAAATATAATAAGAGGTGTTGTTCAAATTGAGGAAAACAAACAGAATTAGAATTAAACCTGCAAAACAAAGATGTAAGTCTTATGGTACCTTTAATATAAAGCATAAACTGAAAACAATTCATGCAAGCATAAACTAAATATAAAAGATAAAGATGTATTATTAGAAATATAATGTTAAGTTACAAGTTAGCTGTATTTATTGACTATATAACCTTTAATATAAACATAACTCTCATCAACAAAAAAAAATTCATTGTGTTTCCTTTCTTTGTTGGACTTTTAGCCCCTTTTTACCAAAATAAATAAATTTTCATGACAATTGCATAAGAAATTCCTCTTTTTAATGGAAAAGAAATGGCGCCACGTAATCAGGGCGATGACCAAAACACCGCTTCGTCTCAAGCACAGACGGAGGAAACAACTGCCACCAAGAGACAGCGATTGACCACCTCCATTGGAACCCTAACATCACCATTACCTTCACTGTCTTCCTCCTCATCCGACCCTCCCAGCGATTCACTTAACGCGCCGCCACTACCCACCCTTCCTTTTGACCTCACAACAGAAATGAAAAAGTAAACGGATAAAAAGTGTAACAATTTAATTAATATGTAAAAGAAGGGCAATTAAGAAAATTTGTTACGGAAACGGTACCCAATTCAGAGAGGATGTCCTACACTTATTTGTTAGGAAACGGTACCCAATTCAGAGAGGATTGCATGGTCTGTCATTAGTTAGTCTGTTTTTTACTGTTCATTTTATTTCGGTCTTAGGCTATATATATATATATATATATATATATATATATATATATATATATATATATATATATATATATATATATATAAAGAGAGAGAGAGAGAGAGAGAGAGAGAGAGAGAGAGAGTATACAACTATATACATACTGTTCTGTATCGTATCTCCGAATTTTGTATCCGATCTTAAGTAGGTGTCCGATCCGAGATAGTTGATAGATGTAGTCCTTGATCGATCGTTGTCCGATCCAAGGTGGGGTGTGGTACCTGCAAAGATACTTCGATGCTCAAGTCAGGGAGGTAGTTAATTGCAGATAGAGATTGGGGTTGATGTGTCTTAGAATGTGGTTTAGGCATTACTCAACCCCACAAAACCGGCTTGTAAGGTGAGGGTTGCCTCTTCTTTATAAACCCTCTTGAGACCTTATCACTAGTCTATGTGGGACTTGGGATTTCTCCCAATACACCCCCTCACGCGCAGCACTATTGGGCTTGAAGCGTGTTTAATGGTAGGTGGCCCGATGGATCTAGGATAGGCTCTGATACCATCTTAGAATGTGGTTTAGGCCTTACTAGATCCTTCGGGCCACATTCTTATATAGTATCAAAGCCTATCCTGGATCCTTCGGACCACCCACCATTATAATCCACGCACCAAGCCCCAATAGTGCTGGGCGTGAGGGGGTGTATTGGGAAAAATCCAAGTCCCACATTGACTAGAGATATGGTCTCAAAAGAGTTTATAAGTGGGAGGCAACCCTCACCTTACAAGCCGGTTTTGTGGGGTTGAGTAAGGCCTAAACCACATTCTAAGAATGTGTGTACCTTTAATGAAGCATTGAATGCTTATTTATAGAGTTTGGTGGTGTTTGACCTGATGGATCAGGACCGTTCGATCTTGCGCTGCGATCTTGGCCATTAATGAGTGGATCTTGCATTCTTGAATGGGCCTTGGGGGTGTAGTTAGCAAAGGCCCTATCCATAACAGTTGCCCTCTAAGTATGGTCGCAGAAGGGTGATCTTTACTTATAAGCCGGACTGGTATTGCGTTGTGTTGGGTTTTGACTTGATGACGAGCTTTACATCGTAGATTTTGCCCCCAAATCTGATTTTCGCTGTTCCGGGTTTTGTTTTTGTGAATTTTATTCTTAGAGCCGAGCTTTGGCAGATCCGGGGTCGTCCTTTCGTGACGAGGTTCGGGTCACTGTTTTGAGCGACTCAAAGTGACCGTTTTGAAATGATGGAGCGCTTCGTTTTCCGTGCACGGTTTATTAAATGGATCTTGATTAGGCACATTCTTCGAAGGCCGCTTGGAAATGATGGTGCCTCGTTTTTCGGGCACGTGTTTAAGCCTAGTGATTGGACGCGTTGATTTGACAGGCCCAATTAGTGACCTTTGGCCCACTATAAATAGGGGTTCAGACCCCCCCTTTCTGTTGTTTTTCTAGATTTGCTCTGCTTGCCGATCCGACGATCTAAGCTCCGATTCTAGACGTTCCCAGTTGGAAGAACGTGGCGAGAGTAGGTCTGTTTCAGTGGATTGAAGTTGTGAAAGCTCGGAAGGCGAGGCTTCTTTGTTTTTCTTCTGAAAACCGAGGTTAGAATCTCTTAACCTTTCCCTTTTTATATTATCTCGGGCTTCCCCTTGTCTTTTAATGTTAACACGGGGTGGGGGTCGTCAGATCGGGTTTCGGCTTTGTCGAGGACCCATTGAGTTGCTTAATCCTAACATCTCATACCCCTACCCTGCAGGGCCGGTTCTGGCGAGAACAAAACAAACCCGCAGAGTTTATATCGAAAGTCGCCCTCAGCTTGCGAAGTTGATGGCTTCCCGAGGTTCAAGAACAACCAGGTTCGGCTCCCACGAGTGAACAAGTGGATGACGACGTTGAAGTCGACGATAATTCTCCAGAGGATGATAACGATGAGCCTGAAGGGGACGATCTTGAGGTTGATGATAACTCTTCTGGCGGTAGGTCGGAAGCTGCGGACGTGGTGGAAGTAGTGTCGGTGGGATCAGACTCTTCTGAGGAAGTAGGACAAAAAAGCTCTTCCACACAATGCTCCGAGAATACCGATGCCGAAGGTCGTATGGATGAATTTGAGTCGATTTTTGGAGGTGAGGATGATGAAGGTGAAGAACGTCATGGTGACGATGCTGAAGGTTGTATTGACGACGATGCTGAAGGTCGTATGGATGACGATGCTGAGGGTCGTATGGACGACGAGGCTGAGGGTGAATATCAATCTTCTCAGCATGGTGAAACGGTGTCGGATGAGTATTCTAGCACCGGTCCTGGAGCCGTCAATGCCCCCCTTTTATATCCTTTGGCGATCCCTCGGGTATATTCGTGGGTTTCGAGCGCCTTGCTGCAAATTCGGTCTCTGTACCAGTGTGGGTATGATTTGAGCCGAGTAGCCCGGAAAATTATGGGTCGGAAGGAGCAATTGTGGAGCGTTGAAGGGATGAAGGAGAATGAGCATGTAGCTGTTTGGGCTTCCGCCCTAAAGTTCGTTATGTACGATATTGTTATCATGGATATGAACATTCGTCCCCCCTTTACCTGTCTTCAACAAACAGTGCTAGGTCCTGGAAATCCCTAATCTCTGATCCGAAATTCGCCAAGAAGCACCTTCGTGTGTCAACCACGCACCCCCGCCTCATCTTAACCTACGCTAACCACTCGCGCAAGTTCACTCTCACAACTTACCCCATGTCCTCCATTGTCACCAGCGTGACCGCCGTTTCCCATGCAGCTCGAGTACCCTTTGAAAAAGCGTAACCGTTTCGATCACCTCGTAGGTTCCTGCGATGGAATACGTTGTTTCGCCATCGATCAAAATTTCGCTCTTTTGTTCAACCCTTCCATTAGAAAATTTAAAAAATTGCCCAAGATGAAAAACCCACGAAAAAAGGTAGTAATATCACTATATATAGCTTCGGCTATGATCATGTCTCTGATGATTATAAGGTGGTTACTATTTTTTGCTATGAATGTGGTAGTGGTGTTTACAAAACCCTGGTAAAGGTTTATAATTTGAGTTCCAATCGTTGGAAAAGGATTCAAGAATTCCCTTCCGCTGTCCCTTTTGATGAACCGGGAAAATTTGTGAGTGGAACGGTTAATTGGTTTGCATATGCTAATTCGATTTCGAATAGTTCATCAAGGATTATTGTTTCACTTGATTTAGGCAATGAGTGTTATGAAGAAATTTTGCAGCCTGATTATGGAAGGGTGGAGGTGTTATTTTTTACCTTGGGCGTGTTGAGGGATTGGTTGGAAGGTCCCTGGAGTCTACATTGAGAGTTTAGTATCACATTGTTTTTAATATTATGATGTAGAATATGTTGTGTTGTGTCACTTGTTCATAAAAATGTTTGTGTAAAATTCATTGGATTCTTCAATTTACTAACTGAAAATTGTATGTTAATTTTCCATTTGTGTTAGTTATTTTTTGCTTACTGGTTCGGATGTAAGGTATCTTGCTATACTGGTTTGGATGTAACTAGATAGAGTTTGATATCACATTGTGCTTAATATTAGGACATAGATGATGTGTTATGTCACTTATCTATAAGGTATATGAAGAATTCACTGGATTCTTCAATTCTCTAACTGCAACTTATATGTTATTTTCCATTTGTGTTATGCATTTTATGTTTGCTGGTTTGGATGTATAGTATCGGCTAAAGTGCTCCTGGGGTCCTTTATCTTTATTTAAAGTAACGATTTGGTCCTTTATCTTTTTTTTGTCTCAAATCGACTATGTTTTAAATTTTTGACACATAAATCCTTTTCTGTCCCAAATCAGTCCTTTATGTTTCAAATTTTTAACACATAAATCCTTTTTTTTGACACATAAATCAGCACTGTTAACGGAAAAGGATTTATGTGTCAAAAATTTGAAAGATAAATGACTTATTTGGGACAAAAAAAACATAAAGGACTAATTCGTTACTTTAAATAAAGATAAGGGACCCCGGGAGCACTTTAGCCTATATCATACTACTGATTAGGATGGAAATCACTTCCAAGAGCAGAATCAAATTGTGATAGAGATAGTGCAATCGTTTGAGGTGTGGTTTATCCCAAGCACAACTGCCCCCCAGTTTGCTTCCTTTCCTCCTATCCTACATATTCATGACCATATCAGTGACTCGATTACACACTATGCCTTCATCATTAATAGTCCAATCTTATCTTAATAATAGTCGGCATGAAAGTTTCTAAGAAAATTACTGTTACTATTCCTAACAAAAAATGGAGAGTTCAACATGGACGATCAGCAATGCTAGAGGGTTTATTAGTGTATCTGGAAGAATTGGTGTTGGTTGTTAGTAGTCAAAATCATTGAAATACAAGTTAAAATTCAAAATCATGGGAAACTAGTGATCAATTTAGGTGTATAAAAGTAAGGTTCTGTTTTTTTTCAGGTGATTGATGAGATGAATTTCACAAAATTTTAGTGACTATTTATAAAACTTTAGATACTAATGTAATAGATTTTACAATTTTTATGAACTACTTATTAATTTCATATAGTTTAACAACTACACGAAAGAAAAATAATCATTTAAAACAAAATAAAATAAATGTTTATAACTAATTATATCTACAATGCGGAACGTTTTCTCGAAATGACTCAAAAGCCCATTCTTCATTTATAATAGATAAAGATAAAATAAATAAAATAAAACTTCCTCGGAGACAATTGTAAAATGATCATTAATGTCACTTTGAATAATAAAATTTCACCTTTCCTCAATTTTTTTTAAAAATAAAATAATATGTTTTGGTTTAAAATTATACCAACAATATGTATATAAAAGGAAAAATACAAAAATTAAAATAAATTATTTTGGCAGTCAGTAATATTTTTCTGTTGGGCTCAAAAGAAAAACACAAAACCAAGAAGGGTTGGTCCAAGTGGTAACTGGACTTGGATCCCACCCCAAGGTCTTGGGTTCGAATCTTGGGTGTGGCAAAAACTCTATTGGGAGAGGAGAACCACACGGGCCGAAAAAGCCGGAAACTCGTGGCCAGCCAGGTTTCCCGGCGTAGATTAGTCACCGGCAAAGTCGGTGAAAACTACGCATCAATGACATAGTAACAAAAAAAACACAATTTTTCACCAATCAGCGTCACACAAACCGTTCTGGTTTCCACAAACAAGCGAGACCCTATCTCCCCCTCTGATAACTTCACCTCCATTCCCTTTCTAACTAGATCTTACCCCGTGCGATGCACGGGATATCAATATGAAAAAATAGATAATATTATGCATTTTTCGATTAGTTAGGTACTTGAACTATTTGATAGGCACTTTATTATTGGAGAATTTTATATAAAAAACAAACTTAACTCACATATAAAGCTATGTGATGAAACAATATTAGTGACAAATATCGAGGTTAGATTTTAAAATGAAAAAAATGCTCACTTAAGTAATTTAAGTTAAAAAAGAAAACCAAAATAAAGCTTTTTTAGGGAAAAAAATAAAATTATTATTTGGAATCTCCCAATTATTTTAAATTCAACTCTAAAATTACTTCCCTCTTGTTTTAACAACTTTCTTGTTGAGAATTTGTGATGGTCTTCAGAAGCACGTGGAGGTTTGCTGATCATGAAGAAGGAGTTTGTGATAGGTACTTAAATTTTTTTCCAAACCCTAAAGTATACAAGACATACTGATAAGTGTCACGCTTTACATGTTTTGTCACGAAAATAATTTTTCTTTTGCCTAATCCGATTATTGAGGATCGAACTTGACGTATTTGAACAGTTAAAATTTTCTCCAAGCCCTAACGTACCCCTAGAATACATTGCTTAGCGTCACACTTTACATATTTTGTCATGAAATTATTTTTTTCACCAAATCGATTATTGAGGAATGAACTTACGTACTTGAACAGTTAAAAGTTTTTTTCGAACCTTGAAGTACCACAAACACATTGCTTATGGTCACACTTTAGTATTTTGTGAAGAAATTAATTTTTTCCACCAAACTGGTTATTGAGGAACGAACTTCGCGCATTTGAACATTTTTAAAAAAATTCAGACCCAAAAGCCACTTATAAAACGCTGCTTAGTGTCGCACCTTACTTATTTTCTCACAAATTATTTTTTTCCAGCAACCTGGTTATTAAGGAACGAACTTCACGTATTTGAACCTCTAAATTCTTTCGGACCTTAAAGCACCCCCAAAACACACTATTTAGCGTCACACTTTACATATTATGTCATGAAATTAATTTCATTTTTCACAAACCAGTTATTGAAGAACGGACTCTGCCTATTTGAACCTTAAAGTACTCTAAAACACACTACTTAGCGTTGCAGTTTACGTATTTTGTCACGAAACTAATTTTATTTTTCACAAAACTGGTTATTGAGGAAAGAACTTTGCGTATTTGAGCGGTTAAGTTTTTTTCGAATCATAAAATGCCACATAGTTTAGCGTCGCACTTTGCGTATTTTGTCTTTGAAGTAATTTTTTCACCAAACCGGTTACGGATGAGCGAACTTCGTGTATTTGAACCATTAAATTTTTTTCGAATCCTAAAGCACTCCAAAACATAGCTTTGCACTTTACGTACTTTGTTACATGAATTAAATTTTATTTTCAAGAAACTGGTCCTTAAGACTAAACAGTAATATCATTAAAAAAATACATTTTACCATAGTTGGACCCACCCAAAACAAATGTATTTTTTTCTTGCAAGTTGAATATCTTTCTTTTCTTACTCACAATAATTATCAGACCCACTAAAATAATTGTGGAATCCACCTAAAATTTGGCTCCAAAACTACACCACCAAATTTGTTTACATTCATCTTGGCTTTAAGGGTATCTAATCTAAGAATATAAATCCAAGGGTAGTCTCCAAGTGGGCCCTACACCTAATTTTGGCTCCAAACTTCCCACAGTGTGTTTTGGGGTTCTTAAGTAGTCGGAAAAAAATTAACTGTTAAAATATGCAGAGTTTGTTCCTTAGTAACCTGTTTGTTGAAAAAAGAACTTTTATGTAATGTGATAATGACTTACTTGATTATCATTTGTTGTCTATATTTTAATGGATCGATTTCATTTTTGTCACTAACTACTTTCTTTTCATTCTATACAACATTCGTAATTTTATATTTTAAGGGTACTTTAACTGTTCAAATAGCGGAAATTGATTCGTCCGTAATCAGATTCGTCACTAGAAATTTTAACTGTTCAAATAGCGGAAATTGATTCGTCCGTAATCAGATTAGTGAAAATGAAAATTAATTTCACAACAAATATGTTCTACCTTATAGTTGGGCCCCTTCTATTAATGAAAATATCTTTATATATACATTCACTCCCCACTTTGGCGCCAAACCCCCCTCCCCTCTCTTTTGTTTTTCTTCTCATTTTTTATATTTTTATTTTTTAAGTATACTTTAAATTTAAGAAAAAAAATTATATCTATAAATAGATGAAGTTTGGTCCTCAATAATCGGATTGGTGAAAAATGAAAATTAATTTCCCGATAAATTATGCAAAGTGTGATGCTAGCCACTGTGTTTTAAGGTAATTTAGAGACTAAAAAAAATTAGTTGTTCAAAGGAAATAGTAATGCAAAACAGTGTGTTTTGGGGTTTTTAAGCGGTTGGAAAAAATTAGCTGTTCAAATATGCAGAGTTTGTTCCTTAGTAACTTGTTTGTTGAAAAAATGAACTTTTATGTAATGTGATAATGACTTACTTGATTATCATTTGTTGTCTATATTTTAATAGAGCAATTTCATTTCTCTCAGTAACTACTTTCTTTTCATTCTATACAACATTCGTAATTTTATATTTTAAGGGTACTTTATGGTTCACTAGAAATTTTAACTGTTCAAATAGCGGAAATTGATTCCTCCGTAATCAGATTAGTGAAAATGAAAATTAATTTCGCAACAAATATGTTCTACCTTATAGTTTTCTCTTATTGGCTAAACATAACTTAGTTGTTAAAATATGATTTCAATTACTATTAATCTAATTTTAGTTTTATAATACTTCAGTGCATCGCACGGGTCACGGCACTGGTTAAGATTAAGATTAAGATATCGCCGTTCGCGAAAACCCAATTGGAAGCTTCTTTTAACGGAAAACCCTTATATCCGCGAGAATACATCACTCTTTTTTTGAACTCGTGAACGAGACGAGGCTTGGTGATGGTGATGGTGGTGGAATGCTAAACGATAAAACCTCACTCAGAATGTAAAGTTTGCGTAGTGACATTCAGATATGGCTTCACCTAGTCAGGGCGATGACCAAAACGACACCGCTTCGTCTCAGCCACAGACGGAGGAAGCAACCGCCACCAAGAGGCAGCGATTGACCACCTACACAGGAACACTAACATCACCATTACCTTCAATCTCTTCCTCCTCCGGCCCTCCCTGCGATTCACTTAACGCACCGTCACTACTCACCCTTCCGTTTGACCTTGTAACAGAAATCCTATACAGGCTCCCCGTGAAGTTCCTCCTACAACTCAAGTGCGTCTGCAAGTCCTGGAATTCCCTAATCTCCGATCCCAAATTCGCCAAAAAGCACCTTCACGTATCAACCACACACCACCAACTCATCTTCACCGACGTTAATCCCTCACACGAGCTAACTCTCACGACTTATCCCCTGTCTTCCATCTTCACTGCCGCGACGGCCGCCCTTATGCAGCTCAAGTACCCTTTGGACAAGCGTGACCGTTACAATTACCGCGTAGGTTCCTGCGATGGAATACTTTGTATTGCCATTGATGAAGATTTCGCTCTTTTAATTAATCCCTCCATTAGAAAATTCAAAAAATTGCCCAAGATGAAAAACCCGCGAGAAAGGTTTAGTTTTACTCTATATAGCTTTGGCTATGATCATGTCTCTGATGATTACAAGGTAGTTGCTATATTTTGCTATAAGTCTGATAATAGTGGTGGTGATAGGTTTTACAAAACTGTCGTCAGGGTTTATACTTTGAGTACTAATTGTTGGAGAAGGATTCAAGACTTTCCTTTTGGTGACCCTTTTCACGAGTCGGGTAAATTTGTGAGTGGAAGGGTTAATTGGTTGGCATTTTTTCGTTCGAGTAGTTCTTCATGGTCAGAGGTCATTGTTTCTCTTGATTTAGGGAATGAGTCTTACGAAGAAATTTTGCAGCCTGATTATGGAGAGGTGATAGTGGTTTCTTTGACATTGGGTGTCTTGAGGGATTGCTTGTGCATCCTTTCTCAAAGTCAAACCAGTTATGATGTTTGGATTATGAAGGAGTATGGAAATAAGGAATCTTGGACTAAATTGTTCAGTGATCCTTACTTGGATCATCCTATTTTTTATGCTCATGTCAAAGCACTTTATGCTACTGAAGATGGCCTGGTGCTGCTGGGTGGTGGTCAGTCAGAGTTGATTCTTTATGACTCAAAAAAACTTACGTTTACAACTCCAGAGATTCAGAACATCAATACTTGGAAGGTCGTTGAAGTCTACATTGAGAGTTTGGTATCACCTTGTTTTTAATAATATGACGTAGATGTTGCTCTATGTCACTTGTTCATAATAAGGTTTATGAAGAATTCACTAGATTATGTTAATTTCCATTTGTGTTATGTAGTTTTTGTATACTGGTTTGGATGTAAACTTGAGTTTAATATCACATTGTGCTTAACATTAGGACATAGATGCTGTGCTATGTCAATTGTCCATGAGGTATATGAAGAATTCACTGGATTCTTCAATTCTCTAACTACAACTTATATGTTTCCATTTGTGTTATGAATTTTATGTTTGCTGGTTTGGATGTAAAGTATCATGCTACTGATTTGGATGGAAGTCACTTGCAAGAGAAGAATCAAATTGTGATAGAGATAGTGCCATCATTTGAGGTTGCTGAACCAACACAGGTATGTTTTTGGTTCTGGTTTATGATATGGATTTAGGTTTTGTTTTTGGTTGATTTTGATATATTTTAGTAGAATATGACTGTGATTGGGTTACTATTTTGGTAGAATATATCTTATGATCAGTTTTAAGGGCTCTTTTTCATGATTCTCTGTTTCTCTGCATGACTCAATTATTGTTTTTGTAGAATATGAGTATATGCCTGATTGGGACCTGAATGGCACAACCAAAAAGTAAACGGATAAAAAGTATAACAATTTAATTAATATGTAAAAGAAGGGCAATTAAGAAAATTTGTTATGGACGTGTCTTGGGCTGCACTCTTGAAATCTTGTTAAAAGGAATCTGACTAGTGATGATGTCCTACACTTATTTATTAGGAAACAGTACCCAATTCAGAAAGGATTGCATGGTCTGTCATTAGTTAGTCTGTTTTTTACTGTTCATTTTATTTCCTAATGAGAGGATTTCATTTTTAAATGCTTTTTTCTGTTGTGTTCTTCTTTAGCGTTTCTGTAGCTTTGCTTTCTTGGTCTGTTAGGTAAAGATTTTCCAAAATTTAAGTTATATGTTGCTAATTGTTTCTCTTTGTCCAATATGTTCAAACACTGTCAAGTGTCAACTGAAAAAGTTGGAAGAAGCTGAAGTTTTTTTGGAGAGCTTCACTCAGTATTATGTGGTTTTGCCTTTGTCTTGTCTTCTTTTCTTTCCTTCCATCCTGTTAATTTTCAGTTGGTCGCTTCCAACCTTAACCATAGAGCTAGAAGTCTAGAACTTCTTATTGGATAAACATGTAGAATAATTTGCATCAAGTTTATTGGATAGGGGGAACACTGCAGAAAGAACAAAGCAATATCACCAACTCATTTGAATTTGTAAGCTAAGCCAAAGTTTGGAAGAATTTGGGGGAGTGGGGCCCAATTCATTTAATTTCTTCAAGGTTCTATTTTGTTTACTACAGAGCTTTTTGTTTCCAGACAGATGCAAGGGTCAAAGTGTTCTAGCAATGCCAATTATACAGCAGATTTCATTTCAGTCTTAGGCTATATATATATATATATATACTATACATATATAGAGAGAGTATACAACTATATACATACTATATGAAATAAATATTGCTGCCTTGCATATAATAATCAATGTGTCACAAACCTTGCTGTATTCCCCTACAAATTCTTCATTCACTGTTTTTGTTCCTGGAATATAAAGTGCTCATGCATTCATGGCAGAAGTTTTTGTTCCTTGAATATAAACTATACTATTTTCTCTGTTAACTTTTGGTTTATTGGAATTTTTTATGGGCATTTGTTTTACTCCTCTACTAGTCCTCTTGCACCTTCAACTTCAAAGTTTTTTAATGGAGAGAGAAGAGAAGTGTTGATTCTGGGCTGAGTGAAGAGGTACTTATGATGGGATAGTATAAGTAGAAAAAGTGAACCAAAGTCCTGGTAACTAGTAATAGACCACAAATGTTTTAGCTAAACTTGTTTACTGGGCAAATACAAGTTCCAACCCCAAGTGGAGGTTCGTGTGTATGCTGCTTTTTCAATACACAATGTGACCCACTTTTTTCCTCTTAACTCTAATTTTTTCTTGCATTTCGTCTCCTAATAATCATTCTTCATATTCTTATGTACTAGTATATTGCAAAATTTCACATGCACACATTAATTATTGCTCCTACACCATTAGCCTCATAATTATGCTTAACATTTTCTTTTACTTTTTCCTCATCAACATGACTTCCACCTATATTCTAGTCATGATAATACCACATCGGGTAAAAAATATAAGAAATGAAAAGATAATCCTTCTATTCTTTTTTACTTGTCTTTCTGTAAGAACTTGTTCATATTCTAGTCATGATGCACTCTGGTCAGTGAGTTCTGAGGGTTATATTATACATTGCTAAGTTTGTTTATAGGTTTTCCTTTGATATAAGCACATCTCTATGCCCCACATAGCTAACTAGTAGTTGATTTTTCAAATGTTGTTGGAGGCCGCCATCTACAACAAGGCCCTATTTGGATGGGCTTATTTTTGGCTTATTTGGGCTTATCTTATGGGATAAACACTCATGCTCCTGTTTGGGAGAGCACAGCATAAGTTGCCTTGAGAAGCTTATGAATTGGCTTTTGCAGAGCTTTTGCGGAGCTGTATGGACACGGAACAGAAACACGAAGCAGAAAGGGGGATTTCATTTTGCTGAGCTTTTGCATCGCTTCTCTTTGATCTTCAGTGGTGAGTAACCCTAATCTTCGATCTTCAGTGGCGAGGAACCCTAATCTTCGATCTGCAACCCTCTTTGATGTGCAACTCAGATATTCTTCTTTGCTTTGCTGCCATTTTTTATTAGTCTCTTCATTTTCTTCAACCCATTCGATTCTTCTCTTCCTTTCTGCGACCAATCGATTTTCCTCTTCACTTCTACAACCCCTGTGATTTTTGCTTGGTAACTGTTTGGTTTAGGTCGGTTTTTTTTTTTTTTGCTTCGCTTCTCCAACCTCTCCACTTCTTCAACCCTATTACTTTCATTATTCTTGTTATCTTTACCTTTTTTGCTGGGTAATAGCTTGATTTGCTTGTTAATAGTTGTTTGGAGTTTGATTGCTTGATTTGCTTGTTAATAGTTGTTTGGGTTTCTTCTTAAGTGTTTGAATTAACTTGAGGCATTCGGCATTATATATTATCAGCTTTGATTCACTAACACGAGTACATATAAATTGTATATTGTTGCTTACAATTATTTTGATGTTTTCGCTAACTACTTAGATTGTTTGCTCCTTCAAAATTCTTCAAGTTGATTCCTATTCATTTTTGTATAAGAGCAATGCTCTGAAGCATCATTTTGCTTTAAAGGTTCTGTTTTTATAAGATTGAATACATTTGGCAACAGCCCAATATATTCTAGGTGTGGCTATAAGGCTATTATATATGCGTTACTGATTGTATCATCTTTTATGGCATTATTTTTGCATTATAATAAAAGGTATGTTGCATTATTTAGATTTTGAGTGCTGGTGTGAAATTTTAAGGCATTAGATTTTGGTTTTCAATTTTTCTACAAAACGTCTTCATTAATTCCTAGAGTAATTTATGGACTCTTCATAATGGAGTTTATACTTTATATACCGGTATTGGGCTTACAATAAACCAGAAATTGCGGTTTCAATGATAAACCATATAGAATACGATCACATTGAAAGACTAAGAAAGCACTTTCTGCATGAAAAATTTTGTTGCTCCTAATCAGCTGCAACACCCGATTTGGGATGGTTTATAATGTGAGGAAGATAACATGTATTATTAAAATTACCAATAGTTCATTACCAACGGTGAAAAGGAATGAAATATGTAATGATCGAGTGTGACAATGCATAAATCATTTTTTCTGCATAATCTGCACTCTTGAAGCTTTGAAGAAGGTATTCACTCACAATTGAACATGAAAAGGATTTATATAAACTTGACTAGCTGAACCAAGTTATGCACTACTAAATGAGACAATTGGCATCCCATGTAACCTAAACTGTTTGATGCGAAATAAGAATTTCCAGCAGCCGTGAGACACAAAAAATAACCTAAAGATTAAATGAAGGAGGGGTATACTAACAGTTACAAAAGGATTCTGACAAGTTTGGTCTGACTACACAGTTAAAAAAAGCAAACTAATAATGCTTTAGACCATGTACAGTTTACACTTAATTTGTGTTTGGTTTTTCGGGTGATGAAAATTGATTCGCGTAGAATTGATTTTAGTTAAAAGTGAATTAAACAATTATGTGATTTGGGTTTAGATACATAATTTTCTTTAGAGACAAGGAGAAAGGCAAATGGTCTTTACATAGTGACATGCAGAGTTGTTTCATATAGATCAACTATGACAAAAGTGAAAGCTACAAAAGAGTAGCTTAAGCTCAAATCAATTCTAGAGAGATAATTGTTTTTTTTTTCCAATAGAAGTCAAACATCCTTCTAACCAAGCCAAATCACGACTGAGGTCAAGTTTGAGTTTAGATCTCCCCACCATTGAATCAAACAGATACTTAGTTGATACAAAATGGATGCATTTGATCTCATGTTGCCTCATAATTAGAGCTGTCATGATGGGTGACCCGGCCAGGCCCACCGAGCCAAAACGTAAATGTGGGCTGGTCTTGCCCAATTGTCTACTGGGCCGTGTTTTGTGTAGCCCAACCCAAGCCTGATAGGCCGGCCCGCGACCCAATCTGACTTTAACAAAGGAAATCATAAAAATTGCTCAAAAAACATAATTGCCCATGGACCAACTGGGCTGGGCCAAAACGGCCCTATTTATTCCTAGGCCTTTATTTAACTAGCCCAACCCAGCCAAAAACATTGGGCCTTGGGCTGGGCAAAATTGGGAGCTCTACTCATAATACCCTTAGCCATGGTTTAGACGTAGACACGGTGAGTGTAAAATAGTCCAACAAAAATAGTCCAACAAAGGTTATCTGTAAAGGGTATAGGTATAAATTAGAGTGCTGAAGACTAGATTAATAATTTCTGAAATTTTGATTGATCATTTATATACAATCCATTTCGAACGGTTTTCCTACTTAAGGAATTTTATAATTCTGGAAGATTGAAATTTTGTGAAATGTGAATATGAATTTTGGAGCAGACCATATTCTAGTAGATTTAATGAATGATTGTATGGATGGATTTTTATCAGATGAACGATGAAGCTAACGCTTAGTACGAATATAGATTTTACGGATACACACTCAAAAGACATAATAAAGTGAGTGACTTTTTTTATCAAACACCCCCGCAACCGCAACAACCCCCCAACCCCCCCCCCCCCCCCCCCCCCCAAAAAACACACACATGCACAATGTCAAAAGTCAAAAGTACCCTTAAAATGTAAAAAGTTTTCATCCATCTTCGTTTGGTCTTTTTCCACGCTTTCAGCAGGTTTGGTACCAAGTACAGTACTAATGTATCGAACATGTCTGATACCAAGATACTGTGTTTGTTAGAACTGAAATAGCGTCACACAGTATCTGGGTACTGTACAAGTTCGGTACCTTAGTATCGTCTTAGAGTTCATTGTGCAGAATCATTTTTGATAGATGTTTTCTATGTTTAATGACTTAGATTCTGATGATACTTTTGGTTGACGGATAGAATTTCAGTGGAGTAGATTCCCTCGACAATCATGATCGACGGTCTATTTGCAGTTAATTTTCTTTAATAGAGTCATTGGAATCTCCATCCTTTGAGTAAGAAAAAGGAGTGAATGACATTTGCTATGATAAATATGCTTCAACTGATAGAGTTTCAGCGATCCAGATTTATCATCAATAATTTTGTTCAACGGCTCCCTCTCAACGACACCCCCAATAAATAGGCACACTTACCCCCATTTCTTTCACACCAACTTCCACCTCCACCAACATCTATCCTTTACACACACACACACAACACATTCTCAAATGGACATCTTTTCAACTCAGTTCTCAATGGACACCACTCTGACTGTCCTTCATCATCGTGGAGATATTTTGACAAAGGCAAATAATGTTTGGTTTCAATGTCCCAATCCCATATTCTCTTGGATGTAAAAGGACATCTTCTTTTTGGAGTTAAAGCAAAAAGTATGGAGAAAGGTTCAAGAGGGCTATTTCCATAGAGAGGTAAGTATTTTCAGAGATGACTATTCAAAGCGACGATGTACGCACAATGATAGAAACCCATGCCCAGTATTCAACATTCGGTACTATGGAGCTGTATGTCAATACCATCCGGGGTACTAACGATAATTTTCCTTTTGTCACAGTAGACAAATATGTCTCTGCCGGATCACGTTCCTATTGTGTTTTTTATTACTCGTAATCGGGTGTTTATCATTTGTGTTTTGTTATCTTTGTTTTGTTATATTTGTTATGTGATGTACGCTTTTTCTTTTTATGAATAAAATCCCACCTTAAAATAATCGTAAACGAATATATAACGTCATGCACAACATCCATAGTCATGTACAAAATATAAAAATAAACAATTCAAAAAATACAAGTCATAAAGCACTATTGAGTCTATTGTGTGGATTAGCCGCCTCTCTACCATCATCCCTTTAAATCGAGTAAATGGTCTAACAATGCCTTTCAGCTGTTGAAATAATTCCCAAACCTGTGTCCCTTGTGGAACATGTCATTCCAGATGCTCAGCTATCTCCATTACACTGAGCATACCCAATCTTCACTATCACAACATGACTTGTACACCTCTTCCCACAGCCACTTCAGTGGTACACTAGTACCTTTCACTTCCACCTGCTTAGTGGCCTCCTCATAAGAGACTTCTAGAAGCTGAACTAATATCCGAGCTGCTTTGATCTTCAAATAGGCTGGGAGGTTAAAAAAAGTACCAGCTACAGGAATGTGGAGCAGCTAAGATCCGTCATCCAGAGTAATCATGGCTACAAAGAAATCATGACAGCTCAACGAATTTCCAAAAGCTTTGGTTGCATAAAATATCCTTCTCAATTTGTCCAACCTTGGTTGGGAAGAAAAAAAGCAAGAAAAACAAAAAAGAAGAAGAAGGGAAACTAGTTTGTTGTTTGCTGCTGTTTGCTGTTTTCTGTTTTGCTGCAGTTGCTGTTTGTTGTGGATGATGTCAGCTGGGACTGTTTGTTGTTTCAGTGTTGTTGCACTGCTGTTGATGTTTGTTGTCGTGAGTTTGCTTTTGGAAGCTCGTTATGGGCTGAATTGTTTGTCGCTGTGGACTGATATTTTTTATGAAGATTGCTGGCTGCGGAATTAAATTGGTAGATGAAGAATGCTCTTTTCGTTGAGTAGTTTATCGCTGTTTTTTTGTATTACGATACCCGTGTAATTGGCTTTGTCGCCTTGTTCTCCTTGGGGTACTCTTTTTCCTCCTTGGGTTTTTTTTTCTATGGAGTTTTGGCTCAATGAGGTTTTAACGAGGCCCCAAATTAATTATACGGGTTGGAGTACCCCCTGTACCCTCAAATTAATTGCAGATCTGTGATTCAGATCTGCAATTTTTGTTTGTGCTTGCTTCAGATCGCTAAAATTTGGGGTTTGCGTGTTTGTGTTTGATTTTTTTTTATGCGCGTTTGTTTGAATTTTTGGGTTTGTTTTTGAATTTCTCCTTAGTTTGTTGGATTTCAGATTTTGATTTGGGCATCAAAATTTTAGGATTCATGAACATGAACCAATTAAGTATATTTTTTATTAAATTTTATTAACAAATTTGAAAAGTCTATATGGATTTGCCACATCAACAACGTTATAGACACGTCAGCATTATAACATCCACATCACCGCAGTTACTGCCATGTCACCATTTTTTAACTGAAAATGAAAAAAGACTAAGGGTGTACACGTTAATTAACTTAAATGACTTAGTTTGTACGAAAAAATATAGAGGACCAACTTGTTAAAAAAATAATTTAAAGGACCCCGGTGTAATTTTGGCAAATTTTAATGATATTATTATATTATATTTTAGGTTTAAATACTTTTTACCCCCCTGCAAATATACCCATTATCCATTTACCCCCCCGCAAAAAAAAAAGTTTAAAACAAACCTTGCAAAATATAATTTTATCCAGTTACCCCCCTGCCGTTAAATTTTCTGTTAAAAACTGTAAAATTAACATTATCCAGTTACCCCCTGCCACGTGTCACCATATTATTGGGCCTCTGTGACACGTGGCACTGACTGCCACGTCAGCATCCTGGTCAACAGTGCCACGTCAGCAACCAATGGATGGCTGCCACGTGGCACTGTTGTTAATTCAAAATAAATCTTTAAAATGCCTAAAGTGAGACTTGAACCCATGACCCCTTACTCACACCCACAACTCCTAACCATTGAGCCAAATTAATACTTGTGATTATTAACTCAAATACTAATATATATTACATCATTGTAAATAAAATTAAAAAAAAAACATCAGTTCATCATCAATACAAGTTCCTCATCTATTTCCAGATCATCATCATTTCCAGTTCCTCATCATTTAAAAACATTTCCAGTTAAAAACATCAATACGCATCATTTCCAGTTCCTCATCAATACCCATTAAACATCAATTCGTCTCAAAGGACATCAATTCGTGGCACTATCAACAGAGTACCAGAAATTTGGTGACGAAATCGTTTCATAATCAACGTTCAACAACGAAGGTCACAGAGGAAAACGAAAGAGGAAAACGAAATTCTGGATCTATTTGGAAAACGAAAGAGGAAAACGAAAGAGGAAAACGAAATTCATCAACAAAGATAGAGGAAAACGAAATTCTGGAGGAAAACGAAATTCATCAACGAAACGGTTTCTGGTTGTTTGTTAAGATTCGGTTTTCGTTCCAGATCTATTTGGTTCTCTTCTCCAGATTCGGTTTCGATTTGGTTTTCTGGGAAAATACAAACGAAACGATGTGAAAATGCAGAGAAGAAGCAGAGAACAAAAAGGAAACGATTTGGTTCTCAGCAACATTGATGAAGATCCAAAAAGGAAAAAACGAGGATCCAAAAACGAAGCGCAGATACAGAAACAAAAAAAACGAAAAAAACGAAATGTAGATGCAGGGGGGAAACTAGTGGTGATTGAGAAGAGAAGAAACCACAGAGAAAGGAGAGATGAGGGAGAAGATGATCTGGAAATGGGTTACGTTGGATCTGGAAATGGGTTTGGTTTGTAACAGATCTAAGATTTTTTTTTTAATTTAATTGACAATGATGTAATATATATTAGTATTTGAGTTAATAATCACAAGTATTAATTTGGCTCAATGGTTAGGAGTTGTGGGTGTGAGTAATGGGTCATGGGTTCAAGTCTCACTTTAGGCATTTTAAAGATTTATTTTGAATTAACAACAGTGCCACGTGGCAGCCATCCATTGGTTGCTGACGTGGCACTGTTGACCAGGATGCTGACGTGGCAGTCAGTGCCACGTGTCACAGAGGCCCAATAATATGGTGACACGTGGCAGGGGGGTAACTGGATAATGTTAATTTTACAGTTTTTAACAGAAAATTTAACGGCAGGGGGGTAACTGGATAAAATTATATTTTGCAAGGTTTGTTTTAAACTTTTTTTTTGCGGGGGGTAAATGGATAATGGGTATATTTGCAGGGGGTAAAAAGTATTTAAACCTATATTTTATCCATATAGTTGAGTAAAAAAAAATCCTCATATAGTAAAAACTAAAAAGTCAAAATATGGAACCTTGCTATCAGAAATTACATGACAGCTGCAAAGGAAATTTCATTTGTTTTTTCCCTTATAGAAAAGAAGTTTATGATTAACCAAAACCACCAATTTCGTCCAGACATGGCGACGGGTAGCCAAGGAGATGATCAAAACGACGCCGTTTCATCTCAGACACAGACGGAGGAAACAACCACCAAGTGGCAGCTATTGACCACCTCGATCGGAACCCTTATATCACCATTACCTTCACTCCCTTCCTCCTCATCCGATCCACCCAACGATTCACTTCACGCGCCGCCACTACCCACTCTTCCGTTCGAGCTCGTAACAGAAATCCTATGCAGGCTTCCCGTGAAGTTCCTCCTACAACTCAAGTGCATCTGTAAGTCCTGGAATTCCCTAATCTCTGATCCCAAATTCGCTAAAAAGCACCTCCGCGTGTCAACCACACGCCACCACCTCATCTTAAGCTACATGAATACCATGAATCCTTCACCCGAGTTCACTCTCACGGCTTACCCCCTGTCCTCCATTTTCACCGCCGACCCCATGCAGCTCGAGTACCCTTTAAACAAGGGTAACCATTTCAATCTCCTCGTTGGTTCCTGTGACGGGATACTTTGTTTCGAAATCGATCAAAATTCCGCTCTTTTGTTCAATCCTTCCATTAGAAAATTCAAGAAATTGCCCAACATGAATAACCCACGCAAAAAGGGTAGTTACATTATATATAGCTTTGGTTATGATCATGTCACTGATGATTATAAGGTGGTTGCTATTTTTTGCTATGAATGTGATAATGGTGCTATTGGGGTTTACAAAACCCTAGTAAAGGTTTATACTTTGAGTACTAATCATTGGAGAAGGATTCAAGAGTTTCCTTCTGCGGCCCCTTTTGATGAATCGGGAAAATTTGTGAGTGGAAGGGTTAATTGGTTGGCATCCGCTAATTCAAGTAGTTCTTCAGGGATCATTGTTTCTCTTGATTTAGGTAATGAGTGTTATGAAGAAATTTTGCAGCCTGATTATGATGGAAGAGTGGAGATGGTTGCTTTGACATTGGCTGTGTTGAGGCATTGCTTGTGCATCATTTCTCACCGTCTTTACTATTCTGATATTTGGATTATGAAAGAGTATGGAAATAAGGATTCTTGGACTAAATTGTACATCGTTCCTTACATGGGTGATCTTGTTTCTTGGACCAAAGTACTTTATGCTTATGAGGATGACCAGGTGTTACTGGAGTCTCAGTCAGGGTTTGTTGTTTATGATTACAGATATGGTACTTCTAAAACTCTAAAGATTGAGAACACCAATATTTGGAAGGCCTCTGAAGTCTACATTGAGAGTTTGGTATCACCTTGTTTTTAATATTATGATATAGAATATGTTGTGCTATGTCTCTTGTTCATTATAAGTATTTTATCTTTACTGGTTTGGATGTAAAGTATGCTGCGACTAGTTTGGATGTAACTAGCCTGAGTGTGATATCACAGTTGTTCTTTGCTTAACAGTAGGACACAGATGTTGTGCTGTCACTTGTCCATGAGGTATATGAAGAATTCACTAGATTCTTCAACTCCCTAACTGCAACTCATGTTATTTTCCATTTGTGGATGTAGACAAGTTGTTAAATTGTGCATAATTTGTTTGAGAATCTTGTCCCAGTTACTAATAGTTGTGTATGCATGTGATGAAGGGGGTGTAGTATTCCCCCCAACAACATCATGAATTGCAGCATCTGCTTTTATATGGTTTCTTTGCTTTGATGTATTAATGTAGTAACATGGATAACCTCTAACTTGCATCTAGCTGCATTGATGTTCTGAGCATCAACTAGACATCCACAAAGTTCCTTTTGATCATCCAACTATGCGTTACTGATTGTTTGATCTATTATGGCATTATTTTTGCATTGTAATAACAGGTTACAGGTATGTTGCATTATTTGGATTTAGAGTGCTGGTGTGAAACTTTGAGGCATTAGATTTTGGTTTTTAATTTTTCTACAAGACACGTCTTCAGTAATTCCTAGATTTATTTATGAATTCTTCATGTAAAAACTTGATGGAATAACTATATGTTATGAACTTTGGGAAGGTTCAGTTTAGATGGATAAAAGTAAGGTTCTGGTTTTGGCAGGTGCAAATGCTGCATAGTTTTCATTCTTAAGACACTTTTGAGCTAATTGGAATGATATTGTGGGTATGAGGAGTGCTAGCAATAACATTCTTTCTCCATCACTCACTCTAATATTAGATGAAATTCATTTGGGTTCCACCACTTTGAAAATGAGACTCATTAACTTAGTGGAACACATGAATTTCACCAATCATGTAGCCAGTGTTGGAGAGAGTGCTAGAAAGAGTGTTACTAGCACTCTTCCGATGTAGTGTTAACAAGTTTAATAGTATGTCTTAAGTGAGTTTTCTACACAAATTTTGTTTTAATGCATAAAGTGCATGTTATTTTTAGCACATAAATTTTGTTTTAATGTATAAAGCCCTGGGAGTTATACTATTCGTTGAACTTCAAATAAAAATTGTGTCAAATTTGGACTCAACAGGTTTCAAATGCACATTCACCTATTGAAATGAAATTTAGAGGGAATCCAGTAATGTTTACTACTTTACTATCTTTATGTAGTCAATACCCGAATTGGCATTAGGTGATGAGGATGTGTGGGGTTTGTTTGCATTCAAACCAAGTTCTGCATTGCTAACTGCATAATGGATACTGTTATAGAACTTACAATAAACCATAAATTGTGCTTTCAATGATAAACCATAATTTAAGAATACCCTTTGTAAGTAGGGAAGCAATAATAAAGAATAGGATCACATTGAAAGCCTAAGAAAGTATTTCCTGCATGACAGATTTTGTTGCTCCATAATCAGCTGCAACACCCGATTTAGGAAGGTTTATAAAGTAAGGTAGCATGTATTATTAGATTTACCAATAGTTCATCACATAGAGGCACAATTTGGTAGCTTTTCTTTTTATAAGCAATGTTAGTGGGGGTGGGGAAATGTTAGTTTTTGGGGTTTGAACTCGGGACCTTCTTCTTGCACTCTTTTGGTGCACTCCTTCGATATCTGTTAGCTCGCCAACTGAGCTACCTATTTGGTAGCTGAAGGACATGAATTACTAGTGAAAAAGAATGAAACCAGTAATGAGTGTGTAAATAGTGCATAAATCATTTTTTTTCTGCATAATCTACACTTCCTAAAGCTTTGAAGAAGATTTTTCACATACAATTGAACTTGAGAAGGGATATAGTTTTTGGTTGTAGAAAAGTGGATTTATACAAACTTGACTAGTTGAACCAAAATCTTTTTTTCTGCATAATCTACACTCCTAAATAGTGGAAGGGTACTGACTATTACAAAATGGATGTATTTGGTCTTCTTTTTTTTTGACAAAAGATGTATTTGATATGATGTTGCTTCATATTACCCCAAAACCATGGCATAGAGGTAGACACCGTGAGTGTAAAATAGTTCAATAAAGTTTAGCTGAAAAGGGTATAAATAAGAGTATTTAAGACTAGATTAGGTTTTTTCCGCAACTTTGATCGAGATACCATCTACCGAAGAGCACTTGGACGAGATAGTAGGGGTCTCTTTCAACTTAATCAAGGTCCTGGATTCGAATTAGCCTTATCATGCAGCAGTGTTAAATCTCGAGGGAGAGCTTTGCCGCCCATTGCGGTCCTACCCAGCTCGAAGGATTAGTCTCTGTAGTTGCGCGCAGAGGATACCCGATTTATACCAAAAATACAATATGGGTGCGTCATTTTCCCATTTAAGGAATTCTATAATTCTGCAAAATTCATCTAAAATCGTTGCTGTATGGATTGATTTTTACTAAATGAACAATGAAGCTAATGGTTGATTTGAACATTGACTGTATGCAAACTCTCTCAAGGCCCTTAGTGAGGGTTACATATTCATTGAGTAAGGTCGGTGCAACAAGTATAGAGGCCTAAAAAGAACTCTAGTGTGAGGTATTTTAAAATTAATAATAGTATTTTCTGAATTGTTTTAGTTTTATTTACCTTTTTCTTTTCTTAGAAATTGTATAATAAAAAATTTATAGTCTATAAGAGCATCTTTAATGGAGAGCAACTAAATGAGTTACTTAGGGTATGTTTGGGAGGGGGTTTTGGGAGGAAGCTATAAAATGTCTCTAAACATAAATCAAGTGTGATTAAAAATGTTATATTTATTTTATCAACTTTTTCTTTTAATTTTTTGAAATCTTAAATACTTAATAAGATATAAACTAATCTTTTTCAAGTCCTCCCCTCCATTCCCCTCGCAAAACCCCTTCCAAACACACTCTTAAGTTACTTTTTTGTGGGTTCAAAGTGTCATGTAGGACTTAAGCATTTTTTAGTTGACTCAAATGATTTTTACTCCAATGGGGATTGCTAATAAGGAACCATACATGACCTCATTTATTTATATTTTTTATTTATATTTAAATTTTACTTCACCAACATAATGTGGCACAAGTGGTAGATACCTGGGTCTCTTAACCATTTGGTCCTGGGTTCGATCCCTGGCCGGTGCGTATGGAAAAACATTTGTTGGGAGAGGTCAACCCCTGAAATGGATCTCAAATACCTCGAAGGATTAGTCTTCACAGTCATCATGGAGGATACATTGGTTTAAAAAAAAAATTACTTCAATTTATCCATGGAGGATACATTGATTTCCGAAAAAAAAATTAATTCAATTTAAATTTTATTTTAATTGTTAATTTTTTTTTAAAACATATTGATGTTTTTAAACAAGAATTTGATTTGATCGTGAAGCTTCATAAAAATTGAACAATATCTGTTGGACAATATATATTAAATTAAAATATATTATTAAACAAGAAATTTAATATATCTATTGGTAACGAGTTGACTCATTCCCCACAATGGCGTGGGTTCTGTAAGCGCTTAAAGAGCCGTGAGCCCATCTCACCTAAATTTTTTGTAAAAAAAATGTTAAAAAAATATCACAATGTCCACCAGAACATTCGTCAATTATAATAATAATTGTTAAACTTTACCTTTCCACTCTCGTTTTCACTTTCTAGAACTACAATGATGTTTTTTATTTTCAGTACTTCATTTAAGTAAATTTCATTGAATTTTTTAATTAAAAAATTTAGAATAAACACTCCTAGTCCTAGTTACTACCGATCTCTATAATGTTACCTGCAACAAAATTTAGTAAACTCATGCCTCCACGTAGGATTACTATATCGCTGGTTTCTAATACGTGCCGCATCTTATAGTTGTTTGCCGCACTTATGGTATCTTTGGATGATGAAAGAAAGTTGAAGAAATGAAACTAACTAAAAAGTGAGATGATTATTGAGTTGTTTGGTAGAAGTGAAAGTGAATAGAAAAGAAAGAGATATAGTTAGTAAATGACAAAAATATCCTTATATAGCTTTAATATCGAATAACATCAAAAAATACATATTAACTTTTATATATATATATATAAATATTTTTTGTTGACAAATTTATATATTTAAATATATAAATAAATATATAAATTTATTGTTGCAAAATAATTCATTCATCAGTTATATAAGGGATACTATAATTCGATGAAGATGTTGAGCTATATAATATTAATATTAATATAAGTATGAAACAATAAACTACGTACAATATTAATATCAAACAAAACAGTTACTATTACTGTATTATTATTATTATTATCATTTGTTGAGTATTATCATTTTGTTAAATATATATGCTAGCTGTGCAACAAATAATTCTTTCGCACTAAAAAAAAGTTAAATATATATGTGTTAGCCTAGAATTTCGACAAGGCTTTTGAGTGGTTAGTTAATAGGGTTTGACTTTTCATTAAAAATCATTCATAATGCCTTCAGAAAGAATAAGTGACATTTAAGTCATCTCAGCATGTTTTCGACAGAAGAAGTCTTCACCAATTCGACAGGGAAAAGTTTTCGACAAGACAGTCTATTCAGGATTTCGTGAAGCAGTTATTGGCAAACAGTTGTGTCGAATTTCAAGACTAAGGTTAATACAACGTGGGCAGTATGTGGCATCGAGCGTGGCACGAAGTCTATCACTGGTTAATGAGACGTAGCCACGTGTCCATAGCAGTTTACATTTCAGTCATTATTTTCTGTATAAATAGTGGTTTTTACGTAGAAATCAAGGTGGCAAATTATTATACCAAACACACAGTTCTGAAACTCTAACTTCCAAGTCACAGCGAAAACAGAGTAAAAGAATTCTTGTACAACGTATGTGAATTTGTGCACCATTCTCTTTACATTTAATGCAAATTATTGCTTTCAATACAAGTTATTTTATATTTCTGCGTTCCATTTTACTACTTCTTTTTCTTTGATTTCCATTTTTATGGTGAATTGTCCCCCTTTTAAAATATATTTGTTGACAAACTGCGGTGTTTAAAGGCAATTGCTTTGGAGATTTTTGGTTTAATCTCACAAACATTTCTAATAAAACCAGTGATTGTTTGCTAAAAACACCAGCAAACAAATTGGCACGCCCAGTGGGACCGTTTGCCTTTAATACGTAATTTTTCTATGTTCTTGTATGTGTTTGTATTCGCATGCACTTAAGAAGTGGAAAAATGGTTCGTCCTACTAATAATGCGTCTAGTTCTAATCCTGTGATTTCACAAGAACAGGGAACAATAGTAGACTCTGCAAACGTAAATGCAGGGGTAGTTGTGGGAACAATATCCCCATCATCATCAACAACTGTTCCTTCAGTATCAATGACTAACGTTGGATCAACGCAGTCAAACATGGCATCTATGCCTATGCCCTTGCCGTCACATATGGGACTTCATAGTCCTTATATGGCAATAGGAAGCGGTTTAAATCCACATTTTCATAATGTAAGTTTTCCTGCATTTCCTTCTGGATCATATGGCATGCCTACTGGAATGCCACATATTTCGACCATGTCTCCTGTACATGTTTCTTCTGAAAGTGTAATGGGTCGAAATCCCACAGCATTAACCAATGAATCCTTGTTTGCCTTACGACAACAAGTTGATGAGAGCAATCATGATATGGTTAATATGTTAACCCAACAAATCGGTACAGTTTTTAATCCATTGATTCAAAATACCGATACTAGTTACCAAATGTTAGCCAAACAAATGGGTCGAATTGCAGATTTCTTTGGGGCTCCAAATATTAGTAATAGGCAGATGCCTAACACAGTAAATAATGGATTGCCTGTTCATACCCAAAGAACAATTCCAGTCGAAGTCCCAGTGAATTTAGGTGAACGTCAGGGAACTGCAAATCATGTTCCTGAAGTTGTTCTGGTAAATCGAAATCAGAATGCTGATGAAGTTGTCCGACAAGTGCAACAAAATAATGTTGGCGCTCAAGATAACATAGCCACTTTAGTAGAAACTATATTGACACAAAATGGCGTTAATGTAGGCTTACATAGGCCAAATTTCATATCACCATTGTGTGAATATGTGTTGCAAACTGAGTTACCAAGGGGCTGGAAAGTTCCTAAGTATACTAAATTTGGTGGTGACACAAAAGAGTCTACTGTCGAACATATTGCTCGTTATTTGACTGAGTCTGGGGATATAGCCCAAAATGAGAATTTGAAGATGAAATATTTCCCAAATTCTTTAACAAAAAATGCTTTTACTTGGTTTACTACATTACCCCCTGGTTCTATTTTCACATGGGGGCAATTAGAAAAAGCATTTCATGCGCAGTTTTACATGGGCCAATCTAAGATTAGTCTCAAAGAATTGGCCAGTGTTCAGCGTAAAATGCCTGAAACTGTTGATGACTATTTGAATAGGTTTAGGCTACTGAAGGCTCGTTGTTTCACACAAGTGCCTGAACACGAACTCGTCGAAATGGCTGCTGGTGGTCTTGATTATTCAATCAGAAAGAAATTGGACACGTCTTATCTAAGAGACATGGCCCAACTGGCTGATAGAGTTCGACAAGTTGAAAGGTTAAAAGAGGAGAAATCTAGGTCAACTAGGTTTCCTAAAAAAGAAAAAATTGCATATGTCAATGAAGAATTTGACGTCGCATTCGGTGATGTCGAAGAAGAGGAGATAGACGTGGCTGAACTCAAGCCTGGTCCTCCTTATACTTGTAAATTACTAAGGCCTGCTAATGGGAAAAATCCTGTTGAGCCAAAAAATGACAGATTTGTGCCTAAGACATATACTTTTGATGTTACTAAATGTGATGAAATATTTGATCTGTTAGTAAAGGATGGTCAGATATTGGTACCTAGTGGCTTAAAAGTACCAACTCTTGACCAGAGAAAGAAAAAGGGTTATTGTAAGTTCCATAATTTTTTGGGACATAACACTGACCGTTGTGTGCTTTTCAGGGATCTTGTGCAAAAAGCAATCGAAGAAGGTAGATTAAAATTTGAGGATAGAAAGATGAAAGCTTCAATGCAAGTTGTGGATGACCCTTTACCTAAAGCTGAAGCCATGTATTCAGAGCCTTTCGAAGCAAGTGTAAACATGGTAGATGCTGAAATGAAAGATCCTCCAAAGAAGCTTAAATCCTCCACCAAGAAATTGGAAGGTTTTATTTATGCAGAAGGGATGAAACAAGAGATAACCTTGAAAGAGTACGATGGGAAGCTACATGCTGTGTTCCCAAAAGCTGAAGAGGAATTGATAGATTTCCTCAACAGAAGTAAGTGGAACAATTCTGAGGTTATGCTATGTCCAAGGTGCAGTGCTGTTTTCGACAAAGAGGCAGCTAAAGCTGTTGAAGGGTACCAGGATCAGGAACAACGTAAGAGGAAATGGCTTGACAATAGGCCACCCTTTGATTTTGGTAGCACTGAGCTTCCTGGTTACAAGGCCAATGTTACAAATAAGCCTTCATCTAGCAAGGCTAATGTTTCGACTAAGCCTTCAACAAGCCAAAAGCCAGGAAAGAGAGGATCCATCAAACTGTTTGGTAAAACCTTCGTTCCACAAACGAGTTCCCCTGTTGGAAAATGGGTTCACAACAATGCACCTGCTCAAGTTGTCCATCAAGATGAGTATTATTCCAACAAGTATAATTATCGGAATAATTATAAAGGTAAGAATCCTATGACTAAAACCCAGTGGCGTCGTTTTCAGAGAAACCAGAAGAAGAAAGCTTCTTTAGACGTAAACAAGGTTCCTAGTCACTTTGGAATCAAAGTCCAGTTGGGTGATAAGAAGGTGGCTTCTAAGGTTGAGGCAAGTACCAGTGCTGATGTTGCTAAGCCTACAAGTGTGGTAAATAAGGCAAAAGGTAAGGATGTTTTGATGGAAAAACCTAGAAGGCCTGCACTCGAAAGAATCGGTCCTCCATCTTCGACATTTAAAGGGAAAGAATCTCAGTCCGACTCTGATGAGGACATAGGTTCTGGTTTTGATGATTCTGATGATGACTTCGATGTCGTCTGTAATGTGGTGTCAATATTGCCACTGGAGTATGATGTCATAACTATGCCTAACAGTGAGGAAGAAGATTTCACTGAAGATATGGCTTGTCACAAACCCATGTGTTACTATGTGATGAATGATGGCTGTGTCGAAGAGCAGATGGCTACTTTCGAGAGGCCAGATACGAGTATGCAGAATCACCTGAAGCCTTTATATATTCAGGCTAAGGTTAATGGTATTGGCATCAACAAAGTGTTAGTTGATGGAGGTGCTGCTGTGAATCTTATGCCTGAAGTGCTTATGAAGAAGATAGGCATATCCATCACTGACCTTAAGCCACACAATATTGTCTTAAGTAATTACGAAGGCAAAACTGGTTATTCTCTTGGAGCCATTGAAGTGGAATTGATTGTTGGAACTATCAAGAGGACTACTCTCTTCTTAGTGATTGCTTCCAAAGCAAATTTCAATATGTTACTTGGAAGGGAGTGGATACATGGAGTTGGTGCTGTGCCTTCAACATTACATCAAAGACTAGTGATGTGGAAGGAAGATGGTCTTGTCGAATACATTGAAGCAGACCAAAGTTATTTTCGTGCTGACGTGAATCACATCACCAAAGAAAATTTTGAGAAAAGATTGGCGAACATTGCGCCATGTCCATCTTCTAATGAGGCATACATTCCTGCTGATAATGTATTTGCTTCAGTTAATTTGCATCCAAACTATGGTTTTGTTTGGGAAAGGCAAATAATAGGAGATGCTACTGCCCAACCTGAGGGGTGGTATTCTGATTCTTAAAATGTTTCCTATGTCAGTTCCTAATGCATGGAACAAGATTACGGCATATATGGCCGAAAATAAGTTAAAAGCGGCTATGGAAGCCGAATTAAATCATCAAACAATGGCTGTCGAAGCCAAAGGTTCTGAAGACGAAAATGGCATTATTATGAATGGAAAGCTTGATTGCATTTATGATAATGAGCCATTAGGGTTTGAAAAGGATCCTAGAGATTCAACAAAGCGAATGCAGGCTCAAGATCCATTGGAGGAAGTAGATTTGGGAGATGGCTCAAAGAAGAGGCCAACTTTTGTTAGTGCATACCTGGATGTTGCATTGAAAACCCAAGTTATAACGTTACTAAGGGAGTTCAAAGATTGCTTCGCTTGGGACTATGACGAAATGCCTGGATTGAGTCGAGACGTTGTGGAATTGCAATTACCAATTCGACCAGAGAAGAAGCCCGTGAAACAGATACCAAGAAGGTTTGCTCCTCAAATATTAACTAAAATTAAAGAGGAGATCGAAAGGTTGTTCAAGAACAAATTCATCAGAACTGCCAGGTATGTCGAATGGTTAGCTAATATAGTTCCTGTAATTAAGAAAAATGGCACTCTTAGAGTTTGCATAGATTTTAGAGACTTGAATAATGCAACTCCCAAAGATGAATACGCAATGCCTGTGGCAGAAATGTTAATAGATTCAGCAGCAGGATTTGAATACCTCAACATGCTTGATGGTTATTCTGGGTATAATCAAATCTTTATTGCTGAAGAAGATGTATCGAAAACTGCATTTCGTTGTCCAGGGGCATTAGGTATTTATGAATGGGTAGTAATGCCATTTGGTTTAAAAAATGCTGGTGCTACATATCAGAGGGCAATGAATTGTATGTTTCATGACTTTATTGAAAACTTTATGCAAGTATACATAGATGATGTGGTGGTTAAATCTTCCTCAGAAAATGGTCATTTAGACCATCTTCGACAATCTTTTGAAAGAATGAGGAAATATGGATTGAAAATGAATCCATTAAAATGTGCCTTCTGTGTACGTGCAGGAGATTTCTTGGGTTTTGTGGTGCACAAAAAAGGCATTGAAATCAATCAGAATAAGACTAAAGCTATAATTGAAACGAAAGCTCCTTCAACCAAAAAAGAACTTCAGTCACTGTTGGGAAAAATCAATTTCCTACGAAGATTCATATCAAATCTAAGTGGCAAAACTCAAGCATTTTCGCCATTATTGAGACTGAAGAAAGAAGAAGTTTTCAAATGGGAATCAGTTCATCAAGCAGCCTTTGAAGAAATTAAGTCTTATTTGATGAAACCGCCAATTCTAATGCCTATTATTAGAAACAAAGTGCTCAAATTGTATATAGCAGCATCTGAAAAAACAATAGGCAGCATGTTAGCTCAAGAGGATGATAATGGTGTCGAAAGAGCCATATATTACCTTAGTAGAGTCTTAATAGATGCTGAAACTAGGTACAGTTCTATAGAAAAGTTGTGCCTTTGCTTGTATTTTTCTTGCACAAAGTTAAAGCAATATATAAAGCCAGCTAATGTTTGTGTTTATTCGCATTCTGATATTATTAAGCATATGCTGTCGAAACCAATAATGCATAGTAGAATTGGTAAGTGGGCTTTAGCTTTGTCTGAATATGACTTAACTTATCAACCTTTAAAATCAATTAAAGGACAAGTGGTTGCTGATTTTATAGTGGACCACTCTGTTGTCGAAGAAACATTACATTTCGTAGACACATATCCTTGGAGGTTGTAGTTTGATGGTTCGAGTCATAAAAAAGGAGTTGGGATTGGTGTTTTAATTATTTCACCAAATAACATTCCAACGAAGTACAAGTGTAAGATTCGAAATCATTGCTCAAATAATGAAGCTGAGTATGAGGCTCTAATTATAGGCCTTGAAATTTTACTTGAGCTAGGGGCAAGATGTATCGAAATAAAAGGTGATTCAGAATTGGTTATCAAACAAATGACCAAAGAATATAAATGTATTAAAGAACACCTTATTAAATACTTTATTATGGCCAATTCCTTGTTAAAGAGATTTGACTCTGTTCATTTAGAACATTTACCACGAGTTGATAATCAAGTGGCGAATGACGTGGCCCAATGAAACGGTTCGCGTTATCTGCGTAAGGTCATGATTATTTTTGCCTATATCACCATTTAATGCAAAGTTGTTGGAGGTGACGTTTCGAAATCTTCAAAAATATTCTTTTTCTTCCTTAACACTTGTGTTGTCGAAAAAGATATTTTTGGGGGGGCAATTTGTTAGCCTAGAATTTCGACAAGGCTTTTGAGTGGTTAGTTAATAGGGTTTGACTTTTCATTAAAGATCATTCATAATGCCTTCAGAAAGAATAAGTGACATTTAAGTCATCTCAGCATGTTTTCGACAGAAGAAGTCTTCACCAATTCGACAGGGAAAAGTTTTCGACAAGACAGTGTATTCAGGATTTCGTGAAGCAGTTATTGGCAAACAGTTGTGTCGAATTTCAAGACTAAGGTTAATACAACGTGGGCAGTATGTGGCATCGAGCGTGGCACGAAGTCTATCATTGGTTAATAAGACGTAGCCACGTGTCCATAGCAGTTTACATTTCAGTCATTATTTTCTGTATAAATAGTGGTTTTTACGTAGAAATCAAGGTGGCAAATTATTATATCAAACACACAGTTCTGAAACTCTAACTTCCAAGTCACAGCGAAAACAGAGTAAAAGAATTCTTGTACAACGTATGTGAATTTGTGCACCATTCTCTTTACATTTAATGCAAATTATTGCTTTCAATACAAGTTATTTTATATTTCTGCGTTCCATTTTACTACTTCTTTTTCTTTGATTTCCATTTTTATGGTGAATTGTCCCCCTTTTAAAATATATTTGTTGACAAACTGCGGTGTTTAAAGGCAATTGCTTTGGAGATTTCTGGTTTAATCTCACAAACATTTCTAATAAAACCAGTGATTGTTTGCTAAAAACACCAGCAAACAATATGTTAGCCGACAACAAAGATCACAAACCAAAGCAAGGATATATCTGCCATTTCATCAAAAGTTAGTCTTCTCTGCACTCTCTCTTCCCAAATTGAGGAGAAGAAGCAAATTTGAGCATGGTCCCACCAAAAGTATCCTTTCCTTCCTCTATTAGAAGTGAGCCAAACGATGGAAGCCCAAATACCAAGAAACTTTCATTCCTTTTGCCTTTCTTTCCCTCTATTTTCATGAGAACCAAACACAGTGTTAAAGTACTGCGATAAAGATGCTCTAAGGTTTAATAAACCTTCAGAAAAAATTTGCAAAATTTTAATTAATAACTACTTATAAAATTTTAGAATCAAGGCCTGCGCATGACAAAACTTGATGTTTAATGAGTAATATTTAGTAAGAGCGCAAATCACTTATTAATTATATAAGATTTTTTGTTGCCTTTTTTTTTTACAATAAAACTCTTTTCTCGGATTATGGACGCCTTGCTAGTTGGAGTCTAACTAGAGAGAGATTCAAAAGCTTCTCAAGTCTCCTTGGGACGTGCAGATTGTGCATGTCTACCGTGAAGCTAATAGGTGTGCGGATGAGTTAGCTAGTATTAAATGTTTTAGTTTGCTTCCCTTGACTATTTTTGAGCTTAGCCCTCCTGGCGTGGGTTCTCTTGTGCTCGTCAATTATATGGGAACTTCGATTCCCCGTCGTTTTAGCAGTTAGTTTTGCTTTGTTGTTTGGGGCATAGCCCCCGTTTTCTACCCAAAAAAAGACTTTTTTGTTGCCTTTATTGAGTCAAAACTTAGAGTCCTATAAGGGTTTAGCCTATACTTTATGCTTGGCCGACCACGTTTGATCAAATTAGGCCTTAATTTTTTTTATAAACTGGATATCCTCTACGCGCAACTGTAGAGAATAATCCCTCAAGCCGGGTACGATCACAATGGGCGGCAAAGCTCTCCCTCAAGAGATACCCAAGGCTGGATTCGAACTCAGGACATTGGTTAAGCTGGATGAGACCCCTACCATCTAATCAAAGTGCTCTTGTGTTTAGGCCTTAATTATTTAATAAAGTCGTAAACAAATGGCCATTAGATTTAGATAATAATAATAATAATAATAATAATAATACATTCAAATATGTTAAAAACTAATGTAGGTCAATGCGTTTAAATTTACAAAAAAATGTTAAAAAATGTAATCAATGAACTAAAGATGTCTCTGAAACAAATTCCAACACTTTCTATAATGGAGACCTAATTAACATAATGGGAAGTGCAATAGTATGTGCTAGATATCATCACATATTAGACATCAATTTATCAATGAAATGGCTGCTCTCAATGCTAATCCTCCAAGAGAACATAGTTAATTTGCCGGCTATATAGTAGTTGATTATTGGAATCTTGATATTTCGGCTGCATCTGATTTGATAAATGATAATATGATTTCCATATTGGAGTGGGGTTACTTTCATGATGTACATTTATAAGGAATACTAATCGACAATAAAAGAGAACAAAAGCTTTTGTTATTAAACTCCAACAAAAATACTTTGGGCCACAAATTAAAGCAGCCACTATATGACATAGTGCACCTCGATAAGGAACCAAAAATAAACTGAGCTTACGTGTTTCGCAACTGGTGCATCTGTCTATCACTAAAATATTTATCCCTTCCTTTTTCTGAGAAGATTTTCTGATTAGTGAAACTACTAGTATATTCTTTTTTTAGTTATAGAGTAATTATGCTAGTTACAGAATTTTAATATCAGTTATTTACAAACTTAATTGGGTAGGCATGTGGAAGTTCCATGTGGTTTAGCTTTTGAGAATGAGTTAGGCCACCTCTAAATTTTAATCGAAATGACAAATTTATAGATAATATTAAAGTTCCATGTGGCATGTTTTATGCCAATCTCAAAGTGAATTCTACCGTACACAATCTTGTGTATGGTACAACAGTTGAATCGGGTTAGATTTTGTAGTCTGGCCGAATTTAATTATGCACACCATATTTTTCTCTTCTCCGACACACACCACCCTTCAACTCGTTTTGCTGACCCCAACCCTAACTTCACTTTCTGTTCCGTACCGTATCTCCGAACTGGTATTCGATCTTAAATACCAAGTCCGGTCCGAGATAATTGGTAGTTGTATTCTTGGTCAATCCGAGTTTGAGCTCCGACCCGAGGTGGGGTGGTACCTGCAATAACACTCCGACGCTCAAGTTAGTCAGTGGGTCTATTGCAAGTGAGAGAATTGGAAAGTGTGTACCTTTAATGCTAGCATTGAATGCTTATTTATAGGTTTTGGGAATCAACCGGAACCATCGGATGTGGGTATTTGATCCTCACAATTGGTTGGTGGGTTTGCCTTTGGTATTGGGCCTTAGTGCACAATGTATTTGTGGCCCAATCCATAACAGTTGCCTCGAGTCGGTTTGCCTTAGGGCGAGCTCGACTTGATGCCTTGTCCGGGTTTGAGGTACGTTCTGAACTTGATCCGGTCTTGTCGGTCTGGAAAACACGCCTAGCTTCCGAGGCTGAGCTTATACTATCGTTAGTGTTTGGTCTCCAGCCTCGGAGTAGTCGCATGGCTGCAGCCACAAGCGCTGGATCGATGGGAGGCATACTTTGAGGTTTAGGCCGCGTTCTCCTTTTTCGAAAACCGAGCTTAAGGTGCTCTGCGCGAGCTTATATTTGGATGGCTGTTCTTCGCGGTGACCTTTCGAGGCTCGGAGAAAGCGAAACCGAGTGACTCGAGGTATTCTCATTATGGCGACGCTTTGATTCCAGTGTTGTCATCAATGTTATTGATGGGGCGCGTCGTTTGATGGGGAGTGGCGTAATGATGGTGCCTCGATTTGTGCGCCCTGACTAGGTGCTATTGATTGGACGCGTCGCCTAGGCCCAGACCCAATTCGTAGCTGATGGAACACTATAAATATGTGTGAGTGACTCATTCATTTGCACTGGTTTTTTGCAAATTGCTCCGGGTACCGACTTTAACATCGTTATTCCGTGCTTTGGTCTCCGAGCTTCCCGTTCAACTTACTGTGGCGAGGGTCTCTGCCATTCAGTTTATTGAGGTCGTCAGAGCACGCGAACAAGTTCAGCTTCGCCGAGCTTCCGGTTTTCAAGGTTAGTGTGCTTCCACTGTTTCTAGTTCTTTTTGCCTTATGTTTTAGCCGATATTCCTGTTTGCACGTTTTCATAAACACAGAGTGGGGGTCGTCAGGTCGGGTTTCGACTTGGTTGTGGACCCACTGTTTCACGCTTAAACTTGACTTGGCATGCCTCCATTTCTGCAGGTGCGATCTGGCTAGAACAAAACAAACTCGTCGGGTTATCGATATAAATCGCCCAAACGTTGTCAAACTGATGGCTTCCGATCCTAGAGACTCGAAAGGAGTTCACTCCGATAACCTTAGATCGACCGGGCCCGATGTTCACGAGGGATTTAATTCGGCTCCCAACAGCTTCCAAGTGGAAGAGCGCTCCCCCGAGATTCTTGATAATGAGCTGATGGAGGAAGGTCACGCGAGCGAGGTCCGATCCGAAGACGTAGTGGTCATTGAGTCGGATGAGTCTGATGCTGATGGTGATGGGGAGAGCAAGGGAGCACCAACTCTCGCTGGAGTTCTGATGATAGCAAGGCCGAAGTTGAGGCCGAAGTTGAGGATTTTGCCGAAAGTCAGAATAACGAAGAAGACCTTCCTGAAGGTCGGAACAAAGGAAAAGGTCTTGCTGAAGGTGATTCCGATGAGTACTCCAGCACCGGGGTCGGATTGGTCGATGTCCCCCTGCTGATGCCTTTAAGTACTCAACGGGAATATTCCTGGGTGTCAGAATCGTTGAGGGCGATCTGATCTATATATAAGGCCGAAGATCATATGAGCCACATTGTCAAAATAATTTCCGAGAGGAGAGGAGATAAATGGAGAGCGGAAGGCATGGGAGAAGGTCAGCATGTCGCCGTTTGGGCACCGGCCCTCAAGTTCATGATGTACGAGGTGACGATTGTCACTATGAACATCCGACTTCCATTCACCACCTATCAGTAAGAGGTTTTTGGAAGGATAAACCTCGCTTCTACCCAAATCCACCCCAATTCTAGGGCCTTCATGCGGGCTTTTGAGCTGATGTGCATTCATTTGGAGAGGCCGATCTCTGTTAGTTTGTTTTTCTTTTTATTTGAAATAAATAGACAGCACGAGGAGGGGTCCAAAGATCGGTGGGAGCATGTGAGCCTCAGGGCCAGAAGGAACACCAAAATTTTCATGCTCTATTCCGACTCCCTGAAGGGAAATTGGAAAGACAGATTCTTCTTTGTTGAGCCTGTGAATGACGTGGCCGTGAGTTACGTCGGCAAATATAGTGATGATGGACAATCTCTGGAGTCCACTAAGTTTCCCATCGGGTGGTCTCTTTTCACTTCAATCGCCCCCCAAATTCCTATACGGTCAGCTTAAGCAGGCTGAGTGACGAAGACCAAGAGTCTTTGGCGATCTTGACGAACTTTGCTGATTTGATTCCTTGGAGAGATCCGAAGAAATTTGGCATCGACACAACGAAGTTGGTCGAGGCGGGCTCGAGGTCACAAGTTTTAGCGGTGCTCGGTAGGGTCAGATACTAATAGATATGCTTTCTGCTTTTGTTCTATTTCAAGATCGGTATTCCTAATCTCAGCTTTTTGTTTTTCTTTGCAGATCAAATGGCTCCTGAAAAGTTTGCCATTCTAAAGGCTGCTGCAGAAAGGAGGGCCGCCCTTCAGGAAGGGAGCTCCGATGCTCCTCTGATCCCTCAGGGAACCCCGAGGCGGGATGATCCTATACCAGCTGTGCCAATTAACGTCGTTACTGTTGTGAGTGCTGAAGATCAGACTGGCGATCTTCAGCATCGGAAACGTCAACTGAACTTGGCGCAGGTTGGTCGCCCTTCAACTGATGCTTCCCCCTCTCAGGCCCCAGGCAAAAGGGTGCGATCAGACTAGGGGGGTCTCCCAAGGTGTCAAAGAAAGGCCGTCATGAAAAAGATGGCTCAAAGAGGCGCCGATCTTCTACTATCCCAATTGATGACGACTTTTTGAGAAAGAACCTTGAGGAGTACCGGGTTGATCCGGTGGAAGCTGCAGCGAAACTCTTTAGGCATTTGGCCGAGTCAAAGGTGATTGTGGGAAAACCGACTTCTCCTTCCCTTGCTGTTTTTGTCGCTTTATATTTATAACTTAGCTTTGTATTCTTTTCATTTCAGGGCCCCTGAAAGAGAGAGATGACGAACGAGCTCTAAAGGAAGCGGAAAGGAGGAAATATGAGTCGCTCTCTTCCACCCTCACTACAACATTTTTGACTTTAGGCCACGCCACTCATTGCCACGGCTAAAAAACCGTGGCTTGAACAGGGAATAGGCCACGCGTTTACAACTGTTGGTAATAAATAGATATTACGCCGCTGATTTGTTAACTTGATGTTACAACCGTGGGCTGAAATGTCTATAAGCCTCTATTAAAAAACCGTGGACTAAAACTAAAGTATGACTAAAACAAACCGTGGACTTATTTCTATCAAAAAAGTAGGCGCTAAGTCTGAAATTTTTTGCGAAGAAAAAATGCGCTTCTCTAAAATCACTCTCGCGCTTCTCTAAAATCACTCTCGCGTTTCTGATCCAAAAGTCCCCTCTCTTCGTCGTCTTCCCCTCACCTTTGTCGGCGTCTTCGTGAGAGGTGGGTGGAGCTTCATCCTTGCCTTTCCATCCCATCCTAGACGACACATCACTCTCTATAACCCTAAAAATTTGAATGAAATCGATTTGAGGCATAAATATTCCAGAAACGATTTGGAAATGATTTCGCATCTCTTAGTGTCTTCTGCAAGTTCCAATTTGGCATTTCAATTTCGATTTCGCATTTCTCTCTCTTCGCATTGTATCTCGCTCGTAGCTCTGTGACAGCATTTGCACTCCCGTCTCAGGCTCTCATCCCATCCTTGGCTGAGCTCTAACCTTCAGATTTACTATAAGGTTCCTTTCTCTCTCGGATTCACCATTTATGGTTGGTTTTGATTTTCGTTTTCCTGATTTCTTGCAGATTTCACTTCAGTTCTTGTGATTTCATATCGTCATATTTTTTCTAAATTTTGTAGATTCGAGTCATTTAAGTTCTTCCTTCCTTTTTTTTACTCCTAATCTTGTTAATGTTTTGTATTCAACATTCCTGTTTTGATTTTAGGGCTTTGTAATATTTTTCTCTTTGTTTCATCGATTTTTGTAAAAATTGTTGATTCAAAATTGGGGAAACAAGTAAATCTCTTGTTAGTTTTAGGTGTTAATAATGGTAAGAGGTTTGAACTATTCAACAGTGATCCATCAACCACTCTGCTTGAGTTCCTGCAATGTTCATGAAGACCATGGAAGCAATAATTCTAGAAGCAAACACAAAGTCTTTCAGCTTACTGGTGTACTGTTTTAGAAGTTTACTTGTGCTTGAGTTCCTGTAATGTTCATGAATACTGTGGAAGCAAGATTTACTGGTGTACTGTTTTAGAAGTTTTAAACTTTTATTGATGCTCAAAGAAATTGCTCTAGAATGTGTAGCAATCAGCTTAGTTGTTTCTTTTGTCTAGAATTGGAACTCATAATTTTCATATTTTGGCTAGTGGAGACACTCATAATTATCCACTGTCACAGCTTTTTCACTTGATTTTGATATTTGAAGTTCATTTGATTGGTATTTTCCACTTTCACCTTCTGCATAAAAGCTAGGTTGTCCTCTTTTAATTTGTTGGTATGCATTGTATTTGGAATATGTGTCTTTAATGTCATGCCTTCTCAATGTGTTTAATTGGGCCCAAAGTTCCTTCTGTGTCATGTAAACAACTTTAATTTTAGAATTTTCTGCGAAGCATACTAAACGATTACCGTTTTAGAATTTTAAGTATCCACTGTAAACAACTTTAATTTGGTTCTCATGTTTACCGTTTTCTGTTTTTGCTGCCATTGCACAAATCTATAGTGTGAAACTGTGAATTGTGAAAAGATTCTAAATGCCTACATCATATTTGATTAGTTTACTGTAATTTGACATTAGCTAAATTGTATTTGTCCTTTATCTGCTGATGACATGATAGATCTTTTTCCATTAGAAGTATTGATAAAGTGATAATACAAGTTCAAAGCACCAAATCCTTGTTTAGCTGTCAATTTTGAAATGTTCAAGCTGATTTTGTTCCATACTTTTATTATTGAACAGTATATAGGCTACTCTATTTTGCAGTTTCCTTTTTCACAGGATACTGATTGAATAAATGGAGGTGTCAATCCATCGTGTATTTATATTTTGTTCCTGTACAAGCTAATTATCTACAAATGGCTATGCAATCCATTGATCAAGGACTGTCATATCATATCCTTTACCAATGCATCTTCTTTTTTGAATTTAAAGTTTGAAATGGCATGAATATTAATTTCCATCTTTGATTTCTAGGGTCTTGGGTGAACTTCTATGGAAACATAGGAAAACTACTGCTATCCTTGGTATGTGGTATTATTTCATTGCATGAAGTTTTATTGGTTTCTTTCTGAACAAGAGTTTAATTACCCTTAAGTCAATAACAACTCTATTCTTGAATTTTGTTATTCTGATCAATCAAATAAATTTACATTATTCACTTTTTAAAGAATATATAAAATTAATAACATTGTTATTGATTGAATAATCATTGCAGGTGTCTATAGTCTTTGACATCCTCTTCATGTTCCAACATTATCTGCTATATCCTGAAAGTAAACGCAAAAAAGAGGCATCTATTGAACTTGATAATGCCAAGTCTTCAGATCAGCCTTCTTCTGAGATTGTCTAAGATGTAACTTGTTTCATAAGTTTTTATGGAATGAACTCACACCATTAGTAGTTGATCCTTTTCCTAGGCAGTTATAATATGTCACTACAACATCTCTTAAATCAACAGGGCGAGTTGTCTTGACTGAGGTGAGCTTTATTCCTTAGTATCTCATTCTGTCATAGTTTTGTTTTTTGGTAAAATCTGATTGTGTGTGACAGAAATAAAGAGCTAAATGTGCATAATGGTGCAGAGTATAGACTACTATACTATTGTATCAAGCTAAGACACCAATATAGGAACCAGTTTTGCCGAACAGTGAATTAGGAGTGCTCCTGGCTGATCCACCAATATAGGACACTTATTAATACTTGATTTATTGAACTGATTTGTCCTACCTAAAATAGAAACAGAATTGAGATTTTTGTTACCTAAAATAGAAACAGAATTGAGATTTTCAATATTCCAAGTGCCTTTCTTTGTGTTTCTTTGTGTCTTTCTTTGTGTCTGCATTCAATTGATGTGTTCCACACTCTCTACGTCTCTTTTTTGTTCTGTTTTTGAGCTGATATAAAGTGGATGACTGACTCTTACTTACGTTGGTCTCTTTACTTCTTTGTTTGGGTTCAGTTATTTTATTGATGATGAATGGGGACCTGTTGGAAGCTTCAACTGGTTTGCTTCTCATGCGACTTCAATGAGTCATAAAAACATGCCTATATAGATTTCACCAAACTTGAGGTAACTATTTCTAATCTGTGTTTTATACCTTCTGGTTGTCCATTATCTTTTTCTGTCTTGTTGCTTGAATATGTCATGGTGTGTTATGTTATGCTTATTATTGTTCTGATTGTACATCAGGGCAGTCCTTTCTAGAAGCTAGTCAACAACTTGATTAAGAGAACAAGTAAGGAACAAATAGATTGTCAGCACCCAGAGCCCATTTTGCTTGATGCTGGTGAAATGGCAATATCGAATGATTGGGCTTTATTTCAGTTCTTACTTAGTATGAGTCATCCAGACAGTGATATACTTTTTCCAAGACCTTCATTTTATGTATACCTTACCAAATTAGATGGTTTCTTCTCTCTCTCTCTGTTCAAATTATATGAGGTTATTGAGGTTTCAATGTCAAACTATGAACACTTAATTTGAATAATAAGATATGTGTGCTGTGAATAAGTTAATGTAGTGTGCTTTTGAAAATGTATATGATCCTATAGAAAGTGTTTTACGATGTTTGTAATGTTGTTGAATGTCAAGGATATGTAATTGATGTAATGTTTTATGTTCATGGTGACTAATTGTTGATATTTTGGAAAAAAAATTGGGTTTAAAGATATAGGCCACGGTTATTTACCTGTGGCCAATTGAAAACTGCGGCTTAAACTTATAGGCCACGGTTATTTATGTGTGGCCAATTAAAAACCGTGGCCAGAAACCAGACTAATAAACCGTGGCCAATTTTAATAGCTTTGGCCACGGTTTTGATAATTCGTGGCCTAATGTTAAAAAACCGTGGCCTGAAGGAATAGGCAACGGCCACCTACCCCACGCCTCCAAAACCGTGGCCTAAAGTTTAGGCCACGGTTTTTTCACTTCTGGCCACGGTTTTCGGCCGTTGCGTAAACCTCTTTTTGTTGTAGTGCCTGGCGATGGCTCAGAAGGACCTCTCCGACCTTCGGAAGGAGAAAAAAGATCTTGAAAACCAGCGGGACTCTGCTTCCAACAAAGCTAAGGAGCTCGAGCTTCGGATTTCCGAACTTGAGGCTAAAGAGAAAGAAGCTGCGGAGTTGGTTATGACTTTGAAGAATCGGATCTCTGATCTTGAGGTCGCTCTTCAGAAAGCTCGGGAAGAAGGGACTGACCCCCAAGGTCAGGTTGCAGATCTCCAGGAAAAACTGAGGCAGGCTGAAGAGAGAGCCCGGAAGGCCCGGCTTGAAACTGCTGATATCGCGGAGATGGCTCTTGGGATGGCGGGGGAAGGCTTTGACAAAGCTCTTGACCAAGTTGCCTTGGTTCACCCTTCGCTTCCTCTTGATAGAGAGGTGTTGAGCGTTGATTATTCTATGGAGGGGAATGAGATCGTCAAGACCGACTCCGCTTCTAATGAATGTGTGATCGTTTACTCTCGTCAATACGACGCTTAAACCGACTTGGGAGTTGATGTTTCCGGGGTTCCGGGTGGAACCGGTTTGACTAAGATTTCAGGTTCCAGGCGGAACCGGCATTTCGCCTTGTAATTTTTTGAAAGTCTTTTTGAACTTGAGGACCTGGCCAAATCCGGGGTGGTCTGTAATATTTTTTCGCTTTATTTTAGCTGCCCGCATTTCGAAATTTGTACATTTGTGCTTTACTTTGCTTAAGTAACAAGCGTCGTCTTCAGGGCAGTTTACCGGGACTCGGCCAAGATCGAACTCGCCCTTAAGGGTGATGGCAGCTTCGGCCATCGGTCTTGGCGATCGGAATCCCCAAGACCTCTTCGGCTCCTCGAACAGTTTACCGGGACTCGGCCCAGATCGAACTCGTTCAAAGAGAGTCTGCGACGGCCTCGGTCAGAGGTTGTATTGAAAACTGGGTACCGGGTTCTGGTTTTATAACAAGGGGCCTCGCGCGTAGTCGTTAGACCGGGCTCCCTTTAACCTCGGAACACCAGATATTCAAATTAGTGGTCATAATGAAGAGTCATGAAGGTCTTTTTTGATGCGAAATATTCCTACATCGGCATACATAATACTTTTCAAAGCGTAAATTAACTGTAATACTGCTTCAACTTGGCAGCGTTCCAAGTTCTTGGGATTGCTTTTCGTTCTAACGTTTCCAACTGGAATGCGCCGTTACCGGTTTTGGAGACGACTCGGTAGGGTCCTTCCCAGTTCGGAGCGAGCTTCCCTTGAGTGGCATTCCTTAAGCCGACGTTGGCCCTTCGGAACACCAAGGTGCCGACTTCAAAAATTTCTCGGGACAACCTTCGCGTTGTACCGGGTTGCTATCCTCTGTTTGATCAGTGCCTCTTTGAGAGAGGCTCGCCCTCGAACCTTGTCGACGAGGTCGAGGTTCTCCTTTAGGGCCTGGTCATTCTCTTCAAGCGATTTTGGGTGAAGAGTCCTCCAACTAAGCTCTCCGATCTCGACAGGAATTACCGCCTCGCTCCCGTATGAGAGTCGGAAAGGGGTCTCTCCGCTTAACTCTGCAGGGTGGTTCTGTAGGCCCACAACACATAAGGTAGTTCCTCAACCCATTTTCTCTTGGCTTCATCAAGTCGCTTTCTCAATCCATTGAGGAGTACTTTGTTAGCGGCCTCTGCCTGTCCGTTAGTTTGGGGGTGGTCTACCGAGGTGAATCGGTGTTTAATCTGAAGATCGGGCATGAGTTTCCTGAAGCCCTTGTCAGTGAACTGGGTTCCGTTATCAGTAATTATTACCTCGGGGATCCCGAATCTGGTCATAATATTCTTTTTGAAGAACTTGATGCAATTCCTTGCGCTGATAATGGCTAAAGGCTCGGCTTCAATTCATTTTGTGGAGTAGTATACAGCCACTATTAGGTACCTGACCTGACCGGGGGCAGTTGGGAACGGCCCTAAGAGATCTATCCCCCACCACGCGAAAGGCCATGGCGAGGTGAGACTAGTGAGCTCGGCAGGAGGTGCTATATGAACCTTGGCATGGACTTGGCACTTCTTTCATTTTTTGACATAGTTTCTTGCATCGGTTTCCATGGTTGGCCAGAAATATCCTGCCCTAAAGGCTTTCCGAGCTAGAGACCGACCTCCAAGGTGTTGTCCGCAGATCCCCTCGTGGATCTCGGCGAAGACATAGTCTGCTTCCTCTCCTTCAACGCATTTTAGTAATGGCGCGGAGAGGCTTCTTCTGTAAAGCGTTCCGTCGATTATGGAGAAAGACAAGGCCTTCCTCCTGATTAACTTGGCTTCGCAGGAGTCGGGAGGCTCGCCTCCCGACTTGATATACTCCATTATTGGTGAGATCCAACCTTTACTTTCCTCAACTACATTGATGGAAAAACGGGCTCCGGGGCTCCGGGTTGGGGAGAACGCTGGGTTTGCTCAGTGTTTCCTGGATTATTGATCAATGATTTCCCAGAACTTTGGTGCTGGCGAGCTTGGAAAGAACATTCGCTTTGATGTTTTTCGTTATGGGAACGTGCTTAACCTCTGCAAACACGAAATATGAAAGCAATTCCCGCACTCGGGTTAAATACTTCTGCAAGGTCAGATCTTTGGCTTCGTATTGCTTTCCGATTTGCGAGACTACCAACAACGAGTCTGTGTTTAAAGAGAGCCGAGTAACTCGGAGGTCTATGGCAAGTCGGAGTCCTGCTATGCATGCCTCGTATTCTGCCTGGTTGTTTGAAGTTGGGAAACCAAAGGTGAGAGATACCTCGATTACAATGCCTGTCGGTCTTTCAAGCATTAGCCCTGCACCGCTCCCCTTTGGATTTGAGGATCCATCTACATGGAGCGTCCACAATTCGCCTTCAGGGTCGGCCGGGGTCATTTCGGTGACAAAGTCGGCAAGTATCTGAGCTTTCATGGCCGGCCTGTTTCGTATTTGATGCCGAACTCAGAGAGTTCTACTGCCCATTTAAAGAGAACCGAGTAACTCGGAGGTCTATGGCAAGTCGGAGTCCTGCTATGCATGCCTCGTATTCTGCTTGGTTGTTTGACGCTGGGAAACCAAAGGTGGGGATACCTCGATTACAACGCCCGTCGGGCTTTCAAGCATTAGCCCTGCACCGCTCCCCTTTGGATTTGAGGATCCATCTACATGGAGTGTCCACAATTCGCCTTCAGGGTCGGCCGGGGTCATTTCGGTGACAAAGTCGGCAAGTATCTGAGCTTTCATGGCCGATGATAATCCTATTTTATATAGGTTATTTATGCTCCTAATACTTAAGTCAAGCTTACTTCTCAAGTAATTCTGGTGCTTAAATATGTGAATATATGAATATTAGAATAAATATAGGTTAGGAGTCAATTCCTTAAACCTTGGGCATAATCAAATGCCTTTGTGAATATGTTTGGTGTTTTGCTTTAGCGCTGCAGCGGTATGCTATCAAGGAGACGCTACAGCGTTATATGACGGCTGACCATTGAGATATTTGTGTGGCCACTTGAGGACATGATGAGTCACCACCCTTATCTCTTCCTCTCAGCTGGATATTTTGACTTTCAAGTGGATGCTAAATTACACTTGGCGCCTCCTAAATGGAACCCATGTGATAGTTGGTGTATTCCATCATTAGTACTTTTTGTAAAGTGCTTTAAGGATAATATCTAAGTCTTATGATCATCATGTGATATTATTATTTTAACTTAGTTAATAATTAGATTAATAAAGATTGCTTCATTAGTAAGTCACATACGTAGACAAGTAGTAGTAGTAACTTGGAAGAAGAACTTCTCATGACATAGTAGCTTTTCTCCATTGTTATACCACCTTTAAGCTTTTATTTTTAGCATAGTTTTTCTAGTCTTCATCCAAGGTTTTGCTCACGCCTCAACTTCATCCTTTGTACGCTACTTGGGATTATTAGAGTGTATCTTTTGCAACCACTCTTCTCTTGTCTTCATACGGTAATACATACTCTCTAGTTGTATTATGTTGATGGAACTTGTGATGAGCTAACTTTGTTGTAGTTGGATTGTTCTTAGTGTGTAATGAACTTTGAGTAGCTTTTATGTAATATTATGATGTTTGCGTTTTATTCCTTGTGTCATAATGCTTTCAATCTTGGTTTGGGAATGATCAACTAAAACAAGGTAACTTTGTGGGTACAGACATGGTTCACAAAGAGAACTCAAGGAATGATATGAATGAAAACCCTTTAAAGACATTTAAAGGAAGCACTACTTAACTCTAGACATAGGGGAGTAGTAGTTCATAAGGCAAATGTTGTAAGAGCTTAATATACAGGGGTGAAACTTATTTAGAGCCTAGACATAGGAGTCTTGTAACATAACCCTGACGAAAGTGACTGAAAGGCACGCCACCAAAGCGCTACAGCGTCTACGGATTCTCAAGCGCTACAGCGCTTAACGCTACAGCGTCTAAATATTATTTGAACATTACTCTTGGGAATTTACATAACTATTGAGCTATCCAACTCACCTTTAATTACTTCAACTTAATACTGTTTTATCACAACTGATAATGTTTACAACTCTTTACTTTTACTTGTTACTTAATTCTTTTCACTAAGCTTCTAATCACTTAAACTTCTTAGATTAATTCCAATCCCTGTGGGAACGAACTTTACATATCATTATATTACTTGTTGCGATTGTGTATACTTGCACATCACCTTTTCGCACAACAAGTTTTTGGCGCCGTTGCCGGGGATTGCATTTAATTTTCATTGTTTAAGTTTTTAGTAAACTTAGTGCCTATTTTATACTGGTGTGTTGTTTCTTGTTGCTGCAGCAGTAAGCGCTACAGCGTATGCCCAGGTCTCAACCACCAGAATTTGAACCATACTCAGAACCAGAGAGAAGGTTCAGGAAACTAAGACATCTTCAAAGGCTCAGACCCACCATGTCAGAACATAGTCATAGGACCAATTCTGGTAGAGCTACCACTCTACATGGCAGATCTAGCTCTGGTAGAGGAGGGACTGAACCAGGTGGAAGGGGTAGAGGTAGACACCAGCAGCCACCCACTCCCACCTTACATGACCAAGAGGACTGGTACAGACATCAATTCATAAATGAAGGACCTGCTCAAATGGTAAATGACAGAGATAGACCAATGAGGGACTATGCTGTGTTTGATCCACAAACCATGGAAACAAGCATAGTGTTGAAATTTTAGGGCAGTATACCCTATATGCCACCTCATATAGGTATTCATGAAAGAGAAGGAAAAACATATTCCTTTTTTTGATTTTGTTGTTTTTTTTTTCAAAAAAATGTTGGCGGAAATGAACTAAACTAGATGTAATAATGCAACACACAATTTTGGAAAAGCCCTTGTGACCTAAAAAAGAGGTGAGACCTATGATCTAGGGAAATTTAAAGGGTAATCCTTCCATGTAGCTCTATTCACTCCCTCACAAGGCCACCAGAGCTACAGTCCCTTTCACAAAATTCCCCACAAATGCAGCAAACTGCTAGGTGTGAGGCATCATGAAAGAGCACAACTCTGGTTGAAACTTTCGCAAGTAGCCAAACGGACAAAGGTCCTGATGGGCTCTCACTACTCGAATCCACTCATCCTATGGTATCCTAACAGACCTGGGTTATGGTCTCTTTCTCTAATCATATGGCCTCAAGGTACAAGTGTGTGTGCGAAGGGCATTTCCTTAAAAACTACCCCACCTGCAAATGAAAATCCAGACAATCCAGACAATAGAAAGCAATAACATGTCGTCTACCCTAGGGTTCAATACCAATCAAATACAACTAATCTAGGGTGTTAACAACAATGCACTACTTACCTCAAGAAAGGGAGCAAAGAAGACGGAACATGATAGAATTGGGGATATGCATGAGCTTACCTTGAAGAAAGGGAGCAAAGAAGAAGGGGATATGATTGGGATTGGGGAAATGCATGGGCATAAGTGATAAAAGAAAGGGAATAAAAGATAAGAAAGAAAGGCAAACAGGGTTTTAATCAAATCAACCATACATTAAACCACACATTTAGATTAGTTAGGCTTGACCCTCGTCTTTTAAAAAAAATGTCCCCAGCGGAGTCGCCAACTGTTGCACCCCGAAAAATCCCGCTTTGGGTTTCTCAATGTACAACGTGGAAAATTTTGGAGCCGCCACCAATATTTTAATTTTAAGACCAAAACATTGAAAAAAGGTCTTTTGGACAAGGCGGATGGTCTTTGAAAACTAGAGATATAGGTTCGGGGGTCGATTACGTGCGAGGAAGGTGTTAGCACCGCGCACGTCCTTTCTACCGAAAGGGAACCTCTAATTAAATGTGTGGTTTTAACATTTGGTTTGAAAAATACCTAGATTTGCCTATTTATTTCTTGTTTGAAAGCTTAATGAAAATTTTATTTTTGGCGAGGAAGGGGGAAAAAAAGGTTTTTTAGGAAAAGTGCTTGACGGGACATGGCCTGCTCCTACGTATCTCCCGGTGCGATGGAGAATTCAAAGCTACGTAGTTCTTAGTTCTTTTTGAAAAGTTTTTGTTTTTTATCTTTTTTAGTGAGTTTTTGAAATAGGACGAGCATTAGCAAATGATTGAACTAGCAGAGGCTATGATGAATCACTACTAAATACTCAAAAAGAGAGTTGCACCGTTAGTCAAACGAACAAAGGTTCTGATGGACTATTGATAACAACTCGTTTTTTATTATCCTTTTGGAAAGTGATTTTCGAAAGAGATTGATTCGCACGATGATCAAACTAACAAAGGTTATGATGGATCATCGTTTATTATTTTTAGGAGAAAAGGACATTGTCACTAATAGCTAAACGAACAAAGGCTCTGATGAGCTATTAGCAACAATGGGTTTGAAAATGATTCTTGTTTGTTTTATGAAAATGATTGGTTTAGGGGGGGTGAAAAGAATTTTTATTTGTTGCGCTTGACGAGAACGTGACTCGCTCCTACGTATCCCAAACGGGAATCAAAGCGACGTAGTTCTAATGAGAATGTTTTTGAAAGGCTTGAAAGGAGAAGAGCTTTCATAACGATCGAGCAAGCAAAGGCTTTGAGCGATCATTACTAATAACCCTTGATGGCGTTCACGACAATCAAACAAGCCAAGGCTTTGAGTGATAGTCACTAATAACTCGCGTTAATTGGAAAAAGGTTTGAAAGATTTTTGGAAGAAAGGGTGAAGGCACTATCAATGATTGATTACAAAGTTTAAACACATTCAATTATCACGAAATCATGCATATGTTGAATATTTAATCAAGACTAAACATGCCAACATGATCAAGAGACCCACCTATCAGGGATGCAAGGTAAAAGTTCTCAAAGCAAGTGTGCGTGTAGGAGGGAGTGTATTTACCCTAATGACTCTATGCTACAACAGGCATGTAGACTTACGTCTTCATTAGGAGGTCATACACATGGATGGAATGGCACATTGAATCAAGACATTTAAAATGCATCCAATAACAAGCAAGCAATTGATCATAGGCATAGAATGATCTTAATTAAACTAAGGAACATATGAACAATGATTTCTCAATAACATGAGAAAAGGGGAAATTGCATCAAGGCTAAGGTAAGCCTATCCTTTGCATTCATGAATATGTGCCCAAAGGTTAGTAACACAATCAAAGAGGAGGGAGCATCAAGGTTTTGGGAAACCCATCCTTTGCAATACCCCATGGACCTTAAACCACAAACCCAACTATCTTTTATTCATTAAGGAGTTAAAAAGGGAGGAGGTTGAATCATCTGAGACCATCTTCACCACTTAGAAAATGATGCACTAGGCATAAGTGGGAATCATGTGGTTCATCATCAACAAGGACACTACAGCTAAATTAAATCACATAGGGCAATTTTGGCATGGATCAGAATGATTGAATTTTAACAAATATAAAAACAGAAATACCTCTGATGAAGGCAGATATTACAACTCTGAAGAACGCAAATCCCGACTAACCCTTGCAGGAGATCAGCTCAGACGGACCAACGGCGCGAATAGAGCAAAAATGAAGCGTAGAACTGGAAAATGAGATTTGCAAGAGTTGTCTTCTCAGATCTCGTGAAAAATGTCTGGAGCAAATGTGTGTGTTTCCCTGATCTCGTGAGATGTGTCTCTGTGTGTTTTCTGATTTTGTGCCCTCTCCTATGATCTCGTGAAGTCTCCCCCTGAAGAGTGACTTGAGGTTGCCTATTTATAGGCTTAGGAAAGCGTAGAAATTTGGAAAAACATTTATTGCAAAGATGAATCGATTGTTTGATGAAGTGTAACAAGTGTATAATCGATTCCTTGCCTTTGAAAAATCACATGAATCGATTCCAAGCTTTAGTTAAATGAGAGAGGAATCGATTCTTGGCTCTTTGGAAAACATGGGAATCGATTCTTTGCTCTTTGAAAACAAGTAGGAATCGATTTTCAGGACCTTTTGTATAGGTGAAAATCGATTCTTAGCTTAGTTGAAACAATTAAGAATCGATTTTCAGGACATCTATCATAGGTGAAAATCGATTCTTCACTTAGTTGAAACAATTAGGAATCGATTCATGGCCTATGGGATGGCTTGAAAATCGATTTCATGGCCTTTAAAGTATACTATAAATCGATTCTTAGCCTTTGGTATACAATAGAAATTGATTCTTGCTTCCCACAAAATTGTTTTTTTAGGTTTTTGCCATGCATGCATAAAATATTTTCCAAAGCTTGCCATGCATGCATAACATATTTTCAAAACCCTAATTTCCTAAAAAGTGCATTCTAACCCTAAAAATGATTTCAAAAACTTTGGAGCGGTTTCTAGGACCCAAAATGCATAGTTTATTTTTGTGGGGAAAATTAGGGTTTGGACCTAAGTCGGACAAAATTGGGGTATGACAGCTGCCCCTCTTTATCTGGATTTTAACGAGGAATATGAATTGGCCGAAACATATTCCAAGGCAAAATGAAGATAAAGAATTCAGAAATTATACCGATTTTGTCCTCCTGGGGAAAACCCGAATTTTCCCCTTTTCTTTTCTCATTTTTTTTGTTTTTATTGATGGGCTTGAGAACAAACGGGGAACGGTTAACACTTGGCGCATTAACCGAGAGAAAAAATGACGGATCACTCGGGATCTGAAGGAGCACTAAGGCTCTGAAGGACCACTCGGGGTCTGAAGGAGCACTAAGGCTCTGAAGGTCTAATTCGCAGTCGATATTTGGCGCATTGATTAGAGTTAAACTGAAGGACCGACGAGGTCTGAAGGGCATGCCTAAGCCTGATGGACCAATGGGTCTGATGGAGCGCAAACTAGCAACGGTACTAGTAAAACGGTCTGCCTGAAGGGGTGTCCTTTTCCGAGCAGCCATGATGGGTCAAGATCAGATCCGGAACTGATATGTTGACCAGTTCCGGAACTGATCCGGAACTGATATGTTGACCATGCAGCTCGAATGCGAGGTGAAGTCTGCTTTTGAAGGGACACTTGGGTCCTGAAGGGATTCACGAATCCTGTTGGTTGATTGATTGAAATGTTCAACTAAAGCAGACAGAAAAGTAAGATGGGCACTTGGCGTGCAAACAGAAAAGTAAATGGGCACTTGGCGTGCAAACAGAAAGGTAAAATGGGCACTTGGCGAGGAGAGCATTTGTATGAAGAATGTCCTGGTAATTCATTAGAAGGATTGATGAAAGGCTTTATGAGTGATTGCAAGACAGCCCTGAAGACTCATGAAGCTTCCATTAAAAATCTAGAAGTACAGATGGGGCAGATGGCTAATGTCCTTTCCCAAAGAATTAGTGGATCATTACCATCCACTACAGAAGCTTCAACTTCAAGTACTACGGGGAAGGAGCATGTAAAAGCTATAACTTTAAGGAGTGGGAGAGATTTGATAGGATCATCAACTGTTTCAGATGAAAAAAAAAACAAAAATTCTGAAAAACAAAAAGAACCTGCAACAGACGCTACAGCGCCTGAACCTACCGCTGCAGCGCCTGTTGTTGAGAAAACACCACCACCACCCAAAATTATCCCAACATACCCAGATCCTCCATATCCTCAAAGACTTAGAAAGGCTCATGAAGACAAGCAATTTAACAAATTCCTAGAAGTCCTTAAACAGTTGCACATTAATGTCCCTTTGGTGGAAGCTCTCCAACAAATGCCCAACTATGCAAAGTTTATGAAGGAGCTGACTAAGAGGAGGAGACTAGGGGAGTTTGAAACAGTAGCAATGGCTGGGGAATGCAGCATGTTGATGCAGAACAAGCTCCCACCCAAATCAAAGGATCCTGGCAGTTTTACTATACCATGCTCAATTGGAAATTTTTACTCTGGTCGTGCTCTATGTGATTTGGGAGCCAGCATAAACCTTATGCCCAAGTCCATATACACACAGCTAGGAGTGGGAACTGCCAGACCTACCTCACTTACACTGCAGCTAGCTGATAGAACTCTTGCATATCCAGAAGGAATCTTAGAAGATGTTCTAATAAAGGTAGACAAATTTGTATTTCCTGTTGATTTTGTAATCTTGGACCTTGATGCAGATAAAGAAGTACCCATCATACTGGGAAGGCCATTCTTGGCCACTGGAAGAACTTTGATAGATGTGCAGAGAGGAGAATTGATCATGAGGGTCAATGACCAAGAAGTCAAGTTCAACATTCTCAATGCTATGAAATTTCCAGGACCCAATATTGAAGAGTGCTCCTTTGTCTCTGCTATTGACAAAGTAGTTCAGGATCACTTCCAGAAAAGCACAGATTATCTGAGGCAATTACTGGACAGCAGTGAAGATACAGGGTCTGATGCAGAAGCTGTAGAAGAGGAGGAGCAGACAGTCAAAGAAATTTGGGCTAAGAAATATGAATCTTTGGAGCAGGAGAATTCAGACATGAGAAAGGATCTCCCCTCCACTGAACAACCACCAACTCTGGAACTTAAGGAGTTGCCTTCACACCTCAAATATGCTTATCTAGGTAACAATAGTACTTTGCCTGTTATAATTGCTTCTGACCTTTCTGAAAAGCAGGAACAGGATCTGATTCAGACGCTGCAGCGGCATAAAAAGGCAATTGGTTGGCAAATGTCAGATATAAAAGGTATCAGCCCAACCATTTGTATGCACAGAATAGTGTTAGAAGAAGATTCTAAAAATTGCATTGAAGGGCAGAGAAGGTTGAATCCAATTATGAAAGAGGTGGTGAAGAGGGAAATCATTAAGTGGTTGGATGCAGGTATTGTATACCCCATTTCTGACAGTGCATGGGTTAGTCCTGTGCAGTGTGTGCCAAAGAAAGGAGGGGTAACAGTAATAACTAATGAGATGAATGAGCTGCTTCCAACCAGAAAAATAACAGGCTGGAGAATATGCATGGATTACAGGAGGTTGAATAAGGCAACAAGAAAGGACCATTTTCCATTGCCTTTCATTGACCAGATGCTGGACAGGCTAGCAGGTAAAGAATTTTATTGCTTTCTTGATGGTTATTCAGGTTATAACCAGATTGCAATATTGCCTGAAGATCAGCAAAAGACTACATTCACTTGTCCATATATATGGCACCTTTGCTTTTAGAAGGATGCCATTTGGCCTGTGTAACGCACCTGCCACTTTTCAAAGGTGTATGATGGCAATTTTCTCTGATTACATTGAAAGATCCATGGAAGTCTTCATGGATGATTTCTCTGTGTTTGGAGAAACATTCCATCTATGCCTGTCCAACTTGGAAGAAATCTTGAGTAGAAGTGAAGAAACTAACCTTGTGCTGAACTGGGAGAAATGCCATTTTATGGTGCAAGAAGGTATAGTTTTGGGGCATAAGATATCCAAAAAAGGATTGGAAGTGGATAAGGCTAAAATAGAGGTCATTGAGAAGCTATCTCCTCCAACCAACATCAAAGGTATAAGAAGCTTTTTGGGGCATGCTGGATTCTATAGGAGGTTCATAAAAGATTTTTCAAAAATCTCCAAACCTCTGTGTCAACTGTTACAGCATGATAACCCCTTCATATTTGATGAGCCATGCATGTTAGCCTTTGATAAATTGAAGAGAGCTTTAATAACAACACCAGTTATTATAGCTCCTGACTGTAGTAAGCCTTTTGAGCTTATGTGTGATGCTAGTGACTTTGCCATTGGAGCTGTGCTTGGGCAAAAGTATGATAAAATTTTCCACTCTATATATTATGCTAGCAAAACACTTGTAGAAGCTCAATTGAATTACACAGTCACTGAAAAAGAACTATTAGCTGTAGTCTTTGCATTTGATAAATTTAGATCACACTTGGTTGACACCAAAGTAATTGTCTTCACAGACCATTCAGCCATTAAATATTTGATAACAAAGAAAGATGCAAAGCCTAGGCTAATTAGGTGGGTTCTCCTACTCCAAGAATTTGATTTAGAAATAAGAGATAAAAAAGGAGTGGAGAACCAAGTTCCTGATCATCTTTCTAGATTGGAAAGAGACATTGCAGGTACAGCAGGTGGAGAGATCAAAGAATACTTTCCAGATGAGCAGCTATTGACAATAACTGCTGAATCATCAACCGCTGTAGCGTCCAGTGTAACAACACTTGACGCTGTAGCGGCTGAGCCTGCAACACCTTGGTATGCTGACATAGTGAATTTTTTGGTTAGCAAGGTGGTACCTACTGAGATTACTTATCAGCAGAGGAGAATGTTCTTCCACGCAATGAAACAATATTATTGGGCTGAACCTTTTCTATACAAGAAGTGTCAAGACCAGTTAATGAGGAGATGCCTAGCAGAGGAAGAACAAATTCAAGTGCTACAGCACTGCCATTCTGCACCATGTGGTGGGCATTTTGGTGGTGTTAGAACTGCTGCAAATGTATTACAATCTGGCTACTATTGGCCTTCACTTTTTAAAGATGCTCAAGACTTTGTAAAAAAATGTGATAGGTGCCAAAGAGCAGGGAACATTTCAAACAAACAAGAAATGCCTTTAACAAACATTCTAGAGGTTGAACTCTTTGATGTTTGGGGAATGGATTTCATGGGACCTTTTCCCCCTTCTCATGGAAACCTATACATTTTAGTAGCTGTAGACTATGTTTCAAAATGGGTGGAAGCTGTTGCTTTACCCAACAATAATGCAAGGTCTGTGAGCAAATTTTTATTGAAAAACATTTTCACTCGTTTTGGAACTCCTAGAGCCATCATAAGTGATGAGGGATCTCATTTTTGTAATAAATTAATTGAGACCCTATTGGCTAAATATGGAGTCAAACATAAAATAGCAACTGCTTATCATCCACAAACTAGTGGTCAAACTGAATTGTCAAACAGAGAAATAAAAAGAATGTTAGAAAAGATGGTAGGGCCTTCAAGGAAAGAATGGTCAATACATCTAGATGATGCTTTATGGGCCTACAGAACAGCTTATAAAACACCTTTAGGGATGTCTCCCTATAGGTTGGTTAATTTATGGGAAGTCCTGTCACCTACCAATTGAACTTCAGCACAAGGCCCATTGGGCTCTAAAAAAACTCAATTTTGACTACAAGAAAGCAGGAGATGCTAGATTGCTGCAACTAAATGAATTGGAAGAACTTAGGCATTTTGCCTATGAGAATGCAGCAATTTATAAAGAAAAAACCAAAATATGGCATGATCAAAAATTGATAAAAAGAGATCTCACTGAAGGAGGACAGGTACTGCTTTACAACTCCAGGTTAAGATTGTTTCCTGGAAAGTTAAAATCTAGGTGGTCAGGCCCTTTTCAATTGATAAAAATATACAGCCATGGGGCTGTGGACCTCTATGATACAGCAACCAATAACACCTTCAAAGTGAATGGCCAAAGGGTTAAACAATATTTTGGTGAAAATGTGGTAAGGGACAAAACCACAATTGAGCTTAAAGATCTCTAATTTGAAAGAGAAAGTCTGGCTGCAGACTTTAAAGCAAGCGCTCTTGGGAGGCTACCCAAGGATTCTAACAAATTTTTTATGTTTATTCTCTATGCAGGAAATTAGGATAAATGCTGTAGCGGTTACTTATTACAAAAGCGCTGTAGCGCTTGTTGCATCAGAAATAGGTGTGGTCAAACAAAAAAATAAAAATCTTGCTTAGCATGAGCTGGCACTGCACCCTTATCCTTAGCCTGAGCTGCACGTGCACCTACTCACCTGCAATTGTCAAATCAACAGTTTCTTTTTCTCTCTCCCACTTCACTCACAAACCGTCACTTTAATATCTTCAACTCCCCACGCCACCATTTTCTCTTTCTTTCTCTTTCCTTACTCTCTGGAACTCCTCTCAACCGTTACCACTCACCACTCATACCCTACATCCTTTCTTCTTCCTTCGTCCCAACGCACACCAACATTTCCCAACAACCAAAAACAAATACGCAAGCTCTTCACCAACCATGACCAAAAAGCAAGCTGCCCTAAAACGATCTGGCAAGGGAGCTACTAGGAAACCAGAACCCTCAAATCCTGTCAAAACCACCATGGCCAAGGCAAATCCAGATCCTCAGAGTTTTTGGAAGATGGACTTCATAGCTGAGAGTGGATTCAAGACAGACAGTGCTCCTGAAGCTTTCTCAACCGCTGTCACAGCGCTGGGATGGGAGAACTTCATTAAGCATCGAAAGGACTACATGACGTCTTTGGTAAGGGAGTTCTACTCTGGCATTGAAGAGCCTAAGGAAGGAAAGCCTCAAACACATTCACTGGTAAGAGGTGAAACTGTAAATTTCAACTCCAGAACAATCAATGATATTTTCCATCTGGGCTATCATGGAAAGGCGTTGGAAACTAAAGTTCTGAACTGGGGAGACGAAGAAATGGAGGCTGTTAGAAGAAGGATTTGTGTGGAAGGATCAACATGGAATAAATTTGGGGCTGAATACAAAATTAAAAAAGCCTATCTGTGTGATGAGGCCAATCTGTGGTGTAGTTTCATCAAACACTCCCTGCTGCCTACATCTCACACAACATTTGTGGAAAAGGAGAGGCTCATCGTTATTGATGCAATAATGGCTGGAGAAAAGATAGACGTGGGAAGATTGATAGCAAGGGAGATAGAGAAGTGCAGAGTTAAAAAGGGAGGTAATTTGTATTTTCCTTGTTTAATTACTGAGTTGTGTTTGGAAGCTGATGTAGAGGTTGAAATGAAATAAGAAAGAAAATCCCCTCTTGGGGCATTTCCTTGCATTTTTAAAGTTAAGCAGAAACCTGCCGTTGCAGCGTCTTCTAACTCTGTAGCGCTACAGCGCTTAGAGCTGAAGCAGCAGGTTCTCTGCAAATTTGTAAAGGAAAAATTTGACTGGGAAAAAACAATGTATGCCCAGATATCCAAAGGAAAAACATTCATTTCCCCTCCTCAATTCCCTGATTGGCTACTGGAGAAAGAGCCAGTTGAAAAACAAGAGAAAAAGGGAGTTAGAACAGAAAAGAAAAAAGCTGTGATTAGCCCAGCAAAGAAAGCAAAGCCTAGCCCAGCAAAAAAAGTGCAAAAAGCTGTGGTAGAGGAGGAAAGTTTGGATTCTGATGACATTGAAAACATAAATGAGGAAGATGAAGAAGAAACCATTGCAGTCATGAAAGAGATGGAGAAGCAGGAGGATGAGGAATCATCAGGTGAGGAGAGTAATACTGAAGAAGAATCTGAGAGTGAAGAAGATGAGGAAGCAGAAGAAATACAGTGTGATCCAACCCCAAGCCCAAAGAAACCAAAAACCCCCCCTGCCAAAACATCCAATCCACCATCAACCCCCACCTCCATCCCTAAACCAACCAAACTAACACCCAAGAAAACACCTCCCAAACAAGCCACACCAAAGAAGCCTGAGCCAAAACACCCAATCACAAAAGAAAACCCAACTGAACAGCCTACCAAAGTCTATCAGTCATACACCAAGGCAAGAAGAAACCCAGGTGTCAAACTGGCTGAGCACCCAGAAGAAGGTGTTCAGCCAGTAGATGCTGCAGCAACTATGTCTGCAGTACCTAGTGACACAATGCCTGAGACAATTCTGACCGAGGAGGAAAGTGAGAAGGAGGCTGCTGAAGAGCTAGTGAATTTGCAGGATGAAACGGAGCCAGTGCTGGAAGAAAAAGAGCAGGAGCAAGAGCAAACAGAAGAGGAAGAAAAAGTGCAGGATTCAGACGCTGCAGCGGCAGCAGTGCAAGAACCAAGCGCTACAGCGCCACCAACCGCTGTAGCGCCAGAAAAGACTACTCCACCTCAGCCAAAGAAGAAAAAGGCAACCAAAGGAGCCCCAGCCCCTTCAAGAGCCAGTAAGAGGCTCAAGAAGGCCTAATAAGGCAAGAATTGTTGGCTTCTTATGCCGGTTATGTTCTTTGAACTTTGTTTTTTGTTGTTCTAAGGCCTCTCCCTTTTTGTTGTTCATCAAAGCAGTGAGGACACTGCCATATTTAATTTCTGGGGGAGGACCTTATGGTTAATAATGTTTTCAAATTAAGTACAATTATGTTTTTAAATATTAAGTATAATTAATTATGCCATGTTTTGCATGTGTTGCATGTTTTGTATATTTTGTATGCTTGAATAGGAAATATAATTAGCTGCATATTTTAATAAGCAAAATCTAAAGTAAAATAAGAATTTTTGAAGTAAAACAGCCTTGTGTAAACAATGAAATGGTTTTATTGCTGTTTTTACACAAAATCCAAGCTTAGTGAAGAACCTAGTTAGCTAGGGGTAATCTAAGGATAAAGTTAGTCTAGGATAACCAAGGGTAAGTCAAGTTTTCATTAAAAATTGAGAGTTGTTTTTAAAGCTAAGTTTGGGGGAGCATCGGTTATGTTAAGGCTAGGAACAAAAGATGAAAAATTGGTCTTTGCAAAAGGAAATAAAAATGAATGTGGTATTGTAAAAAGTTGCAAAATATCTTAAATAAATTGCTGAGCTGTTCCAAAAAGCATGAAAAGAAAATGCAAATAAGGAGCTCAGTAATAAAGATAGCATCTAGTTTTGATCATTAAAAATCTAGCGCTACAGCGTCTACTTACCTTGAAGCGCTACAGCGTTTGATCACCAGACCAAAAGTTTATGCACTGACCAATATTCTGAAAAATGCCTAATTAAAGCCCTTTGCTGTGCTTTGAAGCCCCTCAGATCTTGTGTGAAATTATTATTCCACTCTTCTTTTTGAAAACATTCTTTACCTAACCCAAAAGACATCCATTCTTCCCAAAAACTTGGAGAAATTCTGAAATTAACTAGGAACTAAGTTAAGCTTTGATATCACACACTCACAACCATGGTTGTCAAACTCGCGAGTTTACTCGTACGAGTCTACGAGTTTACGAGTTTACCAACCCAAAACGAGTCAAATTCCACGCTGAATCGTAATTTCTGTAAACTCGGTTAAACTCGAACAAACTCGCATAAACTCGGTCAAACTCGCGAGTTTAAAGCGATTCCACCGAGTTTTTGGTTTAATTTAAATTTCAGCAAAAAAGCCCAAAACGCAGTCGTTTTGGCTCTTCCACGGTGAATTAAAACCTTATTTCTGAGGAAGAAAAACGCGAAAACCCAGTCGTTTCTTCATCTTTCAACCAAAACGCGAAAACCCCTCTTTCTGTCCTTCATCGATTCATCTTCTTCGTTTCAAGTTTCAACCAAAGTTTCTGGGTTTTCGTTTCTTGCTGATCGCTCGTTACGCTGTGACGTTGTGTTGCTGCCGTTTCTGGGTTTTCGTTCGTTGCTTCGTTGCTCTGCGTCGTCGTGCTCTGCATCTTCGTTCGTTGCTCTGCGTCGTCGTTTCCGGTTCATCTTCTTCAAACAGGTATTTTCAGTTCCTTCGTTCCTTCGTTTTCGGTTTCTATTTCCGTTTCCTTCGTTTTCAGTTCCTTCGTTCCTGCGTTTCTATTTCCGTTTGTTCTGTGTTTCTATTTTCGTTCATCTATGTTGATGCTCTGTATTTGTTGATTGTTCTGCTGCATTTCTATTTCTATGCTCTGTGAGTGATTTTTCTGTTACTGCATTTCTATTTGTTGATTGTTCCGCTACTGCATTTCTATTTGTTGATTGTTACTGCATTTTTCTGTTACTGCATTTCTATTTGTGATTTGTGACTGTGTTTCTATTTGTGATGCACTTTAAATAAGCTAAAACATTCCAACTTTAGGAATTGATCGTATTTTTTATACAACTTTAATTAGTCTGAACTCTCCTCTATTTCACTAATTTTAACAAGGTACATTTAACCAACTACAAAACTCCTCATGCTTAAACCCCTCACAATACTATTTGATATTTAAAGTGCATCATTTAAAGTTGGAATGTTTTAGCTTATTTAAAGTGCATCATTTCTATTGTTCTGCTGCATTTCTATTTGTGATTTGTGACTGTGTTTGTTACTGCATTTTTATTGTGTTGTGGTTGTTGCTTTAGGTTCTTGCATGTACACATAATGTCTTCAAGCAATCCAAATACAACCACTCCGAACACTACCACTCGAACTACTACTGCTCCCAAAGCAAAAACAAGAAAGAATTCTGCGAAAATCGGACTGATATTGGATGGAAATATGGAACCGATGTTCTAGGAAATGGTAAAAAGGTCAAATGCAACTATTGCTTTAAGGTTGTTAGTGGAGGAATATCTAGATTTAAACATCATCTGGGTGGTACTAGAGAAGATTCAGAACCTTGCGCTTCGGTGCCGGAAGAAGTTAAATTATTGTGTTTGAAGGCGATTGCGGAGGCTAAAGAAGCGGCATTGAGAAAAAGAAAGTTGATTGACCTTGAGGAGGAGGAAGAAGAAAATGGCGAGGAAACTCAAATTGTGGAAGTGGATGTGGATTCATCTCAAAGGAAAGGGAAATCTATAGTTTCTACATTTGCAAAAGGAAAAGGCAAAATTGGTTTTGGTTCTTCTAATGCGGTTCAAAAAACCATTAATCAAGTGATGAAAAGGGATTTCAAGGAAGAGGTTGATCTCCAGGTAGCTATATATATGTATACAAGTGCTATTCCTTTCAATTGAATTAAAAAATTATGTTTGAAGCCATTTCAAAGCTCCTATCAAATTATCTTCTGATGCATCATTTCAAAAATTATGTCATCATTTTCGCATCATTCATAGATACGTATTTAGCATTTCATTCTGATACATGAAAGAGGCTCTGCATCGGTCACATGTTGCATTGTCTCCAAAAATCATTTAGAATAACTGGCATTCCCAAGTGATCATTCATGCACGCATTTCATGCATTCGCATATGCATTTTCGTCATTTATCACCATGTGTTCCTTCATGCATTAGGACACAAGGGGCGTTTAACTTGATTATTCTTATTGCGTGAGCATAGTTAGTCTTTCAACTAGAAAATAAAAAAAATCATCATGCATTCATAATAGAATACAGTCATTATTTTCATCCCATTATCAGGGTACCAACATGCATCTCATCATCTCTAACAAACATCCAAAGCTCCTATCAAATTAACAAAAGTATTCTAATTGGAATACTTTTGTTAATTTGATAGGAGCTTTGGATGTTTGAAGCCATTTGATAGGAGCTTTTGCTAATTGGAATACTTTTGCTAATTGGAATACTTTTTTGCTAATTCTGATGATGGTGTTAATTGGAATACTTTTGCTAATTTGATAGAAGCTTTGGAATGTTTAAACTTGGAATACTTTTGCTAATTATAAATAGGTTATTTTCATAAATTTTATATTTCACAGGTTCACTGATTTATGATTAAATATTTTTGACACTGCAGTAATTTTTTTTACAGTTTTTTTAGTGTATTTTTTTCATAGACTCTTACGAGTCTACGAGTCGAGTCTACGAGTCGAGTCTACGGTCCCCTCACGAGTCTATGTAGACTCTCGAGTCTGACAACCATGCTCACAACTAAGCAGTAATGATTCTAATTGAAATTGTGGACCATAATGATGTGTGAAAATAATAAGAATTAGCTTATGCATAAATTCTGTTTAAATTAAAAAGTTGCAGCTAGTTATATGATCTGGTTGTCTTGTTCAAGTGTCATTACTTGGGGACAAGCAATGGTTTAAGTTTGGGGGTGTGATAATCCTATTTTATATAGGTTATTTATGCTCCTAATACTTAAGTCAAGCTTACTTCTCAAGTAATTCTAGTGCTTAAATATGTGAATATATGAATATTAGAATAAATATAGGTTAGGAGTCAATTCCTTAAACCTTGGGCATAATCAAATGCCTTTGTGAATATGTTTGATGTTTTGCTTTAGCGCTGCAGCGGTATGCTATCAAGGAGACGCTACAGCGTTATATGACGGCTGACCATTGAGATATTTGTGTGGCCACTTGAGGACATGATGAGTCACCACCCTTATCTCTTCCTCTCAGCTGGATAGTTTGATTTTCAAGTGGATGCTAAATTACACTTGGCGCCTCCTAAATGGAACCCATGTGATAGTTGGTGTATTCCATCATTAGTACTTTTTGTAAAGTGCTTTAAGGATAATATCTAAGTCTTATGATCATCATGTGATATTATTATTTTAACTTAGTTAATAATTAGATTAATAAAGATTGCTTCATTAGTAAGTCACATACGTAGACAAGTAGTAGTAGTAACTTGGAAGAAGAACTTCTCATGACATAGTAGCTTTTCTCCATTGTTATACCACCTTTAAGCTTTTATTTTTAGCATAGTTTTTCTAGTCTTCATCCAAGGTTTTGCTCACGCCTCAACTTCATCCTTTGTATGCTACTTGGGATTATTGGAGTGTATCTTTTGCAACCACTCTTCTCTTGTCTTCATACGGTAATACATACTCTCTAGTTGTATTATGTTGATGGAACTTGTGATGAGCTAACTTTGTTGTAGTTGGATTGTTCTTAGTGTGTAATGAACTTTGAGTAGCTTTTATGTAATATTATGATGTTTGCGTTTTATTCCTTGTGTCATAATGCTTTCAATCTTGGTTTGGGAATGATCAACTAAAACAAGGTAACTTTGTGGGTACAGACATGGTTCACAAAGAGAACTCAAGGAATGATATGAATGAAAACCCTTTAAAGACATTTAAAGGAAGCACTACTTAACTCTAGACATAGGGGAGTAGTAGTTCATAAGGCAAATGTTGTAAGAGCTTAATATACAGGGGTGAAACTTATTTAGAGCCTAGACATAGGAGTCTTGTAACATAACCCTGACGAAAGTGACTGAAAGGCACGCCACCAAAGCGCTACAGCGTCTACGGATTCTCAAGCGCTACAGCGCTTAACGCTACAGCGTCTAAATATTATTTGAACATTACTCTTGGGAATTTACATAACTATTGAGCTATCCAACTCACCTTTAATTACTTCAACTTAATACTGTTTTATCACAACTGATAATGTTTACAACTCTTTACTTTTACTTGTTACTTAATTCTTTTCACTAAGCTTCTAATCACTTAAACTTCTTAGATTAATTCCAATCCCTGTGGGAACGAACTTTACATATCATTATATTACTTGTTGCGATTGTGTATACTTGCACATCACCTTTTCGCACAACAGCCGACCTGGTCTCGTATTTGATGCCGAACTCAGAGAGTTCTACTGCCCATTTAATCATTTGTCCTGCTAAGTCAGGTCGGTGTAAGATCTGCCGGATCGGATGATTCGTCCGTACCACGACCTGATGAGCGACGAAGTAAGGTCGGAGGCGGGGCGCCGAGATGAGTAGAGCAAATGCGATTTTTTCTATTTTCTGGTATCTAACTTCTGGTCCCTGTAAAGCTTTGCTCGCAAAGTATACTGGACTCTGACCAGTCCCTGTTTCCCGAATGAGAACGGCGCCAATGGCTTCTTCCGAGATGGCTAAGTACGGGTATAGGGTTTCCCCCGGGATTGGCCGAGTCAGGATGGGTGGCTCGGTCAAAACCTTTTTAAGCTGGGAGAGGGCCTCGTCCCGCTCCGGGGTCCATTCAAACTTTTCTTCCTTTTTAAGCAGCTTAAACAACGGGAGCGATTTGAACGCAACATTGGAAATGAAACGGGATAGCACAGCTATCATCCCGTTAAGCTTTTGAAGCTCCTACTTGGTAGACGGGGTGCGCATCTCTGTCACAGCCCGACATTTGTCCGGGTTGTCTTCAATGCCCCTTTCTGTGAGGTAGAACCCAAGGAATTTCCCAGTTCGGACCCCGAAAGTGCATTTTTCTGGATTTAGTCTCATATTGTTTTTTCGGATTTCTGCGAAGATCTCTTCAAGGTCGGCTATGTGCAGGCTCTCACTTTCGCTTTTCGCGATCATGTCGTCGAGGTAGACTTCTACATTACGCCCGATCTGCTTTCGGAAAACCCTGTTCATCATTCTTTGATATGTAGCCCCTGTATTTTTTAAAACAAATGGCATAACCCGGTAACAGAAATTACCGCGGTCAGTCATGAAGGCTGTTTTTTCCTGGTCGGGAGGGAACATCGGAATTTGGTTATATCCAGAATAGGCATCCATAAAAGACAGTGAACGAAAACCTGAAGCATTATCGACGAGACGATCAATGCTAGAAACAGGAAAGGCGTCCTTTGGACAGGCCTTATTAAGATCGGTATAATCAACACACATTCGCCATTTTCCATTACTTTTCTTCACAAGTACAGGGTTGGAAAGCCAAGTTGTATACTTGACTTCCTTTACAAAATCGGCTTTAATTAAATCATCAACGACCTTAGCTGTGGCAGCTGCTTTTTCCTTGCTTTGAGCTCTTTTGCGTTGGGCAACCCACTTAGCCCCGGGGGTAACAGCTAGCTGGTGACAGGCGACTTTCGGAGGAATCCCGGGCATGTCTTTCGCCGACCAGGCGAAGAGGTCGGCATGATCCTTCAGACATAAAGCGAGCTTTACTTTAACTTCATCAGAGAGGTCGGATCCGATCTTGACAGCTTGGGTTGGGTTGCCTCCCACCTGGACTTCCACGAATTCACCATCAGGTTGAGGTCTCCAGATTTTCTTCTTCAGCTCTCGGGTGAGATCGTCATCACTCTCTTCTTCGGAGCTGTCAGGGTCGTACCTCGCATCAAGATCTGTGACATTGACCTCGGCAGCGCTGCTATTTTTTCTCCTTTTGAGATCCTTCCGAGCTTCATCTTCTTCGGGGGAACCCCCTCCTCTGAGGCTTGCCTATCTGCTTTCACGTCTAAATAGAAGCATCTCTGGGCGGACTCTAATTCGGCATCAAGGGTAATAACTTTGTTGCACAGGGAGTAGAATTTCATTTTCAAATGAACTGTTGATGTTACAGCTCCGAGCCTTCCTAGAGTCGGCCTTCCGATGATACAGTTGTAGACTGAAAGGCATGACAAAACTAGGAATTTGGTCTTGACTGTCCTTTCCAACGGCTCTTCGCCGTAGGTGACCATCAATTCCAAATAGCTGAGTGGTTTGGTCTGGGACACGTTGAAACCTGAAAGGTCAGGTCCCCTGTAAGGGGTGAAGTCCTCCTCAGAGATTTGCAGCTTTCACACAAGGTCGATAAAAATGATATCTTCTTAGCTTCCCTGATCGACAAGGATTCTTCTTATCTCGTGATTGGCCATGACAGCCCTGATCAAAAGAGGTACATGCTTGTTGGGTTTGCCATATAGCAAGTCTCGATCGCCAAATGCCAAAAGAGGTCGGTCTGGGGTCAAGGTTACCGCCAAGGTGGAAGCAACACTCATAATCTCCTTCCACTTTCTTTTCATAGTCTTGCCTGAAGCTTCGACGGGGTATCCCCCAGAAATGACCATCATTACCGGCCGACCTTTAGACTTCCGGAAATCGCGCTCGTCTTCCGTGCTTTCCTCTCTTTCTAGAAGAGTCTTCCCCTTCCTTTTAGGGTCATCCTTCTCTTCTTTAACCTCTACCTCCTGACGAGGTGCCTTGGCCACATACTGATCCAATTTCCCTTTCTTGATCAGATCCTTGATTTCGTCTTTCAAAGCATTACAACGATTGGTGTCATGTCCTTTACTTCGGTGATACCGACAGTATTTATTAGATCGCTTCCTCGGTCTGTGTGGGAGCGGATCAGGGAATTTAACCTCCTTGAATTCCGCATTCATGCATTCTGCTAAAATTCTAGCTCTTGTTTCGTTAAGATCGGAATAATGTTGGGGACGGTTGCGAGACCTGGGTTTACTATCGTTTCGGGCCTCCTTCTCATTCTGAGGCTTGATCATTCCAGGGTTGGCGTCCAACTTTCTCGAAAACGCCCCTTCTTCGTGGTCGATGTACTTCTGAGATCGCAGGAGGAACTCGGCAAGCGACTCGGTTTGATTTACTCTGACATCGATTTGGAAAAGACTTACTTCTCGAAGGCCGACTTCCATGAAGATAACTCGGAAAGAGTCGTCGAGGTTTCGGCCCTGAGCGGCTTCTTTGTTGAACCTCTCAATATAGTCCCGGAGAGACTCGTTCTCCCCCTGTCGAATTGCTTGCAAAATTTTCCGAGATTTCCGCTTCATTTTGGAGTGGGCGAAATGGGCTGAAAATAACTTGGCTAGCTGGTCCCAAGAGGATATTGAGTTCGGTTTGAGGGATCTGAACCAGTCCAAAGCCAACTTCTCAAGGGTGAGAGGAAAAATCCGACACTTGATTTCCTCCGGGACATTCCGATATTGCATCATTGTATCGAAGTAATCGAGATGGCGATCAGGATCTCCCGTCCCATCATGCATCTTTAAACCTTCTGGGGGTTTCTCCAGGTGCTTTGGCACCGGAAAGTAGTCGATCTTAGTTGTGAAGGGTCCTTTCCGTGCTGTCGATCTCACCCTCGGAGGAGCTCGCTAGTTAGGGCGCCTAACTGGGGACCTTCGAGAGTGAGGGCGCCGACGTTCATGCCTCGGGAACCTTTCCCGGCTTATAGAACGTCGCATCGGAGAAGACGATGCCATGGACAAGCTTCGGCGCGGAGAGTCCTCAGGCTAATAACTGTCGTCCTGCGTCTCGCTTGGGGAAGTTCCAGATCCTCGTCTTTCTTTCCGACGAGGTGGTGAGCGATGGTGGTGCCTCCTCCATGCTGGAGATCGGTGACGCCTTTGACTAGACGTTCTCCTGCTGGGAGAGTGGTTTTGAGGAGAGGACCGATCCGGGATGTCGCGAGCTCAGATCTCGGCAATTTCGGCTTCCAGCTGGGTGTAGCGCTGACTTCTCTGCTGGTCAGCCTCGGCCCGTCTTGTCAAGAGCTGGACGAGCTGTTGAACAGCGTCGACCGGCACCTGGACTATCTGGGGAGGGGGTGGAAGTTGGTTCCTGGAGGAGCTTATGGGGACCATTGCTCTAGATGAGTTGTGGCCGTGGGCCGAGCTACGGGTCAGAGTGACTGCTACACCTTCGGGTGTTTCCTGCTGTTGATCGGGTCTTACTATAACACTTGAGACGTTCCTCTGACGTAACACCGGAGCCATCACTGACCAAGGAGATGGGGGAGGGACTAGAGTATAAGATCTCCCACTGTGGTCGCCAATGTTCCGTACCGTATCTCTGAACTGGTATCCGATCTTAAATACCAAGTCCGGTCCGAGATAGTTGGTAGTTGTATTCTTGGTCAATCCGCGTTTGAGCTCTGACCCGAGGTGGGGTGGTACCTGCAATTACACTCTGACACTCAAGTCAGTCAGTGGGTCTATTGCAAGTGAGAGAATTGGAAAGTGTGTACATTTAATGCTAGCATTGAATGCTTATTTATAGGTTTTGGGAATCAACGGGAACCATTGGATGTGGGTATTTGATCCTCACAATTGGTTGGTGGGTTTGCTTTTGGTATTGGGCCTTAGTGCACAATGTATTTGTGGCCCAATCCATAACACTTTCGATGAGAATGATGATGTTCTGTACCTTTACCTTACCACGGATTGGACCGAGTAGGTAGTTGGTAGGGTAGTTGATTTGTTTGATTGAATCTCCTGATAACACTAGGAGGTAGTAGAATGATCAAGCTTGGATGGGTAGGATCACAGAATGCTGCTTGTGATCGGGCTTGTTTGTGACTGGGCCTGGGGGCGAGCAGGACTGCTGATGATGACAATAGAAGAACACGATGGTGACAAGGTCAAAGTGGCAATGGAACACAATGTCCGACAAACTCTACAACAAAAACAATAGTGGCACGGTGTGGGGGAAAGATATGTTGTGCATTACGATGTATTGAGATCTTGCGAGACTACAATATCTTAAGGTTGAGAAATTGTGTAATATACACAATATGATAGCATTGTATAGGCTAAAAAATCTCCATAATTTCAAGAGTTTTGATTCTCTCAAATACTCCCTCCGGACCTAATTATAATTACCCTCTCTCTAGAGCCGAAATTAATTAAATATTGTTACGGATTGGGCCCAATCCATAAATAGTGAGGCCCATTATCATAAGCAACCCAATAACCAACGACTCAAATCTAGGCCCAATATCAGACGACTCTGATCAATTAGGTCAAACCTCACACCGACTCTATAAATAAGCATTCAATGCAAGTATTTAAGGTACACACTATTTTACCAAATTCTGACCTATACTTGACTCTTTACCTGACTTGAGCGTCGGGGTGTCTTTGCAGGTACCTCCCCTATCTCAGACCGGAACATTGTTGATCAAGACCTACTACTACCAACTATTCTGGATCGTCCATAACCACAGTGGGAGATTCTTTTACTCTAGTCCCTCTCCCATTTCCTTGATCGATGATGCCTCCCATGTTACGTCCTAGAATCGCAAGTGTCGTTGAAGGACCAGTCGTTCAATCGGTCCAAAAACCCATCCAACAGTCTGTCTTGCAGTAAGTCACCCCAGAAGGAGTGGCTATTACGGTTCTGAACTCATCCCGCGCCCAAACCGCGGCACGGGCCCCGATCTTCGAAAGCTCGGCTCGAAACCAACTTCCTCCTCTTCCTCAATCAGTCCTGTTACCTATCGATGTTGTTCAACAGCTCGTCCATTTGTTAAATCGGCAAGTCTAGACTGATCAGCAACGCAGTTACCGTTTCACGGAGCAGGAAGCTGAAATCGCGGAACTCCGGGCTCAGAATATCCCGGATCAGACTTCACCCCAACGCGAGAATGACGTCCGAAGACGCCACAGATCTCCCGCATGGAGAAGGCATCACCACCGCTCGCCGACAAGGGGGATATGGATCCCGTACTCCTCCAAGTCGAACTCAAGATGAAGACTATTACCCTGAATGCTCTCCTCATCATAGCTCGTCTTTAGCATCCTCCTCACCAAGACAACGTTCCGGGAGTAGGGAAAAATCCCCAAGGTTGGAACGACCTCACCCTCATTCGCGGAGAGCTCTAAATAAATACGATTATCGCGGATCTCCACCTAGGGAGAGGACGGAAAATTGCAAAGGATCTTTTACGACTAAGATCGATTACTATCCGGTGCCGAGGCATCTCGAAAACCCCACGAAGGTTTAAAATTGCATGACGGGACAGGCGATCCTGACCGCCACCTCGACTACTTCGACACGGTAATGCAATATCGGAATGTCCCAGAGGAGATGAAATGCCGAATTTCCCCCTCACTTTGGAGAAGGTAGCCTCGGATTGGTTTAGGTCCCTTAAACCAAACACTATATCTTCCTGGGATCAACTGGCCAAACTCTTCTCTACTCAGTTCGCTCACTCCAAAAGCAAACTGAAACACAAGAAAATTTTGGGAGCAATTTGGCAAGGCGGGAATGAGCCTCTACGAGATTACATTTAAAGATTTAATCGTGAGGCTGCTCAAGTCCGGGACCTGGACGATTCATTCTGACTCTACTTCATGGTGGTCAAACTCTGGGAAGGAAGTTTATTTTAGACCAACATCGGAACCTTCGAACCCAAGACTCTCACGGATTTCCTCCAGAGGTCTCAATGCTTCATCGATCATGAAGAATGACTCAACGCAGGTCGAGCAATCATTAAGCCAGGACTGTCTAAACCCCGAAACGAAAAAGATAACGGAATGAGAGAGAAACCCGGAATGATAGGAAGTCTAGGCCCTGTAATCGTCATCAGGTGTATACCGATCTTAATGAAACCAGAGCTAAAATTCTGAGTGATTGTATGAACGCCGAGTTTAGGGACGTTAAGTTTCCCAATCTGCTCCACCATAGGCCGGGGCAACGTTTCAACAAATACTGTCGGTATCACCGAAGTAGCGATCATGACACCAATTACTGCAACGCCTTGAAGGATGATATTGAAGACATGATCAAAAGAGGAAAGCTTAGCCATTATGTTAAGAAAGATTCTCAGCAGGGGGACGAGGTCAAGGAAGAAAGAGGCGACCCTAAAAAGAAGGGCAAAGTCAAGGAGGAAAACTCGGAAGACGGACAAGATTTCTGAAGCTCAAAAGGTCGACCTGTAAGGATGGTTATCTCGAGAGGTTTTTCTAGTGAAGCGTTCAGGAAAACCATGAAGAGAAAGTGGAAGGAAATTCTGAGCGTAGCCTCTAAGTCGGTTTCTCCAGGTTCACCGAGCCGGCCTCCTTTGGCGTTTGGGGACCTTCTCAAAAGAATGGAAATCTCAGAAGAAGACCTCACTCCTTACAGAGGAACAGGCCTTTCTGGGTTCAACGGGTCCCGTACCAAGCCACTTGGTTATCTAGAGACAATGGTCACTTATGGAGAAGAACCAATGATCAGAACGGTTAAAACCAAATTCCTCGTTTTGCCTTGTCCCTCTATTTACAATTGCATAATCGGGAGGCCGAATTTTGGAAGGCTCGGAGCGGTAACCTCCACAGTCCGCCTGAAGATGAAATTCTATTCTCTCAGCAACAAAATCATCACCCTCAACGCCGACTTGGAGTCCGCCAAGAGGTGTTTTTACCTACACATTAAGGCAGACAAAAAGGCTAAGGAAGAAGGGGATCCCCTTGTGGAAGGTCAGAAAAATATGAAAAAGAAAGGAAGTGGCAAGGTTGCCGATGTAAACGTAACTGACCTGGATGCTAGGTATGATCCAGATAGCTCGGAGGAAGAGAACGATGATGATCTAACCCGAGAACTGAAAAGAAGAATCAAGCGTCCCCAGCCAGATGGGGAGTTTTTCGAAGTTCAGCTGGGGGATGACCCGTCCAAAACAGTGAAGATCGGTGCCGATCTTTCCGAAGAAGTAAAGGCGGAGCTAGCGCAATGTCTGAAAGATCATGCCGACCTTTTCGCATGATCTGCTGAGGATATGCCCAGAATCCCTTCGGAAGTCGCCTGTCACCAACTCGCTGTCAACTCCGATGCTAAATGGGTCGCCCAGAGGAAAAGAGCCCAGAGTGGAGAAAAAGCGGCTGTCGCTGCTAAAGCTGTGCAAGATTTAATTAACGCAAACTTTGTAACGGAAGTCAAGTATACAACTTGACTATCCAATCCTGTACTTGTGAAGAAAAGCAATGGAAAATGGCGTATGTGCATTGATTACACCGATCTTAATAAGGCATGTCCTAAGGACGCTTTCACTGTCCCAAGCATCGATCGCCTAGTCGATAATGCTTCAGGTTTTCGTTTACTGTCTTTTATGGATGCATGTTCCAGTTACAATCAAATTCTGATGTTCCCTCCTGATCAGAAGAAAACTGCATTCATGACCGATAGAGGAAATTTTTTTACCGGGTGATGCCCTTCGGCTTGAAGAACGCCGGTGCCACTTATCAAAGAATGATGAACAAAGTCTTTCGAGAGCATATCGGACGCATCGTTGAGGTCTATCTCGACGACATCACAAAGAGCGAACAAGAAAATCTCCATGTAGCCGATCTTAGAGAAATATTCGAGGAAATTCGGAAGAATAACATGAGGTTAAATCCGGAAAAATGTACCTTCGGAGTCCGAGCTGGAAAATTCCTCGGGTTCTACCTAACAGAACGGGGAATTGAGGCAAACCCAGATAAATGTCGGGCTGTGACCGACACACGCACACCGACTTCTAAAAAGGAAGTTCAAAACCTCAATGGCATGATCGTCGCTTTATCTCGTTTCATTTCAAATGTTGCTTTCAAATCACTTCCACTATTTAAACTGCTTAAAAAAGAAGAAGACTTTAAGTGGACTTCAGAGCGGGATGAGGCCCTCACCCAGCTCAAGAAAGTTCTTTCCGAACCACTGATTCTGACCCTACCCAACCAGGGAGAAATTCTGTACATATACCTAGCGATCTCGGAAGAGGTGTTGGGAGCAGTTCTGGTCAGAGAAACGGGTTCCGGTCAAAGTCCGATGTATTTCGTAAGCAAAGCCCTACAGGGCCCAGAGTGTCGATATCAAAAAATTGAGAAAATCACCATTACTTTAATCATTGCAGCCCGCTGCCTGCGACCTTATTTCGTCGCCCATCAGGTGGTGATACGAACTAACCATCCTATACAGCAAATCCTACACCGACCGGATCTGGCAGGAAGAATGATTAAATGGGCGGTCGAACTTTCGGAATTCGGAATCAAGTACGAATCTCGGGCAGCAATGAAGGCCCAAGTCCTCGCCGCCTTCGTCGCAGAAATGACCCCTACCGACCTTGAGAGCGATGTATGGAGGTTATATGTAGACGGATCCTCAATCCCAAAAGGTAGCGGAGCTGGTCTTTTGTTAGAAAGCCCCACCAACGTGGTGATAGAGGTATCCCTTACTTTCGGGTTCCAAACTTTGAATAACCAAGCAGAGTACGAAGCGTGCATTGCGGGATTACGTTTAGCAATTGACCTCCAAGTTACTCAGGTCTGTCTAAACACCGACTCTTTGCTAGTAGTCTCCAGATCGGGAAACAATATGAAACTAAGGATTCGATCTTACAGAAATACTTGACTGAAGTCCGAGACCTGCTCGCTCGTTTCAAATCCGCCGACATTAAGCACGTTCCAAGAACAGAAAATCAGAGAGCAGACATTTTATCCAAGCTCGCCAGTACCAAATTTCCCGGAAATCACCGTTCCGTTATCCAGGAAGTGCTCCACAAACCCAGCATCTACACGGAACCGGAGTTCAACTCGTCCATATGCGTACTAGAGGAAAGCAGGAGTTGGATCACACCAATCTTAGAATATATTGAATCGGGGGCCGAGCCTCCGGACTCCCAAGAAGCCAAGAAAATCAGGAGAAAGACATCTTCCTTCTCCGTGATAGATAGGACCCTCTATAGGAGGAGCTTCTCCTCGCCATTGCTGAAATGTATCGAAGGAGAGGAAGTAGACTACGTGCTAGCTGAAATCCACGAAGGCATTTATGGACAGCACTTTGGGGGAAGATCGCTGGCCCAGAAAGCTTTAAGGGCAGGATATTTCTAGCCGACCATGGAGGCCGACGCTAGGAACCATGTGAAAAAGTGCCGGAAATGTCAGATCCATGCCAACGTCCATGTGGCGCCCCCTACCGAGCTGACTAGCCTTACCTCCTGGTGGCCCTTTACATGGTGGGGGATAGATCTCTCAGTACCGTTCCCAACTGCCCCTGGCCAGGTCAAATATTCGATAGTAGCAGTGGATTACTTCACTAAATGGATCGAAGCCGCCATTAGCCATTATCAGCGCAAGAAATTGCATAAAATTCTTCAAGAAAAACATCATGATCGGGTTCGGGATCCCCGAGGTAGTCATAACTGATAATGGAACCCAATTCACTAACAAAAGTTTTAAGAAACTAATGATCGATCTTAAAATCAAACATCGTTTAACCTCGGTAGAGCACCCCCAAACCAATGGGCAGGCCGAAGCAGCTAACAAAGTAATCCTCAATGGCCTGAAGAAACGGATAGACGATGCTAAAGGGAATTGGGTTGAAGAATTGCCATATGTCTTATGGGCTTGCCGAACCACCCCACAAAGCTCTACGGGGGAAACGCTGTTCTGGCTCTTCTATGGAAGCGAGGAGGTCATTCCGGTTGAAATCGGAGAACTTAGTTGGAGAACAACAAATCCAAAATCCCCAAAAGACAATAACCAGACCCTCAGGGAAGAGCTCGAACTCGTGGATGAAGTCCGAGGCAGAGCCTCTTTCAAGGAATTTGTGGTCAAACAAAGAATAGCAACCCGGTACAACTCTAAGGTGATCCCCAGGGATTTCGAGGTCGGCGATCTGGTGCTTCGAAGAGCCGATGTTGGCCAGAAGAACGCCCGCCCATGGAAGACTCGCGCCCAACTGGGAAGGACCTTACCGGGTTGTAACTAAGACTGGTAAGGGCGCTTTCGAATTGGAAACCCTAGAGGGGGAAACAATCCTCCGAACTTCGAATGCTACCAAACTCAAAAGTTATTACAGCTAGTTTAATTCTAAGCCTAAGGGCAAGATGTATTCCGATCTTCTTCCGTTTAATACACCCGGATAGCCTAAACTTTTCCGACTCGTTGAACTTATTTCCGATCTTATTTCCGTCTTTACTTTAGTGGAAGGAACGATCCGGGACCGATCGATCGATCTCCCTGAGATGTTCCGCTTCGCAAGCGACCGAGGTAGTCGCAATCCGTTAGGGCGAGTTCGATCTGGGCCGAGTCCCAGTAAACCGTCCCAAGGGATTCTAAGGTCTTTTAGGCCAAAATTCATTTAGTGGAAGGAACGACTCGGGACCGATCAATTGATCTCCCAAGAAGTTTCACATCGCAAGCGACCGAGGTAGTCGCAACCCGTTGGGGCGAGTTCGATCTGGGCCGAGTCCCGGTAAACTGTCTTGAAGGCAATATCAATGACTTGTAAAGTAGACACAAGCGTAAATACACACAGAATATGAACAAAATAAAAATAACCCCGGTTATGGCTGGGTCCTCAAGTTCGGAATTGTGATTAATTACAATGAGATGATGTTGGTTCCCATATGTGCCCGGAACCTTTACAAAAAGGAACAATCTTAAAATTAAGTATCAGAAGGTGGGGGAAAGACAATGATACGCTCTTTGGTAACAGAGTCGATCTTAACGATCCGACCCTCCACCATGTCATGATCCACGTTCAATATCCCTTTATCAAGAGGTAATGAAGGGTGGATCAAGGAAACCTGAGCAAGGGCTTTGTCAAAGCCTTCCCCGTCCATCCCAAGAACCATCACCGCTACATTGGCAGCTTCAAGTTCAGCTTTCTGTGTTTCCTCCTTGGCCAGTTTCATCTCAGCTTCGAGCTCAGCGACCCGATCTTGGGGGCCGAGTTAATATTGGTCCTCTCCTCCCTTTCTTCTACAACCTTCTTAAGCTCGGCCTCGACCTCGGAATTCCGACTCTGAAGTGCCAGAATCGACTCAGCTGTGTTATACCCCAATTTTGTCCGAGCTCCTGTTAATAGCGTTTTAATTTACTAGGTCGCATTTTTTGTGCAAGTCTCGAGTCCTGTTAACGCGTGTCGGTGTCATGCGAGTGTCGTTAAGATGCCATTTGTGTAATTGGGCCAACAGTTGGGTTATTGGGCCTACACATATACAAATTGGGCCTATCATTTTGAGTTGGGCCCACGAACGTGGTTCCTAGTTAATTTTTAGTGTTAACGGGCCTATTTGTTCTATTTGAGCCTCGTTCTAGCGCATTTGTCTAGTTGGGCCCGATTTCGCTTTTGTATTTGGCTCAACTTCTTTTATTATTTTTATTTTGTCTATTTAATTTGTTTTGAGTACAAAAATGTCAAAAAAAATCTATTTAATTGTTATTACAGTATAGAAGTGTCTAGAATGTCCAAAGGTCCAAAAATACAAAAAAAAATGATAATACTAAAAATACCAAATAATACAATCCGAAAATAATAAAAAATACAAAAAAACACAAATCAAAAAAGGGGCGCATCAGCCCAAAATGACAGCTACTTCGACAGTAGCTGGGCCTTCTTGGTTCCTTGCCCACCAAGTCTTCTCCAACCTCCAGCCCAACATCTTGTTCTTGCTGAGCAAGTATCAAATCTGAAATAGGAAAACAAAATCAGGATAGAATCAGAAATTAATTTCCTAAGCCTAAAAATTGCCTATAAAAACAAGCTTGGATCACAGAGAAAGGAGGACAATTCACAGACACGCAAAAAGACACACAGAAACGGATAGCAATGCATACACAGTACTGAGTATCAAATTCAGAGTTCAAAAAGGGAGAGAAAATTTTTTAGAGATCACCAGAAAGATTCAGGCTTCACACTGAAACCTAATCGCTAAAATACTAAGTTTAGAAATTCTGAGAAGCAAGAAAGCATATCAATTCGCAAACACAAAAATAGAGGCAGTGGCAGTAACAGCAAAGGAGCAGTAGCAGTCAAAGCGGAACAGTAACAGCCAATAAGGGGCATTTTCAGAAGCTGGCGTTAAGGTTGTTCCCACTAAACCATAACCTAGAGAAATATGTGTTGAAATTTTATCTACATTCTGTTATTGTTATTGTTATTACTGTGTAAACAAGAATAGGACTTATTTTCAAGGATAGGAAATAAAAACATATCAATCCAGAAGAAAAAGGTAGAATCAGAATCATTAGGAAAAGAGTGAGTGGAGAGATTTTACCTCCGGCCACCGTTCACGGTGGCCGCCGCCGTGACTTCGCCGTGAATCACCTCAACCACCACCCTCCACCATCAACAACTTCTCTTCGCCACCCACACCTCCGTAGCCAACCCCAAACAACATCACCCCTCACCTCCTTTAACCACCACCGCGTCGAACCAAACACCACCATCGCGAGCCAAGCCGCCACCTCATAGCCATCGATTCGCAAACCTTTTCTCTCCCTGTGTTGTCCGTCGCTGTCACCGATGAAAGGGTAGAGAGAGATTAGGACGGCGAGGAGAGTGAAAGATCGAAGGTAGGAGAGTGAGAGAGGCGGGTACGAGTTTGTAAGAGAAAAAAAGAAGAACTTAGGGTGAGAGAGGGAGAGATACGGCGCTGTCACGAGAGAGAGAGAGTGAGATACGGCGTATGGAGAGGGGGAGAAGAAAATCTGAGTTTGGGTGGGAGGAGGCAGATCTGCCGCGTGAGAGAGAGAGAGGATTTTTTTTAGGGTTTTGGTTTTTTTGAGAAAAGGGGGCGTCGTGGGAGAAGAGAGAGCCAATTAGGGTTTCTATTTTTGGTTGTGCTTTTATAGTATTAACTCAAGGGTAATTCTGTCTTTTCACGTTTTTTAATTTTTCATATTTCTATCCACACCCCTCATTTTACTCAGTTCGCCCCCACTTTTTTTTGAAGCCCCCGATTCCTTTTCTTTTGAAGCGCAGCCCAGCTTACAAAAACAAGCTGGGCTCACTGTTTACACCCCAGATTTTATAATACACCCCTTTTTACTTACACCCTTATTTTACTACTGCACCCCCCTGTTTCTCTTTTTAAATTTTGCTTCTTTCCCCTAAATAAATTTATTTTTTCCCAAATAACAGATTTTCTTTTCCCTAAATAAGAATCAACCCAATTGCGAAAACTCATTAAATCAAAAACTTTGTTAGTAGTCTTGCGAAGCCTTTGCTTGCATGATTATTAACAATGAGGTACCAGTGGCGATCACTTGGAGCCTTTGCTCAATTGATCATCATGAACGCCTAATTTTCCTAAAGATTTTCACTAAATCAAAAACTTTGTTAGTAGTCTTGCGAAGCCTTTGCTTGCATGATTATTAACAATGGAGTGCTAATGGTGGTCACTTGGAGCCTTTGCTCAATTGATCATCATGAAAGCTCAATTCTCACAATTAAACAAGATAAAAAACAAAAACCGTTTTCCAAACAAAGAAGAACTACGTAGCTTTGAATTCTCCATCGCACCGGGAGATACGTAGGAGCGGGTCATGTAACACCCTAAAATTGTTTAATTAATTTATTTAATTAAATAATTGGGGATTTAAATTAAATTATTTGATGTAATTCGATTAATTAGAATTTTATTTATTTTGGTGGTATTAGGAGGGAGTGGAGGCGCCACTTGCATGACTTGGGCTTAAGTGGAAAGCCCAAGCCCGTGATCCACAATATAGGCGAAGTGGTTAGTTGGTGGGGGCTAGGGTTTGTGGCATTTTGCGAAATCAAAAGAAAGAAAGAAAGAAAGAGCGTGAGATAGAGAGAGAGAGCAAGGAAGGGCGCCGTAAGGAGAGAAGAGGAAGAGGAGAGAAGTCGCAAGCAAGGAAGAGCGAGGAGCGTGATTTTGTTGCTGTGATCCTGTACGTGACTATCTCCGGAGCCTCCGTTCTTCAATTTCGAGGTTAGGGGAGCTCTATCACTCTATTTAATAGTTCATATGATGAGTTCTAGATCTAGGATTAGACTAGATTTATTGATGTATTGTGATGTTGGTTTTTATATATTGTTGTATGCGAAATGATGTAAGCATGAGTTCTTGATGTTTCTTGATGCATCGTTGATAGGGGCTATTATATGTGTAGATATATGCGAAGTGAATGGTTGAGTTTCCTATGCATATGTGTGCGAATTGTAGTGTTAGAATTATAGTCATTGATTTGTGACCTTCGAATTATTCGTGAAACTGAAATTGTTGTGTTTGGATTTGCTTGTGTTGGTTGCGAAATTGGATTGATGGTGTATAGGCGCCTAGGGCGCCAAGGGGATAGGGAAGATAATGCCCAATTGTATTTTTGAGAAATTGATTGAAATATGTGTATGATTAGTTGCTGGGAAAATGTTGAGGTTTTTATGATTTAGAATTGTTAAGAAAACAATTTTCAGTATTAAAAAGCGTTTTGGCAAAATTCTGGACGTTGCTGCTGGTTTCTGGGCGCTGGGCGCCTGTGCTGGGCGCTGGGCGCCTGTGCTGTGTTGTTGTTGCGCGTGGGGGCGCGCCTGGGCGCTAGGCGCCCGTGTCTGTGCGTGTTGCGCGCTGTGCGCGCCTGGGCGCTGGGCGCCCGTGTTGTGTCTGTGTTGTGCGTTGTGCGCGCCTGGGCGCTGGGCGCCTGTGGCGCTGTGTTGCGTTGTGTTGTGCGCGCCTGGGCACTGGGTGCCTGTGTTGCCTGGGCGCCTAAGGCGCCAATTCTCAGAACGTTGTCTAATTTTTCCCAAACTTATTTTTATCATAACTTTTGACTCAGACGTCCGTTTTGAACGATTCGAAAAGTGTCATGAAGCTTTTTACGTTGTCTATTTGTGGGTTCAATTTTTAAAATGAAAAATTGTTATTTTCTGACTGTTGGTGGGCGCCCAATTGGCTGTCCCCGGTGGTCGTCCCAGTGACATTGAAAAATGACGTGGAACTCTTTAAAAATCCCTTTTGGTGTATAAGCAACAGTTTTAAACATGGTAGTGTCAAAATGACTGTTTTGCCCCTAGTGGCCAAAGTTAATGATAAAAGATGTGTAAATGACGAGGATGCCCTTGGTGGCTAGTCAAATGACTGTTTTGCCCCTAGTGGCCAAAGTTAATGATAATGATGTGTAAATGACGAGGATGCCCTTGGTGGTTAGTCAAATGACGCTTTTGCCCTCAGTGGCTAATGTTTGAGTTAAATGATGTTTATGTGTAAGTGACAACTGGGGCCTGAGTGGCTAAGTGAGGTTAAGGTCTAAGTGGCCTAGTGATGTTGTGTGATGATTATGAATTTGACAGGTGCTGTGCTCCGTGCGAGCAAACAGGTAAGTGATGGGTCACATTGTTGACTGTGATCTGAGTAATTGTGTGATTTTGTGAAGTGAGTGGTGCATGTCATAGAGTCTCATGCCCATATGCATAAAACCCAGTGATGTTTTGAGGCCTGAGTGGCTAAGTGATGATGAGGCCTGAGTGGCTAAGCGACGTTTTGTGAAAAGGTACCTTCATGCATATACCCGCGAGTGGGTTGCACTTCATAAACCTGTATGACATGAGATGAGTTTTTGTACATGATGTGAATGATGACTGTGATGTGGATGTCTTGTGTATTGGACGCTGATTATTCTAGTGTGTAGCCTATGATTAGTGCTTATCATATTTTCTATTATATAGACTGAAATGATGCTCACCCTTTCCTGTTTGAATGTTACCCCCGTGTTGGTAACGTGCAGGTGATTCCCAGTGAAGGTATTAGCTTCACTTTTCGAGTCGAGTCGTCATGCTCTGATACGTAGCACTCAGGGGGGATAACGAACTCGGCCTTTATTAATGATTTTTGATTATTATGTCAATGTGGACTATTTGGTTATGTGTTACTAATTTCCGCTGCGTAGTTGATTGTGTTATGAGGAGTGTTATAAGTGACGTTAACCATGAGGCTTGAGTTTTTGATATTGTGATGTGCTACGTGGACGTATGAATTTGAGTTAAACTGTTTTTAAAGTTTGATAAGCGACGTTTAATTTGAGTATGTGTAACATTTCCTATGAACGAGATTTTTTTCAAACTCTGATTTTTATAAACAAAGTGACGGGTAGAAAGGGGTGTTACATAAGTGGTATCAGAGCAGTTCGGTCTGTCCGGCCGGTAGTTGAGTCGTCGTGTTGAGTAACATTGAGTTTGTTACTCGTTTCTGAATTCTGTTTTCTGTTGCAGTGCTAGAATGGCCAGACGAGACGACGCTGCTCTTGCTGCTGCATTGCAAGCTATGGCTCAGGCGATGCAGGGTCAGCAGAATGCTGGGGATAATGCTGGTTTTCGAAGTCTGACAACCTTCCAGAGGGAGAATCCGCCCACCTTTAAGGGCAAATATGATCCAGATGGTGCTATGGCTTGGCTGAAGGAGATCGAGAGGATTTTCAGGGTGATGAACTGTACTGTTGAGCAGAAGGTCCGCTTTGGTACCCATATGTTAGCCGAGGAGGCCGACGACTGGTGGTTGGCTACTAGGCAGAGGTTAGAGGCTGTGCAGGAAGAGATTACTTGGGAGGTATTCAGCAGGGAATTTCTGAGGAAGTATTTTCCTGAAGACGTCCGCGGGAAGAAAGAGATAGAGTTCTTAGAGCTGAAGCAGGGTGGTATGTCTGTGACTGCCTACGCGGCAAAATTTGTGGAACTAGCAAAATTTTATCCACACTACAGTGAGGCTACAGCTGAATTTTCAAAATGCATCAAATTTGAGAATGGGTTGAGGCCTGATATTAAACAGGCCATTGGTTATCAAAAGATTCGTGTGTTCGCAGATCTGGTTGATAGTTGCAGGATCTTCGAGGAGGACAGTACTGCTCGCTACAAAGCTACTTCTGAGAGAAAGGGCAAGTTTCAGAGTCGAAGCAAGCCGTATGAGGTTCCTGCGGGTAAGGGTTATCAGAGAGCTGCTGGAGGTAAGGGTTCTGGTGGGGGAGACGCCCCTGCTAGCATTGTCTGTTATAAGTGTGGCAAGCCTGGCCACAAGAGTACTACATGCAGGTCGGATGACAGGAATTGCTACCGTTGTGGTAAAAAGGGTCATATGGCAGCTGAGTGTAAGGTCAAGAATGTGGTGTGTTTCAACTGTGGTGAGTCTGGGCATATCAGTACAAAGTGTACAAAGCCGAAAAAGGAAAGGTCTACTGGGAAGGTATTTGCATTGGCAGGAGAGGAGCCTGATGACGATGATGGTCTGATTAGAGGTACGTGTTTTATTAATGGTACTTCCCTGAAATCTCTTATTGATACTGGTGCTACCCATTGTTTTATTTCTGTTGATTGCTGTAAAATATTGGGTCTTGTTTTATCTGCTATGTGTGGGGATATGGTTGTCGATACTCCTGCGAAGGGGTCGGTGATTACGTCCCAGGTGTGTTCTCAGTGTCCCGTGTCGATCTTCGGCAGGGACTTTATTGTGAATTTTGTATGTTTGCCATTGAGAGGTCTGGATGTAATCTTAGGCATGGACTGGTTAGAGAATAATCACGTTCATATCAACTGTCATAGCAAGTCGGTTAGTTTCGGTGAAGAAAGTTCGGTTTTGGTGTCTGCTGGTCAGTTGAAGAAATTGAAGAAAGAGGGAGTTCAGTTATTTGCGTTGATGGCTTCGTTGTCTGCTGAGAGTCAGGCTGTTATTGAAGAACTGAAGGTAGTACGTGAATTTCCTGAGGTTTTTCCTGATGAAATTCCGGGTGTGCCACCGGAGAGAGAAGTTGAATTTTCGATTGATCTTGTACCTGGTACGAGGCCTGTGTCTATGGCATCGTACAGAATGTCGGCGTCAGAACTGTCTGAGTTGAAGACGCAACTTGAAGAATTGCTTGAGAAGAAATTTGTAAGACCGAGTGTATCACCGTGGGGAGCTCCGGTATTGTTAGTGAAAAAGAAAGATGGGAGCATGAGGTTATGTGTGGACTATCGTTAGTTGAATAAGGTAACTATCAAGAATAAGTATCCGCTTCCGAGAATCGACGATCTGATGGATCAGTTAGTGGGTGCTCGTGTTTTCAGCAAAATCGATTTGAGGTCCGGATATCATCAGATTAAAGTAAAGGATGAGGATGTTCAGAAGACAGCATTCAGGACAAGGTATGGGCATTATGAGTATTCTGTGATGCCGTTCGGTGTGACCAATGCTCCTGGTGTATTTATGGAATATATGAACCGTATTTTCCATAATTACCTAGATCGGTTTGTGGTAATCTTCATAGATGATATTCTAGTTTATTCTAAGTCAGATGAAGAGCATGCTGAGCACCTGAAGTCAGTGTTGGAAGTTTTAAAAGAGAAAAAGTTGTACGCTAAGTTATCGAAGTGTGAGTTCTGGCTGAAAGAGGTGAGTTTCCTTGGGCACGTGATTTCTGGTAATGGTATTGCGGTTGATCCGGCAAAAGTAGAAGCAGTATTGGAGTGGGAGTCTCCGAAGTCCGTAACGGAGATTAGAAGCTTTTTGGGTTTGGCTGGGTACTACAGGAGGTTCATCGAGGGTTTTTCCAAGTTGGCCCTTCTGTTGACTCAGTTGACCTGCAAGGGTAAAGTTTTTGTTTGGGATGCTCGGTGTGAGGAAAGCTTTATGGAACTGAAAAAGAGATTGACGACGTCGCCTGTTTTGACGTTGCCTAATCCAGAGGAACCGTTCGTTGTGTATTGTGACGCTTCGAAGATGGGTCTCGGTGGTGTGTTGATGCAGAATGGGAAAGTCGTTGCGTATGCGTCGAGGCAGTTGCGGATTCATGAGAAAAATTACCCTACGCATGATTTGGAATTGGCTGCTGTGGTATTTGTGCTCAAGATTTGGAGGCACTACCTTTATGGTTCGAGGTCCGAAGTGTTCAGTGATCATAAGAGTCTAAAGTATCTGTTCGATCAGAAAGAGTTGAATATGAGACAGCGTCGGTGGTTGGAACTCTTGAAGGATTATGACTTCGGTTTGAACTACCATCCCGGCAAGGCTAATGTCGTGGCTGATGCTTTAAGCAGAAAGTCTTTGCATATGTCGGCTATGATGGTGAAAGAATTAGAGTTAATTGAAGAATTCAGGGATTTGAGTTTGGTTTGTAAGATGACACCTCGCAGTGTCAAGCTGGGAATGTTAAAGATCGACAATGATTTCCTGGGCAGCATTAGGGAAGCTCAGAAGACAGACGTCAAGCTGGTGGATTTAATTAATGGGGTCGGTAAATCTGAAGATGAAGATTTCAAATTAGATTCCTGTGGTGTGTTGAGGTTCCGGGGTAGGATCTGTGTTCCTGACGATGAAGAGATGAGAAAGGCAATTTTAGAGGAAGGTCATCGTAGCAAGTTGAGTATCCATCCTGGAGCAACGAAGATGTATCAAGATCTGAAAAAGATGTTTTGGTGGTATGGTATGAAGAGAGATGTGGCACAGTTTGTGTATGCCTGTCTGACCTGTCAAAAGTCGAAGGTCGAGCACCAGAAGCCAGCAGGGTTAATGCAACCGTTGGAAGTCCCAGAGTGGAAATGGGATAGCATAGCGATGGATTTTGTGACGGGGTTACCGAATACAGTTAAGGGTCATGACGCTATTTGGGTGATCATTGATAGGTTAACGAAGTCTGCTCATTTTATTCCTATTAATATCACTTATCCGGTGTCGAGGTTGGCAGAGGTATATGTCAAAGAGATTGTGAGGCTGCACGGTGTTCCGAAGAGTATTGTGTCAGATAGGGATCCGAGGTTCACTTCCGAGTTTTGGAAGAGTTTGCAGAAAGAATTGGGTTCTAAGTTAAAAATGAGTTCGGCGTATCATCCCCAGACAGACGGTCAGTCAGAGAGGACAATTCAGTCGTTAGAGGATTTGTTGAGGGCTTGTGTATTGGAACAGCGGGGTTCATGGGATTCATATCTTGCGTTGATTGAGTTTACCTATAACAACAGTCACCATTCCAGCATCGGGATGGCACCGTTTGAAGCATTGTATGGTCGAAAGTGTAGGACGCCATTATGTTGGTATGAGTCGGGAGAAAGTGTGGTGTTGGGTCCGGAGATTGTGCGGGAGACTACAGAGAAGATCAAGATGATCCGTGAGAAGATGAAGGCTTCGCAGAGTCGGCAGAAAAGTTATCATGACAAGCGGAGGAAGGATTTAGAATTTCAGGAGGGGGAGCATGTGTTCTTGAGGGTTTCTCCTATTACCGGTGTTGGTCGAGCGTTGAAATCGAAGAAGCTCACTCCTCGATTTGTTGGTCCTTATCAGATTTCTGAAAGAATCGGAAATGTGGCTTATAGAGTGGCTTTACCGCCAAATCTTTCGAACTTGCACGACGTGTTTCACGTGTCGCAACTTCGGAAGTATGTTTCGGATCCATCTCATGTGATCCATATGGACGATGTAGAGGTGCGGGATAATCTCACTGTGGAGACGATGCCCGTACGGGTTGAGGATCGTGAAGTGAAAGCGCTTAGAGGCAAAGAGATTGCATTGGTGAAAGTGGTTTGGCTAGGAGCTGCCGGCGAGAGTATGACTTGGGAGCTAGAGAGCAAGATGCGAGAGTCCTACCCAGAGTTGTTTGATCAGGTAAATTTCGAGGACGAAATATTCTAAGTGGGGGAGAGTTGTAACACCCTAAAATTGTTTAATTAATTTATTTAATTAAATAATTGGGGATTTAAATTAAATTATTTGATGTAATTCGATTAATTAGAATTTTATTTATTTTGGTGGTATTAGGAGGGAGTGGAGGCGCCACTTGCATGACTTGGGCTTAAGTGGAAAGCCCAAGCCCGTGATCCACAATATAGGCGAAGTGGTTAGTTGGTGGGGGCTAGGGTTTGTGGCATTTTGCGAAATCAAAAGAAAGAAAGAAAGAAAGAGCGTGAGATAGAGAGAGAGAGCAAGGAAGGGCGCCGTAAGGAGAGAAGAGGAAGAGGAGAGAAGTCGCAAGCAAGGAAGAGCGAGGAGCGTGATTTTGTTGCTGTGATCCTGTACGTGACTATCTCCGGAGCCTCCGTTCTTCAATTTCGAGGTTAGGGGAGCTCTATCACTCTATTTAATAGTTCATATGATGAGTTCTAGATCTAGGATTAGACTAGATTTATTGATGTATTGTGATGTTGGTTTTTATATATTGTTGTATGCGAAATGATGTAAGCATGAGTTCTTGATGTTTCTTGATGCATCGTTGATAGGGGCTATTATATGTGTAGATATATGCGAAGTGAATGGTTGAGTTTCCTATGCATATGTGTGCGAATTGTAGTGTTAGAATTATAGTCATTGATTTGTGACCTTCGAATTATTCGTGAAACTGAAATTGTTGTGTTTGGATTTGCTTGTGTTGGTTGCGAAATTGGATTGATGGTGTATAGGCGCCTAGGGCGCCAAGGGGATAGGGAAGATAATGCCCAATTGTATTTTTGAGAAATTGATTGAAATATGTGTATGATTAGTTGCTGGGAAAATGTTGAGGTTTTTATGATTTAGAATTGTTAAGAAAACAATTTTCAGTATTAAAAAGCGTTTTGGCAAAATTCTGGACGTTGCTGCTGGTTTCTGGGCGCTGGGCGCCTGTGCTGGGCGCTGGGCGCCTGTGCTGTGTTGTTGTTGCGCGTGGGGGCGCGCCTGGGCGCTAGGCGCCCGTGTCTGTGCGTGTTGCGCGCTGTGCGCGCCTGGGCGCTGGGCGCCCGTGTTGTGTCTGTGTTGTGCGTTGTGCGCGTCTGGGCGCTGGGCGCCTGTGGCGCTGTGTTGCGTTGTGTTGTGCGCGCCTGGGCGCTGGGTGCCTGTGTTGCCTGGGCGCCTAAGGCGCCAATTCTCAGAACGTTGTCTAATTTTTCCCAAACTTATTTTTATCATAACTTTTGACTCAGACGTCCGTTTTGAACGATTCGAAAAGTGTCATGAAGCTTTTTACGTTGTCTATTTGTGGGTTCAATTTTTAAAATGAAAAATTGTTATTTTCTGACTGTTGGTGGGCGCCCAATTGGCTGTCCCCGGTGGTCGTCCCAGTGACATTGAAAAATGACGTGGAACTCTTTAAAAATCCCTTTTGGTGTATAAGCAACAGTTTTAAACATGGTAGTGTCAAAATGACTGTTTTGCCCCTAGTGGCCAAAGTTAATGATAAAAGATGTGTAAATGACGAGGATGCCCTTGGTGGCTAGTCAAATGACTGTTTTGCCCCTAGTGGCCAAAGTTAATGATAATGATGTGTAAATGACGAGGATGCCCTTGGTGGTTAGTCAAATGACGCTTTTGCCCTCAGTGGCTAATGTTTGAGTTAAATGATGTTTATGTGTAAGTGACAATTGGGGCCTGAGTGGCTAAGTGAGGTTAAGGTCTAAGTGGCCTAGTGATCTTGTGTGATGATTATGAATTTGACAGGTGCTGTGCTCCGTGCGAGCAAACAGGTAAGTGATGGGTCACATTGTTGACTGTGATCTGAGTAATTGTGTGATTTTGTGAAGTGAGTGGTGCATGTCATAGAGTCTCATGCCCATATGCATAAAACCCAGTGATGTTTTGAGGCCTGAGTGGCTAAGTGATGATGAGGCCTGAGTGGCTAAGCGACGTTTTGTGAAAAGGTACCTTCATGCATATACCCGCGAGTGGGTTGCACTTCATAAACCTGTATGACATGAGATGAGTTTTTGTACATGATGTGAATGATGACTGTGATGTGGATGTCTTGTGTATTGGATGCTGATTATTCTAGTGTGTAGCCTATGATTAGTGCTTATCATATTTTCTATTATATAGACTGAAATGATGCTCACCCTTTCCTGTTTGAATGTTACCCCCGTGTTGGTAACGTGCAGGTGATTCCCAGTGAAGGTATTAGCTTCACTTTTCGAGTCGAGTCGTCATGCTCTGATACGTAGCACTCAGGGGGGATAACGAACTCGGCCTTTATTAATGATTTTTGATTATTATGTCCATGTGGACTATTTGGTTATGTGTTACTAATTTCCGCTGCGTAGTTGATTGTGTTATGAGGAGTGTTATAAGTGACGTTAACCATGAGGCTTGAGTTTTTGATATTGTGATGTGCTACGTGGACGTATGAATTTGAGTTAAACTGTTTTTAAAGTTTGATAAGCGACGTTTAATTTGAGTATGTGTAACATTTCCTATGAACGAGATTTTTTTCAAACCCTGATTTTTATAAACAAAGTGACGGGTAGAAAGGGGTGTTACAGGTCACATCCCGTCAAGCATAACAAATAAAAATCATTTTCACAATAAGTTTTCAACAATCATTTTCAAAAGAACCTAGAACTACGTCGCCTTTGATTCTCCACCCGGAGATACGTAGGAGCAGGGCCACGCCCCTGTCAAGCGCAAAAATAAACAATTTCTAAAATTAAAGAATATACAAACAGATCTCCTTCATTTCAAAAGCAAAAATCTTATTTTCAAAGTAGGGGATTAAGTCGGTCGTACGGCCGGGTTAATCATCGTTTTAAGATAAGTGAACTGTGGTCCCTCAGAGCCCCAGCGCTCCTTCAGCCCTCAGTGGCCCTTCAGAGCCCCAGTGCTCCTTCAGACCCCCAGTGGTCCTCCAACACAGATCACACAGTCCTAAAACCCCTACATTAAAAAACACCAACCCACAAACATTTTCTACACACAAGAACTACGTAGCTTTGAATTCTCCATCGCACCGGGAGATACGTAGGAGCGGGCCATGTCCCGTCAAGCACTTCTTTCTAAAAACCCTTTTTCCTCCTTTCTCGCCAAAATTAAAAATTTTATTAAGTTCTTTAATTCATTTTCAATAAGAAATAAAGAGGCAAATTAGATATTTTTCGAATCAACACTTAAAATCACACATTTAATTAAAGGTTCCCTCTCAGTAGAGAGGACGTGTGAGGTGCTAATACCTTCCCCGCGCGTAACCGACCCCCGAACCCTCTTCTCTAGTTTCGCAAGACCACTCGCTTTCCGATAAAAGGTTTTCCTAATATTTTCCTTAATAAATATTGGTGGCGGCTTCATTGTCTTTAGAACAAGTTGTGAACGAGGAAGGCTCTCCCTCGGAGACTTTTTCGGGCGCAACAAGCTGCTTGTTTTTCCTTATTTTCCAGCTGTGACTCGAAGCTCAAGCTCTTGAACCTTGCCATTAGCCGAATCTCTCTCATTCACCAGATTCTTCTTCTCCTTTTTCAGATCGGAAAGGTCTTTATGTGCTTTCTTTAAAGCGGCGGAGGTCTCCTCCAACTTTTTCCGGGCTGCATCCGTACGAACTTGTTCTTCATCTCTCGCCTTAAGAGCCTCTGAAGAAAAAGAAAACAAAATAGAACAACAAGTTAAGAACCTAGTCAATAAAAACATTAAGAGAAGGAGACTTTGGTTTCCTGCTTACCTCTGGCTTGAGTTTCGGCTTCCTCTCTCTGCGACTTAGAAATGTCGGCCACATGCCTAAACACCTGCACCGTCGCTTCCACTGGATCGACACAGTACTCCTCGAAGTTCTTATTCAGAAATTCGCCGCCTACGGAGATGCTACCTGACTTGCGCTTTTTCGCTGTGTCCTTTCTGACATGACGACTTTTCTTGGAGGCTTTGGGAGAACCTCCTTGTTCGGATCGACCCCTTTTTCGTTGGTGCTGAGAGGAAGAACCAATAGCAAGGGGGAGATCCACCTGCACTAAATTTTGCTGACGTCTCCGATGTTGAAGACTGACAGACTGATCCTCAAGATCTATAAGCGTGCACAGGCTCATCCGGTCGAGGGGTCTGCCGAGGAGTTGGTTGAGCTTCGGAACTACTTTTGTGTAAACCAGCCCTTTTTTCAGCCAAAGACCTCAGGAGGGCGAACTTGTCAGCAGACATCTTATCTGCAAAACCAACAAATTTGAAGAAAAGATCAGGAAAACCGCTCTTGAGATAACATTAAAGATAAGACATCCTATCAGTATCTGACTCTACCAAGCGCTTTTAACACTTCTGACTTGGTACCAGCCTGAACCAAACTTGTTGTATCAATACCGAACCTCTTGGGATAGGCATAAGTGATCAGATCGGTGAAGTTGGTCAGGATCTCCAGGGTTTATTTATCTACATCACTTAACCTACCCCTGCTAACCGTGTAAGCTCTAGGGGGCGATTGAAGTGGGAAAGAGTCCATCCAATGGGAAATTTGGTGGACTCCAGAAATTGTCCGTCCTCGCTATACTTTCCAACATATTTTATGGCGTCGTCATTCACTGGCTCGACGAAGAAGAACTTATCTTTCCAACCTCCTTTCAGAGAATCGGTAAATGGCATGAAGACCTTGGTGTTCCTTCTAGCTCGGAGACTCACGTGCCCCCATCAATCTTTGGATCCATCCCATGCCACCTATTTATCTCAAAAAGATAAAAGAACAAATTGGCTGACACCGGTCTCTCCAAATGAAGGCACGCCAACTCAAAAGCCCGGATGAAGGCCCACGAATTGGGGTGAAGTTGTGAGGGGGCTAGATTCAGTGTTCCCAACACCTCCTGCTGAAGAGTGGTGAAAGGGGGCCGGATGTTCATGGTGGAGATCTTCACCTCATACATAACGAACTTAAGGGCCGAGGCTCAAACGGCGGCATGCTGGTCAGCCCCCATACCGTCCACATTCCATATCTGTCCTCTTCTCCCTGAAATTCGGTTAATAATATGGCTCATGTCGTTTTCGGCCTCGTATATGGATCGGGTCACCAGTAACGACTCTGAAACCCACGAATATTCTCGGGGGGTTCACAAAGGCATAAGCAGGGGGGCCGTCGACCGGTCCGACCCCAGTGGTTGAATACTCGTCGGCATCACCCTCATTATTTCGGCTTTCATCTCCGCTCTCAAAACCTTCTACTTCAACCTCGGGCTCAGTTTCACTGTCTTCGGAACTCCGACTGGAATTTGTGCTCCCCTGCTCCTCTGCGCTCCGCTCAATATCGGACGTATCCAACTCAATATTCACCAAATCCTCTGATCGGTGCTCACTTGTTTGATCTTCCTCCACCGGCTCATTTGTTGGAACCTCGGGAGTACGGTCTTCAATCCTGAGGTCGTCATCTGCTTGATCACTCGTGGGAGCGAAATCTAGATGCTCTTGAACCTCAAGTTCTGTTGCCTCGGCATGCTCAGGGCGGTCACCCACCGGAGAATTGGGAACGGATGTCATCAGTTCTGTGATGTTAGGGAGATCGTTAGTAGCAACCCGAAGGGTTTGTTTTGTCCTCGCCAGATCGGACCTGCAGAGGTGGGGGCATGCAAAGTCAGGTTAGAGCGATGTGGTGGGTCCACGACCAAGTCGGAACTCAGCCTGACGACCCCCACCTTGTGCGAATAAGAGCAGGCTGGGGGGTCCCAGCCGAAATACAGAGCAAAGAGAAAAGTCACTAACCTCGAATAGCAGAAGCTTGGCGAAGTTGAATGTGTTTGCGTATCTTAACGATCTCGCTCCACTGAATGGCAGAGACCCTCGCCACGAAGTGCGGGATCAGAGAACGAAACTCGGAAAGACGATGTAAAAAACGATGTAAAGATCGTTTATCAGAGCAAATAACTAAGATTCAGAACAAATGAAATAGGATTGGACCCCTATATATAGTGGGCCAAAGGCTTTGAATTAGGCCGAAACCAAAAGAGCGCGTCCAATCAGCAACAATAATGACACACACGCAAATCGAAGCGCCATCATTATATCTAGTCGCCATCAAACGACGTGTCAAAACAACAACAATAATGACAGGAACGTAAATCGAAGCGCCATCATTCAAGCAGCACCTCGAGTCACTCGATGGTCGCCCTTACCTCGTCATCATTAAAATAATACATTGAGTCACTCGATGGCCGCTTATACATCGTCACTTACTGGTGAATTCAAGACATTGAATCCCGGAAGATCGGAATTGGGGGCAAAATTCCACATGAGAGCAAGGCCGGATTCGTGAATAATCATGGCCCGTTCCAAGATCGGAAAAGCTAGCAAGTCAAGATCGCCAAACAGACGACCCGACTTGGGGGGCAACTGTTACAGATTGGGCCCAATCCATAAATAGTGAGGCCCATTATCATAAGCAACCCAATAACCAACGGCTCAAATCTAGGCCCAAGATCGGACGACTCAGATCAATTAGGTCAAACCTCACACCGACTCTATAAATAAGCATTCAATGCAAGCATTTAAGGTACACACTATTTTACCAAATTCTGACCTATACTTGACTCTTTACCTGACTTGAGCGTCAGAGTATCTTTGCAGGTACCTCCCCTATCTCATACCGGAACATTGTTGATCAAGACATACTACTATCAACTATCCCGGATCGTCCATACCTTTCGAGATACGGTACACATCAAATATATTATTTAATATTTTATTACAATAAAATAACATTAAATCTAAGTAAATATAACATAATAACATTATAATATTTGATAATCATAAATACTACAATTAATTTTTTAATTTTTTGATTTATTTCATCAATTTAATTATAACAAAAAGATAAAATATATCTGATGTACCGAAAATCAATATCATTTATCATTTTTTTTTCAAAAATCAACATGATATATAGTTATTTAATATAAAAGGCTTAATTACAGTTTTGGTCCCCCTATTATGATCAACTCATGATTTTAATCTCCCAATTTTATTTTTCACGATTTTGGTTCCCCTATTTTCCCAATTTCTAAAATCAAGGTCGCTCCCACATTTGGTCAAACTTGAGGCTGATGTGGTCCTCACTCATCTTATGTGGCATGCCACACTGGATTGCCACGTAGATTTTTATATTAATAAAATATTATTTAAATTTGTTAAATAAATAAAGAAAATTATTTTAACAATTTGCCACGTTTATCTTCTTCAGATCCGAAGCTGGAAGAACACTGTTTCCCTTTTCAGCTCTCGCATAGCTCTCTCTCAGAAATCAGAATCCATGTTCCCTCTTCAGCCTCATCGCTCTCTGTCGTGTTTCCTCTTCCTTTCCCCCGCGTTCACTGTTTGCATCGCGCCGCAACTAGAAGCGCGAGCAGCAGCATCTCGCCACCACGAGCACACACCCCACCGCCTTTAGATTGTCGGGTATATCAACATGCCATTGTATCCCTCTCCTTTGCTCCGACCGAATCAGTCTCCTCTTTTCCATGAACAGTTTTTCCTCCCACGGTTCACGAACCTCTCGATCTGACCCTCTCCTCCCACATTGCGTTCATCACCCCCTATCTCTCATTACAATCCCTCTTCTTCTCCCACCCTCTAGTTCCTGAACCAAATCCCTAAACCAAATTTGTTGAACCAAATCCCTATTTGAAGTTTCCAGAATCCCTATTTGAAGTTTACAGTTGACATCTAGAGTTTTCATTGTACAAAGGTTGGAATTTTGGATCTTGGAACAGAGGCATGAACAAGACTTTGGTGTATTCTTTCTGGAAATTTTTAGGATATTTAATAGTTTTGGTTTATTACATCAAATATAAACAAGACTTTGGTTGATTCTTTCTGGAATGAGAAATTTGTTTTAGGATATAAGAAGAACATGTTTTCAACCGTGGGAGACAATGTCGCAAAATCTGATTTTTATTTTTAGAAATTATTAATTATTTAAAATTAATTTGTTATAATGAAAATAACTTTTTAAAAAATTTAAAATCCTATGTAGCAATCCAACGTGCGAGTGAAGACCACGTCAGCCTCAAGTTTGACCAAATATGGGAGGGATCTAGATTTTAGAAATTCGAAAAATAATGGGACCAAAATCGTGGAAAAAAAAAGTTGTGAGACTAAAATCGTGAGTTGATCATAATAGGAGACCAAAACCGTAATTAAGTCAAGATAAAACATTAAAATCCGATTTTCTGCTCGGTCCGATCCGGTTTTGCCAACTTTGGCTGCCAAAGAATAAGCTTGCTCTAAAAATTGTAAAATCATCTGGATTAGTTGTGTTTTCCAAGAGATTAATGCATCTTAAAAGTCGCGTACGTGCAGCCAATTATCACTATACAACCAACCAACCAACCAACCCATAATAACGATAGTAACACCGATAATTCAAGTCCCTGATGAAACTAAATGGTTCAAATCAATCATGTCGAAAACTGAATCGCTGTTTCTGCGATATCAAATTCAAAGTTTCAAACCAACCAAATTCACCTTCCAATGAATATTTTTATAGAAAAAACCTCAAATACCCCCCGTAGTATTATTATTAATTATTAACGCAAAGATCTTCTTCCAACTCTATAACCCTTCTTTCCCGAGAACAGTGGCACAACGCAAGTGGTCCTATTCCTATAAACAAAGCCACCCATCTCTCTCTCTAAACTCTTTCTCTCTCCTCTCTACTGTCATATCATGCAAATTGCACCTGTTGTTGGCCTTTAATAATCCCTTCACATCACTTCATCTCTTTTGCACGGCCACCTCATTCATTTTCAACCTCACTCACTCATATCTCTCTCTCTCTCAAACGATTCTATGCCAGATCTCTTGGGAGGAGCCTGTTGTTTTGGGTTTTCTTCTCCTATCTTCTTCCTTAGTGGCTAGACTGCTTTTTTTTGTTTTCCATCATTTGGAGGATCTCCTTTGTACTTTTTATTTCGGAGATTCTTAGCCGCATATCTCGCTCGATCCTTTATCTGATTTTTGATTCCACACATACCCTCTTGCCAAAAACAGAGTCTTTTTGATAGAAAATGGCAAACGGTTTGGAGAAAGAAAATGGGTTGACCTTGTTCAGCGATGATGAACTAAGAGAGGTTAGTGGTGTGAAGCGAGTTGGAGAGTTTGTGGAAGTAATGTGTGGTTGTACGAGCCATAGATATGGTGATGCTGTTGGAAGGCTTAGGGTTTTCGTTAATGGTTATCTTGAAATCTCTTGTGAATGCACCCCTGGTTGCCAAGAAGGTCTCTCTCTCTCTCACACACACACTCCTGAAAATGGGGTTTTCATTTATGTTCATGTTGAATCTCTATGTGTATTTTGGTTTTATGATGGCGGTCAATGGTCATTATTCCAGTGTTTTGGTTTTATGAGATTGGTTTGGTTCTCTTCATGTATACATTATACATTATATGACATATAATTTTTTTATGGAATAGTACTTTTGTAGCATGATGGTGTGTGAGACTGATTTAGGATACTAAGCCAAAAGCTTAGTAACAAATACTAAAGGGGTGGATTAGTAATTTCCCCATTCACACACACAGACACAGTGACAGAGAACAGAGAAGCTGCAGCAGCATAAACCCTCTGCGCCGACCACCACCGACCCACCACCATCTGCGACGCCGCCCTCTAAGTTGCCCACCAGGCCACCATCCCTCGGCCACCACCTGCGCACGATTCGAACAAACCCTCACCATCCCTCTTCAAATCTCTTCACAGTTCACACCCTCCCTCTGTCTGTTTCCGACGAACAACCACCACTGCGCACCGCCATCTACGCCGCCCTGAAGTCACCCTCCCTCTTCATCTCTTCCTAAGCTCTTGCGCACGAATCTGTCATTCCGTGAAAAGCAGAGCGAGCGGTTGTGTAGCGCTGGTAGTGAAAATCACGAATCTGCCACCCTCCCTCTTCATCTCTTCCTAAGTTCCTACGCATGAATTGATGAATGCTTTTGCAGAGAAAATTGCATCAAAATGGTTGGATTATATTTAATGGAATTTCTGGAATTGATTGAACCTGTTTTGTACATTAACCACACATATGCACAACACTGGTTAGTGGCCACTAACCACAGAATTGCTTGACAATGGTTAGTGGCCACTAACCACATAATAGTACAATTGTGGTTATTACTTGTTTTTGGAAATTGCATTTAAGAGTTCAAAGTGTATCATGCAGTGACAAAATGATGTACCAGTGCCAAAGGGATTATAGATTCAGCCTGAGGAGAGATACAAGAAAGGATGAAAGTGACACAATTTCAGTAATTGAAGCCCTTGGATGAAAGTGACACAATTTCAGTAATTGAGGAGAGTTTTGTTGTGGAGAGATACAACGTCATGGGAAAGACTTGTCGTTATAAATGGGAAGAATTTGAATGGCATGATCCACAAATGCCACAACAGCGAGATGGAAAAGATAGGAAAATTAGAACTTCTATGTATTTGAAATTGTAGATGAATGAAGAAATTGAACTTCTATGTAATTTCTCTGGCTAGTGTATGGAATTTATTTAAGATACTAATGAAGAAATTGAATTTCTAATGTACTATTCTAATGAAGAAATTGAATTTCTAATGAAGACACGGAGATTTATGCTATTAACCACTGTTGCACTATTTTGTGGTTAGTGGCCACTAACCACAGTTATGCATATTTGTGGTTAGTGGCCACTAACCATTAGGATACTAATTTGTGGTTATTGCCACTTACCACAAATGTGCATAACATTGGTAAGGATTATAATTTACTCTTAATCATAATATTCTAATGTACTATTCTAATGAAGAAATTGAATTTCTAATGAAAACGTTGAGATTTATGCTACTAACCACTGTTGCACTATTCTGTGGTTAGTGGCCACTAACCACAATTATGCATATCTGTGGTTACTGGCCACTAACCATTAGGGTACTAATTTGTGGTTATTGCCACTTACCACAAATGTGCATAACATTGGTAAGGATTATAATTTACTCTTAATCATTATATTCTAATGTACTATTCTAATGAAGAAATTGAATTTCTAATGAAGACGTTGAGATTTATGCTATTAACCACTGTTGCACTATTCTGTGGTTAGTGGCCACTAACCACAGTTATGCATATCTGTGGTTAGTGACCACTAACCAGTTATGTTACACCAGTTTTAACTAAAACTTCTATTATGCTTTTCAATTTTAACCAGTTATTGGCAAACTTCTATCATTTCATTACATTAATAACAGCATAACTAAAACTAATTATGCTTTTCAATTTTGGCATTGTTGCATAGTTGTTTGGAATCCTTGGGAGAAAAAATTAATTTTACTTAGCAAGTTTTCTCAACCTCATGACTCTTCCCACGAGTTTTCTTTTACCTTAAGACTCTAATTGCCTAACCTAATCAAAGTTTCACATTCAAAATCACAAACGTAATAATGAAATCCAAGGAGATAAACCAGAACACCATAACACACTTCATTTGATGCGAAGGTGCGTGCCACTGAAACTGTTCGTTAACACGACATCGCGAGGGAGGTGAACGAGAGGGAGGTGAACGACGAGAGGAGAGTGGCTTGCGGAGATCGAGCAGAGAGGGGGGTGAACGAGAGGGAGGTGAACGGCGAGAGGAGAGTGGCTTGCGGAGGAGAGTGGATTTTTTTAAATTGGGAAAGTGATATCAATTGAGAGTATTAGTAAAAAGTATTAGGACAAATAGTAGTTATTGAAATAATAGTTATTGAGAAGTAATATTGTTAGTAACAAGTATTAGTAATGACAATCTGTGGCATCTAACAAGTATTAACCACTATTGTACTAACCTGTGGTTAGTGGCCACTAACCAGTGTTGTGCATATCTGTGGTTAGTGGTCACTAACCACAGTGGTACTAATTTGTGGTTATTTCCCCAATTAACAAGGAAAAGAAAGTTACAATTCAAAATGATTCAGAATGACGAGAGAAAAAATAAAACCATCTGCAAGAATACATATAGTAAGGTGGTTGCAGGAAGTGGTGCGCGCGAAGAAGGTGGTGGTTGCCGTCGCGAACCGGATGGTGCGTGCGGAACACACCACAGCAGGATCATTAACCACCGACGGAACAGCAGCATCGCACATAACAGAACAGCAGCGTCGCAAGGAGGAAATCAACGGCGGCGATAGTTGATGAACGGTTGCCGGAGTGATTGATGAACAGTTGCCAGAGTGGTTGCATCTCTGTTGCGTGAATGTGAAGAAGGAGGAAATCAATGGCGACGACGACTGATGAACGGTTGCCGGAGTGGTTGAGTCTCTGTTGCGTTAACGTGAAGAAGGAGGAAATCAACGACGGCGACGATTGATAAACGGTTGCTGGAGTGATTGATGAACAGTTGCCGGAGTGGTTTTGCGTGAACGTGAAGTTTTGCGTGAACGTGATCAAACTCAAAGGGATAAAAAGACAAAGATGCCCCGTTAAATATTGTCCCTTAGATGAAAATTTATTAAAGGAATACTGATCCAATGGCTGTAACGAATTTAGTAAGAAAAACTAAGCTTTTGGCTTAGTATTCTAAGCCGGTGCCATGGTGTGTGTATGCAAGTTTGGAATTTCTCATTACTATCACGGAGGAATATTAAGGCATAGTTTATCTACCTTATATCCCCGTATCTAGTTGTTAAATGTGGTAATCAAGGTGGCTAAATAATCCATTTATTTACCATATACATGTTTAAGATTATGCTGTTTTTATTATTTTGTAACAATGTTCTCAGCTTATAATATATACTTTACTTTGCATAATAATGGTGTGTAACTGCTAGATAAGTTGACTCCTGCTGCTTTTGAGAAGCACTCTGGAAGAGAGACAGCAAGGAGATGGAAGAATAATGTGTGGGTAATAGTTAATGGTGAGAAGGTTCCATTGTACAAAACAGTGCTGCTCAAATACTACAACCAAGCTTCCAAAGTTGCTAATGGATCTCAAAATGGAAGAGGTTGCCACCGTGATGAGTTCATTAGCTGTTCTAGATGTAACAAAGAGCGCAGATTTCGTTTGAGAACTAATGAGGAATGTCGCCTTCACCATGATGCTTTGGCTGATCCTAATTGGAAATGTTCTAACCTTCCCTATGACAAGTATGCTCAATCTCTTCTCTTGTACTAGGAATTTGAATCCTCTACAGCAGCTAGCTGCACGGTGCAGCAAGTTGTAGAGCCGTTAGATCCAGAGAGAGAAAACTCTAAAAACATTCTAGAGTTTTCTCTCTCGGGATCTAACAGTTCTACAGCTTGATGTCCTTGTTTAGATTAATGTTCATATTAAATAGCCTACATTGATTATTTATGTGAATGGCTGGCTGATTAATTGTCATTTGGCCATGCATTGCTGTTGCTAATTGCTATTAATCATCATAGATATAATGTAGAATACTACTACTTGTACCAAACAGATACTTTTCATCATGGTTATGCATATTATGGAGAAATAATTATAATTACTGGTAACTAATTGGTGTATTTCAGAATTAGTTGTGATGACGAAGAAGAAAGAGGAAGTCGAAGAGTGTACAGGGGATGCACTCGTTCTCCAACATGCAAAGGTTGCACTTCTTGTGTGTGCTTTGGGTGTGACACGTGTCGCTTTTCAGACTGCACTTGCCAGACATGTACTGACTTTACAAGGAATGCCAAAGCTTGAGTTCAAATCGAATACTGATGATTTTTTGTACCCTTTCTAGTTTCTACTCATATGGTCTGAATTATTAACAGTAATGTTCTCATTCACTGGATTATTAATTTTAACTAATTAAATGGTTCGCTCGATCTGTCTTCCTTGTTTTTATTAACTCTATTGTAAAAAAAAAACATTAAAGATACATTAGTACTAAAAAAAATACTGTATTTTTTAGCCAACTAAGATTGGTCAACAAAAGCTATTATATGGTCTCATTATTTTGAAAACTGAACAAGAACCCATCATTAAGTTAGGTCATTGAATTTAGGGTTGGCAATGAGTCCAATCGACTCCAGCATAGTTTGAAACTCAATTCATTAAATAGTCTATTGTATTTGGTTCATAAACCAAATGAGTTGAGTTTGAGTTGGAAATTGAGTTGGTTAAATAAACAAGTTGAACTTGAGTTAAGTATAATTCGTCTTGTTTGGTTGAAAAACCAACTCTATAGTTATATATAACCCTAAAAATTATAGATTTTCAATTTCATTTCAATATCATATATATGTGTTAAGCATTTTATGTTTTTTAGCAAAGTTTTTTGTTTATTGGTTTGTGCAATTTATTTAGCACTAGTTATATTATTATATACAATTCTAAAATTATACTATTATGTGTCTAATTTTTTTAATTAAACTCATGACAGAAGTAAACATGAAATATTATAATTATTATTTATTTTTCAAAGATGGCCTAAAAAAGTTTATTTTTAATTTTTATTCAGCGTCGAGCAAATCAAACAGCGTCGAGCAAATCAAACAGCTTGCGAGCTTGAGTCGATTTACGAGTTGGAGCCAATTCTAATCGAGTTGAGCTGAACCATGTTTGACTCATGAAGTCACTAGTTTCAAGATTTAATGATTCAACTTTACTATACTTTTTGCTTACAATATAATTCAACTATACTTGAATTTTAGTCGAACCGGCGATAATTAAAATTATGTTTTTTAATATTATATCATATTATATGAAGCGATAAATTTAAGATATAATCTTTGACAAAAAATACTTACGATACAATTGAATGGTTCACCCCATTATTTTATGGTTGGTTTTCATCAATTTTCATCGATTCTGAAACAAAGTGGTTTTCTTGATGAAGTAGACTCAATACTTCATTGATTCCTAGTTTAAGCATTCGAACTTGCCAAACGGTACTGTTTTTAGAACTTGGCTATAAGCATATTTGTTGAATGTGTCTCAAGTATTCTATTACAAGTGTCATAGCACCAATTTTGGCATCAGAGTCGCCTACACTTGTTTGTTAGTGTGTGTTATTCAATTAGTGGTCATATTACTGAATTTGTTATTCTGATATTTTTTTGATTATTTGCTAGTTGCTGAAACTTGTATTTTCCACATGTATAAAATGGCTTTGGTGTGTGATTTTGAGGCATGAATGTTTTGATGGAAACTCACTAATTATGAGTGAATCAAATAGGTGGACAAAACAGTAATTAAGCCTAGTTTGTTTTTAATTGAACTGAGCCACAAAAATCTCAAAATAGTAAAAGTGTGAGTAGAGTGCTGGTACAAACAAGAAAGCCTTAAATTTGGAATTGAAATGAACTGTCATTGAGAATATAGGAAAACATTGATTCCAAATCCTGACCTCTTCTCTTACAAAATAAATAGCTACTTCATCAATACAAATTAATTATCATGTCAATATTAAACGATCCAACTTCCGTATGGAACTAAATAGAGATAAACAACTTCTCCTTCTCATTAAGCTTCTGCATGAATATCAATCTCAAGCTGGAAGCACCCAAGCTGTATTAACTACACAGCAAACACTTATCAGCAAAAATAACGTATGACACAAACTGAACAAAAAGTATAGGCTGATCAATACTATAAGTTTTTTTTTTCTGGATGGCATATTTCACTGTCCATTACAAGCTGATCAATACTACTGAAAACAATAGTACAATATATACTTTTTAGTTGCTTTGACAATTAAAAATATATCTTGAACACATATATCATAGCTTTTTGTAAAAGTAAAAAAACACATACCATTCAACTTGTCTCAGTTTGCAAAGACGCAATACATTGGTGGGAAATAATAAGTGAGTCTTATGTCAATTTGCAGACATTATTCAAACTACACTCTTCACCAAAAGGAAGGGGCAACTATCCAATTTACATTAAGAGTCGCATGCGTTTACCAAAATCAGAAATTGTTGATTACGTAATGACATGCTTTAAAATCTTCAGTCATCGATGTTAAAAACATGTTCTTGAGAGCATTTGTTAATTACAAAACAAAAAATTATTTCATCATTTTCCAAAGATTGAATTATGAACCAAATAAATAGAATATTTATATAAATTTACCTCAGGGTCCTCATCGTTAAATAGAAAGTGAGGCTGTTATTTCAACCAATTTTGCAAGCAAGCAGGTTTTTCTACCATTGTGTGTGTTAAGCAACAATGATGGTTGCTGATTGCTAACATTCAACTGTATTTGCAAGCAAGCAGGTTTTTCTAGCCACCATCGAGATGAGAAATGCTAACACATCTCGTGCCAGTGCCATGCTTGCAAGGATCGGGAACCTTGCAAAGTTGACTTTAAGAAAACAAATTCAGTCAACATATAACATACACAAACAAGACAATAAGAGAAACATTAGTCACAGAATTCAATTTGCACCAGTAGAGCTATAACAAACATGCAGCATCCATTCTATCATGCAATAATAGAATAATCACTGACAATACCCTTTTAATCAAAATCAAACCCTGTATGCTACAGAATAGCAAGTAAACACATTTTTCACTTCCTCAAAACCCACCAACGATATGGATTTTTTAATATGCATTTCAAGTTTATGAAATTCTACAATACTATAGCACTGCATATGAAGGCTTGTGAAAGGGAGAGTTACAGACTTTATAGCCTTCTAAAAAAACTTCTTTTAGTCATTCTTTTTTAGATAGATAGTTGATAGTATAGTAGTAGATTAAGAATTATGTGTAGCGTAAAAATGTAATATGGCATAGGATGTGTAGCTATAAGATATGTGCCTTCTTTCATTGTTACTGCTTCTCACAAATCATCCATGGTGAAAGTCCGTCAACCAAGGAGGAAACAGTAAATACAAGACTATATAAATCAAAATCTAATGAAAACAAAATGACAGGTAACTAGATGTTGTGAATTCATCTATATATTACAGTAATAATATTACTACAGAATTCACAATAAAAATAATGAAGCACACAGTGCTTCCTCAATAGTCAACCAGAGAAATATGTTTCAATGTACAATGGAGTAATTGAATATCTTTACATGGGTGGTCGCCATCCTTTACGACCCCCATGGTGGAATGTTCTTCCTCGTCCATTCCCTCTTCCACGGCCGGCAGAAGAACCGGGATTAAATTGTATGGGTGGCTGAAACTGGGGCTGTGGCGCTCCGGTAAATACAGTTGCTGGAAGAAATCCGTGACCAGGATTTAACTGCGGTTGGAATGGAGGAAATCCTTGAGCAGGATTTAACTGCTGTTGAAATTGAATTCCTGGTACGAGCAACTGATGAGGAATTCCTGGGACACCATTTGTCCAAACCCCACCCAGAGTGAAGTTAGAACCTGCATGTGAATAATGTCCATTGGCATGCAATGGCATAGCAGATGCATGCGGAAGTGTTGTCTCATTTCTCCAAACTCCATTTGAGGTGAAGTTAGGACCAACACTTGCATGGAGAAATGGGGGAGGATTCACATTAGTAGCACCAACAAGGTTTTGTCCAGTTCCATAAAAAGGTGAAAAATGTCCATGGCCAGGCAATGGCATCGCAGGTGAATGCGGAAGTGTTGTCTCATTTCTCCAAACTCTACTTGAAGTGAAGTTAGGACTAGCATTTACAGGAGGAAATGGGGGATTCACATTAGTTGCACCAGCAAGGCATTGTCCAGTTCCATAAATAGGTGAACAATGTCCATGGCCAGGCAATGTAGAGCTGGAGCTGGAACCACCATTTGGTGGAACTTCCTTTCTGCTTTTTCCCCTCTGCCTTCTCATGTACTCGGCCTCCTTCTCATCATCTGAAAATTCTATTTCATCCTCTTCCTCATCTAAACTGGATACATCATATCCTTTATTGTAGAGATCTTCATTATTGAGAACATGATTAGCAAATTCTGGGACAAAAGAAATCGAAGCTCCCCTGCAGATCCCTTCAGGGATTTCACTTTCAGAATTATATCTAACAACATAATAAGGACTTTGAACTTGTCCAAAGATTTCATCAATGAATCCTAAAGGTCTTCGCTTTTGAGTTATCCAAAGAATAGAACCCTCGTTGAGTGGTTCATGGTTCGCCATCCCTTCCACAATAACTTTAGCTCCAAGAATCTGTAAAATGGGTAACTTGATTAAGCTGATTATAATGGTAGCTGTCATATCTTTTGATCTAGTTCCTCTTCTCTAATTATTAGTTAGTACTAAAGGCAACAAACGAAGAGAGAAGGGACCACCATGAAACCTAAAGAAACTAAATACTTGCAATCAACAATTTATTTTCTGCTAGCTTACCGACTTAACGACTCCGACAGAATACATCTGGTGATGCGGTCCCAACGTCATACTCAACCGCGGAACCATCGGAAGAATCTGCAAAGTTTACAACCAAAAGCAAAATAAAATTAAAGAATATCTAATCACAAAAGTATATAGAAAATAAACAAAAAGTAGGCACACAGCCCAGGAAGGCCTTCAAAGTAAAAGATAAAATGATCGAAGACTCAACACTCAACAAGTAAAAGGTCATATATGCTTCAATAGTGAGAGAAATCAAATCAGAATTATCCATAACTAAGGCTGTTCATCAGAACCAAAAAACTGAACTGAACTGCCAAACCGAACTGAACTGAACCAAAATTAACTGAACTTTTGCTAATAGTTTAGAACTGAACTGTTCAGTCAGTTCGACCGAACCGAACCGAACTGTCTTAGCAGTTCGACCGAACCGAACTGAACTGTCTTAATAGTTCGGTTCGGCAGTTCGAGTTCGAACCAAACTGTTTAAAATTTTAATTTTTTTTTCGAATTGTTGAGCCCGAAAAAAAAAGTTCGAAAAAAAGTTCAAAATTTAAACAGTTCGGTTCGAGCTCGAACTGCCGAACCGAACTATTAAGACAGTTCAGTTCGGTTCGTCGAACTGCTAAGACAGTTCGGTTCAGTTCGGTCGAACTGTCTTAACAGTTCGGTTCAGTTCGGTGCAGTTCACCTTTAGAACTGAACCATGAACAGCCCTATCCATAACTCATGAATAAGTATCATGGGAGTAAAAACACAGGATTTAATTTTTTTTTATCAGACAGAGGATTTAATTTAAACCCATCAATTCCATGTCTTTAATTATATATGCAATAATGAACAATTAAAAAAAGTCACATAATACCTTATATCCATCAAAGATCTCAAACAAGTGAAATCTAAATTATCTATTAAATGTTTAAAAAGATGAAAAATCAGACCACCACAAGACCATAAGAAAGAAAGCAACACCTGATGATCATTCTCTGACCTAGCTTCAGTCCGATCATCACCGTCAACACCAACGTCTCTTCTTTCTTCATCATCTTCATCATCGGTAGCAGCAGCAGAAACATCGGAATCCAGTATCTCACCTTCTTCTAACTCATAGCTGTCACTGCTTGTAGTTGAAGAAGAAGATGAAGTATCAGCAGCACTCTCGGACTCAGGACTCTCACTCCTTACATTACCATCAGCATCATCATCAGCGACATCATCTACAACAGCATCAACATCCACACCAACATCAGCAACAGCGATAATCTCGCCTTCTTCCAACTCTTGATCATTATCTACTAAGCTTATTTGCTCAATCTTTTCCTCGATAGGAGAATTGGCGAGAGGATCAGACACAGAAGCAAGTTGAGTAGGGTCGGATTCATCGTCAGGTTCATAATCGAAGTTAATGAAGGAATCTGCGAGAGCGAAATCATCGAGTTGAAGAGAATCATCAGCAGGAATAGCCGCAGAAGGAGTTTGATGATCCATCTCGGCGAGGGAGTAGAAAAATTAGGGCTGAGAATGAACACAACAACGGTTGAAATTAATAGGAGCGTGATTTCCATTTCGGCAGCCACGAGGGTTTCGGTTTCGTTTTGGAAAGTAGTCTTTCTTTCGGTTTTCTTCTCTTTAACGTTTAAACCCTTAAACCCTGGGCGCCCTCTATCGTTTTCTACACACGGCTATAATCAGGCGGAGAACAATCTATTCTCCAATACGATGTCGTTTCTCGTTAATAATCACAATTTTATTCTTATTACCAAATAGACTTTTTTTGCATTTCTTATTTATTAAAAAAATCAATTTTCAATGAAAAAATTGTAACCATCTATATTTTTTTTTGACAAAAAACGTCTAAAAATTAATTAGCAAAGTTATACATAAATTTCATTTTAACTACAAATTACGTAAGGAAATTCAAATTTGTATTTAAATTACATGAATTCGTTTAAATGATGATTGATAAGAAAATTTAAATTTTATATTTATAAATATTTAATGGTATTTATAAATATTTAATGGTAATTTATGAAAGTAATTTATGGAAAAAAAACAAGTATATACTATTGTTATATATTATTATTAGAGTGAATACTCAATTTAACAGTAACACCCCGTTAATTTCTATCTTGTAGAAATTATCGAAGTGCACGACTGGTATACATCAGAGTAACTTCTTTTTTAAATACTGAACACATACTAATACTCGATGCTAAAAACCCATCAAGTTCGCTTACATAACTTAACATAAAATACATAAAGCGATCTTACACCACTCAACTAGTGTTCAGTACCAAAATAGAAAGTCTGCGGAAGCGATTTACAACATAAAAACATAAGTCGTACCATCGTACATCTAAGAAACTGAATACAAAATACAGAGATACACAACATGACACAATAAACAAAAGCGTCAGCAGCTCCTCAGGTATCTCCAATGCCGTGCCTCACAGTCTTCAACTTCCCCTGCTTAACTGAAAAACAACAACAATGGATTGGGTGAGACAACTTGTCTCAGTGAGTTCTATCGCGACCCCTTACTAATTCCCTCGGTTCAATTATGCTTGATTCATTATTCTAAACTCATAACTCATAGTCCTCAAAGTTGACTATATATGTGGCTGAACTAACTAACGTTGTCCTCATAACCCTCAAGCCGGTTACAAGAAATAACACATAAACTGAACTGATATTTTAGCGTGTCACCGGTCACTTGGCATAATAAGCTTCCGGTGAACCCGTCCCCACTAATCGGCTAGGTCCCTGATGGGGCGTAGGTTCATAGAGCTCATGACTTCCCCTCCCCTAGCACACTAAACTGAAATAGGGTCGTCACCCTAACTGAACTGATGTATATATTTTAATATACCTGAACTGAACTGAACTGAACAATGAACTTAATCATAACATTAACTTAACTTAACAATGAACTGAACTTAACATAATCTTATTATTAACATTAGGTGATCTAATTACTAACTTATTCTTATAATTAAGTGATCTCACATGGCTTACTAAGGTTCTTAACTTAGCTTACACTAATTATCCCGCTAGTCCAAACATAATACATCAATCACACTTAGCATAATCATAACATAATAATCGGTCTCATAACATGAACTTAACTTAGGCATAACAATCTCATAATTAGGGTCATATCCTCAAGAACGAGTTAGAATCAATCAAACAATGGTATTAATAGGGTCACATCATCACAGTTGGTTGAAGAGGAGATCGGAAGAGGTTTGGAACCGAAAGGAGCGACGAAACGGAATTTAGGAGTACGGTACCAGAAGGGGGCGCACGATCCGTGCCCAGGGGCGCACGATCCGTGCATCCTTTTACTTTTCTCAAATTGGCAACCAGAAGGTGACGCACGATCCGTGCCCAGGGGCGCACGGTCCGTGCGTCCTGTGAACTCAAAATAATTTCCTCTTTCGTTCCGTTTCGCTTTCCGATCGTTTCTAATCCGTAACCCGATCAACTTCCAACCTTCAAACAGGTTTCATACATATATTTCCAGACACAATTCAGCCATATAGCAATCAATCAATCCACAATCATGACATGCAAATATCATAATTTTTAGTCCAACAATTCAATCAATTTCATGATTCAAATGCGTTACTTTCATAAAGCGGTTTCACATCCGATTTTCGTAAAAACACGTGACTCGTTTCAGAATACATGACACATGATTTTAAATCCCTAGTGAGTATAGAACTCACCTTTTGGCGATGACAATCGCTCCCAACGCCGAAGCTTCACGAACTCGGACGAACGGCGATCCCACGAATCTTCCCGAATCCGCTCCAGCTACTTCCAGCAACAAACCGTCAATTTGCAACGAGCATAGCTAGGTCAATACGTGACCAAAATCCTTAAAATCAGTGCCCATTGTGAAGAGAATTTTGTCTACTCTCTGATGGAGAAAGATTCACTTGCATGCAACCAGTAGTTTGGGAGATATCAACAAAACAAGAGGACTGCTACGGAACAGTGGCTGATTCTTAATCCGAAAGTTATGAGCATGATATCTCTCTCATTTCTCCATGAAATCAGGCGGTTTTTGTGCCCAAAATGAATATCTTTGTGTCTAGTTTCCATAGGGACAAGAATCACGATCATCGGAGTCCTGCACAGTGAGATACGAGGAAAATACCAAAGGGTGCTAAAACTGTTTTGTTGCAGAATTTCTGTGACTTGAAGAAACTGATTTCCAAGGCTTTGAACCTCCATCAACTCGACTTCTCCAGCTTCTAGACTCCACCCAAAGGCTTACCAATGACAATGTAGTGATTGAAACCCTCTAATCTTGCTCTAATGATTCGAAATGTGGCTTGTTGATGACTTTAAAACCCTTTTCCAAGCTCAAGATGAACATAACTCAAATTCTCCTCAAATGGAGCTTGGGTGTGAAAATGGTGGAAAGAGGATGAGGTGTTTTTTGGTGGTGATGTAATTGGCATCAAAAGTTAGAGGAGAAGACAAGGATTGTAATGGTGAAGAGAGATTAAACATGCATCAAAGGATATGACCTCCCTCTCCTCTCTTCTCTCACGTTTTCCTCCCTCTCCCTAAGCTCTCTCTCAATTTCTTTCTTTCTCAATTCTGGAAGTGGAATGAAACGTGAAGAGGGAAAATGGATTCACTTTGTTTTACTTCAGCTGGTATTGTCCTTATGTTGGGCTGGCCTATGGTAGTTGGGCTCTTTTTAATTTATAACATTTCAGATCACCATTCATACCTCCCCCTTTTACTTATACACTACACAATTTAATTTAACTAACTAATAATTACCTAAATCAAATCATTTAATTATATTGATTCATAACTCAAACACTTAATATTATTTAGTAACTAAACACATAATCAATCTATCCAACCCATGACAGTCGCCTTATCATCAATTAATTAAGCTAAATTGCTCCAATTAGCTAACTAATCAAACATAACATCTTACTAACTTCTATTAACTAACTTAGCTAAAATTGGGGATGTTACATTAACGAACATCGTTGGCCCAGTGGCTTAATCTATCCTGAGACACGGGATTCGACCGGTGCTCTCGGGTTTGATTTCCGCAGTGGGCAAACTCGGTGTTGGCCAATGCGAAATTTGATCCTAATTAACCACGAGCATAAATTAGTCTTTCGTTGAATGCGTTGTGACACTCTATGGGTAGTCAGTAATGGTCCGAACTAAAAGAGTGAATACTCAATTTCTTCCTAACAAAAATTTCAGTGCCGAATTTGATCTCCAGGAATAATTAATATCAAAATAAGTCCCTAATTTGTTAGTTTCCATTGAAATTTAGTCGATTGAGTGCTAATATCTCATGTTAGTTTACTGAGGTGGGTGTTATGATCGCTTATGTATGTAACTTTGGCCAATTTGATTTCTCATGTAAAATTTAAGGGACCTATTAAGCCCCTTATATTTGTAATTTTGGCCAATTTGGTCTCTCGTGCTCGATTTATGTCGACAACATCTGAACCTTGACCCCATCCCACCATTTTTTAAGCTTCCATCTAATTCTATTAGAGCAATCTAGCACCACCAACTTCAATTTCGTGGGTTTTCGTGCAAATTTCATGAGGAGCCATGTTGGGTCCTCCTTATCTAGCTATGAGGGTTCCGTTTTTGCTACTTCTCAGTACCTTTCAGAGGTTCAAGCCACTTGGAACGAAGAAAACAACAATTTAGATGAAGGAAACAACAACCAAGAAGCAAGATGAAAGACCCAACAACGAAGCTTGCGTAAGGAAGAAGAGCCATCTTCACGTGATTGCAGTGTAGAAGAAGCTAGTTTCAATAAACATAAGGAAGAAGAAGAGTGTAACCAAAAGGTTAACGTTCACTAGTGCATAAAAGACATTTAGCGTCGGTTATCGCCCGATGCTAAATGTCACATTTAGCATCGGGTGTTCAGATAACCGATGCTAAATGTCACATTAAAAACTATTTCAGATGTCTAAAAATGACATTTAGCGTCAGTTGTTTGAACCATGATATCAAAGAATGAGGGAGGAAAGAATGAGTCTCGCTAAAATTGTCATTAGCGAGGGAATTAGCGAGGGACTGGTCCCTCGCTAATGGTTAGCGACGGACCAGTCCCTCGCTAATGGTTAGCGACGGACCAGTCCCTCGCTAACTGGAGGCGGGAATTTGAAAAATTTAGCACGAAAAACACAAGGTGATTAGCTAGGGAATTAGCAAGGGACCAGTCCCTCGCTATTGGTAAATTTTATTTATTTTTTACTTTAAATAACCACACACTCTCATTTCATCTTATCTCCTCTCTCACCTCTTCCCTCTTTCACTACGAATTCTCTCCACCTTCCAACACCACCGCCGCCATGAAATCCTCTCCTCTCCTCTTCCTCTCTCTCTCTCTCTCTCTCCTATGAATTCCTCTTCTCTCACCTACGATTTTCTTTACTCTTTTTCTCTTCTTCTCTCCACCGTCCACCACCACCACCTATCCTCCATCTCTCTCTCTCTCTCTCTCTCTATCTCTATCTCTCTCTCTCTCCTACAAAGTGAACCACAACCACCACAACCACATAGCTCCTCCCACCACCACCACCACCACGAATTACTCTCTCTCCTACGAAATGAACCACCACCACATAGCTCCTCCCACCACCACCACCACCACCACGAACTCCTCTCCTCTCTCTCCTACGAAGTGAACGACAACCACCACCACCACATAGCTCCTCCCAACCACCACCACCACCACCACATTAATAAATATATAAAACCAGTTTTAAAAAATTAAAACAACACATAAAACAAGCCATTCAAATTGGGACACGTGACAGTCAGAATTGGGACGTGTGACAGTCAAAATTAGCGAAGGAATTAGCGAGGGAACGGTCTCTCGCTAATGGATTAGCGAGGAATGATTTAGCGAGGGAACAAGTCCCTCGCTAATTCCCTCGCAAATGGTGATTAGCGACGGATTTGGGACGTTTTGCGAGGGAAAAATCTCTCACTAATAACCAATTTTTTTGTAGTGTTTGAGATTTGTAATCTCATTATTTTTATGTGGTGTTTTCAGATTCACAGGGAAAAAGAAAGCAAATTGAGGAGAAGTAGCGGAGGCTTGAGCTACTTAGCTACTAGAAGATCATTTCTGAGATCTTTATGTATATTGTCTAATTTTCCCGTTTATGTATTTGGATTTAAATCCTTGAAGTTTATTCAAGGATAGGTAGTTATTGTAACCTATCTCGTAGTTGGACCGTAGTCATGTGTATTATCACGATTATGTACTTATGAAGTACTTATTTCAGAGTTATGTTTAAGAAAGTTTTATCTCAAATTTTCAAGAAAGTGGTTTTATTTCACTTAAGTTTTTTTTGGTTCAATTATACGAGCAGGTTATACTCTGAATTATGCTATTGTGATAATGCCTTTTTGATCGCTATGTTGTGAAATTTAAGGTGTTACATTGGGAACCTCTTTCTGCAGCTCTTCTAAAACCTCCCATGATGAATCTTCTGGGTGGAGGGCAGACCATTGCACTAAAACTTTCTATGCAGAACCAGTGGCATTTGTTTCTCAATCTAGGATTTTAATAGGATGGATCTTAGGGGAGTTATCAAATGACAGTGGGGGTAATTCCAGGGGTGTGGCTGACAGATCAAGACATGGTTTTAGTTGTGAGACATGAAAAATTAGATGAATTTTGCTTGAAGTATGTAATTAAACTTCAAAGGAAACTTCTCCTAAAGCTTGCAGTAGCTTGAAGAGCTTATGTGTGTGTTGCATCTGTTGCGCCCGAAAAAGTCCCCGAGGGAATCTTTCTTCGTTTACAACTTTTTTTAAAAAAAATCAATGAAGTCGCCACCAATATTTTTTATAAGGAAAATATTGAAGAAAACCTTTTCGGAAAGCGAATGGCCTTTTAGAAACTGGAAAATTTGGGTTCGGGGGTCGGTTAGGCATGGGGAAGGTATTAGCACCCCACATCTCCTTTCTATCGAAAGGGAACCTTTAATTAAACGTGTGGTTTTAAGTGCTGATTTGGAAAATACTTAAATTTGCCCTTTTTCGAAGAGAGAACGAAAAGACTTCATGAAAATTTTTATTTTTGGCGAGAAAGGAGGAAAAAGGGTTTTTAGAAAGAAGTGCTTGACGGGACATGGCCCGCTCCTACGTATCTCCCGGTGCGATGGAGAATTCAAAGCCACGTAGTTCTTGTTTGTCCTGAAAAGGGTTTTTGTTTCTTAATCTTTTTGGAGTTTTTCGCAAAGGGGTTGAGTGTTCGCAGTGACCAAACAACAACGGTTTAGAGGGGTCGCACTACTAACTCTTGTGAAAATGAATTATCATTAACGACCAAACGGCAACGGCGCGAGTGATGATTAATGATAATCGGTTTTCATTTTGAGCATTGAAAAGGTTTTCGCAATTGAAGGAGAGCGTTTGTGAGGACCAAACAACAACGGTTTAGAGTGGCCACACTACTAGCTCCCACAGGAATGAAATCATCACCCACAATCAAACGGCAACGGCGCGAGTGATCATTAGTGATGATTAGTTTTGATTTCGACGTTTGAAATTATTTGTTTTTCAAAAGTGTTTTCATTGGTTTTAATTGGAGAGAACGTCGTGATGAAAGGAATTTGCAATTGGATTGATTTTTGTTCGGGGAAACATTTATCCATCATTTAAAAAAAGGTTTGAGAAAAAATAAGTTCGTTTAGGGAAAGCAAAATTTATCATTTGGGAAAAAGGTTTTGTAAAAAAAAACGTTTATCTAGGGGAAAGAAATAAAATTTGAAAAGAGAAACAGGGGGTGAAATAGTAAAATGGGGGGTGCAAGTAGCAGGGAGGCTGTATTATTAAGATTGGGGTGTAAACAGTAGCCCATCATCCTTAGCGAGCAGGCCCACGTTTTTTAGTTTTCTGATGGGCTCAGGGGGGTGCGCGTAGTGAAATGCAGGGGGTGTGAACAGAAATCTGAAAAATAAAAAAAAAATGCGAAAAGACGATTCTGCCCCTGCGCCTATACTATAAAATGGAAACCTAATTAGGGAAACCCTAATTTCCTATCTCCCCTTCCACGGCGCCCCCCCACCCCCAAAGTGTCAACCCTGGAAATTTTCCCCTCTCTCTCCTTCTACCGTCCCCTCCTTTTGCGCCGTCCCTTCCCTCATCTCCTCTCCTCTCTCCACCGCGCCGTCCAACCCTCACCGTCCCCTCACCCAAACTTCGCCCCCTTTCGCCTCCCATCCGATCGACTCTCCTCTCTCTCTAACCTAAGTTCATCTTCTTCTTCTCCTCTTCACCGATCGATGCCCTTCTCACCAAAACTGTAGTACCCTCCTTTCTCTGTTCGTCGCTTTAAGTCGCAGGGTGGTGGGTTGGTGGCGTATGGTGGCGCGTTGGTTCGGTGGTTGTCGCGAAGAGAGGGGGTGGTTCGAGGGTTGGTTTCGTGGAGTACGGCGGTGTGGAGAGAGAGGAGGGGTACGGTTTGGCGGCGGCTGGCTGGGCGGATCTGTGACGGTGGTGGTGACGGTTTGTACGTACGGTGGTGGGATCGTGGGTGGTGGTAGGGCGTGAGGTGGCCGTAGGGACGTTTGGGGGTTGATTCGGTTTAGGGGCTGATTCGGTTAGGGGCTGAGGGATTTGGCTTCGGAGTTGGTGTTTCGCGGTGGCGACGACGGAGGCGCACGGCCAACGGACAGGGACGACCACCGTACGCGGTGGCCGGAGGTAACTTTCTCTACTTCTTTTAGTGCTTTTGCTTTGGTTGCCCCCTTTTTTTTTGGTTCTTTGCATCTAAATCTAATAAACCCATTTGAAACAAATTCGAGCTTTATTCCTATAACAACAGCAACTCTAACTACTGTCCATACCTCAAGTTTTTATTTATTTATTTTTTGTTCTTTGTTAAGTTGATACCTAATCTAAATCTAAATCTAAATGGAACTACATTTGAAAGAGAAAAGCATGCTCTGTTTCTTATGACCACAACAACAACGACTCAAACAACATTTTATCTACCTATTTACTGATTTATTTTAAATCGTTTTCAACTAGTATTGTCTCTTTTTTCTTTAAAACACACGACCCTTACAGTTATTACACATTCAGATTCAATGATCATACTAAAAATAAAAGAGTTCCAACATCTATTTTCTATCTAATAGTTAGAGTAACCAACCTGGATCCCAAGTCTTGTTTCTGAAAGCACTTTCTTTCTGCTAAAAAAAAACACTGCCACTGCTGCTTTTTGGAACAGAATTTCGAATCAAAGAAAAATGTTTCAGTGTTTTGATGGACTGTTTAGTGAGTATTGCTGTCCCCCTTTTTTGATTGTGTTGGTGTTGTATTTATAGTCAAGATTGTATGAACAGATGCACTGATGGGTCAATTACATTTTAAAAGAGATGGTTTTGCATCTTTCCAAAATATCACGTTTTGATGCTTAAAGCATTTCTTCAGAAAAAACTCTCTCCCCAAGCTCTGTTGCGTCACAAAAATAGCCTTGTTTGACTATTATCTGTTTGCCTAATTTCTTCCCTTTGTGTATGTGTGCAGAGAGAAAATTTACAAGGGAAAAAGAGACCTCCTCTTTAGAGCTTTGGAGCCTAAACCTACTGCTGCTACATATTTGGCTGCTTCCTCTTGTCCATTCTGCTGTTTCTCTGACTTTTGGGTTGCTGTGATGCAGCAGGGGGATGGCAGCAGGGCTGCTGCCACTGCAGCAATGCTATGCTGAAAATGGGAGGCAAGACCAAAGGGACAAGAAGAAAGAACTTGGGCCTTTAGCTTCATGAAGGGAGGAGGGCAGCAAGTCGCATATTGCTGTCTTGATTTTGCTTTATTATATATTTTTTGTACTCTTTTTCTGGTTTTTTTTGAATAATTTTGTACCATTTGTATTTAATTTTTTTTTGTCTATATGTAAATAAAACAGCTGATCTTTTTTGTACAATTCTGCTTCTTTTTTTTTAATGTTGTTTATATGTAAAAGGGGACAGCTAAGAAACTGATTTTATTTTACTATTTATTTATTATTATTATATTTTCTTTTTTTTTGACAATAAAAGCGGTAAAAACAAATGCACACCGACATAACGACTCGCGCACAACTCGAAACGAAACGCGCGCTCGCCTTAAGACTAGGAACTCGTACGCGATTTGAATACGCACGCGCGCACGTTTTTAAAACCGATTTCAATCTATTCTCACTTTTCTAAAAACGGTAAAAATAAATGCGCACCGACGCAATTACTCACGACTCGAGACGAAATGCGCGCTCGCGTTATTCATTATTTCATTATTATTTAATTTTGGATTCTTTTTTCTTTTTTTTGAAAACAACGAGCGCCAAACAAAATCGTTGCACGAGAGTGCCAAATACACCCGCATTTAGAACAATATGCGAAGCGATAAAATTTTTGGGATTTTTCAATGAGGCGGACAAAATTGGGGTATTACAGCTGCCCCTCTTTATTTCACATCTCGCCAAGAAATATGAAGTGGCCTTTTCATATTTGTTGGTGAAATGGAAATAAAGATATAGGAATAATACTAATTTTGTCCGCTCCAGAAAAGCTCAAATTTCCTTTTTGTTATCTTCCTTTTGAGGAAGGGGGTCAACACTTGTCGCATTAACGGGAAAGCAGTAAATTGGGAAAAGCGGTAAATTGGAAAAAGCGGTAAATTGGGGATTCGGATGTTGCCTAAAAACCTTCTAACGAACTCTGGTCGAGTCCGAGCTTTGGGGGTGGCCTTTTCGAGCGGCCGATCAACATCAGGTCCGGAACTGATTTGATCAATGGATTTACGCTATGCCTTAGGCTGACACAACTAATCCGAAGGACTTAACGAAGTCTGATGGATCCATCGCGTGCTCGTACACGATGTTGTGATCTGTGGAAGGAGTTCACTAACTCTGTGGGAGTTCACTAACTCTGGGTTGATGGAGTTCACTAACTCGGTGCTGATGGAGATTTTCTAACTCTGTGTTGTGGTGATTTTCTAAAAATGAGATTTTGGGACTCTCTGGTCCGAAGCAACTTCTCTCTTGGATGGTGCATGAAATGCATGCACTTGGGTATTTGGGTGCACATGAATGCAATGATTGATTTTGGGTGGGATGCTCTTTCTGTTTGATTTTCATTCTTTTCTTTTTCTTTTGTTATTCTTTCGCTCTTTCTGAGATGCGAATTTGGAAGTGTAATGCACTAATGTTTGATGCCATGGAGTGACGAATGGTATGGATGATATGAGAACGATGAATGATATGGAGATGTTGTGTTCTTTTTATGTTCCGTCTCCTGTAACTTTTTACTTTTTGTTTATTTTTTGTTTATTCTGTTTGTTTTCTTTAAGCAGCTTTCTTTTTTCTGCTTATTTGTTTTTTCTTTGGCACTCTTTTTTTGCTGGTTAAATCGATCTGCTGGACGGAGGCTGTTCCAGGACGATGATCCCGCGAGGATCGTACACTGGTTCGTCACGACTTTTTTTCGTAATTTTATTCACTTGGGAAATCACTTCTTTCTGTATTTTTTCAAAGATTTCGCAATGATCCTGTAATGCTCTGAATGTGCACATGTTTTGCGGTTCAATTTCATCAATCATAAAAGTTATTATTTTGAAAGGAACTGAACAGATGAAAGCAGAGACACGAAAAGCACATATATGAAAGAAAAGTTGGACTTTTATTGATATAGAAAATGGACGTGCAGAAAGTCACGCCAATTGAAAGTACATTGCAATCTTTCTTTTAAACTACAAAAAATACAAGCAAAAGGAACAGATCTCGTGGTTCCATCTCTGAAGTAACGGTGCCCACCGTCCATACTCATAATACTGATCACCCCCTTATCCGAACCTTTGGAACGCTGATTGCCTTTTTCTTTTCTCAAGCCCAAGTTTTCTGACCCTAATTTTTGCCTGGATCGCCCTTTGCGGGTTTTCAATCCACCGGGCCACTCTGATTTTGCCTAGGTCGCCCTTTGCGGGTTTTCAACCTAGCGAGCTGATTTTTCCTTGGCTTATCTTTCTCTTTTTTCGTCTATTTTTCTAGGCATAATACTTCTTGACCACATCTGAGTTCACTGGATTTGGGATCTCATCTCCGTCCATGTTTGCCAGAATTAAAGCTCCTCCTGAGAATGCCTTCTTCACCACATAAGGTCCTTCATATTTGGGAGCCCATTTGCCCCTAGAGTCTGTCTGAATCGGCAAGATCTGCTTGAGCACAAGATCTCCTTCTTGGAATTCACGAGGACGGACTTTCTTGTCAAAAGCCCTCCTCATCCTCTGTTGGTACAACTGTCCATGACACATTGCGGCCACCCGTTTTTCATCAATGAGATTCAACTGGTCAAGACGAGACCGAACCCATTCTGCTTCATCAAGTTTTGTCTCCATTAACACCCGCAGGGATGGTATTTCAACCTCAATGGGGAGGACTGCCTCTGACCCGTAAACCAGGGAGTAAGGGGTTGCCCCTGTTGAGGTGCGTACTGATGTTCTGTAACCATGCAGGGCAAAGGGGAGCATCTCATGCCAATCATTATAGGTCACGACCATCTTCTGTATTATCCGCTTGATGTTCTTGTTAGCTGCCTCAACTGCCCCATTCATCTTTGGGCGGTAGGGAGAAGAGTTGTGATGTTGTATCTTGAAGTCTTTACACAAATCCTTCATCATTCTACTGTTCAAATTACTACCGTTGTCTGTGATAATCTTGTTTGGAAGGCCGTAGCGGCAAACCAAGTCTTTCTTGATGAACTTAGCAATCACTGAGCTCGTTACATTGGGATAAGAAGCGGCCTCCACCCACTTAGTGAAGTAGTCAATAGCAACCAGAATGAAACGGTGACCATTGGAAGCTTTGGGTTCAATGGGACCAATGATGTCCATGCCCCACATTGAAAATGGCCATGGTGCGCTCAAAACATTCAGAGAAGTTGGAGGTACATGGGTGTGATCTGCATAGATTTGGCATTTATGGCATCTTCTCACAAAACTGTAACAGTCTGATTCCATCTGCAACCAGTAGTATCCAGCTCTCAGGATTTTTCTAGCCATTGCGTGCCCGTTGGAATGAACCCCAAATGAGCCTTCATGAACATCTCGCATAATCTTTACTGATTCTTCTCCTGTTACACACCTAAGGAGTACCAAGTCATGGTTTCTCTTGTAAAGGACGTCTCCACTCAAGAAGAAACCTGCTGACAGCCTCCTGAGGGTTCTCTTGTCATTCTCTGTAGCTCCGGGAGGATACTCTCTGTTTGTGATATACTGCTTGATGTCATGGTACCAAGGCTTACCATCTGATCCCTCCTCGACTGTCATACAGTAGTGATAAGCAGGCTGTTCTCTGTGCTGGATTCTGACAGTCGTCAGACTTTTGTCACAACTGACGTTGAACATAGAAGACAAAGTTGCCAAGGCATCTGCCAACTGATTCTCGCTGCGGGGTATGTGCTGGAAAGTGATTTCCTCAAAGGGCTTGATTAATTCTTGAATGTAGTCACGGTAAGGAATCAAATCAGAATTCCTTGTTTCCCAGTCTCCTTTTACTTGATGGACAACTAGAGCTGAATCTCCGTACACGTCGAGCCTCTTGACTTTCCGATCGAGAGCTGCCTGGATACCCAAGATACACGCTTCATACTCTGCAATATTGTTTGTGACATAGAAGCTTAGTCTGGCGGTGACTGGTATAAAGCGGTTGTTTGGGGAGATCAGTACTGCTCCGATCCCGTACCCCCACATGTTAGAGGCGCCGTCGAACAACACCCTCCATCTTTCATCATCTTGAGATTTCCCTGCGTCAAATAATGCCATAATGTCTTCATCTGGGAATTCACATTGCATCGATTGGTAATCCTCAACCGGTTGATGTGCCAGGTAGTCTGCCAGTGTGCTACCTTTAATCGCCTTCTGGGTTACGTACACGAGATCGTACTCTGACAGAAGCATTTGCCAACGAGCAATTCTACCTGTGAGCGCAGGTTTTTCAAATATGTACTTGATTGGGTCCATCTTGGACACCAACCAGGTAGTGTGACTCAGCATATACTGTCTCAGTCGATGTGCAGCCCAGGCTAGAGCACAACAAGTCTTCTCCAATGATGAATACCTTGTCTCACAGTCTGTGAACTTCTTGCTTATGTAGTAGATCGCGTGTTCTTTCTTTCCTGACTCATCGTGTTGCCCCAGCACGCAGCCCATAGAATTGTCTAGCACCGTGAGGTATAGGATGAGAGGCCTGCCAGACACAGGTGGCATTAAGACGGGTGGATTTTGAAGATACGCCTTGATTTTCTCAAATGCTTCTTGACATTTATCATTCCACTTCATCTCTTGGTTTTTGCACAGCAGTTTGAAAATTGGTTCGCAAGTTGCAGTCAACTGGAAGATGAATCGAGAGATGTAATTTAGTCTTCCCAGGAAACCACGAACCTCTTTCTCTGTTTTGGGTGCTGGCATCTCCAGGATTGCTCGTACCTTGTCCGGGTCTACCTCAATTCCCTTCTGGCTAACAATGAAACCCAACAGCTTCCCTGACCTAACCCCAAAGGTGCACTTAGCGGGGTTCAACCTGAGTTTGTACTTTCTGAGACGTTCGAACAGCTTCTGCAGGTTAACCACGTGCTCTTCATCAGTCTTTGATTTAGCAATCATGTCATCCACATAGACTTCGATCTCTTTATGCATCATGTCATGGAATAGGGTTACCATCGCTCTTTGGTAGGTTGCCCCGGCATTCCTCAACCCGAAAGGCATGACCTTGTAACAGAAAGTTCCCCAAAGGGTTATGAAGGTGGTTTTCTCCATATCCTCCGGAGCCATTTTGATCTGGTTATAGCCTGAATATCCATCCATGAAGGAGAACATCGAATGCTGAGCAGTACTGTCCACCAAAACGTCAATATGGGGTAGAGGGAAGCCATCTTTAGGGCTTGCTCTGTTCAAGTCACGGTAGTCGACACACATTCGGACCTTTCCATCTTTCTTAGGGACTGGAACAATGTTTGCTACCCACTCAGGATATTTTGCCACAGCTAAGAACCCTGCATCAAACTGTTTCTTGACCTCATCCCTGATCTTCAAAGACATTTCAGGCTTCATCCGCCTTAACTTCTGTTTCACCGGGGGACATTCTGATTTCACCGGCAATCTATGTTCAACAATATCTGTGCTCAACCCTGGCATGTCCCGATATGTCCATGCGAATACGTCGGCGTAATCGAACAGGAGCTGAATCAACTTTTTGCGCTCTTTATCCTCCATTGCGGTACCAACCTTGATCTCTTTTCTGTCTTCCTCAGTACCCAAATTGACCATTTCTGTAGACTCCTCATGGGGTTCGATGACCTTTTCTTCTTGTTCTACCATTCTCATGATTTCTGGAGGAGTATCCCAATCATTCTCAACATCTTCCTCGGCTTGATTAACCGGGTAATCAAAATCACAGTATGAGTTATGGGCATTATTATTTTCAGAGCTTATTTTTGATCTGCATTAGAATGGAGCGGCGAATAAAAACAAAGAAAAAGCAAAACAGATAAAAGATGAAGACAGAAATTTTATTGAAAATTCAAAATAACACTTTATTGATTGATGATTTTCGACGAAAACATGTGTGCCCGAATGAAATATCCCAAGGCCTTGGGCAGAGCCGAGGGATCTGCATTACAATGATAATTACTTTAAATTGGAAAATACGGGGAAATCCATGATCTCCCAGTTTTGCAACTTCTCTCCAACCGCACAGCAGCGCACCAGACCTTCAGCACGGCCACTTGAGCTTGATCCTTCTTCAACCATATTAACCTGGTCAGGGTTCAGCATACCAGCACTCCGAAAGTTGTCCTTAAGATTAGCGATGACTATTCTCTCCTGATTGGGTGCCCTTCCTCTGAGTTTGGCCAACCATTTCTCCCTCCTGTCAGATGTCAGCCTCTCCCGATCAGCAAGACTTGGGATGTATCCAACACCGAACCTCTCAATATTACCCCTCAACTGGATAGGCATTACAATTCCCTGAGCAGCTTTTCCTAAGCCCTTACCAATCTGATACCCATGTCCCAGCATCACCTTTGCAGTCATCATGTCAGCCCTGGACCACTTAGGCTTCCACCGAGGCTCTCCTTCGACGAAGACAGCGTTTGAAATCTCCAATCCCTGGAAAGCAGTCTCAAAGGACTCTTCTGCTGCTTCCACATAATATTCAGGTGGTGATCGATTTCTCAATGTTTCTTCCTCTCCGGAGATCACTATCAGCTTTCCCCTAGCCACAAACTTGAGTTTCTGATGAAGCGAGGATGGTACTGCCCCAGCCGCACGTATCCAAGGACGTCCTAGCAGGCAACTGTAGGATGAATTGATGTCCATCACTTGAAAGACAACATAAAATACTTCAGGGCCTATCTGCAGCGGCATTACCACTTCTCCAAAAACTTCCTTCACTGACCCATCAAATGCTCTGACCAAGGTGGAGCTCGGTTTTAGATATGAACAGTCTACATCCAGCTTATCCATTGTAGACTTAGGCAGCACGTTCAAGGATGAACCGTTATCAATAAGCACCCTAGCAAGTATATGGTCCCCACACTTGACTGAGATATGAAGAGCTTGATTATGACTCTTTCCTGCCGGAGGCAGCTCAGTGTCTGAGAAGGTCAAGTAATTAGAGGCTACAATGCTGCCAACAATACCATCAAGCTGGTTTACTGTAATGTCATGGGAGACGTGAGCTTCATTCAGGACCTTTAGCAGTGCAGCACGATGTGCCTCTGAACTAAGCAGCAAAGAGAGCATTGAGATCTTGGATGGAGTTTGATTCAGCTGGTCTACCACCCGATATTCACTCTGTCTCATTACTCTCAGGAATTCTTGAGCTTCTTTGTCCGACACATCCCTGACTTCTACAGTTTCTTTGTCTTTTCCCTTACGGGCCCTTTCTTCATTTCCCTTGGATTGCTCTCTTCTAAGGTTTTCAGGAGTATACAACCTTCCACTCCTTGTGATGCAACTACCTCCAGCAATGTTTGTTATATCCAGAGTGCCTTTAGGGACCTCCGCTTGCATTTGCACATTGCAGCTCCATGGAGTCATCCTAGTCTCCCCACTAGGGGTAGCAGCAGGTACTGGAATGACAACAGTCGGGGGTCTCGTCACAGCTAGGCTGGAATTCAGATTGCAGGGAATTTCAATTGGTCTCCTGAAGCCTCCATTGCCTGATTGCAAGGTAAATACATTTTCTTCTTTCTCCTGGATTCCCACTTGGACCAGGTGTCTGTCTAAGAGATCTTGGAGAATTGGTTTAAAGCCCTCACATGCCCCGATGCAGCGAGGATTATCACAGGCGTCTTTCCTAGCACATCCTTCTTTGATGACACCAAAACGGCATAATTCAGCATGGACAAAATTCAAAGGCATCTGAATGCAATCAACTTTTCTCACCAAACACTGACCCCCCTGATGGTCAACGGCATTAATAGCAGATCCTCCATGTCCTGGCAACGGATTGGTGGCTACATTGGGTTGTTGAAATGATATGCTTTTCTTATCAAGTAATTCTTGCACCACATATTTGAATGCTTTACAATCCTCCACCACATGACCTACCGCCCCAGAATGAAAGGCGCAGGTGGCATTTGCGTTGTACCCTCTGGGATAGGGAGGCTGATATGGCTTCATTTGACGAGTACTGATTATTTTGTTGGTGATGAGATAATTAAACAAGTCCGTGTAGGACATGGAAATGGGATCAAAGACAGCAGGCTTCCTTTCATTATAGTTCCGGTATTGATAATTTGATTGAAAAGGCTGTGCCAGCGGTGCCTGAGGAGGAACCGAAATAGCTTGCGGTGGATTGCTGTGCGACGGATCACTGGCTCCGATGACTGCATTAGTTTCACCTTCTTTCTTCTTATGAGACCCAAAAAATGTCTTTTTTTGACCGACAGGAGGTGCCGGGCCCTGAGCTATTCTTCCGCTGCGCATACCATTCTCTACTCTTTCCCCTGTGACCACCATCTCAGAGAAGTTTGAGGCTACGCTGCCAACCAACCTATCATAATACACCGCAGGAAGGGTTTCCATAAACATGTGGACCATTTCTTTGTCCAGCAGAGGGGGTTTTACTTGAGCCGCAAGGTTCCGCCATCTCTGAGCATACTCTTTGAACGACTCGTTATCCCTCTTAGACATGCATTGTAGCTGAGTTCTATCTGGAGCCAAATCATTGTTATACTGGTATTGACGCATGAAGGCATCCGCCATGTCTTTCCAGCAACGGATATTAGTTGGCTCTAACTGCATGTACCAGTCAAGGGGAGCTCCAGCTAAACTTTCTTGGAAGCAATGCATCATTAAGTTATCATCACGGGCATAGGCAGTCATCTTTCGGCAGTACATTGTCACATGGCTGACTGGGCAAGTTGTCCCTCTGTATTTGTCAAAAGTAAGTGCTTTGAACTTAGGTGGCAGGACTAGATCAGGAACCAAGCACAACTCATGGGCATTCCTGGCTCGGGAACCTGCCCCTTCAACAGCTCTTAACCTTTCCTCCAGCATCTGATACTGACTTCTAGCTTCGGCAGGGTAATTCTGTGGGAAAACGCCGGCACCATAGTGAGGGTTATTCATCGACGCCACGACCGGGGTCATGTGTCAGTGAGCAATATTCTGAGGGATTGGGCCCTGTACGTGTGGATGAACCATTATTGGTGAATTGAAACCCGCCGGAGTTCCTGGAGCAATAACAGGAATTGGGATCTGAATCTGGGCTTGGTGCGTCCCCGTTCCAACTTCATTCACAACTGTATTAGGCTGAGCGTGCCCCGTGGTTCCTGAAGGATCTCTTCCAGGGTTTGCATCAGCAGCAGGAGGCGTATAGCCCAGTGGGAGACCATAGGGAGGCCATTGCGCAGCTTGAAGGGTTTGAGAGATCCCAGACCCAGGAAGGGGAGGAGGATTGTTCGTCCCAGCGACAGCAGCTTCAGTTGTGCCAACATCTCTTAAGGCACTTAGCACTCTTATGACCTCCGCCATTTGAGCCTTTAGGACTTCCATCTCAGCTTGAATGACTTGATTCCCCTGATTCTGACCATGCTGACCCTGATCATTAGGATCCGGACCTCCTGGGATTCCGTCATCCTGATGTGGCTGCGGATCGTTCTGATCAAGATTGGCTTGATTGTTTTCCATGCTTCTTGCTTGCAGACGCGTCCAATAGCGATGATTAACCAGCTTGCCTGATTTTCTGTTGACGGAACACGCTTATGAACACAAGAACGAATGAATGAATGCAATGCGAATGAATGCGTGTTTGGTTTGTCTTGCTGAGAATCGCAGCGTATTATGTCTCGTCATAGATACGCAGGTAAATCTTTGATTATTTTTATTATATCACTTTCTTTGGATCATACTGAAATTGGAATCTGGAAGCGAAACGGGTGTATTTAAACAAAATACTTCAAAGTCTGAGTACGACATTCTGATACAATGATTGAAAAAGGAAAGGTACAATAAAACAAAATGGAAAATTACAATAAAGAAGCTCAAATACAAAGAGCTTTGATGTTTCCACTCCTTTTCCTTTTGTTGTTGGTAGAGGTACTTCCGGCTTTTCCTTTGGCTTCCTCAACTAGGGCTCTGCAGTACTCCACAAATTTGTACACCTCAAGCGGGGTGTTGAGGGGATGCATCTCAGTTTCAGCTTTTCTTAATTTCTTGGGCACATCCGCAAGAGCCTGGTTGACCGACTCTGATAGCTTGGAGAACCTATCCTTCCAGTGTTGAACTTCATCCCTCAGCTCAATGATGACTGCCTGCTCTTCAATCCTACCGAGCAGCTCAACATAGCGATGTTCCCAATACTGACTTTCATCCCTCACTTGCAGGTATGCATTGCTGATGTGACAAAGGCGCTTCCTCAACTCATCAGAATCCTCTTGCTCTGCTTTTAGGGCCCGCTCATATTCTCTGAGGATGTTCTCGAATGAGTCTCTTTCTTGCACAACACTGTCTAACTTACTCTCCCATTCAGCTTGTAACATGCGGGATTCTCTTTTTGACTTGGCAAGCAAGCTTTTCGCAGCTCTCTCTTCCATTTTTGCTTCATCCCACAATTCTTTCCACTGATTGGCCTCTTCCAGGGCCTTCTTCTCTTTCAAGCTTCGCCTCTTGATTTCCTACTTGGCTCCTTGCAGATACCTTTGAACTTCTAACTTGCTCTCCTCTTCCCCTTTTAGTTTCTGACTGAACTTCTCAATGGTAGCAGACTTCAGGGCATTTTCTTCTTTCAATTTTTTGTTCTTCAGAGCCATCTTCTCTATTTCAGCTTGCAAAGATCTCTTATCTTCCTCTGCCTTCATCAGAGCCAACTTAACCTCGCCTAACTCTTCGACAACAGGAACACTGGCGTCTACTACTTCCCTCTCGACTCGCAACTCTTTTTGGTAGGGCAATTGAACATTCTGGATTCTTTTTCCGAGCCACTGAGCGAAGGTGATACCACTAGTCCTCTGAGCAAGCTCTACTTTTCCTATGCGAACCACCGTACTCCAGGCTTGCAAGACCTTTCTAAGCAAATTGTCATCTTTTGGTCCTCCTTCAAAGATGTAAAATGGGAGTATCATCTCTTCGGTAGGCGAATTCCTCATCGGGTACCCCAATTGCCTCAGAGTCAGGGACGGGTTGTAGTTGATGCATCCCTTAGTGCCCATCAGCGGGACATTTTGAAAACCACCACAGCGGAATACCACCTTAGGCCTATCTTCCCAGCAAGATGAGAGATACCAACGGATCGAGTGCTCATCTAGACCCCCTAGAAGCTGGATCCACTCCTGAATACTCATAGCTTTCACCTCACAAGTTACAGCGTAACTAATCAACTTTTCCACTCGTGTTGGGTTGGTGAAGGCATGAATGAGAAGCCACACATACAACAGGTGAGAAGAGCAAGAGATTTTCTTCCTTCTCAAGTCACAATGATGAGTGAAAGCAGAATAAGTGTCAGCAAGGATGGCGGGAATTGGATTAATGGGGCTCTTCCTATTCTGAAAAGCTAGGAAAATACCAATAACGGTCACATCCACATACCTCTCAATCTGCGGAAAGAGAACAACCCCAAAAATTGCTAAGGCCAAAACTTGCTTGAAGACAACCCAATTTTTACTTCTAGCACAGGCTCCCATTAAACCTTCAAGGTAGCTCTGCGGGAAACCTATCACATTGTTTCTTTTCTGCTTTTGGAGCTTCAGATCCTCTACACTCACTTGCAATAATGTAGCGAACCCCTCATCTGTGTAGTACTGTTCTTGATACCGGTAGGGGACAGCTTCTGTCTGAGTGAAACCCAAAATCTGCTGATATTCCTCCAATGTGGGGGCCATTTGAAAATTTTTGAAAAGAAAGCACCTGATTTCTGGGTCATAGAATCTACTCAAAGCCACAATAGCCTCAGTCTGCACCTCTAGCAACAACAACTTCCGGAGGTTCCCATAAGCATTGTCAAACGATCCCCTTTCAATAGGTCCCATCAGGTCAACACATTTTTTCAGACTAGTCACATCTACCTTGTTTATAGCGGGGTACCTTGGAGTATACACCGTTTCCCTTCTAGATTCCATGTCGTATCTATGACAAAAATTTCTCATTACTTGGGATTCTCGGCAAGCAAACCATGATGAAATGCAAAGATGTATGCGAAAACTATTGAAAATGTATGTTTTATGCAAAGGATGTGTGTAAATGATGATGATGTCCTATGTCTATGTAACTCAGAGACCAGTCCTTATTGGCAGTGATTCAAGTTTTTTTTTGAAAATGCGGGTCGTACGTTATTTCATATGGACCGGTATGAGAAAGGCTACAGCGGTAACTCTTTCACCCCCCCTTTTTTTTTAAAATAAAGCGGTTCATATGTCACTTCGTACAGACCGGCGAAAGAAAGGTTACAACGGCAACTCTTTCTCTGTTTTCTCTTTTTTTTGAAAAATCTCCTTTTCTTTTTGAAAACGTGCCTAGTTTACAATGCAGCACACAATTTGGTATGCCCCTTGTGTCCTACGAAGATGGGGACCTAAGTTCTAGGACATCTCAAATGTTCCTCCCATGTGGGTTCTAGTCACTTCCTCACCAGGTTACCAGAGCTAACTCTCTCTCACAATAGCACCCACAACGATGGAACGCCATCTGGTGCGAGGCATCATGAAAGAGCGTACTCTGGCTGAAACTTTCGTGAGAGTCAGAAGGACAACAGTCCAATTGCCAGTCACTACTCGTTTCCACTCTCCTAAGTTTTGTCAGACCTTGGGTTTTAGGCCCCTCTCGAAGCACAATAAGCATAAGGTGTGAGTGTGTGTAGCGAGGACATACCACCTAAAACTACCCGCATATATCCCCACCTGCGAAGGAAAACCCAGAACAGTCCAGACAATAACAAGCAATAACATGTTGTCTACACTAGGGTTCAATATCAAATAAGCTAGCCTAGGGTTTCAACAACAATCAAGTGCTTTGCTTACCTCAAGAAAGGGGGCCAAGAAGAGGGGAACATAACAAGATGGGGGGGAAGTGCATGAGGGTACTAAGCACATAAGCAAAGACGAGGAAAAATAAACATGGAAGGAGAGAAAACAAATGCACATGCATACAACATGATAAGAAGAGCAAACCGAAAAGGGATAGAAGCAAACAAAGTATCCAAATCACATCGATAGCACACTAAACCACGCATTTAATTAGTTAGGCTTGACCCACTTAAAAAAGAAGAATCCCCAGTGAAGTCGCCAGCTGTTGCGCCCGAAAAAGTCCCCGAGGGAATCTTTCTTCGTTTACAACTTTTTTAAAAAAAAATCAATGAAGTCGCCACCAATATTTTTTATAAGGAAAATATTGAAGAAAACCTTTTCGGAAAGCGAATGGCCTTTTAGAAACTGGAAAATTTGGGTTCGGGGGTCGGTTAGGCATGGGGAAGGTATTAGCACCCCACATCTCCTTTCTATCGAAAGGGAACCTTTAATTAAACGTGTGGTTTTAAGTGCTGATTTGGAAAATACTTAAATTTGCCCTTTTTCGAAGAGAGAACGAAAAGACTTAATGAAAATTTTTATTTTTGGCGAGAAAGGAGGAAAAAGGGTTTTTAGAAAGAAGTGCTTGACGGGACATGGCCCGCTCCTACGTATCTCCCGGTGCGATGGAGAATTCAAAGCCACGTAGTTCTTGTTTGTCCTGAAAAGGGTTTTTGTTTCTTAATCTTTTTGGAGTTTTTCGCAAAGGGGTTGAGTGTTCGCAGTGACCAAACAACAACGGTTTAGAGGGGTCGCACTACTAACTCTTGTGAAAATGAATTATCATTAACGACCAAACGGCAACGGCGCGAGTGATGATTAATGATAATCGGTTTTCATTTTGAGCATTGAAAAGGTTTTCGCAATTGAAGGAGAGCGTTTGTGAGGACCAAACAACAACGGTTTAGAGTGGCCACACTACTAGCTCCCACAGGAATGAAATCATCACCCACAATCAAACGGCAACGGCGCGAGTGATCATTAGTGATGATTAGTTTTGATTTCGACGTTTGAAATTATTTGTTTTTCAAAAGTGTTTTCATTGGTTTTAATTGGAGAGAACGTCGTGATGAAAGGAATTTGCAATTGGATTGATTTTTGTTCGGGGAAACATTTATCCATCATTTAAAAAAAGGTTTGAGAAAAAATAAGTTCGTTTAGGGAAAGCAAAATTTATCATTTGGGAAAAAGGTTTTGTAAAAAAAACGTTTATCTAGGGGAAAGAAATAAAATTTGAAAAGAGAAACAGGGGGTGAAATAGTAAAATGGGGGGTGCAAGTAGCAGGGAGGCTGTATTATTAAGATTGGGGTGTAAACAGTAGCCCATCATCCTTAGCGAGCAGGCCCACGTTTTTTAGTTTTCTGATGGGCTCAGGGGGGTGCGCGTAGTGAAATGCAGGGGGTGTGAACAGAAATCTGAAAAATAAAAAAAAAACGCGAAAAGACGATTCTGCCCCTGCGCCTATACTATAAAATGGAAACCTAATTAGGGAAACCCTAATTTCCTATCTCCCCTTCCACGGCGCCCCCCACCCCCAAAGTGTCAACCCTGGAAATTTTCCCCTCTCTCTCCTTCTACCGTCCCCTCCTTTTGCGCCGTCCCTTCCCTCATCTCCTCTCCTCTCTCCACCGCGCCGTCCAACCCTCACCGTCCCCTCACCCAAACTTCGCCCCCTTTCGCCTCCCATCCGATCGGCTCTCCTCTCTCTCTAACCTAAGTTCATCTTCTTCTTCTCCTCTTCACCGATCGATGCCCTTCTCACCAAAACTGTAGTACCCTCCTTTCTCTGTTCGTCGCTTTAAGTCGCAGGGTGGTGGGTTGGTGGCGTATGGTGGCGCGTTGGTTCGGTGGTTGTCGCGAAGAGAGGGGGTGGTTCGAGGGTTGGTTTCGTGGAGTACGGCGGTGTGGAGAGAGAGGAGGGGTACGGTTTGGCGGCGGCTGGCTGGGCGGATCTGTGACGGTGGTGGTGACGGTTTGTACGTACGGTGGTGGGATCGTGGGTGGTGGTAGGGCGTGAGGTGGCCGTAGGGACGTTTGGGGGTTGATTCGGTTTAGGGGCTGATTCGGTTAGGGGCTGAGGGATTTGGCTTCGGAGTTGGTGTTTCGCGGTGGCGACGACGGAGGCGCACGGTCAACGGACAGGGACGACCACCGTACGCGGTGGCCGGAGGTAACTTTCTCTACTTCTTTTAGTGCTTTTGCTTTGGTTGCCCCCTTTTTTTTTGGTTCTTTGCATCTAAATCTAATAAACCCATTTGAAACAAATTCGAGCTTTATTCCTATAACAACAGCAACTCTAACTACTGTCCATACCTCAAGTTTTTATTTATTTATTTTTTGTTCTTTGTTAAGTTGATACCTAATCTAAATCTAAATCTAAATGGAACTACATTTGAAAGAGAAAAGCATGCTCTGTTTCTTATGACCACAACAACAACGACTCAAACAACATTTTATCTACCTATTTACTGATTTATTTTAAATCGTTTTCAACTAGTATTGTCTCTTTTTTCTTTAAAACACACGACCCTTACAGTTATTACACATTCAGATTCAATGATCATACTAAAAATAAAAGAGTTCCAACATCTATTTTCTATCTAATAGTTAGAGTAACCAACCTGGATCCCAAGTCTTGTTTCTGAAAGCACTTTCTTTCTGCTAAAAAAAAACACTGCCACTGCTGCTTTTTGGAACAGAATTTCGAATCAAAGAAAAATGTTTCAGTGTTTTGATGGACTGTTTAGTGAGTATTGCTGTCCCCCTTTTTTGATTGTGTTGGTGTTGTATTTATAGTCAAGATTGTATGAACAGATGCACTGATGGGTCAATTACATTTTAAAAGAGATGGTTTTGCATCTTTCCAAAATATCACGTTTTGATGCTTAAAGCATTTCTTCAGAAAAAACTCTCTCCCCAAGCTCTGTTGCGTCACAAAAATAGCCTTGTTTGACTATTATCTGTTTGCCTAATTTCTTCCCTTTGTGTATGTGTGCAGAGAGAAAATTTACAAGGGAAAAAGAGACCTCCTCTTTAGAGCTTTGGAGCCTAAACCTACTGCTGCTACATATTTGGCTGCTTCCTCTTGTCCATTCTGCTGTTTCTCTGACTTTTGGGTTGCTGTGATGCAGCAGGGGGATGGCAGCAGGGCTGCTGCCACTGCAGCAATGCTTTGCTGAAAATGGGAGGCAAGACCAAAGGGACAAGAAGAAAGAACTTGGGCCTTTAGCTTCATGAAGGGAGGAGGGCAGCAAGTCGCATATTGCTGTCTTGATTTTGCTTTATTATATATTTTTTGTACTCTTTTTCTGGTTTTTTTTGAATAATTTTGTACCATTTGTATTTAATTTTTTTTTGTCTATATGTAAATAAAACAGCTGACCTTTTTTGTACAATTCTGCTTCTTTTTTTTAATGTTGTTTATATGTAAAAGGGGACAGCTAAGAAACTGATTTTATTTTACTATTTATTTATTATTATTATATTTTCTTTTTTTTTTGACAATAAAAGCGGTAAAAACAAATGCACACCGACATAACGACTCGCGCACAACTCGAAACGAAACGCGCGCTCGCCTTAAGACTAGGAACTCGTACGCGATTTGAATACGCACGCGCGCACGTTTTTAAAACCGATTTCAATCTATTCTCACTTTTCTAAAAACGGTAAAAATAAATGCGCACCGACGCAATTACTCACGACTCGAGACGAAATGCGCGCTCGCGTTATTCATTATTTCATTATTATTTAATTTTGGATTCTTTTTTCTTTTTTTTGAAAACAACGAGCGCCAAACAAAATCATTGCACGAGAGTGCCAAATACACCCGCATTTAGAACAATATGCGAAGCGATAAAATTTTTGGGATTTTTCAATGAGGCGGACAAAATTGGGGTATTACAGCATCCCCCAAGGAAACTTGCCTATAAGGTCTGAAATTGATGAAGACCAAATCCCGAGGGGCAAAGTTACGAGGCAAACGTTTCTTATCAGCAAAATGTTTCATTACCTCTTGGGCTTTTGTTCAACAACTTCTTTTTCAAGAGGTCCAGTATTGTCTCACGAGTAGACAAGGCAACATATACTGCCTCTAATTTGTTGCTGCCCATAATGCAATCATGTAAGGCAGGAGGTGGCTTGCCATAAATAACTTCAAATGGAATAATAGCAGTGGAGGAGTGCACAATTGTATTGTAATGTCATTCTGCCCAATGCAAAAACTTACCCCATTGCTTGGGTTGGTCGTGAACAAAGCAACGCAAATACTGCTAAAGAGCATTATTAATTAACAATCCTAGTGTGCCTGTCACTCTGAGGGTGATAGGCTGATGACATTCTCAATTTGGTTCCACTTAATTTAAATAGCTCTTTCCAAAAATTACTCAAGAAAATTGGATCGCGGTCAAACACAATGCTCTTTGGCATTCCATGCAATTTACAAATCACTTGGGCAAAAAAATCTGCCACTTTACCAGAAGTGAAGCTAGTTGGCAGCATACCAAAGTGAGCTGTCTTATAAAATCTACCCACAACTACTAAAATAACTGTAAATGTTTGGAAAGAAGGGGGGAGCCCAACAATAAATTCTAATGAGATGTTTTCCCAAATACCAGTTGGGATAGGGAGGGGTTGAAGAAGACCATATAGCAGGTGTGTTGGTGTTTTTGTCTATTGACGGGTTGTGCAAGCACTCACAAAAGTAGTGACATCATTTTTCATACCATTTCAAAAAAAAAATTTCTCTAAGTCTACCAAAGGTTTTGTTGATGCCATGTGACCCCCCATTGGGGTAGAATGAAATTCATCTATCAACATAGTTTTCAAGGTAGAAGATTCTGGTATGTAAAGCTTCTTCTGAAAGAACAACAGATTTTGATATACCTGAAAGTGAGGAAAGTCTGCTGGACAGTTTTGAACCTAAGTAATTAGTTCTTTCATGTTGGTATCTGTTGTGATGGCAGCTTCAAGGTTGTCCAGAAGTTCTCAATGTGGTATAGTGATAGCCAAGCAATTGACAGGTGGTTCATGGACCCTAGACTAGGCATCTTCTACACAGTTTTGCGCTCCCCGTTTGTATAAAATTTCATAAGAATAGCCCAACAATTTGGAGAGGTAAAATTATTGCTCCAGGGTTCGAATCACTTGTTTCATTAATTCACGGAGGCTTTTATGATTGGTGTAGATGGTGAACTTTCGGCCAAGGAGATAGGTGCGCCATTTCTTAACTGTTGTGATGATGGTACACAACTATCTAACATAAGTGGAAGAGTTAAGAAGCTTTTGGCAAAACTTCTTATTGAAGTAGCAAGTAGGGTGCCCTTTTTGGATGAGGACAGATCCCATTCCTACCCCGGAAGCATCAGTCTCGATCACGAAATCCTCCTCAAAATTTGGAAGGCTCAACACTAGAGCTGCTATAATTGCGACTTTCAACTGGTCAAAAGCATCCTGGGCTGTTGGAGACCATAGAAATGCATCTTTTTTGAACAACTCTGTCAATGATTGGGCAATAGAAGTGTAGTTCTTGACAAACTTTATGTAGAACCCCGTTAAACCAAGGAACCCGCATAACTGTTTCAGTGTGCGATGCGCCGACCATTTCACCATTGCTGAAATCTTTTTCTAGGTTAGGACCAACGCCTTGAGGAGAGACCACATGCCCCAAGTATTCAATTGATTGTAGGCAAATGATACATTTAAACTTCTTCAGATAAAACTAGTGTTGTAGCAAGCACGCAAAAACAAGTTCCAAATGTGATATGTGATCATCCATAGTGCTACTATACACCAAAATATCATCAAAAAATGCAATAACAAATTTGCGTAAATGAGGCTAAAAAATCATATTCATATTTGCTTGAAAAGAAGAAGGCCGTATTACACAACCCAAACGGCATAACCAAAAATTTATAATACCCTTGATGAGTACAAAAGGCTGTTTTGTGGATATCACCTGGATGCGTTCTGATTTGATGGTAACCTTAACGGAGGTCAAGCTTTGAAAACCAGTTGGTGCCGTAGAGTTCATCCAACATCTCGTCAATGGCTGGAATGGGGATTGCTATTTTCATGATACTTGTTTTAATTTTCTTTTGCGATTAGTTATATTCCTCAACAACAAAATTTTTTCCAATCTTTAATGATTTAGTGAAACCTAAATTAGTTAAAAATGATCGTCAATTTCAAATTTCACCAAAATACTTAGTGGCTATTTTTTTTTTCCATTTAAGCTCTATTTTTTTCCCATTTAAGCCCTATTTAGAGGCTTGCGAATAAGCTAATAAATTTTTAGTAAAATTAGTGGTTGAACTAATTAATCAATATAAATTATAAAATGATATATAAAACATTTTTTTAAATAAATGAGAGACCGAGAGATCACAGAAGTTATTTTTTTCAAACAAAAATTAATAATCTCTTATTTAATTTAATTAGATTTCTTAATTGGTGAATGACAGAAGAACATACGTGGTTGAAGTAAAGGTGCCTTTCATTTTCTTACTGTCTTGCATTAAATTGAAGTTCTTATCTAGTATTTAAATGAGGACAGCTACACGTACGGTTACATGCTTTAAAGACAACTAGTACCACCCACCACTGTATTGTATACTTCTTAAGTCTTCACTGTATGCCGACCATTCCAATTAAAGTTCGGCGGGAGTGCCATCTCTTCACTTAATTTCCTTTATTTGAGACATTTTTTTTGCAATTTATATTCCCATTATTATCTTTCATTTAATTACAGACATCACACATTTTTTTATATATATATATATATATATATATATATATATATATATAATTTATCCTTTCATGACATATTTGGGTTTATATCGGGATAGCTTCACATTGGCTTTGGCTTATGTTAGTAAGCATTTTTCTTAGTAACTCTTACTAAACAAATAATAGTCATTGGATTCTCAAACTTTTAATGAAATTTAATCTAATGGTTAGTATTGAATAAGGGCATTGTTGTAATCACAGTTATTATTTGTTTTAATTAAATTAAATTAACCATTAAATCAGGCCCTACTTTTAGGGACAGTTACAAAACTAAATTAGAATTTGTTTCCACGTTCTTCTTTTTCATGTTTGCTCTTTTTTTCACGTTCTTCTTCTCTTTTTCTTTCACGTTCTTCTTCTCTTTTCCACGTTCTTCATCATCTTCACGTTCTTCTTCTTTTTCACGTTCTTTTTTTTCGATTTGCAATTCTTCATCATCTTCTTCTTTTTGTTTCAAATCGTGTTCTGCAGGTTGGTTTCTTCTTCTTCTTCTTCTTCTTCTTCTTCTTCTTCTTCTTCTTCTTCTTCTTCTTCTTCTTCTTCTTCTTCTTCTTCTTCTTCTTTCCAGACTGGTTTGGCTGCAATTAACCATTGTTATGCAAAACTGTGGTTATTGGCATCTAACCACAATTATGCATATATGTGGTTAGTGGCCACTAACAATTGCTATGCACATTTGTGGTTAGTGACATCTAACCACAGTTATGCATATATGTGGATAGTGACCACTAACCATTGCTATGCACATTTGTGGTTAGTGACATCTAACCATTGACATCTAACCACAGTTATGCATATCTGGGGTTAGTGGCCACTAACCATTGCTATGCACATTTGTGGTTAGTGACCACTAATCATTGTTATGCACTTTTGGGGGTTAATGAACGAAGTTTTTCTTTTGTGTGAAAAAAAAAATCACCCAGATTTTTTTTATAATTTTTTAGGTAAATAACCGTTTTTGCGGTGAGTGATTTTTCCGTTTCCTTATTTAGTGGGTTTCTGTTTCACGCGATTTTTTTGGAAAAATGAAATCACAAATAAAACGGGTCCATGATTTAGGGAACGGTTCCACAATTTTTGGGTTTAATTAAGATTTTCTCTGATTTTGTTTTGGCTTTTTTAATTATTATGGAAGTTACCTCTATAGCCCTTTAGTAAGAATTACTAAATAAATATTTAGTACTATAAGTCATACTCCTTCACATTATATCAAAATATATATTTTGTAGTTTTTTTTTAATCTCAAGTTATTATTTTTGAGGCTTTAATAATTAAATGAGAAATCAAACACATCATTATTATCATTGTTAAACTCTTGATTTAACTTTTAAACTTTTGCCAGTTGACAATTTTAGATTACAAAAACAAGTTAAGTTAACCAGCACATAAACTCTTTTTTTAATGAGAGTTCAAGTAAATTCTAATAAAATTGATAATCACTTTTGATTTTACTGTGAGTTTATGAGTCAATAATTTTACATTGATTTACAGTATATATTAGATTTATAAAGTTAATTAATGTCTCCAATATTATTTTGTTTGTTTTTTTCAACTACGTAATAAAGTGTATAATTACTAAAAGACTCTGAGTGGTATTTTGTTTTATGAATTTTTACGTAGCTAATAAATAATTAATGTGTTCACAACATACAATGTTCGAGTCTCACCAACAAGGGTTGGTCCGAGCGATAGTTGGACTCACATCCCACTCAAATGTCTCGGATTTGAATCTTGAGTGTGACAAAAACTCTGGTAAACAACAAAAATAAAAATTAAAAAAAAAACTTATCACTTTTATAAAACGCAACTGAATTTGTAAGTCATTAATGTCAAGACATCACTAGGCAAACTTATACTTAAGCATTATTAATTAATAGACTTACATTTTTATGAGCACCGTAATAACCATGTCAGCCAGCACCTTAATAGTCATATGGGTGTTTTTTAAACAGAGTTAAATGGAAAATCCAAAAAAGGGCAATACTGTACATTTTTTGAGACTTAAAGAACTTAGTAAAAAATTAAAAGACTTAAAAGATTAAATCAAAAATTGAAATTACAATTAAAATTAGAGGACCTCATGAAGAATTTTGTCTTTTTCTTAATTACTTCAGTTCCTCATGTATAAGTCCGTTGACGAAATTGTAATTAGATTTTGATACAAAACAAAATGAAAAATTTCACTCCATAAGTTTCCTTGTGTGGTGATATATAAAAAACTGAGCTAAACAAACTTACATAACAATTTAATTAGGAGAATAATAATTTAATTAGAAGAGATTGCACAAGTATACGATACATTTTTTTTGCTAAGCAAGTATACGATACATGCATGATCTACTGAGTAGAGTAGAGTAGAGGTCCTACAGTCCTACTTCTCCTGGAAAGTGAGCAAGGCGATCCAATGTGTTAGCACTTAATTAGCACTACTAACTACGAAATACTACTCCCTCCCTCCGTCCTTAAATAACTTAAACACAAGTTTAAGTGGACGGTAATTAGTTAATTAGAGACTAATTAACTACAATTGATCCACTTATACTTATATTTAGAGGTTGAGGGAGTATTTGAAAATTTGAACTAGTGATGGTAAGAACGAAGAACAGCTCCACAAAAAGTGCAAACAATAGCTCTCCAAGTTTTCCAATAAAATGGAACATAGCAAAACCTTGTCGCCGTCTTCATATCCGCCACGCTGGCTCCTCCGCCGCACCGTGTACAGGTCCCCGCCGCCGGCTTGCTCCGCTGCATCTCCCGCCTCTGGTCCACCAGAAAACAAAAGCACACCATCTTCCTCCTCGATCTAGCTAGCTTTGAACTTGATAGCTAGCTAGCTAGCAGATGATTGAATTTGAGAGCTAAGTGAATGTGATGTGTGTGTATAAATACAAATATAATTGAATTGAAGAGCGTCACAAGTTTGTTGAGGCTAGTAATGTTAAAGCAAAATGGTCTTTATTACTCTTTCTTATAAGGGAAGGTAGAGGAAGGTGTGATTTTCTATTACCTTCTTTGATGGGTTTGCTGGATTTGTGGCCGTTAATGTGCCTACTTCATGATTAATGAACGATAATGATTTCGACACGTGGAGAAAAAAGAGGTAGTAGGGTAATAAATGAGACAGAAATTGTGTTGGACTTTTTATTATGTTGGTGGCAGTTGGTACGTCCTTTCTTCATGCTTTTCTATATATGAGAAGAGAGTACAAAATTGAGAAGATAATGAAGTGAGATAACAAACAATTGAGAGAGAAAAATTAAGAGAAGAAGATACATGTTTATACCGTGCATTTTGACAAGTATAATGTCGGTGCTATAATAGCCATTGTTACTAGAATTGCAATTATATAGGACATGATAAAGCTTTTATATAGTGCTTACTGCTTACCCTCACTAAGTGCTATTTTAAAAGACTTCTCATATAAAAATGAATTTATATGGTGTGTCCCTAGTTGTTTTTTTTTTGGAGTTAACATAATCAAGCGCAGTTAACCGTTTTGACTTTTAATAGTGATTGCAAAAGATTTACATAAAAAATCACAAAATTTGGATAAAATCTTTTATTTATAAAAGTAGGATACAAAGTCGGCTAAAATGAACCGCTACACTTCTCATTGCAAGCATTCACCACAACGGCTCCACTTCCCATTGTATTCCATTTAATTGCAACGACTACATTACATTTCATTCCCTCAGAATTAATTTCATTCCCATTTAATTTGAATGATCCACTACTAGTGGCGGACCCAGGACCCCGGGGTTAGGGGTGTCAAATTTTTTAAGGCCGGTGTCAAATGGGTGCAAAACTTGGTCTACTAGTACAATTTCAAATTTTCAGGGGTGTCAAAATTAAAATTTCAGGAGATTTAGGCTATTTATATAAGGTGTTTAGTGGAAAAAAAAATTCCAGGGGTTCAACTGAACCCCCTGAATACATGCCAGGTCCGCCGCTGTCCACTACCTTCCAAAAACTCTTTCTAAACCACAGTTGATGCTCTTCATAAACTCTTCGTTAACTATTTGTTTCCAATTCTCCTCTGTTTAACCTCAAAACCTTTGCGCTTCCCATCAAATTTGCGCAGCTTAAAAGCCTTCCCATTGCAATAGTTATTTCGCCTCCCCTGAGAACATGATAAAAGCTGTTACGGGTTGGGCCTTTCCCATGGAATTCACTAAGGCCCAATGCCAAAAGACAGATTCATTAACCAATGGTGGAGATCAAAGTCCTAGATCCAATGGTTCACTTGATTCCCAAAACCTATAAATAGACATTCAATGCAAGCATTAAAGGTACACACTCTTTCCAATATACTCACTTGGAACAGACCCACTTGATGACTTGAGCGTCGGAGTGTCTTTGCAAGTACCACTCCACCTCGGATCGGAGCGGAGCTCGGACTGACCACGACCATTTCTACCAACTATCTCGGATCGGACTTGGTATCTAAGATCGGATACGGTTAAGAGATACAGTAAAGCCAAGCCATATTCTTTCTTTGTGCTAGGAATGAGTTATGGTAATGCACATAGTGAGATTTAGCTAAAGAAAAGGAGGGACGGAGGGAGGGAGGGAGGGAGGGAGGGAGGGAGGGAGGGAGGGAGAGAGAGAGAGAGAGAGAGAGAGAGGATGTTTTCATTTCCCGACTTTGATTTTGGGAGTTTACTCATTTTAAAATTACTGTGATATTTGGTCTAAGCTTCTATTTGTTGAACCTAATTGTGTCCTATGAAGGTTGTTTTGTGGCAGGCCTCATCTTCATTCTTACTCCAAGCAGCAGATATCACATCCTTGCAGTCGCTATTATCCTGCCACAAGGCTTCATATTTGAAGCCAGTACCAATGGTTAACTCAGGCTTAGGTTTGAGTATTAGAGGGGAGTGGTCAGAATTCACCGTAGGCAGCGCAATAGAGATAGCATGTGGGAAGAGCTCCATCCATTTCCAGTTCACAATAATTCTGTCAATCTTCTGTTTGATTATAATCCCATCCATAGTTGTTGATCCATATGAATTTGCAACCTTTAATTTCAAGATCCATCATACCAGAATCATCCAAGAATTCTCTAAACGACATTCTTAAAGGCTTAGCAGGCCTGACCCCTTCTTTTTCAACACTAGATTTCATCTCATTGAAATCCCCAATGCAACACCAAGTGTTCTGATTGGAGGGCTCAAGTTGGAGTAACTTACCACTACAAAGATCTTCTAGTGGAGAAGACAGGGTTACCATAAATACAAGTGAGCTCAAACGTAAACCCAGACCTTCTCTCCCTTACAGCCATGGGTTTAGGCTATGTCATAGTCATGGTGTCTGTTCTATTTGGACTTGAGCCTGTTTTATTTGGCCGTGGAATGGCTCTGAAGCCACTTCGGGATGACTCTTTATTATGTCTAAAGGGTTCTCATCTTGAACCGTAACACAATACAACTATAACATTTCATACCCAAGTCTTAAAAAAATTCATTTTCTAAAAAGAATTGCAAGTGATAGTGCTTTTAGGACAAACCATGATATATATAAACAATATTCTATGAAGCAAGTTTAGCAAGTTTTTTTTTACAAGTCTCTGAAACAAGGTATACATCAAGGAAGCGTCTCAAATAACGTTAGCCTATGTATGCACAACTACAATTTCTATCTTAATAATCTATTTTGACTCAATGTGTCCTAGGGAATAAAACATTCAAATATTATGCAAGCCGCAAAAGGTGCAAGGAAATGGTAAATGAGGAATTCAATATTGTGGTATATATAAGCACAAGAATTTGCAAATCCCACATTCCACATTTTATCTCCCAGTCTGTCATAGAGCTGTCATCATGGCCCCCCTGGCAGCCTCACGCTTCATCTGCGCAGCTTTCCCACTGCCGCGAAAGTACATGTATACTTGCTGCAAATATAAATCAACCATCAAACATGAAGTAAAGTAGGACTAGAGTCAACAGAATACTAATGAACTGCTTTATAAAAAAATACCTGAATAACCCATATGCTCAGCAGTGTTTCAAGGGTGAAAAAACCAAACCCAATAAAGTAGAGTATCTGCATTTCAGACCAAGTATTAGTAACATTTAGAATACAATCATATGACATGTAAACAAAACGCCCCTTCCTTCCAAAGTTCCGAGACAAAATAATATTCAGCCAGTATTGTAACATACCCCAACCGCTGCATTGTCTGTCAGCACCTCAAACGCAGGCAGAATACCCCTGTACACAACATAACCATTAATATGGATAACAAGTAAATAAAAATAAAAGTATTGTCATAATTTAAGTTATCTAAGTTGTATTTTAATGAGCATGGCTTTAGTCCAACACAGCTACTTAAAAAATTAGTTTAAGTGCTTTGGACAAAAAATCATGCGGGTAGCTTTACTTAATAGTTTAGGGACAAGCTCCAGAACATAATGAATTGGCTTCATTATAAAACAAAACTAAAGGAAGAGAAACTAAGGAGATTCAAGTAATAGTGGCAAGCTAAGGGAACTCACGTGAGAGATTTTCCTTTGAAGACAATTGGAGGTGCAACTGAAGCCAAAACGCAAAAGATAATGTGGAACTGCTTGCAGAAAATGGGAAAAGAATATAAGAGTAGTACTTAGCAAAATAAGCGAAGAATGAATTATAACAGTTAAATGAATAATATATATATATATATATATATATATATATATATATATATATAAACTTGCCGCGTAACACAAGAAAAACCAGCCAAACTTTAGAGCACTATCCGTCCTGTAACAAGTGAAGGAACAGAATTATAAGACAAAGACATGGATAAAGGATCCTAAATTTCAATTATAATACTCCATATGTCTTCACCCGCTGCTCTCTCCTTTTCCATTTTATTCTTTTGGCACTCCGTTTATTAATCTTCTTGATACAATTTTGTTACTAAGTTAGAAGTCAGTTTTATCATTTAGCTAGTGTTTACATTCTGTCCACAAAAATCCATATATTACATTTTCACTAAGTGGGATGGACTATGTATAAATAGACTTAGCTTTGTAATTCAATATAAATAGATGTACTTTGTTCATGGTTAACTTAATATAAGTGGTTCATATGACACTATAATTTCATATCATGAATCAGGTTTGTGGTTAAACTTCTGAAATCCAAATCTCTCTTGATGGGTTGACTTATAAATAACACTTATTTTTAGAGATTAAAAAAGGTTGAAAACCTCTTGAATAACAAGATGTCAAACTAGTAAAGTTGAACTCAGTCAGATTGAAAACTACCTCATAGCACGATAAAGAGGTCGATACCACATAACATAAGATCCTGGAACACCGGAAATAAAGTATATGATAGCAAGAAACCATATTGACAGACCTACAAGGTAAGACAAGTTAGTGTGAACAATAGTATGGTGGCATGGCCTACTACGGTTGATGGTAAGATATAAAACAAACCTTCTCCTTTGATCCAAGCCACAGTAACGGCTGCAACATTAAATGAAAGGCAAAATACCAAACCTGCATATTGTTACAAGGTTCAATATTAAGACACATACAGTAGTTCAAGTAAGATACATTATCATAAGAGGATATTATAAACGAGAAACATCTATAAAAAAGGGTTAGGTGACATTTTGAAAAAGATAAAAAAAGAAAAAGAAAAGAAAAGACGACCCCACCTTCTCTTGTATTTTTATTGAAAGTTATAGAATAGTACAAGAGTTCAAAAGTCTTTTACTTTGTCAGGAAATTTACTGAAGCAAACTCTAATAATTAGATTTCAACACAAACTTAACAAAACAATAAAATAAATGATGTTATAAAAATCATCCTTAGTTGTAACCACCTGAGCGGTCTGTCATTGACTCATTGGGCCACTTTATCAGTACCTCATTGCATATTTGCATTCGTAGAGCACCTTAAAGGTGCTGGGGGTTTGAGGGGTGGGTTTAATCCCACATCACTTAGAGTTATATGTCCTTTGGAGTGTTTATACTTTATAAGGCTTTGGGAAATCCTCATTTAGAAATTTAGAAGCTGGTTTTGTGAGATTGAGTTAGGCCCCAAACCCAAATTATAGGATGAGTTAGGTGGCCTTGGACCTAGGTGTAAGGGAAGTCCTCATCTTGCAAGTTGTATTTGTGGGGTTGAGTTAGAACTCAAATCCAAGTTCTAAGATGGTTTCAAAGACTATTCTAGATCCGTTATTGGGCTTCCCTAAGCCTGGGTGTAAGTGGTGCATTGGAACAATCCACTTTAATCGCTACGACCCCAACGATTTATTGGGCCACTTCATCTACCTTCATTGTGGTCACACAACACCTTAAGTATGCTAGATATGATGGGTTTAGTCAACTTCGCCTCGAGATCTGGTTTTTGTAGCGATGGCTATTGTTTTTGTCAAAGTAATTCTTATCAGACTTGAGTAATCCCCACTTTACAAACCGGTTGTGAGGTTGAGTTAGGCCTTAAGCTAAAATTCTAATAATACCCTTGGGCACCCTCCTATTCCCCTTGGTAACCTCGGGCCTAATGTCAGCATCAGATTTACTTTCCCTTCTTTAAGTAACCTTAGAAAAACAAAGGAAGCAATTATTTTAAATATTCAAGGAATTTTAAAAATGACTTCTGGAAATACGTCCTTTGAGGTGTTTTCGGAAAGTTCAGAAAAACAGTTTTCCGGAATCATCCTCAAACGGGGTGTTTCCGGAAAAATCGCAAAAAAAGCTTCCAGAAATACGTAAAAATAAGGTATTTCCGGAAAGATAAAAAAAAACTTACTGAGAATTTCGAAATTATGTGAAAATGAGATTATGGTTTTGGTTTTTTATTGTTAGTAAGGGTATTTTGGTCAGATTGCGCAAAATGGAAGGTATAGGGGAGGAGAGGGGTACCAAAAAAAAAGCCTAAAGTGTATAGGCAGTTTACTAGCATATAACAATTATAGCATGTAGCAAAGGTACTAAACTATTAAGACACGTGAAACAAAAATAGACTTCAACGTACCCAACCATGTTGTAAACGCAACATACTGGATCCTTTGAAGATGTACTGGTATTTCACTTGCAATGTCATGATGAATGAGAGGAAAAATCGGTGGCCAATTTTTTTCCTCTATAACTATTCCAGCTGCAAACATACACAAAAAGATGTAAAGTGTAAACCACTATTATACCTCTTATCTTCTTTAAGTTTGGATGAACTCAAAATACCTCGTGCAATAGCATCTTCCTTTCGTTTTAGCTCCTACAGAACCACATGAGATTATGAGTAATCTAACTAACATCAAAGATTATATACGCAATGACCAGGTTAATTCATAGCATGAACAAAGTGAGCTGATTTGGAATTGAAGATATGATATGAATGCTTATTAAGGCCATAAACTAAAAGATATTACTCTGTCTACTAAATTTGTTATGAAGAAAAGGACTAAGTATTGAAGTTGATAGAATCTGGAATCATTATTAATTATAGGAAGTTACATTATATAAGAACCTATTAAATTGAATCTAGCAAAACAAGTTACTAACTAAACAGAGGTTGTCAAAAAAAAAACTAAACAGAAGTTAATTGTGGTTCAAAGCAATCACACAAGAGATTACCTGTTCCCTTCTTTTCAATTCAGCCTCTCTAGCTTGCAGTTCCTTTTCCTTTGCTTTGATGTCCTAAAATTAAAATGACGCAATTAAGTATTTAGTCAGCAATACCATGACATCATAGTTTTGGCATTTACATCAACATTTTCATAATCTAGTCTACCTTTGGGATATCAAGAGGAATGTCAACAGTTGCCCCACCATGAGGCTCATGAGGAAGGGGTGAGAGCTTTGAGGTTGAACCCGGGTTCTACAAAATTAAGGGCAAAATGTACAAATGAAAAATCTATCCCCAAGAATTGGCAACATCATGTTTTTCTTTATATTTTGAAAATTAGAAAAAGGTTAAGGAAACAAACATAAAAAGATGCAAACCATGTTCATGTGTGCAGTCATAACACACAACATTCCAATACTTGTCTCTGACTTTTATTTATAAAGACTATAAAAATCATGCAACACCCTTGCTCAATCAAAATACATATAAAAATTTATAATATACAAGATGTCAATTTTGATCTCGCCCAACAGGCCGGCCTGATGGCCTCGTGTTCTTGGCTGGGTCGGACTCAAAAACAGAGGCGGGTCTTTTTTTTATACCCCCACCACATCACAATATACCCCCATCAAATATGAAAATCCCAAAATACCCCCATAATTTTGACTCAATCGGATTTACCTTATAAATTAAGTAAATCCGATTTTATTAATCAAAGGCGGATTTACCTAGATCCGATTAAATTTAAAAAAATCGCATCGGATATACTGATAGAAGGGTAAATCCGCTTTTGAATTTAACAAAGCGGATGTACCCCCACAACAGGTAGATCCGCTTTGTCTCTTTATCAAGTCAGATCTACCTGTTGTGGGGGTACATCCGCTTTGCTAAATTCAAAAGCGGATTTACCTTAACAGGGTAAATCCGACTTGTAAAAAAAAATTAAAACATTTAATTTGTTTTTTTTTTTTGACACATTTAATTTGTTGGAGAAATGTCAATCTAAATTGTCCGAATCATGGGCTAAGTCTACAATGGTGGGCGCATCAATGGCAGGGAGACGGGGCATCTTCAAAGCGGTAGACTGCCAAAGGGCAAAACGACCGGTATAAGGATCCAACCATGAAGTAGATTCGTCTGATCGATTATGAGACCACATCAAAGCAACTGGAGGCAATGGACAGACAGGCGAAATCGAAATATGCATTCAATGGATATCCCCGACATTCAGAATAGATATGATTTTACCTCTCAAAGGAAGGTAAGTAAAATTCATATCCAAAGACAATTGAAGTAGGGCCACATTATACTTAGTAGCTATAAAGTACCACATCTCAGGCAAACTCAACCACTTATCCTCCTTCTGAAAACCGAGGTATTCAATGGATAACGTTTTTCTAAGCACTGCAAGTCTGTCCTTTCCAAACATGTAATTATAGGCCAACTATCCTCACCAAGATTTAATCAAAAACAAAAGAGAGGGATCTACCTGTTGTGGGGGTACATCCGCTTTGTTAAATTCAAAAGCGGATTTACCCTTCTATCAGTATATCCGATGCGATTTATTTAAATTTAATCGGATCTAGGTAAATCCGCCTTTGATTAATCTCAAATCGATTTACCTTAAATCCGATTGAGTCAAAATTATGGGGGGTATTTTAGGATTTTCATATTTGATGGGGGGTATATTGTGATGTGGTGGCGGTATAAAAAAAAGACCCAACTGAGGCTCGGTAAGAATTGGAATATTTCAGCACAGCCCAATTGGCCCATGGGCCCGGTTGGATCTGCTTTTTATGCCTTCTGAACATTTTAGTGTTTTCAAAAAAAGAACATTTTAGTGTTTTCTTATGTTAAAAATTGCATTGGGTTGGGTTGGCTCGTTGCCCAGTGTTTTGGGTTGGCCTACAAAATACACAACCCAGTAGATAAGTGGCTACCCAGCCTCCTTTTGCACCGTGGCCCTAGGCGACTAAGTTGGACATTAAGTTGATACGACGTCGTTAGAAAAGAAGTGAAATGAGCAAGCGTGCTTACGGTAGTGTAGAATGCACCTCCACCATAATTTGGTTTCCCTGATGCTTTTCCTTTTGCACCATCCTAATATCATTAAAGAAAACACAAATTTGCAGATATTCAAAAATAAGAAACCAAAACTAAATGAAGTCAATATTCAAGAATTATGGCTGACAAAAAGTCAGTAAGTTATTCACATACATACACCTATATTTATTTTTAGCAAAAGCAAGGGCAAGGGGTATGGAGCTTCCTTAAAACCTATAGTTACATATGTATGTAATCCAGAAATTTAATAAACTGCAAAAATGAAAATAACTTTCTAAATATGTAAGAGAACATATAGATAACAAAAACCAATTACATCATCGATTCATTGCATTGTAGAAACAGAGAACGAATGAAATTCATTCCATTCATCTGTAATCTACAGAAAGCACCGTCTATTTAGCTACATTATGAAATTCATTCCATTCATCAATGATCTCAAATACGACAGACGCGGATCACAACATTGAGGTCGAAAATCAACGAACATGCATTTGCAATGTAAAACGCAATTGTAGAAAATGTTATACGAGAGAAGTTAATTTAAAATGGAAGGAGATTTTGGAAGAAAGAAACTTACGGCGAAGGGATTAACCTCTTCTTCGGCGAAGGGGTTGGTTTCCATGCTACTCAGGGATTCAAGGCCAAACACGGAGATCTAGATATGAAAAGGGAAAAAGGAAAGAGAAATGGATACGGGATTTGATGAGGAAAGAATTGAGAATGGAATTATCGAGAAAGAAGGGAAGGAAAGATATTTGTTGTGTTGTTTTAATTCTGTTTGGTAGAGAGGCCTTGCAATGAACGGCTTCTCAATGTTTGTTTGTTTGTTCGTTATGTTAAAAGTGGGAATAAAAACTGAAAATGAAGAAAGAAAGAAATCACGGACGGAAGGGAGGCAATTTTTCATGCATGTTAGTTATCATCACAATATGACATAGCACCCATTCACACAACACACCGTGTTTCTTGCATTTGTTTGTTTGTAACCGACTAACCGGTATCGTTATATCAATGATGATTCAAGATTATTGAAGTATTTTTTTTACAACATATTATTAAATTTTGTCACAACATATTATTTAAGCATTTTAGGTGATATTTGATATTTTGGTAAAAAAAATTATATTTGATTTTTTTTTCATTTTAATAACTATATATATAATAGGTTTGCTATATCCCACCTTGGGTACGGAGTAGCGTTAAAACTCTGAGCCAGCTGTCCTGCCCCTCGAGGCACCTACAATCCAGCGAGGGGATTAGTCACTGTGGTCGGCGGTGGATACCCTAGGTAAAACCAAAAAAAATAATAGGTTTGAGAGAGAGAGAGAGATTAAAAATAAGGGTATTTTTGTCTTTTAAAATTTTTAATTTAACTAAAAGGTCTAACCGGTCTAAATGAGGTTTGATAAATGTCTTTTAAACTTTGTACGATATCATAGTTTTTTGGTTGCTTCTAGGGTGACGGATCAATTAAGTCTCTCACCGGTGTACCACTAAAATTAACCATAGGATATTGTGTAAAATGCTATCAGTGGTTAAGATTGAATCAATCAGTATTAAATCTCAACCATTAATGAAGTTTTATAGTATATCCTACGATCAATTTTAGTGGTTCAATGTTGAGGGACTTAATTGATCTCTCATCCTAAAAGCACCCTAATTTTTCTAGGTTAGATGTTTTTATGAAAGTTCACCTATTTTATTTTTATGCATAGACTGGAATGAGAGATTAGTGTTGAAAGCTTGGGTGCAATTTTCGCATTGCTGTCCATACTAATACAACCAAATGGGAATTCAGGAATCAGAAATGGCATTTCCGACTAACATAAAAATACCAATCATTTCCTAGTTAAAGCATCCACAATGGGGACTTATTATCTCTTAAGAGTGGAAATTTAATAGGTACCCCCCCATTGCGGGAAATAAAAAGTGGGTATTTATTGGGGTGAAACTCTTATATAGGAAATCCTCTCTCTCTTCTAATGTGTGGGCCAATCCTTACTTTTGATTAAAAAACTAATAAAAGAGTGATGCAAAGTTATTAGTGGGATCTATTTAGTAAATTTTGTTGGGGTTCTTGGTTGGAGAGATAAAGTTCTAATTAAGTACTCATTGGGAAAAACTCAAGTCCCACATTGATTAGAGATATGGTCTCAAAAGACTTTATAAGTGAGAGGCAACTCTCACATTACAAGTCGGTTTTGTGGGGTTGAGTTAGGCCTAAGCCACATTCTAAGATGGTATCAAAGCCTATCCTAGATCCTTCGGCCCACCACCATTATAATTCACGCACCAAGCCCAATAGTGTTGGGCGTGAGGGGGTGTATTAGAAAAAACCCAAGTCCCACGTTGACTAGAGATATAGTCTCAAAAGACTTTATAAGTGGGAGGCAATCATCACCTTACAAACCGGTTTTGTGGGGTTGAGTTAGGCCTAAACCACATTTTAAGAGTACTACAATAAAAAATTATAAAAAAAGTGATGTATACACATGAGACAAGTACTCAAATGAGAGTTTCAATGTTGCCATGCACTTAAAGTCTAAAACAATCAATCATTTTATTAGTCACCAAAAAAAATCATTTTATTGGTCTGTCCATTTCTTTTTCAGTATACTATACTGCCTCAATGCCTCAACTGCGTAAATTCTTTCATGTTATTCGATGCAATACTCAATACATTATGAAGTGTAAACAGAGCCAAATTTACTTTTGATGTGAAATATAAACTTGAGTTCTGATCATACCCCCACAAAAGAAATCCGCTCTTCTTATAGACAGCAAAATGATGGTGGGCATCATCTAGTTTATAAAGAACATCAACAGTAAATTACAATGGTTGAATGTGAATTGGTACAATTACCAAAATTTCATCATCAAGAATGAAGGTAACAAAATAACTAGGACGCATACAGAATTACATTTCAATTTAATCATCAACAAACAAATGGGGCCAATTACCAGGTTAACATGGCATGGTTTAATGAACCGTGAAAATAATCACACATGAAATTAAAATATATATATATATATATATATATATATATATATATATATATATATAATATATATATATATATATATATATGAGTGCGAGGAGTGTTGGTGGCTAAAATTCTCTGAAGCTGATTGGATAAAGCTCCTGACAGAACTTGCCATGTGAGTATTGAATGGTTAGTATTTGATAGGATGTTCTAAAGCATGGGCCCTCCTTGGATGACATGCATGCCTTAACTTGTTGAGGTTCTGCAATTAGCAGGTCAAATCTCTCTGCACGTCCATTCATATTCAAATAAAACCATTCTCATCTTTCATTTGATTCATTCTGTTGAGATTCCCGCCTTATCATATTTAGCAAGTACAAGACAACCTCAGACATCGCGGGCCTAAATTCTGGCTCTGACTGCATTAAATACATGGAAGGCCAAGAAATCGGTTACAAGCCAGCCACAGGGATTATTTAACTAGACAAGACTGAAATTTAAGTTCAGACTGAACTGAATAGCTTTACCTGAAGACATCTAGAAATAATGTCTGCAAAATTTGATAATGATTTGGCGGGGTAATGTCCATTTAGAGAAGGATCAACCATTCTTGATAATGCATCAATATCATGAAGTTGAGGGATTGCCCATCTTACAAGAAACTGCTCCCCTCGAGGGCGTGTCCTGACCAAGATTTACACAATACATGAGCTAAGTCCATGAAAAGCCAAAAAATAGAAGCCACAATACTTTTGTTAAAGGTTCTCACCTGTCATAGGACTGACGGCCTGTCAAAAGTTCTAACATGACCACTCCAAAACTGTACACATCACTTTGGTAGGTGTAAATTCCTGACTCAAATTCTGGAGCTCCATAGCCATAAGCTGCTAGTAGTTGTCCTGAGAGCTGAAAATATATGAATGTTAACAGAATGCTATAATGCACAAGTTACCCAGACAATACTCACTCTATTTCAAAATAATTGTCATGTAAGGTTTTGCAACAGACGAAATGGAATGGAGCGGAGAGGAACGCAAAGGAATAAAATCCTCATTCCATTGTTGGGAAATTTTACGGAAGTGACGAGTAATTTGAAATAAATTATAGAGTTGTGCTATTTAGTACAAGACAAACTGCAAATCTGGGAGAGAAAAACAAAAGTCACTGGAAGAGGGAAAAATGACAGAAACGTCAAAAGAGTTTTTAACATTCCTCCATGTGTGTTTTGTCTTGTAAAACTTTCCTATCATTTCTCACACAATGTAGAAACATTTTTGTACAATATCTAATAGTCTCTTACCTGACGAACAGAACCTTTGGTTATTAATGGAGCCAAACCACAGTCGGATACTCGGACGGATAGATCATCATCAAGGAGAATGGCAGCCGACCTGAAATTTCTGTGTACAACAGGTGGCTGACATTGCTCATGCAAGTACCTTGTTAGAAGTCAACACCAAGTATTAGACTCATAAAGATGCATTATGGGTAAAAATTATACAATTTTCTATTTTAGCAATTTAAACTTCCCGAAAGTTCTAGTATATATTTAGTGTGTTTGGAACAGATTCTATTGTCACAGAATCCCGGTGCAAAGTTGCAATGAGCAAAAGGAAGAGGCTGCTTCAGGAAAAAATCAATTTTAGTGCCTCCGGAAATGTTTTTTCACTTTTCTGGTGGATACAATCTTAAACAAGCAGACCTTTATTAATCCCAAGTTTTTAGCAGAAAACTTCCAGCCTTAAATTAACCCACCAAGGCATACTAAAAAGAATCAGTCAGGACAAGCTACATTTGAAAATAAAAATGGTCGAACCCACTATAAGCTACAAATCAAACACCTGGGCCAAGTTTTTTCCTTCTGTCAACAGTTACATGGACTTACTCTAAGGCTCTAGCTGCACCAAGTGCTATCCGAATGCGAGCATTCCAAGACATTCTTGTTTTGAATTCATCATCTGAGTGAAGTGCATCCTGCAGCGACCCATTACTGCAGTACTCATAGATCAGAAGCCTTTGACCATGCTCTAAACAGTACCCAATAAGCTCAACAACATTTGCATGCCGAATTCTGTCAATACTGTTTATCAGTTCAAGAAACTCATCATCCTCATGGTGATCAGAAACTCTCTTGTCTAGTTTCTTCACAGCAAGTATCTAACAATTTAAACAGAAAGTACAAGTGTCAAGATTTGAATCCAATTAGGGTACATATAAATTTCATGGGACTAATTGAGCAAGGGAAAGAGAAAAAGGGAAATTTAAATCAGGACATGATTCAAAAGTATCAATGGTTTAAATATGTGACAAACCTATAGCTGGGAAACTACACAAAAGAAACCACATTATTGTGATCGTGTTATCATTACCAGCTACTTAAAGGTGACTAATGTATAGCAAAGCAGATATAACAATGAAGTAGAAAGAGAAAACAAACAAAAAATCATTGTGTGTATTCAGTTTCATCAATCATCTATAAAAAACAAATGCAACTGATAAGCAACAATCTTACCTTCCCATCAGGAAGCTCTGCCCTATAAACACTTCCCAGCATGCCTAATCCTATAAGATGGTCTTGAGAAAAGCTATTTGTATACTGTTGAAGGGATGCAATGGTGAAAGATTTTGCAAAGGTGGGAAGAACTGGACTTCTTTTGGAAGGATTACTGTTAGCCCCTTTGGAAGATGTGGCCAGCTCAACAATCACCTTCTCAGCAGTAAGTGCTGGAGCAGGAGGTGGAGGAGGGGGAGGGGGAGGAGGTGGGGGTGGAGGTGGCATTAAATGTACATCTAGGTCACTCATACTTATCTCATGACTTAATAGCTTTGGCAGTGTTTCCATTCTTTGTGGTTCTTTGTGATCATCTTTCTCTGCTTGGTGATCCTCTTTTGGCCTCACAACAGCCCTTCTTGGTACTGTTAAAAAAATTAAAAATTATTTTCGAAGTTAAATGGTCAAAATGGTGAAATCCATACAAGGAAAAATTAGATGTCAGAAAATGAGCTATCAAAGACCAAAAGAATATGAATATTTGCCTTTCTCAGTTTGACTAGGTGGTGGGACTAGAGCCCCGTTATCCCAAGTATTCTTTCTCTCGCCTCCATATGCTCCAATTTGATGTTGCTTTGAGGTTCTTTCAGCCCTTTCCCTTCTGCTACATCTTGGAATAAAGAGAACAAGTCCTAGCGCGAAAATAACAAACACCAATATGGCAGAAATAGATATCCAAACCACCCTTCTGGTGTTATGTTTGGGTTTCCCAGAACTTGATTCCTTTGATGCAGTTGGTCCATCAGCCTGTTTAGCAGGTACACGTCCAGAAGATGGTGTCCCAGAAACCACAGTTCCTGATGGTGATGCTGTTACTGGAGAACGAGGTGGTTGTGCTGGAGCTAAAGTATCATTACTGTTAAGGTTAAATGGGTTTCCATCTTTACTGCATATAAATATCACAATGAGTTAAGAAGCACCAAAATTACAAATAATGTTGATATATATCATTCAAATTTCTGATGTAAAGCGGAAATCAGAAGGAATTAACACTTCATTCTTCTAATATAGAGACAACAAAGCTGCAAAAAGGATGATGACAACGAAGACAAGGATCAACCACCGTAGTGTTATGCTTTTGGTTTAATACACCAATAGTCCTGTGATCACTTTCTCAAGTGAAGCCTAATGTTTACCATTATCCTTATTCGTCCCTCCCATCCATTTAAATCACAAAGCAAAAACAATGACATTTAACAGGCTATAAAACACAACTTTTGAGCATCATCATTATACATCATATTTCAATCATACATAGATCTTTCATCACAAACTGATTTATGGAGTGCAAAAAGTAAAAAGGAAAAAGAATAAAAATAAAACGCAAACATCTCAAATGCACACTAAATATAAAACATCCGAATTTATATCTCTCTAAACTTTGACTAAGACGTGTGTTATCTAACATTACATGTTGCCCGTATAAATGAAGGCATAATCTAACTGGATGCTTTTCAGAACTACAGTGCTAAAGAAATTATGCAGAAAAGAAAGGTTCATGCCAAAATACTTCTATTTTCTTCTGTCGTTACTCTATGCTTTCTGCCTAATTGCAATACTGCGCATCTTTGGAGTTAACAGGATTGCAGATATTTTCAGGAAAACACCAAAAATACCAAGTTCCACTATCTTCAATCGTAGATTTTGGGTTTAGATCTAACTGAATCCCAAAAGCTAGTTCATATAGTGAGAATTGCCCCCCAACTTACAACCACTGTTCAGGCCATATCACTATCCAATGTGGGACTTCAATACATACACCCTTCGTCACACCAGGATGGGACATATGGAGCGTGAAGTTCACAGGATTATTTGTGGATGTCTTAACGGGTTTTGTTCTGTACCTAGTAGTATTTTGGTCGGCAGCTGTTGGTAGGTCTCTTGCTGCCCTGGCAGGAGGTCAGTGAGCGCCCGGGGGGTACCTGCAAAGTCACTCCGACGCTCAAGTCAGTATGAGAATAAGCTAGTGAATTTCAAGGGAAGAGTGTGTACCGTATAAATGGCTATGCGAGCCGGTATTTATAGGAAATCGATGCTCGGCTGTGGACCGTCAGATTATCAGAATCGATCTGAACCATCCAAGCGTGGTGGCTTTCGTTGGGCTTGTATGTAGTGAATATGGGCCGAATCGATTGGGCTGATCCATATCCAATTGCTAAACGCACCCCCCTGGTTTTGCTAAATGGACCTCTTGGTCCAGTCCAGAACAGTTGCCCCCCAAGCCGAGATTATTCCGGAGGATGGTCTTGGCTTGAAGGATTTTCGTCGGTCTACCGAATGTGTGAAGTCGCGTGGGACCCTGCCTTTGTCACGACTGTGTTTTATCATTTTCACTCTCTAGAGTAAAAAAGAGAAATTTTTTCTTCGCCATGAAGCATTACTTCGTCTGTCTTGTCGGGTCGTACAAGATCACTTCGTTGCGACCATGACTCAGGCCTCTTATGGGGTAATCCTTGTGCCAAGCGTCAAGCTAGGGTGCCGTATCCTGATGTTGGCGCCCTCCTGGGCGCCTTGTGCCAAGTGCTACGTTCTGCTGTTGGGGCTCTCCTGGGCGCCTTGCAGGATACTTGTTCGGTGCGTGCGTACGCTGGGTATCTCCTCGTGGAGCAGATTTTGCGAGACAAGGTTGGGTGCCCTCATGGGTGCCTTGGACGCCTCGTTGCACAGTTCTGGCTGCCCCCTTGCGAAGGACTTGCTGCCTGCCAGGCGCCCTCATGGTCGCTGCCTGCCCTAGCCTTGGCGCCCTGCCAGGCGCCTTCATGGGTGCTGCCTGCTTTGGCCTTGGCGCCCTGCCAGGCGCCCACATGGGTGCCTTGGGCGCCTATACGCCGGGTCTCTCCTCGTGGAGCAGATTTTGCGAGACAAGGTTTTGGTGCCCTAATGGGTGCCTTGGGCGCCTTGTTGCATAGTGCGGGCTGCCCCCTTGCGAATGATTTGCTTCCAGACCACCACCTCCTGCCAGGCGCCCCCATGCCAGGCGCCCTCCTTGCCAGACGCCCTCCTGCCAGGCGCCCTCCTTGCCAGGCGCCCTCCTCCCATGCGCCCTCCTCTCAGGCGCCCTCCTTGCCAGGCGCCCTCCTGCCAGGCGCCTTCCTGGGTGCCGGCTTGTGTGGACGTGTGCTTGGCACTCTGCTTTATTTTTGTTGCTCATCCTGTCTCTTAGCCTGTTTTTCTTCTTGATGAAATTTCAGGGCTCGCTTGGTGGCGAGTGGAATTGCCTCTTCTGTCCTTACCATTATCTGTTTGATATTTCCACGATATTTCAATTTGACCATGAGGTTCCAGACGGGAGGATTGTCAAACACCACCCCCAACGGGGTTGACTTCGATGTCATTGCCCCCCGATTTTTTATGTCACATTTTGAAACATCCAGGCTTTCTCTTTATCTAGCTTGTTCCTTATGATTGTAACTGGCACGCGTTGGGTGGCCTCGGGCGCCAGTCATCGTCTTGCGCATCTGAATGTATAATCTCATACCGCCTCGTGGCAATGTTAACTCTGGGGGCAGTTTATCAGAATCGATCTGAATTAAACTCGCCCATCAGAGGTTGTGACACGTTTAAAGTCACTTCGCACCTGGTGGGACTCTGGGGGCAGTTTATCAGAATCGATCTGAATTTAACTCGCCCATCAGAGGTTGGGACACGTTTAAAGTCACTTCACACCTCGTGGGACTCTGGGGGCAGTTTATCAGAATCGATCTGAATTTAACTCGTCTATCAGAGGTTGTGATACGTTTAAAGTCACTTCGCACCTCGTGGGACTCTGGTGGCAGTTTATCATAATCGATCTGAATTTAACTCGCCCATCAGAGGTTGCGACACGTTTAAAGTCGCTTTGTGCCTCGTGGCAAAGTTAACTCTGGGGGCAGTTTATGAGAATCGATCTGAATTTAACTCGCTCATCAGAGGTTGCGACACATTTAAAGTCGCTTCGTGCCTCATGGCAAAGTTTGCTCTGGGGGTAGTTTATCAGAACTCGGTCTGATGATAACTCGCCCATCAGAGGTTACGGGGCCAGTGGCCATGGTTTTCCATCTTCTGTTGATAGCGCCCTCCTGGGTGCCTTGTTGTTGATGGTGCCCTCATAGGCGCCTGGGTGCTGGGCGCCTTCTATTGTACCAAGCCTTGTTTTCTTTTTGCGCTTTGGTGCTGGGTGCTAGGCACCCTCTATGGTGTCATGCCTTGGATCCCCGCTAGGTGGGTGTCGTGACCTTGGTTGCTTTGCTCTAGGAAGACGAGCGCGCCATGACACCCTTGACTCCCCCACTTGGAGAGATGATCTTGGCTTTAACCTAATGTTGAGGTTGCCCCTGCGATCCAGGCAGTCCCTCCCTGCATGGTATGTTGGGTCTCAAACTTGCATCGCTCCACTCCTAACTATGAAGTTGGACCCTTTTTCTTTCTTGATCTTAAGGAATTTTTCTTTGGGAACAAGTGTTAATGCTAGTGAGCTAGAGCAAAAACTGTAAAAATGAATTTTTGTATCATTCATATCGAGATTTTACATTATGTCTTCGTGCTCAAACAACAAAATTCATAACTAGCCCTAGGCTCAAGTCCTGATGTCATCCTCTTCTTCATTCACGTATCGGGCGAGCTTCCCTTCGCGGATCAGCTCTTCCATGTCATCCCTGAGGGTGTTGCATTTGCTGGTACTGTGCCCATAACGAGCCAGATCACCCTTCTCGCTGCCAACCTTGGCCTCCTCTTAGTAGGCCATGCTGTCTTCTTCATAGTCCATGTACTTCTGTGCCTTCCGAAGGAACTCGTACAAGCTCCGGGGTTTGTTAACCCCCATGTCCCTTTGAAACAGGCTTCCTTTCTTGAGGCCATCCTTCATCCAAAAGAGCGTTCTCTTGTCTTTAAGGTTCCTGACGTTGGCAGCCTCTTTGTTGAACCTTTCCAGATATTCTCTAAGTGTTTCTTTCTCTCCCTGCCTGATTGCCCTAAGAACCTCTTCAGATTTGGGTTTCAACCGGGAGGCAGTGAAACGAGCTGTGAACATTCTCGCCAGCTGCCCCCATGAGGAGATGAATTTCGGCCTTAGCTCTTGAAACCACTCTAGTGCGGAATTTTCGGGAGTGAGGGGGAAGATTTTGCAGTGAACAGGCTCCCTGGCGCCTCTATAGCGCATAATCAGGGAGAAGTGTGCCAGATGGCGGTCTGGATCTCCGGTTCCGTCATACATCTTGAGGGTTGGCAGCTTCTCCAAGGCCCTTGGGATTCGGCATTCATCCACCCTTCGAGTGAAATGTCCTTCCGAAAACCCTTTTGAGTTTCGGGGGGAGGTGTCTTCATAGTCCAACTCATGATACCTGCGTCGGTCGGGGGATCTACTCGATGGCGATCCCCGGTGGTGCCTCCGATGGGTATCGCCATGGTTCCTCGACCTCTTACGAGAATCAGGGGATGTGCGTGAGGAGGTCCTGGAGTGGGAGTCGTGAGGCTGGTAGGTATCATCTGGAGGGGATGTTGGAGATGAGCCTGACCCTCCACGCCTGCGACGCCGAGGGGGAGAGCGATGCACGTGCCTTTGCCTTCAGGGAGTACGATGGACGTGACGCCTCCGAGGGGGGAGAACGATGGCGCCTTGAAGTCACCGCTGTTGGAGGAAGGGTTCCTCTGCTGGGTGGAGGCTGCTCAGACAGGGAGGTCACACGCCTTTCAATCTCCCTTAGGCGAGCTTCCTACTGCAGCATAGCTTGAGTGCGATTGGCCAGAAGATCCAAAAGTTGACTCACATTCGATGGCTGGTCAGGCTGACTGGTACCCTTGTCAAGTAGGGTCACGACGTTGCCCTCAGGAGTACCCTCTGATCAGGGTGCGGGTATGGCAATACTTTGAACCCGGGGTCTGCCTCTGGGAGCCATGGAGTAGCAAGAGAAAAATTCGAGTAGTGATGATGTGAAAGATAGATAACTCCCACTGTGGTCGCCAATGTTCTGTACCTAGCAGTATTTTGGTCGGCTGCTGTTGGTAGGTCTCTTGCTGCCCTGGCAGGAGGTCAGTGAGCGCCCGGGGGTACCTGCAAAGCCACTCCGACGCTCAAGTCAGTATGAGAATAAGCTAGTGAATTTGCAAGGGAAGAGTGTGTACCGTATAAATGGCTATGCGAGCCGGTATTTATAGGAAATCGATGCTCGTCTGTGGACCGTCAGATTATCAGAATCGATCTGAACCATCCAAGCGTGGTGACTTTAGTTGGGCTTGTATGTAGTGGATATGGGCCGAATCGATTGGGCTGATCCATATCCAATTGCTAAACGCACCCCCTGGTTTTGCTAAATGGACCTCTTGGTCCAGTCCAGAACAGGTTTCAAATAGGCTCTGATACCATCTTAGAATCCAGATTTGGACCTAACCTAACTCAACCCTAAAAGCTTGCTCATAGGGTGAGGATTGTCTACCACTTATAACCACTGTTCAGGTCATATCGCTATCCAATGTGGACTCCAATACATATTATACATTCACAATATCTCTTTTAAGTATAAAGAAGTAAACACTTTATGTTTTAAGGTTTTCACCTGAAACTAGGGATGCTTAACAACTTCTGAGGTATTGGTCCAGCAAACTGGTTGTTCTCGACATTCCTGCTCAAATAGGGCAGAATAAGGATGGATTTAAAAAGAGAATGAAAGTATCGGAAAAACTAAAAGATAGCATCAAATCCTATATGCATTCCAATTTTCCAAAATCTCTACAAACCAAATATAATAATAACAACAACATAGGTTAAAATTTATATGAAGCATGGTTAAGAGAAGTACAAATCTTTTAGTGGAAGGTCTTGTAAAACATCCAGTGTCCCAGATAGATTATTGTTCTGTAAATGTCTGCCAGCAAGGAAAAGGTTAGATTGATTGACAGAAAATCAAGAAATAAATTCATAAAATTCATCTTGCACGGTACTCACAAGGAGGTCACAGCTGACAAATTCTCTAGAGATGGAGGCAATTCCCCGCTTAAATTATTATTAGATAAATCTCTGCCATAGCAGTTTGTGACTCGGTAAATAAGTTAGATATACGATTAGCTAAGAGTTTTCATTCAACGTGTGAAAATTAATTAAAATGAGGCCTTACAGATTAATCAATTGCGTAAGAGATTGAAAGGCATCTGGAATTTCTCCAGTTAAAAGATTGTCATTAAGAGACCTGCAAGGAAATAGTTCAATCTCATTTAAATACACTTGCATAACAGTTAACATCAGCTACCGTTAGAATTCAATATGAAAATAGAAGAACCAATAAACTCACATGTCAGTCAGTTGGGTCAATGTGGATAAAGAGGTAGGAATACTTCCATTGAACTGGTTACCTGAAAGAAAACTGTGAAAGTACAAACCACCTTGTCATTTTGCACAATTTGTTGGAAGAGATAGTATTACACAGGTAGGTAACACTTACAGATTTTGCAAGGTGACTGGCAAATTGGATGGAATACTTCCCCCAATGTGGTTGTTGCTTAGACGTCTGCCCCAAAAACATGAAGCAAACAGCAAAGATGATGCAGAAGAAATATATAAGAAGGATGACCACTGAAATTCATGAACTGAGGAAATGCAAAACACATGCAGACATACACCGACACATGGACTTGCTCAAGCCATGCATATATGCCTGGGGACATAAAAAGAAGCAGAGAAAGGAAGCCAGCAAGAGAGAGTCATTTACAATGATTTGAGAGAAACAAACATTCCCAAGCTATCACCCAGTTCTCCACCCAAATTTGCACCATTCAGAACTCTGTTATACATTAAATGATAAGTCAAGTGTGCTAACAATCATTTACTTTGTAAAATACAACCACTATGAAGAAGCAAGAAAAGTAATAACATACATTTCTTGTATGAGTGATCCATTACATAAAACGCCTTGCCACGCTTGTCCGCACGGGTCTCCCGCACTAGAAACCCACCCAGGAAGAACAGGGCTTCCCAATGATGTATATAGTCTATTAATTGCATCAACTGATACAATTACAAAATTTTAGAACTCTCATAATATAATAGATGGAAGATAGATGAAAATAATCAAGAATATGTTGAGAGCAGCACTTCCACTTCAAAACACGGGCACAAAATTAAGTAGCCCCGTGGTCATTGGTCTAAAGGCAGGAAAGTCTGTCTAGATAAACTTCTTCACAAACACTTACGAAAAAAATATTAGAAGAATATTGTAATAAGTGTGAGTCTTTTAAATAATAAGTAACTTCCTGTACAAATGAAAATTAGTTGAAATTAGGTTCTGTATCTCAACTTTTTCATAAGTTTTCTCAGTTATCTTCTCCATAATTTCCCATAAACTTAAAAGGACTTTTCTGTGACGTAAAACTATTTTAATTGAGAAGCTAATCCACACTTGGCCTTAATAACCGAGCTATGAACTAAAAGCAAAAGCAGAACCAGAAGGTTACATAATTTTGATTTGAATGAGAAATATCTGAGTATATTGCTTAACATAAGAGGCACAGGAGCACAAATATACTAACTCATAGCATTACTATAATAGATGGAAAATGAGGAAGGTAGAAAAGGAGGAAGAATCAATACCATCAACAGGATTAGTGTCTGCAAGTGAAAATTGGACTATACAGATCAATAAAAATCCCAATAAAACTTGTATGTGGATTTTCACTCTCTTGTACAGTGAATCAGATCTCACTTCACCCATTGATCCCCACCTCAACCTTAATCTCCAGCTTAATCCTATCCGTTGAATCCAATCTCCCTCTCAACTGAAAAATCACCAGCAACGATTCTGAAAATTCAATACACCAAAACAAAATTGCAAAACGGTTAAGTCAATCAGGCAAAAAAAAAGTAAAAAAGAACAATTTCCATAATTAGAAAAAATGCATAGATAGCGTATTAATTACAGTTGAGTTGAGTAATAAACATGAACAAGAAGGATGAAATCTGATAAATGAACTAAATTTAGAAAGTGGAGAAGTTTGGGGGATAATGCTGGAAAGATCTCTTTATGAAAACTGAGCTTAGAAAAGAAGAGAAAAAAGGGAAAGAAAAGGTTTGTGGCGTGTGTAAATAGACTTAACCGCTAAGATTCGGAGTGAAATGAAATCAGTGTTGAGAGTGGGGAACGAACGTAAGCAAGCACAAATCGCATTGAAGAGCCTTTGGCATATAATAATAAATAAATTAATTAATGTGATAAATTAAAAAATCTAACCTTGAGAAAAAGCTGAAAGCAAGGGGAAAAGGCAGAGAGAGATGTGGGAAAAGCTGCAGTGAAGGAGATTCTTCTGTTCTGAAACAGAGAGTGAGCTCTATCGTGCAAGAGTGAGTGCGTGTGTAAATGAACTGCTAGGTGCAAAATCGTTGTACTTGTACTACACTTACTAATTTTACGGTTTTACCTATCTTATTTTTCACCATTCTAATTTAAGAAAAAATATCATAAAATGGAAATTACCATTAACCACGCTCCCTGGTAGACGCGTACGGTTTCTCTGCTGTGACATGTCATGCCATGCCATGCTGCATTCCTGCCCATGTTTGATGTTTAATCATGGAGTCCATAGGTTCTCGTGCTTTGTCTTGTCTTTTGTATTTCCAGTCCACTCCAGTCAATCAATTATTTGTCAATTTTTGTTGTGTTTGTTGTGTCAATTTTTGTTGTGTTTCTTGCGTTAATGAAAAACACAATACTCAAATTAATTTAATTAAAAATAGTTTATTTAAATTTTATTAAATTGTAGTACTAGCTTTTTTTTGACGAATTAGATAGAGTTTGCTTGTTAACATTGTCTTTCAAATTTCAATCCTCATACCACATTTGAAAAATAAACAAAAAATCTTTTTTTAGAAATCTTTAGAAAATCAAAAGACCGCAAGTATAGTATGATGTAAAAAAAATGACTTGGATGCTCTAAATGCGGCCTCAAATATGCTAGCAAATTGTTGTAAATATGAATCATATAGCAAATTGTTGGATATGGTTTAGTTTTTTTTGGTGAAAAGGATATGGTTTAATTGTCCATGCATATCATATCATATATCATATACTAGTATGTACTACAGGACTGAATTTGAATCCTTATAAATACTTTTAGGACAAGTTATGATAGCGAGTGACACAAACAATATTAATAATAAATATAATAAATGTTACTTATCTTTTTGTTTGTGGCATTCTCTCTTATGATTTGTCTCACAGTTACTTGTAAAGTTTCAAACTCCTACTAAACACTAGTTGTCATTAATAAAATGCTATTTAAGGAGAATTGGTGTTGGATGGCTTATTTCTTTAGCATGTAATCCCTGTTAAATGTTAACTATTCTAATACTCTATCAGGTAAATAGTATTATGTACTAGTATTTATTTATATTGTAAGAGACAAGTTGTATTTTTTTTATTTTTTTTTAACTCAGAGCGCGGGGTTCAGCGGTTGGGGCTAATCCTCCCTTAATCAAGGGTCGGGAGTTCGATCCCCGCCTTGGGTACGGAGCAGTTCCTCGAGGCACCTCCAATGAGCGGGGGATTAGTCACTGCTGTCCGTGCGGTGGATACGCGGGTTTACCAAAAAAAGTTGTATTTTTTTTTTTGAAAATTTGCTAAACGGTAAACTCACGTATACAAAAGATAGTGATACCAAAACAACGTACAAAAGATAGAGTATAAAAGTATTTATACAACATGGTCTGCAGACAAGTTGCGTGCAATAAAATAAAAGTCCTTGGAGTTACTATTATCTAAAAAAAAGTCCTCGCTGTTACCACATTATTTAAAAAAAATAGTCATCGGCTGTCAAGATTTAAAGCATGATTGGAGGAAAAACAAAGATTTTCAAATTTGGGGCAAAGAGCTTTTCTGTCCAAGAATTGGCCACCAGGATAGCAACTAACAGTCCATAGTATTAATTCCTTTTTCTATCGTTTTTATCCAATGACGTCGGTGGTCTAATTGGGTGGGTGGTTATGCGCAGTGTATTCACCTGCACTCACTGCGCGTGAGTTTGGTATTCCATGAAATAATGTTTTTTAGGTTACAAAAGGAGAACAAAAGAAAAGAAAAGAAAACAAACTAGGGCCTCGGAAAAGAACTCTGCTAGTGTCACATAGGAGAGCATTCAGCACACCCGTTGGCGGGTGATCAAGAGTAGTCTAATTGGGAGTGCTCGAAGCTCCAACTTTAACTAGGAAGTCCGCACAACTGTTCCCCTCTCTTAGAGAATGAGAGATCTGAACATTCCAATTCTTTGCGACCAAGTTTTTAATACTTTGGATACTAGCAGCATAGCGATGGCATGGCTCCAAGGGGGCCGATACCAGAGAGATTGCAAGGGGCGAGTCAGAATAACACCGGAGGTTGCGCACTCCATGAAATGATGTTAAGTAGCAGCAATTTTATGGAGGCAAAAAAACTGTCCTAAACCAAAAAAAAATTAAAAAAAAAAACCTAAATAATACATTTTTTTTAGATTATTTATCAAACTAGCACACTTTTAAATTGCAGTTGAGAGGACTTCTCAACTGTTTTTTATTTATTTTTAAATACGAATCTAAATGATATAAAATGAAAAAATAATTAAAAAATTAGTATTTCTAATTTAAGGTTAGTAATATATTTAATATTAAAAAATTAAATAAACACATTTATTAATTTATAATTAATACAAATGATTACAAGAGTTGTACAATTAAATTGAAAAACAAAGTTTTTTTTTTGAGATTAAAAGCAAAGTTTTATTGTCCTAGATGGTGCCCAGTCCCACATGGCGGGCAGGGGCAGAGCCAGGATTACAAACTAGGGGAGACCAAGTTGCTAAAACAGTAGAAATTAGGGGGGACCAGCTAGAAAAATTGAGTACATAATACAAAAATTGAGTACATAATATAAATAGTTACTAAAATAGTAGAAATTTGGGGGAGACCATGGCCCCACCAGGTCCCCCCTGGCTCCTCCCCTGATGGCGGGGGTTGGCGAATATGAAGTGGAAGTTGTGGTGCTGGGATTTGTTCTTTTGTCGGGGCATGGGCAAGCGATTGTTTGTCTTGGTGTCATGTTGATGAACTAACATCGGCCTGGTTGTTGTTTGACAATTGGTCATATTCTTGTAATGATCTCAAATAAGCATATGATTCTGGGTACCAAGGTGAACATCAAACAAGTTATTGATAAAATCTGGGTCGGATGTTGTCGTACATGTTCGCCAATTATATTATTGAATTTCTGCACAAGGTAGGGGTTTGTGTTGTCTCTATACTCTATACCGTGGTTGTCAAAGTCATAACAACAGTAAGCAAGAAAGAGGCAGTCCACAATGATACGAGTTTGAGATTTCATTCTGCATGCAAGTCATTAGAAAAATTCAAATGTTCATGTATATTGTTAGAGAACTCAAGCATATTATTTTATTTTCTTCAAAGGGCATTGGTTGATTGACCCATCATGGGAAGTCTTTAGTTGTCTCTTGCATTTAACGTGCGTTCATACTTTAAGAACATACGACAATTGCTCTTAAGTAGGACGGAATGTAATTGCTAGGCTTTTGAGAAATGTTAGTAAAATCCTTTTTTTTCCAACACATTTGATTTAACTACCGACTAAAATACAGTGTTGACCCTAGGAGAGCGAGTTCAGGTTATTCAGTAGAACTAATCTAAGATTTCACGAAATAAGTGTTGGAAAGTGTATTTTATTTGCTTTTGCTCTCTGATTTAACTCCTTTTTTGTTATTCATTAATTCTTTCGTTCTTTCTCTTTATGCTAAAAAAATGCGACTTGTTAGAGAAGTTGATATTTTAAAATGAGAAATGTTGGCAACATTATCTTTAATACTCTCATAAATGGATGAATTTATGTAGGTTTCGTCACTTTGGAAGTGGGTCATAAATGGATGAATTCTTTCGTTCTTTCTATGATTTTAGGTTTCTAGGTTACTAGTATTTTACCCGTGCGTATGGTTGGTGTATTGCGATGAAGTCATAATAGTAATTTGAAAGATAATCATAAGTTGTGAACAATGTCCAAAATGTATGATTTGAAATTCAAAGTGGAAAGAGATTGACAATCAGAATTACATTGATTCATAATAATGTATTTGGACATTAGAGGTAAAATATGCATCCACGTTGACACTCCCGTTTGCATACCCGTTGGCACTCCCTTGGCGCTTTCGTTACCTCTCCCGTTGCCACTCTCCGTTGCAGCTCCCATTGCCAGTCTCTCGTTACCTCTCTTAGTGGTTAAATTGATTGATTTTAATAGATTTAATAGAGAGATTATAGTAAATAATAAATTTTAGATGGAGTAAAAATGAAGAAAAAAGAAAATAAAAAACATTTTTTAAAATATGCATCCACGTTGGCGCTCTGTTGGCGCTCTCATTGCCTCTCTTGTTCCCACTAATGTTCCCGTTGTCGCTCTCGTTGTCGATTCCATTGCCAGTCTCGCATTGCCGCTCTCGTTGTGTTGCAAATTTTGTCTTTTAGGGTGAATTTACTAAAATAGTTGTGTTGCAAAAAGTTAAAACAAAATCGGTATCTTCTTATAATATTAATAATGGAGTAAAAGGTAAAATATGCAGCTCAGTCGCTCTCGTTCCCTCTCTTGTTGGCGCTTTCGTTCCCTCTCTTGTTGGCACTCCCGTTGCCGATCTCATTGTCAATCTCTCGTTGCCGCTCCCGTTGCCACATGTTTTCTCCTTTTTTCTATATGATTTAATATTACAATTGTTAGTGGTTAAATTGATTGATTTTATTTATTACATGAAAAATTGATTGATTTTAGTAGTTTTAATAGAGAGATTATAGTAAATAGTAAATTTTAAATTATTTAATTATTGAGTGTGATATTAATTTATTTTTTTGGAATAAATAATTTTGAAACTATTGTTAGAGGTATGGTTTTTTTTGACAATTGGTAGTAGTTAAATTGATTAATTTTAGTAGTTTGAGTAAATTATAGAAATAGTTAAAAAAAATTATTTTTTAGTAAAAAAAACTTACAAAAAATGATTTTTTATGGAAAGAAAAACTAAAAAAATTTGGAAAAAAAAAACTGGAAAAAAAGTTGGTTTTAAAATTTGCTGTTTTTTGTCCTTTTGCTGCGTCACTTGCAGCTTCTGATTACAATTTTCAATCAGTTTTTTGTCCCTCTATCGTTGTCACTCTCGTGGCCTCTCCCGTTGGCGCTCTCATTGCCACTCCCATTGGCGCTCTCGTTGCCACTCCCGTTGGCATTCTCATTGGCATTTTACTCTTTTTTAGTAATTATAAAATAGTTATTTGGTACTTTTTTGTAGTGGTTAAATTGATTGATTTTAACAAAAGTAGTTAAATTGATTAGTTTTAGTAGTTATTTTGTAATTTTTGGTAGGGGTTAAAGTTTTTTACAATTTTTTTTTTGACAACGGATAGTGGCTAATTGATTTATAGTGATTAATTGTTTTATTAATTTTAGTAGTTTGAGTAGATTATGAAAATAATGAAAATTGATTTATAGTGACTAATTGTTTTTATAAAAATATTGACAACCGTTTTTTAAAAAAAAATTAAAAGAAATAGTGTATAAATTTTTTTTAAAAAAAATGAGTTTTTTTGAAAAAAAATTGAATTTAAAAAAAAATGTATTGGTACTATAGCGCATCAGAAACGTCACTGTAGCGTACTGTAGAGTGACATAAGCAGAACTATAGCGCGTCAGAAACGTCACTGTAGCACACTGTAGTGATACTGTAGCATTTTGTCTTTATGTGGTGAATTGTCTATTTTGCCCCTAAATTGTGACAAATGTCAAAATTTGGTGATGTCTAAAAATATAAATGTGCTAGCATATGTTTTGATTATATAGAAAGTAGATAGTGTATAAATTCTTTTAAAAAAATGAATTTTTTTGAAAATAAATTGAATTTTAAAAAAATGTATTGGTACTGTAGCGCGTCAGAAACGTCACTGTAGCGTACTGTAGAGTGACATAAGCGGTACTGTAGCGCGTCAGAAACGTCACTGTAGCACACTATAGTGATACTGTAGCATTTTGTCTTTATGTGGTGAATTGTCTATTTTGCCCCTAAATTGTGACAAATGTCAAAATTTGGTGATGTCTAAAAATGTAAATGTGCTAGCACATGTTTTGATTATATAGAAAGTAGATGTTCTGCAATCTAAGTTTGTGCTTGAAAAGAGTCTTCAATTACCATTAACTAGGCAAAAGTTTGAAAATGTTTCAGAAATAAACTTCCAAAGGTTTTGTTTTTACCTTGCAGAAGTTTGATTTTGGAACACGTTGTTGAGAAAATGGTTGACGTTTGCTTATGTAACACATTAATTTCAACTGTAGAAGAAATAAAAGAGTATTGACAAATCATACAATCAGAGAAGTAAACCTACTTAAGAATTTGGACCAATTATATCTTATAGGGAATAAGCCTCCTCAATAGGTTCCTTAAGGTAAAAATTACCAAAATCAGAACCAAACATCATGACGGATAATAAAGTGTTACAGTCATTGTACCATGGATGTCCAAACATCAAAAGTTGAGTTTACATTACATAATAACTTCGACTATAGCATTAAAGATTTCAGTCTTAGAGTAATCCTCAAATACATTTAGGAAAGGCTAAGCAAACATAATAAACATTGATCTGAAAGGATCCCTCGACAATCTAAGCAACTACATCCGCAACTACTTCTCATCGGTTTGCTTCGTCTTGCCCTGTCCATCTGAAAACACCACATAATAAACCGTGAGAGTACAATCTCAATGAGTTCACTACAACAGTAAAAGGCATCAGGGGCGCTTTTTTTAATCCATTAGGGGCGCTTTCGGGCGCCCCTAAATCTGGCGCTGCTGTTGCTAAACCTTCTACAGGAGCGCCCAACAAGCGCCTCTAATTATTAGGCAACAGGGGCGCTCGAAGCTAAAAGCGCCCCTGTTGGTCTTGGCGCGTTTGAGAATCAGGGGCGCTTGCAGCTAAAAGCGCCCTTGTTGGTCTTGACGCGTTTGAGAATCAGGGGCGCTTGCAGCTAAAAGCGCCCCTGTTGGTCAGACCAACA